>CM057456.1:87635000-90035000 GCA_016271365.2 Neoceratodus forsteri | reverse complement strand
TGCTTCTGTAGTTGTAGGTATTCATCCACACTGTAAGATATACAAACACTTCTGTCTGAGGTGTCTGCCCTGCTGCATCTGCAGGTGTAAAACATGGATGCAGACCTCTGGCTGCAAAAGCAGATGCACCACAAAATCCATTCTACCAAATTTGCTACAGTTCTGTCTGCAGAACTGCAGGCCCTTGAGGGGTCTTCACCTTTTCAGCCATAGGTATAAGACTTACACACTGACCTCTGGCTGCAGAAGTGCAGGTCCCTTTGGAGCCAGTGCTTCTGTAGTTGTAGGTATTCATCCACACTGTAAGATATACAAACACTTCTGTCTGAGGTGTCTGCACTGCTGCATCTGCAGGTGTAAAACATGGATGCAGACCTCTGGCTGCAAAAGCAGATGCACCACAAAATCCATTCTACAAAATTTGCTACAGTTCTGTCTGCAGAACTTCAGGCCCTTGAGGGGTCTGCACCTTTTCAGCCATAGGTATAAGACTTACACACTGACCTCTGGCTGCAGAAGTGCAGGTCCCTCTGGAACCTGCACTTGTGCAGCTGCATATAGAAACCAAGCACCAGTGGATCCAAATAGGTAACATAATACCACCCTTGCTTCCTTAGGTCAGCAAAAAGTAGCTACTTTAACCTAATGTGAGCTTTGAAAAGTAATATTTTACTTTTTGGGGTGAAGTGCCACCCCTAGGGAAATGTCTACCCCCTTAAAAAATGTATAGGTATGCTGCTGAAAACATAATATAATAGCCACATTGCAATAGCACTTCTCCCTGCAGAAGCCATTGCAGCTTGTGCTTCTGCAGCCAGAGGTACTCATGCATGCTGTACGACATACACAAGCAGCTGTGGCTGCAGAAACACAGGCACCTATTCAGCCACAAATACAGATCCACAAAGTTAGCACATCAGTGCTACTGCATTGTATCATCTGGAAGAGATGCATGTTGTTTTTCTTACCTGATGATGGCTGTCTGTGGTTCCTTGCATGGTCTTGTCCTTTTGCTGCTTGGTGGGTGGGGAGTTAGGGTTGGAAACACTAGCACCACATTTCCCTACTTTTGTGGTGTTAAGCTGAACCCTAACTGATGCATAATAGCAGCTTTTTTCAATAAAGATATATATATAGTACACTCTTGTTTATCCGACCGCTCTTGGAGACATCCAATGCGGTCGGATAATCTAGAGATCGGATAAATGAGAAGACGGTCCTTATGTGAAGATAATAAGCTTTATTTCATCAAAAACAATTTTTATTTCATCAAAAAATCTTTAGTGCATGATTAAAACTGTTATCAACTATATATTCATACAGGAAATGCAACAACTACTTGAAGTAGTTTGTGACAGACTTTTGTTTTTCGCTGTCAAGTGACTTTATCCATGCTCGTTGCTTCATTGCACGTAGAAGCATAACCTGTACAGGATCTGAGTCAGACTAACTCTCCAAGTACAGGATACAGTTAGTGAAATGCTCCACAGCCTCAGAATGGCTCACTACAGCAGGGGGTTCAGCGCTATCATTAGCCCCCCCCTCCTCCTCAGTAGGATCTGCTTTGGCTTCCTCCTTCTGGACAAACTCAATGATCGCATCATCTGTCATGATCTCCTTTCCGCTTTCACCAGCATCACACTTCTCCCACTCCTTTATGTCTTCATCTGGGATTGGGTCTGGCAATGCTGCCAGTCTGTGGATCTCCTCTGCCTCCAAACACAGGGCTCGATCAGCTGTGGCCGCTGATTCTTGATCGGGTGGAGTTTCATCTCTTGAGGTTCGAATCTCTCCATTTGCCAATGATTTTTTAATCGTTTCAGACAGTACAGCATCCCAAGCCTCTGCACACATGTAGACAACATCCTTCAATGTAACAGACTTGATGATCTCAGTGAGGGACAGTTGTTGATTAGATTCGCCAAAAATTGTCTGCAGTAGTTTTTTACGGTACTTCCATTTGAAAACTTCTAAAATGCCCCGGTTGCAGGGCTGCAGCATTCTTGTTGTGTTTGTCAGTAAGAACAAGCATGTAATGTGCCCATCCTGAGTCCTGACATCAGCAATCTCGAGATGAGCAGGCGAGTTGTCCACGAGCAGTATGGCATAGAGGGGGAGATGTTTACTTCTAAGGTGTGCTTTTACCTCTGGGACAAAGTGATCTGTGAACCATCTTTTGAAAATCACACTATCCATTCAGGCATTGTGTTGTGCCTCGTAGTCCACTGGCAGGGCAGTAAGGTTCACATGCTTAAAGCATCGAGGCTGCCTGGACTTTCTCACAAGGTCAGGTTTTAGTTTCTGTGTGCAAGCTGCATTTACACAGCCCAAGATGGTAACCCTGTCTTTTGCCTTTCCGAACCCCGGAGCCTTTCGCTCCACTTCCCATGTGCCAAAGTACGATCAGACAAACATCACCAGAACAGCCTGGTCTTGTCTGCATTGTAAATCTGTTCTTTGATGAGACCGGTACTTTCAACAATGTCCAGGAAATTTACAAGGAAGGGTGAAATGGACTCTTCAGCAGCGCTAAGCTTTTCTCCACAAAGGCGCAGCTGCCGAATTCCATGCCACCACTTAAAGCATGTCAGCCACTCCTTGCTAGCCACAAAGGGCTCTGTATTGCCCATCTGTGAGTGGAACATGAGGGCTTTCTCTTTGAGAAGGGGACCAGACAGTGGAGTCCCCTTCTCTCGCTCCTGGCAAAACTACACATAAAGAGCTTTATCACGCTGCTTGTCTTTACAGGATCACATGTTCTTGCAATCCTCTGCCCCAGCTGCTGATTCCATAATGAGAGCAAAGTCTCACAGTTTTTGCTTTGCAGGTTTAATATCAGTAATTGTGGACTTTCCCACGCCATATTCGTCTGTGAGAATTGCAGCTCTCTCGCCATTCTCCAGGCACTCCACAATCCAAAGTTTTTTCGAGACACTAAGGACAACACATTTTCTCTTGGTAGCCATTGCAAAAGTGAGTACAACAACAGACTAAACTGGTTGATTGGTGCTGAAGTACAGAGCAGCAGCTGGTGCTAGTAGGTGTCGGCAGGTTAATCGGTTAATTTTAGTGTGAAGTAGTAGGCGGATCAAAGCGGTACTAGTGATGCATCAAAACTGAACATTCTGCGGGGGACAATCAGAGTGTCCGTTAGATGGGGAGATCAGATTTTGGGAGGATGGATAAATGAGAGTGTACTCTAATATATATATACATATATATATATATACACACACATATATGTATGTGTGTGTGAGTGTGCACAATATGTATGTATGTATTTATGGATAGATAGACAGACAGATAGACAGACAGATAGATAGATAGATAGATAGATAGATAGATAGATAGATAGATAGATAGATAGATAGATAGATATTATACAGGCACAGTCTTGCCTGTATATTACGGTTCAACTGTCACATCTACGTTAAACCCAAACTTTTGAACTTTAATAACTTTGCAACCATTTGACTGATTCACATGAATGTTTGCATGTGCTTTCGGGGAACAAATATCTCTTAATGTTGCAGGTTTTGTTCTGGTCAGGTGTGCAGGTGCAGTGATACACAATGTCAAACAACTTGAAAATGACCACTTTTTGTCAAATTTTTTGTCACGCCACAGTGCAAACAAGGCTTGGGGTTTGGGGTTGACATTTTCAGAATATATAGATCTTGAGTCACAGATGTGCTTTTTGAAGGTTTGGTGATAATATTATTAATTCATTCAAAAGTTATTGAATTTCTAATCCTAAGCTTCACAAGCGCTCTAAGACCTTAGTAGCTGCGACTGTGTTTAACACTAGGCCATCCCCTATGCCTTGTAATCACTCCCCCCAGCTTCTCCTTCCTCTCATTTTCCAACCTTGTCCTCCATTCCCACCACTTTCCCCCTTCTTGAACACCTTATTCCTATCCAGCACTTGTATTCTCACTCTCCCTGTCCCCATCCCTGTCTCTCATTCCCCCTCCCTGCACCCTCACCCTCCTCCTTACCCTTACCCCTCCTCCCCACACCTTTACCCTCAGCCTAACATATTTCCCTCCCACCTCTCCCTCTTCTCCCTCATCCCTGCCCCAGACTCTGCTTCCCCCAACCCTTGAGCCTCACTAAGACAATCTGAACCAGGCCTCCCCCCCAGTTTCTAGCCCCTTACTTGTTTCCCTCTTTCTCTCTCTCAATCTGTCAAGGGCAGCATTATCCTGCTATGCCCAACCCACTTTTTGTACTGTATACACACATTACCCCTTCTCCCCCCCTTACCTTTCCTCCCTCCTACTTGACAAGATCATCTCTGACTGCCCTGTTCCTCTCTTTCTACTTCCCTGATCCCCACTCTGTGTTCTCTGTTCTCCTCCTCCTCCCCTGCTATCTTTGTTCCCCCTGCTGAGCACCTCACACTGTCCCCATTCCTAAGACTTACTGCTTTTCCTCTCTAGAACCCTTACCGTTATTTTTTTTTGTTAACTTCTTCTGTTGTTCATATTGCCTTTGTATGCTGTATTTTGCCTTTTGTACTTGATTTACTATGTACTTTTGTTTTACCTATTATTTTTTTTTGCATGATGCAGAACCTTTGTAAAACAACCATTGGTTCAAAGGTATTTGTAATCCTGGACATCAATAAATAAATAAATTTCAAAAAATGTGCCATTATCTCCTATGGGAAAATTTAGATGTGAAGCTTGAAAAAGGATTCTTGATCACATTTTGTGCTTTAATAACTTTCCAACTGTATTTGCAATTTCTAAGAAATGCAGCATGCCCTATCTGAAACAAAAGATCTCTTAATATAGTAAGTTTTGTTCCACTTGGATCTGTGGATCTGGAGATATGGAGTCCCAAAATGTTTAAATCACAGTTTTTTATTGTCAGATTCTTTCTTCACTTCATTTTAAATGGAATATTTTCTGTTTTAATGACTGCAATCATTCAGGTGATTTGCATGGCAGTTAGCATGCCCCATCATGAACCAAAGATCTCTTGATGTGGCAAGTTTTGTTCCAGTTGCATGTGTGGGTGTGGAGATATGGGTCTCATTTTTTTTTTCAAATTCTTTGTCACCACTTTGCACAAAACTGGTGTGGAATTTTGGTCTGAAATGTTTATAGTGTATAGTAGAGCATTTTGCTATATAGAATTTCATCCCTTTTAAAATGCTATTGTACCATAGTTCAAATGTCATGGAATGTGATTGTAACCTCTAGAGACTGCACAAGCCAGTTTCATTGTAAAATTGAAAAAAAAAACACAATGCACACATTTCACATAATACTATACACTATAAAAATACAGGATGAGCAACTGTATGCATACTCAATGTGTTCTGCCACCTCGGGTTCTGATTCCCACATATCTCTCAAGCTTCAGTGTCGAGGTCAAAGGGAATAAGAACCCCTCTATGGCAGAACACACTGGTTGTGCATAGTTGCCCATCCGGTATTCTCTATTGGGTTTATAGGTCTTGGGTCACAATGGAGCCTTTCGAAGGTCTGGTGAAAAAAAAATATTAATCCATTCCTGTTATTAAATTTTAAAGTTTCCCATTATTTTGTATGGGAAAAGATAGATGTCAGACTCAAAACAGGATTCTTGATTGAGAAAGAGGATTCTTGATTGTAATTTGCACTTTAATACCTTCACAACCATTCAAGCAATTTGCAGGAAATGTGGTATGCTCCATCACTGACCAAAGATCTCTTGATGTGACAGGTTTTGTTCTGGTTGTTTTTTTGGGTGCAGAGATATGGACTCTCAAAGAATGTGTAAATTACTAATTATTTTCAAATTCTTTGTCACTGCATTGCGCAAACACAATGTGGAATTTTGGTCAGAAATTCTTAAGGTATATAGGTTTTGTGTCACAATGGTGCCTTCTGAATATTTGGTGAAAAAAATATTAATCTGTTCCAAAATTATTAAATTTCAAAACTTCTTATAATTTCTCATGGTAAAATTTAGATGTTAGGCTTGAAACAGAATTCTGTTATCATGAAACAGGATTCTTGATCATGAAACAGGATTGCTGATCACAAAACAGAATTCTCGATCGCAATTTGTGAAAAAAATACGTTTTGTATAGCTGTTTCTTTGTCACCTCATAGCAAAGAAATGGTTTGGAATTTTGGATTGGTATTTTCTGGGTAGAAAGGTCTTGCTCCACAGATGGGCCTTTTGCTGGTTTTGTGAAAATGTTTTGGCTTGGAATTTTGCAGATTTGAATTTTACTTGATTCCCCATAAGATAACATTGTACTGGCAGATTTACTTAGCCATTTCTTTGTCACTATGATGTTAAGAAATGGTTTGCAATTTCCCTCTGACATTTCAAGGTACTAAGGGCTTGCCTCATAGATGTGCCTTTTGCTGGTTTGGTAAAAAATATATTACTTTGCTCTGGAGTACTGAGGCTTTACATTTTGAGTAATTTCCCATAGGATAATATTGTAATGTGAGGTGTACCCTCATAATTAATTTCCCTATTCTCCTTGGTGTGTAGTGGTCCCTCTCCCCACCTGATAATAAAAATGATTTTAAACGAGGGCACCCTACACCCTCAGATCGCGGATTTCCCTGATGGACCAGTTTAATGTGATAGGCAGGGGTACCAATACAAAAAGCATCATCTTTCAAAGGGAATTAATCTTAATCTCATATGATCTTTATTAGTGTACTTCCTTCCCCCCACCTGATGCCAACCCAATAATAAAATATAAATTTAAGCAAGAACACCCCACACACACAGATCGCAGATTTCACTGGTGTCTAGTAGCATGCTCTACCCACTGATCATCAATTTCCCTAGTGTCTAGTGGCACCCCCACCTGCCAATTGCCATCTCCATTAGCAGGATAAAGTCTCTGGTTGTCTAGTGGCATCCTCCACCCTCCCTTTTCAGCCTCAACCCTGAAATATAGAAAATGGTACCTCAATGTTTTTTTTAACCAACCTGTAAAAAAGAAAACAGACTGTCACTGATCAGCCACTCACCCCCACCTCCCACTCAGAAGGCACCATCCCACATCTCCCAGTACAACCCCACACATCCTCACTCAGGTTCGAGATCCACTCTCCGATCAAAAACACATCTTGCTGCTAGAACCAGCAATTGCAATATGACAAACTAAGGTAAATGTAGTTTAATGTATTTCAATGGGAGTTTAAACTTTAATGCATAACTTTGTCATTTTCTGATATTCTGACTTCACATTTTCAACATGATCTTTTGCAGAAGCAACCTCATAAACAATGTGACTGTCATTATGCAACTCTTGCCTGAAAGGTGATTCCATAGTCGCAAGGTGAATTCATCTTTTGAGTAGGATTTGAAAATATTTCCTGCCTTTGTTCATGAGGCGGGGTCATAAGAAGGCTACTGTATGTTGAAATTTGGGGTCAAAATATGTAAAAATGGCAAAGTTATGAACATTCATTGCAATTTCACTATGCATGCTTGTAACTTTGGAAATTGTTAATATTTTGACCCTAGATTTTCTTCATTGCCTTCTTATTACCCCACCTCATGTATGTCTCATCTGTTATTTTTCAAATTCCAGCCAGAATGTGTTTTTGCACCTGTGTTGTGGAATGATGTTGCAGTTATGCAGAATTCCATTTTGGTGTGGACTTAACAAATTTCTGTACCGGGTACATGAGATGGGATAATATGGTGGCTATGCTGACATTTTGGTCACTGTTGTCCTACCTGCACTTCCCCAGCTACATACATATATGCATCTATGGAGGGATGGGAGCACAGGGCCCAGAGGGCCATGTGGTCCCAAAGTCAAATAAGGATACAATTATACTTTCTCAGTAAATAAGGAAATAAATTGCAAAAATCTGTGTTAATGCTCTAGTTAGGGTTCAAGCCAAAAAACTAGGGAAATGTGGTGTTAGGGTTTCCAAACCTTACACCACACCCACATGCTGCACACACCAAAAGGTGTCAGGGGTGTGCCTTGCAGTCATCAGCCCTAACGCTAACCCGATTCTCCTATACTATACCAATCTCAGCTTCTTTACTTAAGGAATTGTGTGAGCATTAGGGGTGATGACCCCAATGCACACCCTCACACACACACACACACACACACACACACACATATATATATATATATATATATATATATATATATATATATATATATATATGGGCACATTTGTGCCCCTATAGTTAGGGTTGAGTAGGCACTTTAATGTTAAACCTCAAATGTTCCACTTTAATAACTTTGTAACCATTTGATGGAGTTGTACAACATATGGCATGTGCTATCTTGCAGGGTAGATCTTTTGACTTGCAAAGTTTCATGCCTATCAGTAGTGTTGAATCTGAGACCCAGACAGTGCAAAAACCTTAACATTTACCCTCTTTTGCCCTTATTTCTCATCACCCTGCATGGAGATCATGCAGACCTTTATTGTGAAATATGTATGGTAGGAAACACCTGGGGCACAGAGGAGGCTTGCATTTCTTTGGTGAAAAAATATTAATCTGTTCAAAAGTTATTGCATTTTTAAGTTCCCATTATTTTCAAAGGGGATTTCAGTTTCCAGGATAGCTTCCTGAAATGAAAAAGGATTTTGGTCTCACGAAAAAGGATCCTTTTTCTTGAGGGACAGTCTTTTTTTGGCAGACAAAAATCCTTTTTTATGAGTCTCCATATTGTTTTTTTTATTTTTTCACACAACAAACTCCCCTGTCCTGTCAAAATGAAAATAAGAAAACCATCCCTCAGTGACTTTTTGTATTTTTTTCACAACCTGTAAAAAAAAAGAAAACTGTCCAATGCTGATCAGACCTGCAAAATGCATCCTGACCTCTCACTGTACCCACCTTCCCCACACCCTTGGCACCCCCACATGCCCTCACTCCCACCTGAACGACAATGGGAAGCAACATCCACTCTCTAACTGAAGACTCATCTTGCTGCTGGAAAAGGCGACTGCTCTCTGACAAGTAAGGTAACTGCAAGTTATCTTACTTGTCAGAGAGCAGTTGCCAGTTCCAGAAGCAAAATGCATCTTCAATCAGAGAGTGGGTGTTGATTATCTTAGCAGTTCAGGTGAATGAGGGTGTGGGGAGGTCAAGGAGACTGTGGGGAGGTGGGTGGTGTGGGTGTGATCAGCATTGGACCTTTTAATTTTTACAGGTCATAAAAAGAATACAAAAAGACATCAAGGGACAGTTTTCTTATTTTCAATTAGACAGTGACAGAGGAGGGTGTGGTGGGATACCACTTACTACCAATGACTGTGAGCATGATAGAATATATGGGGATTGGAGGGTGGGGGTTGCCACTAGATACCAACATGTGTAACAAATATTATAAATATTATACAGAAATATAAACAGTAATATGTTATACTGTATATGTGGGTATCGAGGGTGGTGGCGTGTCACTAGACACCAGGAATCTTTAATATACTAACATGGGAGGATGGGGGTGTCCACCGAACACCAATAAAAAATTTTAATGCAATATGTACTGAAACTGGACTGTGGGGGGTGACACTACTCACCAGGGGCTATTAACTGTAATAGGGGGCTGGGCACAAATTTACGATGTGGGGGCAGTGAATACCAGGGAACTAACAAATGTCAGAAACATAACAGCTGTCAAAATGATATATGCCTGGAAGTGCGGGGTATGAAGGAAGCTGTGCTCCCACAGCAAAATTCATTTGAGTGCATGGCCTGAAGTACACTGCACTCCCACAGTACAATAAGGATACGGTAATACTATCTCAAAAAGTAAGAAAATAAGTTGCAACAACCTTTGTTAATGCTCTAGTTAATGTCACCTAATTCTTATAAAGTCTACACATCTGATCTTATTTAGAGATAGAATGGGGTGAGAGTTAGGCTTGAGAAGCTTAAGGCACATCCCATACCTAACACCTCATTTCCCAACTTTTGTCGCTTTGACCCTAACTGGAGCATTAACAAAGTTTTTTGCAACTTTCAGTCATGTCTATCTGTCTATCTTTCTCTCTATATATATATATATATACTGTCTATACTAGTAGTGGCCAAAAATATTCACGCCCTTGCAGTTTTTTCTAATAATGCACCATTCCTCCCAGAAAATTATTGAAATTAAAAAATATTTTGGTATCCACATATGAATTTCTTTGGTTTGCAGTGGAATAAAACACAAAAAAGCAGAACATTTTACTAAGTCTTATCTTATTCCACACAGAAATCCTTAAATGGCCCTGACAAAATTATTGGCACCTTTTAGAAGTAGTTAGAAATAATTAGATTTCAAGCAGGTGATTCTCTTTCACTTTGGAATTGAATTCACCTGTGGTGAGTTGCAGGTGCCTGCAATATAAAAATCACTCATTCAACCAGTTTGAATAGAGAAAAGGACTCATTCTCCTGTTTTGTGTCACTGTGTGTACCACAATGAGCATGGAGAAAAGAAAGACAGCCAGAGAATTGTCTGAGCAGGTCAGACAGAAGATTGTAGCCAAGCATGGACAATCTCAAGGCTACACATCAATCTCCAGAGACCTTGATGTTCCTGTTTCCACTGTACATAATTTTATCAGGATGTTTAAGGCCCATGACACTGTAGCCAACCTCCCTGGACGTGACCGCAAGAGAAAACTTGATCAAAGATTGCAGCGCAGGATTGTTCAAATGGTGGAGAAAGCACCTCGATCAACTGCCAAACAGATTCAAGGTGATCTTCAGACACAAGGTATGACAGTTCCAACTCACACCATCCGTCGCCAACTCAATGAAAAGGGGGTTATATGGTAGAAGGCCCAGGAGGACCCCACTGCTGAGAGAGAGACATAAGAAAGCCCAACTGGGGTTTGCCAAAACACACCTGAACAAGCCAAAATCCTTCTGGGAGAATGTTCTGTGGACAGATGAGATCAAATTAGAGCTTTTTGGCAAAGCACATCATCTCTATGTGTACAGAAAACAAAATGAAGCCTTCAAAGAAAATAACACCTTCCCTACAGTCAAACATGGAGGAGGTTCAATGATGTTTTGGGGTTGATGTGCTGCCTCTGGCACTGGGTGCCTTTAACATGTGCATGGCATCATGAAATCTGGAGATTACCAGGCCATTTTGGAGTGCAATGTTGAACCCAGTGTCAGAAAGCTGGGTCTCCATCGAAGGTCATGTTTCTTCTAGCAGGACGATGACCCCAAACAGACTTCAAAGAGCACCCAGGAATGGTTCAAGACAAGATGCTGGACTGTTCTGAAGTGGCCAGCAATGAGTCCAGATCTAAATCCCATTGAAAACCTGTGGAGAGATCTGAAAACAGCAGTTGGGAGAAGGTATCCTTCAAATCTGGGAGAACTGGAGCAGTTTGCTCAAGAAGAGTGGGCCAAACTGCCAGTTGAAAGGTGCAGGAAGCTCATCCATGGCTATAGGAAGCGGTTGATTGCACTTATTTTGACCAAAGGCTGTGCTACCAAATATTAAGTCTAGGGTGTCAATAATTTTGTCAATGCATTTCTTTTCATTTTCTGATTTAAAAGGATATATTAAATTCTGAATCAAAAACAATGGTTCTGTAATATTAACAGAGAAATAAAGAATTGTGGAGACCAAATACTGTACTGTTGTTAATTTCAACTTAGGTTTAGAGAAAATTGTGAGTTATTTGAATATGTGCAAGGGCGCCAATATTTTTGGCCATGACTGTATATATGTATATATATATATATATATATATATATATATATATATATATATATATAGTAAAAACAAAAACAAGGCGCTGCGTCAGCATGTGGTCTAAAAGCAAAACAAATTGGTTATATTAAATGCATGCTGAAAATAGAAAATAGATTTAAAAATCTACGTTTTGACCTTAGATCTTCTTCAGGAAACATCTAAAAGAGAAAAAAAAACAAGTTAGTGTTGAGGAGAGGTAAAATGAGAGAGAGAGAGAGAGATATGGAGAAAGAAGAAAGGGGAGGCTCAGGGAGAAGAAGTGATAAATGGTAAGATTAAGAGAGAATATGTGAAACAAAAAGGTGATGATGGGAAAGATAAAAACATAATGGGAGTGAAAGAGCTGGGGAAGTTCCCAGGTGGAGACTAATTAACAGGGCCTAGTAAGAAGGCTGAATGGTTACAAATGTGTGGGAAGGAGACAGAAATGGAGACATATGGTGAAAATGAAAAATAAATTAAATGAGCACAAAAACAAATAGACTTTAGGGAAAAAAAGGGATGGCTGAAAGATGTTAGTATATAGAGGTGCATGACTCATGAAGCTAGGGACATCTGCAAATGTCAAGGGAGGCGAGGTAATTGGAGAGGCCTTTCTTGTAATTGGAGAGGCCTTTCTTGAAAGTGAGGTGGGATTTGGAATGCCTAAGATCAAGTGGGAGAGAGTTCCAAAATTTGGGGGGCATAGAAGGAGAAGGCAAGTTCACCCGTCCTAGTACAGTGTTTTAGGACTGATAACAAAGCTAAAGACATGGAAAGGAGGGAACGAGGGCAGTCCATAGGAGTGATCATAGCAGTGAGTGTGGAGGGGATAGAAGAATGAATAATGTTCTCGGTCAGACAACCCAATGAATACGGAAGGAGACAACCAGTGGAAGTCAGAGTAGAGACTACAATGGTGCTTAAGATGAGGAGCAGATAGAGCAGATCTACAAACATTGTCGAAGGCAATGTCCCACATCTGCAAGATGCTTGCCTGTGCCATAGCAAAGACAGGCAGAGAGTAGCAGAGTCCAGGGAGGAGAAGGCCTTGGTTGACAGAGGTCCTGACGGCAGGGGTCAGAAACTGAAGGACTCGGTAAACCAATCTAGTTTTAGCACAGACTGATTTGCAGACAGCTTTGTCATGCAGAGAGAAGTTAAGAGATAGATCCAGTGTGACCTCTAGGTATTTGAAGGACTGAGTTACTGCCCCAAGGGAGCCATCAAGACAAGAAACCTGAAGAGACAGAGTTGAAGTGACAGATTTCCCTTTGTGACTCAAAGAGCATAGCCTGGGTCTTGGAAGCATTTGGCACCAGGCAGTGGGTCATAAGCCAAGTCTGGATACGATGAAGATCAGAGGAGAGGTGTGAGTTAATTTCATGAATAGAGCTGGAGGAGACATAGAGAACCAAGTCATCAACATAGAGTAAGGAGAGACTGCGGGAGGGCACTGAAGGTAGGTTATTGATGAACAAAGTAAAGAGAAGGGGCCCAAGTATGGAACCTTGTGGGGTGCCTGAATGAAGCAGGGTAGGGGCAGAGAGAACTTAATGACAGGGGGCAGACTGGGAGTGGCTCCTCAGATAGCTGGCAAACCAGGCAAGTGTGGATTGGGAGGCGCCAATAGATCTTAGTTGATGCAGGAGCAAGTTGTGGTTAACCGAGTCAAACTCCATAGACATGTCAATAAAAACAGCCCCAGTAAGCTGGACTTTTTCCATAGCAGATTTTATGTCACTGGTGAATTGCACTAGGGCTGTCGTGGTGCTGTGGTTTGGCCTAAAGCCATGCTAAGCAGGAGATTGCAGGTTTAAATTGGCACACTCCTGCCCAGAATGTATCCATATATATATATATATATATATATATATATATATATATATATATAAATATATATATATAGATATATATCTGATCTATATATATATATATATATATATATATATATATATATATAGATCGATATAGATAGATATATATATAGGATACATGATGGGTGACTGTGGAATATGGAAAATATCAGTATGAGTGCAGAGTGAACTGGGATAATATCACAAGTGGCGAAGCCACTAGTGATATTATCACCATTCACTCTGCATGGGTGCTAATATTTGCCTTATTCCACAAGTTATTCCACCAGTTGCAAATCATGTATTGAATTCATTCACATATCTGGACTGCCTTGTACTGTATGGGCTGCATGCCCATTGGCTCTTGCTCTGAACCAATGGGCGTGCAGCCCTACCGAGCTGTCAGTCGGCAGGCGGCAGGTGGGTGGGTGCTGCCACCCACCGCTGACGGGGAGCGGGTGGTGGGGCTCTGTGGGTGGTGGGTGGGAGCCACTAGATCACCAGGGATATTGGACTTTGGAGAGGGAGGTTTGACTTTATGCTCACCATCGGGCTTCTCGCGTCCACTAGACCACCAGGATATTGACTTTGGGGGACATAACGCTCTGCCCACGATCAGGCTAATGGGGGGGAACAGAACATTCTGCCCATGATTGGGCTAATGGGGGGGAACAGAACGGTATGCCCGCGATTGGGCTAATGAGGGGGACACTTCAGCCCATGACTGGGACATGAGGGGGCGCCACCGGGAACGAGTGGAGGGCCACCCACAGGTGGCAGCTGCTGTGTTGCACCCTGCAATGCAGCAGCTCACCTATGGGTGGCCGTCGACTTGATCCTTGTTTTGTGGTGTAAAGTTGTGCAGGCGCAGGTAGGGGTTGTGCCTGCATAACTCTGCACAGCCAGGCTGAGTATCGGGCTGTGCAGTTCATGCAAGGTTCCTCCCTCTGCTGCGCATGCCTTCATTATCATTGCACTGTTGCTCAGCATGATTTGGGGGGTGCAACTGCCTCCTGCTGAATATAGCAGGATGGTGCATTTCGGACTTGCGCAGGTGCACCCTATTGCGCATGGCTCAACTCTTTTGAATATCTGGGCCCATATTTTTAACAATTTTACTTAAGGTGTTGACACCTAATGGCTGATTTTTGAACCACGCAGTTGGGTAGTTAGCTGTTGATGTATGGTTTATTGCTAAGAAGAATGGAGCCTCTGGATGATTCGATTTCTCAGGTCTGCGGCATTTGTACATGATGTAGTTTTTGACGAGACATTTTACTGGGTCATCTATTTAGTATGCCCTCAGCTTTAACATTCTTATATCCTTTGGATTTTTTCCTTGTCTGGTTTTAGTTTGATGTTCTTCCCAGTATTCAAGATAGTGGGTATTTTGTTCATCATGTTTAAGGAGCACGTCACCCCATTTCATGTTGTGGGTATCCGTATTGCGACGTATGCCAAATTGTAGAGTTACAGTTAGCCACATAGTAATTATTAATCCTGTGGTGTATCCTAGCCAAGTTGTTTCTTTTTGTATAGTTCATTTATAATTTTGTCTGTCAACTCATCTGCTGCTTGTGGTCGGTTGTGCTTTCCACACTCTTTCAGCTTCTTTTGATTAGATTGTAATACTTCTCAGCTGTTTAGGAAAGTTATTGAAGTGCTAAGTGATTCAGGGTATCTAAGGTCTTTTAAATATCGTTCAAAGCTTTGTTGTCTGGATTTTAAGGTTAACGGCTCATATTCAGTGCCATCTGATCTTAAGCAATTCATGAAGTAGTAGCATAATATTTCATCTAGTTCTTTTGGTTGTATATTTTCTATTAGCTCATTAGTTCCCAAATGCATTAACATGTATTTTTGTAAGGTTTGTACATCAGTTATTGTTTTTCATTTTGTGTTATCATTTTTTGCACTACTGATGTACTGTTCTGTGGCTTGTACTGTATGTCTATAATTTGTGCTCATACGAGTGTTATTATTTTTGGTTTGATTTCTGTACTTTGTGTCATTTGTTGCTGTGGTTTTGGTTTGAGGAGTGGTTCCAGGAGCGGCTCATTGTCTAATTCATATTGACTACAGCATTCAGTTATTTCTCCTTTGATATTCAATGCTTTTTCTCCATGATTTAGTTTTATTTTGTTTTTCTTGTGTTGTTCTCAAGTATTGACAGTATTGATGTTGTTTTGCCAAAATGCCATTTTGTTTTCTTAATGCATTATTTATGCTTTATTTTATGTCAGCTTTCTTTTTTGCCCATTTTGTTTGTCCTCAAGACAGCTATATTGAGCAGCACAAGTATTTTGTGGGATAAGGTATTTATTTGATCTAATGGCAGGTGATTTGTGTTAATTATCTTGTGTTCAGCAACGTAGGCAAGATGATGGTATTTCTTAGTGAAGTATGCACTGTGTATATCTGTAAGAGGGTAGCTCAGTGCATACGTCACTAACTAGTTATAAAATGGGGTGAGTGATATGTGTTTTTCTTTCATGTCTAATGAGCTCACCCCTATTGTGTGTGTGTGTGTGTGTATATATATATATATATATATGTATATATCGCAAAACACTTCACTAATGAATCAGTAAGGGATCATATTACACTGGCAAACATATGGAAATATGTTGTTAGGGTTCTCACCCCATCTAACCCCCCACACCATTCCTATCACCCCACCCCCATTCTCCACACACCAACAGGCATTGGGGTGTGTCTTGGGGTCATTGACCCTAATGCTCACCCCATTCCATTTGTAAGGAAACTGAAATGGTGCAGCATAGGAAAATGAGGTGAGCGTTAGGGTCAATAACCCCGAGACTCACCCTGATGACTGTTGGTGTGTGGAGGGCTGGGGTAAGGTGGGATGGTAGGGTTGGTTGGAGTGGTAGGAGGGGTGTTGTGGTAGGGAACCACAACACACTTCTATATTTTTATCATTGTAATATGAACCTTATGTGGAGTTTTTTTCTATGAGGTTCCTTACTTTTTGTGAAAATATCACCATAGCCATAGTTGTTTATGGGAGTGGAGGGCCCTGTACTTCCATCCATATGTAAGTGTAGAGACACTGTAATTAACCTTCATCTCCCTGCTGGAGTGCAGGGCTCTTCAGGCCCTGCAACCTCATGCTCCATGATTTTCCTTATTTCAATGTGGGACAGCATGGTCCTTTGGACCCTGTGTACCCATCCCTCCATAGATGAGTGAGCACATCATCATCATAGCAATCTGATTACCCTATGACATGTACCTGGTACAGAAAATGTTCAAATTGCCACCAAAACACAATTCTGTGCAACTGCAATGCCATTCCAGGCCACAGGTGTGAAAACACATTTTTGGCAGGATTTGAAAAATTACAGCTGTGACATACATGAGGTGGGGCAATAAGAAGGCTATGTTGTTAATCTGGGGTCAAAATACTGAAAATGTCCATAGTTATGAGCAGGCATACAAAAATTGTAATGAATGGGCATAACGTTGTCATTTGTTTTCATATTTTGACCCTAAAATTTCAACATAGTGTTCTGATCACCCCATCTCATAAACCCAATAGATGAACATTTCTTAATTGGTGGCAAAATGCCATTCCATGTCACAGGTGCAGAAACACATTTTGAGCTGAATGTGAGAAATGAAAGCTGTACTGTTCATAAGGTGGTGTAAAAAAATGGCTATATGAAAAATTTGAAGTGAAAATTTAAAAAATTGCCAAAGTTACGCACATGCTTAGAAAGTTTTCAATGACCTCATGTAAATTGGGTGTTCTTAAATATTTTTAAACCAAGGGCTAGATATTTAAAAGTGTGCCTGGCAATGGCGCAAGTGGTTGGTCTCTACACCTGAGTTGTGCTGGAGCAACAAAGAGATATTTTCAAAAGAGATGTGCCATGGCACATCTCATCTGAATATATCAAAAAATGCCTGCTGGGAAAATACAACGTGCCAGCGCATCCCACAGACAGATCTGAATACCAGGAATGGGAACTGCGCCAGTGCATCTGAGATACGCCGTGTGCAAATTCCTGATATTCAGACAGAAATATGCAAATGGAGCCATTATGTATGAAAGCACAAATGGGACCTTTTGCATGTCATTATGGCCCCATTTGCATGAGTTGTGCAGTTCTGGCCAGCAAAATGCACCTGACGACCTGCACAGCTTTCAGTGCTGTCAGTGGAAGTCTAATGGGACCATGAGAGAATTAATTTTTACTTTATTACAGTTATCGGGGTTATAGGTGGGGGGGGTACCACTGGACCACCAGGGAATGATTTTTTACTTTATTAACAGCAATTGGGGTTCTGGTCTGGTAGGGAGGATCCACTAGACAACCAGAGCATACAATGAGAGATTGTGCATGGTGTTCAGAGGGGTTGCCACCCACAGCTAGTGGCTGCTGTGTTGTGCCCTGCAATACAGTGGTCCACCTGTGGGTGACTACCAGTTGAGCATTTTTTTATGGGCACAACTTTGTGCCCATGCATTCAACACATCTCTTGGATGTGCCAGCAGATGTTCCACTTATTCCAGGCTGAATATCGGGAGGTGCCACATATGCAGGGGCATGCTCCCTTGAGCTGCGGCTCATGCATTATCTTTGTGCCGCAGTGCACCAGGAATGCCACAGCACAATTCCCCCTTTTAAATATAGCCCTGGGGCACATTTCTAGGGTCACAATGGCGCAACTCAGTTATGCCAGGTGCAACTCCTTTGAATATCTAACCCCAAATTTTCAACATGAGCATAAGTTCAAAAGTATTGGGTGGGGGTAGGACGTTACCGGGGATTCTGGAATGGGCTCACCAGTGCCTAACACAACTGGGGCTGATCTAAATGCCAACATGGAGCTTGGACACCCTGATGTCAGCAAACACATTTTTTTAATTTAAACATGCTTAGGCCCCCTTGAGGCAGAAAAAGGACAAATGATGCTTTTATTTGGCAAACACCAACAGGTGTTTACCTAAATGGGGCCAACAAAATCCAATTCTTCTGTTGTTTTGGCCAAAAACTGGCCAGAAAAGGTTTACAGTTTTAACAGGGGCAGATTTTTTTTTCTTAAAGTAGTGCTGCTGCAGTTTGCCACAGATTTCATGCAACAGTGCTGTTTGCTGTGAGAACACTGCTGCAATTAGTAGTAGTTTTGCAAAAGTAGTGCTGCAATTTTGCCACACTGCCAATTGCCAATTTAGCAAAAACTACTTCAGGACAGTATTTTAGAAGAACAACAGTAGAATCATGCTCCTCAGCCCCCAATTAGGTAAATACAGCTGTTGGTTTTTACTAAGGGGCAGTATTTTTTGAATTACAGCTTATTTTTCCTGTCACTAACTGAAAACAAGATGGCAGCAGCATGAAACTATTGATCTATTTGCAGCAACAAAAAGTGCTTTCACGAAAGTAGAACGAATTTCACATTGCACATATCATTTTTACTGAAGGCTATAATGGGAAACTTAAAACTTTAATAACTTTTTAATGGATTAAAGAGGGAATGAGGTCAAACTTTTTGGCATCAATAAATTCACAGTTTGGATCAGCATATCCTCAATCACCTCATGCCTAAACTCAGATCTGTAAGTTACTTTGATTAAAGGTTACAAGTCATTTTGTAACCCTTAATTCACTGCCTGTTCAAAAATGCCAGTTTCAGTAGAGAACTGATGATGATGTCATCTCCTGAACTCACAACCTAGTCCTCCCTGCAAGTTGTCTTGTCTGAATTATTTCTCCTATGTTTCTTAAAACTACAGGCATAGTAAACATCTGAAAAAGGAAAACTGACATGGGGGGGCAGCACATGCACTTCCATAATGTGTAGATGCAAGGTACAGTACTTAAAAATGTGTTGGTGGGAGGGATGGAATGCAGTGGCAAACATGGCTTTATAAAGACAAAGTTGTGTGCATTTTTTAAAATACTGCAGGCATGAGATTTCAATATGTCACTAGGTTGAAACTGTGGAATGCAGCATTAACACAGTCTCAAAGTAGCTGGAACACATAAATTCAGAATGTGGCAGTGATGCACAATTTTTGAATGTGGCAGTAATGCAAAATCTTTGAATGTGGTGGTGACACACAATGTCAGAATGCGGTGGTGATAAGCAATTTCAGAATGCAGTGGTGAGGCACAATTTTGGAATGTGGCAGTGAAGCACAAGTTTGTAATGTAGCAGTGATGTACAAGTTTGGAATACAGCAGTGATGCATGATTTCAGAATGCAGCAGTGACAACATTTCAGAATGCGGAGGAGAAGCATAATTTCAGAATGCAGTGGTGATGAACAAGTTTGGAATGCAGTGGTGATGCAGAGTTTAGGAATGCAGCAGTGACACACACACACACACACATTCAGAATGTGGCAGTGACACAGTTTCAGAATGTGGCAGTGATGCATAATTTTGGAACGTGGCGGTGACCCACAGGTTTGGAATGTGGCAGTGGTGCTCAATTTTAGAATATGGCAGTGACTCACAATTTTGGAATATGTCAATGACACAAAATTTTGGAATGTGGGGGTGACACACAGTTTTGGAATGCAGCAGTGATGCACAATTTCGGAATGTAGCGGTGATACACAATTTCAGAACTACTGACTAGATACAGAATCCTCAGCTCCACACACGCGTACCACCTTGCTAAGTAGTCAACATGTAAAGAAACAGCAAAGGCACCACAGGTATATTCAACATACAATTTAATTAGCGCATAAAAATCACACAGCCACACAGCAGTACAGGGAACAGAACCTCTACTAGTTTCGCATGCCATGCGTCATCAGGAGGAATGGCATGCAAAACTAGTAGAGGTTATGTTCCCTGCACTGCTGGGCGGCTGTTCGATTTTTATGCACTAATTAAATTGTTTGTCGAATATACCTGTGATGCCTTTCCTATTTCTTTACAATTTCAGAATGTAGTGTTGACACACAGGTGCAGAATGTGGCAGTGATACAAAATTTAGGAATGAGTCAGTGACGCACAGTTTTGGAATGCGGTGGCAATTCACAATTTTGGAATGCAGCGGTGATGCACAGTTTCAGAATGTGGTGGTGATGCATAATTTTGTAATGCAGAGGTGACACACAGGTTCAGAATGGGGCAGTGGCACACAATTTTGAAACGTGGCAGTGACACAAAATTTCAGAATGTGATCATGACGTACAGTTTCTGAATGTGGTAATGATGCACAATTCTGAAACTTGGTGGTGACACAGTTTTGGAATGTGGCAGTAATGCATAATTTCATAATGTGGCAGCAACACACAGAATCAGAATCCAGCAGTGACACACAATTTTTGAATGTGACAGGGATGCACAATTTCAGAATGTGGCGGTGATGCATACTTTTGGAATGCAGCAGTGACACACAGTTTCCGAATGTGGTGGTGCCACATAATTTTGAAATGTGGCAGTGACGCTCATTTTCAGAATGTGGTTGTGATGCACAATTTCTGAATGTGCTGGTGATGTAAATTTCTGAATGCGGTGGTGATGCATAGTTTCTGAATGTGTCGGTGATGCATATTTTTGGAGTGTGGTGGTGATGCTCAATTGCAGAATGTGGTGGTGATGATCAGTTTCAGAAAGTGCTAGTGATGCAAAATTTAGGAACATGGCAGTGACAATTTCAGAATGTGGCATTGAAAGACAACTTAGCAGGGATGTGCAATTATGGAATTTGGAAGGGATGCACCATTTCAGTATGTGGTAGAGATGCACAATTTGGGAATGGGGACAGGAAGTGCAATTTCAGAATGTAGTAAGGATGCATAATTTTAGAATGTGGCTGGGATGTATAATGTTGGAATGTGCACAAGTTTGAAATATGGTGGAGGCGTACAATTCTGGAATGTGGCTGGGACAATCAATTTCAGCATAAATGGTGTGTCTTGTAACACTCTGACAGCGTGCATCCTTACTATATTCTGAAATTGCCAGTCCTCACAAAATTCTTTTCTATGTGTGCCCCTGATGCATTGCGAGACTGATTGTCTCACTTTTGAGATGGCATATCCCTGTCACATTCAGATATTGTGTGTCCCCCATAACATTTTAAAATTGTGCACCACATTTACATTCTGTGCCTTGGGGTTCAGTGATGTATTCCAACACTATTTTCTGTGATATCCTAAAGTACGGTGTCATGCATCTGAACATTCTTGAAATGGAAGCATTGCAACCAACCCTATGTCATTTTTTTTAAAAGGATTACTATAGCTACAGTTTCTGAAACTTTGGAGAAGCAGGTCTTATAAGGGTGATGGCAGGAATAACTAGAGAGTGAGTTCAGGAGATGACATCATCAGTGGCTCTTCACTGAAACTGGCTTTTTTGAATAGGTAGTGAAATCAGGGTTACAAAGTAGCTCATAACGTTACAACGAATTAATGTAGAAACCAAATTGTTGGTATGAGATTTATTGGGAGTATGCTTATTCTAATTCTGCAATGTAGCACTTTTGGCAGGAGACCCTCTTTAATATTTTTTTTCAGCAAACCTTCAAAAGGCACATCTAAAAATTTCAGACCAGCCCCCCTCAAGCCATTTTGGAGACTCAGCATGGCAAAGGATTTGCACCTAAATGGTAATTTTCACATTTTTCACACTACACATCTCCATAACTGCACATCTTACTATAGTAAGGATGCACGCTGTCAGAGTGTTACAAGACACACCATTTATGCTGAAATTGATTGTCCCAGCCACATTCCAGAATTGTACGCCTCCACCATATTTCAAACTTGTGCACATTCCAACATTATACATCGTACGTTGTGTGCAGCTGCAATAAGGGAAGTGTACGTTTGGTGTACATGGCCTCAGTTTTGCTGTTGATCTCCACTGAGCATGCAGTACCTGGTCAGGTGGGTGGGGATGTCTCGTAGTACATTTAGACAATTGTTTGTTATTTCTGTCACCTGCTGCTGGATGTCTGTCATTGGTTGTGTTGACTTGGTCCTTCCCCATACTTGCATGTGTGTGTGTGTGTGTGTGGTGCTGGGGTGACTTGGAGTTAGGGTTTTCAACCCTAACAGCGAATTTCCTCACTTTTGTCACTGTGGAACAACCCTAATGCATTAAACAGAGTTTTTTGCCTCTAATTTCCCTTCTTTTTGAGAATGATAATGAGAAATAGTGAATGTAATGCGGTAGGCGGGAGGCAGGGCCCTTGGACTACGCTCCGCCACATGATGTCTTGTGGCATAGTAACAGGAAGAGCAATGCAAACAGAAGCACTAACAGTGGTGCACATGGTAACGTAAGTGCAAATGACAACAGAAAGGGCAATGCACATGGTGGCATAGACGGAACAGTCTGCCACGTGGATGTGTTGTCACATAGTAACATGGTGCCTGCAAACAGAAATGTCAATGGGCATGGTGACGCAAGTGAAACAGAAAGAGAAACAGTACTGTAGACACAAATGTCAAAAATAACAGAAAACGTAAGCGTAAATGAAAACGCAGTGCGATAACGCGACATAGGCCCCGCGGCTCCCGACACGCACGTAGCAGGAGCGTGGCCCATGGGGCCCCACACCCCACCACATGATGTCTTGTATAGTAACAGGAACAGCAATGCAAACAGAAGCGCTAACAGTGGCACACAAGGAACGCAAGTGCGAATGAGAACAGAAAGGGTAACGACGTGCGTAGACGGGAAAGGTGTGCCACGTGATGTCTTGTCACATAGTAACATGGTGCCTGCAAACAGAAATGTCAATGGGCATGGTGATGCAAAGTGAAACAGAAAGAGAAACAGTACGGTAGACACAAATGGCAAAAAATAACAGAAACACAAGCACAAATGAAACGAAGGATGACGCACGTGGCGGAGACGCCAACGGTAAGTGAAATGGGCATGGAACCGCAAGTGGAAAGGGCAATGGTACAGTAATGTAGCTTACAGGCTGGTTTTCCCAAAAGCTGAATAGAGAAAGACAGTGAGTACAAAGAATGTATGCATAATAATGGGTATCGGAGCAGAAAATGAGGACTTGGAATACTAAATAGGTTATATCTCAGGAACCGTACGACGTACAAAAAAAATTTAAAAGTCGTATGATTTATAACTGTCCTGGCTAGTTTTGTACTTAGCCCCTGTTAGGGGGCTAAGAATTTTTCCGACGAGAAGTCCGTATCTCGCACTGTTTCCGAGATACGGGCCCTGAAAGGCGCGGCGAAAGCCGTAATGTTATCCTATGGGAAAAAAAGAGAAGTTCGGAGCGCCATAACTTTGCCTCCCTGTAATATTTTTTTACCAATCCACTAAAAGGCACATCTGTGGGATGTTGGCTGTTATCTACAAATTTCAGCCCAAAAGACCAAGCCGTTATTTTGCAGCAGGGCGCCAAAGGATTGCTGCAATGCGTCGGATGCCGTAATGTTATCCTATGGGAAAAAGCATCAACTTTGGAGTGCCGTAACTTTGCTGCCATGTAATATTTTATCAACACAACACTAAAAGGCACATCTGTGAGATGTTGGCTGCGTTCCTTCCAAATTTCAGGCCAAAGCACCAAATCGTTCTTTTGCAGCAGGCTGCCAAAGAATTGCTGTCATTTTCCCACAGCCTAGAAAAGTACTGTCGCAAATTGTGAAAGCTTTCGCAAATGCATTCGACAGTGTCGCAAGTGCGACAGTACTTTGCAAAAGTACTTTTTCCAGAAATTTGAAAAACATATTTCTGGGGTGTTTTACCCCAAAATAAAGACATGGCTAGCATTCTCAGGGCCTGAGTAGGTGAATACAGAAAGAATTAGGTTGCTACAGGGTCCCAATTTTAAATGCCAAGCATTTTTATGATCACTAACTGAAAACAAAATGGCAGATTTGCAACAGTAAAAGGGCCATTTGCGGCAGTAAAAAGTGCATTTGCCACACTGTCGAACTTTTTGTTAACTTTTCCCATTGACTTATAATGGGAAAATGTTTTTTGAATAACTTTTGAACTGTTTAATATTTTTTCACGAAATCTTCAAAAGGCACAAGATTTTGGACCAGTGGCACAAACCGTGTGACCTGTAGGCATGACCATAGAATTCCAGAAAAAGCGTAAACGCATGTGCAGATCACACTTAATAACTCCGCAACTGTGCATCCAAATGGTATGAAATTTGGCAGATACCAAGGCGTATGGGTCTTGATTGTGTATTCCAAATTTCAGGCAAATCTGTCAAACAGTTGCAAAGTTATTAAGGTATTTTTGGCTTTAACATGTAAATGGCTCCTTGACCCTAACTATGGTAGCACTACTATGCTACCATAATATATTTCGCTTTTTTTTTTGTTGACCGGGTAAGTGCACTAGACAAATCCTTCCTATTTTCAGGCACGACCCGGTGGAGGGGGATACAGATGAATGCCAGCTGACCTTGCACCAGATTAAGCTGTTGGTGGTATTTTTAGTGAATAAGGGAAATTTAGTGAGGACACCGGGGAAATTCTCCTACTGTTTGGCCAGTAGGGGAGCTGGCCACTGTACTGCAAGATGACCACTTTTTGTGAGCGTTTGGAGGAGAAGGTTGTGCATGCTGCTGGCAAGGAGGCTGTGCAGCCCATAGACACAGAATCTCAGTTAATTACCTTCCTAGATATGGAAGGCGATGATATTTTCCACGAAGCAATCTCTACGAGCGAGTCCTTTCCTTTATCGGCTGAGTTCAAAAGGAGTTCCTTGAAGGCTGTGACAGCAGAGGCTCCAGTATGTCTTCAGTCCGAATTACTGCATACTACAGCTTTAAAACTGGCATTTGTTTCCTCTGGCCCTTAGGATGGGTGTCTTGACAGTAAGAATGTGGAAGTACGTGCGGAGGAATGCAGGCGGCTGACGAGTGAAGCACCGCCTGTTGCTGTGTGTATTAACACAGAAAATATCTCTTGTGTGGAGGACAGTGACTTGCAAATTATTGAGAAGTGCTTTACTCCTTTAGACAGATCAGCTGCGATGGTCCGGTCGGCTGATGAGAAGCCTATTGCTCCAATGGCTGCTACGCAAAAATTGCAACTGAATGTAGTGAGTAAAACGCAGCCAAAGTTGGCGTTTCAACCTATCAATTTAAATAAAGATGCAGGCTTTGTGTTTAACCCCGAAGGGGTGGGAGACATGGGGTTGACTTTCCAAACCCCGATTAAATACCAAACAGATGCAAATAAGCAGGAGGGGGTAACAGAGTTCAGTTTTTCTGCTTCGAGGGTGTCTATTGCACAACAGCGTACTGCCACTACACTTGATAACGACATTACAGTGTGCAAACCTGAGGTCTCTGGGGTTTTGCCTAGTACGACGTCTGGCTCGGAATTTCAAGATGAAACTTGGTCTCCACAGGGCGCCCTGTTATCTGCAGGATGGGAAAAAACAGAAAAAGGGGTATGGACTCCTGATTTAGTGTGGGATTCCTGGCTTGATTTACAAAGTAATGCTCCTACTTGGAGACCAGGTGGAGGAAAAGAATTGGCAAGCAAAAGAGAAGATAAAGTAAAGAGTGCTCAAAATAAGGACATACCTGCAGGACTGATCTCTAATGTTTCCTTGCTTAATAGTAAAAATCATGTTTCTGGGGTATCTAAGGCTAGGGAAAATCCTACTACTGTTAAACCCTTAATGTCTGTATTATTTTCCCAAGCCAAAAGGGAAGTTGCACCCAGACGTAACGCAGTTCGTATAAGATATTATGGCTATGAATACAGTGCAGGGCTTCAAACAGGCATGGGATAGGCATAAGGGAGCAATACAAATGACTATGAATAGATAGGCCACTGACAGAGCAAAGGCTGATGGCACATTTATAAGGTAGAAAAAGAAATGGGCAGACTGGATGGGCCTTGCGGTCCTTATCTGCCGTCAACTTCTATGTTTCTATGTTTCTATGTTAGATATAAAGGTGGGATGACAGAGAGACCAGACTGGTATTGTGGGGAAAACTCTTATAAAGGAATTGTTGTCTTTTTCCCCTAGAGATGTTTTTGCTTTTATTAACATCTCGGGTGAAGATAACTATGACATCAGCTTTCGTTCTGCTTCTTTATTGGATTTATTCTGGGAAAGGTACAGTAAGGTAAAATTCTCTCCCATATGGACCCCCTTTTTGGTCATTCCTCTCACTAAACCTTTAATAAAACATGTAACAGTAATGTTTAGGAACGAGGGAGTCCATGTGGAGGACATTACCTATTGGCTATCACAGAAATTTGATATTCAAAGTGACCCAGAGCCTATTTTGGATTCTGAACATTTCTGGACGGGAGGCTGGAAATCTAAAGTAAAATTAAGGCAGTCTGATGTTGGGGTAGAGCATATCCCTAATTCTTTTCTGCTGGGAAGGGATAGAGGAGTGTGCTTTTATAGTGGCCAGCCCAGAGCATGTTACAACTGTGGTTCTAAAACACATCTTTCCAGCACATGTGACCAGCCGAGATGTGATAATTGTGGGGAGGTTGGTCATGTAACAATGCAATGTACTAATTCTACCAGATGTGATCTTTGTGAAGAGTATAAACATGCTTTTAGAGAATGTCCGTGGGCAGCTCAGAATAAAGCCTCTTGTGGAAGCCCAGACCTGATTATCCAACAGGCTCAAGAAACTATGGAAGGAATGAAAGGTGACATTGGTGTTATGGGCACCCCTCCCTTACCCCTGAGCCAAGTAGAAACCCATCCTATGGACATTCCAACTCTGCCTTTGGCCTCATCTGAGCCAACTACTAGGCCCCTTAAAGGAGAGAGTACAGGGATGGCTGCAGACCTTTTGCAGCTGGTTTGTTATAAAGAACCAGAAGATAAATCAGTAGTTGACACCACACACCAGTCTCCTTTACCCCCCAGAAGATCTAGTAGGAACTCCAAAACAATTCTACTTCCTATCACTGAGTCCATTGAATCTAAAAATGTTTATGCAGCCCTGTTTTGGGGTGACTCAGAAATGGACATTGGGGATTCTGATTCCCAGAAATCAGCACAGGATGCATTAGTGCCCCCTAGGGATGATTATAAAGAAAAAAAAAGAAACAACGGAAAAAATGAGATTAATTTCCATTAATCTAATTTTCATTATGGGTTTTCTCTGGGCCTCTTTAAATACACATAGTATTTTAAATACCCACAAAAGACAAGCTGTTTTTTACTTGCTTCATGATAGACAGATTTATATATGCTTTTTGCAGGAAACCTGGATGTTCTCTAAGGAACACATGTTTTTCTTTAAAAATGATTGGCCATGGGGACCTTCTTATTGGTCCTTTGGTAGAGAGAAAGCTGACGGGATTGGTATTCTTTTTAATTCATATCAGTTTGTATTATATAAACTAATTGATTTAATCCATGGCAGGGTTCTAATCATGGATGGTAAATGGCAATCCTATACTTACAGATTAATTAATATCTATAACCCCAAGACAAAGCAGCTAGAGTTGCTTGTATGAAAGATATACAGCCTTTCTTAGTCACTTCCTTACCCATTCTCTGGGGTGGTGATTTTAATTGTAGTATAGTGTCAAAAGAGGTTTTTTTCAAATAAAAAAATGTATTGTGATTCCAACTGTTTAAAGGCAATTATTAAAACTGCAGATTTATCTCCTTGTAATGGATTCAGTACCAAAAACCCTGGCTGTACCTTTTTTAAGGGGAATAAGGGATTTACAATAGATTATCTATTTACTTCTAAAATACTTCCTGTTAAAGATTTTGTTTGTGTACCAGTGGAGTTTTCCGACCATGTATTATTACAGGTGGAGGTAGGAGCTAATTTTGGGCAGGAACAACAGAGGAAAAGATGGAAATTAAATACTTCTATCTTACAATACCAGATTGTGTTAAATTCTATTAGATTAATCCTTAAAGCCAGATTATCTGTGGTATTTTTGTATTCTGATATAGGGGTATGGTGGCAAGAAACAAAAAATGATTGCATTGCATGGTTCAAAAGATATGGGATTCGACAGAGAAACTCTGATTTTTTGGCCTATTTAAAAATGAGATCCCAATTACAACATGTACTTACGGTAGCCAATTACTCGAGGCAGGATTTTTCTTTACAGATAGATGCCATTAAATTACAAATGAGGGGCTTACAATATGATAGAGCAAAAACGTTGCAGGCCCTGATTAATAACCATATGAAAAAATCAGTTATAGGAGACCCTTTTGAATTATGTAAATCAATTAGAGATCTTTCATCCCTGGATTTTTTAGAGTATAAGGGCTGTAGAGTAGAGGAAGTGCAATCCATAGGCAATAGGATCGAAGCACATTTTAAGGACTTATAACCAAAATCACACCTTTCTATTCAGTAGATTAAAAATTATTTAGGCCCCCCCCCGTCAGTTTAGATCAGGAAATGGTGTCTAATATGAAGATGTCTGTTTCCCCTCAGGAGACAGAAGCAGTGATTACTAGCTTAAAAGCTAATGTTTCACCAGGTTTAGATGGCCTCTCTAATACTTTTTATAAAGTTTTTCATACAGAATCGGTGACTTGTCTAACTTTAGTTTTTAACAAATTTTTAGATGGGGAGTCTATCCCAGTTTTTTTTCTGAAGGACTGCAGATTTACATTTTTAAAACAAGGGATAAATTGGATTTTCGGAATTGGAGACCAATTACATTGTTAAATTCAGACTACAAAATTTTTGCCACTCTAATTAATAATAGATTAAAAAATGTGGCTAATGTAGTTATTTCCTCAGTTCAGCATTCTGGACTCCCAAATAGACATATCCAGTCAGTTCTTGGTATGATGAAAGATTTAATTGAACATTTGGGTACTACAGGGGAGACAGGTTGTTTCCTATCATTAGACCTAAAAAAAGCTTTTGATAGAGTTAGTCATTTATTTTTGTTTACAACCTTAGAATTTTTTGGGGTTCCCACAGAATTGCTTGAATTAATAAAAGCCTTGTATGCATCAGCCAAGGTGCATCCTGTCATTAAAGGGAAATTAGGGACAGGTTTTGTCATGAAAAGTGGGGTACGGCAAGGATGCCCTTTAAGTCCCCTTTTGTATATTTTTTCTTTAGAGCCCCTTATTAGAGCAGTAAGCCTAACCCCTAAATGGGAGGGTTTTCATATACCACTGACAAATTCCTTTTTGACTATACAAGCATATGCAGATGATGTATGTCTATTTTTCAAAAATACTGAACAATTTGGAGTTTTTTTTCAAGAATTCCAGACATATGCCAATCTTTCAAATGCAAAAATTAATTTTTCCAAATCCAGAGGCTTATTAATGGGATGTACTTATCAGGCCCCTTCTCAATATAATACTATAAATATAACAACAGAGCCCTTACTATTCTGGGGTAGTTTTTCGGTCAAAAAACCTTTCAGATGATAATTGGGTTAAAGTATTAGATAAGGTAGAAAAGAAAATAACCCAATAGAAGCAGTTTCAGTTTACTAAACTAAAAAGAATTCAGGTTTTAAAACAATTTATTTTACCATGTTTACAGTATCTTGCTGTTATCTACCCCCTGCCCTCCCATTTAGAAACTAAACTACATAGTGTTTGTTTTCAGATGTTATGGGGTAACAGACTCAATCCAGTTAAAAGGTGTTATACATACCTAGATAAAACTAAGGGAGGTTTGGGTATGGTAGACCCAGTAGTTTTTTGTTTTACATTGTTTTTTTCCCATTCCTTAAAAAACAGTTTAGGACCACCAGATAACCAGGAGAGTTTTTTTTTTCAGAGCGCAATTAGGATGCTATCTGTCAGCTTGGCTGCATTGTGCACCAAAATTAAATCCCCATCTTTCTTTACCAGATTTTTTTAAGTCAGCAGCGAGGAAACTTTATAAATGGCAGGTAACCAAAAATCAGATTAGTGGGTGCTCGTCTTGGACATTATATAAAGAGATTATATTGCAAATCTATCCCTTATTTCCAGGTTTTAAAAATTGCCCTTCGGTGTTGAATCCTAACATTCTAGAGCAGTTAAATAATCCTAGATTACCGATATATATGTGGGAGGTACAATGGCTCATAATGTATGGGCTGGAATGTTAGAGGGACGAGCAAATATAAAGCTAGGGAAGAGAGAATTGTCCATATAGCGAATGTGTTAATCAGGAGGAAACTATGGAACATTTTTTCTGCAGTACTCTTATCCAATAAAATGATGGGCCTATTTGGCCAACAAGTAGAAAATGGATTGGTTGACAAAACTGAATTATGAAATATTAGTAATAGGTAATTTCCCTCCAAACCTAAAAAAATATGAGAAAGGTACACTGAGAGTATTGTTAGCATGTTTACGATTTTGTCTCTGGCAAGTGCGATGCCAATGGGTATTATACCAAAAAAAGACTTCGCTGGAAGGGGTTTATCGTATATGTATTAAATGAATTACAAAAAATATTTCTTAAGGATATGCAATTGTATAATGTAGATAAAGTTATGAAATGGTGGAAAGGGTTTTCACACATTATTAAATATAAATAGAAAATGTTAGATTTTTTTCCCTCTCTCTCTTCTTCTTCTCTGTTTTAGTTTTTGAAAGAATTATATAATTAGGTATAATGTATATATGGATATTATGTTTTGTTTTTTGTTTATTTGTTTGGGTGTATGTATATGGCTGTTTCTGAAAGAATTGTATTTATGCTTTATTGTAAATAAAATCACCCCTACTCTTTTCGATAAATGCCATGGGATCTTTAACAACCACCTGAACTACCACCAATCCAGGCAGATGGGACCTCGGTTTTAACGTCTCATCTGAAAGACGGCACCTCAGAAGTGTAGCACCCCTCTCATGCTGCACTACAGTGTCAGTACTGGGATATTAACCCAAGTGCCACATGTGGGAACTGAACCCACAGCCCTCTGATCTCCCGGCCTCAGAGGTGAATGTGCTACCTATTGAGCCACTGACACTATATATATATATATATTATATATATATATATGTATTCATGACAAAAACTCCATTTAATGCATCAGTTATGGTTGTTCCACAGTGACAAAAGTAGGGAAATTCGATGTTAGGGTTGAAAACCCCCCTTGCCCCTCAATCCCACCCCCCAACTGGCACCAGGGTGTGTGTTGGGGTCACACAATGACCATATAAAAGTGTACAAGATGCAGATGTGGTGTAGGAGCTACGGGAAAGATGGCAGGTAGCAGTGGAGAGGCAGCAAGCAGGATTAAAAACATAAGAGGAACTACATGCACAAGGAGGTTGATGTTCTCCTGGATGAACTGGAGGCCCAAACAGAACTGCTCATGGAAAAAGGAGGGGAACAGGAGCAGCACCTCAAGTGGAAGGAGGCATGGGAGAAGGTGGCCAAGAAGGTCAATGCCGTAGCAACCATGAGGTGCACCATGCATGATATACAGAAGCTCCTAAGTGTCCTGAAGTGCCATGGCAAGGCCAAGGAGACCCACAACAGGTGGCTGGCAGTAGCCACAGGAGGTGAGCAACAGGAGGTGAGACCCCTCAGTGGCCATGAAGAAAGGGTGCTGGCATTCATGAGCCAGCACAGCATTCATGAGAACACAGACCTCGACACATCATGGATGGATGCAGGGACGGGTAAGTGGATGGCCGGCACTGGCCCCAGTGGGTGAGATGACACTGCAGGGGTGTTAATGGTGGCATGCATGCTTAACTTTCAACCAGCTGTCTCCCTAATGGTGAACAATGCCCCACACAATGTGGAACAATTGGGCAATATTTGGAATGCCAAAGCACATTCCCTAAGAAGCCCAGGACACTGTGTAAATGTGTGCTGTATGGTCAAGATGTCTAGTATGAAGGAAAGGAACAATGCCCAATAGGGAGGGTAATATGCCTGGATAACAGCCTGCCTCAGATGGTGTGGCTCAAGGCCACCAGCCGAGTGAGTGCAACACCCGAGAAGGGACATTATCCCACCAGAACATATACCCTTGAGGGCAGTATGCCTACCATACAATGGCATGGTATAGTATACAGGCAACAATAATGTCCAAGAAAGTGTTAGTTAAGCAATAAGGCATGACAGGGTGTGTGTTATTGTGTAATAACATCACTCCTAGGGTGGGTTGAAGCACGAGGCGAAGCCGAGTGCTTCCACCACCCCAGGAGTGACGTTATTACACAATAACACACACACTGGAGTGCCTTATTGCTATTATACAATGGCTTGTTATTATACAAAATAAAAATCTTTTAAAAATATTTTTTAGAAGATTTTTAGTGTGGCAGTATTTCTGAGGAGAAGAGGTAATCCATATGGTCAGCCATACGTTATTGTGTAATATCATCACTGTCTCAGGCACCCATTGACCAATCAGAATACAGGAAATTTCCTTGCCATTGTATCATGTGTAATAATATTGACGAATCTAAAGAGACAATGCAAAATGTTATCTTGTGGCAACAGCCAATGTGGAAATAAATTAGCAAGGTGAACAGCAGGGATGTTATGCCAGGACAATATTACTGCTGTGATGGCCAACTGACCAATTAGAACCCAGGAGTTGTGCATGCCATTGTATAATGAATAATATAACATATGCATCATGTGCCATAGAGTACTGCAGTATGGTCAGAACAATGAAGGTAGGGCAGGGACACACAATGTGGAACAGAGACAAGATGGGAGGTGATATGAGGGACTGGACCCCATAATGTGGTACAGCCAAAAGGAATGCATGCAGTGTAGTCAAAACATGGGGAGGCAGCACCGATGCACTGTTGTTCCCCCCACAGGTGCAGCAGCAGTGGATACAGGGGCAGGTAAGCTGATGGCCAGTGCTGCCAACAGAGCATGGGACAGTGACGCAGGGGCGGGAATGGAGGCAAGCATGGTGGGCATGATATGATGTTGCAGCTCTGATGCCCTCTCATTCCCCTACAGGTGAGGTGCAACAGACAACAGGGAAGGTAAGGCCATGGCCAGCGCTGCCCCCAGTGCATGGGACAGCGATGCAGGGTTTGGGATGATGGCAGGCATGGTAGGCATGACATTGGAGGTATCACTGATGCACTGATGTCTCCCCACAGGTGAAGCAGCAGTGGATACAGAGCCAGTGGACAGTGGTGAGACAGGTGCAGAGTGGGACCAAAGGCAGGTGGTGCTGATGTGGCACAGCAGGACACAGTCAGGACACTAGTAGGGGGGGAGCGTGAGGAGTTGGGGGAGCAACAGTGGGAGGAGAAGGAGGGGCTTGACCTCAGTGACTTCCTCAGCTGTGGAAGCCTAGGTGATGAAGTTGAACCAAGTATGAGCCCTGCATCATACCACAGTCTGGAGGAGGCCCTGGATGGGACCACGCCATCCCTGGAGGAGGACCACATGCAGACACCCACTGACTATGCAGGATTCTGCCGGACACTAGTAATGGCACACACAAAACAGGGGGAGATGCTAGACTGCATCAGGCTCAGAATGGATGTGCACAATGCTGTGTTGGAGGAGCACATGAGCACCCTAATAGGGGTGAAAGACATAGGAACATGCACCACGGAGGCAGCCATTGATTACTTGGTGGATGCCATGACCACCACCCAGGCCTATGTGCGGGGCACAGATGAGAGCCATCAGCTACCTGGCCATAGCTGTGGAGGGGTTGGTGACCCAGTAGATGTGACAGGTGGATGCACTGTCTGCCATGCTACAGGGGGCCCATGCAGGTCTGCACCTGCATGGAACTGCAGCAAGGGACACCACCAAACAGGTGCCACAGGAGGTGCACCTGCTATCAGCACCACCACAACTGCCAATGACAGCAGCGGCGACAACACTGTCTCTGCCAGGGGTGGAGGGCCCAGCGGTGGCACCCTCCCCACCACTGACACCACCACTGGCCCCCCTGAAGCAGCAGCACCAACAACCAACAGCAACACCCCCACATACTCCAGTGCAGATGACCCCACCACCACCACCTCCGGCAACAGCTGAGCCATAGGCACATCGACCCCCAATGCCATCAACACCCACAGCACTGGTGCTACAGCAGCCATCACCACCCATGACAACAGCACCGGTGGCACCACAAGTGGTCAGAGCGCCAGGGCATAGGGCTGTAGCAACACCTGCCACCATGGGAGTGGGGTGGAAGGCGCTGGGCACAGGGTGCAGGACCAGTGCCAGACAACAGGAGAAATCACAGGTAGTGGCACACCAGCAGGCTGTGGAAGGCAGTGGGCCACAGGGTATAGGACTGGGGATAGCACCAGGAAATGCACCAACAGGCCCAGGGTGGTGCGGACAACCCCGGAGGCTGGCATTGCCAGCAGAACAACTGGACAGTGGTGGCACAGAGATCATGCACCAGGAGCAGGGTGGGCAAAGTGCTACTTCTGGGACAGCAGAGCCCACCTACCAGGGTGCAGGTTGGGATGTGGGTGCATCCAAGTGCAAAAGGACTGGGCAGTAGCAGCAGGTGACAGACTGCCATGCGACTATGGTGCCCCACTGATATGGGTGGAGGGCGATGGGCGCCATGGCTGTTTTGGTGGACACGGGGCGCTGACATGTTGAGTGTGTGGGGTGTGCTTGAGCATGTGCATAAATGTGTGTGTGTGTGGGTGCACTGGGTGGGTGTGTGGTCACTGTAGCACAGCACAACGTGTGTGTGTGCGCATTGCACTGTCACTGGGTGCGGGTTTGTATGAGGGGTTGTCACGACTGTACTGTAACAATGCACTGTGGCACATGTTGTGTCACCAGCACCAAGTAAACCACTGTGCACTATACATCCGTGTGGACTCTATCACCCCAACTTGGTACAGGACATATTGCACGTAGCACACATCCAGTACCATGTGGAGTGCATACCCCATGTTGCATATGTGCAACCTACACGTAGGCTTTATCTGCATATAGACCGCAATTGCAGCACATGGTTGCATATCTGTGGTGTGTTTAGCTGAATGATGAATATGCACGGTACCGCTGTGTACTGCATGTGTAGCCTGTATGTGCGACATGTGCAAGGCGAGATGTATAGGCAGATCTTAGGCTGCACACCATACACACGGGGAGTGAGTGGAAGTTCTAGTAGTAGTGGATCCCAGCAACTACAATACTGGAGTGTAGGCCCAGGTGGGGCACACCCTGCTTACTGGTAAGTACTGGGATAGTGCACTACATGACCTTATGCTACAGACAGTACAGCATACATGTGCTAATGATGTGTTCCATTCTGTTCAACGAGGAAAGTCACACCCTAACTACTGGTGAGTACTGGACAGTGCACAGCCTGCACATATGCAACAGCCTGTACTACTTATTGTTTCCAATTTTGTGTTCCAATCTTGGTGTCCAGGAGAGCCCCTCCGAACAGTGGCAGACAGTAGGACAGAGCAATATCACCACGTTTGCAATGGTCAATGTTTATGCTGGTTGTTAATGCCATGTTGCTAATTGTCCATCCAGATGAGCCACACTAGGCTGCAGGGCTACCCACAGGAGTGAACTGGGTGCACAGAGAAGGTAGGTGCATAACACAGAGTCACACTGTTTGCATGTGGGGGCGAGAGACTGCACCCTGGGCACAGGTATATAGGCAAAGTGCCGTATACCCCTGCACATGCAGCTGCACATCCACATGGCAGGGTGGTTGGTAGGGATGTCAGCTGCCACCCACACTGTACACAGCTGTGCCGTGGTGTGCTATGCATCTGATGGGCAACATATGCCATGCCGTGTGGCAACACATGACAGCCAGGCATTGCATAGCTGGGACTAGGACACTGTGCACGGACACATTGGTGGCTGCAGTCATGTGGTGGAAAGTCATGTGTCTGGGCACACCTATGCATGGGATTGGCAGTGAGACAGTTCACGGTTGGGCCTGGCTGGTGGCAGTGTGAGGGTGAGTGGTGTAGGAAGCTGATGTGGGGATTTCCATTGCACACTGTATGCACATGGCACCACACAGCCCTGATATGTGGTGTGTGGTGGCAGCATGTACACAACCAGTGGGGGGCATGGCCAGCGTGGCCAGCAGGGGCATGCATGTGTAGCACAGCTGAAACGCACCTCTGTGCTAGCACATAGGGTGCACTGCTGCACCCATTTGCCACTGTACCCCAGCCCAGTACGACATGCTGTCCACCTCCAGTCATGCTGATCGGCATGTAGGGGGGTGAGACAGTATGGTCACCACATTACTGTGCACTGACACCTGCACTGTGACTTTTTGCCTTGCAGATCAACACCGCCAATGCCAAACGCCCCCGTGCCAGGTGCCACACAGCTGCTAGCGTTCCACATGGCACAGGCCTCAGCCTGAGTGGGGGAGCACCCAACTTCACCCCCACAGAGACTGCACAGCTGGTGAACCTAGTACAGCAATGGGGGATGACACTCCTCCCACCAGGTGCAGGAGGCGCACTGTTGAGGAGTGTGCAAGGGTGTGGAGGGCAATAGGGGTGCACCTGGGTGCCAGCAGCAGCATGACTGACACCATTAGGCAGCTGCAGCACCACTGGCAGGACCTGGCATGGCGGGACCCAGGGATCCTGCAGTGGCTGGTGGACATGGCATGCAGGAGGGATGCAGGTGCAGGTGGGTATCCTAACGTCTAGCCACACAGTGGTGCTACGCTGCCACACAGGCCATGGCCTGCACTGGTGCACACATGTAACTTTGTTCTCCTTTCCCACAGGTGCAGGATGCAGTAACCAGGGTCCACAGCATCATCTAGACAGTGACCAGCAGTGTGTCAGAGGCCTGCCACAGGGGTCATGGCACAGGATGTCTGATAGGTGCATGCACTGTTTGCCATGTGTTGTGACCATGCCATGGTGGCCCATGGGGCTGGTGGTGGTGGCTGTGTGTTGCATGTTTGTGGGCCGCGTGTCCCAGACAAGCACTGACCTCAGTCTTTGCTTTCTTATGGTTGTATGCAGCAGACTGATGCCCCACCAAAGGGCTCTGCTGTGGGTGATGGCAGACATGAAGGCAGCAGATGTGGAGGCCTACCAGCGCAGCACCAAATGCCGGTGCCAACCATCCCACCACTGTTGATGTTGAAGGAGGAGGAGGTGGAGGAGGAGGTGGAGGGGGTGGAGGTGGTTGAGGTAACGGTGGAGGAGGTGGAGGATGCAGCAGAGGTGCCGGACCCCACAGACAGTGGGCAGCAGGGGCCAGTGGAGCTGCCAGAGGCAGAGGAGGCCACAGTTCAGCCCACTGTGGGGCCAGTGGAGAAGGAGCAGACAGAGGAGGCGCAGGAGCCAACTTCACCCCTACCTGATGTGCAGGCAGTGGATGTGACCATGCAGGCCATGGACAGTGATGGGGACCAGGCCAGTGGCAGTGGCATGGACCAGTCACAGCCAGGAGCCATGGATGCCAGTGTTGGATCACCTGGGGATCAACCTGGGCTGCAGGTGTCGCAGTACCGATGGCAGCTGCCAGAGGGAGACCAGGAGATTATGGTGCTGGTGGCCACCATAATGGCTGATGTGATGCACCTGCATGTCTCCCTAGGTGCCCTTTTATTGGCACTTCAGAGGTGCTAGCACCGCATACTGGACCTGGCCATGGACAGTGGACCAACAGCCTTGGGCCAGTTTGCTGCTTTGGGCCTGTGGGATATGGGGACAGCCTGTTGTGGTTATTTGTTTTGCGGGAGGACTGAGGGTGGTGTGTGGTGTACAGGGGGTCTGCTTCCCTTGTGGGGGGGCATGGGTGGGCCATGCCTGGGTGGGGTCCATATGGGGTGGGGCCTTCAGCTGGGTGTTGTTGTTGTTTGTTGGGGCTGGCATTAGAAACATAGAAACATAGACTTTGACGGCAGATAAGGACCACTTGGCCCACCCAGTCTGTCCATTTCCCTACCTATTGGATAAGTTGCAGATTCTAGATAACCAACAGCCTACTTCCTGCAACCCCCCACTATAATTGCCTTATGTCTGTCCCATGCATGTTTGAATTCCCCACTGTTTTAGACCCAACAACCTCTCCAGGAAGGTGGTTCCATGTGTCCACCACTCTCTCCGTGAAAAAGAATTTCCTCACATTACCCCTGAGACGTCCCCCCTCTATCTTTAAATTGTGCCCCTTTGTTCTTACACATCTCTTTTCTGAAAGATGCTACCTCCTGGACTTTGTTGATTCCCTTGAGGTACTTAAAAGTTTCTATCATGTCCCCAGTACCTCCTTTCATCAAGGGTATACATAGTAAGCTCTCTCAGTCTCTCTTCATATGGTTTCTGATGTAGACCTTGCACCATTTTAGTTGCCCTTCTCTGGACTGCTTCCATCCTGTCTATGTCCTTGCATAGATGATGTCTCCAAAACTGCATACAGTACTCCAGATGGGGTCTCACCAACTGTCTGTATAGAGGGATAACCACTTCCCTTTTTCTACTTGTGATGCCTCTCCCTATGCATCCCAGTATCCCCATGTCTGTCCTTACTGACTTCTCACATTGCTTACCCACCTTTAGGTCATCTGATATGACTACACCCAGATCCCTTTCCATTATTGTTGTCGTTAGTACCTCCCCTGCTATTGTGTACTCTTCTTCTGGATTTTTATATACCAGGTGCATTACTTTGCACTTCTTTGCATTGAATCTAAGTTGCCATATGTCTAACCATTCCTCCAACCTTGCCAAGTCTCTTCTCATCCTTTCTACCCTCCCTTGTGTATCAACTCTGTTACAGATCTTTGTGTCATCTGCAAAGAGGCATACCTTTCCTTCCAGACCCTCTGCAATGTCACCTATAAAGACGTTAAAGAGGACTGGACATAGTACTGAGCCCTGAGGTACTCCACTAGTAACCCCCCTTTCTTCAGAATGTGTTCCATTCACTATTACCTTCTGTGTCCTGTTGTGCAGCCAGTTTGCTACCCAGGCTACCACCCTGGGACCCACTCCCAGGCTGGCTAACTTGATAATTAATCTTTTGTGTGGGACTGTGTCAAATGCCTTGCTAAAGTCTAGGTAGGCCATATCCACAGTCCCTCCCTGGTCTATTACTTTGGTCACCCAGTCAAAGAAATCAATTAGATTCATTTGACATGACCTTCCTGCTGTGAATCCATGCTGCTTTGGGTCCTGTGCTCCGCTGGCCTCTAGGTACTGAACAATTCTTTCTTTCAGAAGAGATTCTATCATTTTCCCCACCACTGAGGTCAAACTAGCAGGTCTGTAGTTTTCTGCTTCTGCCTTGCTCCCACTTTTGTGAAGGGGAATCACATCTGCCCTCCTCCAGTCCTCAGGTAGCACCCCATCTTCCCATGATTTGTTAAAAATTGTGGTTAGTGGTGTCACTAGGTCCTCCCTTAGCTCTTTTAGGATTCTAGGGTGAATCCCATCAGGCCCCATTGCTTTGTCCACCTTGAGTATTAGGAGTTCTTTCAGGACTCTTTCTTCTGTAAATGGACTGGCATCAACCCCACTACCCAGAGTGCTTCTACTGTTTGGTTTAGGTAACTCCTCCTCTTCTTCTTTTGTGAATACTGAGCAAATGTATTCATTCAGTATCTCTGCCTTTTCACTGTCTCCCTCTGCCCATCTCCCCTCTCCTTTATTTATCTTCATTATCCCTCCCTTAACCTTTCTATGCTCCCTAATGTACCTATAAAATGTTTTATCCCCCTTCTTAACTGAGTTGGCTATCTTTTCCTCAGTTTGGGCCTTTGCTTTTCTGACTGCCTTCCCCCACTTCTTTCTGCTTTAATTGATACAGTTCCCTGTCATGCTCCTTCTGTGATTCCTTATACTTTTTGAATGCAGCCTTTTTCTCCTTAACCTTCCCTGACACCTCTTTTGAGAACCATAGTGTTTTTTCATTCCACTTTGTTTTATTTATTTATTTCACACAAAGGCTTGTTGCCTCCATGATGGCAATTTTGATTTTTCTCCATTGTTCTTCCACCCCTCCTTTCTGGCCATTTGCTAATGCATTCCTCAGGTATTCACCCATTATGCCAAAGTGAGCCCTTCTAAAGTCCAGTATCCTTGTCTTTGCATGGCTTGTCTCCATGGTTGTGTTTATTGTGAAGCACACTGTGCAGTGGTCGCTTGTCCCCAGATGTCTACTGACTTCTAAATTTGTGATCATCTCTCCATTTGAGAGTACCAGGTCTAATATTGCTTCCTTCTGAGTGGGTTCCACCACTAGCTGTCTAAGGCATGCCCCCTTTAGGGCATCGAGAAGATGGGGTGGGAGGGTCTTGTATATATGGGGGTGGGCATGTACAAATGGGTGGGGGGGTGGCCACCTGGGCTGATGAGTGTCGGCTGTACAGGGTGGGTGTATTGTGGGGGGTTGTGAGTGTTTCTGTTGTTGTTCTTGTTACTGTTTACCTTGTTTTATATAGTATTTTCTACTGTCCATTAAATTATGTTTTTGCACACCTGGCTCTGCATGTCTGTCTCTGGTATACATGGGAATGTGCGTGTGTGTGTTGCTGTGCACATGGGGGCTTGCATGTGGCAGTCCTGCACCATCCCCTGTGCCTTCCTACCATGCACATGGTATCTGTGTGCCAGATGTGCAGCTCACAGCCATGGGTGCACACTGGTGGTCACGGCCACATGGTGCCCTGTGTGCTACAGTACACCGTGCCTGGTCTGGGCCAAATGCCACCACACAGTGTATGTCTTGGTTGTGTGGTGGCCTTGAGCCTATGTGGCTCCCTTCCACCCAGGGCACCAGTGGTCCCTGTGGGTGGCACCAGTGGCACACCACAATGGTGCATCTCACTGCCATACATATGCAGGTCTGTGACACCCGGTGCTGTGTCCCTGTTGTGGTAGCACTGTTTACATGTATCAGTGGCCATGGCAGGGGCATTGTGCTGGTGGTGCCATCATCATGATGTTGTTTTTCTGCCCTGAGTGTGTCCTTCACCTCCTGAGACTCCATGCCCATTGCCCGTGCATACTGTAGTCCTCTGTGTGTGCCTGTGGTGCTGTCCCACAATCGCGGTCCTGCCTCACAGCTATTGTACGGAACACATGGGCACTGTTCCAGCTCTACTGCAGCCACTCCTGTCACATTGCACCTGGCAGCCAGCTTCACCTCCCTTGGTGGCACAGTGGCAATGGCATGGGTGCCAAGCTATTGCCAGGGCTGCTTTGCACCACAGTGTGTCCCCCATAGTGCTGCGGGTGCCGCCATGGTGGTACTGCGGGGTGGTGGTGGTGGTGGTGCCTACACTCACAGGTCTCTGCTTTCCCAGTTCAGCTCCTATTGCAGCCTGTGTTGTGTGTCCCACTACACTGCTGTCTGCAGTCCATACCTCATGGTTGTCCCACATTACTTGGCACTGTTCCTCACTGTATGTCCCAACATGTCTCTGTTCCACTTTGTGATGTCTTGTCCCACATTCATTGTTGTGCTATTCTTGCTAAATGCTCTGGTACATGCTGCACCTCATATGTTGTTCACTTACTACTGGCCTCTCTGGCCATGCTGCTACCTATTTCACTGTGTCCTGGGCTTCCTAGGGTATGTTTGCTTGGGTGTTCCACTGTTTGCCCATTTGTTCCACGTTCAGGGCCTACCAGTTGGGTGGTATGCTGCAGTCTGGCTATGTGGGGGGGGGGTGTTTCTATGTCCTGTGCTCTGGTTAGGACAGCTGTTCCTTGTTCTAACTTACATTACCTTCCTCTGGCATCTTTCTTTATGCCACCTGTTCTGGAAAAGCAGTGTCATGGTGCTGGTGTGTTATGCATGTTGCAAGCTGTATTATGCAGTGGTGTAGGCTTTCTTTGGTGTAACTGCATCATAACTTGCATTTGTCATAGCAGTTGGTAGATGCGGCGTAAGTGTTGTTTTGGAATCACGTGTCGCAAGTTGCTTGTGTAACCTGCAATTTGCTCCATTGGGACTGGTGTACTGTGTTTTTGGCATAGTTGTCTTGGAATCGGGCCTCATATTCTCAGTACCCCAGAATCCCAAAGATGAATACCCACTTCCTAGCACTCCCATGCTGCCTACTATCCTCTGCTGTAGTTGTCATTGCTTCACCAGCATTGGGAGATCATTTTCAATCAGGGTGGTCTCCCCTGGGAGGTAGAGTAGCATGTACTTCTTTACTTAGTATTGTTAATTGGATGCATGTTACTGCCAGTTTGACTGCCATTGTGGGTAAATTAATGGAGACCATTCTGAAGGAAAACACTGATTCATGTCAGAGAAATCCTGACAAACTAGCCAGATCAGCTTCATTAACTGGGTAACATAGGTGGTGGACAAGGAACTGGTGGTTCTGTATCTGTATTTCAGCAAGATCTTCAATACGGTGCCCTGCAACAGATTGCTCATAAAGGTGGAGGACCTAAGGATGAGAAATAGATTAACAAGATGGGTTGCAAACTGGCTAATTGATAGGACTCAAAAGGTGGTGGTGGTAAGGAGCAAGTTACCATGGGGGTTCGTCCGGGGTCCATGCTTGGCCCAGTTTGTTTCATGTGCTCATTAACAACATTGGGCTTTGCATTAAAGGCAAGAACTGCCTTTTTGCAGATTATACCAAGCACTACAAAAGGGTGGCAGCAGATGAAGGGATATAGGACCTTAAAGAGGACCTAAGGAAACTGTAAATGGGGTCTGGCCTCTGACAGCTGGGGTTCAATGCTAAGATGTGCAAGATCAAGCACATAGGTTAGAATCCTAGGGTCAGATAGAATCATGGGGGACAAGGACACTGCATAAAAAGAGGGAAAGGGCTTGGAGATAGCCATTACCACCAACATATAGCAGGACACACATTGAAGAAAAACAGCAGCCAAGCCTAACAAAATGTTGAGATGCAGCACTAGAGGGTTCACAAGCAGAATAAGGTTTTCCTGCCAGTGTACAGATCCTTAGTGCAGCAGTACCTGGAGTGGGGTCTGCAGCACTGGAGTCCCTACCTGAGTAAGAATATCAACCTGCTTAATGAAGTAGAGAGGAGAGCTACAAAGAAGATTTAGTGTCAGGAGGACAGGGAACATGAGAACAGAGTGAAATAACTCAATATGTACTCATTCGAAAAGAGGAAGAAGAGAGGGGACATGATTAAAATTTTTGAGGACCTGAAAGATATACACAAGGCAGCTACTGAGACCCTTTACTGACATACTGGAAAGAAGACCTCAGTAGGGCACTGTTACAAACTGGTGGGGGGAAGGTTCAAGAAGGGGGTCAGGAGGCACTTCTTTACAATGTGGGTTGTGGTGATAGGGTGGAATGAGTTCCCATCTAAGGTCATCAAGCAGAAGATGGTGGAGGGTTAAGAAAAGGTGGGATAGGGTGAAGTAGAGGGTTAAAGATAGTAGGGTGGTGGGGCCACTGTAATCTCTGGATCAGGGATTCTGTAATTGGGCAGACTTTATAGACCATGCACCCTTTTTCTGCTGACTAATTCATATGTTGAAATACCAGGACCCTTCCATTCCCAGTTATTGCCACCTGCCAGCCCACTCACTGCCCACTAGCTTCCAACCCCCATTGCAAAACGTTGAAGACCATTATGGAAGAGGAGCTTCTGTAGGCACCCCAAGCTCTGACTAAAAACCTATTCCACCACCAGTGTATTTCAGTCCAGCCTGCAACTATCTCCTAGTGGAATTCTGTCAGTCTTCTGTAGTCCCAGAAGCCTCCACTCCTCAACAGTTTACCCTGGAAGAGTGTGGCACTACAGTTCCTGCAACTAAGTAAGTCTCTCCCAAACTGCCTGTACTGTACCTGCCCATTATGAAGGTGTATGTCCTGTCACCCTCCATTTGGCAAAGTAATACAATAGATAGTGGACTCCAGATGGTAATTTAATGTACTATGGTCCTAAAGTATAACTAACATTCATACTCTTTTCCAAAAAAACACAGTTAGTTTAATACCTTTACTTCATGGTACACCAGTTTAGTATTCAGAACACACCTAAAATAACATTGAGATACCCTAAGTTCAAAACAGCAAGAACAGGGATTTACTATGTACCTGTAACCTTGGTGCAATGCCTAACCATTAAGAAGTCCCATTTGAATTTAGCACATTCCCAATACCCCAACAAAATATCCCACTGTGTTGAGTTGAAGAATCACATATATGGGGATATGACATGGGTGGGAGTGAGGAAGAAGAAATATCTTCATGAGCTGTCATTAAACTTTTGATAGCCTATGAGTGGTGAAGCCACTAGTGGGCTACAAGAGTTCAGTGACAGTAAGTGGAGATATTTCTGCTATCTCACTCCCACCCAAGTCATATTTGATTTGTTCAACAAGGGTGGGTCTCTTATTTTTCTGTTTCAAAGTTATTAGCATTTCTTTGTTGCAAAAAGTGAAAAAATAAAACGTTCTGCTGATAATGAAAAAAACTAAAAGGCATCTGTAAATGAAACACCACTCATTTTGTTAATCTATTTGTGCTGACCAAATTTCATGCTCACAGTACAGTAAACTCCAGTTAAAGGGGACATTTGGTTAATGGGAACATTTCCCTGCTCACCGATTTTGTCCCCATGTTAACCAATGAGCATTGCAGCCTCTTAATTGTGACACAGTAGCCATTAAGCGGCAGTATAGTGCAGTGGGTTAAGGCTCTAAGCTGCAGATCAGGAGACCTGGGTTTGAATTCCACAGCCACCTAGGTGCATACTGTGTGATCCTGAGCAAGTCATTTAACTTCATTGTGCTCCCAGGTCACATCTGGAAACAAGCTTCAGCTTAGTGTGCTATTCCTGGATAAACAAAGTTTCCTTTCCCATTTTAAGGGGACATTTTGACTGCCAACTGCCAGTTCTCATCCTCTTAGCACCCATTAACACCTCTTGATTTTCTCAATAAAAACAATTAGCGGCCAGCAGCTGGTGTTACCTCAGTATTTGTTTGAATGAGAATGGCGTCCAAACAAATCGACCTCCAACTGTCTGACAAGACTAAACTGTTAGAGAGCCTGCAACTGCCAAATGCCTTCCTTGCTAAAGTAGCAAAAGAGTTTGGCATCTCCAAGAGCCAGGTTGGGAGAATTAGCCTTAACTGAGAATGCCTTCAGGCTGAGTGGCAGCTGAATGCCAGTCCCTGCCACAAGAGAAAGCATGAGGGAAAAGACAATTCAGTGGAGGACAGACTTCTGGCATGGTTTAACCATGCAGTCTCTCATGTTGCCAGATTGACTGTACCTATTCTAAAAAGCAAAGCAGAGGAAATTGCGAAGCATCTAAACCATGAGGGTTATGAAGCCACTACAGAAAAGTTGCTTCTGTTAATTGGGACAGCCGCTTAAAGGTAGCTTTTTAGTTTTGAAGTTATTTGCATTTGAATATGATTAGTACTGCTACTGAGGCTGAGTATTCTAAATGAGATCCTAACCATTGTGACATACATAGACAGTGTCGGCAGATAAGGGCCTATGGCCCACCTAGTCTGCCCATTTGAGCTTGTAAGTTCAGTTTGTTTTCCTAGAAGTCTATTTCCCCTTACCCCCGACCTCTAGAATTCCTTTATGTCTATCCCATGCATTCTTAAATCCCGTGATTGTTTCAGCCCCACCACTTCCTCTGGCAGGGTGTTCCACTTGTCCACCACCCGCTCTGTGAAGAAATTCTCTCATGTTTCCTCTGAATCGCCCTCCTCCAACTTCATCCCATGCCCTCTAGTCCTGAAACATCTTTTTCGCTTAAAAATAGTGTTTTCCTGCACCCTGTTCCTCCCTGTAAGATACTTGTATGTCTCTATCATATCCCCTCTCTCCCTCCTCTCCTCCAGGGAGTACATGTTCAGTTCCTTCAACCTGTCTTCATAGGATTTGTGATTCAACCCATGCACCATCTTTGTTGCCCTCCTCTGAACCTTCTCTACCCTGTCTATGTCCTTACGTAGGTATGGTCTCCAGAACTGTACACTGTACTCCAGGTGGGGCCTCACTAGTGTCTTGTATAGCGGAATTATGACCTCCCTTTTCCTGCTGGTGATGCCCTGCCTATACATCCCAGTATCCTATTTGCTTTTACCTGATGCCTTGTCACACTGTTTCCTACCTTGAGGTCATCAGAGATGACAACCCCAAGATCCTTTCCTGCTTGGTGCATGCTATATCCTCACCCCCAACTGATATATTGTGCCAGGGTTTTGTGCCCTATATGCATTATCTTGCACTTCTTTGCATTGAATTTCAACTGCCAAACCCTTGACCATTCTTCAAGTTTCTGCAGGTCCCTTCTCATTCTGTCTACACCCTCTGGTGTGTCTACTCTGTTACAGAGCTTTGTGTCATCAGTGAACAGTGAAATTCTGCCTTCTATATCCTGTGCAATGTCACTGATGAAGATGTTGAATAGGACCGGTCCCAGCACTGATCCCTGTGGTACCCCACTGGTCACTCTTCCCTCTGTGAAGTGACAGCCATTTACCACCACCCTCTGTGTCCTGCCACCCAGCCAGTTACCTACCCACCACACTACTGTCCTGCCCACACCCATATTCCCAGTTTGTGTAATAGTCTTCTATGTGGCACAGTGTCAAAGGCCTTGCTGAAGTCCAGATAGGCCATGTCCACTGCCTCCCTGATCCACCTCCCAGTCACCCAGTCAAAAATTCAATGAAGTTGGTCTGACATGACCTCCCCTGGTGAAACCAGCTGCCTTGGGTCCTGTAGTCCATTGACAACCAGATGTTCCACCAATCTCTCCTTCAGTAGTGCTTCCATGATCTTTCCCACTACCGAGGTGAGGCTGACTGGTCTGTAGTTCCCTGCTTCCTCTTTGTTCCCACTTTTGTATAATCGGACTACATCTGCTGTCCTCCAGTCTTTGGGTACCTCCCCTGTTTCCAGTGATTGGCTGAACAGGATAGCCGAGGTTCAGCCACCACCTCTCTTAGTTCTTTAAGGACCCTGGGGTGCACCCCATCTGGCCCCATTGCTTTGTCAACTCTTATTACTTCCAGTCCCTTCAGGACCCTTTCTCGTGTAAAGGGACTTGTGTCCATTTCTGCAGCATTCTCACCCTTGTACTCCCTTCAGACCCATTCCCCCTCTTCCTTAGTAAAGACTGAGCAGAAATACCTGTTCAATATGTCAGCTTTACTGTTGTCATCCTCCATGCTGCTCCCATCCTCCCCTTCAGTCTAACTATCCCTCCTTTGTCCTTCTTTTTTCACTTATGTACCTGTAAAAGGTTTTGTCCCTTTAACCACTGATTTTGCAATGTGTTCTTCTGTCTGAGCTTTGGCTTCCTTACTGACTTCCTGCCTCCCTTGTTTTCCTGGTACTTCCCATCCCTTCTGCCTGTGTCTTTTGTATTGCCTGAATGCAGTCTTTTGGCTTTCACTTTTTGCTACCTCTTTGGAAAACCATAATGGTCTCCTCTTTCTTTTCCTCTTGCTAACCTGCTTAATGCATAATTCTGTTGTTCTTATAATCCCCATTTTAAATACTGCCCACTGTTCCTCAATCCCTGATTCCTGTCCCATTCCTTAATGCCTCTTTCAAGCATCTCCCATTTTCCCAAAGTCTGCCCCCTAAAATCCAGGATACGTGTTTGTGTGTGGTTTGGTTCTGCTCTTTCTGTGATTTCAAACCACAATGACTGGTGGTCACTGTTACCCAGGTGCTCCCCCACTGTTACCTCCCATCACACTGTCCCTGTTTGTGAGCACAAGGTCCAGTATTGCCTTCTGCCGAGTTGGTTCCATGACCAGTTGCTTGAGGAAGGCACCCTGAAGGGAGTCCAGGATAAATCTGCTCCTAGTTGATGCTGCTGCTGGGATGCTCCAGTCCACATCTGGTATATTGAAGTCTCCAACCAGTACTACCTCATTCTTGTCAGCCATCCTTTGGATGGCTAGCATCAGCTCCTATCTGTTTCTTCCTCCTGGGCTGGTGGTCTATAGATCACACCTGTGCGGATGGCTGGCCCCATTTTCCTTTCCAGCTTAACCCACAGTATCTCCCCCATTTTGTTCCTCCTGGATCTGTGTGGCCCTTATGTCATTTTTCACATACAGTGCCACCTCTCCTCTTCCTGCCTGCTCTGTCTCTTCTGAATATGTTGTAGCCAGGTATGGCCATCTCCCAGTCATGGTTATCATTACACCAGGTTTCAGTGATGGCCACAATGTCCAGGTCTGACTGTACCATGACAGCCTCCAGATCTTCCATCTTGTTGCTAAGGCTCCTGGCATTTGCACACATGGCTTTCCATGATTTGACCTCCCTAGACTGCTTCACTGTTCTACTCCAGCCCCTTCCTTGGTTGTCATTTATCCCTGGTTCTCCTTGCTGTCTGCCCTTCTGCTGAAATCCCTGGTTCTCCTTGCTGTCTGCCCTTCTGCTGAAACCATCATGAAGATATCTTGATATCTCACTAGTGGCCAATGAGATATCAGTAATATCGTCACTATTCCAGACCCACACCTGTTGTATAAATAGGGATTTATTATGTTCCTATACCCTAACTGAACTGAGATGTACACCTTTTATGAGGTGAGCACACTATGTACACCTTAACTGCACCTTATTTACACATTCACAATACCGTACACCTCAATTGCACCTTATAAACTTGTACTTATACTGATAAACACCTGATCTGCACCTTATAAACTTTACATTTAGTAATATTGTCCTCAACCGCACCACAGAAACTTAACATTTAGCAGGGTACACCTGATCTTCCCCTTACAAACTTAACCTTTTTCAGTTTACACTTAATCTACACCTTGCAAACTTAATAGTTAGCTGTGTGCACCTTAACCGTACTTTGACATCTGCCTTATGTTCCTGAGTATATCGTTTTGGACCTATAGGGACACCATTGGCAGCTTTGATTTCTTAACTGCTTTGCCATACTTCCTAATTAGTGGCAGTTTGATCTCATGCAGCAGTTTGAGCTCTATGTTTAACTGGGCAGTGCTTGCAAAATAACCTGTCTCAGAGTGAGACGATTTCTTTTTTATATTAAAGTTTGTTCATGTTGCAGAAAGTGGCAAAATTGTACTATGGCATGTAAGATTTGTTATTGGTGTACCTATGTTGTTTATTTAGTGGGGGTGGGAAAGGGGGCTGTAACTCCACAGTTCTTTACATGTGCTTTTATAAGAATCTCCACTTCCAGTGAAAAATGTACAGCAGAAATATCTTTTGAATGCTGTTCCTGCATACATTGCTCCATCTATTTAATGCAGGAATTCCCAGGTTTTCTGTCTATTCATGTAATGAGAATTGGGGTGATGAAGAGGCAGGGACCTTCTCCTTTGTAAATGATTTTTAAAGTTCAGCTTAAAATGAGTTAATTGAGCAGATAGTATTTACCTTTTTTGCTCTGTATGTAGAGTTTGTTTACAGTGATACAGGCCATATTGATGTGTTCCTCAACTACATCTCTTGCCTACACCTTTGCTGCAGGTTTACATGCTTTAAACCAAATTATCCCTTTTAGACACACCCCAATTACTCAAAATATAACAAATTATCTGCAGATTGTTCAGGAGTAAGGGCACCACTAGCACTAGGAAAATTGAATAAATGATTGGTGGGTTGTTCAGAGGTGGGGGCACCACTGGACACCAGAGAATATTGAACAAATGATTGGTAGGGTGGTTGGGGTGGGGAAACCCCTGGATACCAGAGAATTTTGTACATTAGATAAGCAGGATGTTCAGGGGAAGAGGAGACCATTGGAAATGAGGGAAAATAGATCAAATGATTGGCAGGGTGTTTGAGTTTGGGGGCACCACTGGATACCAGGCAATACTGAAAAACTGTTCAGTGGAGTGATCAGTGATGGAAGGCACAACTGGACACCAGAAATGGTTGAACAAATAGTTGGCGGGGTGATAAGAGCTGGGGGCACCAATTGAAACCAGGGAATATTGAAAAACTTATTGGCAGGGTGTTCGAGGGTCAGGGTACCAGTGGACACCAGGAAATACTGAACAACTGATTGATGAGTTGTACGGGGGTGAGGGTGCTACCCAACACTAGGGAAAATGGAAAAAATGACTGGCAGGGTGCTGAGGGGTGGGGGTATCATTGGACACCAGGGTATATTTAACAACTGATCAGCAGGGCAGTTGGGGATGGAGGGCATCTAGAGACACCAGGGAATAATGAAAAGTTGATTTGGGGGGAGTTGGATGGGAACCACTGGACACTAGGGATTGTTGAACGTCTGATTGAATGGGATATATCAAGGTGCTGGTCACCATTGGACACCATGAAAATGGAACAAATGATCACCAGGGTGTTTGGGGATGGGGGCACCACTGGACACCATGGAGAATGACACAAACATGTGGGGGTATTTGGTGGTGAGGGGGTACCACTGAACACCAGAGGAAGACTAAGGAACTGGATTTGATTCCCACAACCTCCACTTGCATACTGTGTGACTCTGAGAAAGTCACTTAGCTTCCCTAGTGCTTCCAGATCACCCCTGAAAACAGGCACATGTGCCTAGTGTGCTTTACCTGGTTAACAAAGAATAAAATAAAGAAAGAAAGAAAAATAAATGCCATCCAATATGGCATTTTGCAGTCCTGTCATGCTTTGTGGCCTCAAAATGAGTTAATGAGAAGCTGAACAATTTGGTAAGTGCAAAAGTCTTTCCAGTATCCCGGCAATAGGATTTTGTTCATATCTCTCTTACCTGCTTATCTGCAAGGGATCCACGACTGGTTGCCAACAAACATTTTGTCAAATGACCAGACAGTGAAACCAGCAGGTCACCCACATTTTGCACTCGACTGCGGTTTCATATCGAAGAAGTGTTTTCTTCAGGGGCTGCACTTTGCATCCCCCTCATCTTTACGCATCATCAACCTGCGGTTGAGCTGATTTAAAGTCGGGTTCCATGGTTCCTACAGCAACATGGTGCTGTTATCTCTATAGAGGACCCTGCTGTCGAACTGTCGCTGTTCGGGGTGTATACCATTTGCAAGTACACTCCTAGATAGACTATGAATGTGATCGCTATTTCATCTAGAAATGACCAGCGAAGAAAATCCCTCAGTGAGTGAAACCAAGTGGATCATACTTTAGATAAAAAGAGAAATGGGTAGAGTTTCATCTGGACCTGCAGACCCCTTGCAGATCTCCTGCAGGTGTTGCCCTCATACTGTGTTCCTTACAATCTTGGGTCACTCCTGCACCAGAGTTGTATGGAACTGTGGGATTTAAATACTTGACTGCTAGCACTTGATTGGGCTCCAGCAGTCACATGATCAACTACCCCACAATGGCACCATTAGTGAGCTTTAAATGCACTAATGATTCCACTCTCCCCCATGACCACATACAATAAGTGGTTAACTGTAACTTCCATCCCAAAAAGACATAATGAAGTTGCCCCATACGGAAAACACATTCAGGAGGGAGTTAAAGATAAACACTCCTGTGGTCATGAGGTGGTGGTGTGGTAACTAGGACTTGTCATTTGGACCTTCCTGAAATCATTGACTCCACACCAAAATCATAGTTCAACCACTTGAAGTTTATGTTGGGTAGATTCTCAGGTTACCACCAATTCTTTCATAAATCCTTCACCAATATACATAATGCATCATTAACTCATTTTTTTGGTTGCCTCTTTATTCACAACATTCAAAATTATTTACAACATTGCACTGATAAACATATCTTCTTTGGCTTGGGTGTGGATAGACCCGATGCCTCTTCAATCTTTTATCAGTTTCTGGGTTCAGGTGCCCCACCTGATCCCCAGACCTGTCCCCCCGGGATGACTACTCCATGAGGAGTGCTCCCCCATCCTGCTGTACCTCTTTTCAGCTGGGCTTCCTTTTTTCTTCACCCAAACCTCCCATTGCTTATCTGTAGCAACCCAATCCTTGACAAACCAATGTGTCCTGTTGCCCTCTCCTGGCAACCCTTTGCACCCCCATCATAGTTTAAAAACCTGGGTGGGCACGTGGGAAGTCAAGATCAGCTGCAGGTGAGAGAGGGATTTTCCCTACCTGCCGCCCTTTTTCTACCCCCAAACCCATACCCTCCCACCACAACCCTCAGTCAATGCCCTCCTGTCTATCTTCCCTTACCTCACTTTTCCCCGACCCCTTCTGTGACCTCATGCCCTCTGATGTCACATCCTTCACTGCCCCTTTTCCCTACTTTCTAAACCCTTCCCCTTGCAGGTTTCAGCTGGCCAATGCTGAGCCCCCTGCCATCTCTCCCCTGTCGCCTGAGAACCTTCCCCTTTGCAGATCAGAGGGGACCAATGACAATCTTGCTTGCACCTTAGTGGGGCAAACCCTTTTATCATTTGGACCCCCCTGAAACCATTAGTCCCAGACCAAAATCATGGTTCAACCACTTGAAGGTTATTTTGGGTAGATGCTCAGGTTACCACCAGTTCATCCATAAATCCTTCACCAATATACATAATGTACATCGACTCATTTGGGTTGCCCCTTTATTCACAACATTAACAATTATTTATAACATGGCATTGGTAGACATGTCTTCTTTGGCTCAGTTGTGGAAAGACCTGATGCATCTTCAGCCTTTATCAGTTTCTAGATTCAGGTGCCCCCGATCTCCAGCTCTATCTCCATGCTATTATCCAATTAGGATTCCTCCTGCCCTGCCATTCCTCCTCTAACTGGGCCCCTTTTTTCCATCAGCCCATAGACACCTCATCCAGTGTCCTCTGGGCTTCCCCCCAATAAAAACTAGCAACCCCCCATCCCGCTCCACTTTTTGATGGCCTCCCTAACCGCACCATTGAGTGCCGTGTTGCCCACCACGGACATGTGAACCCCATCTGACCTGAACATACCATTGGTGTTGTGTAATCAATTCATGTCTGATTTAAAGGCCCCCCTTCTTTCTTGTCCCACTCTGCCATTTTTCTGTTTACCCTTTTCTGAGCCTGGTCCACCTCCAGGATATTCTTTGAATGCCTCCAGTATCTTCTGGGTATGATTTCGGACCAAGTGAGTTGAAACTGTGGCCACCGTGACTGGATAACTATAAGGTCTGCTAAAATGTGGTACACGAATGCCACCCAGAGCATATTTCCCAAGTCATTTCCCCCTGCGTGGATAATGATCAAATCCTGTGTCAGCCCAAACCTGCTTCTGTCTTTCAGTAATGGCAACAGCTGCCTCCATACCAAACCCCTATGCCCATGACACATGATTACCATCTTGTCCGGGTTCTGTCCCAGTTATTGACCCCCAGATGTGGTTTGTGCCCATCGCTCCACCCAGTGTATAAAAGAATGGCCAACAATCCACACCACCTGCTGTTGTCCATCCCCTGGAAAACAGAAAAATAGGCATTATTATCATTTTCTCATGTGCCTCTTATAAGCTTGGAAGGACCACCTCCCTACCCGTTGCACTGCCTCCTGTGTGCCCCCCTTTGTGCTACCTCTGATGCTGCACCAATACAAAATGAGTGCAATGCAAACCTCTTAGGATCCTCACCTATAAACACCATTCCTTTTTTTATTACACTTGTGACCTGGTTCGTTGTGGTCAGTTCCCAGTTGCCATGTCTGAAGAAACACCCCTGTCCTTGCAGCTTTACCACCACATACTTACCTATGGCTGCCAGTACCTCCTCCCTTGATTCATCTGCTTGTTTGAACTTAATCTTCACCCCTTTCACAGCCTGGTCCATTTTGGACCACCAAAGCCACACCATGATGGCATCTGCCATCCAAGACATGTCCTGGTCTTGGAGGCCACCCCACAAGTCCCTTTTACCCTTAGCTACCACCTCACTGACCCGGAAAGCCCCTTTGTGCATGACCCAGAAGATGACAGTGGAAAGCCTTGCTTCATAAACTGATGCACACACTCACAGCATAAGGGCCAAAAACTTGTGCAGTAGCTCTCCACAAATTGGTCAATGCCTGTCGAGCTGCTGGCCTTGAATCTGGAGCCAACTCTGTTGCATCTAGCAAATGGCTTGGGACTTGGTTGGCACCCCCCACCACTGAAGGTGGCATACCATGCCAATACCAGTGAGATGAAGCCCCATGGTGCATCCTGACATCCCCACCTCCCATTTCTCCATTATGTACCTGATGACATGTGCTTTGGACACTGGGCCACTTACCTCCAGCCCCACTCACTCCCGGAACTCCTGGAAGCTCCTCCATGCCACTTCATAGGCCCTCAGCATGTTGGGAGCCCAGATGCTCTGAAAGAGCAGTTGGACCAGCTCCATCCAAGCTCCCACAGATGCAATGGTACCAACATCCTCCAAGCTGCCGACCTCATAGCCATTGACCAGATCCTGTCTAGCTGTAAACATGAAAATCTGTCAGCTATGTGATTCTTAACCCCTTCCATGTGTTTTGCTTTGAATGACAAGTTCAGAATAGGGTTCTCCCATACCAGCATGCATGCAACCCTCAGTATGACCAAAGTGGATTCAGATTGTCTGTTTATCACTAATACCACGGCCATATTGTCACACCTGAATAAAACCTTCTTATACCTGAGTTGATGCCCCCATACCACCATGGACACAAATATGGGGAATGCTTCCAGGGACATGATGTGCTTGGTCAGGCCCATCTCTGCCAACTGGTTCGGCCAGCACTTGGACACCTATTGCACCTGAAAATATGCTCCCATGCTGTAGCCCCCAGCTGCATCAGTGAACAGCTCCAGTTCATCATTGGATTCCCATTGGTCCTGCCAGAAACTGACCTGGTTATGCCCACCCAGAAACACCTCCCATGTCAGTAGGTCCTCCTTGTCCCCCTTGCTGATGACCGCCCAATAGCGTGGCAGTTTGGCTTTTGCTGAGGCCCAAGCCAATTACCTGGTAAAGACTCTCCCCAGTGCCACCACCCTGCATGCGAAATTCATGTGTCCTAAAACCTGCTGTACCATCTTGAGCTGCACCCTACGCTTCCCTTTCATTCCCCCACAGCAGATCCCATAACCTATCCACCTTGTCCTGAGGGAGTCTAAAACATTGCTCCTCCAGGTCTAGCTCTATGCCCAAAAATTCCATCTTCTTGCTAGGCCCTTCTGTTTTGTCCTCTGCCAGAAGCACCCCTATCTTTGTGCACATCACATGAAAATCATGCAACATCGCTTGGACAGCTGCCTCCTTCTCCCCTGTAAGCAAAACATCATTCAGGTAGTGGCCTATGGCCCCCCACCCATGTTTAGTCTCAAAGACCCATTGCAGACATGTACTAAATGCTTCAAAAGTGGTGTAGGCCACTGATTACCCCATGAGCATTGCTTTGTTGAAATAGTACTTACCCTTATTAAGAGGTCTAAACCTCACTCTCAGGTTTTTGGCAATATTGGGAATGCAAGAAATCACAGATACATTGCATGTGAGTAATAAACTTGTTTATTACTACTAAATGGATAAATCACAGTTGCACTAAGCAGTTCTTACCAGTATGAACTGGGAGCCAATGCTAGGCATTCCCTATACCTCGAGGTTTCTTCATGTCTCTTGGGGTCTCCGAGGTATAAGACTCAGTATCTCACATTATAAACCTATGATGATTACTATGGTTACTGTAAGATAGAAACATTTCTAGTTACAGAGATGAGCCCTATTGACTAAATTAGAGGTGGCTCCATGTCCAAGATATCATTATACAATGTGTAGTAGTCATCACTTTGTGAAACGAAAAAGTACAGTTCTTACACAAATCAGTATAGTAGTACAAATCACCAAAAGGAGGCAATGCCGTCTTATATATAATAATCATTACAAGGACACAGATGTCCTAACATCTTATGATTAAGAAATACATAGTTAGGGTTGAGGAGCCATTTCTATGTTAAACCCCAAATCTTTGCACCTTCATAACTTTGCAACCGTTTGACGGATTTGCCTGAAATTTGGAATACATGATCAAGAACCATAGGCCTTGGGATTTGCCAAGTTTTGTACTGGTCAGATATACAGCTGCAGAGTTATTAAGTGTGATCTGTGCGCGCGTTTACGCTTTTTATGGAATTCTATGGTCGCACCTACAGGTCGTACAGTTTGCACGACTGGCCCGAAATCTTCAGGGAACATGTGGCCGGGGACCCTGATGTGCCTTTTGAAGATTTGGTGAAAAAATATTTAACGGTTCAAAAGTTATTCAAAAAACAGTTTCCCATTATAAGTCAATGGGAAAAGTTAACAAAAAGTTCGACAGTGTCGCGAATGCATTTTTACTTTCACAAATGGGCCTGTTACTTTCGCAAATCGGCCATTTTGTTTTCAGTTGGTGATCATAAAAATGGTTGGCATTTAAATTTGAGACCCTCTAGCAACCTAATTCTTTTTGTATTCACCTAGTCAGGCCCTGAGGATGCTTGCCATGTCTTTATTTTGTGGTAAAACACCCCAGAAATATGTTTTTCAAATTTCTGGAAAAAGTACTTTCGCAAATTACTTTCGTGCTCACGAAAGTGTTGAACTTTCGTGCGAAAGCTTTCTCAAATTGCGACAGTAGTTTTCCATCTGTGGGAAAGTGACAGCGATTCTTTGGCACTGCGCTGCAAAAGAACTGCTGAAATTTGGAGGGAACAGAGCCAACATCTCACAGATGTGCCTTTCAGTGGTTTGGTGAAAAATATTACACGGCGGCAAAGTTACGGCACTCCAAATTTGACGTTTTTCCCATAGGATAACATTACGGTACTGACGATTACAGAAACTTTGATCCCTGCTGCAAAATAATGGTTTAGTCTTTTTCCTGAAATTTGAGGAAGACAGTCAACAGCCCACAGATGTGCCTTTAGTGGTTTGGTGAAAAATATTACAGGAGGCAAAAGTTATGACGTACTTCTAACTTTTTTCCCATAGGATAACATTACGGGCGTCAGCAAGCTTTCAGGGCCCGTATTCTGGAAATGAAAGAGATACAGACTTTCATCAGAAAGTTCTTAGCCCCTAATAGGGGCTAAGTACCAAATTAGCCAGGACAGTTGTAAATAATATGACTTCAAATTTTTTTTCTATGTCGTACGGTTCCTGAGATATAACATATTTAGTATTCCAAGTTCTCATTTTCTGCGCCGATACTCATTATTATGCATACATTATTTGTACTCACTGTCTTTCTCTATGCAGGTTTTGGGAAAACCAGCCTGTGCACTTACATTACTGTTATTGTTGCCCTTCCGGCTATGCGGTTACGCACTGCTTCACTTACCGTTGACGCCTGCGCCACCATGTGCGTTATCCTTTATGCTTTCATTTGCGCTATGCTTCTGTTATTTTTGCCATTTCTGTCTACAGTACTGTTTATCTTTCTGTTTCACTTTACGTCACCATGCCCATTGACATTTCTGTTTCCAGGCACCATGTTACTCTGTGACAACACATCACTTGGCAGACCGTTTCGGTCTACGCCACCATGTGCGTTACCCTTTCTGTTCTCATTTGCGCTTGTGTTACCATGACCCCACTGTTAGCATTTCTGTTTGCATTGCTGTCCCTGTTAGTATGCCACAAGACATCATGTGGCGGGAGCTCGGGGCCCAAAGGGCCCAAGGGCTCGCCGCTGCATTACATTCACTATTTCTCGTTATCATTCTCAAAAGAAGGGCAATTAGAGGCAAAACCCATTTAATGCATTAGTTAGGGTTGTTCCACAGCAACAAAAGTGAGGAAATTCGCTGTTAGGGTTGGAAACCCACCTTGGACCCCCGCCCACCCCCCAACCAGCACTGGGTGTGCATTGGGATCGTGGGTCCTAACCCACGCCCTGCCACTGCATTACATTCACTATTTCTTGTTATCATTCTCAAAAGAAGGGCAATTAGAGGCAAAAATCCATTTAAGGCATTAGTTAGGTTGTTCCACAGTGACAAAAGTGAGGAATTCACTGTTAGGGTTGAAAACCCCTGACCCTCGCCCCACCCCAACCGGCACTGGGGTGTGCATTGGGATTGTGGGTCCCTAACTCACCCCATTCTCCTATACTTCTGCTTTAAGAAACCAGCCTGTGCGCTACATTAATGTTACTGTTGCCCTTTCTGCTTGCGGTTCCATACCCGTTTAACTTACCGTTGACATCTGTGCCACCATGTGTGTTATCCTTTGCGTTTTCATTTGCTATTGCGTTTCTGTAACTTTTTTGCCATTTGTGTCTACCGTACTGTTTCTCTTTCTGTTTCACTTTGCGTCACCATGCCCAATGATATTTCCATTTACAGGCACCATGTTACTATGTGACAAGACATCACATGGCACAATGTTTTCGTCTACTCCACCATGTTCGTTACCCTTTATGTTCTCATTCGTGCTTGCGTTACCTTGTGCGCCACTGTTAGTGCTTCTGTTTGCGTTGCTGTTCCTGTTAGTATGCCATAAGACATCATGTGGTGGGAGTGCGGGGCTCCTGCCACTGCATTACATTCACTATTTCTCATTATCATTCTCAAAAAGAAGGGAAATTAGAGGCAAAAAACTGCATTAGTTAGGGTTGTTCCACAGCGACAAAAGTGAGGAAATTCGCTGTTAGGGTTGAAAACCACCTTTGACCCCCACGCCCACCCCCAACCAGCATTGGGGTGCGCATTGGGATCGTGGGTTCTAACTCTCACCTCATTCTCCTATACTTTTGCTGCTTTACACACGTGATGGGGTGAGAGTTACATCTAACGACAACCAATGTGCATCCCGGTCTTAAACCTTGTTCAGTAAATGGTTTACCTCATCATGCATCTCCAATAAAAGATTAACATAAGGCTGTTAGGATGTTTGCAGGAATTTCATTTAACACATCACGTGGCAGACCGTTGTCATCTGTGTCACTGTGTGCGTTGCCGTTTATGCTCTCATTTTGACTTCTGTTACCATATGTGCCACTGTTAGCGCTTCTGTTTGCATTGCTGTTGGTGTTACTATGACACAAGACATCACCAGCAGGGTCGGGTAGGCAGTGGAGCACCCAATGTCAGACAAAGTTAGGTAGTATATTGTAATTGTAGGTGTAGATGACCACACAGATGTATTTGTAAACTCAAGCATACCGTATACCCTCAGCTTGTATATGTACAATTGTGTTCTGTTTGATCTACTGTTTGCTTTATGGGTCACCCCTGAAAAAGGGATGTCCAGGGACTTGTGGGCTATATGGTTATTAAAATTCAATTAAGCAATAATGCATGATGCAGGGTTATGTTAATGGTCTGTTAATCACCTTCAAGGGGTGTACTGTGGCATGAGGTGTAGCCAAGTGGCATATGTCCGATAGGGTGATTAACTGACTATTATCATTGCCCTTAGTAATGCCTTATTGCTATTATTATAAAAATGTTTTTAAACTGGTTAAAAGCTTGTTCAGGAAAGGGTTAACCTCTGTATGTATGTAAATAAAAGATTTACAGAAGTCTGTTAGAATGTTTGCAGCCGGTCAGAAAGTTCAGTTTCTGAGACCCTTTTTATAATTAATTAATAAGGCATGACAAGGTTATGTTAATGGTCTGTTAATCATGTTCTAGGGGTGTGCTGTGGCACGAGGTGTGGACGAGTGGCACATGTCTCTACAGGGTGATTGACTGACCATTAACACAATTCTTGGGAGTGACTTATTGCTATAATAATGAAACATGTTTTTAAACAGTTTTAAACCTTGTTCAGTATATCGTTAACCTTTTCATGTATGGTAATAAAAGATTAACATAAGGTTGTTAGGATGTTTGCAGCCAATGAGAAAGCTCCATTTTGTCAGACTCTGAAGTACACATAGTAGTGACTGAATGGTACATGTATAGTCACAGCTGTGACCTGTTGGGTGCTGATGTCTGGCACCTTGGTATAGTAATAATGACTGCATAGGCACAGAAAAAGTAAGTACATTGCTGAGTTTTTTACACTGTTAGGAATTCTGTCAAATGTGACATGCAATGTCCCACATCGTTGCATATGCTATGATACTGACTGTATGTCATAGGTACCAAATTGAAGGAGGTATAGTTGTAGCAGTATTAGTTAACATTGATTTGTATGGTTAAGTCACAGACACTTATTTTTATGTCATAATGGTATTTAAAGTAAAGAGTCGACACAGGTGGTTATGGTTTGAAAAAATTTATTGCCAATTTGTCAAATGGAGAAAAGGTCCAATCAAGAGTGAAATTTAGTTAACAGAAGCAGTCTCATAATACAATCTTTGTATGTGTGCAATCATTGCTTGTCATATATGTAAATGTGTAAGAATAATAAGAACTGTATAATATGGATTTGAGTAAGTATGTGATATAGGAAACTAATCAGGTGTGTGTTTCTAGTTATGTTTCAATACTCACTACTCTTTATGTGAGGAAGTAGTTTCTGACATTCGACCTGGAATTCTAATAGTCAGGCTCAAGCTGTGGCTCTTCATTATATATTTACTACTGAATGTGAATGCAGTTTGTAAAAAAATGTAACTTTTAAAAAAATGATTGTATATTGTAATTATGTGTAGTGCATTACTTGTGTGGTATGTTAATAAGGCAATGTCAGTAGGTTGTGAAGTGTGATTACACACATGATAGACAAGTGTTTTGTTGTAATTGTGTGACTGCTAATGTGGATGTTCCTGGGGTGGGAGAAAAACCATATGCTCACTGTCTAAGTAATACAATATACAAAAATGTTAGTTTTGTGACATTTGATTGGTGTTATTTTATAATATGTCACTGACTAGGCGCAAATGGAAAATTCCCACCCGACCCCTCAATTGAGGTGATCATAAATATTGTCAGGAACAGGTATGCAGTGTGTTGTGATCAGTAACAGTGTCTGATTTACAATTGTCAATATTTTTTACATACGTTAGAATTACTTATGTGATAAGTTTAAAAAATATAATATTTTTACATGAATAAATGACATATTATCAATTCTTACATTGGCTTCTATGTAAATTCTTAACTTGTAAATACTAAAACTGTGCATGGAATGCATTTTTTAACAAACTTATAGTTAATTAAATGTAGTTAGTATAGTGCTGAATAATATGTAAAACATTCACTTGTACTTTAGTGTTACACTAGTATTTTTAGTACAGGTATCAAACTAGTTATTAACAATTTACACCTGAATACAAATGTTTATATTATCTACAAGTAATTGCAAACACATGTAAAAGTCAGTAAATGAGATTCTGCAATTGGTTCTTATTTACAGTTGTGTAATTCAGCTTCTTGCATTATCAATAAAGGTAGTTATTTTTACAAATGTACAATACTAGTATTACGCATGAAGGCGTGATAGTTCTACACTATTGCATGGTGACTGAATGACGTTTTCTATATGTCAAGAGTCAATAGACAAATTGAAGTGTTGATAGACAACTTGTGACAGAGTGGAATGTTTGCTGAATGTTAGAAGTGTTGCTCAGTTATTTACGATAATAACTGAGAAGTTCTCTTTGTTTGCAAAAAGTAACAGCTTATAAGTCATATCAATTTGTTGTTATGTATGAGTTGATACATGGATGCTTAAAGATATGTACAGAGGAGGAGAACAGTAAGTCCTCAGTTTTTAGATGTACAATCTTTGATACATATGTAATCATGGTTTCTCTAGTGACTGTGAATATTGTTGGCGCCGATTGAAGCCACTACAACAATTTTCATGTAGTCACTGATCCACACAAGATCTTACATGTTACAGTGTATGGAATGTCTCTGTCCAGAATTGCATTTTGTTGAAATTGTATGGTTTGTTTAGAGTCATACATTATATCACATTGTAATGAGGTATGAATGTTTTGGGGACAAAGTAGTCATGTTTTAAATGCAACATGTTTTGTCCTATTCTTCTGAAATATGAAGGTTATCATAATTCTTCAATATTAGAAGATCAAATGGAAGTGTTGGTAGATAACTTGTGACAGAGTGGAATGTTTGTTGAATGTTAGAAGTTGCTCAGTTATTTACGATGATAACTGAGAACTCTTTGTTTGCAAAGAGTAACACTTTATAACTCATATAAATTTGTTGTTATGCATGAGTTGATACAGGGATAATTAAAGATATGTACAAAGGAGGAGAGCAGTAAGGCTTCAGTTTTCAGATGTACAGTCTTTGATAGACATGTAATCATGGTTTCCCTAGTGACTGTGAATATTGTTGGCGCCGATTGAAGCCACTACAACAATTTTCATGTAGTCACTGATCCACACAAGATGTTACATGTTACAGTGTATGGAATGTCTCTGTTAGAATACCATTTTGTTGAAATTGTATGGTTTATTTAGAGTCGTACATTATACAACATTGTAATGAGGTATGAATGTTTTTTGGACAAAGTAGTCATTTTTAAATGCAACATGTTTTGTCCTATTCTTTTGCAATATGAAGGTTGTCATAATTCTTCAATATTAGAAGATATGCATTTTTCAAGTGTCATGGCAGTCTCTGTTTAAAACTGCTTGTAGAGTCGTCACACTCTAACCATCCAGTTCTGCACCTTAGTAACGAGGTGTAATGCCCAGAATGCATGGATTGACCATGGTGATAGATTACACTGTGAGTGTCAAACACTGATTGGTTGAAGACTATTCTACTAGCTTTGTAATCTGTGATAGGAGTATCAACTCTGAGCTCGTTGGGGTCAAATCTGTGCAACATAAGCAACAGATATTAAGATGAACTCCTGAGACGCATGAACTGAGTGCATCTGCCTCAACACCTTCCACAGGCATGACTACATTCAGCATTGGTGAATAGCTGTCGAAATTTGACACTTTTGGTTTCAGGGACAAAGACAGTAATCCACAGCATGTCTTGTGTGGTTTCACGCTGTGAATTGCCACATGAAACACATACATATTTTGTAACATATGTTACTGTGAAGTACTGCTGCATTGGGGTGCCGTCTTCATCCAGGTTGTTTATGACAGCCATCATAAACTCAGTAGTGTCTTGCTGTATGTCTACAGCAAACGTACTACATCCAGCATATGTAGCTAACACCTGTCGTAGTGGTGTTAGTGATTGTACATGTAGAGTGGTCAGAAGTCATGTTGATAATCTGCTTCAAAGCGTTTGATAGGATTGTCTTGTGAAGCAGATATTGCCTGCACAAACTGTGGCATGTGTAGAAAAACTTGCATAGCTGAGTTAGCATAGCAGTTTACTCTACTGCTATTGTCAAAGACTGGTACAGCAGCTACACCAACTGATTTCTGATGAATTGCTGGTTGTGAATGTTTACTTGAAGTTGTGGCTTTTGCTGAACTCTTTTTTGTTGAATCACTTTTGGAAGCTTGCTGCTGTTTGTTGCTACCTCTAGCTGTGACTGAATTGTGTGAGACAGACAGATATGTAGGCAGTGGTATTAAAGACATTTGTGGCTGATGTAGAGTACGTAACCTGTTGTACTCAAGAATACATTGCTGTCAGCTCGTATTTTTGAGGTGCTATACTAATGATGTGCAATCCAGAAAGGCTGCGTACACGTGAAAGTGTGACGTAGCTCATGCCATCCTTGAAAATGTCTGTACCTATGTCTACCATTGCTGAATCCAAACTCAATCCCTGAGATTTGTGAATGGAGACAGCATATGCAACACATAATGGAAACTGTTTTCTGTTTACATAGACAACCTTGAAAACCTGGAATTTAACGTAGGTTAGATCTATTTGTACAGACTGCTGCATGTTGTCAAAGTGCACTACAAGTGTCTCAATATATGTCTTCTGGACATTGTAGACAAAGTCAGTGATGTTTCCCATGGCACCGTTTACCATACCTTGTTCTACATCTAGATTACGTCGCAGCATGATACGTGCATTCTTACAAACTGTGAGAACAGCTTCTAGGCCAGCTGTTTGTGAAACATCTGACTTCAGTTCACTTAGTCGTTCAGTCATCTTTGCTACTAGCTTTCGACTAAGAATAACGCCATCAACTGTATCAACTGCATGCAGAGTTAGAATCTCTTGGTTTTCTCTCTGCAGCATTAGATTGTTGAATTCAGCGCATTTCTTTAGTTGTGGCATAAGACACACTATGTGTCTGCCAGTAGAGTATATATCACTGAAGACATTACATGCTGTTTCTATGCATGCACTATGTACTGTGATTTTTCGATCATTTAACATACAAACATGTTCTGGTGATAGAGAACCTGTACGAGCTTCATCTAAAAGTGATTTGTAAGCTAGATCACCACTTTGCGCATGTTCTCAGACAACTCAACATAGGTAAATAATTCCCATATGTTCTAGCCTGCAATGCAACCGAGGATATTCTTAGCTTGCTTGCCAGTTAGAGTTGTAAATACATGCTCTGCATTGACTGGTGCAAGTTGTAAAAGGTCTCCCAACACAAGTATATTTTTGCCACCAAATGGCACTCCATCGTCAGTACCTAAGATCTGCTGTAGACATAGATGAATACAGGCAAGCATGGCATTGGAGACCATGCTGATTTCATCAACGATGAGTAACTGCATCTTTGTGAACATGGAACGGAGCTGAGATGCAACCTCGAATGACAGTTTACGATACTCTCCAGATCTCCCATGTTCGACTGGCAACATAAAGAGATGGTGTATGTTACTCACCAATGTTGTATGCTGCTAGTCCTGTGGGAGCAGTTACAGCAACAGACATTGAAGAGCCTGTCACCTCCGTACTTCTGCAGTGATGGATTCAATCAGGAAACTCTTTCCTGTGCCAGCTGAACCACTAACAAACATTAGTAGTGGCTTGTAGTGAGTGCAGTCACATTGTTTTGTTTCATGTAGTATACCATGTTGGACAGCTTCAACTACTTGAGAGTGAACTGTATGCTGCAGCTGATTTAGTCTTTGTCTTAAGTCAGCTGGGTTGACCATAGAGTGTGTGCCATGTTCCATGGCTGTCTCAATTTCTGACATTAACATTTCTGGGGCATTTAAGGGCAGAGGGTCACCTAGAACACCTTGTCCTTCTGGATCAAGGTTGTCTTGTGAACTAACTGGAGTGTCTTCCTGAAGTTGCTTCTCTGTCTTCTCAAGCTGTTCTTTCTCAGCTTTTAGTCTTTGTATATATGTCTGTGAGTACTCAGTTTGGAAATTCTCTTAAGTGAGATTGAACTGGTTTTTGAATGTGTCAGCGTCACCTTTTAATTCAGACTCAGTCCTCCAGGGTCTAAATAGGAATAGGAGAGCAAAGTAGTAATGTTCTGTGCTCTCTGATGTGCCTAGATGCAGTTTGCAGTGATCTATAAGCCATGGCTTGTGTCTCTTCACGAGACAGCCATCTAGTCCATTGACCTTGTAAATGTGGCGTGTTGAGTCAGGTGCTGCACCTGTCTTGTAGTCATACCACTTAGCCACCTCAAATAGACACATATCATTCATGTCATTGTGTCTATGTGGGTAGTATGTGTCTATCAGGTTATTCTTCAAGATATGTTTTGAAGAAGGTGTATTGACAGCGAGCTCCTCAATTTCAGCATGAGGAATCAGTACATGCTTCCGTTTCTCTTTGCAGTTTACACTGAGAAAACGTACAGCATCAGACTTCCCGTACAGATGTGTACCCATTAACCGGTCACTGGCTTCGTAAGCTCACATTCTCTGTGTGAAAGAGTCTTCAAACCCAATGACCACAGCTGAGATGTCAGGCTTTGCTTGAAGTGGCAATATCTTCCCAAGATCTTGCAAGCTAGTCTGTTCATGTTTGGTTATGTAATGAAGACGTACCGAACCAGGGCCAGTGAGTTATCAGCCACAAACTGAACATCTATTTTGCTTGCCACATTAGGAGAAGAGTTGGGTTGTAGTCATTGATGTACACCTCTTTTCATCTCTGGGTAACTCGTATACCCTCTTGGTTGATTTTGCCTTCAAGTGGTGTCGCATTGCTGAGAAAAGGTCATTCATGGCACCATTCTGACAAACTCGTCTAGGAAATCCAAAGCAACATTGTGTGTACCAATTAGATTTGTTCTTTACTACTCGGCAATATTTTGCGTAAATATGTCGCTGGAACTTTTGTACCAACTTCCATAGTGTAGGACTGTCATACTTGTCTGGAATGTGACAAGTGATATATTTTTTGATGAATGATAGCACTTCTGCTGCTTCATGTTCACCAATGCGCGGCACATCCTTGATCCACAATAACATATGGATATGAGGGGCACCTTGTGCTTGATATTCTGTCCTCCAAAAGTAATGTTCCAAAATACCTAGAGGAGGACTGTCCTTTGACAAGATGAAAGTCAGAACGTCATGGAACCGCTTATGAAAATGTCTTGTGACAGACACAGGATCAAGTGAACACATTACTCCGACGGTCATCGATGAGATGCCTTCGACATCAGAATTTGCCCACTTCAACAGTTCAATGAGTTCATCCCAGGCATATTCAGCACAACGAAGTGTGACAAACCATATGGCTGCACCATACTCTCACAGCATTGTCATCACTTCAGAGTGTCTGCGATACCAATATTCTTTGGTGCCACGGAGACTTGAAAGTATGGAAGACAGATTCACTTGCACATTTTCATCTTTCTGCTTTAATTTCTCTAGAAATTGAGCAGCTGTTATTCCATCTAGTGGACTTGTTAGACGAATGGTATGTGCTATAGACGCAGACAGAATGCTAAGTTCACTCTCCCAGAGGAGATGGAACAGATACTGTATGTTACATCTGAATTTGCCATCTTTGCTGAGGACACAGCTAGTGCGGTACTCAGCACCCTGTACACGTACTTCTCTTTCATCTAGGCATCTGCCTGACCCTTTTGGAAATAGGTCTGGGAAACAGCGTGCTTCTAGTGTTGCCTCCCAAATGCTGACAGGCTCACCTTCCACCTGCTTCATTTGATAGAGATCAATGTTGTCTCCTAATGGATCTCTGCCATGTAGTGGGTGAATTGTGTACTGTTCATACACATTGTCACTTGTCTGTGAACTGACCTTCTCAATGATTGGCTTACTTTTTCTAATAGATCATGTTGCACAGAGACTGGCCATCTGATTTATGTCAAGGTCTATATAAAGGAATTGTTACTCTTTAAAGAAGCAAGACAAGCTTTACCTTTGCACATTGACAACATCTTGCCAGATGACCTTGGCCTTTGTAGGCACACCATTTACAAGAATTACCAAGCTATTTTCAGTTGAGATTGCTTGAACATTTTCCTGTAGAGGAAGTGGTAGATACATCAAGAACCCTTTAGAGATCTAACAAGCTCTTTCTGTGGAATGTTCCGTGTCTTTGTGTTCAGACGTAGAATCGTTTGGAATGGTTTCATTGTCTGAATTAGAATACGTTTAAACATATTCAATGCTGAAATCTCACTTGGTGTAACATCTGTTTCCATGTTATTCAGCATTGACCTTGCTGGCAAAGTGTTACACTTCACTTTTGAAAAACAGTGTTTGCATAGCACAATGGTGTCTTGTAAGTGAAAGTCAGATTTCAGCAGCAAGAATGCTGCCAGGTGAAACCACATGTCATTGTATGGTGACAAGGTTTCTAGGTTGACTGTGACTGTTTGTTTGATGTAGCACAAATGGTTGCATGACACACATACAGAATCAAACTTCTGAGACTTTGCAACCTTAAACTTAGCAATTTCCTTTCCGTACTGTTTCAGAATGTCATTTTCTAACACTGAAACAGATTTTTCTACAGAAGTATTACACTGAAAATTGGTTGTTTCTGGTACAGAAGTAATGTGTTGCAGTTTATTTTAGGAAAGTGATGGCACAGTGCATGTCACCTGATTGCAATAAGTCATTTAAACAAGTGTACTGATATACAGCTCGCTGTACTTCATATACTCTGTAGACAAAGTTTCGCATGCCTGTTTGATGCACTGCAAGCATCCGCGTGATGTGAAAAATACTATCACAAACACCACTATCGAGACATGCAAGTGGAGTGACCCATGAGTCCAGTATGTGGCGATTTCACAATGGTCAATTTTTGTAAACAGTTTATGTCTCTCTTTGCGATCTGTTATTACAAATAGGTTAACAAAGTGTTCTACTTTTTGAAATGACGATTGCCTACGGTTGCAGGTATCATCACATGACCATGTCAGGCAGTGCCATTTATTGAAGACTGTGGTTGGATCACAGTCATCATCAGTATCCAATTGATTGTCATCAGAGATACTGAGGACATTTGTTAGTTTGCCGGACTCATCAATACTGAACGTCTGTTCTTTTGTTAAGTAATGATAAGACTCTTCACAGAAATATGCCTCTGAGTGCTGTGTGTAGCAGCCACTGTCCTGAAAACATGACAGAAGGTCAACAGTCAAACAAGGATACTGTTGAAGCCTTTTTTTAATGGCATATACAAGTTTCCTGAATTGTTCAAGCACATGACACATCTTACGCCACAATCGTTGTAATACAAACAGTGCTCTGCTGACAAAAGTTCATACTTTCAGATGTAAATTCATCAGAGAAAGGTGACTCTTGCTCTTTTTGCGGGTGTGCCATAGCACAGCAGCGATAAGTCTTTCGATCTTAGCTTTACTTGCTAGTGATCGGAAATACTTTCTCTTTCTGAGTTGTAAATCACAATTTGTGAGTTTCCGGTGTTGTTTTGAGCATTTCTTGATGGTTACACTCAAAATAGTTGTGTTTCGTCTCAGAGATCAACACAACATTTGTGATGGTATACTTTTTTTTCTTTTCTGTTAAGGAATTTTGTTTGGTTGTGCAGTGACTTGATGCAGGGGTCACTGTTGCAGTAAAGGTCTGTCGATGTTCATTTTTTGGTATGCCTTTACTGTTTTGTTTGTTGCCCTTATACAACAGTGTAGTACTATTATACCGCTCTCGTTTTGAGACACATCTACGTCTGTATTTAGTTGGCATATTTTGCTATTATGGTTGACAGTGATAGTAAGCAATCTTACAGAAGTATCAGGCACCTGTATGAGAGAGAAAAAAAAGTTTTAGAATAGGCTTCAGTAAATTTCTTATAACAGTGTGTATTGATAGAATTGTATGTTTACAATTTGGTAAAAACATAACTAAACAATAGTTTTTATGAATGTGCATTACGCAGCTGCTACGTAATATCAGAAGTTTGTGCATTCTCAATATTTCTAGTCCACATTTAAAAGATTTTTTTTCCCATGTGTACTTATGATTAGGATAGGTGTAATTTTTTACATGTGGACGAAAATGTGTTTTCTACCATGTAGCGTGTCATGGCATAGTCAGTATGCTAATTCACTATATGGTAGACCAAAAACTTGAGAGTGATAGTGTTCATTACCAAATCTGTAACAATTAGTATGTTTACAATTAGAGGGAGAACATGCCACTATTACTGTTATGTGACTACGTCTAGCACAGTTGCTAAGTATGCTTGCATGTTAACGAAATTCCAATATCGTTGCTGCATATTATCAACATTGTGTTTTTAGTACTCCTGTGTATCACTATTGGAGTGTTTATTTTAACAACATGCAAAAAAATTTTTTCTGCACATGTACTGTGCAATGCTGCAGTTGATTGACGAAATCACTGTATGGGGCACAGTCACAAAATTACAGTGCTGGTGTTTATGAGCAGACGACTTAAAATGAATATGTCGAAAAATTGGTGTGAGAATTCTGAAACATTTCTGATTTACAAGCTTGCACAGTGCAGTTCACATGTACACTTGTAAGTTTGTGTATTGTCATACTTTTCAGTTGAGAATTTAAAATTTTGCTTTTAACACACAACCTTATGAATAGTACAGATTGCATTTTCACATCTTGACAAAATTGTGTTTCTGCTTATGTGCTGTGTTTTGGCTCAGTTGATGTGAGAAATGACTATATGGTACAAATGTATAACAATCAGAGTGACACTGTTATGAGGAGAGGTCTTAAAATGGCTATGTTTAGATTTGGGGTGTGAAAATTACAACAAATAACTGTTTCACAAGTCTGCATTGCACAGTTGTTATGCACACTTGGAACGTTGTAAATGTTAAATATCTGAAGTGTACTGAGTTTGAAGCAGCTATGCAGCACATAATGTGTTTATAATTGAAAATTTAGCTATTTTCCCATTAAATCTGAAATTGTGGCAATAAATAGACAGTCTTGGAAAATTGCTTTTGTGAGCACGAAACTTTCACAAAAAATACTTTTGTGCATTTGAAAGTGTCACAAATGTTACTTTCGTGCATTCGACAATACGGTCAAAAATACTGTCGAACTTCGACACTTTCGCAAATTTTACTGTCGTGCCACCGAAAGTGTCGCAAATGTACTTTCGTGCATTCGACAGTAAAATTAATCTAACACTTGGGAGTGCCAAAAACATTCATTATCGAATCAGAAAACAGTGTGTTTGAGTGACAGCTACATCTACCAATGTAATTTAAGATTTGTCAGGCCATTTCTGAGAACCAATCAGAGACGGACAACACTGAAGAAGAAGTAAACAGCAGCCATTTGAAAATTGCTGAGAGAGCAGTTTGAAACTGTAAGTACAGTCTATCTTCAAATGATTATTTCTAGTATTAAAAAAACTTATAACAACATGTAAATACTATTAATAAAAACGTTTTTTATGTTGAATCTCATAATGTAATTTGTTATTGTTTAGCAGGCTATATTCTTAACAAAAAATAGTTTAAAGTGAGAAATCATTTTTGTACTAACTTGTACAGATACAGCTGCAAATGGAGGTAGATAGGAAGTTGCATGTGGAATTCTATGAGAAAATGGAACCAATCAGACTTGTTTCTGATGTTGTAATTGTTTAAAACTGCCTATGAAAAGGATGCATTTTCCCAGTTGTCAGTGGGCACAGATTTTTGCAGGAACATGGGTCTAGTAATAGTGAATGCATCAGTTAGATTGGTTAATGAAGCCAGAGTAGCAGGGAATGTTTTTTATTTGATTTGTGTGTTTTGTCTGAACCCACTGAAGCTAGCTTGAAATAAGGAGGGAAAATATCAATTTGATTTTCAGTGCTCTCTGGTCACTGCAGGGTGAACACTGACTTTCTTTGTAGCTCTCTATACAGTTCTGAGTTTTAAAACTTAGAATGGCAGAACATAGCAAAAGGATTTTGTGGATAGTTGGAAGCAGTTACATAAGACGAGCAGCTGAGTTTGCAGTTCATAGTAATTTTGGGAGGGACCTGCAGCTCCCCAATTGCTATGTAAGATGGTTTGGTCATGGTGGCATGAGATGGGAACATCTTATGCCAACCATGGACAGACTTTTGAAACTCACTCTCCTCCTGACATACTGCTAATACATCTTGGAGGCAATGATTTGGGCTCAAAACGCTGGGTAGATTTAGTTGCAGAGGCAAAGTTGGACCTTGCTTCTATTATGTCTATGTTGCCTGCCTGTATTATCATGTTTTCAGATATTACAGAGCGTAGAGTCTGGCAAGCAGAACATCATATGTATCTGATTGACAGAGCTCTCAGAAAAGTAAATGTACAGATAACTGCTTTTCTGCGCATGCATGGAATGTATACTATACGTCACCCCGAAATAAAATACTGTAATGATTGGCTATTCCTACCAGATGGTGTACATTTCTCACGTGTTGGCAATTGCCATTTTCTGGGAGATCTTCGAGATGGAATCCTCAAAGTCCTTTAAGATTGTCAGACTGTTTGAGGAAATATTACAGTATACACAAAGGTTCTTTTCAGAACCATATTAATGTGGTAAAAAAATAGATCAACTGCATGCATCACTCACATACATGCCACGTATATGGGTTTGCTATATTAGGATAGTGCGGAAACACCAATAGTAATTTACCCTGCTGCTGTCAGTTCACAATTGTATGATGTTGTTATGTCTCAACATTTAAGCAATAAGGTATGATCAGGGTTTAGATTAACTGTTTTTTAATCACCCCTAGGGGTGTAATGGCACAAGGTGCAGCTGAGTGCCATATTGCTCTAGGGTGATTAACTGACTTTAATGTAACTCATGGGACTGCCTTATTGCTATTATAATAATGTTTTCAAAAGAAAAGTGTTAAAAGTATCCTTTATGAATGTTTTCCTCATTTAGAGGAGATTTTTAATAAAATAGTTCTTACACCAGCAGTTTAAGAATGCTGGTTCAAAATCAGAATGCATCATTACACACATTCAGCTGCGCTTAGAGGATGGAATGTTGACAGGAGCAATCCGTGTACCATGGTGATCAGGCTGTACATGACAGTATAACATGGATTAATGTAAGGCTGTTGGAATCCTAACAGCCAATAAGATTGCAGCATTTCTGAGAACCTTTTTATAATTGTATATAGTTTGAGTATGTTTAATGAGTGTAGCATTTACTGTGGTCTTACAGTATTGTAGCTGTTACAGTATGGTATGTGTATAACAACAATAAAACACAGTGGTGCTGTTCAATGTATACGTTTCTTTACTGGTATGTCAGGAAATAGAGTTATTTTGAATGTAGCAGATATGGGTAGTAATTAGTATATAGCTACCATGAATGCACAACAGAATTATCATACTATTTAACTTTCAATCGGTTTGTTAGCCATCTTTACATTTATTAAGTATATTTCTAGGTGTCTGCACAGTTGTGCAATGTGTGGTTCATCTGTGTTTAACATCACTTTACTATGGTGTGTGAACAGTTCAGTGTAGTAGACATGGATATGTGACGGTGTATCCAATCTCATGTTCGATGCAGTAGGTCACCACCCCTGAGACTACTGGATGGTATGCTGGTGAGACACCATAGTGTAGCAGCAGTTGTTGTTACTGTTGAGGTGGCTGAATCCTTTCTAGGCCCTGCATAATGCTATTGAGGTGTGTTTCTGCTATGTTGAAGGACATGTGGTCTTTAATTTAATTAGTATTATATGGAATTTCGTTTAAGAAATGATTAATATTGTGAGATGATACTAATGTGGATGTTTCTTTCTGTTTGTATTTCAGAACTAAACAATTGTAAACTGAAATAATGAGGCAGTGGACCTTGCAAGAGGTGTGTGCACTGCTTGAGGCAGTCCAGGCTAGAGGTAATCCAAAGGTATTGATGAGGAGTACAAACCGGAAACTGGAGTCGATGTGGAGGCGCATAAATAGCTATTTGTACATAGTTTTTAAAGTTAAAAATAAGACTGTTGTACAGCTAAAGCGAAAGTGGAAGCTGTTGCGCCAACGTTTTTACGTTTTGAAACAATGTGAGAGGATACCAGACAATGATACGTGCTGGTACTACCTCGCATATGAGCTTTGGGAAGCTGCTGGCAAGCCAGCTGCGGGGGGAGCGCCTTACTCACCGTAAGTAAATCAGCACAACTTTTCATAATAGATGTGCATGTATTCAGAATTTGTAAAAATAATTGTATACTGCATGATTAAGCAATAAGACATGAGGAGGGATTATGTTAATGTTGTGTAAATCACTGTTTATTGGTGTAATGTGGCATGAGGCACAGCCGAGTACTACATGTCCCCACACAGTAATTAAATGACCATTAATATAAACACTCAGAGTGCCTTATTAGTATTATCATACCAATATTTTGTAAATAGTGTTGAACATTGTTTTGTATGTGATTAGTCTCTACATATATGTTAATCAAAGATTGATATACAGCTAATAACATGTTTGCTACTAATCAGAAACCTGTATTTCTCACAACGTTTTTAAAATACTTAATACTATATGTAAGGATGTACTATGAAAACATGTAACCTAATTCTTCCATTTATTTACTGTGTTGTTGTTCAGTCACAAACCAGAGCTTGCTAAGATAGCCATGACAGAAATAGCACATTTATACATATACGCACTTACTACTATGGTATGTTGGAAGAGAACAATATGTAACTGTTTAGTTATTGTGATGTAGTGGTATAAAACTTGTACAAGTCTGTAATACTGTGTAGTAAACCATCTCTCTCCTCATGAATGTATCCCTGGTGGTCCAGTGGACCAAAATGCCCGATCACATGTAGTAAGTGTAATAAACCCACCACTCCTCTCGAACGTATACCTGGTGGTTCAGTGGACTGACATGCCCAATACACAGACAGACACGTACAAATGTACATATCAATAGTGTTTGATGCCCTACCAGTTACAGACTATGTAGATAATGGTGTGCTGGGCCCCTGCACAGAAATATGCAATTGTTATTGTAATATGTGACCACAATGCTTGTGGTCTGTATAATTAGAAGCAATGTTATGTATGTCATGGCTGATTTACTGTTGTTGCAAGTATTTCAAAACTGTACTGTGATTCACATCTAACACCTACATATTTTTTTTGTTTGCTTCATGGTAGAACATCGGAGGTCTCCCCCGGCATCACACGAGGTAGAACCAGCACAGAGTCAAGCTGTGGAGGGTGGTCAGTCGGACACAGAAAGTTTCATTGTGATTGACTCCGATGGTAAGACTTTATTATTACAAATTTGTTATGCTGTTTACAAATAAGAAATGAGGGTTTCTTATGACACAAAGGGTGGGATATTCAAACTGTTCCATTCAGAGGTGCAAGCCATTGCGCTGTGCAAAATAGTTGCACAGGTGTGTGTCCGGGGTGACATTCAAAGGAGTTATGCTATTGAGCAACTCCTTTGAATATCACCCCCCAGCCACAGCCACTGTGCATGGTGCAGTGGAACTTGCACCACCGCAAGTTCACAGAGTGGAGCATTCAACTTGTGGTGGCATAAGTACCATTGCGCCATGCGCAAAATTGTGATATTCAAAACATGACATGCAAATGGGGTATAATTCATGCAAGCTGCAGGGTGGGGGCATTTGCATGTGATTATGGTGTGATTTGCATGGCATTAGCATGTAGGTTTGCTGATCCCCGAGGAATTGCGCCTGGTGTCCTGACAGGCTGCAGCCATCGGGGAACAATGCCCCCTGCACCCTGATCATAGACAAAACAGTGTAGAACACCTCACAGCACCCCTCACTGGGCCGATCACGGGCATGGTTCAATTTTCCCCCAACAGCTCAATCACGGGCAGCAATGTGGCCCCCGCGAACATATCCTTGGTGATCCAGTGGACCGAAAAGGTTGATCACAGGTAGTGAGTTTAATAACACCTCCCCGAACATAGCCCTGGTGGAGTACCACCACCCACCCACCACTCGCTCAGCCCCACCACCCCCCCCCCGGCGGCGGTGGGTGGCAGCATCCACCCACCTGCCCCCGCCACCCACCGACTGACTGCCCAGTGGGCTGCCGCCCGTGGTGTAGAGTAGAGCAATGGGCATGCAATATACCGGCCATGACGGTCGAGATTTTTGAATGAAATTAATTCATTCACAAATCTGGACTTGTCATGCAGCAGTATGGGGCTGCACGCATTATTGGCTCTGGTCTTGTTCAATGGGTGGGCAGCCCAATGGAAGTCAGTTGACGGGCTGCAGGTGGTGGGATGATGCTGCCCGCTGCCTGTGAGGGGGAGCGAGGTAGTGGTGCTCGATGGGTGGGGACACAGCCACCAGGCCTATCTTCAGTTATTAAACTTACTGCCCATGATTAGGCATTTCAGTCCACTGGACCACCAGGATATGTTCAGGAGGAGGGTGGTTATTTTATCACTGCCTGCAATAGGGGCATTTGGTCCACTGGACCACCTAGGATATATTTGGGGGTTATTTAACTTACTGCCCATGATCGGGCATTTCGGTCACTGGACCACCAGGGATCACGATTCGAGAGGCCACATTGCTGCCCGCGATTAGCCTGGTGTTGGGGGAGTACACTGTGCCGTGGTCGAGCCAGTGGGAGGGGGTGGGAGGAATTTACAGTCAGGTGCCTGCAATCGGGATGCAGGGGGGGCACAGGGACTGGGTTGGGGGCCAGCCACAGGTGGCAGCTGCTGTGTTTCGCCATGCAATCCAGCAGCTCACCTGTGGGTGGCCTCGACTTAGGCTTTTTTTTTGCCTCAAGTCATGCAGGCTTGGTTGGGGGTTGTGCTTACTAACTCTGCACAGCCCGGCTGAATATCGGGCTCTGGAGTTCATGCATGGTTCCTCCCTCCACTTGAGCATGCATTCATTTGCATTAGCGCTGTTGCTCAGCCTGTTTTCAGTGCGTAACTGTCTTCTACTGAATATCGCAGAATGAGCACAATTCTGCATTTGCATGCAACCCTATTGTGTGTATGGTGCAACCATTTTGAATATCCCACCCAAAATACTTTAAAAAGGTGTTAACCAACTCCTAGTGAATGTGCAGTGGCGCCATGGCACAAGATCCTGTACTACCATAACAAACTGGTATTACTACACATGTGAGTGGGATACTATTTTTCATGAATGTGACAATGGATGTATGTCCATAGTGGTACATGTGGTGTTGTGGGGGGGGAGGTCTTCTCCTTTGCTACTTTTGGTGGTGGAGTTAATGTACAATGAGTAATAGATAACCAATTGTAATGTTGTAGGTGTCTCAGTGGTATTCAATGGTGGGCTGCTTAATTATCTGCTGCTAATTACCATGTCCCTCAGATCTTATTCACTTACTATTTCTATATCTCCTGCCAATGTTTCATTTTATTATTGCAATAGTTATTAATGGACAGCATAGAGTATCTACATGTTTGTTAATGTGTTTTAATAGCCCTGTAGGGGTAATATGCTTAATAACACATAAACGGCTGCCATATTCAGCTAGAGGGTCATTGAGTGAACAGTAACATTATCGTTATGGATGTGTTCTTCTTATTATAATAACACACATTGTATAACTGTTTAAGAAACAGATCGTCATATAGTTAGGTATACATGTATGTAAATTGAAGGTACATGTAATGTTTTTAGGATGTTTCTGTGTAACAAATATGCATTATGACAATGTTATAACTATTGCCATTGATGGGCAGGCACTGCTTGTTCTGCACTGCATACTACTAATAATAGATTTCTGAGTTTTCTTTCGGAGAAAACATAATTGAAGAAACAGTGTTAGGGGAATCACCAGGAAAAAAAATGAATTTCTTATATTAACTGTTCTAGATTGGATGGACATTTGTCTTGGAAAAAGATATATACATGGTGTCATTATTTCAACTTTGTGTGGCTTTTTGCAGATGAGAAGACTTGTTATATGCATGTAATACTGACTTAAGAACATACATCTAGCTGGAGAGACAGCTGTTTCTGTAAAGAGATATGTGTTCATATGATAGTTGTATGAATGATGTAGTATTAGAAATTGATGTTTTAAAGAAAATCACTTTTACCTTGATATTTCATCTATTAATGTGATCATTTTTTGACTTGTTTGCTTTAATAGAGCCCGGGGAAGCTGCTGCTGTTGAACAAGTGGAGGTGAAGCAGGAAGCCGGCGCCAGCCCACCACGTAAGTGAAATCTGTTGTTGCTATTATCTGCATGCTTGAGAAGTACCATATGGTTGTTAGCATTTGTGGTGATCAATGCTTCTGTTGATAACTACATCTTGCTGTCTTACTGTGTGACGGGGGAGTGCACTGTCTGTTGGCATACTCACTGCAAATGTTCAGTTGTCTGGGGTGTGTGCAACACCCCATTGTTGCTGAGCCAGTACCACTTTCTTTTGTTTGTTGTGTGTGGCGAATCACTTTTGACATTATTTACTTTATTTGTGCTGTGACCTTATAAGGTGGCAATGTTGATACTGCACATACCCAACCCCTAAAAACACAACATGGTGGAGGATATTGTAGTGACCTAAATGGTGTGCAATGCAGAAAGTGTCCAATTATGATTTTTTTGTTTTTTTCTCAATGTACAAGTTCAAAATGTGGCTTGTAGTCTTCATGACCTCCTTTTCCCAATTAAACTCAATAGCTGTGCAGTGTGTCTGTCTTCAGCCTTGCCAACCTCATACTTACCTCTACAATCCAGTGTGATGCTGTTCAGTGCACAGTCACATATGTGTATTTTTAAAAGGTGATCATGAACTGAAGGAATGTCGATAAAAGTAATAATACAGTGAATAATGGGACTGTTTGCGTGTCACAGTATGAATATCGCACATTGCTATATAGCGCTATGGAAGTTGTCTTTCCACATGTAAAATGCAGTACTCTGACTACTTGCAGTGGTGCAAATTCCACTACATCATACGCTGCCTATTACTGGGTTGGGTTATTAAATGAGTTCTTAGTAGTGCAGCTGTGTTCAATATTGGGTGACAGACATCACATTGCTACATTATTCAATGCTGCATGGCCTTGCGACACAGTGTCACACTTTGAATGAGCACTCATACTGTCAAACTGTGTTTTTCATACTTTACTATATGATGTTGTGGTTCCTGTGTGAAATCACTTTTTGGTACAGTGTGAGGCCATAACAGTGAGACTGTATGTGAGTAAAGGTGGTAATATGTCTATTTAAAATATTTGTTGTGAGATGAGCATTACATTCTATCATTACAATCAGGTATTAGATATTTCCCATACACTGTAGTAGGTTTGAAAATGTTGTGTATTTATGTACAAAATGTTTAACACTGTTATTTATTTTTCACCTGCTAATGTACTGCAAGTTGTTTTTTTCTCACAGCACTATAAAAAACATCTTTTTCTGCCCTGCTATATCTAACAGCCAGAGGGACAGGCTAATGCCTGTCATCCTCTGCAGGGTGCGAGTCCTTTGTCATCAGTAAGAAAGTTTGTTACTATTACACTATCAATGTTAATGATAGCAAATCAATAATTGTTATTGATAATTGTTAATTTCATATTATACAATGGCAAAGACAAATCCTGGGCTCCCATTATTGACTATGGGACTGTAAGCGTCATGTTATCGCAGCACAACATCACAGCTCTAGTCCCAGCACCAGGGTGACCAGATAACTTTTTGGAAAAACAAGAAGTCACTACATGTAGCTGCTTGACAGAGCAATCCCACATTTCCATTCACACTCTCAACCACCTTTAACCTATCAGAGCAAGCTTCCTGACTTAGCTGGTTGATGACCGCTGGCCATGACAGTGCAACTGTCCCTATGTTGCTCATTTTACCAGCAGATATAGTGGAATAACTCCCTGTCCCCCACTGACACACAGTGTGTCCATTTTCCTAAAAAAAAAAAAAACGTGATTATAGGCGGCATTTAAATATATGTGTCCGCTGGTCCATCAGCAACAGTAATTTCTACAACTTGCCAGGCTAAAACACCTAAAGAAATATTCACCAACATTATCCCTGAGTATAAACAGATTTTAACTTAAAATAAATATGTCATTTAGACATCATTTCACTTCTTCATGTCAGCAGGAGCACGAGGCCTTTCAGATTGCCACAGTCCTGGTGGATTACCACTCACTCTTGTCGAACTCCCTGCACTGTTACCATGAACATTGTAAATTAAACAAATTATCTGATAAAATGACAGTCACATTCAAATAGGCGGTGCAAAACTGCTGCATTCCGCAAATCGTCGTACTCAAACAACCCATAACACTATTACGGTTATCAACTGCCTCTGCGGTTGATTTTAAAGCCATTCAAAAAAAAATACTAATTAAAAAAATATTACCCAGTTCCATATTGGGATGTTAGTGTGTGGGCTGCTGTACTTTCCTGGGAGGGGTGGGTGCAGCAGGAGATAGCAGACACACAGTAACATTGCAGTGGGACTGTTTCTCTATTCTTTTTGCCTGACCATTGAGAAATCAAATTGTAAAATACTTTTTAAGACTTTTTGTAAAAATGTTTTGTTCTATTAGTACCAACAAGCCATTGTATAATAGAATAATGTCCTTTGGGATGTGTGTTGTGCAGGGATAATGTTACTTTTGGGGTGATTAGTTGCACTTGGCCTGTGGCCTCTTGTCTAATGACCCCAGGCGCGACATTATCACACCACAACACTTACCCTGGAGTGCATTATTGTTTAAATGTCAGATAGTACATTGAAGAACCTTATTACTACTGTGCCACATTGTTTTGAAGAATTTTACTGGCAGTGCAAAAATTACAGTGATGTAGACATTATGGGCATCCAACGGTACAGCAATGAATTAAATGTCTTTATTTTGAGTAGATTTTACCATACTGCAGTTTAAATTTTGAGTTAGTTGTCTGAATGTCTTATAAGTTATGCTACCTGAAATCTGTCATTTATGTTCTTTATGTACTTGAAGATCTCTGATATGGTTTTGGAGCGCATGTCATATCAGTAACTTAATTATTTAAAGTAGTGACGTGTGTTGAGGGGCAGAAATACGGGTAAAAAGCTGTTTGCTTTCAAACTATCATTAAAGTGATCATGATTGTGTACACATGAAAAGTATATTATGATAGTTTTAATGTCAAGGTAGTTTGTTTTTTAGTGAGATGACTACACATTATAAGCAGACATGGTGAGTAAAATTCTCACACTTGATGAGGATGTATTTCAATTGTATGGTATAATAGTGTTGATAATGCAAAAGTATGTACATACTGAATATTTATGAGTACTGAAAAAAAATAAGAGTAGCATTCTAAGCCACAGCTAACTATACATTTTTTATGTTGTCAGCTCATTAGATTATATAGATAATCAAGTATGACAGAGACAGAAATAAGATAGCAAAATAGTTTAGCATCATAGTTAAAAATATTATCATAACTGAAATGAATGCATTTATGATATTGCAGTAACTAAGAAATATCTGAAGTTAATTATTTGAAAGTCTAACTGTTTAATTTGTGTTGTATATTCATCATTACTTTTTTTGAATCTTTATAAGTATGGCGACTGTGAAATGCTCAGCCCACTGCCACTGCTACAGGCAGCTCATGGTGTGTTAATGATCTCCGTGAGCAAAACACTGTCATCCTTGGTGAGGCTGGACGAATCGGTCTCTCTTGGATGCCTGGCAACAGACTGTCAACCTGGTGCTGAGAGCCAGTCGTAGCAGTATGGAACAATGTGCTAATATTGTCGGAGCAGTGCTTCACCTCCACCAACACCATCTGTTCCTGCAGCTTCCTGGCGAAACTGACCACCCTTCATAGTAGTCCGGCATCTCCTCCGGAGGCCCAACAGCTTCCACTTCCTTTGCGCCTCCACATCGAATCCAGTTTCCAGCCTGGATTGCCTCAAGCAGTGCATACACCTCTCGCAAGTGTTGCACAAAACTTACAAAAAGAAAAAGAAAAATTTGTATATATTTTTTTATGTAAAAAAAAAAGTATTTTAATTAAATATTTATTTTTGTGTATGAGGTAATACACACTTTAATAAGTTTTTTTGGGTTGTATGAATATTATTTTTGTAAATATATATTTTTGTATTATTTATAAAAAGAAAAATATTTTTGTTTGTCATTTTTTATATATAAAATATTTTGATAGCAAAAAAAAGTGAATTTACTCTCTTGTGTTTGGTGTGTTATTGTGTAGTGGAGATGCTTCTTGAAAATAGTTTGAAAAATATTTATACAACTGTGATTTTCTCATTTGGTGAAAGATCATACAACACTATTGTGGTATTAGAGTTGGGATTCTCCATGGAAGTAAGTTAGATGTGTGACAATGCTATGTTACACTATTTGTGGCACACTGTTGTTGTTTCATACACCTACTGCTACAGAATGTGTGTATGTGTATCATGATGAAGATAAGTATGTACCTGCTAGTACAACAGTGAAACGTCTGTGTTGGCATACTTACAACAAACTTATGTATTCAGTACCAGCAAACCTCTTCCACCGCTGTTCACATGACTGGTGGTACCACCTCAGTTGGTAGTACAAGCACTCTATCAAATCTCAAGTTACTACTGTAACATACCCATTTGTTCAGTAGATGAACTAATGGTGTCCATGTCATGTCATATAGTCTTTTAGTTATGTACATCTTTTTCTTTACATATGTGCTCACAAAGAAAAGGAGTAAGACACTTTTACATAAAAAAATATTACATGGAATAACAATGACAAATTACAATTAATAAAGTTATAAAAACAATATGATTCACAGTGAACTACTGTTACTGTTAATAACAGTAAATGCAACTACAAGAGTTGAAGTATTCCTGATATTGGAACATTTTTTATGTATGTGCAGTATTCTTACAACTATAAACCATGTACTATACTGAGTAATAGTTCTGAAAAGACAGGATATTCATGGCAAAAACTCTGTTTAATGGCATCAGTTAGGGTTGTTCACAGCGACAAAGTAAGGAAATTAGCTGTTAGGCTGAAACCCTAACCTCGACCCGCCCCCAGCACCCACACACACACAGACACACACACACACACACACATGCAAGTATGGGGGAGGACCAAGTCAACACAACCAATGACAGACATCCAGCAGCAGGTGACAGAAATAACAAACAATTGTCTAAATGTACTTCGAGACATCCCCACCCACCTGACCAGGTACTGCATGCTCAGTGGAGATCAACAGCAAACTGAGGCCATGTACACAAACATAACATCCTGATTGCAGCTGCACACACAACGTACCACACTTAGTAGTTGCATGGGCTCACCTACTGATGCCCCACATAGACCACACCACATGTGGTAGGGCCACCCGAGCAATAGAGTTCAGCAAACCAAGGAGTTGTACAGGTATAATATCTTTGATTATAACAAGGGTTTGAGAATGCAGCTTTCTAATTGACTGTAAACATTGAACAGCCTGTTTATGTTTTATTAACAATACATCTAGAGCCTAACCATATGATGAACATGGTTTAATGTTGTTTAAAAACAGTTTTACTATGATAGCAATAAGCCACTCCAGGTATTATGTTAATGGTCAGTTTATCACTGTCTAGCAACATGTGGCACTCGGCTACACCTCATTCAACATTAAACCCTACAGGTGATTAACAGACCATTTAACATAACTGTTGGTCATGCTATTGTAATTGTCTTTATGAGTGAGATACTCTCCCTCTTCTAGGCACTGCAGCAGCTTTGCAACACAGTGTCCACCCAGGAACACCATACACTGTCTGTTACTGGAGAATGGCTGTGAATATGAACTCATGAAGATGAACAGTGTAACTTGATCATTACAGTCATTGAAACCATAGTGTGATTATAAGTGACAGAGTCAGTGCATAGAGAATAACCCTTGCTGTCCTAGTACACTTACCCCATTGTGAGTTAAATCAATACTGAAAGACATTCTGTTAATATCTACACTATACCTACTTGATTCCTGTTGTACCACAATTAACATAGTTATCACTTTGATAGCATCAGTGACAGAAGTGTGGCAAACCCAAACACTAGGCATACAGCCTGAGTATGAAACAACTGTTAAAAAATTACACTGTGTCCATAACTGGCATAGATCACTCCATTGCAACAATAGTAAATGTATCACTATTTGAATAAGGTAGTCATCACAGATGCAATGAGATTGTCTTTCTCAGGTACAACATACTCAGTAAGTGCCTGCAGGAAAATCTATCCTATATACATCTCCATACAGGTACGTCATTGTTGGCTCAGTAGTGCTATGATATTTAGAAGTTGCTTGCCTGATCCATGCAATTACACTGTTTCTTACAAAGAATACTTACTGCATCTTTAGTATTGAAACACACTGAAGGTCTATGTATGTACATCAGCAGTACACCTTCATCAGTAAGAATGCATCTGATACTGGCAGTAGAATTTCACAGCGTTGAACAGGCAATGCTTTTCCATGTGTTTACATCAGCCTCTCTATCTTGAGTAAACCGTTGCAGTAAATGTACTACTATGTAAATCACATATTAAATGTAACACTACTTTTATCTTGAGCATCCTAGTGTCTTGTACTTAATTTATGTACTTCTCTTAATTAATGTATACTCACTCATGTTAAAACCTTTCTACAACTGTCATCATGCACCTTCAGCATTTATATTGACTAGACGACAGTACCAGTTGTGGTGTGGTGTGGGCACGGTAGGTAAGGCCATGCAACTACTAAGGTGGTACAGTGTGCAGCTGCAATCAGGATGTGTACGTTTGGTGTACATGGCCTCAGTTTTGCTGTTGATCTCCACTGAGCATGCAGTACCTGGTCAGGTGGGTGGGGATGTCTCGTAGTACATTTAGACAATTGTTTGTTATTCTGTCACCTGCTGCTGGATGTCTGTCATTGGTTATGTTGACTTGGTCCTCCCCATACTTGCATGTGTGTGTGTGTCTGTGTGTGTGTGTGTGCTGGGGGTGTACTGATTAGGGTTTTCAACCCTAATAGCCAATTTCCTCACTTTTGTCACTGTGGAACAACCCTAACTGATGCATTAAACAGAGTTTTTTGCCATGAATATATATATATATATATATATATATATATATATATATATATATTAGGAAGTAAAGTGTATAACAATAATATGCATACATATCCAGACATCTACTCTTGTACGGTAGATGCCCTTAGCCATATATGTTAGTATAACAGATGCCTAAGCACTAGTTGTCTATAATGTACCTGTTGGGGTACCAATATGGGTGCAGGGACCTCATGTAACACCCCTTGTTGCCTGTCTGGACAACACAGGCAAAAACAGGAAAAGGTCAGGGAGAAGGGGTCATTTCTGGACCCGATGGGTGAGCTTTGTAAAAGAACTCCAACTGCTCATGATGTTGGTGCAGTGTGAACCATTGGCAGCATAGCATTATAACCAAGAAAAGTATCAAAAATGCTTGTATAATAACAAAACTTTTAAAAGTAATCTCTAACCATGTGTTAGTCAATGCATCATTCATATCACCATCATTAATCAATGAAAGGATAGCTTCATTAGCTTTGATAATATTATTGCTGATGTGGATGAGGTGTGTGTCTTTTCTCTCTAAAAGTGATTTCAGTGTAAGGGAGAGTGGATCTATGTGTATGTTAAAATATGGTAAATATTCAGAAAGTGTGAGCAGATAATCGAGGTTACCATCAATGATGTCAACATCCATAAGGGGGATGGGGGTAATAATGGTATGTCCAATAACAGCTTTCTGGTGGGGGTCAAAAGAAAAGTTAGGGTTATCAATGACACAAGTCTCAGTATCGTATGCATAGGTTCTATAGTTAGTCACAACACAGTATTCACAGTCAGAATTATATTGCATTTTAACAGTGGACAGGTACCCTATTTGCAACTGTACTGGGCAGGTGTAGCTGGTCTTTGAAATCCATGTTGACAGGTGATGAACCTCCTCTCAATAAGACTGGTAAAGTTTGTCTGGAGCCAATGTTGCATCTGAAAAGTATGTGCCATTAGTGCTGATGTCATCATCAATGGAAAAGGACCAATCAATACTATCGGAAGAATAACCACATACAGGTTTAATAACATCAAATACATCTCATTGACACAAGTAGATATATCATTTCTTCTCACAGCAATCTGTGTGTGGAGTGACCCAAGCATCCAGGAAAGGATGGAAGACCAATAGAGGAGGCAAGTCTATGCATTCTCTGTAGATGTCGTCATCAAGGAGCCCAACTGAGTGTACAGAAGCCAGCTTGCTGAACAAAGCTGTAGTGGAATCAAAACATGGTAAACAGACAGCAAAAGAAACAAACATTGTATCTTTGATAGAACATTTCTTAGAAGTAAAACAGGGACCAGTGTTAGGGAGTCTGGTCACAAAACCCAAATTTCTAGCTGTGAAAATAGGACTAGTTAAACTTTGTTGCATACACATAGCAATACAGCTGGGGGTTTTACAAAATGGACAATACCATTTATAAAGAAGTCTGTCATGTATGATATCAGGGATCCTTCCAGATTCTAGAACATGCAAGAGATTATTGATGGTAGTGATAATGTATGAGCCATAGGCTGAGCATAAAACCTCATGGGCAATGTATTGTTTATTTGCTTCTTTGTTATTCTATTGTATGAGTGCGTTAATTTTCTCCTTAGAGTCTGTAAATGCCTTAGCAATGTCATGCATATTGTATACAGTGTATCTTTCTTCCTAAGGCCATCCACACCATGCAATAATGGGGTTAGTGTATCATTTACCAAACCAGTCTGGAATTTAGCTGAATGAGATTTGATAGCAGCAATGTCTGTCGCACCAGAGACATCTGAACTGTCAACTTCAAGTGTATTAAGTTTATGACTTTGATCATCAGGATTGGGTTTTCTCCTGAAGTTGCCACTATGCACAGTGGTATATACCCCAGCAATAGGGTCTTGAGTACGAATCTGAAAAGCTGCTAAACTATCAAGCAATAACGTACTGTAAAATGCTGAAGTGTAAGTATTGTGACACATACCAAATTCTTTCATATTCCAGTAGGTCAAATTAAACAAAACAGATATATGCATGAATTGTAAGTTGTTAATAAGTGTACCAGGTAAAGCAGTGGCTGTTAGACCACTACTAGGACTAGGGGTGTGCTTTGGATATTCCAAAAGCTGTTTATCAGTGGGTGGTAACACAGAAAGAAACAGGGCAGCAGAGGCCATGTTGTGTGCAGCACAAAGTTTTCTATCAGAGTACTTAGACAAAGAATTACAATAGGAGGAATCAATCAAAGCTGTGATATTGTATAAACCAAAATGTCTAAGAGCAGTTTGTAGCAAGGACAGAGAACCATTAGGGGATAATTTAGCGTTAGACCAACCATGGAAAGTTCCCTTGGAAAGCTTGGCCACAGGGAGAATTTGTCCTTGCAATGTGGTTTGCCACTCAATTTGAAGGGTAGATTTATCAGAAGCAACAACTGAGGCAGTGAGTTAGGCATCAGAACCTTCCTGGACAGTAACCAAGCAATCAGGTATTTTGATGGATGCTCCCTCTGGGGCAGATGTTGGAGGATCAAGGTGAGGAAGGATGTTCGGTACCATGCCTTGGATGCAGGGCATAACTCCTGAGATTAGGAGAAAATGGAACAAGATAGCCATCTTGTCAATGTATCTGAAAACGAAAATCAAACATTAGGTTAGTACTATTCCACTCAATGGGGTAAGGAAAAGTAATTGTACTCCTTTATACAGTTTCAGTTGGTTTGCATGTAACCACTTGTCAGTCAGTTTATTGTTGTGCAAGAGTCTAGCTGGATAGACTGCTGGACTGAGCTTGTTGACAATGGGGTAAGGACCTTACCATTTATTGGAGAAGGAGTATGCGGGATAGGCAAATCTGAGGACCATCACTTGATCACCAACTTGTCAATCTACTTCTTGTGTGTGTTTGTCGAACTATATTTTGGACTGTTGCTGGGCCTTGCCTATGCAATTGGCTGCATACAATTGTGTGTGTATGAAGTCTTGTCTGAATTTTTCCGCATATTGATCTACAGACACACTGTCAGCAGTGAGGGTGTGCAGGTGAAACAACAGGTGCTCAGGTAACCTCATCTGTGTTCCAGTCATCCCCTCAGAAGGTGTCAACTGGGTAGTGGCTGAGGGTGTGCCCCGAATTGCTATAAGAAGTAATGGCAACAGGGAACCCCAGGTCTTGGATTGTCCTCGATAAATTTGGAAAGCATTTGCTTAATCCATCTGTTGGCTCTTTCTACTTGACCTGAAGATTGAGAGTAGCAAGGTATGTGGAACTTCTGTTGAATGTCAAGGAGCTCAAGGGATTCTTTCATCAACTCAACTGTAAAACTGGTTCCGTTGTCAGAGTCTACCTTAAGAGGTAGGCCCCACCTTCAGAAAATTTATTCTACTAGGATTTTGGCAGTGGTTTTAGCAGTGCAAGGCTTAGTGGGGAAAGCTTCAACCCACTTAGAGAAAAGATCAGTTACCACAAGAGCATACTTGTTGTTTCTGCTGGTATTGGTCAAATGACCAATAAAATCAAGTTGTATGGCATGCCAAGGGTCAGAATGTCTTTGTGGTAGCAGTTTGGCATTTAGCTTGGTGGGGATGGGATTGTTTTACAACAAACAAAGCAGTTGCCTATGTACTGTTTGATATCTTTGGTGACACCAGGCCACCAGGTGGTGGTTTTGAGCCTCTGGAGGGCGTTTTCCACTCCCTGGTGTCCAGCAGTGGGGGTATCATGCACTTGGTGCAATAATTCAGACCTAAGGTGCCTGGGGACCACCCACAACTTGGTGATGGAATCATCTGGTTGTACCAGATGAGCTTGTCATCTGGGGACAAGCGTAACTTACCTTCATGCCTCTGGTAAGGGTTATGTGTTGGAAGCTTTTCTTCAGTACCCTTGTCAAGGAATATGAACACTTCTTTGAGTTCAGTGTCAGCATGTTGGGCTGCTGAGACGTCCACAGGGGGGTTCAGGTTTCATCTTGACTGCTGGAATGTGTACGGCTGCATTGGCCTCTCGATGGTCCATCATCCAGGTGTACCCCTTTCGGGCCCCTTCTTTGGCAAGGGTGTCTGCTGTGTCACTGAAGGCATGGTAGGGGTCGTGTATGGAGTGAACTTTAACTTTGTGTACATAGAGTTTATGTGCAAACCTTTGTGCCAGTGACTGTATGTATATTACCAGTTCTTTGTGTTTCACTGGGCTGCCATCAGAAGAGAGGAAGGAGTTCTTCTGCCAGAAAGGAAGAAATTCTGTAAGAGAACAACAAACCCAGTTAGATTCTATAAAAATGATGGTATCCTCAGTCCCATGCTGGATGAACTCTAGGGCAGAGGCCACCGCTGCCATCTTGGCATACTGTGAAGATGCCACACTGTGACGCTTTGAGATTTTGATAGTGTTACCATAAGGGTAGATCACCAAGATACCCATTCCTGCAATCTGTTCTCCTTGGTAGTAGGCAGCTGAACCATCTTTGAAAATATGGCACAATGAGGTGCTCTCAAGTAATTGTGGCATGGCAGGGAGGAAAGGACCTGGATCTGACAGATCAGGTGGTTGCAGTGTACAGTCATGGGGTTTTCCTTGGAAAAGGAGTCCATGTGCCAGCATAGATGGCATTTTGGTTGGGTGTACCTGTATGTCTCTATCCTGGAGAAGAAGTGACTAGTGTGTCAGTCTGGTGTTAGAGACAGACCCATCCTTCACTCTGTCTGACAGCAGAAAGGTAGTTGGGGTGTGGTTTGCGTTAATGATCAGTGGAGAGTACCCAATGATATACAGGAAGTTCTTGACAGCCCAGTAGGTGTCCAGAAGGTTCCTTTCACAAAGGCTGTACTTTGTTCCACCACGGTCAAGAGCTGTGATGCATATGCAATGGGTCTCAGAGTACCATGAACCTTCTGGGCCAGCACTGCTGACACAGCAATGTCATAGGTGGTACACTCCAGAGGGATTGATAGTGCTGGATTGGGGTTGACCAGAGCTGGAGCTGAGGCCAAGGCCGTTTCAGTGACATCACAGCCTGGGTGTGTATGGGGCCCCAAGTTCAGGGAATTTTTTTTTTCAGTAACCCATAGAGAGAAGCAGCCTTCTAAGCAAAAATCTCAAATTAAATCTCTAGAATAGTTCACCATACCTAGAAACCTTGTAAGAGTTGCCACACCGGTGGGTAATGGCAAGTCTTGCAATCCTTGTATCTTTTCCCCAGTAAGGCTGTGGCCTTGATCAGTTATTCTCAGTCCCAGAAAGAGTACCTCCTCCTGACATAGTTGTGCTTTTGATGAATTACATTTGAGGCCTTCTCATGCATGAGAGTCAGTAGTTCATCCAAGAGATCCAAGTGTAGTTCCTGTGTGGCTGTTGCCAACAGCAGGTCACCCACATACTGCAAGAGACACTGGGGAGTAGATAAACCCTCAAGGACATCCATCATGTGTAGATGGAACAGGGACAGGTTGTTATGAAATCCCTGTGGTAAGCAGGTCCATGTGTACTGTCTACCTTCAAAGGTGAAGGCAAACTTATATGGAATCTTAAGGGCCAATGGCACTGACCAAAAACCATTGTAGATATCCTGGGCACTGAATCATTTTTAGTCTGGGGTCAAGAGTCATAGGGCATCAGGTGTTGAGGCCACAGTTGGAGCACAACTGGGGTGACCTGGTTCAGTTTCCTGTAATCAATAGTAAGTCTGCAGGCACCCATGGGTTTCTTCACAGGCCACACAGGGGAGTTGGCAGTAAAGTCACATGTTCTGATTACCCCTTGGTTAAGAAGAGATTTTAATGTTTCCCTAAGAAAAGGCAAGGCCTCACATGGGAAAGGATATTGCCTTTGCATCTCATGTGCTGGGTCTGGCACTTCGATGACAGTGTGCATTCTGCCACAGTCATGCTTGTTGGTAGCAAATGCTTCCAAATGTCTTTGTAGAATGGGGCGGAGCTTTGGGAAAAGCTCATGATTCTTGAACAAATCTATGACGTCATATTCCTTACTGTTAGCAGATATTGTTGCCACCACATGTGAATCAGGGATCAAAATAGTATGACATTAGCCCTGAATCTGTATCAATAGAATGTTAGCTAGATCCACCATACAGCCGTGTGGTGCAAGGAAGTCAATTCCGATGATATTAGGATGATCATGCAATACCATCTGTTGGAAGGTGTGTGAGGCCTTCAGGTGTCCCGACTCCACAGGTAGTGGTAGAGATCGGTATACAAGCAACCTGGTACCATCTACTCGTGACATGTTGGTCCTCTGTCCGGTGGACCAAGGAGATGTATCCAGGTGGTTATCATGTAACACAGACACAGCCGCACCTGTATCCAATAACACTGTAAGTAGGTGGCCCCCGACCTCGGCCTCAGTGCAGGGCCTTCCGTTTGAATCCAAGACCAGCTTGTTTACAATCCAGACTGGGGCCTGTAATTGTCAATCTGTACTGGAGGAAACATGGAGAGGTTGAGCCTGGCTCCTTTGAACCACTTCACCATGCTGCACTGTTGCTATATAGGGAAGTGCTTCTGGGTTCAGGCCAGTATGGGCCTAAGGGCCTGTGCTTCCAGTATCACCATGGCCCATTGGGGCCTGGGTTCCCAGTTGTATGGCTGCAAGGGGCTGAACTGGAACAGCATCCGCTACTGAACGCACTTGCCCCAGGAGCTCTCTGAACTTCTGATTCTCTCTGGCTATCTCCCTAGAGTAAAGACCTGGTCTTTGTTGTTGTTTACCCTTATTCTTGTGGTGTTTTTTATTCTTGTGATAATTCCGGTTCCCACCCCATTGTTGCTGTTGCTGCTGCTGCTGTAGTTGTTGGACATGCGGGGGGTGATGGTTGTCTGTGTGGAGGGGCTGTTTGTGTTGGGCCTGCCCTTCCACCATGTGGTGCATCGCGGCCTCTGTTGTAAGTTCCATGGCAGCTACTTTCTTGGAACCAGAGCCCAGATCATGGATCTAGAGTTGATAAACTCTCTTTGTCTTCCAAAGGATATCAGCAAACCTTCCCATAGTGGGATAGGTGGTTGGCTCTACCTTCTCTCTTACTGAAGGGATCATTTTCCTAAGAAACAATGTCTTATATTCAATAAGATCTACTTCAGCAGCTTCTTGTGCGAGTTGTTTTCCTGCTCAGTAGGCCAACCAGAGTCTCTTGTGGCAAGTTGCTGGACTTTCCTTTGCATTCTGTTTTACAGGGTATGCAAGCATCACTCCTTCTACACCTGGGCTGTGTGCAGAAATGAGTTCAGCTGTGACCTTATCAAAGGCAGTGTTGCCAGCCTGGTGGATGGCATCGGGGAGTTTGACCCACAGTCCAGGCTTGATGGTCTGGCATAGTATTTGGACCTGATAGTCTGCAGTGAGGCTAAGCATCTCACATTTCAAATGCACCTTTTCCAAGTGTCAGCTGAGGTTGTCAGACGAGCTCATCTGACTGATACTGTCAGCTATTTGCTGAACAGAGTAGGTCATTTGTAGGGGATTATTGGGCCGATCAGGCTGGGGTGGGTTACCTCGGGTGCCATCCAGGGCTTCCCGGGCTGTGGCCTCAGCTGTGGTATGAACCATGCCTTCCTGAGTACCAGCCTCTTGCAGAAGCTGCCTAATCTGGGCTTTAAGGACCCACTTATTTCTCTCAACGATCGGCACATTACCTATTGCATTCTCAATCATTGTTTCTATCTCCTGCCTCTCTTCCACATTATGATGTATGACAAGGTGTGGATGAAGTGGGGACCTGCCATGTTGTGGATGGCTGGGTGGGGTTTCTGGGCCATAGTAGAGGTGTGACTGGGCATCATACTGGTAGATATCATCTGAGACCTTCCCTTCAGGTGACATGGTTAAGGCAGGGGATACGCCTCCCATCGCCTTAACATGTCCAGCCAGAACCTCCTGCTGATGGTGCAGTTTCACCATCTTAGATACACATTCTGCATGACTCACATTTGCAACATTCACATCAACCTCATCTTGCATTTGTTTCTTCAACACTCTATATCTATATGCAGCGCATAATTTGGGATTGTCCCTAGTAGCCACTTCTAAGTCATTACGTACCTAGTTTATCTCGTCCAGTAGCTCTCCCATTTCCTCACTCAATTGTTCTTTCTCTCTACTTAACAAGTCATTCATATTCAAAGCCTGCCCCTTATCCTGTTTCAAACTTTCACACTCCTGCTCAACATACATATTTCCTACTCTCCTGCCAGGGCAGAATGATGCAAAAGTGAATCCTTTTCATTGCGCAGGGTTTGAAGTTCATACTGCAAATTCTGCTGCAGTCTAACTCATTCTGTTTCTTGCAAACCCATCTCCTGCTTAAGAGATGAAATCTGCAGGTCAAGGGTTCAAAACCTTGCTTCGTATGCTTCCAGAGCAGCATAGAGAGCCGTGACCAGCAGCCCTCTAGCATGACGCTTATTAGCAGTTTGTCTCGTCTCTGAGTACTGGGTTGAAATCCCCAGTATAGGGTTTTTGTATTGACTTGTGTCCCTCGCGAAGTCAGCACATCCTTCATGGGAGGCAAGGAAGTTTGAGACATCGAGTCTCAGTTCTGCACAGATATTTGATATGGTGGCCATTGTGTGGGAGGGAACGAAATATCAAACTGTGAAAAAGGGTTCCATGTCAATACAGCGAAGTAAAATCAGCGATTGCAATTACATTGTGTTTTTTATAATGACTCCAATTACGATGACTGGTAAAATCAGCAAGTCCCTGTTCGGCACATACAGTCCAATCTGCAACATACCTTGCTCTTCATTTTAGGACATCTCCTTTAAGGTCTTCTCTTACAGTACTTTAACCTCCCGCTCTCTGTACCCACATCTGTCCACTGGCATTCATTCCCAGTCCTACTCATTCCCCCTGACATTTAAAATACCTACAGAACAAAACCTCTGTTCTTCTTCCACACTGGTAGGCAATCATTCTACAAGTTATTGCAGGGGGGCTTCTGCACCCCCTTGGGGGGCTGTGCCCTCGAACCCCCCTATTTCTAAAATAACATCCTCCAAGGTGCACCTGGATCTTGGAGGTAGGCTATTAACCCAGAATTGCTAAAAGTGTTCTGTGCTATAATGCAGCGATCACTATTATCACAGTCACTGTGATAGTATCGCTGAGAATGACTCGCTGGAAATGACTCTCTGTATTGATGTCCTATCATGAAAAAGGTGCCGTGTTGTGTATCAATCCACAACAAGAGCACTTTACACACAGTCGGGCTGCTGTATAATCTGTAGGCTTGCAATTCAAAGCCACTGAGGAGTGGGTCGAGTCGGCATTGACCACACACAAGAGAAGAAGCCAGACTTTGAAAGTTACTACAAAGTTTTGAGAAAACAGGACAGGTGATGCGGGAATGCACACCTACAGTCCCCATTGTGAAGGAAAAGGTATTAAGCAACAAGTGAAATCTCACAAACACTAAATAATGCCTGCGCGCGGTCACCAATTGTTAGGCAGTCTAAATCTCACTATCAGGTTCTTGGCAATATTAGGAATGCAAGAAATCACAGATACCTTGCATATGAGTAATACACTTGTTTATTACTACCAAAGGAATAAATCACAGTTGCCCTAAGCAGTTCTTACCAATACGAACCAGGAGTCAATGCTAAGTGTTCCCCATACCTCGAGGTTTCTTCGTGCTCTTGGGTTCTCCGAGGTATAAGACTCAGTGTCTCACATTATATACCTATGATAATTACTATGGTTACTGTAAGATAGAAACACTTCTAGTTACAGGGATGAGCCCTATTGGCTAAATTAGAGGTGGCTCCACAGTCCTAGACAAATTTATACAATTTGAAGTAGTCATCACTTTGTGAAACAAAAGAGTACAGTTCTTACACAAATCAGTGTAGTAGAACAAATCACCAAAAGGTGGCAGTGCCATCTTATATATAATAATCATTACAAGGACACAGATGTTCTAACATCTTATGAGTAAGATATACATAGAATATACTGTATAAATATATATATATATATATATATATATATATATAAATATATTAGGAAGCAAAATTATATAACAAAAATATGCTTACGTATCTTGACATCTACTCTATCATTTTCCCCACCACTGAGGTCAAACTAGCAGGTCTGTAGTTTCCTGCTTCTGCCTTGCTCCTACTTTTGTGAGGGGAGTCAGTTATCATCCTGCAGCCAGTGATTTTCTCCTCCATTTTCTCCCAGGGGTCCCAGGAGTAGGAGTGCATGCTTGTAGAGGCATGCATGCACCTTACAGCCCTGGTAATGACCCCTTTCCACCCAACCCATTGGCCTAATGTGTGACACCCTCATGGCCTGTGCTGTCCCCAGCCTCCACCAGGAGGCAGCCATTAGCCAAGGGTTGCCACTACATCTCCCCAGAGAGTAGAGTTGCCTATCTGTAGCTCCATTCAGCTTCTCCCTCCCCCCACATTAGTGACCTGAGATGGCATGCCACGAGGTTAGGTGTCCAGTGCCCTAGCCCTCAGCACCACCAGGCCGGCTCCTGGTAGGCCTTTTGTTAGGACGCTTCTTCTGTGGTGGTGGGTCATTGCACTTGTCCACCTTCCTCTCCTTATCCTCTTTCACCCTGGATTCCTTAATAATTGCTTGTTCTTGGTCCAGTAGTTCAGCCACCTTCTAGGCCAGCAACTCACTGGTCTTCTGCTTGGGAGCTTTTTTAGAGGCCATCCTATAACTATAACACAAAAGATTAGCCCCTGAGCACTCAGCCAGTCTGATCCAATGCCTCCCCCCAAGTCACGATTAAACATCCCCGTCTGACTCACCTAACCACCCTACTCTTCAACTTCTGCTCTCCACTGTCCCTGATCTATAACCGTCAATTTTCTCTTCCCTCTCTTTTATGTGCCTCTTCTTTTTTTTTTTAGGATTAGTCGTTGAATCCCCCCCTTTGTCTGCCCCCTGGTGCCGAGCACTCCTTGGCCCATAGGGCTACCAAAAGGGCCCTTAAGGGGCCAGGCCTACTCTGTTCCCCCCTTATTACATAGTCACACCATCATAGGCCTTGTGGCCCTTCCCCCACACACCATCCCCTGTCTCATCAGACCTGATTTTTACTGCTGTGATTAATTTCGCCTGCTAGCCTATAATATGCCTCTGTTTGAACAGCCTCCCATTCCCATGAGGGTCCATAGGCTGTAATGACACTCCTAGCCTTTACTGATTGCAACAACACATATTGTGTGCCACCGTGGCTTGTACCAACCTTAACCCTCCCCAGTGCCCTCTTCCTTTATGTGTATCCACTGCATACCCCATTCTCCCCCTGTATATATTATTTTATTATATTTTCTGAATGGACATGCAGATCGGGCCCCACCCCGCTGGATCAGATGCCCCCTTTCTTTGTAGCTTGCACCCTGTCAGTCACCATGGTTAAACATGGACACTCGGAAAACATGGCAGCTTCACCAGCCTATGCTGTGTTGCTTTTCACCCCAGAAAAGTGAGAAAAACCCACCTGAACAGTGGTGACTCACCTCGCTTGTTGTTCCGGTAGCACAGCTCTTCAAGAGTCCTTAGTCGTCCTACCATGGAACCCCCCTTCCCCTCACACTCCAGTTCAGTGCTCTGCCTGCCTTCCATGTGGCCCTGTTCTGCTAATCCTGCCACCTGCAGCTACGCCCTCTGGCAAAAACACCGGCTCTGCATATCCATTCAGGCCAGCACTTATCAGCCGCGTCTCCTGCCATGTAGAGTAGCATCCCGTGCCCTTAGACTCTTGGGCAGGCCAGGCATGGCCCCAGTCTCCCAGAAATTGAAACTGGGTGCTATTCAATTCCCGCACCACACCCCAGGCCCCACATGGCCAATAGAGATGTTGCCTCCCACCAGCTCACTGGGATCCCTTGTAATCCCCCTTCTCTTTTTCTTAAACTCTCTCCTGCTGCCTGTTGCAGCCTGCCTTCCACCCAAGCACACCCACAGTGAGGCTGCACTGCAATGGACAAACCTCCCTTGTTCTCCAGGGGGTGGGCCCTGTCTCCAACCCACTCACACATGCAGGACCCACCAGCAATGGACCGCTGCCCAACGGCTACCCTCATGAATAACACAGAGGTGGTCCAGTTGCCAATCAACCCCCTCCTCTTTCTTCCCCATGAGCTGATGCTTGTTGACCTGACAGGCCTGTTCAGCAGCCTCATGTGCAGGCCCTGCTACTGACTGGCCTACAAGGGGCCACTCTTCTCCAGAAAAAATGCCACAAGCTCTACCCACAGGCCTCCCCACCAGTCAACCTAGGAGGGCAGCTGCTCCAGTCCAGCCCCCACCCTCCACGTGGCCATTCGCTAGCCCAGCTGGGCCCACCCAGAATTAAAAGGTACCACAAGCCCAGATAAACTGAACCCCCCCTGCACAACCACAAGCAGGGCTCTGTTAGCTGCATACCAACAATACAAAGGTCACCACCACATTTCCTGGAGCCTCTCAGTAGGCCCTTCTTCTCACACTCATCTCCCACCGGTGCAATAGAGATCTCCCGTTACTGTGGCATGACCTCAAATGACTGGCCCTTTTAGAAGGATAAGCTCTTTTGTATCCTGCCCTGTAGCTCATTCCTCAGCAAAACATGTGTGAGTCCCTGCTCACACTCAGCCATGGCTGCCACGTAGCTGACCTGGTGGCCTCAATCCATGCTGTTCCTCCGACTACCTCCGCCTCCATAGCACTGAACAGCCTCCAAGCTAAGCAGACAAACAAACAAATAGCAACTTGATAATTGCTTACCAGTGTCTCACTAGGTTGTCCTTTCATTCTTTCTGGCCTAACCTTTGTGGCACCTCACATAGGATCTTAGGCATTGCAATTTAAATGTATACCACCACACCAGACTGTACAGAAACATTAAAAACACAGAAAATGCATTAAAATCATGCTCATCTTCCTTCACAAACTACTATAATCTTCTCATTTTTTTTTTATCTATGTATAAACATCTTAACCTTCTTGCCTTTCTTGCTATAAAATACATTGCCATGGTAAGGCCTGGCCTACCAAACCTTACCCAGTCCTGTAAATCTAACCTCTTCAAGGAGTCAGTGCAGCTATGCTTAAGACAAGTCAAGATCAGCTGCAGTTGAGAAAGGGATTTTCCTTACCTGCAGCCCTTTCTCTACCCCCTAACCCAGCCCCTCCCACCATGACCCTTGGCCAGTGCCCTCCTGTCTATCTCCCCTTACCTCACTCTTCCCTCTCCCCTTCTGTGACCTCATGCACTGTGATGCCACAGCCTTCCCTGCACCCCTTTGCCTAAATTCTAAATCCCTCCCCTTTGCAGGTTCCAGCCTGCCAATGCTGAACACCCTGCCATCTTTGCCCTGTCCCCAGAGAACCCTCCCCTTTGCATATCCCATGGGACCAATGGCAAGCTTGCTTGCCCCTTAGTGGGACAACCCTTTTATCAAGTTTGGTGATGTAGCATGCATCATTGCAGTTTCCTGACCCCTGTTTACAGGGGAAAAACTCATGCCTGCTCCACTGCCTACATGAAGCCTGCTCCTCAGCTGCATATTGGCTCCCCAGGCCGACTCCTGCCCAATCCCATTGTTCATGGCACCTTAGGGGTCAGGTGCCATGTCCCCACCCTACAGGCAATCCAGGGGGTCCCGGGAGAGTGGCTCATATGGGAATGCCACAGCCGAGGGGTCCATGACCAGGCAGATAGCCCAGCAGGTGGAGCAAGGCAGCAAAAAGACTAAACTAAAAAAAACAAATGTTTGGTGATGAAACCAATAAAAATACAAAAGTTATGGGTTAAAAAAATATACTTTAAAAAAATGAAGCCTTTGTGTATACACAGTTCGCTTTTAGCAGGACTCTGTTTGTACTCTTTAACAAATCCCACAAGTACTGTATCACTATGTAGAGTGTTATAGCAATAAAGTACTTGTATGTGGCAGATGTCAGCTGGCCAAAGGAGCAAGATGTGGGTCTGTGCTACTCTCTGTTGCAGAGGGTTCAAAGAGATAACCAGCACATACAAAGACCAAGTGGGGGGCCACAAGACTAGCAGGGAATAGATACTTCAGAATAATCATAATTACAGAGATAAGGTTACAGAGTGAGGTCCATATTAGCAGGAAATAGGTACATCAAAATATTCATAAAGACGGGGATCAGGGTGAGTGGGAGTCACTAGAACTTTCTTTGTTTACATGCATGCACAGCACCACTGATACAAGGAGTGACAATCCTCGACACAAAACATGGATCAAAAGCTAATGTGCCACCAGTTAATGAGGCCATAATGGCTTATGGGGTCATTTGCATGGGCAGTTTTGAACATGTACCTGGTTTCCTGATTTACAGACTGAGACCCAGATATTCAAAAGGGTTGCACCATGTGCACTACGGTTTCTCCAGCGCAAGTCCTAAAATGCGCCATTCTGCGATATTCAGCAGCCAAGGGTGCAGTTCTGTGACATGCACAGTACACACCTAACGGCACATGCCTGGGTTGATGACGCAGGCACCTGCCATGCTGACGTGCTGTGCACGGGAGGCAATGCAGGGCACAGCCACCATTGTGCCAGTGGTGCTACTGCACTGTTCACCTATATGGCGCTGTGGCACTGGAGCGTCGTAGGCGCACTGGGGCAACAGCGCGGTAGACCACTACTGGAGGTGGCACACAGGCACCCAGTTGCACTACACACATTGGGTTCCAATCGCGCTGTGGATGTCTGTGCGCCAGAGACCCTTGACCCTGTGCCCAACCTTTGCCCCCTAGGCACCATGCGTCAGGCATGGGTGCACCACTATCGCGCTGTTCGGTGACAGCGCGATAGGGAATGACAGCGCTGTACCGTGCAGCATCTGCATGTGGCAAGACCGTGCTGCAGAGTGCCATTTTGACTGAACTGAGCAGCAGAGATGGCGCGGAGGCGTGCTGTGCAGTGAAGCCAGGTGAAGCTGGCAAACCTTGTTGCCATGGTGGAGCCACATGTTGGGCCTTTATTTGGGGAGGCACCCCTGGACAGGTCCAGGAGTCAGGTGTGGCAGGAGGTGGCTGAACACTGGAGGAGGCCACCGGTATGGGGCGGATGGCAGAGCAGTGCCGCCACCAATATGGGGACCTCAGGCGGAGGGACCCAGACCTGCTTGCCCACCTGCGGGCACATGCCAGGAGGGGCATGTTGCCATGGCCAGGAAGGTGCAAAATCCATACACTTTTATCGTCTATACGGGTATCATGTTTGCATATGTCCGGCACATGGGGGGGTCCGCTGTTGGCCGTGGTGGTGTTATTGGGGTGTGAGGTGGGTGGGTCTGGCTGAGTGGGATTGCACACACATGGGGGTGGGGGGATATTGCTACAGGATTGTACTGATGTTCCTCCTCCATGTTTTGCACCTTAGGGCCCGCAGAACACCAGCAGGCCTGAGACCGGAGACACCGCCTGGAGGAACAGCAAGCCAGGAGTGGTAATGGTGGTCAGCGGCACATGGACCACCCCGATGATGGTGAGTGCCTTACATCCATGATTACTACTGCATGCTGTATAATTGGGCGGGCAGCAGGGCATGGCCACCATCCAGTAACACCACTGCCATGCACGCAACTTGTTACTGTCAGCACTGTCCAGTGGCACTGCATGTCTGGGAGTGCACCAGTGGTGGTCCATGCGTGCACTGGGCACATGGCTGTGGCACTGCCTTCACACCGCATAGCCAAGTCACTGTACAGCCATGGTGGTTCTGTGCAGGACATGGGTAGAGGGTGTGTGCAGTGGTCCACATGGCTGTGGCTGCCTGGGTGGGCAGGTCTTGTGGACATGGTCACTGTGGGTGGTCGCACACCATCACAGGGGCGTGTCACATGGCTGTACACCATGCACAATGGATGGGCTGTAGGGGGATGGACAGTCACACCTATTGACTCTGCTCCCTCATCCTAGGTGGCTGGACTCTCTGGCAGATCCAGAGGGACATCCAAGAGCTGCTGCGGGTCAGGAGGGAGACTTTGGAGCTCCTGAGGTACATCCACCGCCACGGTGTGAGGAGTAGGAGGCAGAGATCCCATCGGAGCCAGGAGGAAGAGGACCAGGGCATCCAGTGACGTCCCCATGCCCCAAATACCACCTTCCCTTTGACCCACCCTCACACCCCTTCTTCCCTCTCCCATATGTTCACCCCTGCCCCTTACCCGCCCCCACCTGTTATGTGGCCCTTCCCCCACTATTGTATATAGTTTTGTATATGGTTTTACTGTACACAGTTTTAATATATACATTTTGTTATAACAACTGTGGTGGTCTCTGATTTGCAGCTGGCTACATGTGCTCAGCTGCAGTGGTGTACATGGCATCAGGGGTGGTACATGCATGGGTGTGTGTGTGTGTGTGTGTGTGTGTGTGTGTGTGTGTGTGCAGAGGTGAACTACCTATGGTGTGGACAGGGGGATCAGTCACTGTCTGTGGTTTGTGTGTTGTACTCTGTGCACTGCATGCCTGTGTGCAGTGGTCCACGGGGCCTGTACTGTGTGCATGGCACCCCTGTCAGACCGTCCATGGCCTGTGCAGCTGACACCCTTGCATGTCTGTGATATGCACGGTCTGCTGGCGTGTCAATGGTGGCTGTCCATACTGGATAACAACTGTACCCGGCACAATGCCAGGTTGACCGCCATCCCCAGTATTGTGCATGTCTGCCTCCGGTGGCACTGTGGCCTCCGCTGTTGTTGTCCCCCATCCATGCTGTCACTTGTGTCTGTTGCAGGTAATGTACTCCAGTGTCTGTCACTTGTGTTCCGGCAGCATGCTGGTGGCATACAGCTTCATGATGCCTGCACAGGGTGGCTGGCACACCTGTGCAATGTAGGGGTGCTGGCTGTGTGTACACATCAGCCGTGGCCACACACCAGTGGCTTGGTAGACCCGCTACTGTGTCCCTGTGTTGCTGTACCCTTGGGTATGGGTGGGTATTTATCCATGCACTGTGTTGCATCCTGTATGGTGCATGCCTCCATGCTACACTGTTCGTGTCTGTGCTGGCTGTTGTGGCCAGTGCTGGGACAGGATGTGTCCTTGGGAGGGTGTGCAAGGTGCTGTACCACTGGAGGTGGGATTCAGGACATGCCCTGTCACATGTGGGGTACCTCGTGTGCTGACACATGGTCAGTCTCTCAGCTGTACCTCGGGGGGGAAGTGCAGGGTGGCACTGTGTATGCATCTGTTGCATCACTGTCTGCTGCCACCCACTGCAGGGTATCCATGGTGGGGCTGCCTTGCATGGCTCCATGGTGCACAGGATTGCATTGCCACTGTGGGGGTGGTGGCATGCATGGGGTGTCCTGCAGTATTGGGTACTATTCCTGGGCAGGGAGTATGGGGATCATGGTGCAGGGTGTGCTCTGCATTGGTGGGATGGTGTGGTAGGGGTGGTCAGCCATCCTTGTGTGCCGGTCACAGCTTGCAAGGGGGCCTCATGGACCAGCTGTGGGTTGGTTGCTGGTATCCATGGGCCGGTGGTTATTCCAGCTCTCCCCTAGTTGTGCAGTGCATGGAGTGTGGGGGGACGATGTCTGTTCTGCTGTGTGTTCCTCTGCCCATCTGTGGCATGGGTGGTGGGCCCCTGCATCCCTGGTTGTGCTGCTCCATTGCTGCCCTGCTGCTGGGGGCATCCCTGGTTGTGCTATGGCGCATCTGGACTGCTCTACTGCACATCCCTTGTTGCGCTATGGCACATCAGATATGCTCGGCTTCACCTCCCTAGTTGTGCTATGGTGCAGGTGGTGTGATATTCAGTCGTCAGCTGTAGGCGCATCTTGGCCTGTGCAGTTTTTGAATATTGAGCTTCTTGCACATGGGCGCAGTGGACTTGCACTTGTTCCTGCTGTTGGGCACTTTTTGGGCACAGTTTGAATATCTGGGCCTGAATGTTTTGCATGTGGTATCTGCAAATGTTGCCCCTCCATGTTAAAAACAAAACTACTTTAACCTCATATAATTCTTCAAGGACATACTGTATAATTCCTTATTTCCAAGCACTTATTTCCATGGGCTTAGTATCAGATGACATATTGGCACAACCATATTTTAGCACTCTGACAGCCACATCAGCTGTTATCTTCTTAAAAGAAAGCTTGTGACTGTCCACTGTTACTCTGCATTAATTGCTATCAGTCCCAACAGTCTTGACAGCTACAATAGTTAAAAACAGCTTCAGGAAATTTTGTTCAATTACACACTTACAGTAATCCTGTAAACCTGTTTAGTCCTTTATATGAAGGCCACACACACCCTCTCTGTATTCGGCACAGGGTCATAATGTCACATGTCAAAACAGCGTGGCAATATAACCCACTGCCTAAACAGCGACCACCCCCAAAAAATATATATCTCTATTTCTTGCAGGGGAGCTCTGCCCCCTGCACCCCCCATTGCAGGGGGGTTGTGCCCCCAAACCCAACACTAAACTAACCTCCTCTGTGGGGGCAACTCAGGGAGAGGGCAAAACTCAGGCATGGGGGCACCACAAGACAAAGAAAAAGTGTTTACCTGCTCTGTGACTGTGAATAGAACCCCAGTCCACAGCTTCTCCATTGCCCTCCACTGCTGATGGTTCTACTCCTTGAGCCACAGCTGCTGTTCAGCGGACCCTCTTCCAGCAGACTACTTACCCTCTTTCCTGGAATCAGCTGCAGGATCACACACTATGTCTATCATGCAGCATTGTGTATCCTGTAGCTGTTTTGACTAGCTCTGTTTCTGTTGTGTGGTTTGGCCCTACAACATTCTCCTTGAGAGAATGTCACCTGGTAGGTCTATATTCAGATTATTGCTGTTAGTGAAAACAAGTGAAAATGGTGAAACGGTCTTACAGTCTTATGGACAATGTTTTTGTTTCAGTGGTTACAAATGAAGCCTGCAGTAAACTAAATCTTAAACTATGTCGTTGAGCCATGTGGTCCTGCAAATAGAAGCCAACGTGCAGTAATTCCAACGCAATTTGTTGAGTTGGTTACATAGAAATTGACCATGGCTTCACATCCAGTCAAGAAACCCGGTAAAAAGTATGCTAAATACTCAGGCAGCATCCAATTTGAGATTGGGAAGTATGCTGTTGAAACTAGCTTTATGAAAGTTGTCCAGTAATATAACAGTTGATACCAAGCTACTATTAATGAGAGCACCATCCATGGCTTTAAAAATTATTACCTAGCAAGCATAGAGAGGCACAAGATCCCAGCAAGCTCAGGCCAGAACTCAATAGAAAACAATGAGGGAGGCCAGCTCTGTTGGAAGATATTTAATCTGAGCTCTGGACATTATAAAAAGCCTGCAGTCAGAATTAGCAGTTGTAAATGCAACAGCTGTGTCTACTGTTGCAGTGATACAGTTAATGTACATAGTGCTAAACAACTCATTGAAAACAGTGGCCACCTTTCATTCAGTTGGCAATGGTCCTGGAAGCAACTCAGCTGCATGGAGTACTCAAAACAAAAGGTGCCCAAGGTTGGTCAGGCAATAACACCTTACTCTTCCCAGCTGAAGTGTAACTTTCTATAAAATACAACACCACTGACTGCTGCCAGTAGTTGATCCAACAAGAACAGCTAACCAGCTGGTGTCAGGTCTGTGCCATGTGGAAACAATGGTGGAAAGCAAGTGGAGGTCACAGGACTGATTGACAAGCACCAGATATGACATATCATTGCTTGTGCAATGACTGGAGAGCTACTCACCCCCCCCCCAAATTCATATACAAAGTACCTACTAACAATTGCCACTGTACATAGGATTCTCACAGTGAATGGCTTTTAAGTCACTTAGACAAACACTTGGCAAGCAGCACCAGTAGGTTTATGCTGTAGTACATTGATTGGGTACTCATCCCGCGCAAATTAAATCGATCAAGGGCAGCTGAACTTGCACACAGAACAAAAATACATTCTCCTCTGTGATCTTTCCTGAGGCCACACCACTGAAGAAGTCTTAGAATCTCTTGAAGCAAACAGGATAACACCTATCTACATCTCATCCTGCACTAATCTGCTTCAATGGTTAGCTCTTACAGCAAACAAAATCTTCTAAGAAGAGTTGAAGGCTTCACAAAATGATATGTGAATGCTATTCCAAGACAACTAAAGAAAGAAAACATGCAGCAGGTAAAACAAATATGGACAAAAGGATGCAAACATTGAAAAATAAGCGTGCTGAGTGGCTGGACACAAGTTTCAGGACAGTGAAAGAGCACTGACAAGATATCATAAACACCTTCAGAGACAATAGACAGAGCGACTGTCTAAACTTATAGAGTTAAAGTACCTACTGTAGCTGGCAGCTAACAACTGACAAGTGCACACCATTACTGCTTCACTGCCTTTCATAAACTTTTCTTGCAATATGGTTATGTCCACGAAAATGGTGTACCAAAGTATGACATGAAGGTCAAATTTTTTATTCCACAGTATAACACATTTTAAATGTATTTTGAGATACCATGATCAAACCAGAAAAAGTTGGCATGTGGTTAGACAACTGTCTTAAAGATTCCCGAGAAAAATAATGCTCACGGTGGCATATGTACTGGTGGACACAAAACGGTCATGATGCGTACACGAAAGACACCAAAACAGCTGCAGTAAGTTTAAACAAAAACGGTTACTAATAATAATAAATTTAACAAAATTGCATTGCAAACCTTAAAAAAGCAGTAGACATGTACCGTGAAGCTTGCCAGGATGAGACCGAATTCTGCAGCATTTTGCAGCACTCTGCAGCATGCTGCAGCAGAGTAATTGTGGAATACAATGTAATTTCAATGCCAATTAGTCCCTTTTGTCATGCAGAAAACTGTGACATTCACTTCATCCTGGCAGTGTCACATTTCCTGCATGACAAAGAGATTCATTCCCATTGAAATTACATTGTTTACTGCAGTAACTCTGCTACAGCATACTGTAGAATGCTGTAAAAGTGGGTTTCATCCTGGCGAGCTTCACTGTATAAATACGTAAAAAAACTTTCAATAATAAATATAATTGACCTTTATTCCATAAAGTAATCCCTTCCTTATTTTGCTGCACATAAACATTGTGTTTTGGCACCCAGAAATTATAACCTTAATTGTCCAAAAAAATATAGTCCAGACAGCCACTTTTAATTCCAAAGTAGCCTGCAATACTTAATTCCACCTTTGTGTGAGGTTCTCATATTTTTCATGAATTGTCTGTGATTCTTCAGGGGGAGTTTAAAAGGTGGCTTGCTACACATGTTTCTTGATCCAAGGAAAACTTACCTTCTCCTTAAATTATCTTGGCTGTCATGTCGGGGCCATGTGAAGTGATTGGGCCTGATTCCAAGACGGGCAACATTGGCATAAGGCGAGATACGCCAAACTCTTTGGCGTATCCCGTGACTTACACAATGCATTATGCCCATTGGAATTCCAAGTGGTGATGTGCCATGGCAGATGCGGACTGCAACAACTGCTGGTTATGCCAACTGCTACCCAGCAGCCTGCAACACTATGGTGCAAGTGCAGTTTATGACAACAATATCGCTCAATTCCAGGAGGGCGGCTGTCATAACCCACCAGTGCGATTCTAAAAGGTGCACTGGTATAGCTTTGTTATGGCATCTTGGAGCTGTCCTAAGTGGCCTCTGACAGCTGGCACACTCAGATGCTGCCATGCAATTCTGCAATAACAATGCCATACTACCCTCAAGCCCCCAAAAGCACACCCTTGCCCCCCAATCCCATGATCTTCAGGGACCCCCTGATGGTCCAATCCATGGTGCATCCCCTCCAGATGCCTGTGCCATCAGTCCTGCCACCCCGTGCCCCATGATGTGTGCCATGCTGGTCTGGGTAGGGGGGACTTCGGGGGGCTGCCTGTCACCAGGTGTGATTTGCCACATGTCAGCCATTACACCATGTGCATGGCGTTAACCTACGCATGGTGTATGTTGCATGTCGTAAGTGCCAGGACCCTGCCAGACTTTGAATGCGGTGTAGGGTCCCTGGCATAGAGGCAAATGGTGCATCTTGCAGCCGCCTGCGAGTTACGCCATTCTTCTTGGAATCAGCCCCATTGTCCCCACATTGATGGAGAAAACTAAATTCAATTGTCTTCTCATTAATTGATTTTACTTGTCCTATGTAACAAGTGTCAGAATAGTACACCACATAGAAGTGGTCTATGTTTATATCCTGTTGTTCCTGTTGTTTTCTGACTTTTTTCCATTTAGGATCACAGATGGAGTCTGCAGCAGAGGGAACATTGTTTACAGGGATGGGGATGGGCTGTTTGCTGACAGGGTCACTTTCTGAAAGTATATTTCCAGCACAGTATTCATCTGTGCACTTGCATTATCCAGTTCTGCAGTTGCAGTATTTTCTGGCATGTTGATGGTATGTGTACTAGGACTGGCATCATCCGTTTCTGCAACTGCAGTTTTAATTTCTGGCATGTTGCTAGTATGTGTAGTGGAACTAATATGATCCATCATTGAAGGTACAACGTTTTTGTCCAGCTTCTTCTTATGTAAAACAGCAGAGGAGTTTATCAGGCCTCTTTTCCATCCACACACCCACATGGCTGGCATTTTCACACAGTTCATCACCCTTCTGAAAAACTACAAAAACACCTATAAGCCCTGGCTGCAACCACAACATCAGTGGCAGACCTGACACTTTGTATTTTGCATGTCCCCTGAACTATTTTGAGAATGGGTCCTACTTGCCTTCTTATTTCATTGCCATCCATTATCTACCCAAAAGAATGTTCTTATGAAATGGTTGCAGCCATCATCAGTAGACTGGCGTGTCAGGTTTTCTCTGCATACTTTAACAGGTCTTTAGGTGAAGCAATGACTGCTAGTCTGGCTTGCACAACCCTAGTTGCCATTGACTTGATGACTGCTCTCTCGCCATCAGAAAGGCCTTTTCCATGGCACAATTCAAAAAAGGCGCATTCAATTGGGAAGCCATATTTGGTGTGTGCAACTGAGATCTCACAGAAAGCCTGATTTGATTTTTATTGGCTCCCACAGCCATCTGTGAAGTGCACCTCTTCGGTAATTGAGTGGACTTTTTGAAGGTGGGTATTTGACTGTTTAACAAAATGACACACATCATCATGGTCATACTTCAGGTCACTTGAGATGAAAACTAAGGATTCTGTGACAGTGCCTACAGTAACACAAATTGTAGGAAACCACCAGGTGAGCAGTGGCCTGCTCATGATGCCAGTGACATGATTGTACTTCATCTTGATACTTGCAGACATAGCTTTCCACAAAGTCCAAAACCATCAGGACTCATCTCTATCTTTTAATGTTGTAAATTGGTGTTGCTGCTATGATGCCACATGCAGGTGGTGCCCCAGAAACATGAAGTCCTCTTTCATGATTTCCACCAGATGCTAGGGGGTTTCTTTCTTTGTTTTCTAGACTTTCTTGATTTACTTTGTTCACTGCTGACATTATCTGTTATGGTGTCCCACTGCTGCTACCTCACCATATCATTGCAATGCCCTTTCAGTAAGTTGGCAGATCTGTCCTCAATAGCACAATTATCACATATGTTTTCAACACAGTATTTTTTGAAACTTTTTTCAGGTATCTTTATGCATATGGTAAGTTCCACCATGTAATAAGTACTTGTCACTTTATAGTTCAATGTTTTATGTATATCAGCTGCCTGGTTCAATGCCCACAGCTTTTATACTGCTTTTGTACAGTACTCACACAGGCACTGCTCCTGCTTCTGTTCCATGCAAGTTTTATGTGATGTGGCCACCGAGTATTGAACAAGATTCTCCCCAGTGATGCTTCCAAATTTTCCTTGCATAGCACTGGATGCAGTACACTAAGGGGTTTTGCAAGAAATGCCTTGGTTTTTCCCATTCTTTTGCAGAATGCCATCTAGTGAGGCAGGGGGTGTGACTACTCCTTCATAGAAGTTCTTCACAAGCTGCATGGTTTTAGCTGGCAATGCAGATTTGTGTGTTGCTTGCCTAGGACCACTTGATATGGTCTCATCCTTGCCCAACTGATCCCAAAGGTTTTGCTTGCAGATCATAGCAACCAGTATTTTTTTTAGAATTGTCAAAGCACATATTAATTCTCATCTCAAATATCTTCCCTCCTGGTCTTGAGGGCTTTTTACGGAACTCAGTTTGTCTTTCATGGCTTTGACCAACTTCTCCTTCAGGTTTGTTTGACAGATGAGGTTCATATGTTTTGCCAATGCTGCCTTCTTGGCTGGTGATGCAGAAGAGAAAATTTGGGCAACTGTAGCAGCAAAGTATGAAGGTGACTGAGATAATCCTGCTTGTGACCTTTTCACCACTTTCCTGATGGCACTTTTTATTTATTTATTAATTTGAATTGTGGTAACTGAGTGAGCCCACTGAGACATTACAGTCCCTTTTTCAGGGGTGATCAGGAAAGTGTAGAACTTAGACAATGACATGGTAGTAGAAGTAGATACATTTACATCATTCACTGATTCAGAAAAATTCATCATTTACAGAAACATTCACAGATTAAACATTTACAGATTACAAAGACATAACAGTTTCAGTGGTTATATTCACATCATTCGTAGATGTACAAAATGCACCATTTACAGATACACACATGAAATATTTACACAAACAGAAGTGGTCAGGAGTGGGGATTCTTATGCATATGAGGATCAGTAAGCTGAGAAAATGTATGCATAGTGTTATGGACATCGATCAGGTGTGACAGGGTTATTAATGGTCTTTGGCATCATTGTTGGTGTCTCTGTGGCAGTGCTGGTGGTGGCGGCAACTTGAGTAATTTTTCCTACATGCCTCTCTTGTTTCTTTGCAAATCTTCTCTCATTGGTATGTCTTCTTTTCAGTGCTGATATTGAGGTACACTTTTCTGTTTCCACTGTTGTTTTCGTTGTTGCATTTTTTTTTTGTTCTTCAGCCTTGGTGGTTCTTTTGCCTGGCACAGAGGACTTCACACTTTCCAATGCCCACTTTTTCTTCTGCCTAAAAATGAATACTACATAAAAGACAGAGAAAACAAATATGCTTCACATTTCATTATTATATAGGATCCAAAAGAGAAGTGCCAGATGAATCTGATTAACTTCTTTGACTGGGTGACTAGGCCAGCCAGTAGAGGACTGGCTGTCATTATCTTGTTCTTGAATTTCAGCAAGGTCTTTGACTCAGTCCCCACAGGGGCCAGTCAAGAAGTTAAGGTAGAAAACTGACTTAGAGGAAGAACATAAAGGGCAGTGGTTGATATGGAGTTTTCAGAAATAAGGGAAGTAACAAGTGGCGTACCACAGGGGTCAGTGCTGGACCCAATAATTTTCAATGTGTGGAATTGGGACATAAGGGAAGGCATCAAATCAAGATCTGCCTCTCTGAAGATAACACAAAGACCTGCACAAGGATGGACACAGAGCAAGATATGAGGTAACTCAGGGAGGATCTGGGAGGGTTGGAAAGCTGGTCAAAGATTTGACAGCTGGGAATGGCTTAAGCAGAAGGAAACCAGGTGTTTGCATTTAAAAACTGATCTAGATTGCTTTTGGCAGAAAACAGCAAGAGGAAGGAGCTGTGGTTAGAACTTTACTACTCTACTGAACTAAAGAACTAGAACTCTACTACTGAGAACTTCAATTTAGGACAAAAACAAACAAACAAAAAAAAGAGTGTTTGTCTGAGTTGGGTGAAATTAAGTGTTATCTGTGCAGTTAGCTGGGTGAAGAAAGAAACTGTGAATTAGGGGGAGTGGCTAAAGCAGAAGGAAGCCAGGTGTTTGCATTTAAAAACTGACCTAGATAGCTTTTTGCAAAGAACAGCAAGAGGAAGGAGCTGCTGTTAGAACTTTACTGGGACTATATTGCCCTCCATCCCGCCCCTCTACCCACCCCCTTAGCTGATTCTACTTTTATGGGCACATGATTTGACTGACAACAGGAACTTCTTGTTTGGGAGCAGAAAGGAAGTGATCACAGAGGCACAAAAGACTCACCATCCTTGAATGAATTGAGTATCTCTCTAGTCCCCCTAGCTGCTGGAGGTCTGACTCTGAGCAAGTAAGAAGGAGACTATTGAGGAATATAGGAACGTTTCTGTCCCAGAACAGGAAGATCAGGAGCTTTAAGGGCATGGAGGCAGTAGGAAACTAGGGAGAAAACAAACAAAAAAATGACTTAAAAAAATAAATACTGTAAATAAACAGAGAGGAAAGAGTAAATATACAAAACTACAGTTAAGGGGCCACAAATAAGACATGATGGGAGTGGTGCAGTGTAGTGGCTGTGGAGCAGCAGTCTTCTGGGAGACATTCTGGAGGATGTGGTGTTGTCCTATCTGCAGGCACCTCTCTGAGCTAAGGGAGAAGGCTGCTTATCGCCGGGCTGAGTTGGCCAGGATTTGGGGGACCTCCTTTCTCATTCAGGGACCACCAGGGCCACCGCAGCTGCCTCAAAGGTTGCCAAGAAAGAAGAGCAGTTGGACCAGACTGGGCTCAGGGATGGTGAGGGTAGTGGAACATAGGCACATCTCTCCAGTTGTACTGCTCCACAATTCATTTGCCATTCTGGCAGAGTGTGGTTCCTCTATGGAGGCACCCATAGTGGAGACCATGGAGGATGCTGGGAACCTCCACAAAGGAGACACACAGGAGGGTGGCATGGGACTCCACAGGGGAAGGAAACAACTTCTGGTGGGGGACTCCATTGTTAAGAGGGTAGAACTGGGGAAGGGAAGGGAGAGGGAAGTAAGGTGCCTGCCTGGTGTCATGGCTTTGAGGAACAGGGAGCGAATCCTCAGGATCATGGGAGCAGCTGCACAGGGAGGGAGCTAAATGTCATTGTCCACCTAGGGACAAATGACCTGTCTGGGAAAGGGATCAGATCAGTGCAGAAGGAGTTTCTGGAGTTGGGGAGGGGCCTTAGACAAGTAGCACGCACAATATCCTTCATGGAGGTGCTGCCTGTCTATGGCATGGGTGAGGATAGGATACTTCACACTATGGGATTCAATCAGTGGTTGAAAAACTGGTGCAGAGCTCAGGGTATTGGCTTCATTGGGTACTGGGGGTCGACCTGGAGGGATACAGGCCTATACTGGTGCGATGGTCTGCATCAGTCCAGAAGAAGAACCAGGATCCTAGGTGATAGGTTTAAATGCTTCATTGCCAAGCATTTGAACTAGCCAAGGAGGAGGCACTGAAAAGGAGAAGGGAAATCCAAGCCCCCCCAAACAAATCAGGGTAGTTAGTGAGGTAAACACCAAGACAGAGAAGTCGATAGGGAGAAGGGCAGGGGTAAAAGGAGAAAAAGACAAAGGCAGTAAGGACAGGAATGGGGCAAAAAAGGGTAAGCTATCAAAAAATGGAGGGTAATGAGTACCGATGCCTGTAGTCTAGGTAATAAGCTCCCTGAACTGGTGGCCTTGATGGAAGAGGGATGCCTGGATATCATGGCAGTCACAGAAACATGGTGCACAAAGAACCATGACAGGGATGTCAACATAGCAGGGTACACAATCTACAGGAGGGACAGGGAGGGTAGAAGAGGAGGAGGAGGAGGAGGAGCTCTCTATGTAAAGGAAGGGATCAAAACAATGAAACAAAAGGGTAAACAGGGAGGAGAGGAGGCACTGTGGATCAACCTGGAGACTGGAAATGGCACCACAATCTGCACAGGGGTTGTATACTGACCCCCATCTCAGGGGGAGAAAATGGACAAGGAAATGATAGAAGACATCCTCAGGATGGTAGAGAAGGGGGAGATATTGATGAGGGGGGACCTGAATATGCCAGATGTTAACTGGAGCACCTTTGCTGTAGCCACATTCAAGAGCAGACTATTCTCGATACCCTACAGGGGCATGCCTCAGACAGCTAGTGTTGGAACCCACTTGAGAGGGAGCAATCTTAGACCTGGTACTCTCAAATGGGGATAGAAAGAGGATCTCAGATCAAGAAATGGGTAGCCATCTGGGAACAAGTGACCACCAAACAGTGTGGCTCATGATAAACTCATCTGTAGAGTCAAGCCATACAAAAGAAAAGGTATTGGACTTCAGGAGGGCTGATTTTATAAAAATGGGAGAGTGCCTCAGAAAAGTACTTGCAAACAAGCAAGAAGGAGGGGTGGAACAACAATGGGGAAACATCAAAACTGCCATCTCAGAGGCAACAAGCCTTTGTGTGAAGCAAATAAACAAATTAAAACAAAAGAAAAATACACTATGGTCAAAGCTCCTACTTTTCTGTGGCACATTAAGACCAAGAGGTGGTGAGGACAGAGAACTGAACCAGTTAAAGCAGAAGGAAGAGGGGAAGGCAGTCAGAATAGCAGAGGCCCAAATCAAGGAAAAGATAGCCAACTCGGTTAAGAATGGGGATAAAACATTTTATAGGTACATTAGGGAGTGAAGAAAGACAAAGGAAGGGATACTGAGGCTAAATAAAGAGGATGGTGGGTGGGCAGAGAGGGACTGTGAAAAAGCAGGGATGCTGAATGAAAACTTCTGCTCAGTATTCACAAAAGAATAGGAAAGGGAGGTAACTAACTCAGTCAATAGAAGCACTCTGTATAGGAGGGTAGATATCAGTCCTTTCACAGAAGAAAGGATTCTGAAATAACTCCTAAAACTGAAGGTGGACAAAGCAATGGGGCCTGATGGGATCCACCCCAGAGTTCTAAAAGAACTAAGGGGAGAACTAGTAACACCATTGACTACCCTTTTTAACAAATCATGGGAGGATGGTATGGTACCTGAGGACTGGAGGAGGGTGAATGTGATTCCCCTTTACAGAAAGTAGGAGCAAGACAGAGGCAGGAAACTACAGACCTGTTAGTCTGACCTAAGTGATAGGGAAGATAATGGAATCACATCTGAAAGAAAGCACTGTTGAGTACCTAGAGTCCAGTGGGACACTGGATCCAAGACAGCATGGATTCACAGTGGGAAGGCCATGTCAGATGAATCTAATCGATTTCTTTGACTGGGGGACCAAAGTAGTTGACCAGGGAGGGGCTGTGGACATGGCCTACCTAGACTTTAGCAAGTCATTTGACACAGTCCCACACAAAAGATTAATAAACAAATTAGCCAGCCTGGGAGTGGGTCCCAGGGTGGTAGCCTGGCTAAAACATTGGCTGTACAACAGAACACAGAGGGTAATAGTAAACGAGTCCACAGTGAAGAAAGTGGGGTTACTAGTGGGGTTCCGTAGAGTTCAAGGCTGGGTCTGGTTCTTTTTAATGTCTTTATAAGTGACATTGCAGGGGGCCTGGAAGGAAAAGTATTTCTCTTTGCAGACAACACAAAGGTCTGCAACAGGGTTGATACACAAGGTGGGGTGGAAAGGATGAAAAGGGACTTGGCAAGGCTGTAGGAATGGTAAAATGTATGGCAGCTTAGATTCAACGCAAAGAAGTGCTAAGTAATGCACCTGGGAAACAAAAACCCAGGGAAGATTACACAATGGGGGTGAGATACTGACAACAACAAAAATGGAAAGGACCTGGTGGTAGTTATATCAGATGACCTAAAGATGGGCAAGCAATGTGAGAAGGCAGTAAGGAGGGCTGGGGGGATACTGGGATACACAGGGAGAGGCATCACCAGTAGAAAACAGAAAGTTGTTATCCCTCTGTGCAAACAGTTGGTGAGACCCCATCTGATGTACTGTGTGCAGTTCTGGAGATCCCATCTCCACAAAAGAGGGCAAGCAAAATGGTTAAGGGTCTGCACCCAAAGACATATGAAGAGTCTAAAGGAGCTTAATAAGTATACCCTCCAGGAAAGGGGGGACATGATAGAAACTTTCAAGTACCTCAAGGGAATCAACAAAGTCCATGAGGGTAGCATCTTTCAGAAAAGAGATGTGCAGAACAAGGGGCACAACTTGAAGATAGAGAGCAGCTCAGATGTAATGTGAGGAAGTATTTTTTCACAGAGGGGGTTGTGGATGCATGGAACAGCCTTCCTGAAGAGGTTGTAGAGTCAGAAACAGTGGATGAATTCAAGAATGCATGGGACAGACATAAGGCAATTTTAATGGGGGGGTAGGAGGAAGTAGGCTGTTGGTTAACTAGGATCTGCAGCTTATCCATTAGGTAGGGAAATGGGCAGACTAGGTGGGTCAAGCGGTCCTTATCTGCCATCAAAGTCTATGTTTCTATGCTCTATGTTTTTGTGTTTCAAGGATAAAAAATGTGAGGTGATGCACATGGGAGAATAGAATCTAAGAGGCCGGCCTGCTGGTGTAGCAGGAGCGCTACCACTTGCAGCACTGATGACTTGAATTTGGAAGCAAGCTCGGGAGTCAGAGGGCAGGCCAAGGGGAGGAAAATGAGGCATCCCCGGTATGGCTCTCCTCCTCCGAGAAGGGGTGGGACCAGTGGCTGGCATTAACCTGGCCCCCAGCAGTGGTGGGGAGTCAGCACTCTTAGACAACACACAATGGTGGGGTGTTGACAGGGCAGATGGCTAGCATACTGCATAAGGGAGCATGTTTCAAAAAGGAAAAAACATGGCTCCAGGTTGAGTTAAGGGGAGCCAAGGTACAAAAATGAGTGAAGTAAAAAACAGCAACACCCTTGGCTCACCCAAATCCAGATGAAAAAGGAAAACTTATTTCCAACTTTAAAACAAGTGTTTTATTAAATAATATAGCACCCCTCACACAAAAAACATCTATATTTCACGTCGCCCTTGACGCTTTTTCAAAATTACAATAATTCACTTGTACATGCCTTTTATAGTGCTGAATAGCAATTAAACCAATTGATATTTTAACAACACATGAGAAACCCGTGATAACATGAAAAAGGCTGTGTGCCTAATAAAATCTCTCATCATGGAAGCATGTGCAGCATGGCCATTGGCATCATTGCACACCATTTGCTCCACACCGGGGGGAGAAATTCTGAAAAATGCCAACTGGTAGGATGACTCCAGTCACCTGCAGACATCATACCCAGCTATCTGGATGATGTCTGAGCAAACCAGAACCTGTTCCTTGGGGGGGGGGGTTGAGAGGGCCACATGCCGATACCACTTCGGGTGGGCAAGCCCTGGGGAAAAAGTCACACAGGTATGTCCCAGAGGATGCTGAGGTGATAGGGCTGAGGAAACCACTGGATGGGGGCCAGTTGGCATGGGGCAATAGATAATCAAAAAAGGAAATGGAATCTAAGAGTCCAATTTGACATAGGGGCACTAGAAAAGCACAATAGCTATAAATGATTGAGAGGAAATTATGTTGGAGAACATAAAAACAAGAATACACTGAAACAGAGGTGTGCATAAGGCAAACAGGATGCTGGGATTCAAAGGTATAAGCAGTAGAAGCCTGGAGGCGATCCTCCCATTGGATAGGACAGTGGTGAAACCAAACTGGGAATTTAGTGCAAGGTACTGGAGTTCACACCTGAGAAGAGACTGCAACAAAGTTGCATGGCACCTTTAAATCCAGTCTCCACAAGTCACTCATTGCCTCTAGTACCTGTGATTGCCCTGGCCAATAACTGAAAATCTATTTCACCTATGCCTGCCTTGACCTTCTGTTGACACCTCCCAGTTGGGTGGTTGTCATTGTGTTATGAAGCGCTGGCAAAAGCATGGTGACTCTCTGCAAATTCTTTGATTCTTCAACAATGCCTTCCTTGCAGCACCCCCCGGTCCTGACCTTTTGCTCAGCCCTCACATATCTCCTCCTCTGCCCCTCAACACTCACCCCCTTCCCTTCCCTTGGCATCTTCAGCCCTTTTCTCCTGCCTTATCATCCCTAATTACTGCCTTCTTAATGTATCAGTAATTGATTATATGTTATACTGTCACTCTTGTTGTGTTGCTGTACCCTATGACATGGAACCTTTGTAAATGAGCCCTGGCTCAAAGGTATTTGTAATCCTAGACTGAAATAAAATAAATAAAATAAATCAAGATGGTCCATGGCTAGGAGGAAGGCATATGAGGAGAGTCTACAGGACTTGAATATGCACTGTATGCACCCCTATGAAAAGAAGAGAAAGGGTAACATTTATTTCTTTATTTAAAAGTTTCACCAGAAAGGTATACTGAGCAGACAACTGCTCATTCCCAGATGTGTCCTGGAGGACAGGAACAGAAGGCAATGGTTTATATGCTACAATGTTTGTACAGTAGCAGAAATAATAATGCATTTAGTAGCTACAACACTAGATAAAATAGTAGAATATTTACATCAAATTTGACGAGCACAAGCATACACTACAGTTTTCTACATAGGAGAAAAGAAGGCTGGGCAAGCTGCATAACAGATAAGCAAGTACTAAAACGTACAGGGTTGGCCAGACCCACAAAGTTGACTGGCAAGTTGGAACGTGAAGAAGCAAGTCTACCAGAGGGGAGGGTAATGAAGGGGGTTAGGGCAGTGGGATAACAGGTTAGAAGCAGGAGCAGGTGTTGCTGAACTGTGCTTTGGGAAGGGTGATGAATTAACATGGGGAAGGGGCATGGTGAATGGCAGAGGAAAGGGAAGTCCACAGTCTAGGCAAATGATAAGCGAAGGCTGCCTGGCCTGCAGAGGTGGTCTTGTGAGGGACAGACAATGTGTGGTAGTCACAGTGTCTGAGAGAGTACAATGGAGGTGGAAGGGGGGAGAGAGAAGAGGAGAAGGATGGTGCCAGGGAATGGGACCAGAATTTAGTCACTAGACTAGGAGTGTGCCCGCTTCCTGTCCCGTAGATAGGGAAGGGACAGGGTTTGGTAGAGGACACAGTGGTGAGTACAAGACAGACAGTCACGGGGAAAAATGACAGAAGGAATGGAAGAGGATGTCCAGTCTGGTTAGGGAAGTTCTGGGATTGGCACTGTAGACTATAGCACTGTGGTTGAAAATAAGAGGATCATTCTCTGTACAATTGCAAGGTGGGCTGGCAGCAGAATGCACCCACAGTTGCAGTGCAGGGCACCCAGTTTGGGGTGAAGTTTCTTGTGGATGGCATCAATATGCACAAAAAAGTCAAGGTGCTTTCAGACCAGACCCTGAGGTATCCAAAGGAGGAGCAGACTTCTAGCATTGTCCTGTACAAGGTGTGTAAAGTGGGAAGGGAGGGCAGTAGAGAGTCTCTGCATTGTGCTGAAGGTCATGGAGACTGTTTTCTTTGCATTCAGGAAAAGTCGATTTGAGTGAAACCAGAGCTGAACTTCCTCAAAGTCTTGCTGTAGTCTGGACACCACATCAGAGGTAGAGGGGCTGGATGTATACAGGATGGTGTCATCCACATACATATGGATGGAGGTGTGTGGGCAGGCAGAGGGCAGGTCTTTGAGGAAGATGGAGAACAGCAGAGGGCCAAGCACTGGGCCTTGAGGTACACCATTGTGATGGGGAGGGAGGGAGATAGGGAGTTTCCAGTCCTGACAGACTGAGTCCTATGCACAAGATAGGAGTGGAACCAGCTGGTGACCTCAATAGAGAGCCCTGCTAATGCTAGCTTGGATAAGAGGAAAGGGTGTGAGACAGTGTTGAAAGCCTTTATGGGATCAACAAAAATGGTAGAGGTGATGAGGCCCTTGCCCATGCCAGTATGGATGAATTCAGTGAGCCTCAGCAGGGAGGTGATGGTTGAGTGGGACTTTCTAAACCCAGACTGGTAAAGTGTGAAGAAGGAGGAGGATTCAAGAAAGGAGGAGAGCTGGAAGAGTACTAGATGGTCTTGCAATTTTGCCAGAGAGGGGGGAGGAGAGAGAGATAGGGTGATAGTTTCCAGTGGAGGAGGGGCTGCCACCTTATTGGAGGGGGATAACAGTGGTGTGTTTCCATTCTGATGGAATAGAAGCAAGATAGAATGAAAGGTTGAAGAGTGAGGCAAGGGGGCAGACGATGGCAGGTGCTGCCAGGAAAAGCATTTTGGAGTCCATCCCAGACGGGCATTTGCCATTGGTGGGGTTTAGTGCAAGAAGGGCATTGTATACTTATGCAGGGGTAATGTGGCAGAAGGAGAAGGAAGGTTGGGGGGGTGGCCAGCTTGGGGAGTTTTTTGGGGGGCTTGGCCATGGGGGGGATTGGGGAAGAGACGTCAGGAGTGCAGAAGTGCAAGAAGTCAAGAAGGCATTAAACTCAGTTGCCACTCTGAGCTAGTCAGTTAAGGTGTAGTTTCCAGTGTTAATAACAGGGATAGGAGGCTGGGATGGGGGAGAAAGAGGGATTGTACCACCTTCCAGAATTTGAAAGGGTGATTAATGTTAGTAAGGAAGGTGGATTTAAAATAATATGCCTTAGCCAGACTGATTGCTCTAGTACAGGCATTTCAAAGAGTGCAGTAGTTTTTGGTAATTGGTAGTGGAGCTAGAGACTTTGTGAGTCTTCTGTGCTTGGTTCCTGGCCTGAAGCAGGACATGAGTTCTGCAGTGATCCAAGGCAGATGAGAACCCCGCACCCAGATCTGTCTGCGTGATGCACCAGTATCCCAAACCTAGAGGAACATAGACTTGAAATAGTCTAATGTGAAGTCAATGGAGGTGGCTTGGGGGATGAATGACCAGTCATGGTTTGCCAAGTCATTTAGGATGGGAGCGAGGTTCAGGAATTTGTAGGACCAAACCAGCAGGGTTTTGGGCGGAGGGGCTTTGGCCCAATGAAAGGGGAGACATGATCGAAACGTGCAAGTACCTACATGGGATGAATTGGGTAGATGCCAAATAACTTTTCTTCTTGGTTTTAAATACAGGGACAAGGAAGACATCACTTAAACTTGTGGGTGGTGAGTTTATGAGGGACATCTCCAAGTACGTTTTCAGAGAAAGAGTGATGGACAAGTGGAATAAGCTGCCGGAGGCAGTGGCTCAGTCCAAATCAGTAAGCAGCTTCAAGCATTGAAGGGACAGGTATATGAATTAGTTAAAAAAGGAGTGGCAGAAATAAAATGGTGTGATGGACACTAGGGCCATCGGAGAGATGTTAGGTAGGGTTGGCAGACTGTATAGGCATATGAACTTTGTTCTGCCATCATTGTCAATGTATCTGTTTGTCCACTATATGTATAACATGTGCCATATCTGGCAGTGTCTGAACGTTAGGCATTTTATGTTGCGGAAATATCCAGCACATTTATTGTCAAAGTACATAAGGGAAGCATTTAAGGTCTGTTGCTAGAAGGGACTGCAACAATGCATTGGCTTGGCATATTTCTAGCATGGATGATGAAAACACAGTTTTAGGTTCTGTGACACTGAAATAGTGCATTTGAGCAGACATGGGGTTGTTCTTGAGTCACCTTTGCTACAGAGGGACTATCTTTAGATTTTCCCCTCAGGCCATTCATTTTACTGGCCTTAATGACTAGATAGAGATAGCCTCTTTCCTTAGAATGCAAGCTTGCTTCTCGTTATTCTTGTTATTCTAATTCCACTTGTGTTCACTGGAGGAAAACATATTGGGAGCCTTGAGGCTATTTATAATGTTCAAATCTGTATTGTGCTTATTGAATGTGAGGTTGTCTTTAAGAAATTTCTGAAAGTATGATGTCCTTTGTTATTCTGCAGCTTTTCATTGTTATGATCAGTGTGGAGAAATATTATGTTGGATTCCTGACCCTGAATATGATCATTTCATTATTTACTATTTCTAATCTTAATGATTACTATGTACAATATAAAATATATTCCACAACAATCTGGGTTTATTTTATGATGTGTTGCAGCATTTGTTTTAATATTGATAAACTGTGTACCTCTACTGGTTAGTTTTTTCTATAGAGTTGTTTCTCTGCCCCAGTTCTGCTCAGCAGCACCCCCCATGCCCCAAAACTGACCTTCTCATGGACGTACTGTACCTGTTATTCACCACTTACCCAGTACCCTTTACTGGTGGGTGGCCTTCACAGTCAGTTTTTCAAGAGCATGGATGAGCACTGGCATTGAGCAGAACATGCTTGTGCCTCCTTCATCTTAATTTTTAGCTTTGATACAGGCATGCACTGATGTCTCATGGCTATCTCTTCCATGCCTGATGTTTCTAGCTGTGCTCCCTCCTGGTCTCCACCCAGTGTCAGTCATACTGTAGAAGCAGCGTTCCCCTCTCCCTAAGGATTAGAGAAGTCTTTGGGATGCTCAATCCTTGCTTTGGATTGTCTCTTGATTGCCAATGTTTATTCCATAATGCAGATCTTCCATGTCATGAGTGGTAGCAGCACTGATGGCACTACTAGATAGTTTTTATTCTTTCAATATTCACTGTTATTATCGTGCATATTAACACTGTCACTTTAAATGTGTCACTGTTTATACTGCAGTGAGCACTTGCAATTCCCTCATCTCTAATAAACCACATGGTGAGAAAATGGTCGGCCAGCCTTGGAGTGGGTCCCAGGGTTATAGACTGGGTAAAACATTGGCTGGACAACAGGACACAGAGGGTAATAGTAAGTGGAGTCCACTCCGAAGAAAGGGGTGTTACTAGAGGGGTACCACAGGGTTCAGTACTGGGAGCTGGGACCAGTCCTCTTTAATGTCTTTATAGGTGACATTGCAGTGGGACTGGAAGAGAAAGTATGCCTCTTTGCAGAAGACACAAAGATCTGCAACAGGGTTGATACACTAGAGGGCATGGAAAGGATGAGAAAGGACTTGGCAAGATTGGAGGAATGCTCAAAAGTATGGCAGCTTAGATTCAGTGGAAAGAAGTGCAAAGTAATGCACCTAGGAAACAAAAACCCAGGGGAGGAGTACACAATGGGGGGGGTACTAATAACAACGAAAATGGAAAGGGACCTGGGTTAGTCGTATCAGATAATTTAAAGGTATGCAAGCAATGTGAGAAGGCAGTAAGAACGTCTGGGAGTATACTGGGATGCATAGAGAGATGCATCACCAATAGAAAATAAGAAGTTGTTATCCCTCTTTACAGACAGTTGATGAGACCCCATCTGCAATACTACGTGTAGTTCTGGAGACCTCACCTCCACAAGGACATAGACAGGATGGAGGCAGTCCAGAGGAGGGCAACTAAAATGGTGCAGAGTCTGCACTAGAAGCCATACGAAGAGAGACTAAAGGAACTTAATGTGTATACCCTCAAGAAAAGGAGGGGAGGGGTATGATAGAAACATTTAAGCACCTCAAGGAAATCACTAAAGTCCAAGAGGGTAGCTTCTTTCAGAAAAAGAGATGTGTAAGAACAAGGGGGCACAATTTGAAGATAGAGGGGGGATGGCTCAGGGGCAATGTAAGGAAGCATTTTTTTCACAAAGAGGGTAGTAGATGCATTGAACAGCCTTCCTGAGGAGGTTGTGGGATCAAAAACAATGGGAGAATTCAGGAATGCATGGGACAGACATAAAGCAATTCTTGTGTGGGGTAGAAGGAAGTAGGCTGTTGGTTAACAAGAATCTGCAGCTTATCCAGTAGGTAGGAAAATGGGCAGACTAGGTGGGCCAAGCAGTTCTTATCTGCTGACAAAGATTATGTTTCTGTGGGTCTGTGGCACCCAGCTTCTTGTTCCTTTTTGTAGTTAAATTGTTTATTCAGCTTTCACATAACAAACAATATTAAATACAATGAAGAACAGAATGTTAATTAGATAATTATACAATGGCAAGAAAATGTCATGCTATCTGATTGGTCAGTGCCCACCTTTACCAGTGATGTTATCTGAGCATAACATCTTTGTATGAAGGTCTGGTATGAAGACATCCTCAAGAGAGAAAAACACAATCACTGCACTCATTCATCACTTGACCACATGAAAAATAAAAAAAATTAAAATCACTGAACAAGCTTTCCAGTTTCTGTTCCGTTTGTATTTTCAAAGGAACTGCCCCATGGAAATGCAGCACCTACCTACACGGCAAGTGGGAAACCGCTGAAAACCCAAACCACAAAAGTATGTTTTCTTCCATTTTTAGCCCATGCAATGAGCTGCTTAAGAAAGTATATGGCACTCATACTGCCTTGAACTGCTGCACTTAGACTGACTTTCCTTATTTTGTCTATTCCCAGCCCCATGACACAGAAACACATATCTTTTAAAAAAGTCTTTTAAAAACAGCAAGCGGCTTCCTAATGTATTCTGATAACTTACCTTTTGTGGAACCTTCACGAACTCCACAACCCGCCTCACTATCTATAACAGAAACTGTAAGCCTCTCTGCAGTCCCCAGTCAGCTTGAATATGAATTCCTCACAAGTACTCCACTTACTGCAGAAACAGACTTATGTGGAGATGTGTGGGGGCAAGTGTCACTGTACGGGATACAAAAGATACCTTGTGGGGATTTATTTTGGGGGGTCACTGTAGTGGGACACAATAAAAGAGAGACTTTGGCTGGGGGAGCTCAGAGAATCCCCTAGAGAATCAGACACAGCCATACAGCACCACCTGCTGGTCAACAACAGCAACAAGGAACTCTTTTATGTATATGTATTTCTATCCATACAGAAAAAGCTGAAAATCTATCTCACCACAGTATTTGTTAAACAAATGAGCCACTGTACAGAAGCAATAATGCACTCCAGGGTGTGTGTCGTGCTAGGATAACATCACTTCTCGGGTGTTGAACCCACTTGGCCAGTGGCCTTGTGCTTCAACCACCAGAGGCATGATGTTATCCCAGCATGACACACACAGTGTACTGCATTATTACTTAACTGTCAAATCATTATACTCACATTGACTCCAATATAACAACTATCTTGAATAATGCAAGAACAATTTGTAGCACTGTGGCATATCTAGAACAAAGAACACTCAAAATAAAAATGATACTAAAGGTGCCAAATATAGTCTGTAAACCGAGAAAAAAAAATATGTGTTAAAATACAATATACTGTGTGTTTGTCCGGATTCAAACCACTGATCCTTTTCCTACTAAGAGGTACACATTCAGTGTGCCACTGAGAGTGGCTATGGGAAATGCAGGTCCTATGGTGTAAAGGTATGTCACAACATGCAAAACAAGAAACTGGGGATCTAATTCAATTGGGTGATATAGCTTTAAAATTGTTCTTAACTAAATTTACTTCTAAAACTTCCACATCAGCAGGAATTTCTACTTAACTGATTTTCCATCATTGGCTGGAGAATAGGACACAGAGGGTAATAGTAAATGGAGTCCACTCTGAAGAAAGGGGGGTTACTAGTGGGGTACCGCAGGGTTCAGTATTAGGACGGTCCTCTTCAATGTCTTTATAAGCGACATTGCAGAGGGACTGGAAGAAAATATGTCTCTTTGCAGATGACACAAAGATCTGCAACAGAGTTGATGCACAAGGTGGGTGGAAAGGATGAGAAGGGACTTGTCAAGGTTAGAGGAATGGTCAAATGTATGGCAGCTTAGATTCAATGCTAGAAGTGCAAGGTAATGACCTGGGAAACAAAAACCCAGGGGAAGAGTACACAATGTGGGGTGAGATCCTAACAGCAACAAAAATGGAAAGGGACCTGGGGGTAGTCATAGCAGATGACTTAAAGGTGGGCAAGCAATGTGAAAGGGCAGTAAGGAGGGCTGGGGGATATTGGGATGCATAGGGAGAGGCATCACCAGTAGAAAGCAGGAAGTTGTTATCCTTCTGTACAGACAGCTGGTGAGATCCCATGTGGAGCACTGTGTGCAGTTCTGGAGACCCAATCTCCACAAGGACATAGACAAGATGGAAGCTGTCCAGAGGAGGGCAACTAAAATGGTGCAGGGTCTGCACCAGAAGACATATGAAGAGAGACTAAAGAAGCAATATGTATAGCCTCGAGGAAAGGAGGAGAGGGGGACATGATAGAAACTTTCAAGTACCTCAAGGGAATCCACAAAGTCCAAGAGGGTAGCATCTTTCAAAAAAAGAGGTGTGCAAGAACAAGGGGGCACAATTTGAAGATGGGGGGGTGGTTCAGTGGTAAAGTAAGGAAGTATTTTTTCACAGAGAGGGTTGTGGATGCATGGAACGGCCTTCTGGAGGAGGTTGTGGAGTCAAAAACAGTGGTTGAATTCAAGCATGCATGGGACAATCATAAGGCAATTCTAGGGGGTGGGGTATAAAGAAGTAGGGTGCTGGTTAACTTGGATCTGCAGCTTATCCATTAGGTAGGGAAATGAGCAGACTGGGTGGGCCAAGCGGTCCTTATCTGCCGTCAAATTCTATGTTTCTATGTTTCTATGTTACATAAAATGAGAAAAAAATAATTAAGTCCTCAGCAGGATTTAAACTATGCCTACATGAATTTAAACCACTGATACTTGGCCTACTAGGTGAACACACATTCAGTGTGCCACTGAGTTGCAGAAAAGTGTGTTGCAGTTCATATGGTGTAGAGGTGAAGTCATATCCTACAAAACAGGCAAATGGAGAATGTAATCCCAGCAGGTGCTATACTGTACCACCACAAATTATTGTTCTTAGCTAAATTTACTTCTCATATAATTTTCTGTTCCAACTCCAAACCATCAAGAATCGCCACTCAAGTGACTTTCTCTCTTACAGAAAAGATTAAGTTCCCACCAGGATTTGAACTGTTTGATCTTTGCCTAATAAGATGCATTGCTCTTCCAACAATGTAGAGGTTATGTCATATCCTGCAAAATGGGTGGACTGTGAATTTAATCAAAACAAGAGTTTTACCTTCACAAATTGTTGCTCTTAGCCAAATATAATTTACTTCCAACTTCTCAATACCATGAATCATCATTCAAGTGAGTTTATAGCTTACAAAAAAACCCCACTGAAGTTCCCACCAACATCTGAACTGCTGATCGTTTATCTGCTAAGTGAACATTTAGTGTGCCACTGACCCATTGATAATTATTTTAAGTTGTGGTTCCTATGATGCATACTTTGGGCTCAAGTTTCAAAGGGACTGTATCGATGAAAGGGACTTGCGTCAGAAGATTTTGACTTGTGTGACAACTTGTATCAGTCGGGATTTTCTAACGCAGCTTCATCAATCTTGAGGCAGCTGTTCCAAAGCCCCCTTGTGCCATGACTGCATCACACAACCAGGTGCACCAGGTCACAAGAGGGCTTGCACCATGGCGGGGATTCAACATCCCCTTTTTAGCATTCTGGAAGCCCGACCATGGGTGCAGCAAGGGGCTCGAGTTAGACAAGCCAGGAGGTGGTCTAAGCCACTTGTGCCAGTACCACATTAGATGGTAAATTTGGGGGGGCTCTGAATGTGGGTTCTGGGGCCAGAAGGGACATGGGGAGTGCCATAGGCATGTTGAGGAGATGGTGGACATGCCAGGGAGTTATGTGGCACCTGGTGGAGGTGCTCTTAATATAACCATAATGCCAATGGGATGGTACTATGATAGGTATCAGTGACAAACAGTGAAAGCAGCCTTGGGCAATGTTTGTCCCTGGAAATTGCCCCCACGGTACCATCCCATTGAGTTTATGGTTCTATTTAAGGCACTCCCGCCAGATGCAACATCACTCCCTGGCATGCCCTTTGTCTCCCAAACACCCCTATGGCACTCTCCATGTTCCTCCTGCCCGTAGACCCATCCTGGCAACCATGTTTAATCCACCACTACCATCCTGGCCCCTCTAGAGTTGTGCTAGGTGGGGGGGGCAGATCCCTGCAGCAGTTCCCTCAAGTGCACCGATTGTTTGGTGCTAGCCTGCAGGTGTGGCAGCTCCCTGATTTTTGGTGCAGGGGCAACTGTTTTTACAGAATTGGGTGCATTGTTCTGCTGCACCCGTAGTTAGCCACAGCCCTAGATAATTGCAAATTGTGGTGATGTAAAGGCTCAGAAAATCAAGCACTTTATTTCACAACCTGCAAAACAGGGGACAGGGGACCTAATCCCAACAGGTGACTTACCTTCACAACATGTTGTTCCTAGCTAAATTTACTTCTAATATCATTTATTATTCCAACTAAACACTATTGTGAATCAGTGAGTTTCCATCTTACCAAGAAATGTTCAAGTTTCCACCAGGATTTAAAATGCTGATCTTTTGCCTGTTAAGTGAGCACACATTCTGTGTGACTCCTAGTTGCTAGTAAGTGAGAAGCAGTTCATATGATGTAGTGGTTATGTTGCATCCTATAAAACAGGGGACTTGGGTTCTAATCCCAGAAGAAGAAGATAAATCTTTACAAATTGTTGTTCTTAGCTAAATTTATTTCTCACATGATTTTCTATTACAACTCCACACCACCATAAATCATCACTCAAGTGAGTTTCCATCTTACAAAAAATAAAACTGAACCAAATGTGTAAGTCACGTCCAGGATTTTAACTGCTGAACCTTTTCCTGCTAAGCAAGCACGCTTTCAGTGTGCAGCTGAATTACTTGTAAGTGTGCTACAGTTCCATGGTGTAGCGGTATGTCACAACTTACAAAACAGGGGACTAGGGACCTAATCCCAGTTGGCGATTTACCTTCACAAATCATTGCACTAATTTTATTTACTTAAAATTTAATTTACCATTCTAATGCCCCACTACCATGAATCACTATTCAAGTGAGTTTATAGTTTAAGAAAAAATGTTTTATGTTCCTACCAGGATCTGAACTGCTGTTCCTTGCCTGCTAAGTAAACACATATTTTGTGGGCCACTTACAGATGTGCCAAAGTTTAATTTCACTGGCAAAGTTCTGGCGAAGTCAGCAAATTTTGTGTGAGAAATATTTTGTGAATTTCAAATGATCCACAAAATATTCCACTGGTGTAAATTAGTGAAATTCTGCCTGAGAAGTATGCTATTTCACCCACAGATGGTGGAATTTTGCCCTCAAGTGGTGAAATTCCACCATTCATTGGTGAAATTCTGCACTTCATGGGTAAAATTCTGTGTTTTGCAGTCAGAATTTGACACTTTCCATCCACAAGATATTTCACAAAATTTGTGGAATATTTCACAGAGCGGAGTTTTCTGACTTCGCTCAACTCTAGTGCCACTGAGCTGTTGGTAATTGAGTTGCAGTTTCTATGATGTAGACTTTATGTTACCACCTGCAAAACAGGGGCTTGGGATCTTCTCCCAGCAGTTGATTTACCTTCCCAAATTGTTGTTCTTAGCTAAATTTACTTCTCATGAAATTTACTATTCCAGTTACTCACCACCATGAAATGCTACTCAGCTGAGTTTTCATCTTACAAAACAAACTAGAAAAAAAATGCTTATTTCCTTGCCAGAATTTGAATCTCTGATGCTTTACATGCTAAGTCAACCCACATTCAGAGCAACATAGAGCTGCAGGTCAGTGAGCTACAGTTCTTATGATATTGTGGTTATGTCACAACCTGCAAAACAAGTAACTAAGTAAATAATCCCAGCAGTTGAGTTACCTTCACAAATTGTTGTTCTTAGCTGAATTTACTTCTCAAATCATTTACTATTCCAACCCCACACCACCAAGAATCAATAGTCATCTGAGTTTCCAGTTTACAAAAATGAATTGAAACAAACTTCTGAATTCCTATAGGGATTTGTACTACTGATCTTTGGGTAGCTAAGTGAACATGCATGTTTTTAGATTAACCACATTTCCTATGGTGTAGAGGTTATGTCACAACATGCAAAACAGGTGACTGGGGATATAATACCAGCAGACAATTTATGCCCACAAACTGAATATATGTATATATTCTACTATTCGAACTCCGCACCACCATGACAAATTTACTGCTCATATAATTTACTGGTGGAACCCACATCACAATGAAATGCCACTAAGCTGAGTTTCCATGACTGAAAAAGACGTTTAAGTCCCCATAAATATTTGAACCACTGGTCCTTTGCCTGTTAAGTGAACGCACAATTAGTGTACCACTCAGCTGTTAGCAAGTTATGTTTCCTATAATGTTGACTTTATGTAACATTCTGCAAAACAGGTTACCATTGCTCTAATCCCAGCAGGCAATTTACCTTCATGAACAATTGTTCTTTGCTAAATTTACTTCTCATTTATAAAATGGTGCCTGAACAATTCTGACTTCTCATTGAGCAGGACCGCATCACACAGTAATGTGTTAACCTAGCTTATACTCTAGCTGATGAAACCTGATAGGGTGCATTAATTGAGAACACAACCAGTCAGGGTAAAAAAAAGACAATATGTTACATATCCTCAGGGTAAAAAAAAAGTCAAAATGCAAATTAAACAACACCGCAATACCAACAAGGAATCATGCAATATAGCAAAAAAAAAACAAAAACAAAAAAAAACACAGCAACATTGCTCAGGAATCACAAACTGTAAAGAAAATCCATCCAACAGTTTTCAAAAAAACAAAACAAAACAAAAAAATACAGTACTTCCTACTCATAAAACCAAACCCAGAAAGCCCAGTGCTGTCTGACACTAGAAAATTATTTAAAACATCTAACAAAAAGACAAACTATACTTCAAAACTATGATTCTATGCAATAGAAACATGCATACATCACTAAACCATCAGCAAAACATATGCAAAGATTGCTTTAAAAGCTAAGAAGATACCTACATAACAAACAAGATTTCAAACTCTCTGCTTAAATTTCAGCTGCTCAGTAGTGCATCTGAATAACATCACATGATATCTAATTAATAGCCCAGGTTACCAGGTTTGACTTGGGTCACATCAAACAGACAGAAAGTGCAGCCCAAGCTTCCAGCTTAGCATCACAGATTACATGGGAAGTACAAGAAGTTAAAAGTCAAGAATATTAATTTAAAGCATCAAAACAACCTATTCCCTTGCACTGCAATCGCACCCAACTAGCTGCATATCTAATTATGCCAATCACTAAAAGTAGCTATTTAAAAATACAGAACCAAATTGTAACACTAATACACTATTAAAACTCTAACATTACTTAATATTTTATAAGTTGAATAAGGCTATTCCACTTGGGAGATAATGCTATGTCACTGTACCTTGCATTGGTTGAAATCCCTCACCTTTTAAGCTCGGGAATCCAACCTGTCACTCAGTACATTGTCCCAGATTCCCCCCTTTTCCCTCACAAAAGACAGAGACCATTGTTTCTTGTTCTGCTCAGATTGACAATTAATTTATTTATATTCATAATTCCATATTCCATTTCCATTTCTTTATTGTCATATTTTCAAAATTTCCTTTATTTTCATCCATATATCGATCTCTGATTATCCTTCCCCCAGGTGAAAACCTGGGTACCTTCTTCTTCTCCTTTTCCGTTAGGTAACGGTGAAAACTGAGACCGCTTTCTCCTTCATCTTCTTCCTCTTCTTGTGTTATTCCTTTTTTCTCCCCCTTTTCCCCACTAGCCAGTCTCCAGCTTGCGTTGGATGGCTGGCTTCCCCCATACTAAGGGTACCATTCTCCCTTACCTCAGGGAATATCATTTTTATTCCTTCTTTAATTCCACCCCTTTTTTTTATATTCCATTTTTTGCATGTTTTCTCCATGCTTCTATAAAGCCCATTGTTTCTGTATTGAACATATCTATGGCTAGGTCCGACAGGTGCACACCGTCTGCCCTGTAGAAATCTTCTACCCATTCTTCTACCCATCTCAGTATCACGTGTCCTCCCATCTGCCTTACCAACGTCCCAACCCTCCTATTCATCTTCCTCCTGGCCCTCTCTACCACTCTGTGGCTGTGCTCCTGCCTCCACACCCTCCGTGGTATCATATCTGACCAGGCGATGCACACCTGTGACCACCACTGTCGTATTGCCCATAAATCCCTTTCTATTTGTTAGTATGTGTCTACCCAAGGTCTGCTTGCCAGGTCATTGCCCCCTAGATGTATAATAATGAGGTCTGGACTGGGTCGCCATCCCTTGAGTTCTTTTAAGGTTGGAAGCAGCTGTGCCCATCTCATCCCCCATATGCCATGCCAGACCAACCTACACTGTCTTGCATCCTGGTACAGCTGCCTTCCCCCAGCCTTCTTCTCTGCTCTTTTTCGAGCCCAATAAATATAGGAATGGCCGCAGATCCAAACTTCCGTGATCCTCCCTCTACCTATGGGGTTCAAGCAAAATTCATTATTTTACACATGCTCATAGTGTCATACCCATATTTTCCCGCCTCATTCTTCTTTTTTTTTTTTTTGTGTGTGTGTGTCCTTCTACCTCCTTTTTCCTTGTCTTGCCACCCCCTCCAGTTCTGCAGCTCCAACCAGGAGCATCACCTTCAAATAAAAAAAAAATGTTTTTTTTTTTTACTTCAGTGCTCTAATGTATCTCTTATAACTGGCCAATTGCCAGCATCCCTTTTCCAATATCCCACTCACCATCCCTCCTGCTGCTGCCCACTGTGAGGCAGCCTCAATCCACAAGGAATGGGATGAGAAATTATCCGGGTCTTCCCCCATGAATTGCATGCCCTTTTTGAGTAATGCTGTGACTTGGTAGCCAGTGACCCTTTTTACATCACCATTTACAAATAATTTCCCCGTCCTGTTCCTATGCCCTGCAGCGAAAGCCCACAGAGCCTGTACTGGGCATATTGCACCCTCTGCTTGCTCTTTCAGCATCATTATGCAACCATGCCCCCTTTGATCCATTTTTGACCTCCTTATTTTGATCTGTATCTCTGTTACCCTCCAGTTTACATCCTCCTATTCTAACCCCCCTTCTTTGTCTTCTCTCCCATGGCCTACCACCTCACTCATTCTCATAGCCCCTACGAACATTACCACATAAATTGTCTGAAATAGATGAGCCTCGGCCTTTGATCTGCATATTGTCGGGAGCACGTCCTGCAGCCTTATTAGCCACTGCTCCCCTATCGGCCATCTATTATCTGCTAGCCCTTGTTTCAACCTGCTCCATCATTGCATCATTCTTCTGATGAGTAAGGATTTTGTCAGGTCCTTCCACCCTTTTAGACTGCAGATAACACTAATCCCTACCAAACAGACTCCCATAGTGGTGTGGGCTGTGTCTTTTTTCCACTGTTCCATGGTGAACATGCCCAACTGCTCCTCTGTGAGTGGTCTACTTACCTCCATCTGGTGCTCTGCCCTGAATGTTTGAAACACTCGCCAGGCCCCATCGTAGGCCCTCAGAGTCCGAGGTGCCCATAAGCTGTGAAACAACAGTTCTGCTCCTTCTTGCCAATGTCCCAGATGTTCGTTGGTATGGGTGTTTTTAGTTCTTCCGCTGTCGGTGCCAGCCTCTGAAAATGGTCCAGCTGCAGACGTGAAAGGCTGTCAGCCAGGGTATTGTGTACCCCTCTACAGTATGTGTTGTGCTCTAAATGACATGTTCAGCTGCAAAGCCCTTAAAACTAAAAGTCATAATACCTGCATGACTGTGCCTGACCTGGCTTCCCTGTTGTTCAGCACATCCACCACTGCTCTATTATCACACCAAAATGTCACTTTCTGATCCCGTAATTCCTCCCCCCAGACCAAGGTACACACCCATATGGGCATGATCTCTAGTAATGTTATATCTTTTACTTTCCCCTCCTTCACCCATCTGGCAGGCCAGGGTTCTGTGAACCATCTACCCCTCAGGTACCCCCCCATGCCTAACCCCCCAGCAGCGTCTGTGTAGAGGTCGAGGTCTGTGTTGTATAGCCACTCCTCTTGCCAGAAAGAGCACCCATTGAGCTCCCTGAGGAATTCTTCCCAGATTTTAAAATCCTCCCTGACACCTCGCGTCAAGTCTACCCAGTGATGTGGTCTGGTGACCCCTGCTGTAGCCCTGGCTAACCTCTTTGTGAATGCCCTTCCTGGTCTGATGGCCCTGCATGTGAAGTTCAGGAGTCCCAGTACCTGCTACACCAACTTTAGTTGTACCCATCTCCTGCTGGTATGTACCTGGATTAGTTCCTTCAACTTCTTTACTTTTTTGTCCGGTAGTCTAAATACTTTGCTCGGGGCATCTATCTCAATCCCCATAAATTCCATAACCCTACTGGGCCCCTCTGTTTTTTCTGGTGCCAATGGGATCCCCAGCTCCCGGCATAATTCCTGAAACTTACCCAACTTACCCAGCATCCTCTGTGTCTCCCTTTTCCCTTTTCCAATGAAAAGAAAATCATCCAGATAATGGATGACTGTCCTGTAACCCATTTTTTCTTGGAATATCCACTGCAAGCATGTGCTGAACGCCTCGAATGTAGCACATGATGTGGAACAACCCATCGGCATTGCTTTGTCAAAATAATACTGTCCCCCACTTTTAAAACCCAATAGATCCCATTCCTCCCTCCTGACTGGACGCAGTCTGAAAGTGAACTCAATGTCTGTTTTTGCCATCCACACATCCTCTGTGGCCTGGATTATCCAGACTGCATCCTTTAGTGTCGCATATGTCACCTTACTATGTTCCTCACTGATGAAATCATTCACCGACTCCCCTTCCAGATAGGACAGGTGGTGGATCACCCTGTACTCCCCTTCTTGTTTCTTGGGTACCAAACCCAATGGCGAGATCTGCATGTTTGGCAATGGGGGGCTGTTAAATGGGCCCTCTACCCTACCTTCTGTCTTTTCTTTCTCAATCTTTTGTCTTGGCATTTCCTTCTTTCCTTCTACTGACCAAAGGTTGCTCACCTCCCTCACGTGCTTGGGTCCCCTACACTGCAATGAAAACCCTGTGTTAAAACCCCTTAAAATCATATCCCTCACACTCGTGTCCGGATATCTGTCCAGGCAAACTGTCCATGCCTTCAAGTTGATGGGGGTTCTGGCCATCCCAAAATGTTCCCTGTTGTGCCCCCCAACCCTCCCTCTCGTTTTGTCTGACCTTTCTTCCCTCAGTGGTTCTGACCCCCTCTATTCCCGTTCCCCCTACCCCGCCCTCCCCTGTTCCATGTTTGCCCTTTAAACCCTGGCCATCTTGAAAAAACTTGACCTGATCCTTGCCCCCATGCCTTTGTGCTCCCTGGGTCCATGTTGTTCTACATTTGCTTGCTGGGTGCCCTCCTCCGCATTTTGAGTAGGCATGCTGGAAATTACATTGAGGCCATGAGCAAAAAGCCCTGTTATAAGCCCAGCAGCATCTCTGAGGCGTAAACCCCTTTTTGCCCCACTCACCTTCTGGTGTGGACTGATCTGTTACATAATCCGTCCACAAATCTATCTGCTTGGTTTCCCATCTCACATCTCCAGATGTTGCCATTCTCTGCCGAAAACATTCATCGTAGTATAACCACCCCACCCCACCCTTTGCTTTTGCTCTCTGTATTATCAATGAATAGGTAATGAGCGGGACGCCTAGCTCTGACCTTTTTTCCAGAATGATAGCTGAAAAAGTGGCAAAACCAAGGAACCACTCATCCTAAGTCTTCCCTTTCGTGAACTTGTCATCCTCTTTTTTCCTAAAAGCACTATGGCCACTGCCATCTCACTCTTACCTATGCCCTCAGTTTCCTCGTACTTGGCTGCCACCTCCTGGCTCACCAAAGCAAATATATCCACGTACTCTCCTTTCCATATTTTTTCCTTTGTGGCCAGTGGCACATGCTCGCCTATCCTCATCCCAGATGCACCTATCTCTCTTGTACCTTTCCCTTCTCTTTCCGCTCCCTTTTCATTATTTTCTGGCACCTCTTTCTCTGTCCTAATCTGCACCAGAGCCGATTCCATCTGCCCCAGCCCTCCTGTCCCCAGTGCCACCACAATTCGCCCTATATATTCTTTTATACTGTCACCCACTGCACTGGATGTGTTACCTGTAACTTTGTCCAGGCTGAGCTGCCTGGAGTCCTCCAAAGTTCCCCTTGCTTCTCCCTGCGGTTGAGGTGGATGGTGAGCTACTGGGGTCTGCGGAGGGAACACCCTGTTCTGGGCGTCGAGTCTGGGTTCAGCCGGGGAGATCCCCCCTTGATCTGGGGTGGGTACTAACATCACCGGGTCCACAGGCCGCAGAAGTACTCGATCAACCACCCTGGTGGACCCTGCTATCACCGGTGATACCCTAGCGGAACTACGTAGCCCTTCGGTTGGTCATTTCCCACTGCCACCTTTTCCCAGGCCCGCTTTTCTCGTCTCCCTGGTTCCTCCCCCGCCACCAGTTCCCACATTCTGTTTACCTTTTCTGCCAATTCAATTATAGCCTTGTAAGCATTTTCCTTTGATGGCCTGCTCTTCTTTGGTGCCATGTCCGTCTTATCTTTGATCTGTGAGGAAAACTACAGGAAAAGAAAAACAGGGTTATTTGTATATCTTTACCTCCTTGTATGCCTTCCTCCTGTTCTTCACACCACCGGCCCCCTTAAAACAGACTGGGCCACCAGCAAAGGCCCCCATCCTGCTTGACAGGTTGCCAGGTCCCATGGCTGTTCTCAGCCATGCCCTACTGAGACCGCATTGTGAACAACCTGGCACCACCCCCCCGTCCTCCACTCAAGTGCCTCCTCTTATTTATAATTGCAAAAACATTTTTTTTTTTTTTGGTCTTGAGCCTCTCACAGCATCCTGCCATCCCTTAGCCAGGCTGCACTGTGCTGGCCACCCCAGGAGCTTCGTCCTTCTGAATGCTTCCATTTCCCTGCCTCCCCACCTGCCTGGGCTGACCAAGGCACCCCCAGTCAGTATCCCTACTATAGGAAACGGACGCACCATGTGGTCCAATAATTGGCCAGCTTCTTTTCACTTGTGGTACCCAAAAAGGAGGGGAAAGGCCAAAACAGCCAGCAGTCCCCAAAAAGTGAGGGCACCGCTTCCAATGCGACCCACTCCCAGTGTGGGACGTCGCCCACGAGGTCCTGGGTCACGATCCCCCTCATTCTGCCCTTGGCCTCTCCCAGGCCCCTTATTCCCCCCAGCATGCCTCATCAAAAGGAGAGGGACCCCCAGAGCTGTGGAAATTGCCCTATCACATGGGCATGCTTCTGTCCCAACCTCCCAGTGGTGTGTGATGTCACGCCATGTGGTCCCCTGTTGAACTCACTCTCCCTTGTTCCAGGTCCTTTTCCCAGGCCTACTCTCCTTATTTGCCCAGAAAATGCCTCACCCCGCCCCAGTAGCCACCCAAAGAAACCAGGCGAGTGCTCTCTTATGCAGCCCCACATGGCTTGTGACGCATGCTATGTGGTTCATGCATTGGGGCCTCTTCCAGGCCTACCATCCATTCTAGACAACTGAGTGGCCCCCAAACCACCACCAGCACACAAAAGCAAGACACCAGGATGCTCGCCAAGTGGTCCCAGGATCGCACTCGCCCTTCCCGGCTTCACAGCTTCTTCAAGGGCTCCTGATCATAAACATCCAACAAAACATCCTCCCAGTGCCACCTTAAGCCAAGAAAACCAAAGGCAAGTGCCTGTCTAGTAACACCCCACTTAGCGTGTGATGCACGCCACGCTGACCACAGGCTCAGGGCCTCTTCTAGGCCTTCCATTCCTCCTCAGGCCCAGTAAAGCCACCAAACAGCTACCAGAGCTCTAGGAAGGACAAAAAAGGGGGTTCTACAACCCCGCACATGGTGTGTGATGCACGCCATACTGACCATAGGTTCAGGGCCTCTTCTAGGCCTCCCATTCCTCCTCAGGCCCAGAAAGGCCACCAAACAGCTACCAGAGCTCCAGAAAGGACAAAAAAGGGGTTTCTATAACCCCCCACATGGCATGTGATGTCACACCACGTGGTCTTGACTTGCGCTTGCTCCCCCATCTCAACGGCCTCTTCCAGGCCCACTATTCATACCAGGCAGCCACACAAAGGGATAAACTGCTGCAAAATGCAAATTCATGGAAATGCTTTGTTACCACATCCCAAAAACTGTGCAAGGCACCATGCCCTGTGTTCCCTGCTCATGCACCCTCTCCCCTGCTCAGGGTCTCTTTCAGGTATACAAATTCTTAGCTGCGAGCAAAAAACAGTCCTCAAAGTACCACAAAGCATCACAATAATCAAAATAAATCTTTACAAAAAGACCCCCATGAGGCGTGTGCATTGCCCCACGTGGTCCTGGGTTGCTCTCTCATCCACATTCTGATCCCCATCGCTACTCAGGATCCCCCACATTTGCTCAGTTGTATACTGTGACATGTATTATCTTAATACTGTATATATTCTTTCTCTCCTTCTCTCTTTCTTTTTTTTTAAAACTTCACATGTCTTCCTGCAATATCAACTGTTTGTTTCTTTACCTCTCTCTCCTGGTGCACAAACCTTAAAGAATTTGCCAATCCGACGTGCTGCAGTTGATGTAGATCAAAACTCCAGCAAAAAGTGGCTGAGGTCCCTTTGTGCTGTCCCTTATGTACCTCCCTTCGCCCCTCCCCTTCCTGCTACCTACCCATTGTTCTAGCCCTTCCCCCCTCCCCTTCTGAGTGCAACCATTCTATGCAGGAGGGAAGGGGTGCACCAGGACAACCTGGTCTGCCCCTTAAAGGGCAAACTCCATTAACATAGTATGATCCCCTCTTCTGTCCCGCCTTATTCCTTACATAATTTAGCATTCCAACTCCACACAATCATCAATTGCCTCTCCAGTGAGTTTACATCCTGTCCAAAAATGTTTCATTTCCCACCAGATTTTGTACTGTTGATACTTTGCCTGCTAAGTGAACACACATTTAGTGTGCCCTGAGCTGTTAGTGAGTTGCTGTCCCTATGATGTAATGGTTATGTCACATTCTGTTATACTAGGGACTGGGGATCTAATCCCAGCAGGTGAGTTACCTTACACAGTTTGCTGTTCTTAGCTAAATTTACTTCTCAAATCATTTACTATTCCAAATTCATGCCACCATGAAGCTACACTGAACTGAGTTTCCATCTTACAAAAAAGAATAGAAGCATACTTAAAAGTTACAACCATGATTTAAACCATTGATCTTTTGCCTGCTAAGCAGACACACATTCAGTGTGCAACTAAGCTGCAGGTACAGGTAAGCAAATCACATTTCCTATGATGTAGAGGGTATGTCACAACCTAAAACCTGCAAAAGAGGCAACTGGTCATATAATCCCAGTAGGGAATTTACCTTCATAAGTGAGTGTACTTATGTAATTTAGTATTCCAACTCCACACCACCACCATGAATCACCACGCAAGTGAGTTTTATCTTACAAAACACATTTGAAAAAAAAAATGATTAAGTCCCTGGCAGGATTTTAATTTCTGATGCTTTGCTTGCTAAGCAAACTCACATTCAGTGTGCCACTCAGTTGCAGGCCAATGAGCTGCAGCTCCTATGATGTAACAGTTATGTCACAACTTGCAAAAAAAGGTAACTGGGGATGTGATTTACCTAAACAAATTGTTCTTTGTTAAATTTACTTCTCTTATAATTTGTTTTCCAACTTTACACTACCATGAATTGTTATTCTTATTTATTTGATTTAGCCTTCCCAAAATATGGATAACTTGTTTTATCATTTTTGTTTTAATTCTACTGTATTTATACCTGCTCTGTTTGGTTTTATGTGCAGCGCCTTGGTTTGGAAAGGTGCTAAAAAAATAAAGTTTGACTTGACTTGACTTCGCTTGACTTGACTATTCAATTGAGTTTCCATTTTAAAAAAATAACTTTATGGTCTGAACCAGGATTTGGTTCACTGATCATTTGCTTATTAAGGAAACCAAATTCAGTGTGCCACTGAGCTACAGGTAACTGATTTGCAGTTCCTTTAGAAGACAGATTATGTCACAAGCTGCAAACCGGGTGACTCTAATTGTATTTAGGCCTAGACAAGCTTTAGCTGGCACCAATTTATACTGACTACAACATACCATACAATAAAGTTCAATTATCTGAAAGTCTTCTATTTAGCTCTGCTGAATCTATTCACTACAGTAGCAATGACATTGAAAAATGCCTCTCATACAACTAAAAGTGTAATGAGAAAGAAAACAAAAAAGTGCAATACATGGGATCAAACCCAGGCTTGTCTGGGTCTGAAACCCTACATGAACCCTTGAAAGCCCTATATAATACACATTAGGTTCCTAGAGCACAGTGTCTGTTAGCCTTTTACATTATTTTAACACATTCCAAAACTACCACTTTTTAACCTTTACCTTGCTCATACAATTCATTTCACATTTTTTACTGGGGGGGGTTGCTACTGGTTTGTGGCATATGACAAATAAACGAATAGAATCCAGTACCCCCCTCCCCCATGGCAAATCTGAGAGACAAAACATTAAAACTGCCTGAATTGGCTATTTTCTTACATTTAACTCCATGAAAAAGGGTCCTCTTACTTATCAAATTAGAATTCCAATGAAAGCAAGTCAAACCACCAATAGTCAAGGTGGAACCCCAGTTTTGTTCCTACTTCCCAGCTCTGAAATATCTATAGTGGCTACTCTGAAATATAGTGCATTGCCTAAATTTGTTCCTTTATAGTAAAGTGCTTCCACCCAGGAAATGTCACAGGTGATCAAAGGGAGCATAGTAAAAAGGAGAACTACAACTCCCCAAACTGGTTCTATGTCATAACAGAGATAGTGGAATAGTGATCACAGTTTGGGCGAGTGTACATCCCTGAAAATGAATCATGGCAATGTACACTGACAGCAACCAGAAAACTGCTGACTGATTTTCTATGTTATGTGGCGGGGGGGGGGGTGTCACCCCCTACACCCCACTACTTAATCGCAAAATCTATCATGGCCAGAATCAAACCAACACCCTTCCAGCCCCAGCCCACTACCTACCCACCATGCCACATGGCCAGCTCAGCAGCCAATCACCGCACTACACCCCACATACCCTCCCACCCCTTCCGCCTGTCATGCAACATGCTCCCTCCCCCCACATGCATGTATATATAGCGACATCTCATTGCTATACTTGCCTATAACCCCACTGGGTCACTATCCTGCCAGGTAGCCCTGTACACAGGCACAGTAAGTGAGTCACCCTTTTTGAAAGCCCTCAATTGTGGTCGCCTTTTTCACGGACCCGGTATACCCCCAAAACTCAACACATTTCAAAACTAGCATGCTCTAACTTTTGCATTTTTCACAAAATTCAATTCGCATTTCTACTGAGTGGTGCTACTAGTTTGTGGCATATGACAAACGAACAAACAAACAAAAAATCAAAATCCAGTGCATCCCCCATGGAAAATCTGAGAAATAAAACATTTAAACTGCCTGAATTGGCTATTTTCTTACTTTCAACTCCATGAAAAAGAGTCCTCTTAGTTATCAGATTGGAATTCTAATCTAAGCAAACCAACTCACCAGACATCATTTAGGAACTCCAGGGTCTGGTCCCTACTTCCCAGCTCTGAATGCCTGTAGTGGATACACTTAAATAGAGTGCATTGCCTGAACTGGCTCCTTGGTAAAAAAGTGCTTCCACCAAAAAAATTTCACAGTTGATGAAAGGGAGCATGCTAAAGAAAGAGAACTAGAACTCTCGAAACTCTTAACACATTCCAAAACTAGCAAGTCTTAAGCTTTGCAATTCTCACAAAATTCATTTCAAACTTTTTACTGAGGGGTGCTACTGATTTGTGGCATATGACAAACAAACAAAAAAGCAGAATCCAGTGCACCCCCATGATTAATCTGAGAAATAAAACATTTAAACTGCCTGAATTGGCTATTTTCTTACTTTTAACTACACGAAAAAAGGTCCTCTTACTTATCAAATTTGAATTTCAATGAGAGCAAGCCAAACCACCAATAGCCAAGGTGGAACCCCACAGTTTTGTTCCTACTTACCAGCTCTGAAATATCTGCAGTGCCTACTCTGAAATAGAGTGCATTGCCTAAATTTGCTCCTTTATAGTAAAGTGCTTCCGGCAATGAAATGTCACAGGTGATAAAAGGGAGCATAGTAAAAAGGAGAACTACAACTCCCAAAACTGGTTCTATGTCATAATAGAGATCGTGGAATAGTGATAGCAGTTTGGATGGGTGTACATCCCTGAAAATGAATTATGGCAATCTACACTCACAAGCAACTAGAAAACTGCTGCCTGTTTTCCTACGTTATGTGGGGGGGGGCTTCACCCCCTACACCCCCCCTACTTAATCACAAAATCTATCATTTCCAGAATCAAACCCAACACCCTTCCAACCCCAGCCCACTACCTAGCCACCACACCACATGGCCAGCTCGGCAGCCAACCACCGCACTACACCCCACATACCCTCTCACCCTTTTCACCTGTTATGTGACGTGCTCCATCCCCCCCACGCACATGTATATACAGCGACATCCCATCGCTATACTTGCCTACAACCCCATCTGTTCACTATCCTGCCAGGTAGCCCTGTACACAGGCACAGTAAGTGAGTCGCCCTTTTTGAAAGCCTTCAATTCTGGTTGCCTTTTACGTGGACCCAGTATACCCCCAAAACTCTTAACACATTTCAAAACTAGCATGTTCTAACTTTTGCATTGTTCACAAAATTCAATTCACATTTCTACTGAGTGGTGCTACTAGTTTGTGGCATATGACAAACAAACAAACAAACAGAATCCAGTGCATCCTCCATGGGAAATCTGAAAAATAAAACCTTTAAATTGCCTGAATTTGCTATTTTCTTACTTTTAACTCCATCAAAAAGGGTCCTCTTAGTTATCAGACTGAAATTCTAATCTAAGCAAACCAACTCACCAGTCATCAATGTGGAACTCCAGGGTCTGGTCCTTACTTTCCAACTCTGAAATGCCTGTAGTGGCTACTCTTAAAAAGAGTGCATTGCCTGAACTGGCTCCTTGATAAAAAAGTGTTTCCGCTGAGGAAATTTCACAGTTGATGAAAGGGAGCATGCTAAAGAAAGAGAACTAGAACTCCCAAAACTCTTAACACATTTCAAAACTAGCATGACCTAAGCTTTGCAATTCTCACAAATTCAATTCACATTTCTACTAAGGGGTGCTACTGGTTTGTGGTATATGACAAACAAACAAACAGAATCCAGTGCACCACCATGGTTAATCTGAGAAATAAAACATTTAAACAGCCTGAATTGGTTATTTTCTTACTTTTAACCCCATGAAAAGGGGTACTCTTAGTTATCAGATTGGAATTCCAATGTGAACAAGCCAAACCTCCAATTCTCAAGGTGGAACCCCATGGTTTAGTCCCAACTTCCCAACTCTGAAATGTCTGCAGTGGCTAATCTTAAGTACAGGCAGTATAGTGCAGTGGTTAAAGGCTCTGAGCTGCAAATCTGGAGACCTGGGTTTGAATCCCATAGCCCCCACTTGCATACTGTGTGACCCATAGCAAGTCACTTAACTTCCCTGTGCTCCCAGGTTGCACCTGTAAACAAGCTTTCAGCTTAGTGTGTCTCACCTGGTTAAACAACTGGAAAAAAAAAGTAGAGTGTATTGCCTAAATTGTCTTCTTTATAGTAAATTACTTCCATCCAAGAAATGTCACAGGTGATCCAATGGAAAATGTTAAAATGGAGAACCACAACTCCCAAAACTCTTAACACATTCCAAAATTAGCACACTCTAACCTTAATTTTAAGCCTTTTCATCCTAACTAAATGCACTGACTACACCTTATCCAGTCAGGTGCATGCCCGATAATGGCATGCCCATTTTCCTGACCCACTAGTGTACAAGGAAAATGTTCACCTATGTGGCTACCTGGTACAAGAAAAAAACAGTCACTTGGCACTGAGACATGAAGGCCATAAGAAGAGAAAAACATTCACATGTTTTGTCTGAAGGATAGTGACCTAAATGAGCTGAACAATATCTATTATGCTCTGCTCTAATTATGTAGTAACTTAGGACCACAAAAAGTCAGTCTAAAGGTAATGAAAAAGAGATAGTGTGCTTACAGTATTCAGAAACTGCTAATACTTTATTTTTGGCTGAATGTAAATTGCTTTTCAAAAATCTCTCCCAGGTCTTTTTTTTCATCTGGACCATATCTTGGATTTAATGTCCCAACTCAATCGATCCAGTAGGCTTCCTGTGTTTGTCAATGTCCCTCCTCTCTTCAGTGTTTCAATTTTCTGTAAGCCCTCAGCTAAAGTGTAGATATGTTGTGTTTTTCAGTTGTAAAATGTCTTGCCAAGGCTGACTTAATCTCCCAACATCTTATTTTACCTTTGTGTGTATTTTTTTTCTTACAAAGCTCTCTCATGGTTTTCTCTATGTAGGTTTTGTTAGATGGACATTTTAACATGTACATCACTTGTGTCTGACAAGTTATAAACCATATTTTCTCTCTGTTTTCATTTGTGTACATATTATGAACAGTTTTGGTTCTTTTTGTATTGTTATAATTTTGACAATTTCCACATGGGAAATTCCCTACTGTTGGTTGTTGCCCTCTAAATATCTCATACTTTATTTGGGGGATTCTATGAGCTGAGTTGGAGAGTCTGTCAAATGTTGTACCTTCTTTGCTACAACCAAAGATTGCTGTTTAACAGTGTCAGAGGCCTGTAAAACATGCAAATGTCTATAGATACAGTTTTTAATATGTCTGAACATATCGCAGAACCCAATGGCAAGTATAGCTCTGTCATCTTTATTATTTTTTTATTTCTGTCCTTCCTAGGTTTCATAGTGAGTCTTATACTGGAGAATCCCATTTCCCTTTGGCATTGTCCAACATCCTTGCACTGTATCCTCTGTCTTTAACTCTTAATTGTAGTTCCTTCACAGCCTCCTGGTAGTCCACTATTCATGAACAGTTTTTTGTTGACATGGACCATATGTCCATATGAAATATTATTAATCACGTCCTTATTATGGTAACTCAGCTTGCACAAGTGCATTTCTATCTGTTGATTTTCTTTAAAATTATGTGCAAGATTGGTTTCCTTCTTTGACAATGTTTAAGTCTAAGAAATTTACACTGTTGAAATCATGGGTCATGACACATTTTATAGATTTAGTTCTCTCATCTATGTATTTCAAGAACTCCTGCAGTCCTTGCACTGTTTGTTGCCATATACTGTACAAAAAAAATTTCACCAATGAAGTGTTTCAGTACCTGTTTAGAAAATGTTTTTTTTTATTTACTGGGTTCTGATTGGCTAGTACCCCTGCCATGGGGGGGCGTATATTAACTTTCAATAGATGCCCAGCAAATAAAAAGTGCCAGTCACCTGACTCCATCACCACCTCAGCAATCCTTGCACCCACCATGCTTGCTCATTGGCCAAAACCACCCTATTCAAGTCAAAATCAGTGCCATTGTTTTCTCTCACTTAATAAGTACACTGGCACCCCCATGGATCCCTTCTTCAGTGCCAGCATACCCCCAACAAGAGAAACACCCCACTCCCAGCAGGATTCCCCAAATATATTCATTTTGGCATTGTAAGGTACCACTTACTCAGTCAAAACATTTCTTGTACTAAAATAAAAATTTTCTTTTTAAGCCTCTAGTGCTAGCATGTCATGTGCTCAGTGATACTCACAGTTCCATATTGCAGCCATCTCGATTTCAGCATGACTCCTCTTCCCAACTCTCAGCTTTCAGCATTTTAATCCTGTTGTGGACCTAGCTACAAAAACACCCAAAACCAGTGGAAATGCCACAAATGTACCTCTCTGTGTGACAATATTTTTTTCTTTCTTTTTTTCCTGGCATTTCTCCATGGCTGTTGCTTTGTAAAACTAACAGTTAAATGCGACAGTAACTGTAACTGCCCCACAAATGAAATAAGTAGGTAACATCCCATCTTTTATTTCCTTTAAAAAAAAACAGCCAGAACACGGCCTCCCCTTCCTTGCTGCTGCTCATGCACTTTCTACAAAACCAGCAAACACAGCAGTCTGTTCTTCTCCGCTACTCTTGAGCTTTTAACAAAATCAGCAGCCAGTTCCTCTCTGCTACACTTGCACTACTGATGCCTTTGAGCTCTCTCTTTCCCCTGCAGACAACCAGTACAGAGAGGCAGTATAGTGAAGTGGCTTAAGGCTCTGAGCTGCAAACCTAGAGACCTGGGTTTGAATCCCACAGCCTCTACTTGCATACTGTGTGACCCTGAGCAAGTCACTTAACTTTACTGTGCTCCCAGGTCTCAACTGTAAACAAGCTTTCGGCTTAGTGTGCTACTTCTGGTTAAACAATTGGAAAAAAAAACAGAAATAATTAAAAGAAGCACGTTCCATGTTTAAAGAAGATTCCTCTTCTCTCCTGCTGTCCTTCCCCATTCCGGTATAATCACTTTGAAACATGTCATCCCATATAAACACAGTGTCAGTGGGGGAAGAGGCTGATGTCACTCAATAAAAAAAAGGAACATGCCGTATGGAGGGGACAGTACACTTTTTTAAGCAAACCAACTGTGGAGAGGGGGCATCTCACCAGGGAAGCAACTATTGCTGCAGTGCCCTCTACTGACATTCCAGTGGTGGGACTATTTTATGGGGAAAAACTCCTTTCTGATCATTTCTACATTTGTTTTTACTCTCTTGACTCTTCATTGCCTACATACAAAGTGCCACTTGTAGCCAATTTTCTAAGCACAATAATACCCTCCAGGGTGGGCAGTATTGGGAAATACTGGACCTTCCAGGGGCTATAAGGCCCTTCACCTGTGGCATCTGGCCTCATTATGCCCCTGGGTGGTCCGGTACTTTCCAATACTGCCCAACCTGTCAGGTATTATTGCTTACATCTTGTCATGTTGCCTGTTTCGTTCTCTCACAAATACCATCCATGAATATGTTTGCAAAGTTATTAATTTAATTATTTGAAACATTGGATTTATAGACCTTTGAGTCAAAGACTCATTTACAAGGCACCTCATCATAGAGAACAATGACAGACAATGTTACATAGTTCAATATACAGCAATAGTTACAGGTTTCAAACAATGATTACAAGGTTTAAAAGGTGTTACAGGAGGACAATGCCTCAGTGATACAAGAGTTGCAAATGACTTGGCACTACTTCTGTTGAACAGCTGTGGCATCTCTTCTACCTCTTCCACTGTGTATGAAATTTCCATTCATCCATAAAATCAAAACAAAGAATTTCCTTTTTTTGTTTACTGTTTCTTGCAAGAAGTCACCTTCCCACATAGACATGCTATCTGTAATAGTTTGCCTTTTCACATAAAAGATAAGAAACCACTGTGTCTGCACTCAAAAACAAAATAAAGATTTTCATTCTGTTTCACTTTCAGGCTACCATGCCCATATAATTTAGAACAAACTCTGGTCAGAGTCAACATGGCTGCTTCAGAGTGGCAAGTCTGGGTGAAAAGTACTTGGAGCCCCCATCAAAGTGCATGTGTGATGAAAGAGACCACCATTTCCCAAGATAGCCATTGTGACAGAAGTGTGCATGTGCAATACTCGCACATGTTCAATGCACTCACGGTGGCCATTTTGAGCACAGTGGTCTCTTTTGCTTCACCCACAACTGCGGAAGTGACAGGCAGAAACAAAATAGTGCCTCCAGGCAGGGGGAGATTGTGTAGCTCACTGAGGGGAGGGGTGGTAGGAACGAACCCACCGGCACTGATGGTAGCACTGTGAACATGGGACTGCAGCACTGTGGAAGCACAGAGCAGAGGTATCCAGTCATGTGCTTCCAAAGCCCCTTTTCACTCTCCTAGCAAAATGTGTGCAGCACTTCTCCCATGAAGCCATAAAAATGAACAACTTGGCTATCTCTAAAGAATAGTGGGCTGAAATGTGATCAGAAAGCACAGCATGTCATGGACTCACACCTGAGAAAATTTCAAGAATCCCTTATTATATACAGTAACAAAAATGGGTAATAAACAAAAGGGCCACTTTTGTGTTCCGTGCACCATACTTAGTAAAGTACACAAATATGTGTATCTTAAAAGCCTAGGTGCCTGATGTTCAAAGCCCTGAGAATTTCAAAAGCTCCTGGTACACTGATCATATGGCGCACAGGGCTTGCAGCTCTATCTGGGCCTGCAATCAGGATGTTCACCCCTTGAAAATTTGGTCCTACAGTTTAAACATTTTCCTCAGACCCAGTGTAATTACTTTAAGGACTATTTTACTTGAAGTGGCAGCATTTAAGCTATTTTAAATTCACATTTTTATATTCACTTACAAAGCATGCAACCATAATGGTATCAATGTGTTTTGAAAGGGTGTTTGGAGTATGCCCGTCCTTCACCTTTCACAGCTTCAGAATACTAACTCTTCTTCTTCATTCTGTCCACTCGCTACCTTTCTCCTCCTTTTTTTTTTTTGAAGCCCTTGCCCAATCACAAGGCTGTAAAATGCAATTGGCAGAGATCTTGTGCAATTGTTAATTTTGACTGCATGAAACTTTATTCCTGCTTCCTGTTCCATGTACATGCTGCTGCTAATTTCATTCATATTTGGTGCAGTTAAGTGCTTTGCTTCTTAGGAAATGACAGAGATGTTGTACAACTTTTATCATTTGCATACCCATGATGCAGTGCTGCAACTCATTGAATTAATGTATTCTAATATGTTGTAAAAATCAAGTAAAGTATGTTCTAACATGTTCCTACAGTAACTAATCACTTTTTATAAGGAGCTGTGTTACTTTGCTTACCTGCATTTTGAAAAATAAAATTTAATAATTTTGGTGATTACTGTATAAATAAACAATGTTTGACACATATACAGTACTCAGGAGGATTTTATAAAACTTTTGTATACTTTATGCCCCCTTTTTCGTGACTGGCCCACGTCAGTCCTGCCACTCCACTGAGCCCTTCCACCAGCAATCCCTGGGACATACCTCCACTCCATGTCCCCCCACGGGAAAGGCTGCTGGAGATTGGGCCCTACTCTTCCATCAGAGTTAGAGTTTTGGTCCTGGAGTATGGAGCCTAGTTGGCGGTGCAATACCTGTGGTGGGTGAAGGACAGCATTTGGCATGGTAAGATGGGTTTTTCCATATTTTTCTGCACTATCCCACAGATGCCAGGAAGACCTTGGCAGATGCAGTGTGCATCATACTACTGACGTCCCCTTCCCTTTACCCCTGGCTCCAGCTTGCACTGTCAGTTTGGGTCATCCAGGTGGAGGTACTGCAACAGAGTTCAGACTCCCTCCAACCCCTTTGGAGGTAACCATCCATGGGATGGTCAGCCATCCTTCCTCGGTTGTCCCTCCAACAAACCTAAGACCAGGGACACTAGTTTACTGTGACTGAAAAAGGGCAAAATCCATTTTATTATATGGAAGCACTGGTAGTGTCACTGGTATTTACAAAGCCAAAATCCATTTTACTAGTGTATTTTTTTTTATGAGATTTGTTTAGCATTTTTTTCTCAGCTAACATGAACTTTAGCAATTTTTTTGTCTAGTAGTGTGCATCAATCCTTGTAGTTTTTAAAAATAATAAACTCTATGTTAAGCTCAGCTTGTACCTCATTTTGGTTTTGTGTCTTATATGTATACACAGTCCTCCCACCATTATCACAGCCTATTCTCCTAAGTGATGTAGTGTGCAGATTTTGCAGGTGTGTGTGTGTGTGTGTGTGTGTGTGTTGACCTCATGTATGTCATCTTGAGTAAACCAGCACTCATACATGACAACAGCAGTGTGATGGGCCCCATCCCTCTGGGGGTGATGGCAGCGGAAGAAGCACTATTTCCCCCATCCCTGAGGTGTAACAGCAGCAACAGGAGCAGCAGTGTGGCTACAATCCCTCGGGGGTAACGGCAGCAACATTATGGCCTTCATCCCTCAGGGGTGATGGCAGCATCACTATGGCCACTATTCCTCAGGGGTGAGAGCAGCAACACTATGGCCCCCATCCCATAGGGGTGGTAGTGACAGCAGCAGGAGCAGCACTATCTTCCCAACCACTCAGGGGTAATGACAGCAGCACTATGGCTCCCATCCATCAGGTGTAACAACTGCAGCACTATGACTCTCACCCTGGCAGCAGCAGCACTAGGACCTCCATTTCTCAGGTGTGATGGCAACAGCACTATGGCCAACAATACCACAGAGGTGATGACAGCAGCATCACTGTGGCCCATCCCTCAGGCTTGACAGTGGCAGCAGCACCACTGCGGCCCTCATCCCTTAGGTGTGATAGCAGCTGCAGCACTATGGCCCCATACTCTCAGGTGTGGTGGCAGCAGTAGCACTACATCCCCCCATCTCTCAGGTGTGATAGCAGAAGCAGCACTATGGCCCCCATGCTGCTGTAGTCACACCCTTCAGTCATGACTACAGCAGCAGCATTATGGCCACCAATCTACAGAAGTGACAGCAGCACTATGGCTGTAATCCCTCAGGAGTGATGGCAGCACTACACCTCCTATCCCTCAATCATGACTTCTGTCTGCAGCAGCATTACTGGCAACATCTGTCAGGTGCAAAGGCAGCAGCACCACTATGGCCCCCCATTCCTCAAGTGTGACAGCAGCAACAGCACTATGGCTGTCATCCCTCAGGTGTGATAACAGCAGCAACACTATGGTCCCCATCCCTCAGTGGTGAGAGCAGCACCACTAATGCCTCAGTTGCTTAGGTGAGATGGCAGCATCCACCTAAAAAATCCACACGTGATTAGTGGAGGACCTTCTTATGGAAAATCATGCAACTCCCAAATATACCATTTTTGACTTGGTCTCCTTGAAAAGGGGGTCTCACAGTTCTCATGTCCGAGCTCAGATGTGAATTGAGCACCATTCTACCCACTGGCATTGTATAGCACCTGAGGCCTTACCTTCTGTGTGTCCCTGAGTCTGCTTTCTGGCTTGTGTGCAGTTACAGTACCCCACTCAACCCTAATTGCATTATACTGTGGCAGGTACAGTGATATCAACAGTTGGGCTAATAGCAAACTCAAGGGCTCACTGATGCTAAGGACCTGTTGACTCACTTAGAGTAACACAACAAGCAACTGTAGCATCCCCACTTTGCCCACTAGCATCATACAGTATGTGAGTGTTACTCACCTGCAGCCATAGTTCTAGAAGTAATATATGGTGCCCATCCACACTTAGGCAGTCTCCCTTTCCCTTTAGTTCCATCCAGAACATCTTCAAGCTAAGTTTCTTCAACTCATGCAGGTGATAACATGCTCAGCTCCACCCCATAATGTCAGATCTTGCATGCTGGAAGCAGGGATCCATGTGCCAGTTGCTGGGAAGGTTGGGTGGGTTGTGTGGATGTGCACCATATACTACTCCTAGAACTATCCTAATTTACCTGTTTCCTCCTGTACTATATACTTCCCTTCATGAATGTAACCTATTACATACTATTATTTTCTTGCTTTCTTTTTTGCATTATTTCTAGCTGTCTTTCCTATTTACTATTGCTACTTCTTATCATTTCTGCATCTACCAATTTTTTTTGTAATACCCATCCATTGTTCCAATCCCTACTACTCTTATAATGTTCACCTTCCAGAACCTTATGTTTATTACTTGAATGTTTTTTACTTAATTGTAATCTGTCTTTACATTTGTACTTACACCCTTGCCCTTTCCCTGGGATGCACCTGGAAACAAGATGTGGCTCAGTGTGCCTCTGCTGGTTACCAAAACTTTAAATAAATATACTATGGTTACAGTTGAGTGCCGCTCATTTCTAGGGACATGTATATGGTGTACTATCCACACATAGACAGATTGCTAGCAGTTCTCTGGTAGGCGGGTCAAGACGCAAACACCTACTTGGAAAAAAAAAAGGATTGGAGAACTGAGGTTCCAAAACCAGCATCATGATTTCACCTAAGGTTGATGTGGGAATGGGAAATAAAGGTGTGTGTTGACTTCCAGATAGCAACCCATGCATACCATGAAGCAGCCACCAATGCAGCAGTATGTTTAGTGGAATAAGCCCTAAGCTCTACAGGAGGCTCCCTCCAAGCAAACCTATAGCAGAAGACAATCCACCTGCCAGTCATCCACTTAGCTGTCAGTCTGCCAGGTGCAGCTTCAGCATAGGTGACAAAGAACTGGTGAACCTTTCCCCAAACTCCAGCTGAGTGGACCCCCGAGGTTGGATTGGTGAAGTACACAAGGAGGTTGATAGCGTGGTTAAGGAGAAACTTCAAAACAACCTTTGGAAGGAACTTCGGGTTGGGGAAGAGGACAACCTTTTCCCTGTGGAACACCAAGTATGGAGACTCCATCAAGAGCACCTGGAACTCATTGATCATTCTTGCAGAAATTGTAACCATCAAGAAAGTGGTCTTCCATGACAGGTGATAGATGTCACACCTGTGCCTTGGTTTGAATGGCTTACCCATGAGCATTACTAAGACAAGCAACAGGTCCCATGGTGGTAGTGGTTCATGCACTGGTAGGGACAGGTGGTCAAGTCTTTTAAAGACATGCCTGACCACCTTTTCCTGTGCCACCATCTGCCTATCAGCCAGTGCTCAGTATGCAGAGATGACTGCCAGGTGCACCTTGAGGGTTGTCGACCTAATGCTGAACTGGGAGAGGGGCCACAGATAGTCCAGAATGCTAGCCAGGTGAGCAAGCCAGGAGGTCTAGCTTCCAGCCCTGTAACCAAATGGAAAACCTCTTCCATTTGAAGGCATGGTACTGACAGGTTTACTCATTCCAGGAGGCTTCCACAGCCTGGAGAACCTCTTTAGAAAGACCCAAAGTCTGGAACTTTAGTCACTCAGGAAGCAGGCTATCAGGTGTCAGGACTGAAGGTCCTAGTGCAAGACCTTTTCCCTTGTCACAGGAGAGTAGATACAGGCACAGAGGTAGTCATGATGGAGTCCTGCTACTGAGGCTGAGAATATTTGGGTACCAGAACTGATGTGGCCAGTCTGGGGCTGCCAGGATCATCTGCACCTTTTCACTCTCCACCTTGACCAGCATCCTGTGGATCAGTGGAAAAGCATGGAAGGTGTAAAAGAGGCCTGGGGTACAGAGCCTCACAAAGGCATCCCCCATCAGTGTCCCTCACTGAAGAAGGCAGGCAAAGAACAGCCTCAGCTTTGCATTCTCTCAGGAGGTGAGCAGGTTGGTCAGGAGAGTGCCTCACTGGGAGAACAGGTGGTCCACCACCTCCTGATGAAGGGTCCACCTGTTGGACACCTAGTCTGCTCTGCTGAGGGTGACTGCCAGATGGTTAGTGGCTTCAGCCGCATGAATTACAAGGAGATCAGCATTCAAGCTGCACATGCAGGTCCAGGTGCAGAGGCCTTCCTGACATAGCCAGAAGGACTGCGTTCCACCTTTCCTGTGGAGGTTGTACAAGGCTGTGATATTGTCCATCTTGACCTATGTGACCTGACCCCAACACGACGGACCAAATGCTGTCAGAGCCAGATGCACCACAAGGAGCTCCAGCAGGTTGTTGTAGCATTGGGACTCTTTGGGATCAAGAGCCCATGGGCACTATGGTCCACCAAGTAGTCTCCCTAATACACCATAGATACACCAGTCATCAGAATGACTGTCAGCTCTAGGTGGATGAATGGGACTCCTTCCTGCAGATGTTCCAGGACAAGCAACCACTGGATGGTATCCCATATCCACTGCATCACCACAGCTGACTGGTCCAGCTGACAGAGGTGCTAAGACTACTGGTGATCAATCTCCCACTGCAGTAAGCACATCCACCAGTGGGCCCACTGGACCACACTGTTGCAGGATACCATGTACCCCAGCAACCTCAGGAAGTCCCAGCATGATGCAAGTTCCCAACTTGAAATGGACTGGCAAAGGGGGTAAGGTTTGCTGCCTAGTTCAGTGGGAGTTGGGCCTCAGCCTGGAGGGAGTTGAACTCTACCCTGATGAAGTGAATGACTTGCAAGGGGTCAAGTTATGACATGGCCAGGTTGATAAGCAGACCCAAGGCTGACCAGTTCTGGAGGGCTAGATCCCTAGACTGCTCCACAGCCTCCCAGAATGAACTGGAAAACAGCAAGTCATCTAACTATGGCTTTACCCAGACCCTGTGGTGCCTCAGGAATGCGGCCACCACAGTGATACACTTGGTGAAGACTCTGGGGGTTGAGGAGAGGCCAAAAGCATGGCCTTTAATCTATACAGTACATCATCTGCAAAGAACAGAAGGTACTGCCAGTGGGATGGATGGACTGGGATGTGGAAGAAGGCATCCTGGAGGTCCAGAGAGCAGAATCACATGCCCTGTTCCAGAGATGGAATTATCTAATTCAGAATGATCATTCAGAACTTGCACCTCCTCAGGAACTGGTTCAGATCATGCAGATCCAGAATGGGGCACCAACACCCCGATCTTCGTGGGGACAAGGAAATACCTTGACACAAAGCCCTGGCTGGCTGTGGTATCTGGGACACAGACTACAGGACCTTTCTGCAGGAGCTGACTGATGTCTTCCCTGAGGGTGGACAGCACATCCTGAGACACCACAGACTCCCATGGGCCATGGGCCTGGTAGGATGGGACAGCTTTGAAACTGAGAGGCAAACCCTAACCCACCACATCTAAAACCCATTTGTCCATAGTGACATCAGACCAAGCATGTCAGAAATGGTGCAGTTTCAATATGGGAACCTCTTCTGACTCTGTTATCCCTCTGGTAACCCTGAATACCCATTTTAGCCCAATTGCTCCTACTTACCCTGACATGCAGGCTCGGTGGGGGGGGGTGTTGGGGAAGGGGGCTTCTTGTGATTTGTTTTAGGTATTATGTCTTGTGTCTGTATGTTTGCTATGTTTTGTGGCTTATTGCAATTGTACTATTAATATCATGTTACTCTATCTCATAAGCTGCTATACTTATAAAGTATATAGAATGGAAAAAAAAGAAATGGTGAAGTGGACCCCACATGGGGAGCTGAGGGAGGGACAGTGACAGGAAGGTCAGGAGGCAGACCCATCACTGAGCAGCCTTGAATGAGGCCACAGCATTGGCTTCTGGAGCAGCACCATTGCCCCAGCCTCTGGATTCTTGGAGCCCTGGTTGTCTGATTTGAATTTAGGGCATCAGACCTGAGATTGCACCAACTGGGAAGGCTGCTGTTTAACCTGGTGGGATGGAAAGAGTCAAACTGAAAAGGTCTTCTTCTTTGGCTTCTTTCTAGTGGGGTAGTTCTGTGAGGAAATCCAGAATGGCACCAGGCTTTTCAATTCTAGTGAGGTGTCCCTTCACCCCTGGCCAAAAATGGTTGCTGACCAAGAAGGGGATATCTGCTTGTTTGTACTGGGTATCTGCCATAAAGGTTGAGATTCTAAGCCAGGCTCTGTTGTGCATAGTGACCCCTATGTGCAAGGCTGTCTGAAGCTGGTGCTTGGCAAGGGTGCAACTCTGGTCACAGACCATTTTGACTGCTGACTATAAGTCCACAGCATGGTGGGGAAAGACATGGTAGAGAACCCCTATAAGGTCATGGCCAAAGTTGGCCATCAAAAGAGCAGAGCTCACCTGCCAGAGACCCTGAGAGGATGCAGCATAAACTTATTTTGATGCTTGACCCAGCTTCTTAGATTCCTTGTTGTGGGGGGCTTGTTGATGTCCTCAACATTACCCACCTTACAAAAGATGGAGTCCACCACTAACCCTTCAGCCAAGGAGGGATCAGAGAAATTAGGGAGGGATCTGATTGGCCAACATAATTTTTGACCATGAGGGTGGAGGGCACCAGACACAAAGTTAGATGCTGCCACAGCTCCAATGTGGAACCTAGGATAGCCTCCACCATGGGAAAGACAACCCCCAGGGATTCATCCCAGTCAAGGATTTACATCAGATGGTAATGGGCCTATTTCTGAACTTGCTCCAGGGGAATCTCCATCAACTCAGAGAAGAGCTGGAGAAAGGCCTCAAAGGAGACAGGACAATTATCAGAAGTGAGCTCCTTGGTCAACTCTCAGTTGAAGCCTGGGGTCCTAGAGGAGTGCATGGAGGACCCAAATGTGTCTAATTTATGAATCAGTGCTCTTGGTCCTTTGTCCCCAAGGAGCACCCTTGATGCATCTGAGAGGGTGGTCATAACAGACAGTTAGCCAAGAAGACTGGTAGCAGGGTGAGCAGCTTGGACTGAACCCCATGTAAGGTCTGCTTTGGTAGAAGTTCTACCTGTATCAGTGGAGAGACCAGTGTAGGCTCTACCGGTCAGGGCAGAATGGGGGTAGGCCACACAGGAGGGGACCAGAGGGTGCAAGGCCCTGTAGAAGAGGACAACACTGTCCAAGAACCCATTGCTGCCCCATCATCTTCTCATAGTTCTGCCACAACTTGCAGCAGATCTTCTCAGCATCTGAGGATGAGGAGGAAAAGAAGCATCAACAGCACTTCTTGGACAAGGGTTGAGCATGAAAATGCTCATATTACCCAGACCATGATCTGGATCAAGACTGGGTCCGATAAACACCCTGAGGGGTGCCACTGGACACCAGGGAACCATAAATAAAAATGGGGGCAATGATCAGAGGGTGAGGGTGCCACTAGACAACTAGGAACAATCAATAAATATGGGGAGAGCAAAGGGAGGGTGGGGAGTGGTGCCACTAGACACCAGGGAAAGCATTATTAAATACTAGGACAGCGATTGGAGGGTGGGGGGACACTAGACACCAGGGGGCCATTAATAAATATGGGAATGGCTATTGGAGGGTAGCAGGTGCCATTAGACACTTGGGAAAACATTAATGAATATTCAGACTACAATAGGTGGGTGGGGATTGCCACTAGACACCAGGGAAAACATTACTGAATACAGAACAGTGATCGGAGGGTGAAGGTGCCACTAGACACCAGGGAACTATTAAAAATACAGGGATGGTGATCAGAGGGTGGAAGGGGTGCCACTAGACACCAGGGAAAACATTAATGAATATGGGGATGGTGAACTGATGGCAAATGTACATACAGAAGGGGACAGGAAAAGGGAGGGGGGCACCACTAGGCACCAGGGAAACTGTGGCTTACTGTTCTCACTGCAGCATGCAGCATAAGTTCCAGCTGTAGAAGTCAAGAAAGTCCCGCTCTTCTCATACAGAAAAAGCAGGTGAATAGCTCCCTTCTCTAAGCTGGCTGGGCACCCTGGATTTTGGGTGCCCAGAAAATTTATTTCAAGCAAGTTTTAAAACAAACACCAGCATCTAGCTAAATGGATCCCATTTAGCTAGGTTCAAGCATCTGTCTTTTTAAAAAGAAAGTATTTTTATGTACTTTAAATTTTTGTAAGCTTAGACAGAAAAATCCCTGAACCCTGCCCAACTCTCACCCTTGCTTTTTTGTCCTCTCACGACTTCTTGCACTTATCTCTTAACCCCTCAGTCAGACTCCTTCCTCATCAGAAGTAGTTATGTATTTCTCCTTACCCACTTCCTTCCTTCCTGCACTCTCAGCCATCTTGGGAAGCTGACAGCAATTGTATAAGTTCTTACTGATACTACTTTTTGTTCTCCCTCTTAATATGAATTGGTTCCTGTATGCTTCACTATTGTTTTTCTTGTCATTGACCCTGTATGTATTTCCTACCAATTATTGTTACCTTATGGTATGTCACTGCTGCTTACCCGGGCACCAGATTCTGATCTGTTTTATTATTTTTTTAACTGACCACATTTGCACTTTTTTCCTGCCAATTACTGTACCTCTATGCTATGTCATCACATTTATTGTACACAGTTGTTTAACATTGTCCTTACAGGACCTCCTGAAATTGAGAGTGCTCAATGAAGTCTTCCTGCCAAAAAACTTAAACTTAACTAAAAAAAAAGAAAATGGCAGCCATATAAAAAGGATTTTTTTCCTCATGAAAAAGCATTGTCCCCATATGAAAAAAGTTGTTTCAATCAGCCATCCAAAATACTGTACTGAGCTGCTCAGAACCAAAATTTTAAAATGTAATAACTTTAAAACAGTTTAATATAAGAGTGTAATTATTCTGGGAGAGAATTCCACAGGACAGGGCCTCAATTCCAAATGCCCTATCCCCAGACTGTTTTAAATGGAAATGAGGGACCAAAAGTAAATCCACATCTGTAGACCAGAGGGGATGAGAGGGAGTGTTGGGTTTCAGAAGATCATTCAGGTGGCTTGGGCCCAGTCCACATAAGGCCTTGAATGTTATCAGGCAAATCTTGAGGATGATACACCAACACACAGGAAGCCAATACAGAGATAGCAGCACTGGTGTGATGTGACCAGTATGAGAAGTTTCCACCACCAACTGGGCCACGGCAGTCTGAACTAACTGCAGTCGGCACACTAAACTTCCAGATAGCCCTAGGTACAGAGCATTGCAATAATCTAAACTGCAGGTGTCAAAGGCATGGAAAGCTGTCTTGAGGTTGGCTGGTGCCAAATACGATTTAATTCGGGCGATATTCCGGAAGATGGTAAAAACCATTCCTGACTACTGCCAACACCTGTTTTTAAAATGTCAGCCTACAGTCAAGAATGAAGCCCAAATCTTCCACCACATCCACAGCTCGAAGACTGTGACCATCTAATGATGAAAAAGAGAGATCATCAGTTGTCATTGCTGACCCAGACTGACCTGGTTCAATGATCACCATCTCCGTCTTCTCTGGATTGAGATGCAACCAGCTGGAGACCATCCAGTCATTGATTTCTTGAAGGCACCATCTGATAATTTACATGCATTTACCTGATATGGGGTGCAAAGACAGACAGAGCTGAGTATCATCTGCATAACAATGAAACTCAACCCATTGCTGCCTTATGATCCCACCCAAGGGCAGCAGGTACATGACGAATAATATGGGTTCTAGAATCAAACCTTGAGGAACTCTACAGGTATCTGCCCCTGGGCTCAGCAATGAAGTTACTAAGGGCCACCTGCTGAGATCTCCCTGTGATATAGGACTCAAACCAGTGACAAACTGTGCCAGTAAGTCTGACATAATCCTTCAGGTGATCCAGCAAAATACTGTGATCCACCATGTCAAAGGCCGACAAGAGATCTAATAGGACCAAGATGGAATGCAATACCTGATTCTTTGCCATATGGAGATCATGCAACACCCTAACCAAGGCAGTCTCAGTACTATGAAGAGCCCTGAATCCCAACTGGAAGGGCTCATAGATGTTAAATAACTCCAGATGAGCCCCCAACTGTGTTACCATTGTCTTCTCAATAATCTTCACCCAAAAAGGAATATTTGAGAAAGGCCTGAAATTTGCCAGAACTTCAGTGTCCAAAGAAGTTCTTTTCAGGAGAGGCCTCACCACATCACTTTTTAGGGCCACTGGGAAGTTCCCCTCCCTCAAAGAATATGCAACATTCCTAGCATACACTGGTCCTAGAACACAAAGACTACCAATAAGGAGTCAAGTTGGTCTGGGATCTTGTGAACAGCACATAGGATGCAAACCAGAGATCTTCTGGACCACCTCCTCTTCTACAGCTGGATCAAACTCAGCCAAGGTTGGCAGATTGTCATTGCCCCTGCATTCATGAATACCACTAACCCATGACAGGCTGCTTACAGTGATTTACCTCCATACTGAGGACACCTTGTCAAGAAAGAATCAGTCAAACTCCTCATACTTTACTGCTGAGAAGGCTATAATGAATCACAGACAGACTGGATTAATCATTATGTCTATGGTGTAAAACAGCTGAGCTGGTCTATTCTTGTTGCTGCAATCATCCTTTATAGGAACTCTGACTTTTTCAGAGTGATTGTTCTCTGATAATCACTGTAGTGATTCCTCAGAGACAATTTGTCCTCATCAGAGCGAGACTTTATCCAAGAATGCTACAATCTTCATCACATAGTCTTCAACTGTCTCAGCTCCTCCCAATACCATGGGGAACATGAGTCATCAGGAGGTCATGAGATGGATGTGGAAAGGTGCCAGAGAGTTCAAGGCAGCTGTGAGAGCTGTATTATAGCACTCCATTGCTTTCTCGGCTCCCTCAGTACATGCCATTGTCATGCCCGAGATGTCCAGAACCACCTGTAGTGCGCTAGGCTCCAAATTTCATGAAGAGAGGGACTGGGCAGTCTCCATGGGGGGGGCATTTAAATGGGGAGACCCACGAAGGAATGACACAAAATGATGATGTGACCAGATAACTGGATCAACCTTGACTGCTCTATTGTCAAGTCCCAATGTGAAGATGAGGTCCAGTGTGTGGCCATGCTGGTGAGTGGCAGAGGCAGCTATCTGTGTAAGGCCCAGTGATAACATTGACTGGAGAAGTTGCTGAACAAATGATGGAATTTCATTGTTGACTGAGGCATTGATATCCCCAACCATTAACTGTCTGCGGGCTTCCAACACCTGGTCAACCAAGAAATTTGTCGGCCTCAAAAGAGGCCATTCTATTAAAAATCACATCCATCTGACTTAAACAGGCAGTGACAATGCTGCCATATGTAAGGCTGACATAGTCAATCAGAGGGACAAGCATTGTATTTATTAATTTCGACCTCATATCTTGAAAAAACAGGTTATGATGTCTGAAGAGACATGCAAGCCTGGGCACTGTTTTCTTAAATTTAGAATATAAATGTTTCATTTCAGCAAGAGGTTGAGCCATACCCATAGGAATTAGTAGTCTGGAGCCACATTAAAGTACAACAGAATCCAAAGTTTTGAGAGATAAGGGGCCAGATATTCAAAACTTTTCCCCTGGGCTAAAGTAGCACTGCCCAGTGGGAAAACTTAGCCCAGAGCACAAATCAAGCTATATTCAAAATAAATAGCCTGGGGCAAACAGATTCTGAATATAGCATGGGAATGAGTCTGGGCAAACTGGGCTGGGAGTGCAGGCACACTTAGCCCTGGATAAGACAGCTTTAAATATAGCAACCAGGAAGTGCAGACCACAACAGCAACACAGTGCACAGCGACGTGTAGGTAGCTAGAGGTGATCTATGTGGCCAATGTGTGTTCCAGTAAATGCATGGACCCAGTACAGCTGCAAGGAGCAACCTATGGGAAAGAACAGTGTGCAAAACAGTATAATATTCCCCGAACCATTAGCTCGGGATTAGCACGGAGCTAAGCTGTTTGCCTGGTGCTAAACTTTGCCATATTCAAAAGGGACATGCAAATGAACCTACTTAGGTAGTCTCTGGGCAAACATCTGGATTAGCAACTCATTATGGTCTGATTTGCATGCAGTTTGCCCAGAGTTACTGCAGGGTCCCAGTGAGCCACCTGTAGGTCAGTCTGGAAGTAGAGGGAATGGCCAGGTCTGACCGCAGCTCCACCTGTAGGTTAGTCTGGCAGTGCACGATGATAGCTGCAGGCTACATGTAATCAGTACAGCATAGCATAGCATATTGTACCCCAGAGAAAAGACAGCATAGACACAGGTGGTGGTGGTGGTGCTGCATGCAACTGTTATACTGTAGGGCATGCTACAGTGCACAGCAGACACTTCAGTAGCAAGGGGGCCAGTAGTGTGAGTGACACATCACTGCCTATGGTGTGTAGGGCAGTGATGCTGACTGCACTGTACACAGTGACAGGCCCAATGTGCATGTGTTTACTGACTGTGGACATTACTGTTATGCTGTTGTGTGATCCACAGATGCTGCACCTGCAGCATGGGATGCACACAGTGACATATACATGGCCAGCTGTGTGTGCTGTGGCATCTGTACAGTTGTGCTGTATGTGGCGGGGGGCATGTAGGATCTGACAGGCACACAGGCGGTGGTGTATTCCCACTACTGGCCCATGTGCACTGCATGCTGTGTCTCAGTCTTGTGGCCACACCTGGGCTGTGGTGAGGTCTGTCCACCTGTACACCCTGCCCTCAATGGCCACCATGCCCACAGTGCTGCCTGTGTGTGCTGATATCTGTTGGGCACTACAGACATATGGTCTGCAGGTGTGTGCTGTATGGACAAACTACCATGTTGTCCCCTGTGGGCCCGATCACCCCTTACTGCCTGTACATGGCTGGGACCTGTGGCAGCAGTTGGCATCCTGGTGGTGCCATCAGTGAGCAGCATGTGTCCTCCATGTCTTGCAGTTTCTAAGTGTCATACTCATATGTTAGGATCATGCAAGCCACGCTAATGCCACGCTAACACCGCGCAAAACAAGAACGCCATGCAAAGCTGTTTGCCCAGGGTTAAGAACAGCTTTTCTTGGGCAGTAATTTGTGCAGCACTATGGGTCATGCTAAGTCGTGCTAAACACCTTAGTGCGGTGCTAGTCAGTAAATATCCCATTACACCTGTATTCATGTTCACTTTGCCCCTTGCATATAATTATGGTTTGCCCAGCACTAATGCGGTTTGTGTACTACTTGGCCTTTTGAATATAGCAGACCCACTCTAATCCCGTGCTAAGCCCGTGCAAACATGTCATACCTGGCGCAAAGCTTTGAATATCTGGCCCAAGGTGTCATAAACTAAAAATTGCAGTTCTTGCTATTCACCACAAATTGAATTGCTTACAGTATATTTTATACATATTCCTAAATACTGGAATAAATTACCATATTCATGCTATAATCTACACAGTCATAATATATTCAAAACTTACTTAAAAATGCACTTATTGGAGCAATCATACTGTTGATTGTTTTTAAAATTTGTCATTGTACTTGATGTCATTGTATTAGATAATATGTTATGCTTTATATAAATGTTCTTTTTGTATGAACTAATGTGTTGTCCATTGTACTTCATGTTTATTGTTACATCTTAGCTGCTATTAGAGCAGCTCCGGGTCATTCCTGAAAAGGGCTTATTTTTGCTCAGTGTACTTACCCAGTGAACAAATAAATATATAAATAAATAGAATAGTCACCCAGTGCTAGTTTCCTTTGTAAGAGAAATGTCTACATTTGGTCAAAACTATGATGCAGTGCTACTTGTATGTTGTGAAAACTGCAGCCAAATATCCATGTTATTGATCATTTACTCTAACAAATGAGACCATATTACCGCTAGTATCAGAAATCTGAACTAACAACCTAGTTAAAGCTTGCAGTTTTCTTTAGAAAAAAGCTTTTCTCCATCTCTTTCTCTATCTTTTACCTTGTTTTCCTATTTCTCCATTTCATTCTTTCCAGTATTTTAAATTTGCTGTTTTATTTGTTCCTCACACTACCCCCGTCTCATTATGCACAGTTCCTTCAATCAGGCTGCCCCTTCATCAGGGAACAGTCTTCCTGCTCCACTACAGAATATCTTAACCTCAATCCTATCTCCTTTTCTTTGCTTTTGAATCGTTGCCACCTGGTACCAACCTGAACATGGACTTCTGGATGGTCCAGCCGCTACTATTTCTCTGTTTTAATGCTACTGAATTTTAATTATTTTGTTATTTTATTTATTGTTTCAATTATTTCATGTTACTAAATTATTGAACTCTTCATAGATGCCTAATTGTAACCTAAATTGTCAAGTCCTTTACTGTTTTGCTTTTTTTTGTTGACCGATTCCAAAAAAAATATTTATAAATTGATATATGCTATATAAACGCACTTACATGATTTCAGCCAAGCAACATTCAGAAGCACAGGGTCTCTTACCCAATGTACAGATCTCATCATTTGTGGGCAGCAATGCTAAAGAAGCAATCTACTGCAGTAGAGTTGGGAGAAGCACTACATTCATATTAAAAAAAATCAAACATGAAACCTATTATGAAACATTCTCACCAGCTCAAAGGAATTTTTTATGTTTATAGATGTCCTCATAGATTTCACAAAAATAAAGAGCACAGCACTGGCACTACACAAACAGAATTGATCAATTCCAGACCTGTGTGCATGCTTGTATTTGCTGTGGAGTTATTAGGCCTAGATTGCACAGCTGTTAAAATTAAGGCATGGGGTCATAATGTTGCAAGACATTATGCCGCATGGCAAAAGTGAGCTGCCAATACAGTGCAATATTGCCATGTGGCATATCTCTTCTTTCTGTGAGGGCTCTGTCCCCACACTCCCCATTATGGGGTGTGTGCCCCCCGGACCACGGGGGGGGGCCCACCTTTTGGAGCGCACAAATAGCGTAAAAAATTAAAATGTCTGGGTCCCAGATACAGCACCTGGATTCCTGCTGCTGTGGCTCAGCCAGTGAACCACAGCAGCAGCTCAGTGGAACCCACTCCCAGCAGAGGTCTTTTTCCTCTGCCTGGGAGAGTGTGAATGGTGCAATACTGCGTACAGTATACGTGGTATTGCAGCATTCACTGTCCTGGACAGCGCTCCTCTGGGTTAACTATAATGTCGAACACTATTAAGCATATGACATTGTGACCCGGTAGGCAAAATTAACCAATTATTAACCCAACGTTATAAGGGAAATTGTCATGACTGGGAAAGAAAGAGGTTCACACATAACATTATTGTTTTCTAAGATTGGAACCATGAATTTTCAAGATAATATGTTTATTACTGCAGCATATGAACATGATAGGTGTAATTTATCAAATCCAACCTGCAATGTGATTCTGTGGAATGACCACAAAACAGGTTTATCATTCATTCATTCATTCATTCATTTATGTATCTATGTATGTATGTATGTATGTATGTATGTATGTATGTATGTATGTGTGTGTGTTTGTATTTATTTATTTCAAAGTTTGGAAATACACCATTGAGCAGAAATTCTCACTTACAAAGCTTCCTCATCAAAATAACAATTTGTTTACATCATATAAAAGTCAGTGTTAAACACTGATTAATAAAAGCTGGACAATATTGATTCAGTGATAAAACAAAGCAGAATGAGTAATATAAGTACTGTTTTGGCAATGCAGAGTGAACAAAAGTTAACATTCAACAGGTCAAATAATACAAAGCATAACATAGTCACTAGGAGCTATACAAAAGTATATATGTGATAATGGTGATCGCCAATGGGTGATCACTGATACGGCAACAGCACATCACTGAAAAAATATTTCAGCTATGTACTCCCCGGCACACAGCAAAATGGCACTGGGGAGTTTGAATTTTCTGATTTATGTAGGGGGCTGTGCCCCAACACCCCCTACTTAAGGATTCTCAACTCCAGGGGTGGGTGCATGTAAGGCGGGCAACACAAAAAAAATTGGGCTGGGCACAACAAATTGTACCTACATTCATACCTGAACCCAGTACTATTCCTACCCCAGCCCTGAACCCACCCACCACACCATGGAAGCAGCTTGGTATCTCACTGCAGCACCACCCCCTACAACAACTCCGTCCTCTCCCACTCCATGCTGAGACATGCTCACCCCCCTCACACGTAGGCATGTAGTGACAGGATGTCACTATTTCACCCACCCCCCCATCTGGTTGCCCACCTTCCTTAGACACCCCAATGACAGTCACTGCAATTGAGTCACCTTTTTGGTAGGTGCCCAATCATGGTCACCAAAGTCACGGGATACCTATACAAAGATAGCAGCCCATCTGGGCATTGTCAGAGATTAAGTCTGTGTGCTTTTATGGTACATTGGACTGGAGGAGATGCACATGCATGAGGAGACTGTGTGGTGGGTAAGGTGCTGGCATCATGCACACATGTAAGAGGGGACATTACTGTTGATTGAGTAGAAATTTGAGAATGACATCTGCCATGTTCATCACATGGATTAAAAACAAGACTATGTTGAAAATGTGGGCTCCAAACATAAAAACAAATTGCAACACTATTAGTAAATACAGAGAAATATCAACATGTCTTCAAAACTTTGTTGTTTGTTGAGATGTTGACCCTGATCTTTCAACATAGTCCTTTTATTAACTCACATAATGAACATAAAAGGTGCCATTTATGAAATTCTGCACAAAACATCATTTTTGGCAAACACAGATTTTTGCAAGAGTTGAAAACTCCACTTGTCATGTTCATGAGTTGGGGCAAAAGATGGCTAGGTTTAAAATTTGGGGTCAAAATATCACAGCAAAGTTATAAGAACATGTAAAATATTTCAAAATTTCTTCTTGCATAACTTTTTGATTTTTTAGATTTTTAACCCTGAATTTTCAAAAAAGTAGTTTTAACACTCAATCTTATCATCAAGGCAGGTGTTATTCCTGAATTTCAGAGGGGGCTTTGAAAATTACACTCATCTTGTTCATGAGTTGGAGAAAAAAAGGCTATGTTGAAAATGTGGGCCAAACATTTAAGAGAAAAATGGCAAGGTTATGAGTAAAGTTTCAAAAAGTATTAAAATGCCATTAACCAGAATTACCTGGTCTTCAGTCATTTCGCAGTCAGCTGCCATAGTGAGAGGAACTTTGTTGGTCACAGGTGGAATTACTTTGTTGGACTGTAGAGAGATAAGATAAGGGTTCAGGTGGGTGTTAAGAGAGGGGCAGCACTGGGGCTAGAAGAGATCAATAGATGGCTTTCTTCTTTTCAAGTTTAAAAACAGGAATAACATAGAGGATAATGGATGAGCAACAGTGAACAAAAACACTGTGTTCAGTTCAAGAGGTTGTTATGACAACCAAGTAAACCTCAAGAGTGAAGCTGGAGAGGTCTATGGCTGTCATGACAACCTCAAGAAATAGACTCAGCATTGTTGTTCACTGTTGCCCATCCATTATCTATTACAGCGGATGGGCAACAGTACAAAAAATTTATCATTTTTAACTATGAGATAACTTAGCTTAAATTTCCCCCACCACCAGGATCAAGTCCCACTCCATTCAACATTGATCAATCAAGCCACACTGAGTCTGTTCCATTCACCGCTGATCAAATAACACTCCATTCTTGAGCTAGAACAGAGAAAGCCTTGACCGCAATGCTCATAGCCACATTACTGACTGACACGGCTTCTTTTTTGTCTCTGGTGGCTTGATTACTAAATTGCTCCTGAATCCCTTGAAAGTTGTAGTGCCAAAGATCAACAGACAAATTTGTTTTAAATCCCTTATAAATACACTAGTATGTGTGCTGTTTGTTCTACTAGTCTTATACTGGACTATTCAATTCAAACACAGGGAAATCATTTTATCACAGTGCTGCAGCAAATTTACAGAAATACTGGTTAATCCATCATCGATTGCTCAATTTTTTCCCTTACAACTGTCAGAATAAAGTGAAACAAAAAAATGAGTGGTTGGTGCAGCTGTCAGGGCAATGGTAGTGCAAGGGCATTCTAAGTTGTGGTACCATCATAGTGATGTACTCAGGATGGTACAACAGCTGTTTGACATCACTGCGATGGTACAACAAGCTTGAGCATTCACTGAATTTCATTATTAATTGTGCTTTCCTATACACTATAAGGGATTGTTTTTTTTCATTTGTTCAGGTTTTGACACTGATAATTGGGTTCCTCAGTGTTGGTGGGTTGTTTAGTGGCAAGGAGAATTGGACACCAAGGTGCTGCATTGTGCAGTGGTTGGGGGTGTTGTTAGCTGGCATTGAGAGTTGGGCACCCCAGTGATGGACTATGTCAGAGGGGTATTGTTTCACCACATTGGGGGTTTCCCTTTTCATATTTTTGCAAATCAGTAACTAACAAACTTGTTTCACTTTTTATCTTGTTATGGGTCTTTCATTTTTTGTATAGGGCAGGTGCTGTGGATTTTGTTTGTATTTGTGGTGCAATCACATAAGCACTTAGCAGCACCTTCCATATGTTCTCCCTCCTCTGATTTTTTGCAGTCACTCTGAGTGGTTTCTCATATGATATAAGAAAATCATTTCACAGAGTATGGGCTGACAGAACTGCCCCAGTTTGCATGCTGATTGTCTCACAAAATTGCATGAGATGACAATCAAAAACCATGATGAGCATCTGTAATAGCATCTGTAAAAATGTATATTACACTGTATTGCACAGTAAAGTAACATTCAAAAGCAACAGCATGTGCAATGCAAAACAATTATTACCAGGATCAAAGACATCCCTAAAAAGTGCAGAAACACATAGCAGATATCTAATCCATGTTGCTTATCTTTCAAGCAAAAATAATTCACTAAAAAAGAAGAAACTCTCAAGATAAGCTGTCAGACTCTCTTAAACGGTATTTAATAGATATTTGAAACTATATTTGACACTGTAGAAAAGTTATAAAGTTTGTAAAGGGAAAACTATTCAGCTCTTTCAATAGCACTGTGTGAGAAGCTTGACCTGAAATATCTGATACCCTCTTTGTACTCTTCTACTGAGATCTAAATTCAAAATGCAAGAGTTGCCATTTTATTGATCTGTTTCATAGCATTCCTGTGACACAAACCATGTCTGGCTCTCTAAAAAGCAATGTTAAAAAATCATCAAAAGCGCCAGCTGGTTGGAAACTGCCAACAGATTTGATTTATGAAGAGAAGGATTTGAAGAAAGCATCAAACATTTCTTTGTCTTTGCATAGATTCTTTCTTTTGTAATGTTTTTGTCATAAAATATGGACATAAATACAATGCTCACTAAACGTTACATTTTTTGGCCATAGTACATGACTTTTCAATTATTCTTATTAGTATTTTTATTTGGTAGTTTAAGTTTCCCATGCTGACAACAGGAAATATTTATAAACAATTGGTGAAATATTTCATGAAAACTTGTACCTTTTCTGCTACATTATCATGGTTCAGGGAAAATAGTTCAGTTTAAAACAGCATTTTATGTTCCTGAGGCACACATAATCAATTGCAAGAAATATTACTATACTTTATTTAAAGTAACCAATAACAATATATTAAACACTGAAATTATAATGCTTGTTAGAGGACTGGTCCATTTAACTGTGTAAACTTTTGATAATGATGAAGGCACCTTTACAAAATATTAATTACTGCAAAATTCATAATGTCTAAACATAAAGCAAGCAATAACATTAATCTAGTGGGTTATCGCTGATAAGAGCACGCCCATGGTTGTACTAAGGCATGAGGTACATGTGCTAAGTGCCTATGCACCTGGCAAAGTTTGATTGTGATAACCTAAGCACCTTGGAGTGTAAGTTATTGCGCTTATAAATGGGACCTTAAGTAAGTATTTAATAAAAATATAAAAAAAATGTAAAAAAGATGGGAAAATATTTTTAAATTGAGGTTTTAATATGGATAGTGGTAAAATAGCCCCTCTATTTCTGTATTTTATGTGGTATGTGATGTCCACTGCTTGGTGCCCCCCCCCCCACACACACAGATACTGGTTGTGTTGCAAATGTTCAAATACTGTTCATGCAGCAGAGGAGAGATAATACTTTTAATTTTATTTCGAAGATTTCTGACCACAGTGAAGTGATTGAGATGACTGTTGAACTGTTACTTCTTTTTTTTTTGAGTGAACTTTAGAGATCACGGTCTGCACTGTGAGGAGATTTCCTGATGTGATCTATTTTTGTACAGTGTCTACTTTCTTTTTTAGGGAACATGAATGTAAGACACCTTTTAAGTATGCAGAGGTGAATGTTGACTGAGTCGAGAGCTGTGGAGGACCGACTTCCAGTTTTGAGGTATGCTTGGGAGACCGCTGTTGAATTTTGAGATCGCGGTCTGGTTTTGATGAGCAAGGTTGGGTGCCAGATTCATAATGCAAAAAGCGGATCAGGTGACAGAGATGGTTACTGTTTTTTTTTTTGTGTGGTAATGAAAATAAGGAGGAACAGGGCTGTGCTTTGAAAGTCATGCCATGGTGGCCGGTTAATCAGTTGGAGTGCGCAGTCGGTTGTTTCCTCATGGTCCGGTTCATTTACTGGATTTATTGGAGAAGTGGTGTTGTACAGTGAGAGGTAACTTTCAAAAAATATATTTTTTTGTGAAGTGGAAGTGGTGCAGAATGAGGCTTTGCTCTGGGGGGGGCTACGGTATCGCTCTTCCTGATGCCTTAGGTGCTGGCGCAACCACTTCAGTGAACTCTGCAAGTCAGTATTTGTTTTTGGTATTGTCAGAGCTCACTGATTTTTGTTGTTATTGGGCTCAGGAGTGGCAGTTAGTGTTGGTTGACTACTATATCTTCTGATAAGGACACTGCTCAGAAGATGTAGTAGCCAATATGATTGCTGGATTTCCAAGACCATTTTTATAAGTGTGCTTATTTAACTTTTCATTAGATTTGTGCCTTGGGAATGTAAAATATTTCAGGATTTGGACATGTGGGTAATGTGGTCTACACCAATAGCATCCTGGGAACATTTGCAGCTATACAAAAGAATACCTCATAATTTTTGAGTCATTGCTATTGTTTCAATTTATGTATTTTATAACAATGGAATGTGGTGTTCTTTATCTTTTAGGATCTGATCCCCAAAGACAAGTGTTAACCATGAAATTGCTTTGCACTAACCAACAGCACAAGTTGATTCAAAATTGCACTACCCAGCAAATGGTTGCACTAATCCACACTTATAATGGAGACTATTGCGCATTTACACAGTAAAAAATGAAAACCAAGATATGGCCCAATATCGTATCCTGGTCCTACATTTCTTCCCACCCCAGCAAAAAAAATAGATATATCATGTAATGAAACACAGCCTGCTCTGCCCCTCCCCAACTGTTTTGAACCACTGCTTTATCTCTTCTGCTTTCTGCTCTCTTTCTCCCAAACCAGATGACCTCACAGCACTGGATATTCAGTCAAGCAGATATGGCCCTGCACATGCAATTGCCTACATTGGCATGCTCTTCTCCACACTCTAATCCCTCACCCACAGGGCAATGGACAGAGTCAGGCACAGAAAGACATGTTCAGTCTTTGCATTGTGATCAACCCTGGAGCTGCACTTTCAGAAGTGTTCAAGCTCTATCAAGTGAGACAAGGGCCAATCTAGGATTTCTTTGATGGTGATTAAACAATCCTTAGGGGCTTGGGAAATAAAATATTTTCCAACATTTGAGTTTGTATATACTAATCAAAAAAGTATTGATTTTAGCATGCTTTCCCTTAACAACAGTACTTTTTAAACATAACTCTTTCATAAGCGTAGGCAAACCAGTCCCAAGATATGACATTTTGTCACCTCTATTTAGGAAGATGTCTGCATCCCAGGAATGCACATTTTAGCCTTTCAAATTGTCCGGTTTATTAAGGGTTATTTTTGTACAATCCATGCAGCAAAGCAATGTTTTTTTTTTAGCATGAAAGGATGTGCAGGGTGAGATAAGAGTGGGAGTGCATGGATGGCATTGACTAGAGTGGCAAATTTGGAAATGTTATGGACCCCTACATCTGCCAGTAATGGCAGCTACAGGCTTAAACATGATCATCCTCTTATCAACCAGGAATAAAGGTGTTGCACTCAGGAACCAGAGCAGGGTGTGAGTGCTGGGTAGCAGCCCCTGTAGCAATTCTTACAAGACAAGAATGGCACTCACACTCCAGAGCTAGGAGCAGAAAGCTCTAGTGAAGAAAACACAAGACGTTTAAGTACAAAGAGCTGTGAGACTCATGGAGGTCTCTTCTGCCATACTCCAGTGTTTATATTTGCTGTGACCTGCTAACAAGCAAATAAATTTGACTTGCACGTAAACAATTCATCCTCTTATCAGTCTGCAGTGGTGGCTTGGGAAAGTACAGAGCTGAGATAATGTGAAGAGAGATGGAGCAGCTAAGGGGAGGCTGGGATGAAACCTACCATGTGCATGGAAGACCCTGATTACCTCTGAACATTTCATGTCTGAGATGTTGAATATTGCCACTCCAAATGTAGAAAAATGATGAGCTATGGCCGTAACAGTGTGAAAGGAATCATCACATACATGGAGAGTACCTCAGAATATTGGAGCTAGTGACATAACCGCATTTGCCGCTGATCACACTGGAACACTGAGGGACATAAGAATGCTGAATAGATTCTGCTAAAGTAGCATCATTTTTAACTTCATTCCCAGCCATAGAGGACCTGTACTAGTCTACACAGACAAGCAGTGGGTTATCTACACCAGTCCTAACCAGATTGTTGCAATGCCCTGGGCAAGTAAAACAATGCCAGCGCCAACCCCCACAGAATGGTGTCCTAAGTGTATGCCAAAATGCCATGTCAGAGTCACAGAGCTCACAACTATTAAGATAGGCAACATTATTGTGAAACACAGACATCAACCACCCACAGTTAGTTGTTCCCCTTGTGAGAACCCAAACATGTAGAATCACACCATGGATACCACAAATCTGCCTCCACAACCCCAGGACCACCCCAACTTGTTCATGTATGGAGAGATACATAACTAGTGGTGGCTGTGTACTTTAAAATAGCAAAGGCTGCAGTTTGTAATTGGATGCCAGACATAGCCTGATGTGGGGGAAATTGTCTTCACAAGTCAGGGAGACCTGCATCACAGTCAATTGTTCTGGCTTGAACATTCCAGCATTGATCAATTACTATAAACTACTGGTGTGATCCTGTTTCAGACAGAAGTAAATCTTCTTCCAAGTTGTGTAACAGGGTGTGCTTTGAAACAACTGAGAAGCTGCATGGGATATATTATATTGGACTAGATATCTGCAACAAGTCTCCCTCTTGCTTACATCTGAGGGCAGTTTTCCTTACTTTACAGTCTTACATTGGTATTACTTTCTGTTTAATTATTTTAGTTTTTAATTCAGGAAGGGTGTTTTCAATACTGCTAATCTTGTGAGCATCTTCAGAAGGATTGAAATAACTGCATATTTGATTTTCCTTTGTGGCTAACAAACCACCAGGCTGTTTTGGGGCTGGGGAGGTTTACCTGTGTCTGACTTGGATGTCTGGATTTTTCTCTGTTTGATTAGCAGGGTATTTTCTCTGTCCAATTGTTATGTAGGGCATCTTGCTGACAGGAAGGCACTCATCGCAGCGATGGGTCAGAGTTTTTAGCTGATTGTTTCGTGAGGGCACAGTTTAGGCCCAACCCCTGCCCACCCTCACCCCACCCACCCAGGGAAATAGTTCCTTTATACCTGGGGTTCTCAAGAGTGCAAGGTGCATATCACTGTCATATCCTCTCTAGCACACTGCACTGACAATATAAGCATACACATTACATAATATATATATTTCTATATAACAAACCAATCACACACGCACACACAAAAACAAAACAAAACAAAAAAAGTAGATAAACATGTGGGGAGTAGTGCAATGTAATGGCTGTGGGGCAGCAGTCTTCCGGGAGTCTTTCTGGAGACTGAGATGCTGCCCTATTTGCAGACAACTCTCTGCCCTGAGGGAGGAAGTTGCCTGTCTTCAGGCCACACTGGACAGTAGTAAGGGAAACTTCCCCAGGCCACACTGGACAGTAGGAAGGAACCTCCCCATCCAGGGAGCACCAGAGCCACCACCACTACCTCAGAGGTTGCAAAGAAAGCACAGCAGTTGGACCACAGTTGGCTCAGGGAGGGTGAGGATGGTGGAACAGAGGCACACCCAGTCAGTTGTTCCACTCCACAATCCATACACCATTCTGGGGGAGCATAGCTCCCCTATGGATACACCAGCAGAGGAGACTAAGGAGGCTGAGGACAACTGTCACAAGGGATGCCCACAGGAAGGAGGCAGAGGACACCACAGGGAAAGGAAGCAGCTCCTGGTGGGGGACTCAGTTATTAGGGGGATAGAACTGGGGGGAGCAGGGAAAACTGAAGTAAGGTGCCTGCCTGGTGCCATGGCTTGGAGGGACAGGAAGCGCATCCTCAGGATCACAAGAACAGCTGCACGGGAGTCTGAGCTGGACGTCATTGTCCACCTAGGGACAAATGACTTGGCTCATCATGAGATTAGAGCAGTGCAGGAGGACTTTGTAGAGTTGAGGAGGGGCCTAAGACAAGTAGCACACACAGTATCCGTCTCAGAGGTGCTGCCTGTCAATGGCATGGGGGAGGCGAGGGTACTTTGCACCATGCAGTTTAATGAATGGTTGAAAAAACAGTGTGGAGCACAGGGGTTTGGCTTCATTGGGGACTGGGGTTCCACCTGGAGGGGCACCAGCCTATATTGGCTGGATGGTCTGCATCTGTCCAGGAAGTGAGCAAGTCTTTTGAGCAATTGGTTTAAATGCTTCATTGGCAAGCTTTTAAACTAGTCAAAGGTGGAGGCACTGATAAGCGGCAGGAAAATCCCAGCCTCTCCCTACAAAACAGGGTACTAAATGAGAAAAAGACCGATGTAGAAAGGTCAGTGGGGGATGTAAACATACCACGATACACTATCTACAGGAGGGACAGGGAGGGTAAAGGAGGAGGGGGAGTAGCTCTTTACATAAGGGAAGGAATCAAAGCAACAGAACAAAAGGGTAAACAGGGAGGAGAAGAAGCACTGTGGGTAAACTTGGAGTCAGGCAATGGCACCACAATCTGCACAGGGGTTGTATACAGACCCCCCTCTCAGGGGGAGGAAATGGACAAGGAAATGATAGAAAGTATACTTAGAATGGCAGAAAAAAGGGAGATATTGCTGATGGGTGATCTGAATATGCCAGATGTTAACTGGAGTGCAGTTGCAGCAGCCACTCGAAGAGTGGGGTTATTCTAGATGCCCTACAGGGGCATGCCTTAGACAACTAGTATTGGAGCCCACTGAGAGGGAGCAATCTTAGACCTGGTTCTCCAAATGGAGATGGAGAGGATCACAGATGTAGCTGTGGTAGCCATCTGGGAACTAGCCACCATCAACAGTATGGTTCACAATAAACACAGCAACAGAGTCAAGCCATACAAAGTCAAAAGTACTGGACTTTAGGAGGGCTGACTTTTCCAAAATGGGTGAGTGCCTAAGGAATGCACTAGCAAATGGGCAGGAAGGAGGGTGGAAGAACAATGGGGAATAATAAAACTGCCATCACAGAGGTAACAAGCCTTGTGTGAAGCAAATAAACAAAACAAAACGATGTAAGAAACCACTATGGTTCTCAAAGGTAGTGGCAGTGAAGGTTCTAAGAGAAAAGAAAGCATTCAGGAAGTACAAGGAATCACAGAAGGAGCAGGACATAGAACTGTATCAGTTAAAGCAAAGGGAAGCTGGGAAGGCAGTCAGAACAGCAAAGGCCCAAACCATGGAAAAGATAGCCGACTCTGTTAAGAAGGGGGATAAAACCTTTTATAGGTACATCAGAGAGCGAAGGAAGACCAAGGGAGGGATAGTGAGGCTTAATAAAGGGAGGGAGGGTGGGCAGAGGGAGACTGTGAAAAGGCAAAGATACTAAACAAATATTTTTGCTCAGTATTTACAAATGAAGAGGGGAGGTACCTAAAACAAACAGTAGAAACACTCTGGATACAGAAGTTGACACCAGCTCATTTACAGAAGAAAGGGTTATGAAAGAACTCTTAAAACTGAAGGTGGACAAAGCACTGGGGCCTGATGGGATTCATCCCAGAATTCTAAAAGAACTAAGGGTAGAACTAGTGACACCACTGACTACCCTCTTTAACAAATCTTGGGAGGATGGGGTGGTACCCGAGGACTGGAGGAGGGCAGATGTGATTCCCCTTCACAAAAGTGGGAGCAAGGCAGAAGCAGGAAACTACAGACCTGTTAGTTTAACCTCAGTGATAGGGAAAATGATGCAATCACTTCTGAAGGAAAGAATTGTTGAGTATCTAGAGGCCAGAGGGGCACAGGACCCAAGGCAGCATGGATTCACAGTGGGAAGGTCATGCCAGATGAATCTGATAGATTTCTTTGACTGGGTGACCAAAGTAGATCAGGGAGGGGCTGTGGACATGGCCTACCTAGACTTTAGCAAGGCATTTGGCACAGTCCCACACAAAAGACTAATGTACAAGTTAGCCAGCCTGGGAGTGGGTCCCTAGTTGACAGCCTGGGTAAAAAAATTGGCTGGAGTAATAGTAAATGGAGTCCACTCAGAAGAAAGGGGGGTTACTAGTGGGGTACCACAGGGTTCAGTATGATGACCGGCCCTCTTCAATGTCTTTATAAGCGACATTGCAGAGGGACTGGAAGGAAAAGTATGACTCTTTGCAGATGACACAAAGATCTGCAACAGAGTTGATGTACAAGGTGGGGTGGAAAGCATGAGAAGGGACTTGGCAAGGTTAGAGGAATGGTCAAATGTATGGCAGCTTAAATTCAATGCTAAGAAGTGCAAGGTAATGCACCTGGGAAACAAAAACCCAGGGGAAGAGTACACAATGGGGGGTGAGATACTAACAACAACAAAAATGGAAAGGGACCTAGGGGTAGTCATATCAGATGACCTAACAGTGGGCAAGCAATGTGAGAGGGCAGCAAGGAGGGCTGGGGGGGATACTGGGATGCATAGGGAGAGGCATCACCAGTAAAAAACAGGAAGTTATTATCCCTCTGTACAGACAGCTGGTGAGACCCCATCTGGAGTACTCCATGCAGTTCTGGAGACCCAATCCCCACAAAGACATAGACAGGATGGAAGCTGTCCAGAGGAGAGCAACTAAAATGGTGCAGGGTCTGCACTGGAAGACATAAGAAGAGAGACTTAAGGAGCTTAATACGTATAGCCTCAAGGAAAAGGAGGAGAGGGGGACATGATAGAAACTTTCAAGTACCTCAAGGGAATCAACAAAGTTCAAGAGGGTAGCATCTTTCAAAAAAAGGGGTGCAAGAACAAGGGGCACAATTTGAAGATGGGGGTGGCTCAGACGTAATTTAAGGAAGTATTTTTCACAGAGAGGGTTGTGGATGCATGGAATGGCCTTCCTCGGAGGAGGCTGTGGAGTCAAAAACAATGGTGGAATTCAAGCATGCATGGGACAGTCATAAGGCAATTCTAGGGGGTGGGAGTAGGAAGAAGTAGGCTCCTGGTTAACTAGGATCTGCAGCTTATCCAATAGGTAGGGAAATAAGGCAGACTGGGTGGGCCAAGCAGTCCTTATCTGCCGTCAAATTCTATGTTTCTATACAGATTCAGTGTGAGGTGTAACCAGGGATGCATCTTGCTTTATATGTAGCCCAGAGTGCTCCGCTAGTGTCCATGATGTATGGATGGAACACTCTTAGGCTTTTTGAGGGTTCACCCTTGCCATAGAGGCATACATTTTGTCAATGCCAATTATGTCACAGACTAAATGCCACCTGGAATTACAGCACAAAGCATTTCTGCACCAAAGCACCCTCCCAGGAAATGGTTGCTTCATCCCCACACCCCCCAAACTAAATATAACCCTAGAGGGGGTAGAAACAGTGTGGTCACAAAGGCCAACATGAGTGAGGGGCAATCTAAAATCAAGATCACCCCTTTCACTGTCACTCTTGTTGTGGTGCCATAGTTGCCATGACCAAAATGAGTAGGCAACTTGGCAGACTACCTTTTTTAGCCCTCTGCATGTACAGAGGAGTTGATTTTTTTTTGGATATCAGGCCATTAAGTATTACTTAATGGCTTAATCCAACCACAGTGACAGTTAGAGTCTCACTATGTGAACTTGATCATAACTTAAATTAATTAAGTCCATTATAGATAGGCTACTGTGGGTAAAACACAATTTAAAAAAAAAAAAGTAACTGCTCATTAACATTTTGGGAGAAACAGAGAAACATATACTGTAATTTGAGAGCAGATAAGGACAGCTTGGTCCATCTAGTCTGCCCAGTTGAATGATTATAACAAGCAGATCAAATGAGTTCACCTGAGCTCTGATGACCACGGCCACTGGAAAATTGTACCCGCAATTTTTTTGCGGAATCCACAATTTTCACCATTCTCTGCAAAAACTGACATGTTCTGCAATTTCTTGCAATTTTTGAGTTTTTATATTGAACTGTGTAAAACTTATTAACATTTTTAATAAAATACTCTCAATATATTGACAATTTTGCATGCAGACTTGGGTTTGGCCGAAACAATGCAGTGCAAGGTAGAGAAAGGGTTTTATGTGACACTGATTTCTTTTGAATCTTTGTCTTGTTTTGTTTCATAATCCACTGGCCAAGCATAAGTACACTTAAACACTTAACATTTGTTTTGTGTTGAAGCAGTCTATCAGAAAACTTTTTGTTGACACAGACTGAAACAAAAGATGGGAACAAAGGTGCAAATTATCCCATTCACTCAAATGGGGTGCTAACTATGGAGCCTTTTTGTAAGTGGCAGGCAAGTTATTCCTTGTGAGGATACTTTCATTCATACTAGTTTTGATTCAAACAGCTGAGGATTTTGGATGACCCTGCTGATTTTAAACTTGAATAAGCCAGTTGCTAACTGTGATCTCACTCTTAGCAACTGCCCCTAGATGCTCACATGCACAGACTACAACAAAAACTGACTAAAGTCTAAAAACACGCTTATAAAACACAAAATGTATCTGAACATTTATCTTTAACTAAACAGAATCATTGCAGCCAGAGTAAAACAAAAGTAAATTACAGGGTACCCTAACTACTGTATGATGCAGTAAAAATATATTGGTATTTTTTTACATTTTTTGGTAACCACATATAAGGCCCACTAGGCACAAGAGCCTTTTTTCAGGTACAACCCAGGAGCACTGAGAAGTTAAGTGACTTGCTCAGAATCACACGTGTATGCAAGTGGAGGCTGTGGGAATCAAACCCAGTTCTGCTACATGTTGTCAGCTCATTCACAGTTTGTTACTCTTACCTCTAGATTATACTGCCAGCCCCAATAACCCCCAGATGTAATGTTTAAATATGTGATTTCAAAAATAGTGCACAGTACCTACTGCACAAATTATGACCATTAAACACTTTAACAACATTTTAATAAAACTCAATTATTCAACATTCTGTCTGCTTATTCTTTCTTGCACCAACGTGGGTGAATAGCTGGCAGAGCACTGCAAACAGCTGTTGATTAGGCTTCATTATTCTACAGCCAGAAACAAACAAACAAAAAATTATTTTGTCTTTATTTAATATTGATTTGCTGTGGCTCACTTTATAGAATCTATTTAGCACAGTATGAGGCAGCTGCTTTTAAATTTTGGAAGATAGGCAACACTTGTGATAGCATATCAGTTTAGTATTCTTGTTAGGAACATAAACTTTTCTTTATGCTTTAAACATAGTCAGGTGCCAGTGTATTCATTTAGCAATTTATACTGGCTAATATATGTTGCAGAAAACATTAAAATATTTATTGTGAAGCACTTAGGGTTTATAGCAGAACCCCTGCAACATCCAGCAGTTTTTGCAAAACGTTCCACAATTTTGGGTAACCTTTTCCACAATTTTCCAGTGGCCCTGCTGATGACACATTTATCTATATACATGAGTGTATGACCTTCTTAACTAACTTGTGTATTCACTACTCTTGAATTTCAGGTTTTCAAAAAAAACTGTGGATAAAACAAGGGACATCTAGTAAAAACATATGAGACCAAAACAGACTATAAGCCAACATTTATAGTTTGTTTGTTTCTTTTAATCAACAATAACTAGACAGAATTAAGCAAGCTATATAGGGCAGTAGACCTATATCTGCCAAAATTTTCAGTTTTGTGTTTCAGTGTTTAATAGAAAAGCTAAAGAAAGAGAAATCTTGACTTTGAGAATGTTTTAAGATGGAAACCAAAAAAGCATTAATTGGCACTACACTACAGTAGTGATTTCAGATCCCCAACACACAGTTGGTGGATGCTAATAGCTCTCATAACTATTTACAGTATTTATTTATTTATTGTACAAATCGGAATTACAATACTTTGAGTCATGGTCTCATCTCCAGAGGCTCCTTGTCAGACACATACAGATTACGAAATACATAACATGACATAGTAACAGAGTAGCATAATATCAAGGTTTCGTACAGAACAGTGGGTACATGAGTTGGGATAACAGCACAACAGTGTAAGGTAAGACATAGAATGACTTTGTCTAGTAGGTATAGAGATATAGCATGGAATAACTTCATAGCTGTCCAATGGACTTTGTTGAGGGGCAGTGGGTGGCTAAGATGACTGTGATGCAGACAACCCACATACAACAACACACTTGAAACAACTTTTCTCAAATATCTCAGCAGTCAGAATTGCTTCAACTAACCTGGTACAAGCTATGAATGCCATGAATGAAATGTGAAATCTGTTCGTGTATACAATGTATCAGTGATGCAAAGGTCACAGTGAGTAGATGTGTGGATCAGGCTACAGATAGAGACATACAAAGATGGTTCTCAATTCAGAAAAGGAAGAAAAATAGAGGCATAATTAGAGTGATGAAAGAAGATACAGATGTGACAACTTAAGACTTTTAGGCTTGCCTGAGTGATTTGAAAAATCAAACTCCATTAAATGCAATAGTGACTTGTTCATACTGTATCTCTGTAAGGTCTTCATCATAACTGCCAATATTGCATTACCAAAAGGGCTCACAGACCATTGAGACCAAAACAAGGTCTGAAAGATCAACTCAGGGCATCGGTCATTTGGTTTCTCAATTTTCTTCACATAGTCTACATGCAGCAGTGCCTGAGACAGAAACCATATTAGTCTGAAGGGCACACACTAAAATTCTTCAAAGATCTCCCACTTGATCTGCTCAAGAAGAGGAATGTTTTTCCTCACCAAAAGCAAGCTTCAAATGACAAGATCCAGTACAGTCTGCTTTTGCCTAAATATTAAGGAACTGGTTCCTGATGGAGTTAAGAATATCAGTGTTCTGATGCTTTGAATTTCTGACTAGTAAAGAACGTGTCTAATATATTCTTTGGGTTTGCTTTCTCACTGAAGGCAAGACCTGTTGCTTGCAAGGAGTATTACATTTTATGGATGTTTTATGGACAATATGTCCTTTGTAAGGTATTTTCTTATCTGAACAAACAAGATAATATCTTGGTACAGTATGTACATCATGGCCATAGGGAATGGGATAGTGTCTAGTTCTTTGTCTCAAGTACTGCCCCAGTGAGGGGGAATGTACACCTGGTGCAGTGCGCGAATGGAAGTGCAATGAGGTCTACTGTACCTCTCCATTGCCTCTCTAACTATGAAGCAATTAAAAACAGTGAGAAGTATCTCAATGAGCTAATTATCTACAGAATCTATAGAAGAAAAACTCAGCCTGTACTCAATGTTTAATGCCTTGTTTCATGGACAGAATGTTGTACGTAGGCCGATGGGGGTGAAATAAGTCATGCACTTAAATGTTTGTTAAAATGGGGAATACTGCATGCAAGTGCTGTGCATTTCACTTCTATTGCCTTTGGAAAATGTCTTTAATTTATGGTATTGTCTGAGTATGTGTAGCAACTATCATAGTTATTGTTATTGACAAGTATTTTTTGTCTCCTAATCCCAGTGTTTTTTGTTTTGTTTTAATTCTTCCAGCCCAAAGTTTCATTTAGGGAAACTAACCTCTGGCATCTCCCCCTTCCACTCTTAGGGAAGCGGTTGTAACAGTACTCCCCATAAAAGGGAAATACCCCACATTAGCTGCAAGTAGAGATGTGTGAAGTCTGCAAAATTCTCTCCACAGATGAATTTGCACATTTTGCGGCATCCACAGAGTGATCTTTGCACACATTGAGCAATTTGTGGTCCGTGAATTGCATAAATTCGCAGGCAGATCACACAATTTCACCCACAAATTTTGCGCTGCGCATGCAGTTTCTGCATTTTGAGCAATTTAGCCTCTGTAATATGGTTCAACTTTCATGCAAACTGTGCAAAGTGAATTTCAGGGGGTCAGCCAGAACTTCACGAATTTCACAAAGGACAAATTTTTGTCAATTCACGCAAAATTCATAGGCAAAGTTTAGCTTCCCAATGCCTTTAGCTGCAAGCTATCTACCCATCTCTCTCATAAACGTGGACAGTAAGGTCTTCACTAAAGTCCTGGCTAACAGTCTTAATCCTTTACTCCCTCATGTTATACACACCTATCAAGTAGGGTTTGTACAAGGCCAGTAGAGTACAGACCATATTCCCTCTCTCCTGAAACTCATCCATGCTGCCAAGACCATCCATTCCCCAGCTGCTGCAGTGGCCATACATTTTGAAAAGGTGTTTATTTATTTATTTATTTAGCTTTTGTTGACCGGGTAAGTGCACAAGACAAATCCTGCCGATTTTCAGGCATGACCCAGGGGACAGGATACAGATGAATGCCAACTGACCTTGATCCAGATTAAGCTGATGGTGGTATTTTTCGTGAATGGAGGAATTTGGCCATTGCACTGGGGAAATTCCCCTGCTCTTTTCGAGAAGTGCCATGGGTTCTTCAACATCCACCTGAACTACCACCAGAACTGGTAGATGGGACCTCTGTTTAACATCTCATCCGAAAGACGGCACCTCAGGAGTGCAGCACCCCCCTCATGCTGCACTACATTGTCAGTATTGGGATATTAACCCAAGTGCCTGGTGTGGGGATAGAACCCACAGCCTACTGATCTCTCAGCCTCAGAGGCGAGTGTGCTACCTGCTGAGTCACATCTGGGATTTGGAAACCAACTTCAGTCCTGGATCCACTCCATTTACATGCTTCTATTGGCAAAAATCCTGACCAACTCCATGTTGTCTGACCCCTTTCTGCTAGAGAGGGGCACATGTAAGTTTTGGTCCCTATCCTGGCTCCTGTTTGTTCTGGCTGTTGGGCCCCTGGCAGAGGCTATTAGACAACATCCAGAGATTCTCCATATAACCATTGGCTAGTGGCAACTTTCAAACTTTATATATGCAGACAACCTACTGGTTCACCTTTGCAGATGTGGAAATGACTCTGAACCCCCTATTATCCATCCTTAATAACTGCATGAAACTATCCTGCTGAAAACTAAACCAAACCAAAACTGAAGTTCTGTGAGGTGTGAGTTTTCAAGGAGGATGCTGATCCACAGATGTAGGCACCCAGAAACATACATTTATTGAAGCTGGACAGCTAATGCGAACTTCAGACGATAAATTAACAAAATATTACTCATTTAGCATAAACATAAAACTTCAAAGCAATACATTTCGGACACTAGGAGGAGCTAGTGAACATCTCACTGAGGTCAGAATACTTCTGTACCTCACCAGGTTATCTGAAGAATTGAACAAAAACAGGCCTTATATACCTAAAAGCAGCATGTGACTTGCCTAACTCCACCCCTATTCCATCCTAAGTTGATCTTTGATCAATAGCAAAAGTCTATTCTTATTTATCAACACAAAGATAACATTTCTATTATGTTGCAATGTTGCACATCGCCAAAATATACCAATAATAATGCTTAATAAAGCTTTACTCTCATGAGTTACAGGAGTAGCTCCATACAAAGAAGCAGGTAAACCTTTTTGAGGGGGATTGTTTGCTTTAGAACTTATTTTAAGTACATGAATTGTCATTATAATATTATCAAATATTCAGACCACCAAATAGTGTTGTTTGGAAACAACCTAAAAACAAACAAAGTTTTTAATTTAGAGGAGAAGGGAAGAGAAGGGAGGGGGTTATGTCCAAACAAACTACAGCGTTTTGTTGGTTGTTTCTAAAAGTAATTTAAATATATGTAGGCTTTAGAGTTTAGAGTCATGAATTATAGGTTTTGCAGATTCAAACGAATGAATTTCTTGTTTTATGCTGTGCACAGTTTTTAAAAAAGAAAATATTTATTCACTCAACTTTTAGCACTTTGCGCATTACCGCTACTATCAAAGGCATGTTTTTCACTATGTAACCCCTTTCTTTACTCCAAGGAAGTAGCGGGAGAACCAGGAGGGGTTTAAAATCACTGCAAGGCATATTTTAGCTTCTGAGAAAAACAGGGAACAGAAACAGTTCCAAAACGGTGTGCAGGGAGTGTGCGGAGCATAGAGGGCGGTTTCTGCCGCACACACTGCACACATATTTGAGGAGCAGACTCTCCGACTATCGCAGGACAGCCCTACTTCACAACTGCTCCACGGAATTCTAGCACTTTAAAAAAACATTTACACAGAAAGGCTATCATACTGGAATGTAGTATGCTAGTTCTGCATTTCCATTTCCATTTTACTTTTACTGGCAAACGAAAAGGGGAGACCGAAAGAAACAACATAAGGGGGGGTACCTAGAGCAAAATGGCTTTACTTTATAGCCAAAGCCAAACGAGTGTTTGTAATAACACAAAGGGGTCTTTACCAAACCCTCATCATGGATTCATACAAACGCATTACATTCCCACATAAAGAAGGGCTTAACCTAAAAAATCTTTTATTCCCTTTTTAATTATTCATTTATTTACATATGTTTTCACATTAGAAGGGGTCTAACTAGTAAAAGGACGGAGGAGGAAAACACAAATAATATAAGGACTGTGCAGATCTCTATATACCAGCACAGAAATACTCGAAGGATAGAAAGAACATCATATAGGTGGCCTTGCTATATAACGTGGAAGTAAAAAGATGAAATTACAGCAAGTAAGAGAGAGTGTAAAGGGCTGTTGCAACAGACTTTAAAAAAAAATGCCTGGTATATGGAGTTATCTGTCACAAGTTCTACCACTGAATTCGATACACAAGCCAACCAGGTTATATCTGACGGCCTGAGGTGGACACCAGCGGGAATTATGTACCTTGGAATCAACGTCATCTCCACCATTTCCAAACTCTGGGATTTGAACTGAAACCCCTTATTTACAGTGATACAAACTGAGTTTGAAAGGTGGAAATTTTCTGAGCTTACAATGACTGGAAAGACTGCTGCAATTAAAATGTTGCCGCCTCTAAGCTTTTCTATGTACTTTCACTCCTGCCACCAGAACTGCCAACCAGCTGATATACCAAGATTGATATCTTTATTGGAAATTTTATATGGGAAAGTAAGAAGTTAAGGTACAGCCAGAACAAACTCCAAGCTCACTGGTGGAAGGGTGGTGTCTCACATGGACTGAGTGGTATAAATGGGCCTTTCAAATATTACAAACCTTAAAATGGTTCCAGATACACTCAACTAACTCTTATCAATGGCTTAGCATGGAAAAAGGTCAGGGTAAAGTGAAATATCTTTTGTTACTTTTATATAATGCACCCCCTAGAGGTCTTGCCTCCCACCTCACTATATGGTCCACAATTAAATACTGGGCTAAACTTCATTGGAAACTAAATGCTAACCCTACCCCCACCAGACTTATCCCTCTATGAGGAAATGCAGCTATTACAGTAGACCACAAATCCATCCTTCAGAGCCACTGGGCTGCCAAGGGAATTCATTGTTTTCAGGACATAGTATAACCTGGGGAATCCTTCCAGGGCATGCAAGCATGCTGGGACCTTCTCCAAGCAGATTTCTGGTGGTACAATATCTACAACTTAGGAATGCAGTAACGTTGTCTATTCATATCTCATCTCCGAACAGCAAGCCAAACTTCCTAACAAAGTGGATATCTCACTCGAAAGGCCAAACCAGCATAATATATTCTGCAATTTTGGAAACAATACCAACTCAATCCCATGAAACCAAAGCTAAATGGGAGTTGCTGTTGCATGTCCACATATCTGAACAGCAATGGCAGGACTGCTGGAAATTTGAATACCATGCTCACCCAGATGCTAGACATCGACTTATGCAAAACAAAATCTTACTCTCCTGGTACAGAACTCCATCAGTCCTGTATACCACCAAACTAATCAGTAACAATCTCTGCTGGAGGTGTCAGATGCATTAAGAAAACCTGTGCTATGTATTATGGGCATACCTCTTAGTCCAACCCTTTAGCCATCAGGTCTGTGCTCTGGGCTCTAAAATCCTCCACCAGCAGATATAACTGTCCTCTACCTTGCTGCTTTTGGGATTGCCAACTGATGCTCCCCATCTGAATGCATCCGAATGTAAGTGACTAGCCCTATTAAGTATGCAGGCGAAGTGGCTTATCCTGTGCAGATAGAGAACATCTGAAGTCGCTACTATGCCTGAATTCTTAAACTCCCTAACAAAGCTTGCTACCTTAGACCAGTTAACACATGTGGCTGCAAATACCCTCCCAGCCAACTACCACTGTTGGAAACCATTTACAACATATGTTAAGCCCATGGCAGGCATAGGGTAGGCTTATCCCGTACAAATTGCTGTTACCTTCTACCATGCTATATGGGATGACAGAAACACTGCTGGTACGTAGTTTCAGTCCATCTGCATCTCTCTTTAAAGTATCTATCTATGACACATAGTTGGTTTTCTTGTTCCTTTGTGGTGGTTTGTTCTTTCCAAGGAAAGCTGCTCAAATCACCTACCACATAAATAATTTTAACTGCTTCCTGGGATGTCACCTCCTTTAGCTCACACACCAAGTAAAGATAAGGTAGGTGTTTCCTTACCACCTTTGTGTTTTACATAAGATAAGAGAACATGAGACACAATATAAGGTATACACTGCATTCTTTTTTCATTTTGTGCAGCTTGTTCCTGTTGTATATGGAAAAAACAATAAAAAGTTCAACTACAAAAATAAATTAAACAGATGTCTCTCACACACACACACTCAGACACACACCGCTTCCTCTGATGACTGGGAGGGAAAACACAGCAACTAGAAACAAACACAAACACACAAAATAGTAAACCAAACAGGTAATACCCCACAAACACCACTATAACTTTTATTACATGGCTGTAGTAAAAGTACTTGGCACAGCAATGTTTTTGAGATTTTAAAGAACAATTTCTGTTGTAACAAGAGCAGAGCAGATCTTTCTTTCTCAAATGCTCATAAAGTCTGTCTTGAGCTCAGGGAGTCATATGGGTACATTTTCTGCGGACTGCATCACCATTTGTCCATTTCTTAACCATCACAAGACTACCCACTGAATTGAATTCCACACATATACAGTGTCACGGAATAATATTCTACAGATGATGATGCACTTTTTGCAGTTCATGTGATGTATCAGAATATAACCACCACCTCCCCCACTTTTAAAATAAATGCAGCGCTTTGTTGAATGAATTAATGATTTATTGTACAAAAGTGATCCTCTATACACTGGATTCAAAGTAATACTGTCTTCTTTACTCAACATTTGACCTTGGGTTGACCAAACCAAGAGTATTGTGTTTGCTTCTGGTCATCAGAGTTTATTCACAAGGGTACCTGTGTGCACATACATTGACAACAAAAAAACAGAAGAGAGAAAGAAATAAGTGCCTTTACTAGGATTTGAAAACAGGTTGCCCAGAATACTGTTCTGACTCACTTCACCAGCTGCACAACCAAGACAACTGGAAACCTAAGACTCCAATAAGCACCTTACGTATTCTCTAATGCACAACTTGGGCTGCACAGATAATTACATTTTCATTCACAAGAATGTGGTGTGCACATATGGAGCCCAAACAGAAGGGAGAAAGAAATAAGTGCCTCAGCTGAGATTTGAACTCAGGCTGCCCAGAATGCCATTCTGTTGCACTAACAGCTGCACCACCAAGACAACTGGAAACCTGTGAGTCCCAGAAGTACCTTGTGTCTTCTCCAGTGTACCACCTGGTGCTGCACAATTTATTACAATTTCATTCACAAGAGTCTGTTGTGCACATATAAGGAACCCAAATAAACAAAAGAAAGAAATAAGTGCCTTGGCTGAGATTTAAACCCAAGCTTCCATAATACCATTGCATTGCACTGCCAGCTGTGCCACCAAGGCAACTGGAAACTTGGGACTCCCTGAAGCACCTTGCTCTTTCTCTAATGTACAACCTGCTGTTGAACAGATAATGACTTTTTATGTTTGCTTACACACTTGTGCAAGAAACGTATTGTGGCAGCTTGCTGTAGTATCGAGTTGTGGAGGTGCAGCAGTGTTGTGGCCAATGCCAGCAGTCCATTTTGGGGCTGATCTCTGTGGCACCAATAGAGGAGCACTCTGTTGATGACAGCAGTATTGGAGCATGTCACCAACTTGAAAGAAATTTGCTGCTGCAATCAGGGAGTGCCCCATCATTTAACAATCAGCTCTTTTTGCTGCTGGGGTGGTCCCTGATTGCAGCAGCGAATCACAGCTTGTCTTGTCTGGTGTCCCATTTCAATAAACATGGTGGCGGCTGTCACTGACCACCTCTCACATTCCCCATGGAAGCCCATGGGGATGCCCAATCTCCTTGTCAGCATGCCCCCTCCCCAGTTCATTTGCCAGTGGGGTAACACAATCTCCATTGGCATAATGTCCCCCATTTAATAGTATGCAGAGGGGGTGCCCAATCCCCCTTGGCATCATGCACCCCCAAACACAGACCCATTTTCTGTGCAGATGGGGGGCACAACCCCCATTGGCATCAGTCCCCTCCCCAAAAAATACAGGTGGCATACTGGGACCCCACCCCAGTGTGCCAAAAACAAACCTGTAAAGGAAAAACCTGACCACAATTTTTTTTAACCTGTAGAAGAAAAAAATGGTCCCTCATTGTCTCCAGTGCCCCTTCCCCCAGCCCACACCCACCCTCTGTGCATCTGACCTCCTCACACCCCTCCTCACTCCATACTTACCTCCGGAGCCTGACACGACTATCTTTGATGAATCAGGAACATGTCTGACCTCTCAAAAGCCAACCATGGACTGAAGAAATGCCAGTAAGCTGTATAATGGCATAAGTGTTTCTTTTTTCAACTTAGGTGCATATCGCGACCATTTTTGCAAATTTTGGCACCGAATTTTCAACATGGGGTTCTTGAGACTGCACCTCATGAATTCAGTCACTGTCATCTGGTTATTCGGTCCCAAAAGGTGATTTTGTGGTTACTGTGTGGAATCACCTTTTAGGACCAATTAATAAAATGAGAGTGTCACTGTTCATGAAGTGGGCTCCAAAAGAAGCCTATGCTGCAAATTTGTTGAAAAAAGTCCATAAAATGACTGTTACAAGCATGGATTGGGAAGTTTCCATGCACACTCATAACTTCATGGATTTGTAATATTTTCACTCCAGATTTTCAACATTGGCATTTTTCACACCTAGCTGAAATGTGTTTTCGCACATCCAGTGCACAATAGCATAGTCACTGTGGGAAATCAGTGTTTGGGACAGATTAAGAAAATCACAGTGACACTGTTCATAAACGGTGGTCTCAAAATGCCTAGGTTGAAAATTTGGTAACAAAAGTCCATAAAATGACTATTTTACAAGCGTGCATTGTGCTGTTTCCACGCACACTCCTAACTTCAAGAATCTGTAATATTTTCACTCAAGATTTTCAACATTGTCAATTTTGCACACCTCCTTATGAACAGTACAGCTGTCATTTTTCACATCCTGCCTGAAATGTGTTTTTGCACATCTGGCGCACAATGGTGCGGTCACTGTGGGAAATCAACATTTGGGAGAGATTAAGAAAATCATAGTGACAGTGTTCATGAGCAGAGGTCACAAAATGCCTATGTTGAAAACTGGGTGAAATAATTCCATTAAATGACTGTGTTATGAGTGTGCATTGCAGTTTTCACATACGCTCATAAGTTCCAGCACTTTTAATATTTTCGCTCCAGATTTTCAACATTGCCATCTCTTCACACCTCCCTATGAATGGTACAGCTAGTATTTTTCACATCCTGACCAAACTGTGTTTTCGCATATCTGTCACAGCATGGGGTGGTCACCGTGGGACATCAACGTTTGGGACAGATTCACAGAATCACAGTGCCACTGTTCATGAGCAGATGTCCCAAATGCTTTCATGAAGTGAGGTCACAAAAAGGCCATGTTGAAAATGTGTAGTGCAAATACCAACAAACACCCAGGACGTTAGAGTTTCTAACCATAACGTCCCACCCTGTAGAGACTGACAGGTGTTGGGGTGTTCCTTTGGATTGCCAGGTATAATTTTCATGCCATTCCACCCCACCCCCACCCTGAAGCCAGTGACAGGTGTGGAGGTGTGCCTTGGACTCTTCGGCCCCAGAGTTTACCCCATTCTCCTATACTGCATCCATTTCAGCATATGTCCTTATGGAATGGGGCGACTGTAAAGCCAAACACCCCAAGGCACACCTCAACACTTGTCGGTGTCTGCAGGATAGGATGAGGTGACATGGCATGAGTGTTATGGGCAATGACCCAAAGGCACACCCCAATGCCTGTCCATCTCTGCACGGTGGAGGTGGGGTTGGAGTGAGTTCAGTACTTCACTGCCATTCCTATTCTGCATTTGTCTAACTCCTGCACTTCCAATGCTAATATCAGCAAGCAAACATTCGGCATTGAGAAATGCTTGTTTTATTCACAAGAGTGTGGTGTGCACATATATGCAACCCAATCAAACAAAAGAGAGAAAGAAATAAGTGCCTTGGCTGAGATTTTATCTCAGGCCAAACGAAATCCCGTTCTATTGTTCTACCAACTGCACCACCAAGGCAACTGGAAACCTTGGACTCCCAGAAGCACCTTACTCTTTCGTTAATTCACAACCTGGTACTGTACAGATAATTCCATTTCCAGGCAGAATGGTGCAGTGTGCACATATTAGGAACCCAAACAAACAGAAAGAAATAAGTGCCTCTGAGAAAGAGTAAGGCATGTATTTCTTTTTCTTTTCTGTTCTTTGGGTTCCTAATATGTGCACACCACACTATTCTGAATGAAGCTGTAATTATCTGTGCAGTACCAGGTTGTGCATTAGAGAAAGCAAGGGTTATAACCAATATTGGGAGAAACATAAGCTTGAAAATTATAAATGCTACTGAATAATTTTATGGGAACTATTAAATTCTAAATGGGAAAGTCAAAGAAAAAGTATGGAAAAAGGATTAGAAAATATACTGTATGTAGCCCTTCCAATGACAGTCATGAAATCCTCACCACAGTCTCAGATAAATCCTTTTCTTAAAAGTAGAACTATAATGGCATGAGGCACAAACTATGTACTACTGTAGATCCCACAGTTGATGGGTGCATTATTCCTGTTCTGCAACTAAATCAGTAAGAACCCTAGCAGGTTAAACGTCAAGTCTTCAAAATGGAAAATGCTGTGTTCAGAAACAGAGTGGTTAAACTGTTGTAAAGGAACACTGCCCAGATGAATCCCAACTAAAGCTGAAAATAACTACATTTTGGAGACATGCAGATGTGCTAATCTAACACCACACCACCACAGTTCACAACTCCAGGGAAAATCGGGTTGGGGGGACATGAGTGCAGATTTAATTTTCCTAACACTATGCTGCCATAGATCATGGCTCCAGAGAAATTAGAGGAAACGGACAACTGTGCAGTCAGGTATCTCATTATTTTGTTCACCAGGTTGACCCGTCTTTCAAGATATTAACCACGTGCTTTTGACCACACTGGTTTTCTCTGCAGACATGATGTGATACCCCCTAGCAAAGTTTCTGGGAAATCTAAATTTAATTGATACTGGGGAAACTGTTAACCCTAACATCAGTGATTTTACATGTTGGTCACCTGTGCATAAAACTGTGTTTTGAATAAAGCAAATACATATTTCTGCTGACGTGGCATATGGAATCATAGAGTTGAATATTCAGCAATTGCTAATTTCTGATCATTTGCCAGTATTGATAGTTAACAGAAATTATTTCTTAAAATGTTCAGGTAGGTTAAAAATAAATACATTTTAAAAAAAGAAGCCTATATAAGGGCTAAGGTTATGTTTTTGTTTCCTACTTAATTCCACTGATACATCATGAACATCAATGTGGGATGCTTTCAAATTATGTATGAGGCAGTAGCTTATATCATTAAAAATAAAATAAAATGGACAACAGCAAAAACAGACAAACTAAAGAAAACACACGCCGTCTGGCCGGCGCGCAGCGGTTGATTTCCGGGCCATGACGCCGGAGACCCGGGTTCGGGAACGGACCCGAGTCGCCAGAGGGTTGGCCGGGGAGATGGGATCGAGTGTCCGCTGGACTGCTCTCCTCTCCGGGAGGGCTGGGCAGCATCCGGGCGATGGGGACTCCTAGCAGAGGCCAGGAATACCCACGCTGCCGCTACCAAAGAATATAGAAGCGGGCAGACATCAGCGCCATTACACGACCCTGCCTTCCTGGAAAAGAGGAAAAATGGACGGTTGCGTCACCTCCATGAAGCCTCCCGCTGCTCGATTAGCCCCAGGCCAGTCCTCCGACCGATTCACGGTCTCTGCGGGATGTCCTCGCCTCCATCCCATAGCCCCGCCATGTGTGCTTACTGGGTATCGAGGACCCGAGGTCGATTTGGGGTGGAAGCTGCCCGCGGACGGGCTGAAGCATCGGGTGGCCGGCAGCTAGGAAGGCGGTAAAAAGGCAAATTAAAAAAAAAAGAAAACAATGCCATTTGACTATGGATAATATGAAGGGTTTATGCAAGAAATGATCCAAAGATAAATCTGAATTCAGTGATGTACAGTGCTGAGGGGGAGGGGCACGCTAATCAAAAAGAAATCAAAACTCAGTTACAATATATCGACTCAGTGCCACAGCAGATAAGATCCAAGCCATTCAGTTAAAGCAAAATGCTGGAAGGATAAATATCTCTGCAATTATAGAATGTGATTCACAAATTCCTATTATTGGACATAAAAACATAACTAATGTCTATATTTTATAATCAGTTGAATATTCAGTAAAATGACATTTTCACAATTAAAATGTTTTTGATGGAGTACCTCTATCAAGGGTTCCAGCATAACATTTTGATAGTCTTTAGACACCCATCTCTCAAATGGAAATAGGCTCCCCTATTAAAGTACTTAAAAAAATATAAAGCACCAGCCTCTGATGGCTATTAGACACACGAGTTACCTCCAGCTATGTGAGAGGTATAAAAAAAAAAACTTTTAATAAAAAGGATCTTCATAAAACTATGTGACAAGGATTAATCTCAAAAATTTGTAAAACAGGGAAACATACTGTAGATGATACTGCATGAGCTATAGGTCCATATCTGTATTATACTCAGATACACAAACATCATCTAGATTTTATATTAAGAAACATAAATATGGCTAGTTTTTTACATACCAGTATGGCTCATTATTGAAAATGATGCAGCTGAACTAATACAGACAAGAAAGCTATGCTATTGCAAAGTCAAACAAAAGCATATATAATTCATTAATATCAGAATCCATTAGAAATATGGCTTGTGTACACTTAATAGGCTGATTGTGTACGATGCATATGTACATATCTTGAAATGTATAGTAATTTTTAGGTCAGCTTTGCTCTGCTTGCCACTGAAGTCTAGGTTGTAACTGGCCAATGAAATAAAAGGATCTGTCAAAGATTCTTGAATCCTATTCAAGTAAACTCCCCTCTTCCCAACCCTCCTCCAGGTTTACCGCCCATTCCATTCATTTCACCTGTGTATAGATTTGTATTCCTTCAACTGAGGTTTTGCTGTCAAATATTCTATTTCTTGTATTTCATTCTTTTACTGTGCGACACTGCATCCTATAAACAATGGGCAGTGCATTATGATGCTGCCACTATAAAGAATAAAAATAACTTTTTCCTCTGATAATGCTGTAACAAAAATTGGGATCCACAAGGACCCATTCTATGAACTGTAACAGTATCCCCATGATCTACTTGCTTGGGTCTGTATTTCTAGCCAGAAGTTTTGATTCTCTTTACATCCCTAGAAAATTTGCCAATGTGTCCACTTCCCTCAATATTTTCTCCAGCAGTCCTTCAACATCTTGGGTTTGATAAAGTATATTGCTAGGTGTACTTAATAAAAAAAAGACATCCTAAATTTGATAAGGTATACTGTGAATGATGTATGTCATACAAAAAAATAGATCTTTGTCCATCTAATGGCCCAGAGGAAGCGTTATGGGCTTCTGCACTGGCAACTGGGTTTGGTAGCAAACATAGAAAATTCAGGTTGGGCAGGTTGGGCAGCCATTAAGAGCAGTGATGAGATGAGGAGCTTAATAGAGCCAGAGATGCATCTGCTTGGAAGATGAGGGGGAAGAGAAGGGTGGCGGTGGGGGGATATGGGTGGGAGTGGAAACAGGATTTAAGGGCATCAAATGGAGCCAAGAGGAGGGGAGGAAGGAGCAACCAGGGAGTCAGGGAAAGTAAGATAGAGAGGGAAAGAAGAAGGAGGAAAGGGGAGGAGAAGAGGAGAAGGTGAGGTAGAGGGAAGGGAGAGAGAGAGAGAAAGAAATAGTTGGGTGGGAGGAGAAAGAAAGCCAGAGGCAGGGAAGGAAGCTAGAGAAAACAGGAGTGGAAGGTGTGAGAAGGAGATAAGCAGCATATTAGAGAGCCAAAAGATAGCAGGATCTGAATGTAATAATGGAGGAGTGAGGTGGAGAGATAAACTAAGACAGAGGACAGGCATGCTGTGGAAATTGATTGATCATGAAGGTGGGGGGGAGAGGAGGAGGATTATGTTGCAAGAGGATGAACGGAAAGGAGCAGGTAGTTCAGGTGAGCAGCACAGAATACAAAGATAAGGGGACCCTGATGTTGGAAATTAGTGCAATAGACAGAAGAGGAAGGTGGTGGTGGGGGAGGCCAAGTGCAGATTGGGGGGGGGGATGGGATCTGTTTGCCAGGGTTGGAGCAGAGCAGAGGAGGAAGAATAGGGTGATCCAGAATAGAGTTATAGCAATGGCCAATAAGTGAGGGAGGGAGGAAAACAGAATATGGGAGCACAGGAAATGGGATATAGCTCATAGAAAGGGAGGGATGGGGAGAGGGAAACACTGCCAAGGAAACAGAACACTTTGAAGCATGGTAATCAGGATGCAAATGCAACTAATCAGATTCAACGGGCAGCAATTAAATGTATTCGGACAACAATTATAATGTAAGTACTGAATATGCAGATTTAACTGGCAATAATGAAATGAATTCAGAATACACCAAAGACAGTAGTAATGACTCTAAGTAGCCTACACAATAGGACATGGCAGAAGAGATATCCTAGCACCAGGGAAACACATATAATGAGTAGGGCTATGGCTAACTACATATTCCGGTATGGTATGCAAACATGATATATCTCCTATATGTTTCTCTTCCATTATTTATTACAGCGGAAATTAGCATTAAAACAGTGGGCCTGATTTTCAATGGGCCAAGAATGCCACAAGCCCTGGTGCACTGAGCATATGGTGCTTGGGGCTTGTGATATTCTCCAGTGGCAATCAGGATTTTCTATCCTGTGTTAGATCAACTTTTTCTGGTTTAACTTGTGGCAAACCCTGGTATCCATTTTACAGGGCTTGCACCGAATATTTAGCTCAAGCTGCCTCAAATCGGGATAATGTTTTGCAAATGTACCCAATGTACCAGTATTGGGTGCAGTAGAGGCAAAGTTGTTTGGGGCAGCTGTGCCAAAAAAGGGTTTTACGCAGGCCTTGATGCAAGCATGCATTACGCTTTTAAAATTAGGTCCCAAGTTTTTTACAAGTACACCAAAAGTGTTTGGTGTAGTTATACTCTATGAACTACCAGGTGCTAGCATATAGCAGCCTGTTCAAATTTTTGTGACATTACAAGAAAATTCAGGAATTCACTGAATAAATGTAAATTATGATTTATACACAGTTAAAAGAAAGTACATTACAAGCACAACAATAGTGCTTAGAGCAGTTGCACAGAGTGAACTACTGTGTGGCAGCATGTAGCAGCCTGTTCAATTTTTTATGGTACCACAAGAAAATTCAGTAATTCACAGAATGAATATGAATTATGAACATACAAGCATAAGATGGAACCAGCAGAATAAGGCAATTCTGTCAACAGAGTCTACTTACATTGCAAGGTCCTCATGTTAGCTGCTGAACCTGCTTCCCCTCTCCAATCAGCCCTTTCCCTCCATCCGTCTGCCTCTTGACCCTTATTTTACCTTGATAGGGGAACTGTCAGCAATAAGAACCTCACACTCAAGGGTAAGGCTGATCCCAATTTGCACTTTGTGTTCAAAAACATTTTTTTACCTACTGTTTACTGCAGCACAGTAGAATGTTTTAGGCTAATTTTGCTGACTTCTAAGATGCCATTTCATGTAAAAAGACTTCCCAGAATCCCCTGCAGCTGACATCAGAGGAGGGCTGCAGAGCTGGGAGATTCGGTAGCCTTCAATAGCCTGTAGTATGCATGGTAAAGATTTTGTAAGCCAAAATCAGAAGTCTGCTGGTCTTGCTATGCTCACGGGGCTTAGTACAGTCCTTTGTGACTGTACCTAGCCCCAGGAGAACAGCAGACATACAAACAGAAGATTATGTCTTATAAAAAACTTTGAAATTCACTGCAGACTAATGAATCTCCCACTGCTGCATCCCTCCTTTGATGTCCACTTTAGGGGAGTCTGGTATTTCTGGTTACAAGAAATGGCAGCTTACAAGTCAATGAAATTAGCCTGATACAATTTATTACACTGCAGTAATCAGTAAGTAAAAAAAAAAGTGTTTCTGCATACAAGGGGCTAATTAGGATCAGCCTCACACTTGGATGTGAGGCTCTTATTGCTGACCGTTCCTCTTTAACTGTATTTCAGCCTCTCTTGCAGTTGCTCACTATTTTCAATGAAACCAACTTATCAAGAAGGCCATTCCAGTCAGTCCCCACCCTCTCCATGAAGAAGTGTCTCCTAGCCTCTATTGTAAACCTCCCCATCCAACTTGAGACCATGTCCTCTCATGTTTCAATTCTCACTAAGTTTGAAGAGACCCTCCTTGTTCACCATATTTAGTCATTTCAAATACTTGAAGGTCTCAGTCATGTAACCTCTCCCTCTTCTGCCCTTTTTAAGGTATGGGCACAAGTACTGCAAGTTGTACACCAGGTATGGCCTCACCATTGACCTGTATAAGGGCAGTATCACCTCTCCCATATACTGCTGATCTGCTTATACTCCTGGCAATGCAGCCCAACATTTTATTTGCCTTAGCTGCTGTTTTCCTATATTGTGTGGAGTGCTTCATGTCACTAGTGATCATCACCCCCCCCCCGGTCCTTCTCCTCTGTTACAGCTACCTGGACCCCCCGAAGGCTGTACTCGGTCATCAAGTTCTTGGGCCCAATGTGCATAACCTTGCACTTCTTTGCACTGAAACAATGTTGACAAATCCCAGACCACCACTCCGGCTTTTTAAGATCTTCTTTTAGGTTCTATGTCCCTTCTGCTGTGTCCACACTCCAACAGAGCTTGGTGTTGTCCCCAAATAGGCAAATTATTTCCTTAATGCCATCTCAAGTGTTATTGATGAAGATATTGGAAATCACAAGTGTGAGCACTGATCCCCATGGGACCCCTATTGTGACCTTCTTAGTGCAGGGGGCTCACCTCCCACAATTACACTCTGGGCCCTGTCCCTCAGCCAGTTTTCCACCCACTCTGTCAACTTATCACCAACCACTTGAACAGCCAACTTCCTGATCCACCTCTCTTGGGATACAGTCAAAGGTGTTGCTGAAGAACAGGAAAGGATGACCAGCACTTGCACTCGTTCATTGTTTTAGTGATCCAGTCAAAGATGATCAGATTTATCTAACCCAATCTCTATCCCATAAACCTGAGTTGCTACTCACTCTGGAGGCCAGTCTCTTCCAGATAATTTGTTAACCTTTTCTTAAGTATGGTCTCCAAGACCTTGTACCCGATTGAGATCAGACCGACTGGTCTATACTTCCCTCAGTTGTCCTTGGAGCCACTCTTATGGAGGTGCACTACATGTGCCATTCTCCAGTCCTGAGTACCACTCCCAACTCCAGTGAACTATTAAACATGTCAGTCAAAGGACCTGCAAGCTCCTCTGTGGGCTCTCTCAGCACCCATGGGAGTATACCATTCAGGCAAGCAGTTTTATCTACCCCAAATGCTAGCAACCCTATCTTCACCCTTTCCATCTTTATCAATGATCACCTCTAACCATGATGGGGGGCATGGGGGTTGTATCAAAACATCCATACTATCTCCCCCCATCTCCTCTCCTTCCACCTAGAGGCACGGGCTGGTCTCTTTCCTTGGAACCTGTGATTTAAGCACAATTAACACAAACTGAGTTAAAAGTACAACAAAAGTGTTTGGGGCAGTAACACACTGTGACTTGTCATGAGGCGGCATGTAGCAGTCTGCCCCAATTTTTTTGCCAGCTCGAGAAAAATTCTGTTAGACGAGAACTTATGTAAATTGAGACTTATGCACAGTTAACACTAAGTATGTAACAAGAGTGTTTGAGGCAGTTACTGTAAAATAATGCACTACAGCATGTAGCAGCCTGTCTAGTTTTTGTGGCCACTAGTGAAAAATTCTTGGAGAAGATAATTTATATAAATTTTGATTTTTTTCATAGTTAACATTAAGTGACACATGACAACAGTGTTGGGGCAGTAAAACCACACACAGTGCAGAACCAAGTAGCACAACCTGTAGTAGACTGACATTTATTCTGGTAGTTGTGAAAAATGAAGGAGACAGAAATAAAGATGAAAGGTATCAGGAAAATATAGGTTGGAAATATCATTTTTTTAATCTTTGTTAAGCAGATAAAGCTCACTAGGCACAAGTGCCTGTTTTCAGGAGAGACCCAGGAGCACTGGGGAAGTTAAGTGACTTGCTTAGAGTCATACAGTATGCAAGCGGAGGTAGTAGGAAGTAACTCAGGTCTACTGGCTGTACCAAGCTCATTCACAGTTCTTTACTCTAACCTCAGGGTGTGGTAGTACTGACCCCCCCCCCGATCTTTTCTTTCAGCTCTCTATCTTTTCTGTTAGTCTGTTGTGCAACAGCACATTTTCTGCCCTTTTTCCCCTGTAGGATGGCCACCTACAGCATCTTTACTTATTTAAACTTCCTTTTATCTCTCTCTCTCTTTCTCTGTCTGTCTCTCTCCTCTACTTGGGTGTCCTTGCTTCCATACACTGGTTATGCCAGATTTCCCTGTAACAATACAGCCATGACTGTTAGCGCTGCTGTTTAGCCATGTATGAGCTGCTTTTCTGTAGAACAGTGCTTGTTTACGATCCTGCATGAATGTGCACAGGATTGCAGTACTGTGCAGCTGATGTGTGCAAGATCGCAGTGTCGAGCCGCTGCCATGTGCTAAAAACAAAACCCTGCACTGTGAACCGGAGCAATAGCTGGTTGATTTGTACGCTCCAACCCAGATATTCAAACTGCGCCCAAAAAGTGCGCAACAGCAGGAGAAAGTGCAAGTCCATTGCGCCCTTTGTGCAAGAGGTGCGATATTCAAAAACTGCGCTGGCCAAGATGCGCCTACAGCCAATGGCTGAATATCGCACCACCTGCGCCATAGAGCAACTAGGAAGGGGAAGCTGAGCATATCTGATGCACCATAGCGCAACAAAGGATGTTCAGTTGAGCAGTCCAGATGCACCATAGCACAACCAGGGACACCCCCCAGCAGTAGGGCAGCAATGCAACAGCACAACCAGGGATGCAGGGGCCCACCACCCATGCCACAGATGGGCAGAGGAACATACAGCAGAACAGACATCGTCCCCCCACACCCCATGCACTGCACAACTGGGGAAGGGCTAGAATAACCACTGGCCCATGGAGACAAGCAAACAACCCACAGCTGGGCCATGATGCCCCATCACACCCCCTGGCAAGCTGTGACCAGCACACAAGGAGGGCCAACCACCCCATGCCACACCATCCCCCCAATGCAGCGCACACCCTGCACCGTGACCCCCAGACACCCTGCCCAGGAGCAGCGTCCATCAGTGCAGGATACCCCATGCATGCCACCACCCCCACTGTGACAATGCAACCCTGTGCACCACAGAACCATGCAAGGCAGCCCCACCCTGAGCACCCATCAGTGGGTGGCAGCACACAGCGATGCAGCGACGGCATACATAGTGCCACCATGCACAGCCCCCCCGAGGTACAGCTGAGAGACTGACCATGCGTCGGCACATGAGGTAACCCACAAGTGACAGGGCATGCCCTGGACCCCACCACCAGTGGTACAGCACCCTGCACACCCTCCCAAGGACACACCCTGACCCAGCACTGGCCACAACAGCCTGCACAGACACCCACAGTGGTGCATGGAAGCATGCACGACACCAGATGCAACACAGTGCATGGACAAACACCCACCCATACCCAAGGGCACACCAACACAGGGACACAGTAGTGGGGCAACCAAGCCCCCAGCGTGGGGCCATGGAAACCGTGTACACACGGCCAGCAGTCCTCCATGGCACAGGAGTGCCAGCCATCCTGCGCAGGCACTGTGGACCTGTACACCACCAGCATTTGCTCAGAGCACAAGTCACAGACAGTGGTGCACATCCCCTGCAGCACACACAAGCCACAGCATGGAGGTGGGACAACAACAGCGGAGGCCACAGTGTCACCCGAGGCAGACATGTACCACACCAGTGACAGGAGGCAACCCAGCATTGTGACAGGTACAGTGGCTGCCCTGCATGGACAGCCACCACTGACATGCCAGCAGACTGTGCAGGTTACAGACATGCAAGGATGTCAGCTGCACAGGCCATGGATGAGCTGACAGCTGCACCATGGACACAGTGCATGCACCATGGACCAGTGCACACAGTCATCCAGTGCACAGGGAACAACACACACCACAGACAGTGACTGATAGCTACTCCCACACCATAGTCACTTCCCCATGGACACACATACATACCCATGACAGCACCTCCCCTGACACCATGCACACCACTGCAGCTGAGCACCTATAGCCTGCTGCAAATCAGAGACCACCACAGTAGTCATATCAAAAGAATTGTATTCAAACACATCCAACAAAACTATGTACAATTATTTACAAATGTGTGGGGGGAGGGCCACAAACAAGGTAGGGGTGGGTAAGGGGCAGGGGTGAACAAATGGTACAGGAAAGGAGGGGTGTGAGGGTAGGTCCATGTGGGTAGGAGAAATCAGGGGCAGTGTGATGATCAGTGAGAGCCCCGCTCCCCGCTCCGGCTGCTCTTCCTTCCATGCCGCCGCCTGACCCACAGCCACTCAATCCTCTGCAGGATGTCCAGCGACGCCTTGGCCACAGTAAGGATTTCCTGCAGTGCCTCTCGTATCATGTACAGCTGCCGGACACCTAGGACGAGGGAGCAGAGTCAATAGGTGTGAATGCACAGCCTCATACAGCCCACCCACTGTGCATGGCATACGGCCATGGGACATGCCTCTGTGATGGTGTGTGACCACCCACAGTGATCATGTCCACATGACCTGCCCACTCAGGTGCACACAGCCATGTGGACCACTGCACACACCCACCGGCCAAGTCCTGCACAGCACCACCATGGCTGTTTAGTGACATGGCTATGTGGTGCGAAGGCAGTGGCACAGCCATGTACCCAGTGCACGCATGGACCACCATTGACACACTCCCAGACATGCAGTGCCACTGGACAGTGCTGACAGTAACAAGTTGCGTGCATGGCAGTGGTGTCAATGGATGGTGGCCATGCCCCGCTGCCCGCCCTGTTACACAGCATGCAATAATAATCATGGAGAGAAGGCACTCACCATCACCAGGCTGGTCCCTCTGCCGTTGTGGACCTTTGCCCTTCCTGCTGTTCCAGTCCTCCAGCTGGCGCCTCCACTCCCTTGCCAGCCATCTCTCTTCTGGGCCTAAGGTGCAAACATGGAGAGAGGAACATCGGTACAATCCTGTAGCAAAGTCCCCTGCCCCCATGTGTGTGTAATCCCACACAGCCAGACCCACATACCCCATACCCTGATAACACAACCACAGCCAGCACCAGGCAGCCCCCCCCATGTTCCAGACACATGCAACTGTGATACCCATATGGAAGATAAAAGTGTATGGACTTTACACCTACCTGGCCATGGCACTGTGCCCCTCCTGGCATGTGCCCACAGGCAGACAAGCAGGTCCAGGTCCCTCCACTCAGGTCCCCATACCTGTGGCAGCACTGGTACACCATCTGCCCCATCCCTGTGGCCTCCTCCAGGGCATCGGCCACCTCCTGCCACACCTGGCTCCTGGACTTGTCCAGGGGTGCCTCCCCAAACAGTGGGCCAACAAGTGGCTCAACAATGGCAACCAGGTTTGCCATTTCAATCTGGCTCCACTGGGCAGCTCTCCTCCGTGCCATCTCTCTTGCTCAGTAGGGTCAAAATAGTGCTTTGCAGCATGGTTCCACCATGTGCAGATGCTGCGTGGTACAGCACTGCCATTCCCTATCTCGCTGTCACCGAACAGTGCAATAGTGGTGCACCCATGCCTGATGCATGGCACCTAGGGTGCAAAGGTCGGGCACAGGGTCATGGGTCTCTGGCGCACGGACAGCCACAGCTTGATTGTGTGCCTGTGTGCTACCTCCAGTAGTGGCCTACCGTGCTGTTGCCCCACTGCGTCTACGATGCCTCAGTGCCACAGAGCCAAATAGGTGAACATTGCTGTAGTGCCACTGGCACAATGGTGGCCATGCCCTGCATTGCCTCCCGCGCACAGCACGTCAGCAGTGTGGCAGGTGCCAGCGTCATCAACCTGGGCATGCGCAGTTAGGTGTGTACTGCGCATGTCATGGAACTGCGCCCTTGGCTCAGCATGTTCAACACAATTGCACAAAGCACAAAAGCAAGATATTCAGCCATCATATGCAAATCAGCTAATCAGCCATTCAATGGCACGTCACTGCAATTTGCATCCACTTAAAGTTGTGCCTCGCCTCATTTGCATGGGTTGCACTATAAAAGTGCGACATTGGGCTGCATTGGCCATAGTCGGTACTGCAGTCTATTGGTGAGTTGCATGCTGTTTGGGAGTGTGGACTGTGGATTTTGGGACGTGCATGGGACTGCACAGTCACAGGTAACAACTTTCATTCTCACAGGCTGAATCATGACCGAGCAAGTTGTGGGAGAAGAGGAACAGAGTTGTGGGAGGAGGAGGAGGCCAAATTTCACCAAGGCCGAGACGGATGCCCTGATTGAGACCTACCTGGACCAGGAGCCACTTCTCAGCAGACACCAGGGAACACCACAGGCCCGTGCTGCTGCATGGGAGGAGGTGGTGCATGCTGTGAACCTGCATGGCAACCACCAGCGCTCCGTGCAGGAGTGCAAAAAGAAGATGGGCACAGACAGGAGGAGGATTAAGGAGAAGGTGGCTGCCATCAGGGCAGCACAATCTGCGACAGGTGGGGGACAGCCGGAGGTGCTACTCCTGACCCCACAGGAGGAGAGGGGTTGCTGGCAACATACAGCGTTGTGCCATTGAGGGTGTTCAGGGTGGTGGCTTCCAGACAGGTGGTAGCCCATTACTGCATGGTAGGTCATGGTCTGTTTATTGGGGGGGCAGGGTAGGTCACATGCAGTAATGCGACTTTGTTTTCCCTTACAGATCCTGAGCATCTGCATGGGTCAGTGGTGGTGGGCCTCTCCACTGAAGCCAGTCAGATGGAGAAGGAGGAGGGCCCATCCACCTCCACAGGAATACACGGCTCAGTGCGACAGTGGGTCTGCCTGGATGTCCAGATTGATGTTGTTGGAACAGGTGCAGAGGATGCCCTGCCCGTGTCCCAGCGTGCCAGTGTCCATGGATACCAGCATGCTGTGACTCAGGCTGGTGCCAGGTCCTTCACCGATGATGATGTCACTAACGTCATGGGCAGTGACACGTGTGTGCCACAGGATGGCCACACTGCTGGTAACATTTCCACCATGGCTGTGGGTGGTGCCACCATGGAGGTCTGCGTGTCATCACAGTCCCAGCCTGTGCCTGTCAGCACCGGCGGGGCAGCACTGGTGTGTGTACAGGACAGTGGGACTGTTGTGGCCACTGCGGTGGCACCAGTGAGCCCTGGAGAGCGGCAGCCGGAGGGGCAGCATCAGAAGTCGGCCAATGGGCTTGGGGGTACAGTGTCAGGGGGCAGCATCAGTGCACCACATGTGGACATGCCCAGGCCTGATCCTGGTGTGCAGTGCCCACCCTCAAGGGGTGCTGAGCATCACTGTACACTGTGGACAGTGGAGTACACTGTGCAGTTCTGGAGACCTTACCTACATAAGGACATAGACAGGTTAGAGAAGGTTCAGAGGAGGGCAACAAAGATGGTGCATGGATTGCATCGCAAGTCCTATGAGGACAGGTTGAAGGCACTGAACATGTACTCCCTGGAGGAGAGGAGGGAGGGAGAGAGGGGATATGATAGAGACATACAAGTATCTTACAGGGAGGAACAGGGTGCAGGAATGCACTATTTTTAAGCAAAAAGATGTTCCAGGACTAGAGGGCATGGGATGAAGTTGGAGGGAGGGCAGATTCAGAGGAAAGCGTGAGGAAGAATTTCTTCACAGAGCGGGTGGTGGACAAGTGGAACACCCTGCCAGAGGAAGTGGTGGGGGCTGAAACAATCATGGGATTTAAGAATGCATGGGATAGACATAAAGAATTCTGGAGGTCAGGGATAAGGGCAACAGACTTCCTGGAAAACATAAACTGAACTTACAAACTTAAATGGGCAGACTGGGTGGGCCACAGGCCCTTATCTGCCGACACTGTCTATGTATCTATGTATCTATGTATCAGGGCCACACACACCCTGAGGGACAGGATGCTGAGCAGGCAGATGACCTTTGGATGAGCACACCCACATACTGCAAGCATCAGTCAACCAGCAGATGCGGCTTGTGACGTCGGTGGATGTATTGCGTACGGCTCTGGAGTGGGCAGAGGAGCGTCGCAGCAGAGACACCGCTCTGCTCCTAGCAGGGATGGACCGGTTGAAGGAGGATGTGATAGCTGCCATTGACAGGCATTCACTGCTGTCAAGGCCACAGTGGGCACACAGATATTTGCCCATGCATCGCAGATACCACGCAGTGCACTGTCCACCCCCCATTCCCGGCATCATGCGACACCATCCTTGTCGACACTGGGTTCAGCTGTGGGCATCCCGAGCACGCCTGGTGCAGGCATGTTTGGTGTGCTGCAGACCCCTGTGAGAGTACGGTTGCGTTCACGCAGTGGAACCCTTGGGGGACCATCGGTGCCACCCCATGAGGCCAGTGGTCAGCCTGTCCATGCTGGTGGGTCTCAGCGGGGCTGACTACACATCCATGGTGTCCGGGGCACTGTGGTGCATGACTGACCTGTCTCCTAATGCGGCTACTATCTGATGCTGCCCTGTGTGCATTGTGTCATTCAGCGGGCAATGCACGGGTGGGTACACGGCCCTGCACACAGACACACAGTCCATCTGCACACCCTCCTGGCTGCAGTCCACAGTTGTGTGTGCATGATGGTGCCTGCATTGCACTGTACACCAATGTGCAATGGTGCTCAGCATCTGACACATGCACAATGACAGGCAGTGGGCATGGTGGTCTGTGGACATGTGTGTGGCTAGGAGTGGCATTCTGGGTCGGTGTGCCTCCTACCCTTTGTGCATGTCTGGTGCGTTTTGTGTGTGTGTGTGTGTGTCTGTCCATGTGCCATGTTAGACCTCACCCTTCCCTGGTGGTGTGTGTGATTCCATGCCCGGCCACTTCCCTTGATGGCATGCACCCCTGGAGTGTGTCCATGCATGTTTGTGGGTTGTGCCATAGCCACTGGTGGTTGCACATGGCCCCATGACTTACCTGGGTTGGCTGAAGTGCTCCTCCATGATGGTATCCCGGTGCAGCTGTGCCAGCCGGAGCAGTCAGGGGTCCCGTCACCCAAGGGTGGGCTTCCCATCACCATTGTCACCAGCATCCTTATCGTCCCCATTGCTGTCCCCATCTTCGATCTGTATGGCTATCCCACATTCATTGGCCATGTTGTGCAGGATGCAACAGGACAGGAATAGCCCACAGGCCTTTGAGGGGCTGTACTGTAGGGCACCGCCAGAGGTGTCCAGGCAACAGAAATGTGCCTTCAGCATCCCGAACACCTGCTCGATGACATTACGTGTGGTGGTGTGTGCCTCACTGTAGCGTTGCTGCGATGGGGTTGAGGGCCACCGGTAGGGTGTGAGCAGCCAGGGACGGAATGTGTATCCACTGTCACCTGTGTGTAAAGGGTGGAGGTTAGTTTGGTGATCAGCATCACCCTGTCCCGGGCCATGTAGGCCACTACCCATGTCACCTCTGACCATGCCCCCACAGGCCCTATGACTGGCCATGTGGTTTGCATACTCACCCACTAGGTGGCCAGTGAGGATATCCCCACTCTCGAATCTGTGGCACAGTGCTGACTGGTGCCAGATGAGGGCATCATGTGCTCCCCCCGGGTGCGTGGCACAGACATTGATTATGCGCCCCCTGGCATCGCACACCACCTGGCAGTTGATTCTAGAAGAGCCCTTGTGATTTATATATGTGGCCCCCTCGGGGCCAGGTGGTGTGCGGATGGCCACATGGGAGCAGTCTATTGCCCCTAGCATGCCAGGCATACGTGCTACCCTGTGGAAATCCTGTATGTTTGCTGTGCTTTGCCGGTGTGCTGGGGAAATGGATGTACTCTGCAGCATGTGGCAGCAGTGCGCTGAGGTATTGAGTGAGGTGGCATGATGCGTCCGACTGGGTTATGCCTGTGGTGTCCCCAGTTGGTCTCTGGAAGGTGCCTGTGGTGAGCAAGCCCATTCAAGCTGTCACTTTCATCTCCACTGACAGAGCGTGGCTCCATCTTATGGGTGCCTGCATCACATCACTGCACAGCTCACAGAGCCGCCTCAGAATTGCCCTATTCAGATGGTACCAGCCCACGATCTCCGTATCACTATACAGCACGAAGCTGGTGCGGGCTCGGTATTGCCTGTTGGGGGCATACTGCAGATGGGCCATTCCACGGCCGCGCCCCCCCTGCTGCCCGCCTTCTCACCCCCCTCATTACTGCCTCCATCTGGATGATGGTACTGGCCATGTCCCTGGCTTGTGTTCACCCCCGGCAGCTATTTCTGTGCTCCCCGCTGTTCTGGCTGCTACTTCCCCTGCACCGGGAACACCTGACTGTGCTGGCCTCACTGCTGTGTGGCAAGTACTTCCCCCTTCTGCACTGTGGCTCCCCACACCTTCCCCATAGCCTTTGGGTTCCAGGTGCCCTTTCCCTGGCCTGCCCTGTGTGTCCCTCCTGCCCAGTTTCTCTGGCTAGAGTTCAGCCTCATGTGCCTTCCCTATAGCGTTCTTGTGCCTCTCCCTTGCACCTTTTTATTTTAGCTCATTTCTGCTATGGCGCAACTTCCACTTGCTCCCCTATTGCGCATGGCGCATGTTGTTGAATATCGCACTGCACCATTTATGCATGGTTCGCCCCCCTTCAGTTGTGCATACATTCATTATCATTACGCTATTGCTCAGCGTGATTTGGGGGCGCAACTGCCTACCGCTGAATATCGCAGAATAGCGCATTTTCGGACTTGCGCTGGCGCAACCCTATTGCGCATGGGGCAACTCTTTTGAATATCTGGCCTCCATGTTCTGTGACAACCTTAGTTGTTTTTCCCTGTAGGTGCATTCCTTAGAAAAGGTGCCCTTAGTGAAGCAGAGCTGCTGTTGTTCAATAAGCTCTGCCCTGCAAGTGATTTAAATGCAGCCCTGTGCCTACTTCTAAGTGGTTTCTAGTGAGTGCTGTTATTTGTTCTTTTTTCCTTTTACCTCTGAATTGCTGAGTAGTGCAATAAATACATAAATAAATAAAAATAACAACTTCCAGAGTTTTTAGCCTTTTTCATTAGCTCCTGTTTGTGTTCTGCAGGCACAGCTCCCCACTTAGCACCAAAAAGCACCACAGAGTCGCAAAGCTGAACTTTATGTTTATAAATAAAAGAAAGCAGGGATATGGAGGGATTTACATGCCATTGCTGCAGAAAGCATGTAAATTCTCCTCTGTGACTGCTTTTAAGGACACAAGCTAGCTCTGAAATAGCTCTAACTCTGCAAGCAAGAAAAAGGAGACTTAAATACAGAAATAAAGGAGTGGGCTAGGAGAAAGCCCAGATTAAGCATGTAGTCACACTAAATTCTCAAAGCTCCTGCAACTGTATGCTTGAAAAATAATTTTGAACAAGCTGTATTTAAAATACACTGTTGCAATGTATATTTCCCTCAGCCTGGTAGTTTTCCCTTAGGGTTCAAATAGCTGTTTTTACCAAATAAGTGTAGAAATAACTAAACAGTTTGGCAGTGTTGAAATAAATATCTGTTGTAATATTTAGCCCTGCATCTTTGGAAGATTGTGAGCAGTTTCTTTAGTGTGGTAGCTTTGTTCTCTTCCTGGTGCACAAGGAATTGCAACAAAGAAACATACACTTACCTTGCTCTTTGGTTTTGGGTGTTTCTTTAGGGCCAGCGACCCTTTCTCCTTCTGCTTAAATACAGGTGTGCCTGTCAATCACAGGAGGTGGGTGGGGCTAAAGGTATTAAATATCTTCTAAATCATTTTATTTGCATTATTTTCTTATTGTGTGCCAAAATCTTGGAGAAATATGTATATTGTTTGTTGAATTATGTTTTATTTATATTTTTATAGCTTAGAAATTAATTGTATTAGTCCAGGGTTGGAGTCTCTTTGATCATATGACTTCATTGTATAAAAGAGAGCTGCTTTTCAGTTTAGCTAAATCAGTTCAGCCTTGGAGAGGGCTGAGGAAGCAGAGATGAGAGACCAAAGCTAGGTCTTAACTGTGTGTTGCTGTTTGGAATTATTTTATTTTATTATGTGATTTATTTTTGTTTACTTAATAAATCTGCACTCTGAGTGATTTTTGTATCTTACTCCTATGTCTGTGCTTTTACTCAAGAACCCACTATTACATCTGGTGTCAGAAGTGGGATAATTGGTGGTCCGAGTAACCAGGGGGACACTAATTTTGGTATCAGACCTGATAGTCAGAGTAAGCACATGGAGTGGTGCCATGGCAGACGAGACCGTGAAGCTGGAGGAGGAGAGACTGGTGGACACTAAAGGAGTACAGACCATACTTAGGGTGGCTCAGACTGGTGAGAAACTCCTACCAGGTCTGGGACCAAGTGGTCGTCCTAAGCAAAAGGCCAAAGCAGCGGTGATGGTGAGTCTTTCTGACCAGAGTGAGGAAGATCCTATGGAGGATCCTACCACAGATGTACCCCAACTGATATGATGGACTTATTGCAATGGTTGTCTATCCACCAACATGAGATAGAGAGGCAGAGAGAGAGAGAGATTGAGATGCAATGTCAGGACCAGAGAGGAGCCAAGGCAGACTGGAGATGGGCTGAGACCTTAAAAGCTATCCATAACATCAGCACAGGTAACAGAGGGCAAGACACTGGCCCAAAAGACATTAAGCTAACAGAAATGGGCCCCACTGTTGAAATTGAGGCTTATCTCACAACATTTGAAAGAGTAGCAAGAGCTTGTGGGTGACCCCAAACTCAATGGGTGGTGAGACTTTCCCCTTATCTGATGGGAAAAGTGCAACTAGTGTATAGTAATATGGATCCCCGTCATACAGAGAACTATTCCCTTTACATTATAAAAGGGTCCTGAAGGAACTGGAAGTAATAAGGGTTGATAAAGCAATGGGACCAGATGGGGTACACCCCAGGGTCCCTAAAGAACTCAGAGAGGTGGTGGCTGAACCTCTGACTATCCTGTTTAGCCGATCACTGGAAACAGGGAGGCACCCAAAGACTAGAGGACAGAGAGATGTAGTCCCCTTAAAAAAAGTGGGAACAAAGAGGAAGTGTGGGGCTACAGACCAGTCAGCCTCACCTCGGTAGTGGGGAAGATCATGGAAGCACTGCTGAAGGAGAGATTCGTGGAACATCTGGTTGTCAATGGACTGCAGGATCCAAGGCAGCATGGTTTCACCTGGGGGAGGTCATGTCAGACCAACCTCGTTGAATTTTTTGACCGGGTGACTAGGGAGGTGGATCAGGGGAGGGCAGTGGACATGGTCTATCTGGACTTCAGCAAGGCCTTTGACACTGTGCCACACAGAAGACTATTACACAAACTAGGGAATATGGGTGTGGGCAGGACAGTAGTGTGGTGGGCAGGTAATTGGCTGGGTGGCAGGACACAGAGGGTGGTGGTAAATGGCTGTCACTCCACAGAGGGAAGAGTAACCAGTGGGGTACCACAGGGATCAGTGCTGGGACCGATTCTATTCAACATCTTCATCAGTGACATTCGCAGGACCTAGAGGCAGAATTTCACTGTTCGCTGATGACACAAAGCTCTGTAACAGAGTAGACACACCAGAGGGTGTAGACAGAATGAGAAGGGACCTGCAGAAACTTGAAGAATGGTCAGGGGTTTGGCAGTTGAAATTCAATGCAAAGAAGTGCAAGGTAATGCATATGGGGCACAAAAACCCTGGCACAATATATCAGTTGGGGGGTGAGGCTATAGAATGCACCAAGTAGGAAAGAGATCTTGGGGTTATCATCTCTGATGACCTCAAAGTAGGGAAACAGTGTGACAAGGCAGCAGGTAAAGCAGATAGAATGCTGGGATGCATAGGCAGGGGCATCACCAGCAGGAAAAGGGAGGTCATGATTCCACTATACAAGACACTAGTGAGCGCCCACCTTGAGTACACTATACAGTTCTGGAGACCTTTCCTATGTAAAGACATAGACAGGGTAGAGAAGGTTCAGAGGAGGGTAACAAAGATAGTACATGGATTGCATCACAAGTCCTATGAGGACAGGTTGAAGGAATGTAATATGTACTCCCTGGAGGAGAGGAGGGAGAGAGGGGACATGATAGAGACATACAAGTATCTTACTGGGAGAAACAGGGTGCAAGAATATGCTATTTTTAAGTGAAAAAGATGTTCCAGGACTAGAGGGCATGGGATGAAGTTGGAGGGAGGATGATTCAGTGGAAATGTGAGGAAGAATTTCTTCACAGAACGGGTGGTGGACAAGTGGAACACCCTTCCTGAGGAAGTGGTGGGGGCTGAAACAATCACGGGATGTAAGAATGCATGGGATAGACATAAAGGAATTCTGAAGGTCACGGGTAAGGGGCAACAGAGTTCTAGGAAAACATAAACTGAAGTTACAAACTCAAATGGGCAGACTAGGTGGGCCATAGGCCCTTATCTGCCGACACTGTCTATGTATCTATGCATCAATTAGTAAAGAAAGAAATTCTGAGGCAATATGATATTAACTCAGAAACTTATAGGAAAAGGTTTTGAACCTTGCACTATCAAGCTTCATATACGCCCAGAGAAACCTTTATTAGACTGAGGGAATTATGTGTAAATGGTTACAACCCAAAGCAAAATCATCAAATTAAATTGTTGAGGCTTTGGTATCTACAAAGCAAGGCACAAAGGGGATAGAAGCGGCAGGGAGCGGGATCAGGGGAGCAGCAGAAATGGAGCAAAAGGGAGGGAAAGGTACCCCAGGGGTGTCACATCTGGATAAGGATAAAAAGACCAGTAAGGTGGAGGGGACGGATGATGCCATCATCCCACCAAGGTGTGGTTGCCCTCAAGGCTAAAGAGACAAATCTCTGGGCCGGATGGCATTCATCGAGTACTATAGGAATTGGCGGACATACTGGCTGCACCCCTGGCGGAGCTTTTCATGAGGTCACTGGAGAGGGGAGGGTACCTAGGGATTCAGAGAGGCACATGTGGGTACCAATCCATGTGGTTGAAGGAAGTACCAGGAAACTATAGACCACTCAGTTTAAACCTCTCGTAGGAAAATTAATGGAGAGTATACTAAAGGAACGATTGGGGTTTACTTGGAGGAGGTGGAGGTCTGGATAGTCGGCAGCATGGGTTTGTGCCAGGTAGATCATGTCAAACCAACCTTGTGGAGTTCTATGAATGGGTAACATCAGAACTGACAGGTAAGCCTGTGGATGTATTATTCTTGGACTTCAGCAAGGCGTTTGACTCTGTCCCACAATGGTCTGGTGGTGAAACTGATGGGGTTAGAGTAGGCCCTTTGATGGTCAGATGGATTGAAAACTGGATAGCTGGACACACTCAGAGAGTAGTGGTCTGTGGGGAGCTCAGACCCTACAGAGGTTGGTAGTGGGGTACCACAGGGCTCGGTCCTGGATCCAATCCTGTTTAATGCTACATATCAGACATCAGGGATGGTATGGGGTGTGAAATGAGTCTCGGCATGATGACTCCAAGATGGGAGCAGTAGTTGAGGGAGAAGAGGGAGGTTGGCCCTGCAAGAGACCTGGACACTCTGGAAGCTGGGCTCACACATGGAAATTAAGTTCAATATCACCAAGTGCAGGTGTTTGCATCTTGGTCGGGAAACCCAAACACATGTACACCCTGGGAGGGAGGTGCTGGAAGCCTCAACAGGGAAAAGACCTAGGGAGTCATGGTGGATACATGTATGAATAACACTGAGCAGTGCAGGAGAGCAGCTAGCAAGGCAAACAGGATGTTGGGATGCACGCAAGAGGATCACCTCTAGGAGCAAGGAAGTGATTCTGCCACTGTACAATGGACTGGTTAGACCACACCTTGAGTACTGTGTACAGTACTGGAGACCACACTTGAAGAGGGACATACAGCTCCTGGAGAGGTACAGGGCGGGCAACAAAGATGATAACGAGGGCTAGGGATTTGACTTATGAGGACAGACTTGAGGAGCTCTGCCTGTTTTGGGCTGGAGGAGAGAAGAGACAGGGGACATGATTTTGAGGTCTTGGCACCTCAAGGGAATAAATAGGGTAAACATGGAGGGATCTTTAGACTAAAGCAGGGAGGCATCACCAGAGGGCATGGTTTGAAGTTGGAAGGTGGAAAGGTGAGGGGAAAAGAGAGGAGGTTTTTCACTCGAGAGGGTGGTGGACCTTGGAATGCTTTGCCTGGTGAGCCAGTTCAGAGATCCACAGTGGAGAGCTTTAAGAGAGGGTGGACAGACACAGAAAGTGGATGTATCAGATGATGGCCTGTCCCGGGGGGGGTGGGGATGGATGATAGGGGTTTCTGGAGCACAAGGGATGGGAGGGTCTCGGCACCCAACTAAGGATCTAGGTTTGAGCAGACTTGATAGACCATAAGGCCTAATCTGCTGGCAAATAATATGTTAGTATGTTAGTATGTATTAGAACAGTTTTTACAAATACTCCCTAATGAGGTACAATTGTGGGTTAAGGAGCACAATCTTGAATCTGCAGAAGTAGCTATTACTCTAACAGAAGACTTGCTGTCTGGTAGACCATCTCTGAAGAAAAAACTACTCTGCAGGAAAACCCATACCTTCTCCTTCCCGTTCCCCCACAGGGCCAGGCACCTCTCGGAATGATGTGAGAGCTGGGAGAAGAGGGAGGATGTATTCTTCAGAAATAATTTGTCACAGTTGCAATGAAAAAGGACACACTGCTAGGTTTTGTCCAGAAAAGAAGGCTCCAGCACATCTGGTCTTGCTTACAAAGGAGTACGTAGTAATGGAAGTGACAATCAACAATACTTCTGTGTTAGGTCTCCTGGACACAGGGAGAAAGTACACTCTGGTATGCCCAGAACTGTTCGCTACTGATTATACCCCTTAAACACCTGTGGACATAGTTTGTATCCATGGAGACATCCATACATACCCAACATCCAATATAAACATCACGGTGAAAAATAAAACAAGTAATGTGTGTGCAGGAATAGTTCCAAACCTACTGTACTTGTATCAGTGGTTCTGGGATATGACTTTCCTGAGTTGGAAACTTTACTTGGTACCAAGCAACAACTGGCAGCCATTACCACCAGGGCCCAAAGCCTGCAGGAGACACTGATAGGGAAAATGTTCCCTTTTTCAGAGGACATCATGGGTACCCCAGGACATGATCAGAAGACCAAAAGTATGAAAAGAACTTTAAAGACCTTATGGAAAGAAAAAGGACTGAAAGACTTATCTGTTACAATAAATGTAAATAAAAATGTCATTGCTGTTGACCAAAAAACTGATGCCTCACTAACCAATGTTTTTTTCCAACAGGTGGGTAAGACACCCAATGAAGGGACCTCTGAAATTATACAAAAAAATGATATTTTGTATGGGAGGTGTGTGCATCCCAAAACAGGGGAAATCGTGGATCAGTTAATGGTGTCTACAAAATATCATGAGCAACTGTTGCATTTAGCACATGATCTACCTTGTGCAGGTCACTCTGGCAGAGACCACACCCTGGTCCATTTATTACAATGATTTTATTGGTCAGCTATTTATGACTAGGTGGCTGCATACTCTAAGTCATGTCCAGAATGTCAAAACATTGAGCAAACAGGACACCGTAATCTGGTCCCCTTGGAACCCTTGCCCCTTGTAACAATCCATTAGAACGCATGGCAATGGATATCGTGGGTCCAATGGAAAAGAGTTCCAAAGGAAACAGATTTATACTAGTGGTTTGCGATTATGCAACCCATTACCCTGAAGCCATACCTTTACATTCTGTCACCACCAAAAGAATTGCAGGACAGCTGGAAAAAAATTTCAGTAGGCTGGGTATCCCAAAGGAAATCATCATAGACAGGGGCAGTAATTTCTATTCAGCATTGTTGAAAGAAATAGACCGCCTGTTGGGAGTGGTAGCAATATGAACATCACCCTACCACCCTCAAACAGATGGGCTGATGGAGAAATTTAACCAGACTCTCAAGAGAATGCTGAGGAAATTTGTGACAGATGAGGGGAAGAAATGGGACCAGTATCTCCCATTACTCCTTTTCACATATAGAGAGGTGCCCCAGGCTTCAAACATTTTTTTCCCCATTTGAATTGGTACATGGTCACAATCCTTGGGGACCTCTCGATATAGTAAAAGTGTACTGGGAAGATGGGCAAGATCTGGGTTCCACCAGTATTTCAGAGTACATGGTATAGCTCAGAAAATGCCTAGTGAAATATACTGAGATGGCACATGTTAATGCTAGTCATGCCCAGCAAAAACAAAAATATTATTATGATCAGAAGACGTCTCAAAAAGAATTTCAAGAGATGGATAAGGTGTTGCTCCTACTACTGAGAACAAACTTCTAATGAAGTGGCAGGGTCCATATACAGACCTTAGATGAGTAGGTAGTTTCACATAAGAGGTAGAGACACCTGATAAACGTCCTGGCAAAAAGGTTAATCATGCCAAACTACTGAAGAAATGGCAGGAAATATCTGAGTCCACTGTTAGTTTGCTGATCATGCCAGAGAGAGCAGAATCAGAGAGAGAGAGATATGGCCTATAGCCACCTGGAAGAAAAAGACCAGATGAAAGTAAAGGAACTGACAATGAACCCAGCCCTTGATAAAGAGCAGAAGGAAGAATTATTACAGATTGTTAGGCAATATGTTGTATCATTTACCAATATAACTGGGAAAGCAAAAGGGGTGGAACATCAAATCCGAACCTTATCCCCTCCCATTAGGCAGAAGCCTTATAGGCTCACTGAGCGGGTCAGGTCGTAGGTGCAACAGGAGATCCAGAAATTAAAACAACTTAGTACAATTGAACCCTCAAAGAGTCAATGGGCATCTCTGATTGTTTTAGTACCAAAGAAGGAAGGAGGGATCAGGTTATGCCTGGATTACAGGAAACTGAACCAGGTGCCACAGTTTGATGGGTACCCCATGCCAAGGATAGACGACCTGATCGACCACATAGAGCATGCCAGATATATAACAACTTAGATTTAACTAAGGGGTACTGGCAGATCCGTTTAGGTCCAGCTTCCCAAGAGAAAACAGAATTCAGTACCTTTGTAGGACTATTTCATTTTGTGGCCATGCCCTTTGGTTTACATGGGGCACCCGCAACCTTTCAGAGGTTCATGGATCACCTGCTAGCTCCACATATGGCATATACTGCTGCCTATCTAGACAATGCTGTTGTCTTTAGTACACATTGGCAGACACATTTAAAATATCTTGCAAGCATACTTGAAACTATTACTGGAGCTGCTTTGACCATCAACCCCTGTAAATGTGCTTTAGCCATTAATGAGACTGAGTACCTAGGATTTATTCTAGGTAATGGCCAGGTAAGACCTGAGATTTTAAAAATTGAAGCAGTTGTAGTGTCCAGTACCACAAGCAAAAATACAGGTATGATCATTTCTAGGACTTGCCAGCTACTATAGACATTTCATGCCAAACTTTGCAGCTATTGCTTCCCCCTATCAGATTTGACCAATAAAAAGTGTGGCAACACAGTCAAATGGATACCTGAATGCAAAGAAACATTCCAGTCCATCAAAATTGCTTTATGCTCCTCACCTGTGTTAAGAAGTCCTGACTTCAATAGACTGTTTGAAGTCCATACAGATGCTTCCAATGCTGGAATTGGTGCTGTTCTAAGTGAGAATATAGAAGGGGAAGAACACCCAATTCTATATACTGTATATAACATCCAGAAAAACAGGGAACAGAAATAAGCCACTGTTGAGAAGGAGTGCTTGACTATCAAATGGGCTATAGAGGAGTTATGTTTTTATCTTCGGGGCACTGATTTTGTGCTAGTTACTGACCATAATCCACTGTGTTGGATGAGTCAGATGAAAGATAAAAATGCCAGGATACTTCACTGGTATCTGACTCTACAGCCTTACAGATTTGTCGTTAAGCACCTGCCTGGCTCCCAGCATAAGAATGCAGATTTTATGTTCTGCTATGCTGCAGGTGTAGAAAAAGATCCTACATGACTGTAAATATGTAAATAGTAGTTATAAATAAATTATCAGACATAGAAGAAATAGATATGTTGTATAGTTAAGGATATATGGGATTAGTAAGAAATTTTGCTCCTATCCTGAGCTAGAACAGATAAGTAATTTTGTATTATAAATAATGATTTTAAACCCCGGGGCAAGTGTTTGTTAAGTACATAACTGTATTCATGAATAAGTATCCAGGAGTGATAATAGTGACAAATCACCATACGTACTGTATAAAGGTGCCCTGGCATATGACTTCTAGTGAGGGAGAGGGGAAGTCCCAACAACCCCCCGGGTTAGTTCAGGGGTGGTTCTTTAGGCTGTGCCTAGGTTGTTTTGATGTAGGAAACTAGTTAGCGTTGCCCTTGTTTTCCTTCTGGGCATGATGGTGTGTGGTAGAATTGCCCCCCACCCCCAATGGGTTTGAGCAAAGAGTATCTTTTCTTTCAGCTCTCCATCTTTTCTGTTAGTCGGTTCCACAACAGCACTTTTTTTACCTTTTTTACCCTGTAGGATGGCCATCTACAGTCTCTTTACTTATATAAAGTTCCTTTTTCTCTTTCTACCTGCTCCCCCCCCCCTCTCTCTCTCTATCTCTCCCTCTACGTGGGTATCCTTGCTGCCATACCGTGGTTATGCCAGATTTCCCCTGCAAAAATACAGCCATGACTGTTAGTACTGCTGTTTAGCTCTGTCTGAGCTGCTTTTCTGTAGAGCAGCGCTTGCTTATGATCCTGCATGAATGTGCGCATGATCGCAGTGTCAAGCCACTGCCGTGTGCTAAAAACAAAACCCTGCACTGTGAACCAGAGCAACAGCTGGTTGATTTGTATGCTCCATGTTCTGTGACAACCTTAGTTGTTTTTCCCTGTATGTGCATTCCTTTAGAAACACTGCCCTTAGCGAAGCAGAGCTGCTGTTGTTCAATAAGCTCTGCCCTGCAAGTGGTTTAAATGCAGCTCTGTGGCTAGTTCTGGGGGTTTCTGGTGAGTGCTGTTATTTGTTCTTTTATCCCTTTTCCCCTGAATTGCTGAGTAGTGCAATAAATAAATAAAAATAACAAGTTCCAGGGTTTTTAGCCTTTTTCATTAGCTCCTGTTTGTGTTCTGCAGGCAGAGCTCCCCCCCGCCCCGGTGCCAAAAAGCACCACAGAGTCGCAAAGCTGAACTTCATGTTTATAAATAAAAGTAAGCAGGGATACGGAGGGATTTACATGCCATTGCTGCAGAAAGCATGTAAATTCTCCTCTGTGACTGCTTTTAAGAGCACAAGCTAGCTCTGAAATAGCTCTAACTCTGCAAGCAAGATAAATGAGACTTAAATACAGAAATAAAGGAGTGGGCTAGGAGAAAGCCCAGATTAAGCATGTAGTCACTTTAAATTCTTGAAGCTCCTGCAGCTGTATGCTTGAACAATAATTTTGACCAAGCTGTAATTAAAACACACTGTTGCAATGTATATTTCTCTCAGCCTGGTAGTTTTCCCTTAGAGTTCAAATGGCTGTTTTTACCAAATAAGTGTAGAAATATCTTAACAGTTTGACAGTGTCGAAATAAATATCCATTGTAATATTTAGCCCTGCACCTTTGGAAAATTGTGAGCAGGTTCTTTAGTGTGCTAACATTGTTCTCTTCCTGTTGCACAAGGAACAAAGATACATACACTTACCTTGCTCTTTTGTTTTGGGTGTTTCTTTATGACCAGCGCCCCTTCTCCTTCTGCTTAAATAAAGGCGTGACTGTCAATCACAGGAGGTGAGTGGGGCTACAGGTATGAACTATCTTCAAAATCATTTTATTTGTATTATTTTTCTTATTGTGTGCCAACATCTTAGAAAAATATGTATATTGTTTATTGTAATATGTTTTATTTATATTTTTATAGCTTAGAAAGTAATTATATTAGTCCAGGGGCAGAGTCTCTTTGATCATATGATTTCATTGTATAAAAGAGAGCTGCTTTTCAGTTTAGGTAGATCAGTTCAGCTTTGGAGAGGGCTGAGGAAGCACAGATGAGAGACCAAAGCTAGGCCTTAACTGTGTGTTGATTTTCAGATTTATTTTATTTTATTATGTGATTTCTTTTTGTTTACTTAATAAATCTGCACTCTGGGTGATTTTTTTACCTTACTCCTGTGTCTGTACTTTTACTCAAGAAACCCACTATCGCACAGGGCGATGTTGTCAGTCCCAGTTTTGCTTTTCAATGACAGTAGCAAGAGTTCAGATATAAAGCAAGGAACAGTAAGTACGTCTTTTGTACTTTTATAAATATTAATTTTAATTTTTTTTGTAAACAAATGAGTAGGACAGTTGGAAAAAAGACTAGAAAGAGGATAGGAAATAGTACAACAGTAACAGAGATTTAACCTGCTTTAATATTGTTAAGCAAGTACCAAATGCCAAGTTCACTGACTGCCACTACAACCAGCAACCACACCACAACAGTAGAGCTTGCCCATCCCCTTAAGCAACTTCTTCTGAATGGAGAGGATCATTTTATAGTCCTACTTCTTTCAAACTTTCAAACTTTATTGGATTTCAAATTGAGATTAAATTATCTCTTTTGCAATTGAATCCACATTTAACATAACATCACATAAACAGACATACATACATAATTTCAGTTTCAATATAATATTGATTAATTTTCATTATACACAACCCCAAATATCAATAATGTATCCATAACAATTACAGTGTTTGCTATATAAAGTCATTAAAAAAAGATTTAAAATGATTACATGGTAGCAATACTGTGCATTTCCACCTTTTGGATATTAGTTCCCAAGCTTTAGGCACTAAATTTGAGATTGTTTTATCACCAAATTTTGTTGGTGGTGACACTTCACCTCTGCGAGCCGTCAATGAAGGTCCCCTATTTCCTCCTTTAGGCCAGCGAGCTCCAGTACTGATGTTGTTGCTTCTGGAGGTGCAGGTGTTGCTGGTTCAGCAGCTTAAAATGGAACCAAATGGCAACCGCTTCAAGAAGGTTTACCCACTGCCCCACCATGCAATAAACTTCCCTGACTCCCCTATTCATTGGACCTCTGCTTGCACAGATGGACCACCACCTACACCACCACAACTGTCCAGTTCCCTGTATCACCCTTACCACTGTACCTGATTATTTATTTTTAGATGTGTTCTTTGACCCTCAGTACCCATTTGGTACCCTGCTTGCCCTGGCTAACCCTAGCCTTGCATGAATTCTAAGTTACCCTGCTGTGGTCACTAGGTTAAGTGATAAAAGATCTCACACCAGGGAAGACTTGGGGTTCTGGCTATGTGGGCAGGCTGCTGCTGCTGCTGCTGGAGGAACAGAGGAGCCCAAGTAGGATGAATGGGGCTCCTCTCTGAGGGTGGAGATGGTGCTGGTGGTGGAACCATGATGGGGGGGCAGGGGTTCTGACTGCTGTATCTCACGAGGAACAGTGTGTTGCTGTTCTTCACTAGTTTATGTATCCTGCAGCTGCTACTCTTTTGGGGCCTGTTGCAAGATGACAAGACTCATCTCCTTCTATTATGGATACTTCCCTGCTGGAGGACCAGGTGGGACTGCCGCTGCCACTGCTGCTGCCTGGTTACAAGAAGGTAAGGTGCTATGGGGCAGTGCACACCATGAAAAGCCAGGATTGCAAACAGCTATGCAAACACCTCCATAATGGTGCTCCATCACAAACAAAAAAGTGAGAGAGAGAGAGAGAGAGAGAGAAAGAGAGAGAGACAGAGACAGAGAGAGACAGAGACAGAAGAGTCAAGACAATGAGGAAAATAAAACTAACAAACAGCTCTAAAAAAGAGATTCAAAATAAAGATTAACAATTAAAACTGTGTTCCCCAACTACAGTACAATACAGGAAAAACAAAAAGGTAAAGGCATTCTGATATACAGTAGGGCTCAGCTATTCAGACTTGGGCTCAGTATGTGCGCAATGGAATGCGCAGCACAATGCAAATGCCCCATCGGAAATGGATGCCATATTCAGATGATGCACCACTGACATGCGTTAGTGCAAAGCACACTGAATATAGTAAGAATGTATCATTATGCAACTAGAAATGTGCTGGAGTCACCAGGATTGCACAGGAGCAAGCAAGGAAGCAGATGTCAGCAGGCTGAGCAAGCACAACAGGCAAAGGGGAGCACTGACAGGGCTGCACATGTGCAGAGTGCCTGACCAGCACTGCCAGACACAAACCACAAGGGCACACTGGCCAAAACACATCACAGAAGCACCTGGCAAAGGCCCAAACAGGATGTCAGGCTGCCAACACCAACCCATTTTGCAAAGCACACCAACACACCCACCTTGAAGGCATGCCCAATGAGTAGGCCAATACCAGTGCACCAGCAACACAACCCCAACAGGCAGAGATGTGGTGGACAGTGGCACAGCCATGGTGCCAAGACACCAGACGTGCACATTGGAAAGCAGGAAAGGAGACTTGGATGCACAGAGGACCTAGGGGCATACAGATCACAACTAGGTAAGAACAAAGGGCACAGCACTGCAGAGCACACTGGCACTGGCAATGGCAGCATGGCTGGTGGACGGCAGGGCAGCAGAGGCAGACAGGGCCAAATGGCACTGGACAGTGCACAGGGCAGGGTGTGACCCACTGCCCATGGGCATGCAAGACACAGGGACATGACAAATAGGACCCAGGGCACACAGCAGCACCACCAAAAGGATACAGCAGTGGGACAGGAGGGGACACGCCCAAGGACACAAATGTACAACTGTACCACAGAGCAACAGGCTGCCTGCAAAAGAGACACAGATACAGATGATGTAGAAAAAGAAAAGTTTACTAAGCAAAGCAAAACACTGGTGTACCAAAGTGGCATGCAGGAACAGGAACAAAGGGATCAACACAGGGAAAGGCAACATGGGTCAGTAGGGGACAGAGAATGGGAGGAGGTACAGAGGTGGGGAAGGAGGACTAAGCAAAGTGGAGGGGGGCAGGGGACATCCAGGGAACATCAGGGATGGGCACATGGATTAACGCCTCTGCCAAAGCAGCATTGCTCATAGCTGTCACACCTCCTGCAGTAGCGCCTCTTTCGCCGCTAGCTGGTTTCATCCCACCATCAGCAGGATTATGGTGCAGCTGATGTTCTGCCACGTGAGCCAGTGCAGGATCAGCATGCCCTCCACCAGTCTGGTCATCCGTCATCTTCAGGCACATGGCCTAGCCCAACTTAGGAGAAGGGACAGAACAGGTGATAGGTGTCATGCCTCAAGGAGGCTGTGCCCACCCATGTGTGCGTACTGAACAGCAGATGCAGTCACTGGTGGACAGACCCCCCCAAAGGCACGTGCTCAGTTGACCGCAACAGCAAACCTCGATGCACCCCACACCTTGACAGCCAGGCAACCCCATGGTGACATGCAACCACACAAATGCAGTAGATGCCACAGTACAGGTGCACACCACCCCAGGCATACCATAAACACACTGCAGCTGTCACACACCGTGGGGTCCATGTGAACTGGCCCACCCCAACAGGGTCAGCACTGGGATGCCACCACACAGAGGCCACATGCACAGTGCCTGCACACCCAGCACTGCACGGCATTGGCATTGGAGGCAGGTACCCACCCATGCAGTGGCCATGCATGGCAGCCATGCCCAAGGCTGGGACCACAACACCCTACATAGCCCCACATATGCACCGTACGACATGCTGCACATGCTTACCTGCCCATCCCTGTGCCGGTGCACCTGTGGCACTGCCATCATGGTGCTGCCTGGCCATGCCCACAGCCATCCTGGTCCTCTTGTGGTCCTCTGGTCTGTGAATGGAATACAGAGACAGACATGGACATGAATGGAATGCCATGCAAACACTCCCCACAACCCAATGCACACAGCTGGCACAGCACAGCACAGGACATCACACCACCTGGCTGTTGGCCCTGGTGCCTGGCCAACAGCACCACATACTACAGAGGTGCATGGGGCAGCAACATAGGACACGCAGCACCCACCAGCACAGGGCCCACCCCCCCAGGCAGTCACACATGCAGTGCACCAGTCAGCACAGTAAATGGATACTGCGGGCATGCACAGTGCAGGTGGACACCTACCTGGCTGTAGCAGAGAACCCCATTGTGCTCTGGCCTGTAGCCAGCATAGGCGCCCTGGATCCCTCTGCTGCAAGTCACCATAGAGCTGGTGACACTGTTCCCTCAACAGGAAACACTCATGTAAACCCTTCCCACAACCCCATGCACACTGCTGGCACAACAAAGGACAGTACACCACCTGGCTGTGTGCCCTGGTGCCTGGTCAATAGCACCACACACTACAGAGGTGCATGGGGTGGTAACGTATGACATGCAGCACCCACCAGCACAGGGCCCACCCCCGGGCAGCCGCACATGCACGCACCAGACAGCACATTAAATGGATATTGTGGGCATGCGCAGTGCAGGCGAACACCTACCTGGCTGTGGAAGAGCACCCCGTTGCACCCAGGATCCCTCCACTGCAAGTTGCCATAATGGTGGCATAACTGCTTCCCATGCACGGAACACCAATGTGGCACCCAAGACCCTCTACCACCCTGTCCCGCACCTGAGACCATGGGTCCTGCAGGTCAGCATGCCGAAACAGCTGGGATGCATAGCACTCCACCAGTGCCACGAGGTTGCACATTTCCACCTCACTCCAGTTCGATGAGCACTGTGAATGTGTCCTGGACACCACCATACCACACCATGAAATTACAGGGTGTTCGCCATGAGCAATGCGGCCTACAAGGCATGCACATGGTAATGCACAGGTACAATGCGCAATACTGGGCTAATGACTGTGACAGCGCAGCATGTGGATGCGCAATAGACATGCACAGTGGAGGCTTATCATGCAGTACAGCACATGCACACTGTGGCACAGCATGGTGGGGTACGGGGTCACATCTGTGACCCTTATAGGCACCATGCATGACCATGCACAATGTTGCACAGACTACGGCAATGCATAGTTGGCGGCATGGCGCAGGTGGTGCAGTGTACCCAGATGTGCGGTAGGTGGCATGAGCCACATGCACAATGTGGAACTGACACACAACACACACAGCCACTCGATTGGACACAGGACTTGGTGCCACCGATGGTGCACATTCGCACCACACAGCAGTGCACTGCACATGTGTGCTGGACATGCGCTGCACAGTTGCTTTGGTGTAATCCCATTGTGCAAGGTGCAATATCGCAATATTCAACTGGCATATGTTAATTGCCTCATGAGGCAATGCATGACACAGTTGAGCTCATATGCATAGCATTACAGTTGCGCTGTGGCTAATTTGCATGCATTGCTCCATAAAAGTGCCACAACACAGAACAATCCACTGACAGGTATTGCAGCCAATGTGATAAGGGACAGCACACTCTGGGAATGGTATGGCTATGTTGACAATGTTCCACAGCTACTGGGTGGTCTGCCAAGCTGCTGACAGGCCTTTGTTTCACTGTCCACAGGTAGCAACATATCTGAGATGGAGGGAGCAGATGAGCAGTTTCCTACATGGAAGTGCAGGCCCAACTTCACAAAGGATGAGCAGCAGATCTTGTCTGAGGCCTACCTCAACAGGAAGGGACTGCTGAGCAGTGTCACTTGTACCTTGCAGGGACGTGCCACTGGGTGGGAGGAGGTGGTAATCTATGTCAATGCCCACAGGAGGCATCAGATAAGTCCACAGGAGTGCAAGAAGAAAGTGGGGACAGACTGACATCTCATCAAGGAGAATGTAGCAGCCATCAGGGTGTCCTGAAGCAGGATGGGTGGGGGACCTAGCACCACCCCTGCACTGATGGCGGATGAGGAGCTGGTGGCAGTGACCATCAGTCGTGCCACCATTGAGGGCTTCCTAGTTGGAGGATTCCACATGGGTGGCAGTCCCTCACAGCACTGTGAGTCACTGTGTGTTGGCTGTGGGTGTGGGGGGGGTTGTGCCCGGCACCACGCAGGCATGCCAGCTGCTGTGCTGTGTGGCCCTTGTGTGTGTAGCATGCAGCAGCACATGGCATGCATTGGGCAACCGTGCATGGTATCGTGCTTCTATGTGCAGTGGGATGGCAGCAGAGGCACTGTAGCGTGGCTGAGGCACCTGCTCCAGGGTATGTGATGCAGCTGCCCAGCCCCACAGTGCTGCATACCCAGTGCACCTGCATCATAGTGCAGTCCACTGGGGCACTGTATGCTGCATGGCACACCACCAGTGTTGTTGCCTTGGGGGGCGCCCTCACATGCCAGCAGTGTGCTGCTATAGCACCATGTGCCATTGCCACACACCATGGCTGGGCTGGCATGAGCACTGCCCTTGGCATGACCGCACTGCTGTATGCTGCTGCATGGGCGTACACTGTTACATGCCAGCATGGGTGTGGCACACATGCACCATCACAGTGACCAAGGCACAGCCTGCACAATGCCATCACCACCAGTGATAATGCTCTTCTGTCTTCCAGTGCCATCATGCTTCAGGGGTGGATTGCAGAATGCCATCTTCCAATGCTGGACCTGAAGAGGAGATGCCATCCATGTTCACAGGCATCTGAGACAGAGACCGTTGGCATTGGGACAGTGGGGGGCTGCTGGACTTCTTATGCATGCACAATGACTACACACTGTCGGACCTCCTGCTCACCGAGTACATACCCATGTTGGTACCAGGCACACAGAAAGGTGGGCTGTCCGACACAGATGATGACATGACACTGATCCTGGATGGCATGGCCCTGGCATTGCCACCCAGGGTACAGGGCCACACACAGGTGGCAGTTGCCACCAGTGGTACAACAGCACCCATGCAACCACACCATGACCATGGCCGCACAGTGACATGTGGTGACGCTAATGTCACTGGCCATGGGGGCGTGCTGCCATGGACACCAGTGCCACAGGGATGGCCCAGCAGGCAGATGGGCAGTGGCAGCAGGCTGCAGTGACCACCATGTAGCACACCACAGGGCCCACCACCGGTGCACCAGCACATACACCTCCCCCTGCATGGTCCTATGTGCAGCGTCCACAGGAGAGGGATGTTGACCAGCATGCCACATCTCCCCCAGCAGGTTGGTGTCTGCCCCAGGATGTGCAGAGCATTGACACACTGGAAGAACACACTGGGCTGCTATGGACATCTGTGGACAACCAGGCAATACTTAGGGCTGAGATCTGTGCACTGTAGATTGAGGTGCATCAGCTGGCTGAGCATGGGGACATAGGACATACCAGCTGATTGGTGAGCTCTGGCAGTTGTTGGAGGCCATGACTGCATCACTGGACCACATTACTGGAACCACTGCTGCTGGATTTGCATCACTGGTATCCACTGGGCATGGCCATGCATGTCAGACTCCCTGCAGTGCCACTTCAACACCATAGACTTGGCGTTTGTTGACCCCAACATGGCTGATGCCAGGATCTAACATGGCTATCCCCAACACCCCCAGCACTGATCTCTTCACTGGTCTTTTCACCCCAGCAAGGACCCGGTCATGTTCTCAGGCCTCTAGCCCCGTGAGTGTGTTGGTCATACCCCCAGTGACTGTTGCACAGCCAGGGGGTGGCCGCCCACATGGCTGTGGCAATGGTGGTACTCCTCGGTAGGCCTGCTAGGTGTGCTGTCCTATCCTGCTGCCCACTGCTGATATCTAGTGCACACATGTGCATGGATGCATGCTGTGCTGCTGGGCATTGTGGCATGGGCATGATAATGGCAGCAGAGTGCCAGCCCTGTCTGTGTGCCAGTGTATTCAGTCTGATCCATGCTACATCCTGTTGCACATGTGTGCTTGTGTGTGTGTGCACCCATGCCTCTGCACTGTGTTGTGGCATGTGGCTGTGTGCTTGTGTGGTCCCTGTGCATGTTGTGTGTGTGTGTGCCAGTGTCAGTGTATGCATCCCTTTGTGTCTGTGCACCCCTGTGTGGGTGTATGGGTGGGTGGGTGTGTGTATGCATGGCAGACATGTCTGTTCACTTTCCTCTGGTTCCTGTAGTGCTCCTGTATGACGGTGGCTGGCCGGTACCTGCTTTCCAGTCCAGAAAGCCTGGGGTCCCTCCTCACCAAAGTTGGCTGCACCCCCCCCATCTGGACCATCTTCCCCATCCTCATCACTGCTGTCACCCTCATCCACCTGGACAGCTATCTCACTGTCAATGGCCATGTTGTGCAACATGCAGCAGGCCACGTATAGGCCACAGGTTTTCACAGGGCTTTACTGTAGGGCACCACCAGACCTGTCTAGGCAACAGAATCACATCTTGAGCATGACAAACACATGCTCGATGACACTGTGTGTAGTGATGTGTGCCTCCTTATACCTCTCCTCTACAGCACTGGATGGGCGCCAGAAGGGGGGTGAGCAGCCAGGGCCACGGGGGGGTAGGTGATCTCACCTGTGTGGGTAGAAGATTCAGATTATCACATTGCATTGCTTGTTCCCCTGCCACCTGTGCCACCCTCCCCGGTCCCACCATTTGTGGCATGGGCCTCTGCCCATTGCACGGCTGCCCCCACAACCCTCCCAATGCCATGTTCACCTAACAGGTGACCAATGTGGATCTCCCCATGCTTGAATCTCTGGCACAGGGTGGAGCTGTGCCAGATAAATGAGTCATGTGCAATCCCAGGTTGTGTGGTGCAGACATTGGTGATGCACACCATGGCACTGCACACCACCTGGCAGAAGACCATGGGGTACCCCTTCCAATTCATGTTGGTGGCCCCCATGTGTGTGCAGTCTATGGCCCTATGATGCCTGGCATGTGTGCTGTCCTGTGGAAGTCCTGCATGTTTGCTATACGCTCTGTCTGTGTGCTTAGTAATCGTATGAACTCCAAAATGTGTGGCAGCAGGGCATTAAGGAACTGTGTGAGGAGGCAGGATGTGGCCGACTGAGTTATCCGAGTGGTTGCCCCCATTGGTTTCTGGAAGGTACCCATGGTGAGCTGGCACATCGTTGCTGTCACCTTGGTCTCCACTGACATGGCATGACTCCTTCTCGTGGGTGCTTGCAACTCATTATGGCACAGCTCACAGAGCTGCTTCAGAATTGCCATGTTCAGATGGTACCATCCCACAATCTCCACATCCCCATAATCCTCATAGGTGAGGCGGGCACAGTACTGCCTGTGTTGCTCATACCACTACTGGGCCCTTCCTTGGCCACGTTACTGTTCCTCCCTCATTCTAACACCCCTCATTACTGCTTCTATGCGAAACAGTCCTGCATCCATCTCTGTCTGTCTCAGTGTTGTGCGTCTGCTGTGTGTGTGTTTGAGCTTCCTTTTTTATGCTCAATTCTGTCTGATGCTCCTGACCTGTGTCGTGCTTTTCAGCTGAATATGCCATTGCACCACTTATTCATGGGTATAACCCCTTGTACTTGCTCCACATACATTGCTGTTGCGCATCTGAGCATTGGGATTTCTGCTGCACATTCACATTGGTTGAATATGACTGTGGGGCACATTTCTGTGGTTGCACCTGCACATCTCAGTTGCGTATTGTGCAACTGATCTAAATATCTTTGCCTATATATATATATATATATATATTAGGGACACAATAGTGCCCCTATAGTTAGGATTCAGCAGTCACTTCTATGTTAAATCCAAAATTTGGCACTTTAATAACTTTGAATTTGTTCTACTGATTCACATGATGTTTTGCATGCTCCATCAGGGATCACATATCTCTTGATCTGGCAAGTTCTATTCTGGTCAGATGTGCGGTTGCGGAGATACAGACTGTCAAAGAACATGAAAATTACCATTTTTGTGTAAATTCTTTGTCACACTGCTTCTCAGAAACAGCTTGTGGGTTTGGTCTGAAAATTTTAGGGTATATCAGACTTGAATCACAGATGTGCCTTTTGAAGGTTTGATAAAAAAAATATTAATATGTTTAAAGGTTGTTCAAGTTTCAATTTTCCCATTATTTCCAATGGGAAAAATTAGATGTGTCATGTGAAACAACCATTTTGTTGCTGAGAAAGTGGTTATTTATTGTTGCAGATGGGAATGTATGATAATTTGTTAGGAGAAGAGACAGTTATACTGACCGCCCAGGGCGTAATGAGGCTCGACGCCGCAGGCGGAGGGCCTTATAGCCCCTGAAGGTCTGGTATAGCACAATACCGCCCACCCTGGAGGGTATTATTGCGCTTAGAAAATGGGCACTGTAAAACTAAATGAGTTTAGCAAAAAAAAGTTGATAATTAGTTTAAACTATGTTTTGAAATAAAATAGTTCCTACACCTATTCTACACAATTGTGTGGATTTTTCTGAGCTAGGGAGTTATGTCCTTGCAGAGCCTCTTTAGTTGATGCTTTTGGTCGTGGCTGTCATAGTTACCCCCCTCCCCACACACACACACACACAGTGGTAGAGCTACTGTATGTAATTTAAAAAAATATATGAAAAACATAAGAAAACTGGTATTTAAATTTTTTATTGTTAAGTAGTCCCTCTGTTATTGTGTTGTTCTATCTGCTGTTCTCCTCCCCCAGCTATTCTCTTTGTTGGTCTCCTCCCCCACTACCTCCAGGACTGTTTTGACCCATTTTCTGTTTTTTCATTGTGTTGTACTTTCAGGAGCAGGACACAGAAAAAGCGTTGTCAGTTTATCTTTATTTTGGTGCTGCTCGGTAAAATTGATTTGGCGTGGTGAGGCTGATGACCGTGTTACGCTGTGAGAGGCAGTTTGAGGCGCCACTCAACAGTACAGACGGCAGCTGTAAATTATTTTTTCTTTTTTTGTTTTCTTTAGCATAGATAGTATGGTTAATTTGCGGGCAGTACCTGTTGAGGAGACAGCTCGTTTTCCTGATAGGTCATTTTCTGGTTTGGGAATTGGGATGTTGAATGACGAGTGGCAGAGAGGAATGCCTATGAGTCGCAAGAGAGAAGAGATGCAAATCAGGAAGTAATAAACAAAAAGGTAAAACGGAAAAAGGAATGAAAAAATGTACATTGGTTTGGTTTGGGGAGCCAGTGAGTTGTTGTGTGGGCTTCTAAATACCGGACAGTATTGTTCATAAATCAGTATTCGAGCCAGAATTGCTAAGCTGAGACAAAAAAAATGGCACAAATTTGAAATGAAGAACCAGGGGTAGCCAATTGGAGAGCTGGCTGGGCAACAAGATACTTGTGAAGGGGCAGGCTAGACTGGCACTTTTAATAGCTGGGCATCTGTTGTCTGATAGATGCCGAGCTAGAAAAGTGTTTCAGCCAATCGGAAGCCTCAAATTATTTTACCCATTTTCTAAGTAGTGTTAAGATTCCACCATCTTGTTTTCAGTTAGTGAGGCAAACACATTTAAATATTTAAAAAAAAATACTTGCAGTTGGTTAATACCAACAGTTATGTTTACCCAATCGGGGATGGGGAACCAAATTCTGGGGTCACTTTGACCCCCATATGCCCAGAAATATGTTATTTTTGTACTTGGGTGTATTCGTGGCCCAAATTGAGGTAGGCAGTTGTCTTGCAAAAACAAGGGGGTTTGTACAGCAAATTGTGACAAAATCCCATTGTTTCACAAAAACAAGGCAGTTTTTTGTGAAACAGCTGATGCAATTTGTGGCACATATATCTGTGGAAAAATAAACTTTATGGGCGGATTTAAAAATTGACCCCAGAGGCCAACTCCTCAGCTCCCAATTAGGTAGACGCCTGTTGGTCATTGCCAGATGTTGGCTGCTTACCAGTAATAATCCCCTGCTGCAGCCCACTGTTTTATTTAGTAGCTGACATTGGGACTCCAATCCCCATTTCAGCCTTTACATACATCCTCATAGTGTGGGACACTGGGGATCCCACTCCCAGTGTCCCAAAATATTTCTTTAGTTGAATTAGGTAAAAGAAGAAAAAAAGTCCACTGATGTCTTTTTTGATTTTAAACCTGAAAAAAAGAAAATAGTGCCTTATCGTCCCCACCATCTCCTCCCCCATCCTGACCCTCCCACTGAGCACCCACCAACCCACCCCCATTAACCTATACTTATCAGCAGAGGTCATTGACTGTCATCTTCTGTGGACTGGGACATGGCTGCACTCTTCAATGCCGAACCATGAACTGAGGTATCAAGGTAAGTGCTGTATAATGTATTTAAATGATGTTTTGAACTTATGTTCATAACTTTCGCATTTTTAAGAATTTTCACCAAATTTTCAACATGGTCTTTTGGGACCCCACCTTATGAACCTTATGAAAAAATAAAGAATGAATAATTTAAGTATGCTTCTGACTAAAATAATTGAACCTAGAGTACATATAAGAGTGCTGATAAAACTGTTCACAGTTTTTATAAAATGATGGATGCTTACTTCATGTAATTTCCCTGGTACTAGCACCTATAGACCTTGTTGCTTGAGTTATGAGCTTCACAGGACATAGTTGTTCAACTTAAAACCATATTTCCCAACTTTTGATGGTGAAAACCCTAACTGATGCATTAACAAAGTAAAGTTTTTTGTTTGCCTATATATATATATATATATATATATATATATATATATATATATTCATTCATTGCAAAAATCTTTGTTAATGCATCATTTAGTTAGTGACAAAAGTAGGAAATGATCATTAGGTTTGACCCCCAACCCCTCACACCCTACCACCCTGCACACACCAAAAGGAATCGGGGTGTGCCATGGGGTTGTTAGGCCCAACCTTCACCCCATTTCATGTGTAAAGAGACTGACATGGTACAGCATAGGAGAATGGGGTGAGAGTTAGGCCTAATAACCACATGGAACACCCTGATGTCAATTGGTGTGTGGAGGTTGGGGGTAGGTTGGGGGGTGGTTAGGGGCTCTACCCTAATGTCTCGTATCCCTACTTTTGTCACTTCAGCTGTAAGTGATGCATTAATGAAGTTATTTTTTTGCAATGAATTTCCTTTCTTTTAGAGAAAGTGTAATGTAACTAGTAAGTGGTACGTGTTGGTGGGAGTGTGGGGGCTCCCAAGCTGCCCATTTGTGCATAATGATATGCATCTGTGGGAGTGTGGGCCCTCCAGGCTCTGCACTCCCACTTACACATACTGTAACAACACAGCCATACAGTAGCCCTACAGGGCTGAAAAGGAACCCTTGTAACACTAATTTGCCAAGCTATGAAAAAATCCACTGCAGTTGTAATCATGTCTTTGAAATCTCCACACATGCTTAGTCCACCTAGAGATGGACTAAGCTACAGGTAGCGAAAAATATGTATCTCACATCGTTTCTGAGATATGGGCACCGAAAGTCACTGTGGGTGCCACAATGTTATCCTGTGGGAAAAATCTCAAATTTGTGATGGCATATCTATGGAATCAATTAACCTAACACACCTATCTACCTAAACAGCATAATTCAAATCTCTGGGACACCATCTTTATATCCTGCAAATGTCAAGCCAAAAAACCAAACTGTTTATTTACAATGCAATGGCAAAGATTTTAAATTCCTAGTTCATGAGGTGACAAAATCCCCTTTCTCGAGCTGTCAAAATCGCCGTTGGTGAGAAATCCTTGATCATCAGATTTTGGCCATCTGATCTGGAAATTGAGATCAAGGATTTTGTCAGCTCACAAAAGGGGATTGGCTCACTAAAGGGGATTCTGACAGCTCGTGAACAGGAATTTTGTCAGCTCATGAAAGAGAAATTAAAAAAACAACCCCCTTTTGTTAGCTGTCAAAATCCTCTTTTGTGAGTTGATCCCCTTTTGCAAGGTGTCAAAATCTCCTTTTGAGAGCCAGTACTTATTCATGAGAAGGGCCATCTGGTCAGGAAATGATGATCAAGGATTTTGTCAGCTCATGAAAGGGGATTGGCTCATGAAAGGGGATTTTGTCAGCTCATGAAAGGGGATTCAAAAAAACAGTCCCCTTTTGTGAGCTGACAAAATGCCCATTCGCAAGCCGATCCCCTTTCACGAGCTGAGAAAATCCCATTTCCTGAGCCAATCCTTGTTCAGAAGACAGGGCCATCTGGTCCCTAAGTTGTGATCAAGGATTTTGTTACCTCACGAATGGGGAGTGGCTCACAAAAGAGGATTTTGTCAGCTTGCGAAAGAGGATTGGAAGAGAGTCACAAATGAAGTTTAAAATGGATGTTTTTTTGCTAAATCACTGATGACTGATCAGCTGATCACTGAGGGAGGGTGTCTGTTGCATCTTCACTGTTGAATTATACTGGAATAAAAATTTGGTATCTTTACTCAGCGTTAGTGGTGGGCGAAGTGGCCCCAATTTGCTCTGCGAAGTGATCCGCGGACTGAAGGTGAATTCACGGAATGCTCCACAACGCGAAGCGGAGCACTTCGTGTTGCAAATGGGTGACGTGAAGTCCATTGAAAACAATAACTTAGTATTGGCTTTCCCAAACCATTATTCGACTATTTTAAGGCTAAGTACATTGAAAATAATGTATTTCGCTTCTTTACTTCACCTTGTTTTTAAGCTCCAAAAGGTGAATTTTGCAGTGTTTCATGGGATTTCAGGTCACATGGGCTCTAGATTGTTCTGCACAGCCTCAGTTTGGGGTAGTGTGTGTAGGAAGCTGTAGGAGACAATCTGCTCTGACAGCTCTCTGCAATTCAAACCTTCAAAAAGCTGTTAAAAAAGCCTTTTTGAGTAATTTTCTTTGCTGAAACTTTAGTTCATCGATGATAGGAAACCCTCCTGTGCTCATATCATCGAATGTTTATTGTTTGTGTATGGATTTTGAATGTCAATGTACAACATTCAGTCTGTGTACTGAGAGACAGTGGAAGTGTGCTTTGTGGGAGGGGTGTATCTGTGGTGTAGGTAGATTAACTTGGAGAAAAATACAGTACTTTCTGTTTTGGTGATATTTTTCTTGTTTAACTGTGTTAATGTACACACAGTAATATTTTCAATATTTCTTGCCATTTTTTGCTGATTGTTGTGGTGCAGCAGTGCATAATTTTAGTTTGTTTAAAATATTGGTTATATTACTGAAGTTTTCAATTTGCTATATTACTTAGGTGTGTGTGAGTATGTGTGTGACGCATGTCATCAAATCAGACACCTTTATTGTGCCACATAATAATTTTAGCAATGTGAAGCTGCTATCCACTGCAGCTGTGTGATTTTTGTACTTCTTTGTGATATCTTTACTGGTACTGGTACTAGTACTAGTGACTGTTACTGCAGCAGTACAGTACACTGCCCCCCCAGCGCGGCCCATCCCAACCGGTAAAGGTTTTCTTTTCCAGATTTGAATTTCTGATGGTGAGCACTGGTTAGGTGTTATGCTTTTGTGTCTGCATCTCTTCAGTGCACAGTGCAATCTTAATCTGTCCGTGCATTTGCATCTCTATAGGGCCCAATCTGCTTCTGTAACTTAAGTCACAGTTGTTTCTTTGGCTTCTCTTCAGAGTACTGGACAGGTGTGGTGCTTAATTCTACATGAACATTGTACTCATTAATATGCGTTTTTAAGTCAGGACCATCATCACGAGTCACTCATGATACAAATCACGTTCTTCATCATCACATTCACAAATGCAGTCACAAATCACAATTCACGATCATTCACGTTATGAATCACATTAATTTTTTTTCTAGTTACTTGGATGTATTGTAAGCCTGTTTTGTAGTATCTCTCCAGGCTTCACCACCCCACCATTGTACTCATTGATACGTGTTTTTAAGTCTGGGAGTTTTAAGCTACAGCTCATCAGGGAAGTACAGCTGTAGGCGGTAAGCATTCACGTTTCTTCATCATCACTGTCACAAATGCAGTCACAAATCACGATTCATGATCATTCACATTATGAATCACAACATTAATTTTTTTTCTAGTTACTTGGAGGATGTGTTGTAAGCCTGTTTTGTAGTATCTCACCAGGCTTCACCACCCCACCATTGTACTCATTGATATGTGTTTTTAAGTCTAGGAGTTTTAAGCTATAGCTCATCGGGGCCCGGGGAAATACAGCCATAGGCATTCACGTTTCTTCATCATCATGGCCACAAATGCAGTCACAAATCACGATTTACGATCATGTCATGAATCACAACATACATTTTTTTAATAGTTACTTGGATGTATTGTAAGCCTGCTGGTCACGGTGCTGAACAGGGATGGGATCCACACCTGGGCCCTGGGGAACAGGCACATCCTGCTCCAGAGGACCTGATGCTGGACTTGGTGGTGGTGGTGGTGGTGATTCAACTGCCTCAGATTCAGGACAGGAGGTGGTGCTGGTCCTGCTTCGGGGGGGGGGCCACTCACAAGTTTTGAGCGGTCCAACAGGAATGGGCACCCATGCCCTCCACACATGCACGGTACGATGCTTACCACTACCACGCTCTCCCAAAGCTGCCCCATCCCAGACATTCCCTCACCCTGGTCCATCTCTCCTACTAAGCTCCCTCAGTCCAAGCAATCACTACTCACACTGTCAGACAACACACACACACACACACACACACAGTCACACAGACACAGGCAAACAACTACTTATAAAGGTAAGAAAAAAAATTTCAGAAAGAACAAATTAAGTAAAAAAGAGTACAGAAAAGACAAAAAAATGTAGCTTTTAAAAAAGCTGTTGGGTCTAAATCAAAGTTTAAATCTCCTCCTCTCTCTGGTCTAAAAGTATCAGCAGTCACAAAACACACTACCCTCTCTCCGTCTGCTCGGGGGAAAGTAAAAGTGTCTGCTTGTATGACTCACTTTCTTCCTGCCTAGCTGAAGAGCATGTGACTTACAGTACTGTAAGCCATGTGATGTGTGGGGGGGCTGACAAATCTGGAACACCAAGTGAATCACTTAGAATCCTAATGAGGAACGCGAAGTCCATTAAAAACAATGACTTCGCCTTACTTCACATTGCCATTCTGCCTTAATGTGAAGTGGTAATGACAAGGCGAAGTGAGAACTTTGCATTGCCCACTCCGCGTAGCGGAGTAGCAAGGTGAAGTGCCCACTTCACATTCACTTCACTGGTGAATTTTAAATTCACTGCATCTCTACTCAGCATGCATGGATTTCTCCTGGGCAGAGACTGAGCAGCTGAGCCTAAGTGTTTAGTGGATACATATTTTATGAACGGCATCTCAGTAAGAACGCAGTCCTCTTAGAGAACCTATAAAAATAGGTTTAGGTTTCATTGATTGTTCAGACAATGAGGTTTTACACTATTTAATCTATAGATCCAGACATTTCTTTTCTAAGGTGAATATTAAGGATATTAAGGAACAGCGTTTCCAACTCCACTGCCTTGCAACACACGAATCAGCATTGGCTGTCCTGTTGCTCCTGTCATCTTGCCATCTCTGCAACTACTGAAAATCTCCATTTGGGGCACAGTTTATGTTACAAGAATTGTATTTTACAGGACTGTTTTCCCCGTGCTCTGGTTTTGGCTGCCGAATAGTGTTTGTGTAGAGGACTTGGCGTCGAGCTAAACGGCCAACCAGAAGCAAGAAGGGGCAGGACTGGCCATCTTAAAAGCTCAGGCCAGCCTGAGGCATGAGTGCTCAGGTGCGTGAGTGAGTGGTGCGAGTGCCTCTCGGTCAAAATATTTATCTATGCACAGTGGGTAATTAACTGCTTGTGCTTAACTAGCTTGTTTTATTTTTATTTTTATGCAAAGTACATTGATTTTTACCAAATTATTTAACTCAGCAATACTATAATAGTATTTATTTTTATAAAGAGGGGTCATCATGGTTGTATGATTTACTGCCTCGTAGGTTTAGTTTTACTAGATATGGAACTCCAATTTATAATTCATGACTTTGATAAGGTTTACTCCCAAGAAAGATTATTAAAAGATTTCTACCACTCTACATTATTACTAAATTCCACTCCCCAGATTCCTGACAATATTAAGTGTTTGGGAAGTTTAAAGAAGGGGTCTTTGTACAGCATTTGGAATTATGTTAAATCAATCATTAATATCAATGCTGCTTCAGGACTTTTTACCACTATTATCATCTGGTCAGTATTACTTTTGGCCTGAGATGGGGAGACAAATCATGGGCCCCTAGCTCCTGTTAAACTTTCAAAGAGACACTTCTTGCAAATGGGTGGACTTAGATGTGCTCATTGAAATGTACAAAGGTTTTTATTAAAAAAAAACAGGAGATAGAGGCAGGGGTTGCTAGATACAATCAATATATATTGAGGTTAACTGAATCCTGGTTAAAATCTACAATTGCTGACAACCTTGTTGTACTGGAAGGCTATAAACAAATACATCATGATAGAGTTGGAAGGAAGAAAGGTATGTGGGGAGGGATTTTAGTATATTTTAAGCCCAATTTTGAATTGAACGAATTAAGGTCTGCCTACAGTTCCAGTACTGACTTTGAATGGCTGCTACTGGAATTGAAACAGGAAGGATGTTATAAACTGAAATACTGTATGGTCTATAACCCTCCAGAAACTGGCAGAAATGGGATCAAGGATTTTTTAAGGTTTGTTACCTGCAACCTGGGGATGATTGCCTTATTATGGGAGACTTTAACATTTATTGGGATCCACAAATTGATCCAGAAATCAAGGCCTTGATAACAAATGCGGGTCTATTTCTGCTTATTGAAACGTATACTAGAATGAACCTGGGGAGTGGTAAACATACCATCCTTGACTGGTTACTTACCAATAATCCAATGAATGTTAAAAGTAAAGGCACTTTCTTGGATGTCATTAGCAACCATTTGGCCACTTGTGCACCTAGAGATGTAAAAGGATAAAACTGCCCCACATATTCATTTCATTTAGGAAATTTACTAATGAACTAGGTAAAGGTTTGCTAACAGATTTACAACAGATTGACCGGACCTACTTGGATACAATCCTGGATGTGGATGTTGCTGTTGATTATTGAAATCTTCCCTCCTGGAACTGCAAAATAAGTATTTCCCACAAATAACCAGAAGAGTTAGAGGAGCAACACACAAATGGATTGCCCCAGCTCTATTTTGTTTAATGAAACTTAGGGATGCAACATGGAGATGTTTTAAATTAAGTACTACTGACACTGACTTTAATAGCTATAGAAAGCTTAGAAATGAATGTAAAATTAAAATTACAATAAAAATAAGGCAGAGTAAATCTAATTATCATTTAGACCAACAAAATTCAGATTTAAATAACCCTAGAAAATGTTGAGCATCAGTAAAATCTTTTACAAATCCTTCAATGAAAGAGCACACAAAGGTATTTTACTAAGATGGTAAATAATTAAATAGCACTCAGGAAATTTCTTTAGATTTTAACTGTTACAATGACTCAAGCAGGTGAAGCAGCTGCTGGAACTGCTCAGTGTTGCCTGCTAGGCAGTGTCTCATGTAAGGGCTTTTGCCAGGGCCACTACTATTGTACATTTCCACACCACTGGGTAGACATCATTAAGAGGGTGAGGGCAGACCTATCGGTTTGGAAAATATTTTTAGTGGGCTTTAATGAGATTTAAAAGCAGCAGGAAGATGGGTATACCACAGCAAAATCCAGCTATCCACTAAAAAAGCAGGGAGAACTAGATGCAGGGTGTATCTAAATTGCAAATGAATATCAGAACCCTGGCCATAAGAATGTGTCATGATGGCCTGAGCAAGGACATCACCTTCCTTGAGCTATTCCCCAAAGTGATGGCAATGAGTGTTTGATGGGGAGAATTCCTGCCAGAAAGCTCAGATCACATTTTGGTCTAACAAGAAGGTGGTAGTGGAGTTATCAGGCAAACAGAAGCTCAGAGAAGTGTCACTATGCTCAGCCACGTTAGTACTGTAGTATCTGGAGCTTAATCTCTCCTTCAGGGATACACATATTGAATGGTACAGAAATAACATTGTTAATGCTCCATCTCCATTTGCTGTATGGTTAGGATTTCCAGGAAGGAGGATCCTCCATATTTAGTCTACAGAATGGAAGATTACTTGAGCACTGGAGCTTATTCATTTGGCCCCCCTCCTCCACAAAAATGGGTGGCCACTGACACAATAGCAGGTGTTAGCTGTAGTCAAGAAGGCTGTTGCCTGTTTGGGCAGGGACCCATCATGGCACTTGTGTGTGATTTGTGCTCAATATGGTAATCAGCAGCTGAAGGCACGGGGTCATAATGTCACAAGACATTATGTCACAGCAATATACCATGCTGCCAATGAAGCGCCATATATTGACAGTGGCATACATCTGTGTTTTGAAGGGGCTCCACCCCTGCACCCCTGCACCCCTTCAACAAAAATAATCAACTCTGGATGGTGGCGGGGGTTACACTTAATTTGCACAAAGTGTGAATAAAGGAAAAAATGTGTGCATCTGGGACCGGAATTCGATGCCAGGTCCACAGATGCACCACCTCTATTGTTGCCTATGGCTCACCCCATCGAGCCACGGCAGCTTCCTGCCTGCCCCTCTTCCCAGCAGAGGTCTTATCCTCTGCCAGGGAACAGTGAGAGGGTGCACTACCGTGAATACACCCTTTCATAGTTTTGCATCTTCTTGCTCTTCCGTACCACGCTGTTCCTGTTGCGCGGTTCTGATGTGTGTGACAACATATGTGAGGAACTGACCTGGTAGGGCAGCTGAAAAGTTTTATAAAACTGGTTGGGAGAACTGAGACAGGTAGTAAAAGAAACCCATGCTGGAAACTGGTAAGAAAATGGCAGCTAAATAAACTATCAAGATTCTATTCAGGCATGTTGATTTTTGGTAATGTGGCTAGTTGGCCACATTGAATGTAAGAGAATGTAACAATTTCATGGATTTTTTTATTAGCGGTGGAACCAAGCCAGTCACAACTGAAGTCACCACACAGCTCAAGGTCATGATGAGGGAGATAGGAGAGGAAAGCAATGAATGATGGGAGGCCTAGGGAAGCATTGCTGGGCAGAAGATAGGCACAACCAATGAAAAGCTTCTTCACATTACCTAGGGTCAGAGAGAGGAATAAGGATTCCACAGCTTGAGATCCAGAGTCAGTCAGGATCAACCAGCTCACTAGCATCCAGATCAGATCAGGTGTAGATAAGTACACCACCACCACCCCTTTTGCCCAGCCTATCCCTCCTGAAGCAGTTGTAACCTAATAATGCCACTTCATTTTGTTTGGTAGTGGGCTTCAGCCAGGATTCAGAAATACTGTACATAGGATGTTGGGGGTTGTATGGACAATCCATGCTTCCAATTCAGCCATTTTAGGGTGCAGGCTACAAATAGTCATATGTGTGATCATTAGGCCTTTGGAGTAAGATTGTGTGATAGACATATGAATTTGATTAGGGGTGACGACAGGGAACTACAGGACTTAACTCAATGTCCCCTGCACAGACTAGTAGGAGGAGGATAGACAAGCATACCCAGAAAGAGACATTAGGTAGTATACTTGCTAGGAAAACTGATGCAGAGGGAATGGGCAGACATCTATGGAGCCAGAGATCTAGGAGTGTGATATCAGTCTTCAGGAGACATGGGATATATAAAAGTACCTGAGGAGAGTCAGGCCATGCATAACTCAGTGGAGGAAGGTTACAGTCCTATAGTGGGTCGCGCAGGGAAAAGGCAATAAACTGGTCAGCACAGCAAAAAAGGATAATGCAGGACAGGTTTAGAAGCCAGCCAGAGTGACCCATTTTGAAGCAGGATAATATAAGCGGCCACCAAGAGGCAAATGAGCAAATGGTCCAGGAGAATAGGAGAAAGAGGCCCAGATAAAACAAGACTAAAAAGCAGGTTGCTAGGATATATAGATACATAGATACTGTCAGCAGATAAGGGCCTATGGCCCACCCAGTTTGCCCATTTGAGTTTGTAAGTTTACTTTATGTTTTCGTAGAAGTCTGTTGCCCCTTAACCCTGACCTCCAGAATTCCTTTATGTTTATCCCATTAATTCTTAAATTGTTTCAGCCCCCACCACTTCCTCTAGCAGGGTGTTCCACTTGTTCACCACCCATTCTGTGAAGAAATTCTTCCTCACATTTCCTCCGAATCTTCCTCTCTCCAACGTCATCCCATGCCCTCTAGTCCTGGAACATCTTTTTTGCTTACAAATAGTGTATTCCTGCAGCCTGTTCCTCCCTGTAAGATACTTGTATGTCTCTATCATATCCCCTGTCTCCCTCCTCTCCTCCAGGGAGTACATATTTAATTCCTTCACCCTGTCTTCATAGGACTTGTGATGCAATCCATGTACCATCTTTGTTGCCCTCCTCTGTACCTTCTCTACCCTGTCTATGTCCTTACATAAGTAAGGTCTCCAGAAATGTACACTGTACTCCAGGTGGGGCCTCACTAGTGTCTTGTATAGTGGAATTATGACCTCCCTTTTCCTGCTGGTGATGCTCCTGCCTATGCATCCCAGCATCCTATTTGCATTACCTGCTGCCTTGTCAAACTGTCTCTCTACCTTGACGTCATCAGAAATGATAACCCCAAGATCCCTTTCCTGCTTGGCTCATGCTATATCCTCACCCTCCAACTGATATATTGTGCCAGGGTTTTGTGTCCCATATGCATTATCTTGCACTTCTTTGCATTGGATTTCAACTGCCAAACCCCTGACCATTCTTCAAGTTTCTGCAGGTCCCTTCTCATTCTGTCTACACCCTCTGGTGTGTCTACTCTGTTACAGAGCTTTGTGTTATCAGCAAACAGGGAAATTCTACCTTCTAGGTCCTGCGCAATGTCACTGATGAAGATGTTGAATAGGACCGGTCCCAGCACTGATCACTGTGGTACCCCACCGGTCACTCTTCCCTCTGTGGAGTGACAGCCATTTACCACCACCCTCTGTGTCCTGCCACCCAGCCAGTTACCTACCCACCACACTACTGTCCTGCCCACACCCATATTCCCTAGTTTGTGTAATAGTCTTCTATGTGGCACAGTGTCAAAGGCCTTGCTGAAGTCCAGATAGGCCATGTCCACTGCCCTACTCTGATCCACCTCCCTAGTCACCCAGTCAAATTATTCACTGAGGTTGGTCTGACATGACCTCCACCTGGTGAAACCATGCTGCCTTGGGTCCTGTAGTCCACTGACAACCAAATGTTCCACCAATCTCTCCTTCAGTAGTGCTTCCATGATCTTCCCCACTACTGAGGTGAGGCTGACTGGTCTGTAGTTCCCGGCTTCCTCTTTGTTCCCACTTTTGTATAAGAGGACTACATCTGCTGTCCTTCAATCTTTGGGTACCTGCCCTGTTTCCAGTGATCAGCTAAACAGGATTGCCAGAGGTTCAGCCACCACCTCTCTGAGTTCTTTAAGGACCCTGGGGTGCACCCCATCTGGCCCCATTGCTTTATCAACTCTTATTACTTCCAGTTCCTTCAGGACCCTTTCTCGTGTAAAGGGACTTGTGTCCATTTCTGCACCATTCCCACCCTTGTACTCTTTCAGACCCATTACCCTCCTCTTCCTCAGTAAAGACTGAGCAGAAATACCTGTTCAGTATGTCAGCTTTACTGTTGTCATCCTACACGGCCCCCATCCTCCCATCAGTCTTACAATCCCTCCCTTTGCCCTTTGTCCAGGAGGCAGTATAATGCAGAGGTTTAGGGCCTGAGCTGCAAACCCGTCAGACCTGGGTTTGAATCCCACAGCTTCCACTTGCATACTGTGTGACCCTGAGCAAGTCACTTAACTTCCTTGTGTCCCAGGTCGCCCTGTAAAAAGCTTTCAGCTTAGTGTGCTACTCCTGGTTAAACAATTCAATAAACAAATAAAAACTTACTACCTGTAAAAGGTTTTGTCCTCTACCCACTGATTTTGCAATGTGTTCTCTGTCTGAGCTTTGGCTTCCTTACTGACCTCCCTTTGCTTCTCCTGGTACTTCTCCCTATCCCCTTCTGCCTGTGTTTTTTTGTACTGCATGAATGCAATCTTTTTGGCTTTAACTTTCTCTGCTACCTCCTTGGAGAACCATAATGGCCTCCTCTTCCTTTTCCCCTTGTTAACCTGCTTAATGCATAATTATGTTGTTCTTGTAATCCCCATTTTAAATACTGCCCACTGTTTCTCAACCCCTGATTCCTGCCCCATTCCCCTTAATTCCTCGTTCAAGCATCTCCCCATTTCCCAAAGTCTGTCCCCCTAAAATCTAGGATACATGCTTTTGTGTGGTTTGGTTCTGCTCCTTCTGTGATTTCAAACCACAATGACTGGTGGTCACTATTTCCCAGGTGCTCCCCCACTGTTACCCCATCACACTGTCCCTGTGAGCACAAGGTCCAGTATTGCTTTCTGCCAAGTTGGTTCCATTACCAGTTGCTTGAGGCAGGATTAAGGATGAGGCAGAACAGGACCTAAGAGCATAGCAGAGTGAATAAGCTATCAGCACCTTTAAGATTCAGGGGGCAGAGTAATCATGTCCAATAGAGATAAAGTAAGGGGAAGAAGGGGGGGCAAAGGTGTATTTAATTAAGGCTGGGGTGGGGGAGTGGGCCAAAATATTCACACATACGGTAGGAAAGAGAAATAGGGTGATACAGTACAGTCAGGAGAGGCTTGAGAGTCTAAAAAAATGCCACAACCAATCAGTATAAAAGCCATAAAGCCTTGAACCAATCAGAAAACAGCCATGTATGTGTGCTAACCTGCCTGAGTGAATCAGCAGCCAGGACTCTTCCAACCCATTTTATAAATTACCTTTTGAATACAGTCCAAGAACCATCACAGGGAAGTGATGATAGAGTGTTTAACCCCAAAATCTTCACAGCAAAGAAGTGTAAGGCTTTTAGGTAAAATGAAAGTTGGGATTGCACCAGACAATCAAGTAACTTTCCCAGAGTAGGGAGCAAGGAAATAGAGTGGTACTTACTGTACCCGGTTCAGATCTTACCAGTAGAACAAGAGGAGATAAAACTAGCTTCCAGAACCAAAGTTGCTGCTGTTTGATATTAGGCAGCCCAAACACAGAGGCACAATAGGAGAAACAGCACACTTAGACTTTAGAAAAAAACTTTGTACAAACGACAGTGAATGTTGCCATCAGACAACTGCAGTGAGGTGCCCAGCCTCAGATTAAGCAGTTGATAAAGCTGAGGGAAGAGTCCCCAACATTTTATGCTACTTCAACACCTTGCCAGTGTATCAGGGGTCTATGAACTGATGCACCTTCTTGTAATCAGATGATTACTGTCACTGCTGTTTGAAATGATCTTTATTAACTGTCTGAATGAGTTTTGAGAGCACTGTTTTGCCTGTTCATTTTTAAGTATTGGAAATGCCAAGCCCTTTATGGATGACAAGTCCTTGGTCAGCTCACAGGAGCAGGTTACTGTGCTGGTTTGAATAGAGAAGTTCAACAGTTCAATAATGAGACTGGCAATAGTGGATCAGCAATGTGGGTCTACGGCTCTTGTTTGAACTGAGCAAAAAGTGAAAAATCCAATATCTGAGACTCGGGTACTAGCAAGAAGATGAAAGAAGGAGGAGATGTGCAATAGATGTAAGATGGGAGGGAGATGGATGGGTCATCAAGTCATTTGGATAGCTTGGAAAGTACTCATTAAAGAAGAAAGCTACTTCCATAGGTTTAATGACGATAATGATGGGCTTAGTTAGGCAGTGTGGTCTAGAGCACTGGCTTGGGAACCAGGAAATTACAGTGTCAAAGCCCACTAGACCAAATATTGAGACATTGAGCAAGTCATTTATCCTCTCAGTACACCCATCCAAACTGCTACAAAACTGAGTAGAGCAGAACCACACTGGGATTAAGGTGTTGTATATTATCTGGGTTATCCCAGCTAAATAAACTGCAAAATAAATAAATAACTAAATAAATACATAAATAACATGAGTTGACATGTTTGTGCATCAGTGTTCCAATATATACCCCTTTTAAGTGCACAATTACCTTACATTTTGTTTTTAAAATAAATAATATAGAAATCCTTTGATGATACAGTACTGACATTCTTGTATATAGAAAAAATACATGAAAATGGAAAATGTTTAATACTCAAAATTGCAACTGCTTGATGTGACCACAATACATATTGTCCCTTGAATACAAAAGCCAAACAAAGTGTGATTTACTGTGGCTATGAAGTGCAAAACACACATGTAAAAAGTGGATTGCAATCAAATAAGTATAGCAACATCCAAAAAAAAATTAAATTCAAACAAAAAATAAAGCACCAAAACCAAACATGAAGAGTAATGGAACAAAAATAAAGTAACAAAACAAGAAAGTGAATGCAAACAAAAAATATAGCACAACTAAAATGTTAAACAAAACATAACAGCATAACAAAACTAAAAAAGAAATGCAAACATAAAAGTCAAGCACAACAGCAACAACAAAAATTAATACAAAAAACACAGCACAACTGAAAACTAAATGCAAACAAAAAAGCTTAGCACAACTAAAACATGAATGCAAACAAAAAGCACAGCACAACTAAAACATGAATGCAAACAAAAAGCACAGCACAACTAAAATGTAAATGCAAATAAAAAAACACATTGCAACTAACAAGAGAATGCAAAGAAAAAAACACATTGCAACTGAAAAGTGAATGCAAACAATAATGAACAGCACAACTAAAATATGAATGCAAACAAAAAAGCACAGCACAACAAAAAAGTAAATGCAAACAAAAAAGAACTGCACGACTAAAACGTGAATAACAAAAGAAAAAGCACAGCACAACAAAAAGTGAACACAAACAAAAAAGCAGAACACGAAAAGTAAATGCAAACAAAAAAGGATTACGCAGGAAAAAAGTGAATGCTAACAAAGAGTATAACACAGTTAAAAAGTGAATGCCAACTAAAAGTATAACAAAACAAAAAAGTGAATGTTAACAAAATGGCACAGCACAACAACAAAACTCTGATCAGAGCCACCATGGCTGTTAATGCATTAACCTGATAAGGGTGTGTCATGGCCTTTAACGTAAAGATGAATTGTTGCAGTTATCTCCATGTGTAAATATAATGTTTGCTAAAGGAAGATCACGTATCTGTTTGATATTGTGTTTCCCATGTGTTTAAAATGCGAGTGATGAGTGTGTGTTATACTACATGTGGAAGGAGAGGGAGCACAGCACCATGGCCTTCAAGTAATGGTTGAAGGAATAGTGCAGGAAGGAGAGGTATGTCTACACTGGGGACTGTGGGCCAAACTGAAAGGATAAGGACCTATACCGAGGTGATGGCCTACTTTCATCCAGGAGGCAACCACATTCCTCAGGGGATAATTCAAGTCTGGGGGGGTGATGGAAAAATATGGGAGGCAGAAATGTGGGATCACCACAAGATGAGATAGAAAGGATGGAAATCCCAAGGGGAGAGGGTCCCACAATGATGCAAGTTATTCAAGGAAGCAGGGGATTAGGAAAGGAAGAAGGGGAAAAAAGAGCAGTTAAAGGAGAAAGGTGTGGAAGGGAGAACAGTTGGAAAAAAGGAGAAAGCAGCAAAAGGAGAGATGAGGGCTGTCAAAATGGTGCAAGGTCTGCATCAGAAACCCTGTGAGGAGAGACTGAAAGAGTTCAATATGTACACCCTGGAGGAGAGTAGTGAGAGTGGGGCTATTATGGAGACCTTCAAAATACGTATTGGGGGTTAATAAGGTACAGGAGGGAGATATGTTTCAGAGAAAAAGGTGCTGTAGAACAAGGGGTCTTGATATGAAGCTGGAAGAAGGTAGATTCAGGACAGATGTGAGGAAGTACTTCTTCACAGAAAGGGTTGTGGATTTCTGGAACAGCCTTCCATGGGAGGCAGTGTGGGTGAAATCAGTGGTGGATTTCAAAAATTCCTGGGACAGATACAAAGGATTCATAGGAGGAAGGAGTTGGGTGGAAGAGACAATGCTATAGGGCAAGTTGGGTCTGCAGCAAAAGTGATCATAACAAATAATGGGCAGACTTGATGAGCCCAGTGGTCATTATCTGCCGTTAGTTTCTATATTTATGTAACCCCCCTTGGGAGATTACTTGTTCTATTCGTCCCTCCCTGGGTTTTTGTGGCCTAATTCAGCCCAGTAGAAAAAGGGTTAATTCTTCTCAGCACTCAGGTGGAGCCTCCCATGGGTAGGAAGGTCACCATGGGTGTGTGTGGGGATAAAGCTCATCAGTTTAGGTGGGAGGGAGAGTTCCAGTTGGAGGAGTGATTGGCGAGGGAGTGAGAGTAAGTCAGGGCTGGGTGGGTCTATTGCCTGCTCTGGCCCCCGGCTGGTGGCACTTCAGGGGACACAGAAGAAGAAGTTGGAGCCAGTAGTCACAAGCCACATAGTATCTTGGAGGGCAGCTAAAGTCAAGAGGTGGGTTAGCAACTGCGAGTTGCAGAGTGCTCTAGCAGTCTGCGCTGATTCATGTAGGGATCCTGTGGACAAGAATGTGGCAAGGAGTATAGTGTCCAGACAGCGAGCTGATTTGGAGCTCTGTGGGTCATGTCCCCCCTTCTCAATTTGGGGACAGCTGCTGCCAGTCCTGAGAAAGGTGGCAGGGTTCACAAATCCCCAAGGTGCAAGGATTGCATGTTTCGAGGGGGACCTGCTGAGTCAGTAGAAGAGAGAGAGAGAGAGAGAGAGAGAGAGAGAGAGATGGGGATCATTGATAGACTGGGTGCCTGTGAAGAATAAGGGGTTGTTAGGCACTATGAACTGTTCTGGGACTTGTGCTACCTTCAAACTTTTGTGACCATAGTGGTCCAGTGTTGATGTTGTCCTAAAGACTGTGCAACCTCCTCAGTCCAGGTAAAAACTGTAATTATGGCCATACCAGCCATGTGAAAGCTGAATGTGTTTCCCACTAATTAACTAATGCTCCCCAGAGCGATGTGTGAATATATTTAATGAATCTGGGATCCCTGTTGTTTATTCAAGTTCTGTGTGAACATTCCATTATTGAAAGTAACTATTAAATAGGCATTAACCTATTGTTTTCACCCAGCACCAGTGAGGAAAAGGGATCCTGTATGTGACATCTGAGCCTGGATAATGTGGCCACTGAAAGTGTTACTGCTGCTGTGGGTGTACCCTTCCAAAGGACATTTTCTATCCATACCCCTAGACATGGAGAGGGAGAGCTGCATTTCTATGTATGACAGGTTATGTGATTTAGATGGATAAGGCACACTGCTGTTCCAGTTTTGCACTCATACTATTGGTTTACAGAGCAAGTTTAGATACAAATGTGTGTGGAGCTTATTGGGGGTAAGGTTAAGGAGATGTGGGCTTGAGGATCAGACTATACCTCGCAACCTTCTGGTACTGAAATGCAGGACACAGACACTCAAAATGAGGGGCAATGAGGGACACTGCACTTATAATGAGGGACATACCCTGAAACAGAGAGATACAAACTCAGAAAACTGTGGAAACAATTGTGCTTACTTTTACAAGGTTTATTTTTGATTTAGCAAGTTAGAATATTATGAATGTCTTCTTTAAATTCTATATTGACAGTATATTCTCTGTGTGGCCAACACCTTTTCCATGAGGGACAGATGAAGGACAGAGCAGTATTGAGGGGTAAAATGAGGAACGTCCCTCATAATCAGGGAGAGCTGAAATATATGGATCAAACAAAACAAACAAAAAAATAAAATCTTGGGCCACATAATGCTAAACACTCCATCAAGTTCAGCAGTGATGAACATTGCATACATATTCTGTAGGTTCAAAAACAAGAAACAGAGTGCGCACAAGGCTGTGGTGCTCTCAAGTGAAACAAACATGGACACAAGAGTAACTTGGGCACAAGGGTAACTCTTGTGTCTATATTCTGTAGGTTACAGTCAGTGATTTCAGATATACATATTTTTTTATCCAAGCCATCAGCCTCCATTCAGTGCACATAGTAAGCTTCATTTGTAAAAGGTTGGGATACAATTTAAAAGTTTATGCTGACAAAAGTCAAGTAAGTTATCACATTTGGTCAACTTCACTTTTCAGCATGTCCCTGTGTAAGTCTAGTTCCTAGAGAAAGACAGAGAGGAGGAATGGTGCAGAATGGTTGCCCATCCAGTATTCTATATGTACAGTGACACACACACACACACACACACACACACACACACACCCACACACTTGAGAGAGAGAGAGAGAGAGAAGTGGAATTTGAATCTCTGCTGGACCAGTGCAGTCTCAATGCAAACATAGGTTGGATGAACAGGCAGTGGTGAAGTGCTACATTTAGAAGTGTGGGATCTTCATGAAGTATGATTTCCCCATACCCCCACAGGCCAGGGGTCTATGGGCTGCCTAGGTCTCCACAAACTATTAGGTTTTAGATGCATTCTGGTGCATTTTGAGGGTAATTTTGACACTATTTGGCTGTTTTTAAAGCCTTCTTTGACTTGTTACAACCAATCAATATCACTATAACTACTTTTTATTTTCTTAAAACTACTTGTCAAAACTAAAGCAAAAAATCCCACTCTGGCCACCCTTGAAAGACACAACTATATACCACTTCTCGAGTACAGGCAGCTATCTCTGCAGCAGGCATTGTACTTGTTACCTTGCAAGCTGAACAGCAAACTGTGCCCCCTCAACAGTGCACCACACAGTCAGACATACAAGGCAGTGAGAAAGGCACACAAAACACCAGCCTGGATGTGCATGTATCTGTCACAGACCAGAAACTTACGCAGGCCATCCATACCAGAGAATAGAACTGATGCATAGGACCCACGGGAGGGTTCCTCAAGGTCCAACATTGGCTCAGAATTTATGCCAGGTCATGATTGTTTTATCTGCATGTACCCTGAACTGAGACAGTTGGAGCAGAGAGGGTAAGGCTCAGCAGGGACTGCTGCATGAATACAGGGCATATTCAGTGATATCACAGCAATGGTTCCACAACCTGTGTAAGACCTCAGACAATGGCATGGCCATAACTGTCACTGCTCTACTGCAGGATGATGTTTCCCATTCATATCCAGTACATGGTAGCCAACCCTCAAATCCCCATATATCATACACTGGAACCACAACACCATCAAGCTCTCCAGCATAACCAACACATGACAGCAAACCTGCAGGGGTGCACAGCCAACTATAACAGATGATGACTTAATGCCAAGCACATCCTGTGGCATGTAGACAGCCCAGTTACATGGCAAGAGCAGGGGCAATGCCAGTGGTAGGCTGTTCCCACCCTAAACACCCACTCAGAAGTCATCCTAGACACCAAAGCCAAAAAACGATGACCTAAAACTCCATCCGAAGGCAGCACAGGTTTTAATGCTGAAGAACTGTCATCCACCATCATATGTATATGCACTTCATGGGTTCCATGCTCACTCACAACTGAAGTAAGGGAGGCTGGCAGCAAGGGGCAAGCTGGGAGGAAACAGAGATCACTCGAGTCACTGGACGTAGCCCAGCCCATCTCCTCACCATCAGATAAGGCCATCCAATACAAACAAAATTATTAATTCAAAACAGCACACTTACCTCACTGCTCCTTTTATGATAAAGCCAGACTGGTTATTAATTCTTATTGTTTTGTTGGCACCAACCATCTAACTAACTCGATCCCAGCCAAGTCCTGACTACCAACTTGTGAGAATTAATCTCTCACAGGCTCACATGGTGTGACTAGCCGGCTGCTCCCCACTCACACACTGCATAGTATCAGTAGCACCTCCAGTCACACAGGAACAGCTAGCCGCTCGTTGCCTTAGAGAATTTATGCAGGACATTTCCTAGATTGCAGGTCTGTCTTTCACATTAATAAAAAGTATGAACATCAAGATGAGAACAAAGCTATCACTGCCAGGTTAAGTTACTAATCCTTCATGGAGAAGACATTTAAACATGCACTACTGCTTTGCCACATTTAATAAGTTAATTAATTAAATAAGTCAGCTATTCTGCTCTGTCTTGAAAAATACATAGTAAAAGCTGGACTCCATTGATGATGACAACTTGCTTCTCACTTGGGCTTTCCTGGGTAAATGCATTATAAAAATGGATAAAAGGAGGACACCACTGAAAGAAAAAGATATTGCATCTCTACTGTACTATCTTGGGTAAATACAGTGTAAACACTTGGTCAAACAGAACCCCACTGCAAACAAGATATCACAACTCAGCTGGGCTATCCTGTGTAAAGATATTCTAAAACTGTAAAAGCAGGGCCCTCAGAAGAACACTACTGAAAAGCAAATGTTGTATGCAAGCTGATCTCTCCAGGAGAAATACATTGTAAAAGCATCTAGATCACCCATCTTGTAGCTGCCTGGTATATTCTTGGTTGTCTAGTGGTCCCTTCAATAAGGACATCTGACCCCATCCCTACTCACCCTGTCAGCACCTCACAAGCCCTGGTCACATAATGCAAAGTACAGCAATTGTGATAAGTGGGACAGCCGTCTACTCACCACGTCAACTGGTTTCCATCGGATGATCTCTGAGCAATCGCAAGTATTATACAAACACCTTCTTCTACTGTACTCATGGTCATTCACTGACAATCAGATGGTGGCAGGCCAAGGTGGGGTGCACAGGGCTGTGCAGGTCGCTGTCACTATTTTTGTACTTCAGCTTAGGTGACTTGGAGGGGGTGTGGGGAGGAGGGTCCTGAGTTGGTTGGTTGACAGAGGATCGGATGTCCTTATGGAGGGGAGACCAGTAGTCTACCAGGAATATGCAAGCTAGCTACATGATGGTCTGAGTAGGGGTGTGCAGTGCAGATAGTTATTATTTGAATCAGACCCCCCAGATCCAGCCCTCACTCCAGAAGTCAGATAAATAAGGACTCAGCTGCCGGTAGTCAGGCTCCAAGTCCTTATTTATTTATTTTACCTTTATTTTACAATTGTATGGGCCAGGAAAGACACATTGAGCTGAAACTCAATTCCAGGTCACCCTGGAAGCACTATGAAGTTAATTGACTTGCTCAGGGTTACACAGTATACAAATGGTGTTTGTGGGATTCATACCCATGTCTCCAGGTTTCTCCAGGAGTCCTTAAATGAGAGCATAAAAAAACTGTAGCCAGGAATTCCTTTACATAACATCCCAGTTCTGTCTGTAGGCAGCAAGGGTTAACAGTGCTGTGCTCAATCAATCGCTGCCATGTTGTTTCCTCCTAGGTTTTAAATTACACACACACAAGCATGCACACACACACACACACACACACACACACACACACACACACACACACACACACACACACACACACACACACACACACCACTGTGTTTTAGCCTTGCTTTGCTACCATGGGCTGACATATTCCAGCATTCATTCTCTCTGATCTCTACCACTACAGCTTTTATTGCTGTGTTTTAATAAGAGCTGCATAATTCACAACCTCACATTCTCCTCACACTCGGATGTCACTGAGGGCAGAGGGGGACTGATATGCTCATGTGATTTAGAAAAAAAATTTCTTGATAGAATTACCAGCCTGCAATTTAAGTAACCACAATTATACTATACAGTTTATACATACTAACATACTATTTGCCAGCAGATTAGGCCTTACGGTCTATCGAGTCTGCTCGAACCTTAGATCCTTAGTTGGGTGCCGAGACCCTCCCATCCCTTGTGCTCCAGAAACCCGTATCATCCATCCCCACCCCCCTGGGACAGGCCATCATCTGATACATCCACTTTCTGTGTCTGTCCCACCCTCTCTTGAAGCCCTCCATTGTGGATCTCTGAACCAGCTCACCAGGTAGTGCATTCCAAGGGTCCACCACCCTCTCAGTGAAAAACCTCCTCCTCTTTTCCCCCCTCACCCTTCCACCTTCCAACTTCAAACCATGCCCTCTGGTGATACCTCCCTGCTTTAGTCTAAAGATCCCCTCCATGTTTACCCTATTTATTCCCTTGAGGTACTTGAAGACCTTAATCATGTCCCCGCTGTCTCTCCTCTCCTCCAATGAAAACAGGCAGAGCTCCTTAAGTCTGTCCTCATACGTCAAATCCCCTAGCCCTCGTATCATCTTTGTTGCCCTCCTCTGTACCCTCTCCAGGAGCTGTATGTCCCTCTTCAAGTGTGGTCTCCAGTACTGTACACAGTACTCAAGGTGTGGTCTAACCAGTCCATTGTACAGCTGAAGAATCACTTCCTTGCTCCTAGAGGTGATCCCCCTTACGATGCATCCCAACATCCTGTTTGCCTTGCTAGCTGCTCTCCTGCACTGCTCAGAGTTATTCATACATGCATCCACCATGACCCCTAGGTCTTTTTCCCCTATTGAGGCCTCCAGCGCCTCCCCTCCCAGGGTGTATCTGTGTTTAGGGTTTCCCCGACCAAGATGCAACACCTTGCACTTGGTGATATTGAAATTTAATTTCCATGTGTGAGCCCAGCTTTCCAGGGTGTCCAGGTCCCCTTGCAGGGCCAACCTCCCCTCTTCTCCCTCAGTTACTGCTCCCATCTTGGAGCCATCCGCAAAGAGACTCATTTCACACCCTATACCCTCCTGATGTCCGATATGTATGCATTAAACAGCATCGGACCCAGGACTGAGCCTCGCGGTGCCCACTACCAACCTCTCTAGGGTCTCGAGAGCTCCCCACAGACCACTACTTCTGAGCGCCCAGCTAGCCAGTTTTCAACCATCTGACCATCAAAGGGCCTACTCCTAACCCCATCAGTTTCTCCACCAGACCATTGTGGGGACAGAGTCAAACGCTTGCTGAAGTCCAAGAATAATACATCCACAGGCTTACCCCTGTCCAGTTCTGATGTTACCCATTCATAGAACTCCACAAGGTTGGTTTGACATGATCTACCTGGCACAAACCCATGTTGCCCGACTATCCAGACCTCCCACCTCCTCCAAGTACACCCCAATCGTTCCTTTAGTATACTCTCCATTAATTTTCCCACCACCGAGGTCAAACTGGCAGGGTCTATAGTTACCTGGCACTTCCCCGACCCCCTTTATGGATTGGTACCACATGTGCCTCTCACCAATCCCTGGTACCCTCCCCTGTCTCAAGTGACCTGCTGAAAAGCTCCACCAGGGTGCAGCCAGTATGTCCATGAATTCCCATAGTACTCTCCCGGATGGAATGCCATCCAGCCCAGGAGATTTGTCTTTCTTTAGGGCCTTGAGGCTAACCACATCTTTGGCGGAGATAGCATCATCCGTCCCCTCCACCTTACTGGCCTTTTTATCCTTACGGATGTGACACCCTGAGGTACCTCTCCCTCCCTTTTGCTCCACTTCTGTTGCTCCCCTGATCCCACTTACTGATGTTTCTATCCCCTTCGTGCCTTGCTTTGTAGATATCCCATCCCCCTCCCTAGTGAACACAGAGGCAAAGTACTCATTAAATACCTCTGCCTGGTCCCTCGCCTCTTCCACCCACCCTCCTTCAGATCTCAATCTGCTGAGATGGCCCTTAGTTTTTCTCCACTCCCCAAAGTGCGGAAGAACCCCTTTTCCCCTCCATGTTCCCTGTGCCAGCCACTGCTCTTTACTGGACTTTGCTCCCCTCACCATACAGGTGACTTTTCTAGATGCAAGCTGGTACATTTCCTTATCTATCCCTCTTGTTGTTTTACATTTTTTGTAGGCCGCCTTCTTTTCTCTGACTGCTACCTGTACCTCACTGGACCACCAGCATGGTTTATGTGACCTTGCTCCCTTACATTTCAACTAAGCGCAGATCCTGACTGCCTCATGAAGTCCCCATTTTATGACCTCCCATCTCCTTTCCACACTTGTCATTGAGGTAATCCCCTTCAAGTGATCCTTGAGAATATTTCCCATGCCCATAAAGTCTGCCCCCCTGAAGTCCACTGCCAGTGTCCTAGATCTCACCCCCTCCCCCATGCTTATTTGAAACCAGACAGTATTGTGGTCGCTCCAGCCAGGGTCTTGTACAACCATGTCCCTTACAGATCCCCATCTGCCAGAACCACATCCAGGACATGCCCTCCCTTGTGGGCTCCATCACATGCTGTGTTAAGAACACATCCTGAAGCCATCCAACAGCTTCTGCTCTTGGCCACCTTAGAGGACATGGTTCCCCAGTTTGTACCTGGCATATTAAGGTCCCCATCAACATCACTCCTTCCCTTTTGGTCCACACTGGGCAATGATGTTGTCCAGCAAACCATCCTCTAGAACATCCACTCATCCCAGCGGCCTATATACTACACCCAGCTTGACCTTATCTCCTGCTGGGGATCGTGAGTGACCCATGAGGCCTCACGTTTCCCTCTGCCTCTTCTACCCTAGCAATTTCTATGTCATCTCTAATGTACATAGCCACTCCACCCCTCTGCCCTCCTTTCTATCCTTCCTAAGCATAGTGTACCCCGTACGTTTAGGTCCCAGTCATGGTTTTTGTTGGCCCACATTTCCGTGACCGCCACCATCCACCCCCTCACAGCATGGCCTGGAACTCTGGCAACTTGTTTCCCAAGCTCCTGGCATTTACTAACACCAACCCCACCCCTTATCACTGATCCTCTTTGTCAGACCCACCCAGATTCCTTATACTTCCATCCTCCCTCTGCTCCTCCTGAAACCTCCACCCCAATCTGTTCCCCCTCCCCCTTGGGCTTGAAGGCTACTCCCTCATCTGGAGGAGAGGGCTTCTGGTCAGCCCTTCCCTTATCCCTTCCCCTCCTCACAAGTTTAAACTCCACCTTTCTTGTATGTAGACAGCCTTCCCCTGTTTAAGGACTTTCTTCCCTAATGGAGCAAGATGAAACCTGTCCTTGGCATATAGTCCCTTATCCTCCCAAACTCCATTCCAGTTCCCTAACACCCCCAACCCACTTTCTTCACCCCACTTTCTGAGCCAGTTATTAATCTCTGTGAGCTTCATTTTTTTCTCCACTGAGGCCTTTGGTACTGGCAATATCTCTGAAAAGGAAATGTTGCATCCATTATCCCGACAGACTCTGGCAAGTTCTTGGAACCTTGCTTGGATTTCAAAATGCTATTTCCTCTAGATCATTAGTTCCCAAATGCACCAGGAAATCCGGTTTCCCTCCACAATCCCTAACCATTTCATACACTATGTACTTTGCTCTGTGCACTGTCAGCCCAGAGATACTCACTACCTTCACCTGGCTATGGCATCCGCCCCTGTCCCTCCACTGGATACCCTAATCATCCAGTCTCCCAATAACAGAACCTTAACACCACCATCATCCTTGGTTACTCCACTATGCCCTCTCAGCCCCCTTCTCCCCTTTATTCATGATCTCAATTTCGTGGGAGTCTTCCTACCTTATTAGAGACCCCCTTGTCACCCTCCCCTTTCTGCCTCCCTTGCTATTTTGCCCACTTAACTCAAACCCCCTCTGAATAGGTGTCCCCTTTAACCCTCTCTTATCCGAACCATTTATCCTGGCCCTGATGGTTTCCCCTTCCCCCACACCACCATCCTCCCCACTTGTAATAGTACCCCTGCCTCCAGAGGCTCTCTGTGGGTCCCCTTTAGCTAGGGCCCCATCCTTGCTACTGACCCCCCTGCTGAAGGGGGCTCCTCTCCCACCTCCTTGTCTCCCAGTTTCTCTCCAATCATGGTCTTCTCCCTCATGTCTGGAATATGTTGCATCTCCCCCATTTGCTTAACATATATGTTTCCCCTTCTTCTGGGACTGTTTCTATCCTTTCCATAGCCAGTCTGTGATGCCCTATGGGTATCCAACTCCCTCCCCCCAGCCTCTGAATAAGTTTCCTCATTTCCACCAACCCCTTCCTCCCCCTCTAGGTTGCTTAGTAGCTCAAATTTATTGTGACACTCTATGTCAGCCTCCATCAATGTGAGATTCTCCTGACTGCCTCTAAACTGCCCTCTTCTTCCCCTCTTGCTCTGTTCACCTTAGGGCTCCCTTCCCACAGTCTGCTGTTTTAGGCTTCCGTGACAACAGACCCTCCTGACTCTTCCCTCCACTCTCTTTGTATTCAGAATGTTCACCCGTGAAGCTTTCCCTTACCATCAACTTCCCTATCTAAGGTCCTCTGTCCCTAATATCCCCCTCCTGCTTGCTGTAACATAACATCCTGTAATTTCAGAGCGTTGCCCCTAGCCTCCCTCAGCCCCACCTTCTGCTGCCCATATCCACCCCTTATCCTTGGACACCCCCAGCTCCCCCAGCTTACTCCTCAACCAATATACCTCATTCCTGATACAAGATAGCTGTCTACAGAGTGGGCAGCCTCCCTCTCTCAGGCCCAATTTAGGATGTGACCATCCCACAGCCTGTGCAGCCTACAACCCTTCCGAAGATGCCTGCCATGGTGGAATATGGCCACCCTGTTTATCCCCCTCTGTTTATAATGGCACACCCCCTTTCCTCAGTCCCTTTCCCCTGGAATACAGTTTATCTCTATACTGACTGTAGTTATTTACAAACCCAATTTCAACCCCCCCAATACAGTTCCCAAGTCTCACAAACACATACTGTTCAGTGTGTGTTCGGTCCCACTAACAGTGTGTGTAAGCAGACATCAGGTACCGTATGATGTCACAGGCCCACCAGCTCCTGTTGCTTCGAATTTCAGTCCCAAAACAGAAATACTCAGCCCTTCAATCCCCACCCCCAGTGGCTTTTCAGTATTTAAGAAAGCCTACAAAACAGGGTGGGTGGGAAGGCTCTTACCAAACACCAGGCAAACAACACATTTAAATTTCCCTCTAATTAACCCTGACAAACAACAGTCCCCAAACCTCCAAACTTACAATATCACAGCCCAAGTAACAGTTCTAATTCAAGGTAATAATTTTTAATGCATAGAGCTAATTTCACTTGCAAACTATTCAAATATTTCAGTTAAAACAGAATATATCCCATGTACATGTACTGATATTAGCAACAAAATAAGATATTTGCAAAAGTAGTGTGAGGAACAACTGCAGTATATCGGACATTTCCATTGATGTAAAGAGGGCAAACTATTATTAGGGTGACCTCATAACCATTAATGATTTTTAAATGTAATTTGTTTAGCTAGGATAGTCATGCTGAGATACAATATTTCATTTTCAGTGGGGACCTAGATTTGTCCATTGTTATACCTTAATGAACTAAAGCACTTATAGCTTCAGTGACTTGTTCAGGATCACACAGCAAGTACGTAGTTCTGGTACAACTTGAACTGTGATCTCCTTGTTCTAAAACATGTGCTCTAGATTTTATTTTCTGCACACAAGTTCAAGGCCCTGTGGGAATTTTTTCCCCATTCCCACCACTGGATAAAAATGGATAGCAGTAGTATTTCACCTCTAGGTCACTTGCTCAGAACTGATCCAGGTTGTGACAACAATGCATAAAGAATGACAGCTGCTTTAGTTGCACTGCTCCACTTCAACTTGGCACAGTGAAAGACGCAGAAAGAAATTGATGGTGTATGAGGTTTGCCGGTCACACCATGTTTATGCACAAAGCATTAAGTAATACTGCACTGCAGGATGAATGCTAATTCAGCTTTCATGCTTTTTTTAAATTTCTGCTTTGTCATGGCCTTAAGAATGTTTCATGTTGTTTTCTATACAAGGCACAGCTCTTGCAGGAGTTCATTGTACACAGTCCCTACAAGGCCAGGACACTGATGCTCATGCACACCTAAAAATGTTGAATTAGTTATAACCTGGTGGTACTTTTTTTTTGTCAAAATTTTTATTTTCAGTAAACACTTTGGCCCAGATATTCAAACTGTGCCAGGCTGTGGTGCAGCTTGGGCGCAGCGCAACTTGGCTGCCCAGGGGTGTGGACTGGGTGATATTCAATGGAGCTGCGCCATGGCTCAGCAGCTTTGAATATCACAACCTGGCCACCCAGTGTGCATAGTGCAGTGGCACTCGCCAGCACAAATGGCCCAGAGTGGAACGCCAGGGATGCGGCTAGCGCCAAGTTCCATTGCGCCATGCACAGCAACCGCAATATTCAAAACTTAACATGCAAATGGGGCCATAATGTATGCAAGGTGCACATGGGGCCATTTGGATGTCATTATGGCCCCATTTGCTTGCGGGTGTGCCGATCCCCGATGACTTGCGCCTGACACCCTGCCAGGCAGCAGCCATCGGGGACCGACGCCCCCTGCAGCCCGATCGCTGGCATCTGTATAAAAGATGGAAATATCCGTCCAATATCCCTGGTGGTCCAGTGGACCGCTATCTGCCCAATCGCAGGCATCGGTGTAATGATTCATTCACATATCTGGAATGTGTAGTATGGTAGGGGCTGCATGCCCATTGGCTTATGCTGTGAACCAATGGGCATGCAGCCCTACTGAAATGTCAGTCGGCAGGCGGCAGGGAGGCAGGCGGGTGGGGTGCTGCCCCCCCAGCCGGCGGGGGGCAGGTGGTGGGGCTCAGTGGGCAGGTGAAGGGGTACCACTAGACCACCAGGGATATTGGAATATTTTTTTTTACAAATGCCCATGATCGGGCTCATAGTAGTCCACTGGACCACCAGGGATATTGGACTGTTTTCTCTTTTTTGACAGATGCCCGCGATCGACACATAGCAGTCCACTGGACCACCAGGGATATAGGAAAGTATTCTACTTTTACACAGATGCCCGCAATCGGGCAGATAGTGGTCCACTGGACCACCAGGGATATAGGAAAGTATTCTACTTTTACACAGATGCCCGTGATTGGGCAGATAGCAGTCCACTGGACCACCAGGATATTGGACAGTTTATTATTTATTTTTACAAATGCCCACGATTGGGCATGGGGGGGTGCTGCCAGGTGCAGCCGGAGCTCTGGTGGTCACCCACAGGTGACAGCTGCCGTGTTGAGCCCTGGAATGCTGCAGCTCACCTGTGGGTGGCCATCAGTTGTTCCTTTTTTTTTGGGCATAACTTTGTGCTGGCACAATTAGGAGTTGCGCATGCATGGCTCTGCACATCCCGGGCTGAATATCGGGCTGTGCAGGTTATGCATGGGCACGCCCCCCCCACCTGTGCCTGCATACATTACTGATGCGCTCTGGTGCATCAGGATTTGTGCCGCGCACTTTTCCCTTTTGAGATATCACGAGGTGCATCAGTGGGTTGCGTGATGGCGCAACTCTGTTGCACCATGTGCAACCCTTTTGAATATCTGGGCCTGCGTGTCTGAGTTGTACTGTGTGCTATTTATCATTGTCCCGGATTCCCCCTTTCCCACAAAAGACAGACCACCTGTGTGTTGTTGTGTTCAGATCGGCAATCAATTTATTAAAACCACATTTTCTTTTGTTTACATTATGATCATCATCATCTTTTATTGTCGTATTATACCTCTTTAATTATATTGTATTACATAATCCATATCGGTTCAATATCCTCCTCTGCTTGTTCTCGCCTCCCCAGGCGAAAACCTGGGAGCTTTCTTCTTCTTCTTTTTCTTATAGATAACGGTGAAAACCGAGACCACTTTCTTCTCCTGCTGTTACTTCTCCTTCTCCTCCATTTTTTCTTTCTTTTCCCCCTGCCCATTTTTCCCACCCCTCATTTTTCCCCTTTTCTTTCTCTCTCTCTCTCTCTCTGCCATCCACCTTTGGCAGGCCACCACGTCTGACCGGACACCTGCTGTCATCCACCTGTGAAACAGCCTCTCTTGACACATTGTTGGGTGGGTGGGAGGCAACAAAATTGTCCAGCAAAAGAGGCAGAATACCTCTGTGCTGCTTGTTATGTACCCTACCTTCCCTCCCCGCCCACTTCCCAAAACCACCTATGGTTATCCTGTTCCTTTTTGTGCTCCTCCCCTTCCTGTCTCTGACAATTATCCCGGGCTCCTCCTACCTCCCCACTCCTGCACCTCTCTGAGCCATACCAAATTTCTGCATGGGAGGGGTCACCAGGACAAATTGGTCTGCCCCTTCAGAGGGCAAACTCCATTTTCTGACTTGACCAGCCAAGTCAATCAATGCATATCAAAGAGGGAAGATAGCCATCAGACTCAGGCACCAATAAAACTGTCACTTTATAATCAATCAAGCAGGATTTCCAAATAAACACCTTAAGAACGTAAATAAAGTGTAACCATCCACATTTTTCAACAGGATTGTCAGAACAAAAACTGGACAGAGGGTTACATAATCTTTACTTACCTTAGTAGGGAAAGTAACTTTAACTTAGCAAACAAACAGATTTACTAAAAAAATGAATCTGACTCTTTTACTTAATTGTAGAATAATCACAAACTCTGACCGCCTGTCCCAGCCCAGTGATCTCACTGCCACAAGCTGAGACAAATCATCTTGTGCTCCAATAAAGTCTGTGAGGCAAATCAGCAGAGAAGATATAATATAAAGTTCCTTTACACCGCTGCTTCAAAGGCTGTTAAGTTGCCAATTTAACACTGCTGCCTGGAGAACTACATAAAAAAAAACATACATCTTTGCCAACAGGGCATGGTTTAGATAAATATGTAAAATTAGGGTTTTGGTGTTCTTTAAGACTACAACATGTTGTCTGTGCTGTTTAAGTGCTGTTTACACTGAGCATATCCACTGATTGTAATTTGAGTTGGCACAAGAATGCTGCATGTGGTTAAGGACCCCCCCCCAGTGTAGTGATTTCAGGTAGTGAAAGAATCATATACTGTATTATGTCCAACATGTGCTTCAGAAGGAGTCTGATGTGTCCTTTTCCCCAAGTAACAGCAAGACATTTTCAGTTCTCCACCCACGCAGCTGTAAAAAGGGAATGCAAACAAAAATGTTTACAGCAGCACACCATAATTGAATCTCTGAGCAGTACCCAGTGGCAGAAGAGGTCTAGGGCAGAGCTGTACAGAGCCGGTTGGGGCTGAGGCAGAGGTTTGGTCAGGGCTTCTGTTTCTTAGGAGTCCCCTTTGAACCATGCCCAGTACTTGACACTATGGTCAGGGATACAGCAGCACCCAGCAGCAGAGGTTCTGCAACCTCTCATTTCCAGTGCGGTCATGCTTTTAACCATTTTGGTAATGCACTTATTACCCATGATAGTCTAGTTGAGATGTGATGACTGCGGAAGGATTCTCAAAGCATCTGGAAGGTTGCAAGGAGCTTGGGCCACAAGGAATGGTGCAAAGTGCCCCTTGTGGCAAAAGATGCACCAGGAGCAATTCTCAAACACATCCTGCATCAACCACAGGCTGTGTGCACCAAAGGAGGCTTGCACTATCCTTGTAGCACAACCTCTGAATGAGCGCGTAACCAGTGGGTAATTTTTGGTGAAGGGCTAACCCTGCATTCGCAGGTGTCAGCTGTCATCAAATCTTCCTTTTATCATCTCAGGAATATCATCAGGATTAAGCATCTTGTTCCATCTGGTGACATTCCTACTTTGGTTCACGCTTTTGTGTCCTCGTGCTTACATTATTGCAACTCTCTCTACCTAGGGCTTCCTGGGGTGGAAATCTGCTGCTTGCAGCTAGTGCAGAATGCAGCAGCCCTGCTTTTGATGGGATATGCTCAGTCCTGTCATATTACGCTGGTGCTGCGTGAACTGCAGTGGCTGCCAGTACAGTGGCAGATCACCTTTAAAGTCAGTTTGCTGACATTTAAAGCCCTACATGGACTGGGCCAGGATTACTTGAATGAGCTCCTGGTTCCTTACTGCCCTGGACGATCACTCCGCTCTGCCAACGAGGGGTTGCTAGAGTTTCCAAGGGTGTGTTTGAAATCATCTGGGGCAAGAGCATTTATGTATGCAGCCCCTACCCTTTGGAATTCTCTACCCTGTCAGTTATGGAAGTGCACAACTCTGGAGGAATTCAAGCAAGCTTTAAAAACTTTTTTATGGCACCAGGTATTCAGTGACAGATCTTCCTATTGAGGAATGATATACTGTTATTTTAAGGTTAATTGTATTGATGTTTGATCTGTTTTAAAATTGTTAGGCGCCTTGGATATAGATAAGGCGCTTTATAAATAAATGTATTATTAGTATTATTATTATTAAAATGGGCTGTGGCAGTGTGATATGAGACATGTGGCAGCCACCAAGCTGCCTGATCCTCTACCTCGGTATTCTGTAAACCCTCCTAGAGGGTGAAATTCTAAGTACCCTTCGACCAGACAGGGCTGGTCTAAGGGTACTCACAATGTCACCTTTTGGGATGGTTTGACCACTTGCACCACTCTGTGAGTCCTGCCCAAAATGTATCACAGTACCCCCGCCCTGATCCCATTTTAGTAATATTAATCACTGCCCTGGTAGTCCAGATCCCCCCACCCCGATATGCCCATATATTAAAATAGTAAGAAAATCATTCCCTGTTGGTCTTGTGGACCTCCCACCCTGATGTGCCCATATATTAAAATATGAAAAGAAAACATTCCCTGGTGGTCAAGAAGACTCCACCCCCAGCCCCAATATGCCCATATATTAAATATTTAAAAAATGATTCCCTGGTGGTCGAGCAGACCCCCCCCTTATCCCTGATGTGCCTATATAATATGCAGATACATATTCCTGGTGGCCTAGTGAACCCCCACCCCCTCCACCCTGACAGGTAGTGTCCACTACCCTGCTCCCCCATCCTGAAACAGAGCCAGCATCAGCAAGGCTCTCCTCACGCCACCACGTCCAGCTGCAGACTGAGCTGTCAAGGATGACAGCATACTGTATATAATACATGCTCCTCCTTGACAGCTCAGTTGGCATTCAGATGTGGTGGTGTGAGGAGGTCACTACCTTCTGGGGTTGGGGTGCACTAGACCACAAGTAATATACATCTGTATATTATAGAGGCACATTGGGAATAGGAAGGGGAGTCCACTGGACCACCAGGGAAGGATTTATTTAATATTTCAATATATGGGCATATTAGGGCTGGGGGGGGGGTCCACTAGGCCACCAGGAAATGCTTTCTTTTCATATTTTAATATATGGCATATTGGGGTGGGTGGGTCCGCTAGACCACCAGGGAATGATTTTATTAATATTTTAATATACAGGCATATCAGGGCCAGGAGGTAAGCTAGACCCCCAGAGAAAGTGTTCTTTTAATATTTTAATATATGAGTACAACTGGGCAGGAGGGCGCTAGACCACCAGGAATTAATACTTTATTATTTTATTATAAGGGAAGATGGGGGCCACTAGCCACCAGGGTCTGGTGCATAGCCACCCCACAGCTTGTGACACACCATCAAGATGTGCATCTGTTTGGTGCATGGCCATGGTTGCCACAAGCTGGTGGACTTTGCCACCAGGACCCCACCCGATAGAGAACTGGGCGTAGGGTCCCTAGCACACTGGCAATCTCAGGAGGTTTGGGGTGGTTAAGTGACTTGCTCGAAGTCACACAGTATGCAAGTAGAGGCTGTGGGAATCAAACCCTTGCCTGCTGGATGTACCAAGCTCACTCACAGCTTGTTACTCAAATAAAACTCAGACTTTTAGACTATACTGCCAGCCATTTATAAGAAACAAAGTGAAAACCAATACTTGGGATGGGCTCACAAAGTCAGCATTAAAATAAGTGAAAACCAACACCAGAAACATAGAAACATAGACATAGACTTTGATGGCAGATAAGGACTGCTAGGCCCATCTAGTCTGCCCATTTCCCTACATACAGGATAGGCCGCAGATCCTATTTAACCAACAGCCTATATCTTCCTGCCCCCCACAAGAATTGCCTTATGTCTGTCCCATGCATTCTTGAATTCTCCCACAGTTTTAGACTCCACAACTTCCTCAGGAAGGCTGTTCCACGCATCCACTGCCCTCTCTGTGAAATAATACTTGTCACATTGCCCTGAACGCCCTCCTTCTATCTTTAAATTGTGTCCCCTTGTTCTTGCAAGTCTCTTTTTCTGAAAGATGCTACCCTCTTGGACTTTGTTGATTCCCTTGAGGTACTTGAAAGTTTCTATCATGTCCCCCCTCCCTTCTTTCCTCAAGGGTATACATATTAAGCTCCTTTAGTCTCTCCTCATATGGCTTCTCTTGCAGACCCTGCACCATTTTAGTTGCCCTCCTCTGGACTGCCTCTATCCTGTCTATGTCCTTGCGGAGATGGGGTCTCCAGAACTGGACACAGTATTCCAGATGGGGTCTCACCAACTGTCTGTACAGAGGGATAACAACTTCCTGTTTTCTGCTGCTGATGCCTCTCCCTATACATCCCAGTATACCCCAGGCCCTCCCTACTGCCTTCTCACATTGCTTGCTAACCTTAAGGTCATCTGATATGATTACCCCCAGGTCCCTTTCCTGTTTTGTTGTTGTTACTACCTCCCCACCCATTGTGTATTCTTCCCTGGGTTCTTGTTTCCCAGGTGCATTATTTGCACTTTTTGCATTGAATCCCTAGCTGCCATACGTCTGACCATTCCTCCAACCTTGCCAAGTCCCTTTTCATCCTTTCACACCTCCTTGTGTATCAACCCTGTTGCAGATCTTTGTGTCATCTGCAAAGGCATACTTTTCCTTCCAGTCCCTCTGCAATGTCACTGATGAAGACATTAAAAGGACTGGACCCAATCTGAACCCTGCGGTACCCCACTAGTAACCGCCCTTTCTTCAGAGTGGACTCCATTTACAATTACCTTCTGTGTCCTGTTGTCCAGCCAATGTTTTACCAGGCTACCACCCTGGGACCCACTCCCAGGCTGGTTAATTTGACTAATAATCTTTTGTGTGGGACTGTGTCAAATGCCTTGCTAAAGTCTAGGTAGGCCATGTCCACAGCCCCTCTGGTCTACTACTTTGGTCACCCAGTCAAAGAAATCTATTAGATTGGTCTGACATGACCTTCCCACTGTGAACCCATGCTGCCTTGGATCCTGTGTCCACTGACCTCTAGGTACTCAACTATTCTTTCCTTCAGATGTGACTCCATCACTTTCCCTACAGAGGTCAGACTGACAGGTCTGTAGTTTCCTGCCTCTGTCTTGGTCCCACTTTGTGAAGGGAATCACATCCGCCTTCCTCCAGTCCTCGGGTACCACCATCCTCCCATGATTTATTAAAAGAGTAGCCAGTGGTTTCACTAGTTCCTTCCTTAATTCTTTTAGAATTCTGGGGTGAATTCCATCAGGACCCATTGCTTTGTCCACCTTCAGTTTTAGGAGTTCTTGCAGAACCCTTTCTTCTGTGAAAGGACTGGGATCGACCCCCTATCAAGAGTGCTTCTGTTAATTGGATTAGGCACTTCCCCCTCCTCTTTTGTGAATACTGAGCAGAAATATTCGTTCAGTATTCCTGCTTTTCACTGTCCCCTCTGCCCACCCACGTTTATTCTATTCAGCCTCACTATCCCTCCTTTGTCTTTCTCACTCGCTGATGTACCTATAAAGGTTTTATCCCCTTCTTAACTGAGTTGGCTATCTTTCCTCAGTTTGGGCCTTCTATTCTGACTTCCCTCCCTGCTTCTTTCTGCCTTAACTGGTACAGCTCTCTGTCCTGCTCCTTCTGTGTTTCCTTATACTTCTGGAATGCTATCTTTTTCTTCCTGACTTTCACAGCCACCTCTCTTGAGAACCATAGTGGCTTTTTCTTTTGTTTTGATTTGTTTATTTGCTTCACACAAAGGCTTGTTGCCTCTGTGATGGCAGTTTTGATAATTCCCCATTGTTGCTCCACACCTCCTTCTAGCCTGTTTGCTAGTGCTTTTCTGAGAGCACTCTCCATCTTGCCAAGTCCAGCCCTCCTAAAGTCCAGTACCCTCACTTTTGCATGGCTTGACTCTGTAGCTGAGTTTAACATGAACCACACTGTTTGATGGTCACTTGTCCCAGATAGCAACCCACTTCTAGATCTGAGATCCTCTCACTGCCCCCGTTTGAGAGCACGAGGTCTAAGATTGCTCCCTCATGAGTGGGTTCCGAAACTAGCTGTCTAATGCCTGCCACCTGTAGGGCATCAAGAATGGCCCTGCTCTTGGATGTGGCTGCAGCAAATGTGCTCCAGTTAACATCTGGCATATTCAGGTCTCCCATCAACAGTATCTCCCCTTTCTCTGCCATTCTAAGAATGCCTTCCATCATATCCTTGTCCATTCCTTCCCCCTGACATGGGGGTCTGTACCTAACCCTGTGTGGATTGTGGTGCCCTTTCCAGTCTCCAAGGTGACCCACAGTGCCTCCTCTCCTCCCTGTTTACTCTTTTGTTCAGTTGCTTTTATCCCTTCCTTTACATAGAGCGCTACTCCTCCCCCTCTTCTCCCCTGCCTGTCTCTCCTGTAGGTTATGTACCCTGGTATGTTAACATCCCAGTCATGGTTCTCTGTGTACCATGTTTCTGTGACTGCTATGATATCCAGGCATCCCTCTTCCGTTAAGGCCACCAGCTCAGGGAGCTTGTTGCCCAGACTATGGGCATTGGTACTCATTACCCTCCATTTCCTGATGGCCTTACCCCCTTTTGCCCCATCCCTGTCCTTCTTGCCTTTGTCACTTTCTCCATTTACCCTGCCCTTCTCTCCTCGACACCTCCATGTTGGTGTTTGCCACACTTACTACCATGATTGTTTGGGGGCTAGGATTTTCCTGCTCCTTTCAGTGCCTCCCTTGGCTGGTTTAAAAGCTTGCCAATGAAGCATTTAAACCTATCACCTAGGATCCTGGTTCCCCTCCCGGACAGATGCAGCCCATCATGCCAGTATGAGGCTTGCATCACTCAGGTGGACCCCAGTCCCCAATGAAGCCAAATCCCTGAGCTCCACACCAGTTTTTCAACCACTGATTGAATCCCATGTGCAGAACACCCTAGCCTCTCCTATGCCATAGATGGGTAGCACCTCCGAGAAGGTTACCGTGCGTGCTACTTGACTAAGGCCCTCCCAATTCACAAACTCTTCCTGCACTTCTCTAATCCCTTTCTTAGCCAGGTCATTTGTCCCTAGGTGGACAATGACATCCAGCTCCCTCCTGTGCAGCTGCTCCGGCAATCCTGAGGATTCGCTCCCTGTCCCTCAAGCCATGGCGCCAGGCAGGCACCTACCTCCCTCTCCCTTCTGCCAGTTCTACCTTCCTAACAATGGAGTCCCCCCACAGGGTTGTTTCCTTCCCTGCAGGGTCCCTGCCACCAACCTGTGGGTCTCCTTTGTGGAGGTTCCCAGCATCCTCCTTGGTCTCCACTGTAGGTGCCTCATAGAGGAACCACACTTTGCCAGAATGGCATAGGGTGTGTGAGAGGTACAACTGGAGGGATGTGCCTCTGTTCCACCACCCTCACCCTCCCTGAGCCCACTGTGGTCCAACCGCTCCTCTTTCTTGGCAACCTCTGAGAGCTGCAGTGGCACTGGTGGTCCCTGGATGGAAGAGGAGGTCCACAAATCCTGGCAACTCAGCCTGGAGATGAGCAACCTCTCCCTCAGCCCAGAGAGGTGCCTGCAGATGGGACAACACCGCATCCTCAGAACATCTCCCGGAAGACTGCTGCTCCACAGCCACTGCACTGCACCACTCCAATCATGTCTTATTTCTGGCCCCTTAACTGTTTGCAATCCTTACTCTTTCCTCTGTTTTTTCTCTCTCTCCTTACTTTCTGCCTGTGTGCCCTTTAAGCTCCTGATTGTCCTGTTCTGAGACAAGAATATCCTATATTTCTCAGTAGACCGCTTACTTGTTCAGAGGCAGACCTCCAGCAGCTAGAGATGGAATTCGGATGATGGCATTAAAAAAGTGAAAGCTGACAAGAGACAGGCTCCCAGTGTTAGCTTTGCTAAAACCAAAAAATGAAAGATGATAAAGTGTAATGTGAATGGTGCCACTGTTCCACTATAATCACCTAACATAGGTAATAAGTAGGGATCTCTTACGTGGGGATACTCGGATGTGGGTGCCAGGGCAATTTCCAATCATGCCTGTAAAATAAGAGTATCGATGGGCTCACAGAGGATCTGTAGTTCTTTAGGGAGAAACAGGACAAATAGGTAAGGTTAAAAATAAAGCAATACTTATTTGATAGGAAGGGGGTTTGTGTCCTGTTAGACATGCAAAAATAAAGGAAAAATGAGTTAGTATACTGCAGGTATATATTTCACTTGGTCAGCCAACAGTACAAAGGTTCATGTAAGCACTTAATGTACAGTATGTCTGTGCATTTTGCTCTGCTGCCTTCTTTTACTATTTCCATAGTTTCCACATGCATTGCATTAACTATTATAAATACAATTCAACTGATCACATTTGATACCCCTCATGCACCCAAATTCCATGCCAAGGAATTTATGGTGCCCAGTGGCATCCTTCTACCACATTGGTCACACCTAGAAATGAGCCTTGACTCAATGCACCTTTCCTGAGCACCACATTTCAAATAAATAAACATCTCTGTCTTGTTTTAACCATTTCCTGTTGTCCAGTAGCAACAGCTCACTCTCTCTCTATTCTCTTCCAAAGAGTCCCTGGGGTCCAAGGGTCCTCCCTCAAAATATTCCATGACTGGCACACCCTGCTGTCATCAGTTGGCAGCCCACTCCATCACCCCATCCTGGGCCAAGCAGCCTCTGGTGTCCACTGGCACTACCTTCACTCATCCTGTATCATGCTAAGGATTCCATGGTTTCCAATGAATATCCCTGCTCCTCCCTCATGTTGTCCCATTCCATGAACTCTATTGTGCCCGGTGGCATCCCCTCATTCACCCATCCAGTATTAAGTATTCCTGATATCCAGTGGCATTCCTCCCAAACATTTCCAATGGTACCCCTCCCACTCCATTCTAAGTTGCCTTTGCCTAACACTTACTGGGAATCCAGTGGCACTTCCCTTACTTTAACCCATGCCAAGACCTCCCAAGTCTACAATAGCACCCCTTGCCCGGTCCCATGCTAAATGGTTCCTAATATCCAGTGGATCCTACTTTACCCCATCCTATGGCAAACATACCCTCATTTCATGTGGCATGCCCCTTGTCTCCCCCAAGCACATTCAGTACCCCTCACATTTTACCGTGACAAGTAATACCTGGAGCTGCATTGCAGCCCATTGCTGCTTGTGTATCAGGCTTGGGGGGGGCGGTGAACTATGAATTATGCAGAATAAGGGTGCATTAAAAAAACTGACAAGTTAGTAAATTTTAGGTACTGGCAGTACTGGGAACATCAGAAGACCCCCCCACCTCAATATATATGTGAACAAGAGATCCCATGCCCGAGTAAGAAATTGAAAGTCAATGCTTGAATTTGAGGGGCTGTGGAGGCCCCTACAACAGATCATAAGTGGGGGGATTCAAATCTTGGTTTCAATATCCAAAGACACCCATCCTGAAACATCCAAAGGGACCCATTCTGAAACAAAACGTTGAAAAGAAATTGGGCATTTTGCTTTGTTTTGATTCTTTTACAGGTTGGGTGTGGGGGAAGGGGGGTTAAGAATGGAGCTGTCATTTGGATGCAGAATCAGAACTCCTGATTCTGTCTCGGATTCCATTCCAATACCTTAATCAGAGGTGTAACAGAATCCAACTCAGAATCGTAATTTCCAAAATATGCACAGTGTGGATTTCACAGATTCCAAGCACTCCTGCTGGATGTCAGGATGGTAAGACTGCAGTCAAGATCTGCTCATGTTAGAGTTGGTGAGCAGATTATTTGCTGTCCATCAACTTTTGACAAAGCTCCATGACCCTAGCCATGGTTATAACTCTGAAACCTCTGTGAGAAATCCTTTTCTCCAGACAACTCAGTAAGACAGGGAGTTTCAAGTCACTGTTCACAGCCCATATAGTAACAATGGGAGTCCCGAGTCCATGTCCCCAGCCCAATAACTCAGCAATGCATCAGTTATAATCTGAGTGAGTAGCTTGCTCCTGTCACTCACATTTCTTTGGGGCTGTGCTGCAGGAATCCAGCACTGGGAGTGCAAGTCTGAGACACATCAAGTACAGCCCACAATAACAGCCATCATTATATATTAACTTGCCATCATTGCTTAGAGAATGTACTCTGTGGTGCAAGGGTGGAGGGAGTCAGAGTCAACATCAGAAATGTATCTTTCCTTGCCACCCTCCACTCACTGTTCTGTATCCAATGTCACTAACAGTACTTCAAGCCCCTGTTACCTAAAGCAGAGAAGGTTTTGCTACAAAGTCATCTCACATGGTTAAGAACCCTCCCCCAGTCCTCTTACTTAGTCTGGGAACCTCCACAGTTCCCTCTCACAGGCTCAAGACCCCCATCCCCTTGCTTGGGTTTGAGACCCCCAATCCCAACAGAGGCTTGGAACTCCTCAATTTTCTTACTCAGGCTTGGGACTCCCCCAGCCCACTATGTCAGACTTCTAAATTTTCAGTACCCTCACTTAGGCTTGAGAATCCACTGGCACTGATCTCCTACTGTGAATTCAGATCCACCCATCCCCACACTCAGGCTCAAGATCTCTCCTTCTGCTCACTCAGAATCAAGACCCCCAACATCCCCATACTCATAAAAAGTCCCCCTGTCCCCTGACTAAGGCTTCAGACACCCCATCCCCTTATGCAGTCTCCAGGCCCCCCATCCCCTTACTCATTATACCTGTTCCCTTAAGCAGGCTCCAGACCATTAAAGTCCACTTGCTCAGGCTTGACTCCCCCCCACTCCCTCACTCAGGCATCAGACTAACATAATCCCCTCACTAACACTCAAGACCCCCTGCCCACTCAGGCTCAAAATGACCCAGAGTCAGTCTTGAGACCCCCCTCTTGCTTCACTCAGCCTCGAGATTCCAAAAGTTCCCTCACTCAGTTTCTAGAACCTTCCTATGAATTTACTGAGGCTTGAGACACCAGTCCCTTGGGCTCAACATTTCTCAGTTCCCTAAATCAGGATCAAGATACCTCTACCCCAGTCCCCTCATTCAGACTTGGGCCCGTCTCCCCCCAGGAACAAGTCCTCACCTCCTTCTCAGGGTCATGCCCTCACAGGCTCTTCAGTTTGCACTTCTGATTCAAGATCCTTCTACAAAAGCACAACCCTTGCCTCAAAGTTTCTGTTCTTCAAAAAGAACTCCACATTGACTCACTGCATAGTACTTCATCTCTGGCTTTGGCTATCTCTGTTGCCACTAGGTCCCCTCTGTTGCTGATCATGATGTGAGCCAAAAAGGAAGTGGTTGCCTATGAAGCACACTTCTCCTGTGTGCAGGGCTTCTGGTTGCCTCAATTACCTGATCAAGCACAAGTAACCCCCCCCCTGGATCACAGTGGCCACCAAGCAGGTGGAAACATGAGTAGCCATTTCCAGTCAGTCCAGTCTGCCCCAGCCCTTCCATCCTAAGAATAGGAGCTGCTGGCAAGACCCACCACTCATCCCAGGAGAGTGAGCTGCCAGATCACAGGAGCCACCCATCAAGCAGAAATGTAAATGGCTGTTCCAGTCATCCCGCTTTGTCATAAATCTCCCATCCTGGGGATACGATTAGCCGGCTGGATGCAAGTTAACCTACCCTCATCCTTGGAGAGTGATTTGTCAGATGGTGGCAAGAGGAACCCCCCACTCATCTCTGTAGAGTGAGCTGCCAGTTGGTGGCAAGAGACCCCCATAAACACATCTTGGGAGAGTGGGCATCACGTTGGTGGCAACTGACTCCCTCCCTTCTCAAAAAACCTTTTGCTGTGGAGATTGGAGTCAGACAGAAGAGTGTTACCTGAAAGTACAGATGTCAAGGCAGATGTAAACTCTCCACTGACTGATTACTTTAGTAAGGTAATTTCCATTTTAACAGGCTTTGGTCAGAGCTTATACAGCTGCTCAGAGTGGCAAAAGCAGTTACATGAGTAGTGGGGGGCTCTTGGTAATCGCTCTTGCTGCACAAGAGACTGCCGTACACTGATACCATGTGATGTAAAAAATAGTGCTCACCCTCAATTAGGAGCAATAATGGAGCTCCTCTTTATTATGTCCTGGCTTTTCCATTTGCATCACACTAATGGCAGCCATGATCAAGATGGCAATGATATGGGAACTGCACATGCATGATACTCGCTCATGCGTAGTTCAACATGATGGTCATCTTGTGCACAGCAACTGTTACCTCCTTTTGGAAGAACAAGTAGTGCCCTGTGAAGTGGGTGTGTTTATGCGGCTGGCAGAGGGGAATGGCCATATAAACATAACCACTGGAAACTATGCCACAGCTCTGTGGAAGCACACCGGACAGCGGTCCGGTCACATGCTTTCATAGTGGTACTACACAGAATAGTAGCAATATGTCTGTGGAGCTCCACCCATGCAGCTGTAAAAAGGCATTTCTGTTTGCATTTTTTTTTTGCATGTCTTCTTTTTATCGCGTCTGCCTACTGATTTTGGGGGGATTGTGTTTTTTTTTTTTGCAGTACTGTTTGTTTGTGGTTTACTTTTTTGGGTTATGTTTTGCTGATTTTCTTGCTACAAATTGTTTAATGATATTTTTTGTTTGTTCCTTCATTTGTGATGTTTCTTTAGTCGGTTTAGTTTGGCTTGGTTTTGGTGGCTGCTTGTTTTATTTTTTGTTTGTGTGTTGCAATTTAATTATTGAATTTTCATTCTTTGTGTGTGTATGTGTGTGTGTGTGTGTGTGTGTGTGTGTGTGTGTGTGTGTGTGTGTGTGTTTTACGTTAGGACCACTGTAGCAATTTGATCTCAGAATCTGCCAAATAACCAGACCCACAATAGTTTTTTTTTTCCTTTTCCTACTGTGTGGATAATAAGCTGGATTTGTTGCTACATTCAGCATGATTAAGCTGTGCTTGCTGTACCTGTGACAAGAATGACAGACCACAGAAAACATGGCCTATCTTCCTGTCACAGGTTTTGCATGTTGTGCACCCAAAATGATGCATGTGTCCAATTTTTGGTGCATGCATCAGTTTTCAGTTGCAAATTGTGCAACACATCATAAATGCATCAACATGTTTCAAAATTACACACAGATATTTGATCACATCGACATTGATGCAGCCACAGTGGTAAAACTTCTGCAAGTGTTCCATCCAGCCTTTTGAACATCCAGGCCATGGACTTTAGAAATGTACCTTTGATGAAGAATGAATGGAGATTCATGTTTCAAGAGTTAATTACTGCACCACTTACAGTGATACAGAGAAACAGTTGCATTTGAAAAGCTTCATCTAACAAAATACCATCAACAAAAAGTAAATTAGTCAATCAATAATGTTCTTACACTACTCTGTTACCAAAGTATTTTCATACAGTCCCAGCCTCAAATCATTCTCCCAGATTTCATGTCTTTCTAGTCACAAAAGGATAGAGATTTTTCATTTTCTATCAAGGAGTCCCTTATACAGTATGTGCCCTGCCTCACAATTACTTTAATATGGTCTCCTTTTAATGCTTGAGTTCACTAATATGTTCTGTTTTTTTAAACCTGTTCTAATAGATTGTCTAGCTAATGGCATGGTAACCCTGCTAGAAGGAGGGTCACTTCCCTACTCATACATGATGACCTCAAAAATGAATTTTAAATATCGCTAACCTTGACCAAATTTCATTATGCTACTGATTTACATAAGAAAGTGGTTTGAGTATAACTTTTCTTGTGAAATTCACAAACACTGAACCAGAAATCTCCAAAACCATTTACCAAAGAGAAGAGGTGACTGCCTTCAGACGGTTCATTAAAGATGCTGATTCACAGTTTTTAAATTACTGTTGCCAAGGCATCTCATCTAAGTCCTTTTCAGTGGATAAATTATTTACTCAACTAATGAATGCATTATGCAGTGTTTACTTGAAACACACAGCATTACGCAGGTGTTAGCCTGATTGCAAAGGGTAGTTGACATGTATAAATGATTCCATGTAATGCAATTTTAATTGGGTAGTCATCCCACTGTTCTGTAACACATATCCTGGTTGTACAATATGTGTTTACCACATTCATGTTCTGGATGGTAAACACTGCATCCATTTGTTTGCAAATTAACCATAAAAAATTAATATAACAATGATGCAGTCTTCAAATCAGAGCTGGCAGCACTGAGCCTAAAAAGTTTAGGGTCACAGGTAGGTTATATAGTCAACCTTCAGCCAATAATAAATTTTAATGTAAAAAAGACGGCCTGATAAACCTAATATGGTTAGCATTAATTGTGTGGTTGAGTACAGATAGCAAAATACAGACAAAAGTATTTATTCCTTTAAGAACTTCAAAACAACTTTAATGTGAATGACTAAAACATAATGAAATACATGCAAATTTTATATGTACTGTATCTACATGGCACAAGGATTTTACTGCCAACTGATGTTTGTATACCTAAAGCACATCCAATGAAAGAATGAAAATTTTGTTTTAAATGATGGCACAGAAAAAAAAACAAACTATAAACTGGGAACTAAAAGCATCTGAATTCAACCTGTAGTTTAAGATCCAAATTTTTATTCAAGCAAAATTAGAGTATTTTCTCTTAGCTAGAAAGGCAAGGATTTATATACTTATTACATCCTGAAAATGCAAAGAATGAAGTGTTCATCAAGGGCTACTTAATTCCTCAGCATATCAGGCATGGGACAAGCGGGGGATGCAGTTCTTGATCTGTTGCTAAGTAGTCAGGAAGACATGGTCAGAGAAGTAAGGATGCAGCAGCTGGTAAGTTCTGGTGATCACTACATGACTCAAATCAGTCTGATAGTAGAAAGCTAATTCACCAAAATAAGACAGGAGGTAGAATCTGGAAGAGCTCCTATTTATATGCTTGTGGACATGGTTGCATCTAAGCTTACAAAATATAAGCTAAAGTAGAAAGATCAGTCAGACGGCTACAAATGAAAAAGGCAGTGACCAGATGTATCCCTGTGGGCAACACAGGCAAAAGGTTTAGACAGTTAACTTTGTTGTTGTCCAAGAAGAACCAGGAAATGTTAACAGAGAAAAGGTGAATTTGTGCTGAGTAGAAAGAGCAAGGGAAGAAGGGTATAAAGCATTATGGTGGTACCGAAATGCCGGGAATGCACAGGCTTAATCAAATCAGTAAGGCAGAATTATGTAGGGATTTATGGTGAACAATGACATATGTTCCTCAATACATAGATAATGGCAGGAAAGAGAGAGTGGGATTAAATGGGGGCCCTGCACATGGGGAGTGACTCACTGAGAATGGCAGGGGTTACCAGATTCAGTGAATAACAACTTTGTATCAGTATTAGGGCTGAGCACATCAGGGGGTGGATTTGATATTGGGTTTTTAATCACCCATTATTTTCGTTTGACTGTTAGGGGATTTGGATTTAGGTTATATTCAATAGAATAGTATTTTACAAGTCAAACTCAGATAATTGTATCTTTCACCTACTGTACTTGTATTTAAGCTACAGCTAGCAAAGCAAAATTAAGAAACACAAGTGAGAGTGTCCAGGTCAAGTTAAGAAACACAAGCGAATGTGTTCAGGTCAAGTTAAGAAACACAAGCAAGAGTGTACCGATCTATGCTGAAAAACCATATGGCCAGACATTTATGCCCTAGCACCACAGTAAGTAGGGGAGGGTGAAAGTGCCATTTTCTGTGCCATGGAACTTCTGCAGAAATCAACAAACTTTTGCGGAAGTTTCTGAACTTCTGCTTGTGGTGGAGCGGAAAACTTCCGCAAATGTTATGGGTGAATTTTCGCCCTAGGGGTAGAAAACCACATTTCTGCCATCCATCCCTGGCCCTGGTGGCTAGTGGCCCTTCCCCCCATCAGATCACCCACCAGCCGTCATTGGCTTGACTTTTTTTATTACCTTTTATTGTTTACTTTAAAACAAATACCCCATCAGGCCAGGTTGCATTCACTCCCCAACATATCCCTGCACAACAAAAAATGCCCTGGTGGCTAGTGGGCCATCCCCTCCACCCGCCAGCCGCTGCCGAGATTGTACAGTAACCCCTCCCCCTCTCCATATTGGATTTATTCCAAATCCCTGCTGGTCTATGGTAATTGAGAACAAGTAAAAGTAACCCCTTTTCCTGACCCCTCCCCATTCCCGATCCCTAGTCCCATAGCTATCCCTGGTGGTCCAGTGTCCCCCACTCCCTACCCCAGCAGGTGCCTACCCACCACCTGGCTCCCACTGCCTCATAAACTCCCCATCAGAGCAGGCGGACCGGCACAGCCTCCTCTTCCTCCACGGCAGACCCGCCAACTGAGTTTAATGAATGAACACATTCCTGTAAGGTACGCACTCATTCATTAAGCTCAGTTGGTGGGCCAGCCATGGAGGAAGAGGAGGGCTGTGCCAGTCTGTCCATTTTGAGGGCGTTTACGATGGGGGTAGGAGCCGGGTGGTGAGCACCTGCTGGGGTGGGGGGCACTAGACCACCAGAGATAGTTACGGGACTGGGATCGGGATGGGGAGGGGTTGGGACAAGGGGTTACTTTTACTTGTCAATTACCACTAGACCAACAGGGATTTGGAAATAATACAATATGGAAGGGGGGGGTTACTGTACAATTTAGGCAGCAGCTGGCGGGTGAAGGGGAAGGACCACTAGCCACCAGATATACTTTTTTACATGTGGGTTGGGTGGGAGGAGGGAGTACTAGCCACCAGGGGCTTGAGAATGATCATGCCTGCGGGCGGAATTTCCACAGAAGTTCGGGAATCAATTTCCGAACTTCTGCGGATGCAAAAGTCAGACTTCTGCTTGAATTCCACCCTCAGAGTTTAATTTTTGCACACCTCTAACAGTAAGCAAAAAGTCAGTTTCCTACATTTTGTGGACAGATATAGTGCTCTTCCAAGTGTAGCTGCAACTTGAACTGAAAATGACACAAGTGCTTTGTCTGACATTTCTGGACAATAACTTGTATGAGGAATGGAAATATTAGCAACCTATTCACCTGAAATAAAGAATGTTTGCAACTAAGTGTGGCTGTGTTATGACTTCCCTTTGCTAGCTTTTGGCGATAGTATGCCAGCAGAGATCACCTGTCAAACAAAATCCCAGTTCACTTATAGCTACTATGGAAAAAGTTATTATTCCAATTTCTTTGTCTTTTTGGGGGCATGTTTAAGTCCAGAAAAGAGCTGAAAAGGACAACAAATGTACACAGCAGTATGCATCTCAGATGATGTACTTAATTTACAAAATTAAGGAGCATTCCTGTCATGTATCATACTACATTAGGGGCCAGATTCACAAATGTTTCCCCCCATGCAAACCCAGTTTGCATTGGGGCAAACTGGGCTTTCTAAATAGTTCATATTCACAAAGACCAATTTGTCCCCTCAAACTGGGCTTGCACCGGGGCAAAGTAGTGAGGGGGTTTGCAATGCAAATGAAAGGGAGGGAATCTGCATATCCCTACAATTCCATTCATGAAGATTTTGCTCCATGCAAGGGCCTTTGTGAAGCTCCTTGCGTTAAGCAAATTACCGCTGACAAAAACCTGGCAGTAATCTGCACAACCCTAGTGGTTACTGGATGTACAGTGGCTCCCCCACACCTCACCTGGTGCAAGAACACCCACCCAACTGTGCACAATATATCTTTCCACAGTATAGTGGCCCTCCCCATCTCAATCACCCACCCAACAATGAAAAAGATAGATTTACATAGTGTAGTGTCCCTTCCCATCCCCAACTGCCCACCTGACAATGTAAAATATTTCTTCATAGTGTAGTGGACCCTCCCCAGTCACCGATCCTATAGTAAATAAGTTTACCATAGTGTAGTGGCCCACCCCAATTCCCAATCTCCCACCCAGTATTGATAAGCCCCTTTCGGTCAGGATGCTAGGAGACTGGTGTCCATAGATTGAGATCAGTCTGGACACTGATGGGAGGGCCGTGCCTGAGGACACTGCTGAAAGGGCTGAACCGAGGACACTTTTGAAAGAGAGAGAAGCCACAGTGAGTTTTGCTCCTGATTTCTAGTAGGAACAGTTCTCACTGTGTGAGTACTCTGCTGAAACTTCTCAAGCAGGATTGTCTAAAGTCTTGTTGGCTTACATAATAGGAGGTTGGAGCTCTTGTTATGAACTGAAGATCTGTCTCTGGTTGAGAGATTTGTCTGAGTGCTTTTGAGACTAGCAGTGGGTCTCCCATTGCAAATGTAAAATCTCAGAATTGTTGTGGTGAGAGCACCTTTTCTGCGATTAAAACGTCTTCCTATTATACTGGTTGCCATGCATAATATTTAGCAGTGGTGAGAGCACTCCAGTATTGGCTTGAAACCTGGACATTACTCTAGATTCAGAGTTTTATGTACAAACTCCGATATAACTTTAATTTACTCCTCTGCTGTTCACTGTTGGATTCTCCATTTAAAGATTATTTTGTAGTATTGTTAATTTGAGTGATTAATTTAAATTGCAATTATATAATTGGAAGGTAGGGTTGGGCTGACGCGCTATAGGTAGTTAATGTATGAATGTGGCTGTAAGTGATATTTTGATAGATAAGTGAGTGAAAGTAATTGATAATTATATACAGAATTAGGTGTGGGAGAGGGGGGAGTGACTGTCGAGAATTATTTATTTTGGGTGGGAATTTTAGCAAGTTTTTTAAGACTTTTAATGGTGACAGAGAATTAGATAGGATGTGCCGGGGCATGATCTATGGCTGTATCACATACCCTGCTGCACAACCTCTGCCTCTTCACCGACCTCCCCTTTGCTAGTGATAGCAGCAAGATGCTATAGAGAGGTTGGAATTGTAAGGGGGTGGAAGGGTCATTGGCATTACACTGGTGATATGGCTGGGGTGAATAGCATTGGGGTGGTCAGGTCCAAGAGGTGCCCTGGGGCAAAATGGGACCATGAGATAGGCCAGATGTGTGTGGTTCTCTTTCCCAGGGTTCTTACTGGACTGGGTGGGCAGTTAGCTGATGGACCGTCAGCCTCCACCAGTCTCCTTCAGGTGGTGCTATGCAATGCTTGGTCAATGAGAAACAAGATGGCTATTATGGCTGACTTGGTTACTTCGGTCGACCTGGCTTGCATCATGGAGACCTGGTAGGGGGATGATGCAGATCCAGGTTTGGAGGCATCCATCCCACCAGGATACTCTGTAGTGGACTGCCCAAGGAGAGAACACAAGGCTGGGAGTATGGCTACCTGTTTTAGATCCAGATTGAACTTTTCCATGCACCCAGTGGGATCTGCTTCATCATTTGAATGCATGGCTGTGTGTGGGAGTCCTGGTGCATGTTGCAGGATCCTCCTCATTTATGGCCCCCCCAGGGCGCAAGAGGGATTTCCTAGAGGAAGTTGCGGACTTGGTCACTGACAGGATGTTGGAGTCACCCAGATAGTTGATTCTGGGAGACTTCAAAGCCTGGGTCAACAACAAACTTTTGCATTTTGGGAAGGACTTCCTCCTTTCTCCAGGCAATTACATCACTGGGCCTCGCAAAAACAGTTGCTTCTGTGACCCACTGCCACAGCTATGGCTTGGACCTAGTATTCTCCCAGGGGCTTGAGATCACTGATCTCAAAATTGATCTGGTCTCATGGTCGGATCACTGCACTGTAGTATTCTTGCTCGGGCCCCCTCTGTTAGTCCCTCCCCTGTAGAGATGGTCCGCGGAGGGCATTGTCCCCAGAGGAACTGTTGGCTGCTGATGATTTTTCTGGTGTGAGTGCTGCATGTGTGACGGGGTTCAATGAGGCAGTGGCAGCTATAATAATGTGGTCACCACTGTGCTTGATGCCATTGCAGCAGTCTTTATATGACCCTCGTCTTCTCACTTGAGCTCCCCGTAGTTTCATGGGGCTCCCAAGGAAATGAGGACCAGGAGTCAGAAGTTAGAGCATTGCTGGAGGAGGATGGGGTCCTTGGATGACAAACTGGCTTTGAAAATTCACTATGGTGAATATCAAAGGGCAATCAACAGTAAGAAGGCAGAGTTTCTGTCCAGGGAGATTGCTGCAGGAAGGAGCAGACTGTCTCTGCTCTTTCGGTCTGCAGATAGGCTTCTTCATCCAGCCTGTCTGCAGCCAAAAAGAGCAGTTTCAATTACACAGTGAGAAGAGTTCACTCACTTCTTTTCTGACAGTGTGTCCTCCATTATGACCGGATTCTCTCCACTGGGGCAAGATCAGTCCTGCAGTATAGAGCCTCATAGGTACAGAAGCACTCCGGCTTTCTGGGATGAGTTTCAACTGGTGGGGTGGCTGAGGTTATTGAGGTAATCTCGAAGCTGTGACCCACTTTTTGTGAACTGGACCCGGGCCTGGCACGTCTTCTAGTGGGATGCGCTGAGTCCATTGGTCCAGTGTTTGCTGAGATTGTCTGGTGTTTGCTTTTGGAGGTGCTTTTCCCCGATGCCTTGAAGGAGATGTTGGTGAGGCCCTTACTGAAGAAACCATCAACTGACCCTGACAGCTTGGTGAATTATCAGTCTCCATTCTTCCATTCTTGGGGAAGGTAGTGGAGAAAGTGGTGGCTTATCAGCTCGAGGCTCACCTGATGGCCGCTGACATCTATGAGCCATTCCAGTCAGGACCTAGGAGAAAGTATAGTACTGAAACAGCTTTGGTCAGAGTGCAAAACGATCTCTGCAGAGCGAGAGACAGATGGGAGCAGTCAATTCTCATTCTCCTGGATCTCTCCTCAGCATTTGACACCATAGACCACATGGTGCTGATTGATCACCTTAGAAAACTTTGTGGACTCACTGGCAGTCATCAGCCGGTTTGAGTCCTTTCTGACTGACAGAATGCAATTGGTAGTGATGGGGAATTTCTCCTCCTGCTTGAAGCTCCTGATATTTTGAGTTCCTCAGGGCTCGATCTTGTTTGTGGTATACATTCTGCCCCTGGGTGACATCATTAGGCATTTTGGTCTGGGTTTTCACTGCCATGCAGATGATACCCAGCTGTGTATGTCCTTTGTCCCAGGGACATCTGAAGCTGTGGAGGTGCTAAATAAATGTCTATCTGAGATCCTCGACTGGATGCCCTCTAATTGCTTGCGGCCTAACCTGAACAAGATGAAGGTACTAGTGATTGAGCCTGGTCCTCGGCAGGATGTGGTCACCACCGGAGCAAGAACAGGGTTGTTCCTGGGTGCCAACTCACTGGTGGCAGCTGCAAAGGTGCTAAATATGGGCATCATCCTTGATGACAGTGTGACACTTGGGGCTCAGGTGTCTACTGTCATCCAGAGTGGTTTCTACCACTTAAGGAATGTCACCCAGATTAAACCTTAATCTCCATGATGACCTGCTGTCACTTGGGCATGCTTTTGTTACATCGAGGCATGACTACTGCAATACTCTGTTCTTCAAGGTCAGTGGAGCTTGTCCCCTGGGCTGACTGCCTTCGGAGCTGCTCCCAACTGCCCAGCCATCCCTGATCAGCTTGTCTCCTGGGCCGACTGCCCTCGGAGTTGCTCCCGACTGCCCAGCCATTCCTGATTAGCTTATCCCCCGGGCCAACTGCCCGTGGAGCTACTCCCAACAGCCCAACCATCCCTGATCAGCTTTTCCCTTGGGTCAACTGCCCGTGGAGCTGCTCCCGACTGCCCAGCCATCCCTGATCAGGTACGCCCTTGGATGCCACGCTCATCTTTCCTTTATTTGAGCATTTCAAACTTGGCGCTTTTTTACTTCGGCCACCAAGTTGCCTGCAGGGCTTCCAGGATTGGAATCTAGCTAATTTCAGAACTTCTTTTTTCTGTATTTCTAGCCTGGACTCAGTAATAGGAACCTGTTCCAATTTAAAAGCATTTTTGATAGTAATTGCCCCTGGTGATTTTAAAGAACTTCAGCCATCAGGGGGAGCTTCTGCTTTTCCTTAACAGTGCTAGCCTCCTTTAACTCTATATTGGGGCACATGGTGTGATTAATTTCTGAGCCACTAATTGTTGTGCTGCCAGACTGATTCCCACAGTTGCTTTGTGACTGCTCCCTGCCAGCCCCTAATACCCTTCCACCCTTAGCTGGTGTTTAATTTATAACTCATGCTCTCACACTAGTTTGTCATACTTTTTTTTCCATCTCCCTTGAATCTCATTTGCTCGTTATTTTAGATCCTCACTAGAGGGCGCCTGGACTTCAGGCTGACGTCGCAGCACCTCGGTTCCCAGTACTTTCCCTTGCTTTTCTCTCCTGTTGGGAGTTTTTGCCTTCTCCTCGTCTCCCTCTGGCTGACTTTGCTGTCTTTCTACTTCTGACTCCTTCCATTTTTTTTTTTCATTTTTGCATGGTGTTCCTCCCTCCCACTCCCTACTTTTCCTCTCCTACTCCGTAGTCTCTACCTATTTAATAGTTTCCTTGTTAGCAATTGCCCGTCATGATTTTTCTGAACCTTAACCATTGGGGGGAGCCTCTGTTCTTCCTTAACTTTGCTAACCTCTTACCACAGTTCACCCGGTGATCTGCTGGCTGCTCCTAATTGTACAGCTCAAGGTCTGGGTTAGCTCTAATAACCCTGATATCCTAGCCCTGTCTGAAACCTGTCTGAAACCTTCAATTGCTGACTCCCACTGCGCTATACCAGGCTATAACTTGCTTTGGGCTGATTGCTCTAACTCCAATGGGGGGGGATCTGGCACTGTACTTCAAGTCGCATTTCAATGTAACTATCATATAATGTCCCCCTCTGGTTAATTCGGAGGAACTACATTCACTTCTGTTACTTGGGGGTGTTAAAAAAAATCCACATCTTCTGCATGTTCATACCTCCTAGAAACTCTAGGCTGGGTCTCGAAGAATTCATTGAACATGTGCCCTCAGTGTCGGGGAAAAGTGAAGTAATCTGCTTGGGAGACTTTAACCAGGACTGCGCTGGACCAAGTTAGTCCCTTCTATCTTCTATCACTAGTAAGGCGGACCTCTCTCAACTTATCCAGGCCCCAACCAGGATCTCCCGTCATGGTTCCTGTACCACCCTCATAGATTGGATCCTGACAAATAGGAAGAAGAACTTCTCCTCCGCAGGAGTTCTACCTGACTCCATATGTGAACACTGCCCTGTCTACTGCATTTGAAACACCTCCTCCCCCTCCTTCCATCTAAAGTCTTTTCATTCTCTAACATCTCTAAACTCAACACTTCTGTGTTTCTACATGATCTTAACATGGTTGACTGGTCCCCCCTCTACATGACCAATGGCATTAACACAGCAGCAGAATACTTCAACAATACCCTACTCTCTCTTCAGAATCTTCATATTCCGTTCACCACATGTAGGGTAAAAGGCAAAGTCACTAAATGACTCAAGCGCCCCCCTACTCCAGCTTCTAAAGTGTAGGGGATAAACTCTGATCAGTTTGGAAGTCCTCCTCAACCCAAGCTGACTTTGAGGCCTACAGATCCTTACATAACACCTGTAAAATGGAGATTCGCTTGGCCAAGAGCATTTACTACAAGAACCTTTTCAGTTCCTCTGCCTCGAACCCAAAACATTACTGGGCACAAATTAAGGAGATCCTGAGGAACAACAAGCCTATGACTCCAAATGATATGCTAATAAATTATACTCACTGCAATAACCCGCTTACCATAACCAATGCCTTAAACTCCCTTTTTACCACCCTACCCATCCCCTCTCCTTCTTCTACTGTCACTTCCCAAGCATCCCCTTCCCCCCTAGTTACTGCTCCCCCTGCACTTGTTCTGTCATCTGTCACATGTCAAGATGTACTTAAGCTACTAAGGGAGTGCCGGCCCTGATGGAATCCATGCTAGGATTCTAAGGCAGTTTGCCTCCTGCCTTGCGGTACATGTAACCAAGCTTATCAGTCTCTCCATCTGTTCTGCCTCTGTGCTCTTGGTCTGGAAAGCTGCCAGAACCATTCCTGTCTTTAAGAAAGGGGATGTCCGAATCATGTCGAACTACAGGCTCATTTCTCTCCTGCCCACACTCAGTAAGCTGCTTGATAAACTTGTTCATCTACAGGTCTCTGGTCACCTCCTCGACTTTAATCTTCTATCCCCTGTTCTACATGGCTTTAGGGCTGGCCACAGCACAACTACAGCTCTTACTCAGCTTACCAGTGATGTTAAAAACAATATGGACAAGGGTTTACTTACAGGGGCTGTGTTCATTGATCTCTCTCTAAAGTGTTTGACATGGTAAATCACCCCTTTCTACTGGTCAAGCTGCATACTCTCGGTGTCTCTCACTCTACCCTTTCCTGGTTTGGCAGCTACCTAGAAAATCATTCGCAGGCTGTCTCTTTCTGTAAGTCTCTCTCCTCCCCCACCCCATCACATGTGGTATTCCACAGGGTTCGATCTTCGGTCCCCTACTCTTCTCCCTCTTTGTGCACGACATTCCTACTCCCTCTCATTGCAGTATTCTCATGTATGCTGATGATCTTGTGCTTTACTCAGCTTCTAAGTCTATTGTTGACATCAATCTACATCTCTTCTCGCATTTCAGAGATTCCAGTCCTGGTTCTCATCCAACCCCCAAGTCCTGAACATATCTAAGACACAAGCCATACTCTTTGGTTCCTCTAGAAAGGTGCCCCGCTGAGTCCCCTAAGCTCCTGGTTCGCTGCTTTGATGGGACAGCCATCTCCAACACTTTAGCCTTTAAGTATCTAGGGGTTAACACTGGACCCAGTACTTGACTTTTCTGTGCATGATAATATCATTTGTCGCTCGGTAAACGCCAAAATCGGTTCGACCTATAGGGTGCATCACTCACTTACTGCAGCTACTAGAATCTCAGTAGCGAGTGGTGTTTTTCTCCCATATGCCCTCCCTGTTATATCTCATGCCAATGTGGGGGTTCTTCATAAATGGGACCCTTCCTACAATAATATTTGTAGATTTGCCCTATCTGCTCCTCGCTTAACCCTTCACAGTCTTCTCTATTCTGCCTTAAATTGGCTGTCTTCTGTTGCCCTCTGTTCATACCCACTAGGGTGTTTTGTTTACTCTTTAACCAGATCTCCTTGTCCCTCCACTCTGAGGGATATGCTTAGCCTGGTCTCTCACTCTTGCTTCCTTAGATCCTCTTCCTTCCTCTTACTCTCTGTTCTACCTTGCTCCATGAAAATGGGTGAGCAAGCATTCTCCTACTTTGCCCCAAGGTTTTGGAATTCACTCCCCATCCATGTCAAGAATTCCACATCTCACCCTACATTTAAGCATGCTCTGTTTTCCCATCTCATAGCTCTCGACAACTGTGACTGCACCTAACCTCTGTACCGTCTATTTAGTCCTTTTTGGATTATGCCTTCAGCTTAAGAGTCTGTCTGTTTCTCCCGTAGCCGGGCTTAAAGTCTTGTCTTCTTTACTATTATGTATTTTTTTTTTGCTATTATGAATCAGTTTGAAAGCTGTGCCTACCTGCCTGTTTTTTCTCCCTCTGCTAGGCCTGATGGATTGCCAATCTTGCTTTCTCTAAAAATTTGAGTGCTGCAATAATGTTAACCATCCTTTCTGTAAAAATTGTTTGCTGCAAAAACCTCACTACTGTTGCAGTATCCATGTGGTGTTTAATCTACTGTGGCTGCCTCTGCTCTTGTATTTCAGGATAGCCTTCTGAAACTGTTTGTTAGTCAATGCTGTATTTTATTGTTATATTGTTATACTGTTATACTGTTGTATGTTATATTGGTATATTGTTATATGGTTATACTGTTATAGTGTTATGCTGTTATATTGTTAAACTGTTATATTGTTATATTGTTGTATGTTATATTGGTATATTGTTATATGGTTATACTGTTACAGTGTTATGCTGTTATATTGTTAAACTGTTATATTGTTATACTGTTATATTGTACTCTTCCGGGTCGTGCCTGAAAATAGGTAGGATTTTTACCTAGTGCACTTACCTGGTTACCAAAAGCAAATAAATAAATAAATAAACCTCCGCTGACTGTAGCTAGTGCAGAATGCCGCAGCCAGGTTGTTGATGGGCTGTTCAAGGTCCACTCATATAACTCCGGTTTTGTGTGAACTGCACTGGCTGCCTGCCAAGTAGATGATTGTGTTCAAGGTGGGCTTGGGATCTGGCTATCTGACTGACTGCCTGACACCTGTCCATCTGGTGCACTCACTCTGTTCCTCTGCAGAAAGCCTGCTGATAATCCAAAGGGCACAGCTTAAGACATCAGGAGATTGTGCATTTGAGGTTGTGGGAACAGTCCTGTGCAGTTCCCTACCTTGGTCATTAAGGGAGGCCTCCTCCATGGAGGATTTTTAAGTGGGGCTTTAACCCACACCTGTTTAAGTAGGCATTCAATGTCCACTGTATTTTAACTGAAGTTGATAGTGTTTTAGAGTTTCTGTTATTTAGTGTTTATTATTTATTATGTTTTATGATTAACAGACCCTGATTTTAAACTGCAGTAAACTGTTTGTAAGTTGTTCCACCTCCTTGTGAAGTGCCCACAGCCTCCAGTACTGGGTACTCAAGAAATAAGTTTTGACATGACATAGTGTAGTGGTCCCCCCCATTGCCAATTGCCATCTACAATACACACAAAAACCCAGTCCTTGGTGGCTTAGTGCTCCCCACAATTACCCGCCCTCTCAGAAAATCACCAAACACCCCGCTCCCCCCATCCCAGTATGACCGCCGGTCAACGAGCAGCACAGCCCTCCTCACACTTCCATGGCTGCCTGCAGATTGAACTGTTAATGACCGCATACAGTATACACTACATGCCCATTGGTTGACTGTCAACCAATGGGCTTTCTAGTGTATACCATACGCTGTTATTTACAGTTCAGTTGGCAGACAGCTGTGGAAGTGTGAGGATGACTGTGCTGCTCACCGACCAGCCACTGTGCTGGAGTGGAAGGGGTGGGGGTGATTTTCTGAGTGGGTGGGGGGTTGGGGACCACTAGACTATCAGGACTGGGTTTTTGTGTATTTGGGGATGGTGATTGGTGGGGGGCGCACTACACTATGGAAAGGGGCTTATCACTATTGGGTGTGAGACTGGGCACCGGGTTGGGACACTGCACTATTGAAATCTTTTATTTATTATAGTATTGATGGCTGGGGAGGGGCGAGAGACCACTACATTATGAAATATATTTTACACTGTCGGGTGTGTGATTGGGGCCAGAGAGGAACCACTACACTATGGAAAAGATATTTTACAATGTTGGGTGGGCAGTCAGGGACTGGGGAGGACACCACTAGACTACCAGAGAAAACTTTTCAGTATTTGGGGATGGCGAATGGGAGAAGGCGAGGCACTGGATCACCATGGAGTGCAGCTGTGTGGGGCATTGGCTGGTGGGGAGGATGCACTAAGCCACCCATGAGCCATGCAAATTGGCCCATAATGAGCATGCTAATGGCCAATAGTGCCTTGCATGCCCAATAGGCTCATTTGCATGGCTTTTTAGTGAATAGGGGCTTAGCGCATGTGCACTATTGCTGCAGGCCCATTCTCCTGGCTCGCTGTGGGGGCAGCACTACTCGGTTTCCTGGTGGATTTTCCCCCACCTGCCCCTATTCACAGTCGGACTGTGAGTAGCTCCATTGCTCACCAGCACAGCTGAGAAATGAAGCTCAAACGTTTACATGCACTTTGTGTTTGTTTTGTGAATCCTGGTCCAGGTACCTAGAGTTTTAATCATTTCAGATTTAGTCAGTGTCATTGTCAATTTGAGAGGAACTATGCATTGATGATAATTAGAGATGAGTGAAGTTGACTTAATTTGCTCCACAAATTAATCTGCAAATTTAGCACAATTCTCAAAGTGCGGATCGATCCATGAAGTGTGAAATTTCACCATGAATGGTAGAATTCTGCCTGCAAATTGTAGCACTTCACCCACAAATCTTTACCATTTGTGGGCAAAATGCTGCTGTTTGTGAGCAAAATTCCACACTTTGCAGAGCAGAATTCTGCTGTTTGCATGAAAAATGTCATAATTTTGGGTGAAGTCGAAGTTGCTGAGGGTAGGGAAAACTTCGCAAAACTCAGCGGATACAAATTTTAGCCACTTCACGGCAACTTTGCCAGCAAATAAAAACTTTGGCACATCTCTAGTGCTAATGAGCTTGTGCAGCCAGCAGACAACTCCAGATAGATTTTAATAAATGACAGTTTCTCAACATTGTCTTCACACTATAGTAGTTGTTGGACAGCTTAGTTACAGAGTGGCAATTTTTGTTAATGCTGGCCGGAGTTTTCCTTTCACATGCCAGTAACTAAAATGATTCTATCCCTGATGTGTAGTTGTTTAGGATATCTTAAATGGTCATCTACATACCATCATAGTGTATGGTCCAAGGTTGTTGTGTATGGAAAACCATACACCGTAAAAAGTTGTTCTGCTGCAGTAGTGACGTAGCTACTAAGGCAGAATGATTTTTCATTCTGCCTTAGTAGCTATGTCACAATGCAAGCATCCTCATCAGTGCGGTTTTGCCCTGGCTGGAAGTTGAAGGGTCGCACTGGTTGGCAGATGGTGGTGAATCACTGGTGGAGCACAGCAGAGACTGACTGATCCTATAGCAAAAAGTAAGCAATTTTGTGTTTGTTTTGGACCATACACTGTATAGAATAGTGAATGATAGCCCAAATACACAACATCACTAGTCTCACACCTTGTGCTTTTTATGACAAAAGAGGGATCTCTCAAGCTTCAGTCTTGAGGTCCTTGTCATCGTGGAAAATACTTGGTGTAAAAATAGCAATGTTGTGTATGGGCACCCATACACTATCCTATATGTTGTGCATGATTCATATGGTAGATTTAGCAGTATGTCCAGGGACCCAGTTTACCAAACTTTGCCTGTCTGCAAACCCAGTTTGTGCTGTGCAGACTGGGTTTTGCCCCAAAGTGGTATTCACAAAAGCCCAATTTGCACCCGCAAACTGGATTTGCCCCTGGGCAAAGTTGTGAGGGGGCTGAAATGCAAATGAGGGAGAGGGGACCAGCATATTGACAAACTGCCATTCACTAAGTATTTTCTCCAGGCAAGGGCCTTTTGCAGGGTTCCCTTGTGTGGAGACAATAACACTGAGGAAAACCTCCTCTTAACTCCGCCCAACCCTAATGGTTGTCAGAGGTAGTGCAAGGCAGCACCCTGATCAACAACACTGTGTCAGTGGTAGTCTAGTGGCCTGCCCCCTCCTCCATGCTCCGATTGTCATCACTTTATATGAAAAATATGCCCTAGTAGTCTAGTGGTCATTCACCCTCCTCTGATGTCTGATAGCCCTCTTTGTAGTAAAAAATAATGTCCTTGTTAGTTTAGTGGTCCCTCCCTCACTCCTGTGCTCTAATCACCATCCCTTTATATGAAAAATAATGCCCTGGTAGACTACTGGTCCTTCCCTCCTCCCTGATCACCGATCACATCTGGTTATACAGAAATAATTACGGCTGGTGGTCTAGAGTACCCCTTCCTCCCTGGTCACCAGCCCCATACAAAATAATTATTTTCCTTGGAAGTGTAATGGTCCCCTCCCTCACTGAGTGCCACCCAATATAAAGACAGAATAACCACTGGTGGTCTAGTAGTCCCTCCCCCTGACCAGTCCCCTGAGGAAATAATACCGAATGTCCCCCACTATCAAGTGTAACTCCCCCATCCTGAGCCCCTGTATAGACATGTAACACAATTCCCTAGTGGTATTGTGGACCCCAACCCATCCCCAATCCCCTGTACATTCGATGGTGGTCTAGTGGATCCCCACTCTGGCAGGTAGTTCCCCACCAACCTGTTCCCCACTATCCAAAAACTGGGCTGGTGACTGGCACAGCCTTCCTCTCTCCATGATGGCCAGCTGCTGACTGAGTTATCCTGGAGCACGTACTATATACAGTTCTTGCCCATTGATTGACAGCTATCAGTCAATGGGAGCATAGTGTATACAGTACACATTCCAGGACAACTCAGTCAGTGACTGGCCTGGTTTTGGGATGGGGAAGCCGGATGGTGGGGCAGTACCTGATGGGTGGGTAGGTGGGGGATCCACTAGACCACCATGTATGGGGTTCCATACAATGTCCAGGGAATCGGGGATGTGTGGGGTGGTCCACTAGACCACTAGGGAATTGTTTTACATGTCTATAGAGGGTCTCGGGATTGGGGGGTTACCCTTGACAGTGGGGGATATTCTGCATTCTTTCAGCTGGGTGATCGGTTGGGGGGGGCACTAGACCACCAGAGATTATTCAGTCTTTATATCAGGTGGTGTTCTGCAAGGGAGGAGACCACTACACCACCAGGGAACAGAATTATTTTGAATGGGGCCAGTGACTGGGGGGCAATGCTAGATCACCAGGGATTATTCATTCTGTATATCAGGCAGCAATCGGTGCTTCAGGAGGTGTGTGGGACCACTAGACTACCAGGGCATTATTTTTCATATAAAGGGATGGCGATCAGAGAATGGGGAGGGGAGAGAGACTACTAGACTACCAGGGCATATTTTTCTTATAAAGGGACAATGACTGGACATTGGTGGTAGGGACCACTGGACTACCAGAGAACTTTAATAAATATATAACGGGATGGCGATTAGTGATTGAAAAGTGGGGAGGGACCACTGCACTACCAGGGAATTTATTTTTCATAACGGGATGGAAATCTGAGCACGGGGGTTGGGGGACGGACCACTAGATTACCAGGGCATATTTTTCATATACAGGGACAGCGATCGGAGCACAGTGGAGGGGGGGACCATGAGACTACCAGGGCATATTTTTCATATACAGGGAAGTGATCAGAGCAAGGGGGTAACAGCTAGCATATTCTGTATACGTTGATCTTCATTGAGAAAATAATGCACTACCAAGCTCAGGGTATGAGCAAAACAAGGGACATATATGAATGCATCAAGTTACTGTACTTTGCCTTTAAAATATTATTACCATTGCTGGAAGTCACAAAGCCAACTGACAGGCCATGAGGGAACAACCATTCCTTAAACTGTCTGCTTAGTTCAACTAATATGTTTAAGCCTTTGTGGTCTTTCTCAAATGTAGTGATACACAGAGCAGTGTGGTGTTTGAAGAGCTGCTGCATGTTACCATTACAGGTGGGCCTAGGGACTGAGACAGTAGAGTGCGCAAAAGAAACCCAGTGGGCAGTCACTGTCATGTAGTTAACAGTTTAGTTGCTTGTCCACATATCAGTTGCAATATGACTTTTGTGGACAGACACCTGTGCTTAATCAGGATTATGATATTGCAGCATTTTGTGGTACATATTTGATATTGCTTTTCAAGTAAAAAGAATTGAGATGGCACTTGGTAGCAAGACACTGCAGTGCACATCCGATGCTGAAACCCATCAGCCTTCACACATGAGAAGGGATGCAAATCCAATCCTATTGTTGCATTGCCTTGGTTAACTTTTGTACCACTGGATGGCTTGCACCATATTTGGAAGGCATTTCAAATGATGCCCTCATGCTTTGTTGTTCCTGGCCTACTGGGGGTACTTGAAGCTGAATGGGGGTAAAATCTGTATTTTGACTGATCCAGCATGACTTGTTGAGATGGGAGGACCCTCAAGACTATTTTGTAGCACCTTCTGGTTCTTTCTGAGAATGTAAAAATATCTGCATAAGCTTATTCTGTGTCCCGACTCATATGGGCATGCTGCTCCTCTTCCTCGCCATCTGCCTCACCCCCTGCTGCCTTTGTCTTTGTCCTCACATTTGGATGTGATTGGAGTAAGTGTCTTATCATAGCCAATGTGCCAAGATTGCTAGCTTTCTTTCATCTGTTGACAACCTTTTTACACAGTACACAGATAGTATGATACACATTACTGGGGTCAAGATGAAAATAATTCCACACCACGGAAGTAGCCCTCTTAGTTTTTGAGCCAGGCATAAGAGGTTGAACATCTTTTTCCTGTGGAGTCTTCTCCAGAACGTGGCTTTGGAAATCACTCTGTCTGTCTGGTTCACTTTCACATTCACTATCACTACCGTATTTTTAAACATTTTCAGTAATTATGGCAGGGTTTTTTCAATATACTGTTTAATATTCTCATCACTACCACAGATTGTAGTGCTTGTTAAACCATCAGTTACAGGAAAAAAAATGTTTAAACATGAGTTGCCATTCTTTCATTCCCATTGCGAGTCGTATCTGCAGCTTTTTGCTTTGTTTAATGCAATAAGTAGCTGTTCTAGTACTACCCAATCTTCTCTTAGTGGCAGGTGCCATAGATTCCTTACATCTTGTACATGCTTTATTTAGTGTTCTCTTTGTGTTGGTAGATTTTATTCCCTGATTTTCTGATTTGCTTTCTGCCTATAAAGAAGTCTCATAGTTCTAAGACTGAGATGGTGGTTTTGTGATTGGTGCAACATGTCTGCATTAGCAGAGCAGCTACTTGTTGAAGGTTTCGTATTGTGATATGTTTTAAGAATTCTCATCCCTCATCTCCGCTGCCTTATTTTTTCGTTTTGCTCTTTCCCTGATCCTCTGTGCTAAGTTGTTTCCACATGGATTAGGGCACTCTCCCTTGTGTTTCTCTACAGCAGCCATGCAATGAAAAATATGTTTCTCAAAAGCTACTGTAGTTTCAGTTACAGTTAATAATATTATTAACGTACTTGTCACATACACTTTTCTAGGTACCTGATATGCTGCACACATGTATATTTTTTATTGATCCTAACCCCAATCATGTTTACACTAGCATTCTTCAACCAAATGTGGTAGCCATCTTTTTGGATGAGGAAAAACTAAATTTAGACATTTATAAAATACTCAGATTCTAGTGGAACTAAAAACTTTTACCATCAAATAAAACTGGACAATTCCTGGCCTCTTTTATAGTGAAAACAGGCCAGGGTCAAATTGTTCGCGCAGTTTTAATGCAATGCTGATTTCACTGGGCTTAACAAAAGTCATCACAAAGAGGGAAGCTTCAATTGTCACTGACTGGCAGAACCTACTGTACCTGCTACCTACATCAGAGCACTTACTGTATATATTATAAGAAGATATCATTTAGTTCTTCTGGCAGTAATTAAATTCAAAAAAAATGCTTCCCTTGTCTCATCACTGGCTCAAATCTTATGGTCTCTGGACTACGGCACTCTCAGTTGTGTTTATTTAACTTGTCACTGTTTGTGCTTAAAAATAAGTCACCCTAAAGGAGGAGGCTTAAGTTGTCACTGACTGGCAGAGCCTTTGGTACCTTCAGCCTACACCAGGGTACTTATATATTCTGAGAGGATATTATTTAGTGCTGCTTGCAGTAATTACATTTAAAAAATGCCTTCCTTGTCCCCTCACTGGCACTCACATTTTTTTTTCACTTTTCACTGTTTGGGTTTTAAAAAGTCACACCAAAAAGGAGGCTCCAGTCATCACTGACTGGCAGAGACTATTGCCCATGCCAGGGGTCAGATATTCAGAAATGGGCATAACCGAGCACAAATATTTGTGTTTGGTTTTGTGATAGCACAGGTGGCCCAAACTGCTATATTAAGTGGAATAGCACATAGGCACTATTCCACTGGATATCCTGTGACTTCAGCTATCTGCAGATGGGTGCCTACCAAAATGGTGACCCACTTGTGGTGACTGCCCTGATGGTGAGGGCGTAGGGAGGGCACTCAGATGGGGAGGGTTGGCGAAAGGTGACAGGATGTCACATGCATATACGTGCACAGAGGGGGTGGGAGCAAGTGTGCCGAGTGAGGGGTGGGAGGGTTTGTGAGGGGTGGTGCTGCGGATTGCTGCCAAGTTGTCGCCGTGGCATGGTGGGTTGGGTGCTGGCCTGGGGTGGTGGGGATGCAGGGTTCGGGATCGGGAGCTGGCATATTTTGTTTCACCTGGCCCGCGACAGGAATTTTTTCTTTCTTCCACGGATTCACCCCCCTGACATGCATCCCCCTTGGAGTTGAGAATCTATAGTAGGTGGTGCAGGAGGTGAAGCCCCTCATGGGGGTATGTGCGGGTGGCACAGCCCCTAGCATAAAAGAAAAATACAGAGTTTTTGCACCGTTTTCACTGGTGCTGGAGTTGCAGATCGCTGAAATTGAATTTCAGCAATGTACACTCACCATAAGGACGATTTCCATTTGGCAATTGCCCTTAAGACATAGAACCATTCCACTGAATACCAGGCTGGTGAGACTTGACGCTAAGCCACATAGTGCCAGGCAGACACAGCCCCCACAACAGGGTGGCACAATGGCTTGCACCCAGGCAAAAATATTCATATTCATAGAGGCCTGTGCTAATGAGCCCATTGGGCATGCAAGGCACTAAGGGGCCATTTGTATGCCCATTATGGGCCCATTTGCACATGGAGTGAGGCAGTACTGCCCAGACCACCCCCACCCCACCCTGATTGCCCATTACTGTGAGCTATCCTTGGTTGTCTGGTGGCACCTCCCCGACGTTGCCTGGTGGTGGGCAAAGTGGGCAAAATTCACTTCTTGAAGTGATTACCATTGATAACGGAATCGTGAAGTACTCAACACAATCTGAGTTGCCATGCTAACTGGGCTTTAATCACTTCCGCACAAAGCCCAGTTTGCGTGGGTAACTCGGTTTGTGGCCCAGGCAAAGTTTTGAATATCGGACTACAGGACACTTAAATTACTTGCTATCACCCCTTAAAGTGTTTGTAAAAAGTGATATTTTTTTACGTTTTTAGCCACACATCTCTCAGTTCAAACTTTTCTGCATCTCCCCTGTTGCAGATGCTTTTCTTTCTTTACTAGTTCCTTACCCAGTCTCCAGGTTGAATGTGGGGAAATAGCTCTTCCCAGATACCAAACATAAGCAGCATCTTCCATACAGCCCATGCTTAGAGTGTTCATCAGAGCATGTGGTTTTGCTCTGAGCTCCTGTGTGGTCCATGTGACTGTTCCTCCTTGCTTTCTCCTGCTGCTTGCTTTTGTTTCTCCCACTGCTTGCTTTTGTTTTGCTCCCTCCTTTTCCCTCCTGTGCCCTGTTTTTTTGTTCCTTGCTTCTTGTCTCCCCCTGTTTCTGTCTTCTCATTGGTGTTTCCTTTGTGCCTTGTTTCATCTTTACCCATGTGTGCCCTGTGTTTTTCTGCTCCTCGCATGCTCCATGGGTGTGCATCTCCCATCCTGTTTTCTGTTGTCTGATGCATTTCTTTTTCTTCCATCTGTCCCTTCTCTACCATTTCCCTGCATGGCTCCTGCCTTTCGGTGGTTCTCCACACTCCTTTCCCTTTGTTATCCATGCTTACTAACTATAGCTTTCCTGGTTTTCCTCACGGCACTTACCTCCTTGTCTGCTGTGTCTCCATTGCCTTGAGATCGCTTCTGTTTATGCATTTTTGCTCCATCTTTCTTTTTGGACACTTCCCTCCTAGGAGCTGCCACTCAATTCCTGTCCTGTGCTTCCAGGTTGTGATGTGCTCCAGTCATGCCCATCTTAAAGCCATACCACCTGTTTTTTAGTGCTCATCCCTGTTGCGTTCAGTTACTGTTCCTGCTCTTTCAAAACATTTAATATGTGTCCCCCCTTCTTTGCTGTACTGTATCAATTCCTTCCTTGCTCCTATTGTCCTTCCTGCCTGCTAATTGAGTTCTGCCATGATTCCCCTTACAGAAATAATTGTATGAAATGTTTTCATGCTGCACACATAAAACTACCCAAGTGATATGCATGCTGCAAGTATGATTTAAATGTTAAATTGGAACAAAATGCATGCATATGGCATGCATGTAGCAAGCAAGTGTGGAAACCATGATTTTTATGTTACATTGGGAAAGACTGCATGCATATGTCATATGTGCAAAAAAATGAGTGGTCACTGATAACTGCACATGTAAAAGTTAAGTGATTTGCGCAGGATCACACCATACACAAGTAGGAGTTGATGAGATTCAAACCCAGGCCTTAATGCCTCTAGGTTTGCACTTCAGTGCATTTAACCACTAAGCCATACTGTCTCCACATGTATGGCTTGCCTGTACTTCAATACATACTGTATCTGACTACATCTGCATGCATGTGATGTGCATGTAGCCAGTGTATGCTTTTCATCTTTCTTCTCTCCCTCATCTCATTTTCACAGTTGAACTGTACCACACATACCAATGGAAACACATGTTTTTCCCACCCCAATACACAAACTTCACTACAAAACCACTTAATTACTTCTGTCTGGCCTGTACTCCTACAATTTTTTTCTCCATAGTTTTGAATGCTTACATGCAAACAGACTTAAAGGTGCAAATACAAACGTAACAATAACTTGACACACACACACACACCCACATGGCCAGTCCCCCCCCGCCATGCACTCACACTGTGGTGGGTATGGCCATGCTGCTGAGACTACCTCAAGTAAGTATATATATATATATATATATATATATATATATATATATGTAAAAGTCTCTTACTTGAGTACTAGGGAGCCAGAGCAGGAGTCTTTAAGAGATGATGTCCAAGGGTCAGAGTGCTGGGGCATACCCTTGAAATGAATGGAATTATTTTCTATTACTATTTTATATGTTATGGCGGTGAGATGGAGAATGATGAAGGCCACTGTTTTATTAACAAGGCCCTTGTTAGTTGAGCAATGGCCTTCATTAATCTCCAACTCTCCATCAATGATGTATAAGACAGTAATTAAAAAATACCCTACTTCATTTCAATGTTGCACACCCCTGCAGTCTCCTTTGCCCTTTGTCATAATGTGCCTGAGCATGGGGATGTGGAGGTCAGCTTCACGGGAGGGGGGGCATAAGCTTGACTATAGTGAGGCTCCAGTGGGGCTCCAATAGTCTATGCATACCATACCACTTAACTGTCTGTGAATGCAAGGGACAGCTCTAGAATGTCTGTAACATCTCTAAAAGGCACAACTTACTTGGTTTGATTAAAATGTGACATGCAAATCAGGAAAATCTCAAATGTATAAGATTCATCTGAATATACCTCAGAGCAGTGCATTAGATTTGGGCTTAAACTCACCCAGTTACTAACCAATTTTTTTTCCTTGCTGAATTCCCCCCCCCCAAAAAAAAAGAACTTTGTCCGATTTTTCTCCCTTACTGCATTCCGTTCAATACTCATCCCCTATGGGTCATGAAGCCACCCAAAGGTGATGAAACATGAAAAACACATCAATATTTTACTCCTTCCTCCTTTCCCAGTCCTCCTATAAAAATTTATTTGCTTTTACTTACCCTGCCGCATGGCCAGAACCTGCAGCCTGGCATAGTGTGTCACCAGCCCAGTTTTTAGTCTGCTCCCCTTCTCTCCTTCACCAGAAGCTGGATGCTAGAACCAACCATCACAGGTCCCCAGCATGGTCCACAACCAAGTTACCTCACCATATGAATCCACACAACCGGGGGTTTCTTTCTTCTTGCTTTGTTGCTGCTGTGGCTGCTGATACACTGCACTGATCAAGGCCTATGAAGGCCACCCACACTGCTGTCACCACGTCCACTGCTGTTAGCCTAGCTTGCTGCTATGGGGTTCTGTACTGTTTTATTTGTAAGGCGAGCCTAGTAGAGTAAGTAGGTAGCCAAATCTTGAGTTAGCTTCTAGATCTCCCTCTGCCCCTTCAGCCACCACAGGAGATGGAAACTCACTAATAGTAGAACAACAAAAATATGCTGCCGCAACACTGCTATTGAGAGTTCAGTTCTCACTGACTCCTCAGAGCTGTAGTGTTCAGCATGTCTACTCTGTGGTTGGAAAGACAGTGTCTCACTTGCTAGGCTAATGTTCTCTTTCTTGACTGGAGTTCATCCACATCACATGTGATTGTGCTGCCACTTATAGGTGGAGAGAGTGGTCAACACAGTACAGACACAGTCAAGTCTGGAGAGTACCTGCAGCGTGAGCACACACAGGCTAGGTGGACACTTATTGTACAAAAGATTAAATCCAAATTTAATGCCATTACTGCCACACCATAAGAACAACCTAGGCACAAATATGGGGGGCAACTGCACCACTCTGCCCTACCTAAATGGCACCCCTGCTTAATGGTAGAAATTCATTCTCAGGTGCTCATACAATGGTTTCCACTGTGTTCTGAGTTACCATATCTCCATGTTTCAGGATGTGTCCTGATCATTGTGAGGGCTAGTGTCCCTCATTGTCCCTCATTTTAAGTGTCCATGTCCCTCATTTCAGTGACAAAATGTGAGGTGTGGTGCATGCTCCCAAGACCCTACTCAGCACAAAGAGTGCTGAGCATGGCCATAGTGTATATGCTCAATACAGAATGACAAAGGGAAAGTAAGTGAGATAAAACAGTCATGGAGAAACACATTTATAGCACTAAATATGTATAAGGGATTTGCATGGTCCAAAACAAAAAAAAATAGGCTTCAAACACAGAGGCCCCACTTCGTACATCTGGAATGGGGGATGTTGACTGACTATATCCTAGGCATTTAATGCAATAAGCAAACACTACTTTACAGATAAATGGCGATTTAATGACAACAATCAAAAGCCATTAAACAACTTGCAAAAAGATCAGAATTAATGAATTTACCAAATTTTTATGGGAATTCAAATAATAATGTATTTTAATGAATAATTGCTAGCAGTAGTATAAGAAATAGAAACTGATGTGTTTTTTTAGGTGAGATTTGCACCAGCTTGGCTGCAGCACACATGGCAAGCATGCGGCATGTGAACCTGATGTGATGTTTAAATGATATTCACACTAGCTTAGCTGCTTCACTCATGTCAAACATGCAACACATGGGCCTGTTGTAATTTTTAGATGATGTTCATACCAGCTTACCTGCTGCGCACATGTCAAGCTTGCAGCACGCAAACCTGATTTGTCTGTTAGACCTGGTTTGCATATGTTCACTTAGTGTATGTGAGCTGCATGCAAACATTGCACAATTAAGCATGTGGCATGCATTCTGCATGTACACAGTACACCTATATTTCTGTAAGGGTATCTCCTTCTCCATTAAGCAGCATCCAACTGCCCTTTCCTTTCGCAGTCCTCACCAGCATTTTTTTCCAGTCTCCATGTCTTACTCATACCTATTGAGGTATTAGTGTGTGGGTAGGCTTGCCTTGTCTACCAGAGATGGGAGTCTGTTGCTAGCCATTCAACATCACCTAATTCTGCACTGTCTTGGTTCAGTAAGGCCTATTGAATAGGACTCAGGTTTGTCTTCATTGGCCGGAGGTTGAATCTATGAACCATATAACCTGTCTGCAAAGTGCATCCCTTGAACTGGGCCCTTCAAGCAGTGTTCATTGACTGGCCTTAGCAGCATGAGGTTAGTCTTCTTTCTCTTACCACAATACATAGCCACACCTTGGCATCTTGGCATCTTCTATGCCTACTGACACTCTGCATATCAGTCACTGAAGAAGATCCTGCAAGGTTTCCTCAGACTTCTTCCCATTCTCAATGCTATATGCAGAGTGTATTGTCATGTTGGCATCTTCTACACCTACCAACTCTTTACATACAAACCTTAAAGAAGGTCATGCAAGGTCTCCTAAGACTTCTTCCCACTGTCAGCTTAGTACACAGTGCATATTAGTGTTTTGCCATCTTCTACACATACCAGCTCAATGCATAAAAACCCCAAAGAAGTTCCTACAAGGTCTCATCAGACTTCATCACACTCTCAGCAAAATACGCAGCGGTGTTGGCATCTTGGCATCTTTTTGCCTACCAACTGTGCCTGCAAACACTGAATAAGGTCCTGCAAGATCTGCTCAGACTTCTTCCCCTTCACAGTGCAATACACAGCATGTATTGGCTTCATAGCATCCTCTACGCCTAACTACTCTCTGCCTACAAACCTGAAGATGGTTTTGCAAGATCCCCTCCAACTTCTTCCCTGGTCCCCCAGCTCATACACGGGCTTCTACATCAACCTACTCCATTCAAGACTGGACTGTTCCCCACCTCTGGGCAGAATTGAAAAAAGCAACAACTTGGTGTCCAACACTTGGCTTTCACCTGCAATCAGAGTTGTATGATTTATACCTAGCTTCAAGGTCTTATCCCATTGGGGTCCTGGTCCAAGTCAGCCATTCCTTAATCAGAACCTGCTCCTTTATCTGAAATTTGAGGTTTCATGGTTCAGCTCACCTTATCAGTTTCTGATCTACACCCCTGTATGGAGGCTGTCAAAGCACTCTGTCTGGCGCTGCCTACTCCAGTCTCTGAACTATCAGTTTCCTTTGCTTCCATCGACCAGCTGTGCTCCTGCCATCCCTTCTCCTCCGAGTACTTTTCCAAGTGTCAGTATTTCATTGTCTTTAGAACCACCACCACTTCAGAACTTTTTCTTCTAAAAATGGAATCATATCCTTTGTGACATTCTTCGATGCTGAAGTCCAACAGTCCAGACTCTCGAAGAAACCATCTGTGCCTGAATTCATCTTAGCATTCAGCTCCTATTGATGTCATCTGTTCTACCTTTCTTTTGAGATGTGAGGAACTGGATTACTAGCTATATCTCACAGTTGACTTCAGCATTCAACATGGAGGATTCTTTTACGATTACCATCGACCCTTCTCCACAAAAGCTGCGGCAGCATTGACACCTTGCAATATGAAATCCTACTGGGCAGTTCTCCACTTGAGCTCTTTTGCCATCTCTTTGCTGGGCAGCACACTTTCTGCTGCTCCTTATGTGACTCCTTTTCCCATTTCCCTTCTCTTTGTCCTATAACAGTATCTGAAGCCTCCTCATCCACCATTACACAAAGACATGATCCTCCATTAAGTTTGACTTATTCTCCTTTGCCAAGTATTTCTCTGACCATCTTAAGTCTTTCAGCTCCTCGTGCCTGATTGGACATTATAGCCAGTCCTATTACATATATTGGAGGCAGAGGAGGCTGTGCTAGTCACTGGCTTGGTTTCAGGATGGAGGGGGAGCTGGGTGGTAGGTCACTACCTGCAAGGGTTGACCAACAGGGTAAGGGTTCCTGTCAGTTCACAGAGGATAGGGAGAGGGGTTCCACTAGACCACCAGGGCTGCATTCCGTTCTGTCTTCTTCAGTTCCCTTCAACCCGGCCACATACAAATCACACCAGAAACAGTAATGTTCACATTTTTGCAGAAAATTGAAGTGCCTACCTAATCCATTGTTATAATAGTAAATCAGACTCAACTTAGATGGTATAATACAGTAAAACTGTGTATGTAAATAGTTTAGGGGATGTATATAGTAGCCACAACCAGTTTTGGGATGTGGGCCCAGGATCAGCCTGGGATATGTGTATGTATGTCTTCTCTGTTGAAATCATAAGCTTTAATAAAGAAGTTTAAAAAAAAAAGTGCTTACATTTTCCCTTAGTTCAGACATCAGCCCACTTCCCTGTTCCCTGCATGATCACTCCAAACACAATACCACAATGCTAGTGCTCCACCACTAAGCCGCTCACTCACATTATTTTATTTCCCATATAAAACAACATGTAATGGTAGCGAGATGAGAAAACTCATGGGGGGGAGTAACACTAACAAGCTAGGACAAACAGGCACTGTAATGTAATGCAAAAAAAAGGTCTATTCTAAGCAACAGCACCCTCTAATGGCATAGATCAGTAAAGGGACTATTTTACATAATCTGACATTTCTGTTATTTATTAATAATATTTTACACTTTTTTATGAAATCATTATTTAAAAAAAAAATAATGTAAGCCCATTTTCTAAGCACAATAAAACCCTCTAGGGTGGGCGGTATGGGCAATACCAGATGTTCTAGGGGCTATAAGGTCCTCCGACTGTGGCATCGGGCCTCGTTACACCCCTAGCTGGTGTGGTAATGCCCAATACCACCCACTCTGCAGGGTATTATTGCTTGCTTAGATTACATTGATTTCTTGCAGTATCTGGCAAGAAATCTCAGCAAAATATGTGGTACTGTACTTAAGCGCATTCCAAAGTTTAGTGCAGCACTAACTGGGTTTGCACTGTGCTAACAGAAGATAGCACCAGGCTGCAATATTCAGACACCTGTGCTGCACAGACCAGGGGTGACAGTATAGCTACACTAAGATAATGGGCTCAATAGTCAGTTGTCCCTTACATTGATGCAATTTGTGCCAATCTACAAGTGCAACAAACTCTGGGTGTATCAGGAGCCCTGCACCCTATTTTAGAAAAGTAGGGGTCCCTGCATCAAAGTCGAGTTGCACCAAACATTTGGCACACCTAAGGGGTTTGATGAAGGGTCCCATCAAGCCCCTGTGTGTGACACAACTCTAACCAAGCTGCAAAGGTGCGGAGGGGTGAAGATGCCTGTGAGGAGAGGACTGGGTACAGAGGGAGATATGGGTGAGCCATAAGGGGTGACGGGGGCATGGCAGCAATATGACGGTATTAAGGAGGCACCCAGTGGAGAGTGCACCCATGCACTGTGAAAGAGAGTGCCATTTGGCCCTGTAGAGGAGGTTTGGCAGGGACAGACCATGACCTATGTTCCCCCTAAGATGTGCACATGTGCGTCGGCACAGCAGTCAGAAATAACCTGCACACAGCTTTAGTAGTAGCGTACAAAGCAGCTGACAGGGATCCTCATGTTCATGAAGTAGTGTCTACAGTCATTACTCAGATTTAAGACTCAGACAGCAGGACATGAAAGCGAATGGGAAAGAAACATTGTATGCCCACCTCTGAGGCCACAACTCATCAACTTTAACAAGCCAGCAGTTAACAAGCCAGACATCTCGCTCTTGTTCCACTTATTGAACAATGGAACCGCTCTGCAAAATTCCAACCAATCGGCTTTGCAGTTACAACAATGTTTTTGGCTTGACACCTCTTTTCAGTAAGACAGTACTTGATAATGAACAGTACTCCCCTGCTGTTCACAGAAATGGTGTGTTTTATTTGTTTGGTAGATTCCTTCCAACAAAGCAATGCGAGAGATTCTCTGACATAGGGTGTATATTACATTATTTCAGTTTTAAAGTTGCACAACTTCAGTGTAATCTGCCTCCTCCCTAAGCAACGTCTCACATACAAAATGTGTTTATAATGGATTTAAAGCCTCACCATTGAAAGCGTGTTCATTGTTTTTTTCAGTACAAGACTGTACATATGTTTAGAGAGATGAGATTGCACTTCTCTTTAAAACAGGGTCTCACATTATACAAACATTTGAGATTCAATGAATCAGTACTTATAAAAGGTTGCCCATGTTGCCTACATGGGGATAGTAATTCTAAAAAGGACAACAAGAAATAGCAGTGCAACAAATGTCCTTTATATTTAATTTCATAAATTCAGACTTCTCTTAGTGTGGATCCAGAATGGAAGAGAATTAGTCTCCTAAATGCATCTCCTCTCTCATATCACACTGACTCACTCAGTACATTCCAAAAATACATTTTAAAACCCCCACTGAGCTTGACAATACTGGCATAGTTATTGTAAACTGTACCTAGGATAAATGACATCAGATACAATTTTGCAACCATCCATCAAAGATCCCATTGCTAAGTGCTGCATTAAGAAGCTGTCCAACCCTGAATACCACATTGCCATAACAGTATTAAATGATGTACTTTTGGAGTTGGCAGAGTTGTCTAAGATGTTTCAGAAAGTGGTATAACAAGTTGAAGCTGCACAGATTGCTAGGGCAAAAATAAAAAACGTTCAGAAGCCAGAACCTGGGTGAAACTGTCTACTGAAGCTCACCAGTAAAACTGCTTTTGGCTAATTACACAGCTGAAATAAGCACAACAGCAACTTTGTAATTCATTGGCCTGTTATGTGACCATCTGGACAGCTGATTTCCTGCAGGTGAACTTTCTGACTAATCTGTCTTTGATTTTTCAGCAGTGCCATATTGCAGCTTTGAGTCTGGCTTATCAAATATTGAGAAACTGTACAGCACATATCAGCACTATTTATTTTCATCAGTGGATCAGGCAGAAATTGTTAGCCAGTACAATGACTTCAGATTTATAGTTGCTGAAAAAATAAAGGGAGGATCATTAAAATCCTTTATTGACATGATCCACTTTGCTTTGACTAATGTGCAGTACAGCATGGTGGCTAAACTTATTGATGTATGTGCTACATTCCAAGCTAAACATGAAGCTATCATCTATAGATGTTCCTACACAGTCTTATCCTTCCCCAGAAGAGATTATCCATAGGGAGGTGCAGAGTGAGAAAGATACAATAGCACAGAGGAAAATATTGGGAGTGATAGAGGATCACGTACTGAAGCAGAGAGAAGTATGGCTGAGTAAGACCATAACTATCTTTGGGTGGAAGGTTTCACTCAAAGAGTCTCATAGGAAAGTTAGGGAAGATTTGTTGTTGCTCTTGGAAAGAGCACTAGGATTTTATATCTCCAGAAACATGGTGGAGTCCATAAAGTTATATGGAGACCCTGAGCACACAACACAGACTGATATTACATTTAAAAATCCTCATACAGATAGCAGCTTGCTTTCTCTAGCCAGCAAGCTGGATTATTTGGAAATACATTTAGTTAACACGTTAGACTTGGGCGAAATCTTTTCATGGTTTACACAGACTAAGGATAGTCCAGAATCAATCTTAGAGATGGATAACCCCCGATTGACTTTTGAAACCTAATTGACCCTAATACCTACTTGCCACTGACAGTTATTGATTCAGCCTGACAAATGCAGCCTGTAGATAATATCAAACAAATGAACTCTGAATGCCAGCTAGATTTGGATAAAGAAGCTGGGGATCGAGATGTGGATGCCCTTTCTATACTTTCATGGAATATTGAGGGCATCCATCTTAAAATAATTGACCATGAAGTAGTGAGATTTTTGGATAATTTTGATATTATTGGACTGCAAGAAAGATGGTGTACAGAACATGCAACTCCCAAATTGGCTGGATATTCTATCTTTACTCTGCCAGCAACTAAAGATAAAAAGTTTGGAAGGTTTAAAGGGGGTATTTCCTTTTTTATCAAAACTTTGCTAAATTTTCAGATCACTAACATTTCTACTAAGCCAGAGGGTATTTTGGCTCTAATGAGTAGCAAGGGACAAGAGAAGATCATTCTAGGCAATATATACTTGCCCCCTCACAACAGAGCTACTGATCCCGCTGACCTTTTCATACAGGATCTGAAAATGGCACCTGATGAATTATCAGATAAGAGTACACCTTGTCCTATAATTATTTTGGGAGACTTTAATGCCAGAATTCCTTCTCATTTCTTGGAGGATGTATATTCAGATATGATCCATACAATATCTATAATTAATCCAAATATCTCATATACTAGGACTGCTGAGGATCTAAAATCTAACCTCAGAGGTAAGGAATTGCTAGCAGGCTTAGCCAGTAGAAATTTCTGTATTTTAAATGGTAGAACTCAGGTTGATCTAGTCGGATCCTTACCATGTAGAGGACCTACTGGCTATTCAACCCCTAATCAAGTTTGGACCCATTTGGAAGCACTAAAGCTGATCCAAAAGTTAGAGCTCATGGATAGATTGGAATCAGCACACTGTGCCATTGTAATTAACATCAAATGCCCTTTTGGGACTTTAAGAAGTGAGGCACAACAGGAAGACAGTTGGGAAGTCATAAACAAGAGAAGGACTGGATGGGAGCCAATTCATCCAGCTAGTTTCAAAGAAATTGTTAGTACAGGAGTCTTAGGTAATATTCATGAGTTGGTCCTGGACAAAAGTAAGGCCTTTAATATTTTGGAGAACTGGGAAACTATTCATTTTTTACTTGGACCTAGATGTAAAACAATGTACCATCCTAGGTCCCTTTATAAAATGTCTTAGTTTAATTCAGTATGCCTACAGGCAAAGAAAGAGTTTGGAGGAAAACTAAGACAGCATAAGAAGAAAATAAATAAGACTGCAGCAGATTTTAAATTGCTAAAGACTGAACGAGAAAAATATAGGAAAATTCTTGAACATGAGAGACATAAACATACTCAGAGGCTTTGGGAAAAACTGAGGCAGGCTGTTTTGGACAGGGATGGAAGGCGATTTTGTAATATTGTTGCCCAGAGATTTAATAGATATGCCAATAAGATTGAAGCCTAAATTGCACCTGAAGTCTAGGCATCTCATTTCTCCAAGCTCTATTATTCTCACATAGAGCAGGAGACACCTGATACTTTCAAAATACAGGAAGGAGGATGAAATTTTTCCAAGACCTATCTTGATCACAGAGGATGAAATCTGGATGGCACTGATTGGCCTTAAGGCAAATAATGCACCAGGGCCAGATGGGGTCCTAGGTGATCTCTATAAGGTTTTTACCAACTGATGGATTCCTTTTCTTCTTTTTCTGTTTAATGGCCTGGTTCAGGGGTACTCTAACCCTGCCAGTTGGGCAGGTAGTGTTATCTTTCCAACTTTTAAAAAAGAGGATCTGAATGACCCAAGGATGTATAGCCCTATTAGTTTGATACATGTTTCACAGAAGATTTTGTCTAGGATAATTTTGGGCAGATTGCTGTCATGGGTCAAGGAGAACTCAGTATTGAATGAGGCACAGAATGGTTTCTGGAAGGACTGTTCTACAGTGCAACACTGTTATGTGCTTCAGCACCTGATCTGGAAGTATATTAAAGTGAGAAAAAACAGATTATTTTGCTGTTTTGTGGACTTCTCCTCAGCTTTCGACAGCATTAGTAGAAAAATCCTTTGGGCTACATTAAGGGACCTGAAGTTGGAGGCATCACTTCTTGATATTATTAATATATTCTATGAAAATATGTGGGCAAGGGTCCAGTATACTCAATACGGTCATCTAACTGATAGATTTGAGACAAATGTGGGGGACAGACAGGGTGTATTTTGGACCCCACTCTATTTAACATCTACATTAATACAGTCTTGGATCAGCTACGTAACCCAGATTTCCATACTGCAAAAAGTAATGATCAAAGGATTGAATGTTTAGCATATACAGACGATTTAGTCTTCCTCTCTACTTCAGTCCTAGGTCTTAAAAGAAAACTGGCTCACTTTGCATCTCTCTGTTCTCAAAGGAAACTAAAAGTTAATCTCAGCAAGACCAACATTTTAGTTTTTGGCTCTCAAACCAAGAATATGGTAGGCTTTAGGCTAAATGGTAACCATATAGACACTGTTAAGTGTTATGACTATTTAGGTACCCATTTTCCCTATAGCCTATCTTGGACCAAACATTTGGAGGCTATTCAATTTAAAATGGGATCTTCTGTAAATGCCCTAAAAATATTTAACAGCAAGATGGGGAAGTCATTGGTGAGCGGGGTATTAAGAGTTGTTAATGACAAAATAGGAACACTCATGTTATATACCTCTGAAATCTGGAGTTATACTAAGGTTCGAGAATTAGAAATAATTCTGAATAAACTCTATAGATACATCTTAATATTTTTAAATGGAACTCCAAGCTGTATTCTTGCCTTGGAGGTAGGACAACATTCCTTGACTTCTCTCATCTGTGAATGACAGATTCTCTTTCTGTTGAAACTTTTTCTTTTGCCCCTACAAAGATATCCCAGAATGTGTGTAGTAGAAGCCATCAAATTGACCAGCATGGGATATATACATCCCTTTATTAAACTTATTAAGGAAACAATGATGCCGGCCGGATTGGCCACCCTTTTATAAAATTTACACAAGACCATTTGAGGAGATTAGGCAGGATGTCAAATTAAGGCTTATTGACTTAAGACATAAATTCTTTCTGTGTTCAACTCTCCAACCTTAAGCTATATGAATTTTATAAAAAAGTAAAGATTTCATGGGGATATGAGCCATATCTCTCTTTTTTAACCTGTCCTAAACAAAGAAGAATCTATGCAAGATTTGAAACTGAACACTATAATGCTCAATGCATTCATTTTCAGACAAAAGAGAGGGGTACGTTTTCCATATTGTAAATGTGGAGTGGGAACTATAGATGATCTCAAACATGTGGTACTCTTGTGTCCTAGATATGAATCAACTAGGAAAAAACTGCTGAGGGATCTCGGCCTCCCCCGGAGGATCTTTTGGAATATTTGTTTACTATGAAAGAGAAGAACATGGAAGAGATCTTTGCAAGATTCTTCATCTCAACTCATTTGTAAAGTTTATTAGGGGGACTTGAAGTTCTGTGGAGGTTTTTTATGTGAAAAGATACTCTGTTAAATTGAATTGCACTGTAAAGAAATTTAAGTTCCTTGTTGATTTATTTATTGTCTATTTATATTTGCTATGTATTTTGTCCTGATTTTAGAATATTGTAACTGCTTTATGCAGAACAATAAATTGTACTACTACTACTACATTCCAAGCTTCTAGTGCTGACCATGTAAGAGGCTTCAGCTTCATGGACTGTATTACGAGCAAACAAAGAAACCGCTTGGAAGAAAGCCATTTAGATATGCTGACGTGAACAAAATTATTTTTAACATCTGGTGAAAAAATGGATCTTGATAAAATATAAGTCCACTGGAAGAATGGGAAAGACAGGAGAGAAAAACAGTAAATGTTGATTTCTTAGCAATGCATCATCAGCAGCACCCCTTTTGGATGCATGCAAGACTCTTTAAAATGTACATAGTTTACACATGTTTCCAGTTCATACTGTTATGGCGCACAATGCACATCCAAGCATCGGACTGTGTTAGAATGTATATTTATACTTTGCATTGAGTATTTGAGTGTTTGGTTATTTTCTACTGTTTACTGGCAATAAAATATAACACTTGTTTGGGCCACCTAATTTGCGCACATGAATCAATTTTTTTGCACAAAGTGCCGCACACACATATCAGTCGCCCACCCACAAAGACTAAAAATTAGAGGGAACATTGTTGACCCAGACCTCAGGTGGAAACAACCCTTGCACCTGCCTCAGAGGACCCCCAAACCCCCAGCAGTGTAGTCGGGCATCTGCTTTCTGCTGCGTAGGGAGCTGTGCACCAGGGGAATATCATGGTGCTCAGGGAATGTACCTGTCCACTGACTGAACCCCACAACACATCACTAATATCACCCACCACATGTAGGGGTCTGGGGTACTCTGGGGTGGGTGCCAGCACTGTGTTCACCTGTGGTCCTGGTCATGGTCCATCCCAGCCTACCTGCCTCTAAAGAGGTCAATTGGCTCTGTTTCACAGTGCATGGCACCTCCACCGAATGCCTCCTCAATACTCTCACACTGCCACTATGCCCCCATTACCACCTACGGCACCTCCACTGCTCCCTCTTCCCCTGGTCCCCACCTTCCTGGATCCCTCCAGTCACCTCCTGCCCAGTAGTGGTGCAGGTCCCTTAGACCAGCTCCTTGCTAGTCTAAACTCAGCCTCCTGTTGCAACCGCAGTGGGACATCAACAATTCCAAAAAAGGGAATGGTGCAGCACTGGGTGGTGCAAGCTCCTATGTGACCTGGCACAAGGGTGCTTCTGCTGCAAGATTATCATAGGGTCACCTTTGCACAAGGCATCCTGATTTCAACACAGCCTGTGTTTGAAAATTGGGATGGCTGCAGACTTTGATGCAAGGTGTCACATGCATCAAAGCCATTTGGCACAAGTACCTTGCACCAAAGTTTGGCTTTTGAAAATCAAGCCCAGTATATCCCAGGAGTTGGGTGTAGGCCTAATCCCACCTCCCCCACCCTTCCCTCCCTCCCCAGAGCTCTGCTTATTTATAGAGGAACACCTGCCCTGCAACTGGAGGAAAGGCTGCAGGTGCAGCTCATGTAGTTTTAGCCTCTGGAGGTTGGATTTAAAGGCTGGGAGAGAGGAGCTAAGGGAGTTGTTCACTTCCCTTATAAGTTTAATGAGTTGTACTGCACCAAGTAACAGGGTTACCGGTTTACTGTGAGACTGTATATAGGATTAGTGGGTGACCTGATTAGTCAGTAGGGGTGTATCTTGCACTAGTGGGGAACAGTGGCTTACCCAAGGAAACCTACTTGGAGGGGGATGGGACTAGACATCATTAGGGCTGACATCTTTGGGAGGGTGGTGGGGTGCACAGGGTGTGGGGCAGCCATGATACTGAACTGAGCTTGGAAGTTCGGTGGTTGCCCAGTGTGCTACCAGCTGGTACAGCTTAGGGAGGAGGTTGCGGTGATTAGGAGACAGCTGGGGGAAGGGGGTGGTATGGTTGGGGAAGAGGGCAGAGGATCTCCCACGGGGTTGCACCAAGCACTAGGGGTGGGGACATAGGGAAATGAGTGCAGGAGAATACTCTGGGGTCACATAGGGACCCTGGCAGAGGGGGCCTAAAAGGAGGACACTACCAAGGAAGCAGGCAGGTAACTGGGGACCCACACAAGGGGGGCCAGGGGGACAACAGTCTCAGGGAAGTAGGCAGATGGCTGGGGCTGGACAGAAGGAAGCAAGGTGGGGAGGTGGATCGGACCTTCACGCCAGTAACTGCTTCAGTTCTCTTCTTCTGCTTGAGGATGAGGGGGTGATGTAGCCATGACAGGGTGGTTAGAGATGGAAAGGGAGTGGGGGGAAGGAAGCAGAGGCTGGATAGCAGGAGAAACAGGGGGAGCAGTGGATCAGAGCAGGAGGGGCAGGGGGAAGAGGGAGGAAAGCGCAAGGAGAAGGACCAGTTGGAGGAAAAGGCAAGGAGAAGAGCAGAAGTACAAGGAGGATACAGTAAAGAGAGCTGAGGGTTTAGGCCAGGGGAGCACGACAAGCAAGGAGGGACTGAATGGAGACAGGAAGGAAGGGAGGACGAGCCAGGCTAGTTTAGTGGATGGGGGAGAAGGACCAGTCGCGAGCAGTGAAGGGGGAGTTAGCGAGGCGCAGAAGGATACTCGGGAGGAGGAGAGGCATAGGATCAGAGAGGAGAGGGTGGCCAGGGTACATGAATGGGGTGGCATGTGGCACACAGATAGAGGGAGGAACAAGGAGCTGGCTGGGTGAAGGGGCCGGTAGAAAGGATGAGGGACATGGTGGGGGGGAATGGATGAAAAGGAGCAGTCAGAGTGCTCCTGTTGGGGGATTCTATGATCAGGGGTATTAAAAGTGATAGGGAGGGGGAAGCCTGGCCAGTTAGAACAAAATGCTTCTCTGGACTAATGGTGCACAGGGCCAAGCACGAGGTATAGCAGCTGGCAAAGGATTGTGGGGGTTCCCTGGACATACTGATCCACCTGGGTACAAATGACACTGAGGGAAATAGCGAGCTAGAGATACAGGCAAGGTTCAGGGAGCTTGCCAGGGTCCTGACATGACATAGGGTGCATGATTTCCTTCTCGGAAATCCTGCCTGTGCCAAGGGCTAGTGGGGAACACAAAAGGAAGAATAGGGAGATAAACCAGTGGCTCTGGGAGTGGGGTGAGCCCAGAGGGTATGGATTGATGGGGGATTGGGGGGAGACCTAGGAGGATAAAGAGCTGTATGCTAGAGTTAGGCTCCATCTCAATTTGGAGGGGAGGGGAATCCTTAAGTTGAAAATAGAGGGGTTCATTGGTGAAAAGTGGGGTTTAAACTTGTGAAGGGGAGGGATGGGAGAAAAGGCTGTCGAGGGGAGTCCGATAAAGGAGGGACTCTGTCTCCACCCCCGGGGAGCTGGAGAAATGCGGGAAAAGGCTGACTGGTAAAGTGCAGACCAGGGGAAAATGGAATCCCCATTGGAACACGAGAAGGGGAAATGGAAGTATAGGGAAAGGGTGGAAGGTAGTCCTGCTATATGCCAGGAGCTCAGGCAGTAAACTGCCTGAGCTCCAGGCAATGCTAACTGAGGGAGCAGTGGATGTGGCAGCAGTCACTGAGACTTGGGCCACCACAGGACATGACTGGGACCTGAACCTGGAGGGTTACACTATGTTCAGGAAGGACAGGGGGGAGGGAAGGGGAGGAGGGGTAGCAATAATAGTTAAAAACTGCATTGGCATAGGGGGAGTAGAGGAGGCGGAGGGAACCGTGGAGGCTATTTGGGTCACCTTGATAACAAGTGAGGGCAAGAGAGTAAAAATAGGAGTGGTGTATAGACCCCCTGCACTGGCAGAGGAGCTGGATGAGAGTCTGGTGGCAGATGTTGGGAGACACTGCAGATTGGGCAGGGGAAGGGTGGTGGTGTTGGGGGACTTAAACATGCCAGAAACAGACTGGGAGAATATGACATCCTTGGTGGCCAGGGAACAGAGGTTGTTAGATGTCTTGCAAGACTCATTCATAACTCAGAAGGTGGGGGAACTGACCAGGGAGGTGCGGGTACTGCATGTGGTCCTGGCAGATAGTGACCAGATTGGGGGCATGGAGGTAAGGGACCCATTGGCGAGGAGTGACCATGCCACGGTCTGGTTCTTCCTGGACCTAGGAGGGGTAGAAGGCTGCACAAAGATTGAGGTAACTGACTTCAGGGGGGCGGATTTTAAGGAAATGGGAAGGATCCTTAAGGATCATTTGGATGTGACTGGGTCAGACATGAACGCTGACAGTAGGTGGAAAATAATCAGGAGAGGGGTGCAGGATGCTACCAGCACCTGTGCCAGAGAAAGATGAAAATGTGGTAGGGCCCAAAAACCCTGCTGGTGGACCAGGGAGGTCCAGGAGGTGGTGCGGGGAAAGAAGGCAGCCTATAGGCAATTCAAGTGCTCAAGGAGTGAAAGGGATCGAGGGGAGTATGAACTGATGGCTAGAAGGGCCACTAGAGTGGTGAGGGCGGTGAGGGCAGCTAAGGCAAGGAAGGAGCAGAATCAGGCCAGGGAAATTAGGAGAGGGAACAAGGGGTTCTTTAGATACTTTGGGTAAAAACGAAGGGTGAAGGGGCAGATTAGCAGGATTAAAACAGGGGAGAGATGGGCACAAGACCCGGAGGAGCAGGCTGAGTACTAAATGAGTACTTCACCTCAGTTCTCACCAAGGAAAATGGGGGTGCTGCATCATACATGAGAGGAGACAGTGATACTGAGGGGGGACCCTTACAGATTGGCGGGTCTGGGGAGAGGGGGAGGCATCACTGGCAGGAGGGGGGGCAGGCTAAGCAGGGAGAAGAGGTAGCGAAGGTGGAAATCACATCAGAGAGAGTGAGGGAAGCCCTCAGGTCCCTTAAGACAGAGAAAGCACCGGGGCCAAATAAATTACATCCCAGAGTGCTGAAGGAACTGGTGGATGTCCTAGAGAAAACCCTGGCGGAGCTTTTCACCATCTCTCTGAGTACAGGGTGGGTGCCCCAGGACTGGAAGGTGGCACATATAGTGCCTATCTACAAGAAGGGATCAAGGGAGGTGGCAGGGAACTACAGGCCTGTCAGCCTGACATCGGTGGTGGGCAAGGTGATGGAGGGCATTGTCAAGGAAAGGCTGGGGGGGACCTGGAAAAGTCAGGGTGCCTGGATGATAGACAGCATGGATTTGTCCCAGGGAATCATGTCAGACAAACTTTGTGGAGTTCTATGACTGGGTGACGAGTGCCTTGGACCTGGGTAGACCAGTAGACATCCTCTTTCTAGACTTCAGCAAGGCACTTAACGCTGTTCCTCATGAGGGCCTGTTGGATAAGCTGGGAGAAATGGGGGTAGGGAACCAGATGATCAAATGGATAGACAATTGGCTCTAGGACTGGACCAGAGGGTCATAGTGGCAGGATAGTCTCATCCCCAAGGAGGGTCATTAGTGGGGTCCCACAGGGATCAGTCCTTGGGCCGCTCCTGTTCAACACCTACGTCTCTGACATAAGGACAGGTATCAGGAGTGAGATGAGTCTCTTTGTGGATGGCTCAAAACTGGGGGCGGTGGTGGATGGGGAGGAGGGGAGGGTGGCCCTACAGTGGGACCTGGAGGCTCTGGAAAGATGGTCTAGAAAGCGGAAGCTGAGGTTCAATGCAGGGAAATGTAAGGTACTGCACCTGGGGGCCAGAAACCCAGGCCAAGTGTACACCCTAAGGGAGAAATGCTACAAGTCTCAATGGCTGAAAAGGACCTGGGGGTGGTGGTGGATGTCAAGATGAACAACTCAGAGACTTGTAGGAGGGCAGCAGCCAAGGCCAACAGGATACTGGGATGCATCGCTGAGGATCATCTCCAGAAGGAGGAAGTGATACTCCCTCTGTATAACTGCTTGGTGAGGCCACACCTCGAGTACTACGTGCAGTTTTGGAGGCCACATAAACAGGGACATTAAACTCCTGGAGAGGGTCCAGAGGAGGCCAACCAAAATTATTTGGGGCTTGGGGGACAGGACCTATGGGGAGAGGCTCGAAGCGCTAAATATGTACACATTGGAAGAGAGAAGGGACCGGGGGGACATGATAGAGGTCTTCAGGTACATGAAGGGGGTAAATAGGGAAGGAGCAGTCAGGGTGCTTCCAATGAAGGAAGAGGGGGAAACTAAAGGGCATGGGTGGAAGCTGGAGGGGGAGAAGATTCAGGGGAGAAAGGAGGAGGTGCTACTTCACTGAGAGGGTGGTGGAGCCATGGAATGCTCTGCCTGGGGGGCTGGTGGAGGCAGAGACAGTGGAGGGGTTCAAGAGGGGGTGGGACAGGTACAGGGGAAGGGTTCTGGAAGCAAAATCCAGTGCAGCAAGAATATCCAGAACTGGGAAGGGAGAAGCCAGACAAGGCGAGGGGGGGCAGCAAGATCAGCTCCCAGGGTGGGGGCTGACCAAACGAGCAGACACGAAAGACCGTTAGGCCTATTCTGCTGGCATTTTAGTATGTTAGTATGTTACTATATGCAGCACTACTACAGGGGGCGTATCACAGCAATATGATGCGCAATTTGATAGTCAAAGGAATATCAGTGTACTTCTGGCCATTAGCACCCATAAGGGGGCTACAAAATAAGGATTATAAAAGGCAGAAATTATCCCTGCAGAAACCCATTGAAAGATAAGGGAACTGCAGCAACAACAAAAACAGTGACACACATCCAGTGTGAAATGCAGGCCATCCAGCAGAATGAAGAACAGGAGAATCACCCGCCCCCGGGCTGTTGTGTAGGCACAGAGGTTCTATGCTGCAAACAGAGAGTACTAGCCCCAAGTCACATTAAAAGACCTCAGTAACAAGCAGATTATGAGTGAGTTCAACTTCAACAGGCCCATGCTTATGCAGACCCACCACAGTAGGGCTGTGAGGAATGTTGAATTTCTGATGGAATAGAATTCCATGGAATTTTAGAAAATTCCACTGATTTCCATAATTGGCGGAATTTCAGCATTCTGCATGTGGAGTGTTTTCTGTGGAATAATAATCCTCAGTTCACATAAACCGAAGGTTCTTTTTACGCAATCTGCGGAAAATTATTTTGCAGTTTACATGATCTGTGGCAAATAATTCCATAGTTTGTGCAGATATGCTTTTCAAACTTCCACTGAATTTAAAAAGAAATTCCACAAAGCATTTCAGAAGCAGAACTACAATTCCTCAGTAATTCCAACAGTGGAATTTTGCATTCCACGCAGCCCTGCACCACTGATATGCAATATGCATTGAGCTCAAGGTAATTGCAGCACTGTGCTTCCTGTCCACCAGAACATTCTAGGAAATGGTAGATGACAGCACCAGAATCATACAATCTGCCAACTCATGCCTGTTGGGCCAGTTCTTAGATGCCCTACCTGCCCATATTGGGGAGTTCATTGTATTCCCCAGCACACCAGCAGAGCAAATAGAAATCATGCAAAAATTCAATTGTGCACCTACCAGCTGCAATGCATGCCGTTGTCTGCACCAATATTGTCATCCATGCTCCCCCAGTGGATAGGGTGGATGCCTACAAAATAGAAAGGGTTTCCTCTCCAGCAACTTCTTAATGGAGTGTAATGCAACATGCCACATCAAAAGTGTCCTGGCATGGTACTCCTGAAGTGCCCAAGGTGCCTACATTTAGCAGACCTCCACCCTGTAACAGAAATTCTAAAGTGCGGACATGCCTAGTGGACACCTCATTCATGAGTATATGGCCTAGGCCCTACTCCATAGCTGCCAGTGGTGACACTAATCAATGATTCTGTCTACATGGGACTATGCATACCTTCTGTGTCACTGACTGCTAACAACTGTACCACATCCCACATCCATTGCAGAGGACAGGTATAACAGGGCACACACTGCAGCCTGCAGTGTCATTGAACATGTCTTTGGCATGCTCAAGATGCAATTCAGATGCCTCAGACACTCTGTTGGTGCCCTACAGTACAACCTACACAAGGTCCGTATCATATTCCTTGTGTGTTTCATACTGCGCAGTATGGCTCTGAACAATGAAATATGCCTGCAGGTCCCTGAGGTAACACTGCAGCAGATGCAGAGCCAGTAGACCGGAGAATGCAAGAGCAGCTTGATAGGCAGGACAGCAGGATGGTCAGGTGGTCCAGGGACTACCAGGACTTGATTATTGCAGATCACTTCAGACCCAGACACTGAATACAGAGCACATGGGAGACAGTGAGGTGTAACAAAATGTATTAAATAAAGTGCAAATGGTTACAGAACTGTGCAATATCATCATAAAAGGGGTTGAATAATACTGGGTAGGGGAAAATTAAATGAGCCTTCCTAGCAGTGGGACAGAAGATGTGTGGAAGCAAAAACACAAGTCATCATGGTAGACAGAATGGTGGAGAGGGGAAACAGAAATACAAGCCATTCAGGAGGGTGGAGTGCTGAAGGAGTGGGGAACAGAAGTACAAGCCATCCAGTCAGGGCTACAGGGTTGAAAGAGCTGGGAAACAGAAATACAAGCCATTCAGGTGGGAGGGGCTAGAAGAAGTGTGGAAACAAAATTAGCAGACACTGGGGGGAGGCAGAAAGTATGAGAAAACAAAATGAATGGCACAACACAGCTATGTGTGCCCCATAACCCCACTGTGGACATGATATTGGCATGTGCAATGTGTTTTGATGGGCATCAGGGGTCATTTTCAGTAACAAGGGGAATGAGTGTTGCAGAGGAGTGAGCTGGCCCTGCTGCCAACCACTACCCCACAATGTACTGGCCATGGTCAGAGATCAACAACAGACAGTTCCCATGGGATAGGATGCAGGTGGTGCATGGGGTATGGTGGGATACACTGCCTGGAGTAGTCACCCACTGGGGTTTCTGCACTGATGTGGCAATCACTCCCTGTGCATGACCAAAACCCTGTATAGACTCCTTACTCCCAAAAACATTGCAGTGGTCTCCTGCATGGCAGTGGCCAGTCCACCAAAGTATGCTGCTATTTTCCACTCCAGTCCCTTGAAAGCCAGAAGGCAAGGACTGATCCAGGTGCCTACAGGCCATCATGTTCTTCATATGGTGCCCTTCAACCTCAGGCGTCCTATCTTGGCCTGGAGGCCCTCCTTGGCCACCACTGAAGCCTGTAGCCTGGGGGACAGGATCAGGCTGCCCCTTTGGCCAGGGTAGGGCCAGGGTGGAACTACAGTGGTGGTGGTTGTGCTGCAGGGATGACTGTATCAATACAACTGTGTCTGTACTGGGTGCTTGTGCAGCAGAGCAGTTGCGGTGCCTGGGGTGTGGGGCTGGGGCAGCACAGCAATAGCTGTACTTTTGGAGAGGGGCTGGCATTGTACCATATGGTTGTGGCTGCAGTGGGTTGGCTTCAGTATTACAGTGGCAGAGGGGTCTGCAGGGGCAGTTACATAGCACCACAGGGAGGCTGTCCTGTGGCTGTCTACTGCCTGTTAGCTGCCCCTCAGTGGAATCTGACTTGCTGGACACCCTCTGCCATGAAAACCCCTCCATGTATGTTGCTTCACTGTCATTACCATCCCTCTTCTCCAGCAGTGCTGCAGCAGCTCTTGCTCCTCCTGCTGTGGCATGTAGAGCCACTGTGCAGTGTATTGGTCCGGCAACATCCTTGCAGACCAAGTCCTCCACGTTAGACTCAGACTAGGCTGTTGAGGGAAAAAGATTAACACTGCTGAGTAATGCAAGTACTGGTGGTAGGAGAAATCCATGCAATGCAGTGCCCATGTGGCCCCAGTGCTGTACTTATAAGGCATACGTATGTGGCACAGTAAGGAATTGCTCCATGGACTTTTGATAGACTAGGATACCGATAAATTACCAGGTGGGCTGTCCTCTTTGAGTAACCATCAAACCAGTACATCGTGATGGTCAATGCATGTATCATCAAGAGCCACCTACCTGATGTACTGTGGGCCTTGTAAAGACATGCAGGATACAAGCCCAGGGAGTGTATTTGGAATACTAATGCTTGAAGGACATCCTGAGCTTGCGCTCAGTGATGGTCCAGCCGTGCAATGTATCAACATACCATGTGGGCCCTCCTGCCCTGTTCCAGACATGCAGCACATGACAGCACTGCCACATGTGCCCATCATGAACATGCAGAGCATGTCAAGGTGAAAGGACTACATCAGTAACCCACATGTCTGTGATGGTCCAACCTAGCTCTCGTGGCCATTACCAGGGATCCCTGTCACATCCCCCGCTGGCAGAGTGATGACCATTATCTCCTCTTCTGTGATCAACGGCTGTGCCATGGGCAGTCTCTACCAGTGGCCATCATGTTTACCTTTCTGAGAAGTCCTTTTGTGCAGGTCAAGAGACCACTCACCCACTTCAGGCATTCTTGTACCATCTGATCCTTGCTGCCCATAGCATTAACATGATCCATCATGACCAGCTTTTCTTCTCATATCTCTACATCTGCCACTGTGCTGGCCCAAAAGGTCTTTGCAGGCTACATAGGCCTGGGCCAGAGCTTGTATTTCCTCCTCACTGAACTCTCACTGAACTGGTGCCTTTGGATCCACCCCTTGTTAGCCATTATACCTGTTGAGAAATAGAGAACAGTCAGCCAAGAGCACTGAATACATAAACATCAGAACAATGATCCCATGTACTGGAGTGTGCAATCTTTATTGCTAACTGTTTCGGACATCTACATGTGTCTGAAGGGCTGGGACAAACAGGGAGCTGATTGCATTATACAGAAATACAGAAACATGGAAAACAGAAAAAATAGAAACTGTCTGGATAAAAGGACCTCTTGGATAACCTAGTCTGCATGGATTTTCTCTTCATATTCTGTCTCTGCAGACCCTAACTAGTCCCTGTTCACCCCCTGGTCTATTTACCAATACTCCCTTTTTCCCATCACTTGAATACTTGAAGACCCCCCGCCCAGCACTTTTGCTCCTACCGTCTCTACTAGCAGACTGTTCTAGGCATCCACCACTGTTTTAGTGAAATAGTACTTCCTCACATCACTCTTAAACGTCCCACTTTTTAGCTTAATTGCGTTCCAACTTGGCCTGGTGTACTTCCTCATTTGAAATATACTCTTCTTCTGTACCCTGTTCACACCCATGAGGTACTTGTACATCTCAAGTATGCCTCGCCTCTCACTTCTCTCTTTTGTGGTGCAAATGTTGAGATCTGTCAGGGCCCCCTCTTGGGTTTTTTGAGGTAACCCCTGCCCTCCTCTGGACTGCCTGTGCCTTGTCTGTGTCCTTTCTGAGATGTGACTTTCATAACTGGACACAGTACTCCAGGTGAGGTCTCATCCATCAGTAACTGATACAATGGTAACAGCACCTCCCTCCTCCTGCTGGTGATACCTCTGCACCCAAGCATCCCAATGGCCCTGCCCACTGTCATATCACATTGCCCTGCCACTTCAAGGTCAACAGATATAATTACCCATGGTCTCTTTTCTTTTTCTTTTTTGTCTACTCTTTTTTCTGTCCTACCTGTGACGGACTCGCTCGGGTGCGATTCTTGGCTGACGTCCACCTGAAGCCTCCAACACACACTCTCACCAGTCCTGGCCTTTCCCTCCAGCCTCACTCGGCCACATGACCCCCTAGCTCTGAGCCCCCCATGACTGGATCGCAGTCTCCAAAGGTGCTCTATCTACAATCAAGTGGAGCAACTGGAGAGGAGGTGGAAGACCAAGAGAATGAGCCAGTTGAGCCCAGCACTGAAATGGGGCTCACCACTGATACCACCATCGCCTATCGCTGATGTAGGGTTTTTTCCGGAAATTCCCCTCAGGACTTGGCATGCAATGGCTTCCTGTGAGTGAGGCTATACCTCTGCACCTCACACCACTGGATCCTGCCAGCGTCATGCTCCCCTGCTATGTCCCGATGTCTCTTTACCACCCCTGGTCTCCACCAGAGGCCATTACTGCACTGGGAGTCCCCAGGAACCCCCCCCCAGGAGAGAAAAGCAGTCCTGCAGACACTCGATCCTCTCCCTCCCCTGCCAACCCCTGGTGGCCCAGGTCTGTTCCCGAACCTGGGTAGCCAGCGTGGCGTGATGTGTGGCATCCAGCGCCTCAACCCTCAGCACCACTGGGCCAGCTACCCATGGTGTCTTTTCTGCTTAGTGACCATTGATGCCTCCCCCAATTTTATACTTTTTGGCACTTAACCCCATCTGCTATACCCTCAACCACTACTGAGGTTTTTTAAGGTCCCTACACATTTTCACTACTACTTCATAAGTATCCACCTATTACAGATTTTGGTATCCTATATAAGAAGGAATGCCTTCCTTTCCAATTCTTCTGCAGTGTGACTTATGAAGAAATTAAAGAGGTTCAATCTTAGTTCTGAGCCCTGTGGCAAACACTGGTCCTCTTCCCCTCATTAGACTGAGTGCCATTTACCAACATCCTGTATCACTTATCCATTGACCAGTTTTTTACACAGTTTACCACTTTGGATCACACCCCTAGACTGCCCAATTTCTTTATCAGTCTCCTGTGTGGCACAGTGTGGAATGCATTCTGAAGTCCAAGTAGCCCATGTCTGCTGCCCTTCCCTGATCTATTTCACTGGTCACTCCTTCAAAGAAATCAGTCTGATTTATGTGGCATGACCTCCCCATCAAGAATCCATGCTGAATTTGGTCTTGTAACCTATTGGATTCAAGATACTTTACTAGGGGGGACAGTCATCTCCAAGAGCCCAACATTCAAGTGTGGGGCTGGTCCCAAATGTGCACTTTGTGTGCAAACACATTTTGGTTTATTTACTGTTTACTGTAGAATAGTAAATTATATCAGACTAATTTTGCTTAGTTGCAGGCTGACATCTTTTTCTACAAATCCTAGAATTCTCTGTAGCTGACATCAGAGCAGTAGGCAACAGCGGAAGATCCATTAACCCACAATGCATGCTACAGCTTTTATAATCTCTGGTCAGATGTTTTCTGGAATTGGTTTTCTCCAGGTGCTAAGTAAAGTCCTCTGTGACTATACATAGCCCATGGATGATAGTGGGACGCGTAAACATAGGACTAGTGTTATAAACTCTAAAATGCACTGCAGGCTATTGAATCTTCTCACTGCTATGTGCTGCTCTGATCTCTTCTGCTGGAGATTGTTGGATTTGTCATAACAGAAAATGTCAGCCTACAACTAAGCAAAATTAATCTGAGACAATCTACTGTACTACAGTAAATAGTAGGTAAACCAAAATGTTTTGCATCAAGGTGCACATTGGGACCAGACCCACATTTGAGTGTGGGGGCCCTTGATGGTGACTGTTCCCTTTTAACAGGGTTTCCACTAATTTTCCCATCACTGATGTGAGACACACCAGCTTATAGTTGCTAGCCTCCTTGCTGCTGCCGCTGTAATGGAGCCAGAGTACATCTGTTCTCCTCCAGTCCTCTGGAACCACTCCTGTTTCCAGTGAGTTGTTAATTAAGACCCTCAGTGGTGCAGTGATCACCTCCCTGATTTCCTGTGCATCCTTGGGTGTATTCCAACCAGTCCCATGGCCTTGTCTACTTTCACATTTGCAAGTCCCTTCTGGACTCTTTCCTCTGAAAATGGACTTGTGTCCACATCTCCCATAAGTGTTTCTGCTTCTCCTTGGTGATTTGTCCCCCTCTTCCTCCACTGTGAAGACTGAGCAGAAGTACCCATTCAGGATGTACTGTGTGCTTTTTCCTGATCCTCCTCAGCAAGGCCTGCCTGTACCTTTCTCTCTATCCTCACTATCCCTCTCCTTGCCTTCCTCTTCTCAGTGATGTACCTAAAGAGAGTCTTGTCCCCTTTTGCTACCGTTTTGGCTATTCTTTCCTCTGTGCCTTTGCTTTGCTCATTGCCTTTCCTTTTTCCATCTGTTTTACCTGGTACACCTCCCTTTACTTATCCCTCTGCATGTCTTTGTATCTCCTGAATACCAACCATTTTTCCTTCATCTTCATGGCCACTTCACCAGTGTACCACAATGCTCTTTTTTTTTCCTCCTGCTTTTTTTCACTTCCCTCTTGCAGAGCTTGGTTTCCTCCCCTATGCCATCCCTTAATTTTCTCCACAGTTCCTCTACCCCCCTCTAGCAATCCTCCTCTGCTAGGTTGCTTCTGATGCAGTCTACCTTTTCTTTAAAATCTGCCCTCCTAAAGTTCAAGATCCCTATCCTTGTGTCATTTGATTCTGCACCTGTCTTAATGTTGAAACACACTGTACAGTGATCACTGGTTCACAGAGGACAGTCAACAGTGACTCTGTACTACTGTCATATTTAAATGCTGTTTTTTATACCCATGATTCTATCAGTCAAGAAGACTTTTAAAATTATACTAAAAAAATGAATACATAAAAATGAAACAACTGTAAGTGGTACTAATAGACACAAAACAGGAAAGGGACCTGGGGGTAATCATTTCTGATGACATAAAGGTAGCTAAATAGTGTGACGAGGCAGTAGGAAAAGCCAGTGGGATACATGGATGCATAGGCAGGGACATCTCTAGCAGAAAGTGAGAGGTAATAATACCCATGTATAGACCCTCAGTGAATCCACAACTCTAGTATGGTATCCAGTTCTGGAAGCCCCACCTCTGAAAGGACATGGACAGGGTTGAGGTGGTACAGAGGAGGGCAACCAAAATGTTGCAGGGCCTGCATCAGAAGCCCTATGAAGAAACGCTTAAGAAATTAAATATGTATTCCCTGGAAGAAAGGAGGAAAGGGGGGGATATGATGGAAACAATCAAAAACCTCACAGGTTTAAACAAGGTACAAGATGGGAGTATTTCCCAGTGAAAACAATGATCAAGAACAAGGGGTCACATTATGAAACTGGATGGGAGGGCTGAGAGGAAATGTGAGGAAGTACGTCTTTATGGAAGGGTGTGGTGGATGCTTGAAACAGCCTCCCAGTGGAGGTGGTAGGGGCTAAAACAGTTACAGGATTCAAGAAAGCATCAGATAAACACAAGGGGATCTTTTAAGTGAGGCAAGGCTGAGTGCAAAGAGGAGACCAAGTATGATCTGCAGTGGCAGTATAGGCAAGGAAAACAGGGCAGACTAGGTGGGCCAAGAGATTCTTCTCTGCCAACAACTTCTATGTTTCTGTTTCTGTGTAATTAATGAGTGATGCCTTTTTTTCTTCCTTGGACCTAATGTTTAATTGAGATATAGAACATTCCCGGTATGTTTATTTCAGGGTTCTGAAGATGTAATTCTTGACAGGGACATTCATAGTACTAATGATGTAACAGTTTTGTTGCTTTGCAGATTCCAGAATTGCCGGTGATAATTTGAAAGAGAAGTAGCTTTCCCCTCCCCCAGTTTACGTTCCATGTGCAGTGCTTTACAAGTTTTGATTTGGTATTGTTTTTGCTGTCCACAGCAGTACATAGGGTATAACTACACTAATGAATACCATTGTTCCAAGTCATCCATCATCTGAGGAATCTTTTAAAGTACCTCTCATTTCTGTGTTACTTTCAATCTCTGAGAAATTAATTGTAACAACTGCAGTTAGGAGTAGAATCCAGTTCCATATTGCAGATAATTTGACAAGAAACAAATCCTGCAAAAATGACATTTAATACAATCTGATATCTCAATATCATTTGTTAAACGCCTATATAAAGCCTCAGACATTTAAAAATAACATTCAAGTGACATTTTCTTTGTCTAATCCTGTAGTGCAAGCACTTAACATATCATAAAGTTTTTAGATCTGTGTATCTTTAAAGAGACCATTTTTTGTCTAATGTTAAAAATATTTTCTTTTAATCCCACATGTTCTTTTAAAAATAACATTTGTTAATTGAAATCAATTTTTCAGTACTCTATCACAAATGGTCATCATAAAAAATATAAACATGATCTTTATGTATGCATGTATTTATGTGTGTGTGTTTATGTATGTATGTACTTATATGTGTGTGTGTGTGTATGTATTTATATGTGTGTGTTTATGTACATACTGTATGTATTTACGTGTGTGTGTTTATGTATGTATGTATGTATGTATTAATGTGTGTGTGTGTTTATGTATATATGTCTATTTGCATTTATTTATGTATTAATTCATTTATTTATTTAATTTCTGCATGCCATCCCTTTGAGGATAAAAAGTGGCACAAATCAGTGATATTGTTTTGTCACTACAGACCTAGAGAGAGAGAATATTATAATTCCACTCAATGTCCACAGTGGCAATGTAGGTGCAGGCATGAGTTCCTTACAATAACGTTGTACTGGGGTAACATCACTGTTTAAGGTGGCCACTGAACAATCAGGACACATGCCTGTTATTCTTGCCATTGCATAATTAATGCCATGGCACTCAGGCTACTGTAGGAGGGGCATCAGCCAAAAGGCTTCTCCTGAGGAGATGGCATACAGCTAGTTGCCTATCCTTCACAGAATTATTGCTATTGGCCAGGTGGCATCATAAGACAGGATGCCTAGCTTCAGTGCTGGTATACTTTCCAAATACTACAGATGTTGGCAGCCCTTTTTGGACTCTGAATACTGCCACAACACACAGTGATCTGTCCTGCCTCACCATGGATATGGCTTCAAGTTGTCCCCTGAGTGAGTTTCTCCCTTTCCTTATTTTAACTGCATGTCTGCCAAATGTGTACATGCCCCCCCCCAACTTTTCTTCATGTGTTCAGTTTATTATCATGACAAGATGTGCAGCTGGGCCACCAGCCTGGGGTGCAATCATTTCATCTGCTATTGTCTTCATTAGTATTGCTATCCATCTCTTAACTATTGTACTTCCTTCAAGTGTAGATATTTAAGTTTTATATATCAGTGCATGTCAGCATAATGTAATTGTGTGCCCCTGTGATATATAGGATTTTCCTGACCTATCTCTGAAATTTTGCTGATCATTCTAGGCCCAACTATTTTTTACATTGTACACTGTCATATATAGTGTGTGTTGTTTAATATTGTTATATTTTTCAATCAATACAATTTTCAACTACAAAAAAAGGCATGGCTCTGATGATGTTATAAGGTCAACTTGTACTGTTCTGGGAAAAATATCAGTGATATTTTCATTAGGGCCATTGAATATTTATTCTGTCTGTCTGTCTGTTTGTCCATCCACCTGTTCATCCATCTATCTTTCTATCTATCTATCTATCTATCTATCTATCTATCTATCTATCTATCTATCTATCTGTTTATCTTTCTAGTGCCTCATAGGCCTATACTCTTCAGAGGTAGAAAAGTACATTTTGACAAAGATGGGTAACAGAATAAGTCATATCTTTCTTACCATAGGGCAGTGCGTGAAGCAAGAAAGAGGGTGGGCAGTATAGTTGAAACCCCAAAGAACACTACACCACTGGTGCCAAGACTCCCAAGACCCCAAATCCTAATGTTTTTTCATTTCCCTACTCAGTCCAATTTGTATGCTTCAATCCTTATGTCTGCATTAATTAAGTTTTTCACAATGAGTTTTCTTTCTTTTTGTGAGAGTAAAACTGTATCCTTATTCATGAAGATGTGCGTGGAAGAGTCCATCCGGCTGCAGAAATGCAGGGTGGTCTTGGCCACAGATGTAGATACACAGGGTCAAGAGTGCAGTTACAGATGCTGAGATGCAAGGACCACTGGAACATAATGCAAGAGAAGAATTTTCTTTAATACATAGTATGGTTACTGTTGCCCATGCAGGCAATACTGCACTATGTCTCTCCAGACTGGGAGTGGTGCCACATGGCACGGTCTTTCCCCGAGCCTCAAACAATCCTGCTGGCTCACTGAGTTGGTCTCAAACTCAGATGACCAGCAGGGGACTGCAACACACTATCTGCTGGGCCAACAGCCGACCCTGCATGTGTTTCTTCTTAATTTTGCTTTTTACAGTTTGTCTCCGAATTTTCAACATAGTATTTTTATGTTCCCCTCATCTGAACATGACAGATGCCATTCATAAATACCGGCTGAACTGTTATTTCATGTCACAAGTGTGAAAATATGTTTTAGGAAGGATTTGAGAAATGACAACTGTCATGTTTATGAGGAGGTGTGAAAAATGGCTACATTGAAAATTTGGGATCATGATACTGAAAATTATCACAGTTATTAGTAAACATTGAAAATGTAAATTTTCACTCCATACTTGTGGATTGTAACATGTTTTTCAACAAATTTTCAACACAGTGTTCTTATGACGCCACCTCATGAACCTTTTTAGGTGAAATTTTCAAATCCCACCCGAAAGGTTGGGTAATTGCCTTATGGGCCAGATTTAAAACATTTCACCTGCCTTGTAAATGAAGTGGGGCCCCAAAAGGCCATGCTGAAAATTTTGTGAACAAATATAAAAAAATGACAAAGTTAAGAGTACACATTCAAAACACATTGAAATACATGGACCACACTTATCTTGTTTCACCATTTTTCAGTCTCAGTTGCAGGAGGAGGACATCTTTCTTTTCAGAGAGTGATTATATGTTGCAGGACATTCTGTAGCATAGTGAGGGGTGTTTGGTGCTGCTGAGTGGGGGTGGGCGGTTAGGTTTGGGTTGCTGGGGAGTTGGGGAGCAGATACTGCAGATTAACTTTTTCTTCTTTGTAGGCTTTACTTAAAATAAAAAAGTAAAGATTTTTGAGAGATGGCTTCCCTTTTCAGAGGGATCAACACTGGTGATTGGGTACCCCAGTGTCAGTAGCTGTTCAGAGGCAGGGGAGTTTGGCACCCCTGTGTTGTCTTCTGTGGGGGGGTAGGCCAAACTGGAGGGGGGCCTCATCTACAACAATACCAGAGGAGAGCATCCAAGGCTGCTCATTATACTTTGGAGTGAGAGGATTTCGCAGGCAATAGGGGTGGGTACTATGGTGATGGATTATTGTATTAGATACAACAGTGAAACGGGGCACTCACCAGCATTCCTTAACAATATTTGGGAGGTGGGGATACAGGCTGGAGGGATTGGACAGCCACTGCCAGATTTTATTAAAACACTGTCAGGAGGAAGTGGGGTGGGATACTGGTCATCCCCAGGTAGCTCTTATTAAAACACCATTGGGAGGAAAGGGGACACTGACCATTGAGCTTGAGCAACACTGATGATTTGTATTACAACATTGTTGAAAGGGCAAGGTATACTGTCTGGTGAGATTAGGCACCCTGGGTGGGATATTCAGTAGGGTTGCACATGGCGCAACACAGGTACACCATGCACAACCCACTGATGCACCCTGGCACAATATTCAAAAGGGGAAAGTGCGTGGCACAAATCCCAATGTGCCAGGGCACATCAGTAATGTATGCAGCTCACGTGGAGGGGCGTGCCCATGCATACTCCTCACATCCCGATATTCAGCCCAGGATGTGCTGAGCAGATACAGGCACAACCCCTACCTGTGCCGCACACAGTTGATCCAAAAAAACAAGAAGCAACAGCTGGCCACCCACAGATGAGCTGCCGTATTGCAGGGCACAACACGGCAGCTGCCAGGTAAGGGTGGCCACCCGAACTCCTGCGGTACTGTCCAGCTTGGTAGCACCCCCCCACCTGGTCGCAGGCACAAGGTTAAGGAAATAATATTCCAATATCCCTGGTGGTCCAGTGGACCAATTCCAGCCCAATCACAGGCACTAGTATTGAAACATATATGTCCTATATCCCTCTTGGTCTAGTGGACCGCCCACAGCCCAATTGCAGGCAGAAGTATGAAGAAAGGGATTAAATCCCATTTCTGGTGGTCCAGTGGACTGCTCGCAGCCCAGTAGTGGGCAAATGTATAAAAAAAAGATTAAATCCCATCCCTGGTGGTCCAGCAGTACCCCCCTCCCCACCCTTCCACTGAGCCCAGCCACCCCACTCCTCCCCCCCGGTCAGCAGCAGGTGGCAGCTCCCCACCCACAAGCCACCCAGCTGCCCACCGGCTGACTGCGTACAGTACAGCTGTATGCCCATTGGTCCCAGCAGCATGGGCCAATGGGCGTGCAGAACGTGCCATACTACACAGTCCCGATATGTGAATGAATTCAATCACATGTCTGGACTGTGTAGTATGGTATGGTCTGCATGCCCATTGACCCACGCTGTGGACCAATGGGTGTACAGCTGTACTGTATGCAGTCAGTCAGCAGGTGGCCAGGTGGCTTTCAGATGGGAAGCTGCCGATCACCGATGACCGGGGGGAGCAGGGTAGTGGGGCTCAGTGGGAAGGTGGGGAGGGGGGGTATCGCTGGAACACCAGGGATGGGTTTTAATCTTTGTTTTATACATCTGCCTGTGATCGGGCTGCGAGTGGTCCACTGGACCACCAGGGATGGGATTTAATCCCTTTCTTCATACTTCTGCCCACGATTGGGCTGGCAGTGGTCCACTGGAACACCAGAGAAATTGGAATGTTATGTTTTGCAACCTATGCCCGCGATCGGGCATTGGGGCACTTTGCTGCTTGTGCAAGTGGCATCAGTCCCTGACAGCTGCAGCCTGGCAGGACACCAGGCACAAGTCACCAGGGATCGGCGCACCTGTATGCAAATTGGGCCATAATGACATGCAAATGGACCCATTTGTGCCTTGCATGCATTATGGCCCATTTGCATATCCACTGCTGAATATCGCAGTTGATGCACCTAGCGCAATGGCACTTGTGCTAGCGCATCCCCCTGACCCTCTCTGGCCACTTGTGCTGATGCAGTGCCACTGTGCCATGCACTATGTGGGAGGCCATGGAGTGATATTCAATGGTGCTGAGCCATGGCGCAGCACCATTGAATATCACCCTGTCAGCACCCTGGCACATCCCAGTTGCGCTGTGCCCAGGCTTGCACCACATCCTGGTGCAGTCTGAATATCCTATCCCCAATGTCTTTGTTTGAAACCTTGGGAGGGATGGGAGATACTGGCAATGAAAGAGAGGGTGAGTACTCACTGCTGGTAATCTAAAAATAGCTAGACTGAAAGCAGTGTGACCGAAAGTGATTTCTTTCACACTGATTTTGTCATATGAATAATTAAAGTGGTTTGAAGGCAATCACTTTCAGTCACACTGCTTTACTGAAAACATAGCTATTTTTAGAATGTTAAATTTTAAACTTATAATTCATAAAATACATGTGTTAAAAACATGAAAATTACAAAAGCATGTGCCTTGGGCCAAAGTCTTTTAAACCTATATGTTTCAGACTTGAAAAGTAAACAATTTTAGTTATAGGTTAGGTGAATTTACCATTTTCTTGCACCTCTGTAACTTTGCCGCCCCCCCATGAACTGACTGTCATCTAATTTTAATCTCATTCTCATTTTCCTCCTCAAAAATCCTTAGAGTAATTTTTTTTATGTATAATTAGTCCCTTCCAGATGTGCACTGTAGGATTTTAATGCACTTCCCAGGGGTGTAAGGACACTCATTCTATGACCTTGTGGCATACTATGCCCCTGGGGTGTGCTTTAAAATCTAATAATGCAGACCCTGTCATGGCTTATTACTTACATTAGTACAGGGTGTTGAGTAGAGATTTAGTGTTAAACCTCTAACTTTACACTCTAATAGCTTCACCTCCGTTCACCAGAATTGCAATACATTTTTCAAGCGCTTTCAGGGGGGCAGTTTCTCTTAATTTTGCAAGTTTTGTTCCATTCTGATCTGCAGATTCTGAGATCCAGATAGTGAAATTTTAGGAAAAAGTGTTTTTTTCCTGTTTTTGTCATCATCTACAGCCCAGACAGTTTAGAATTTTGTTCTCATATTTTCATGGTAGAAAGGGCTTGCCCTAGAAGAGTGCCATTTATTTGTATGGTGAAAAATCTTAATCCACGCCAGAGTTATAAGGATCTGAAATTTAGGTTCTGAACATGCTCAGTAGGGTCTTTCAGATGCAGTAGATATTTCATCTGAAAGAAGACTTTCCTACTCACAAAAGAAGAATCTTCTGTCATGAGCTGTTCTTCTTTTGTGATTACATTGACAGCAATCTTCTTTCATATGTCAACCATCTTATTTCTGTTTTTTTTTTAGAATTGAAAACCCATATAAATGATACCATGGACAAAAAATAATACATGAATCTAGCTAAATGGAACCCATTTAGCTAAATTCTGGAGTTTGTTTTCCCAAAAAGCCCAGAAATATGGTTCTGGAACATCCACAAAACCTTTACTGAAGTTTGTTTCATGAGCTAAAATTCTTGTTTCAAGAATCTCACAAAAAAAGAATCTAGACTAGCAAACAAAGATAGTACACTTATTTTTTCCATTGTTCTTTCATGAGCCGACCTTCTTCTTTCATGATCACAAAAAAACTCACGAAAGAAGAATCTCAGCTCACAAAACAACTATGAAAACAAAATAATTCCATCATCTTCTTTTGTGAGCTGAAATTCTTGTTTTGGGAATGTCTTCATTATCACGAAAAAAGAAAGTTGATTCATAAAAGAACAATGGGGAAAAACTGTGCTGTTTCATAAGCAAAGATTCTTTTTTTCTGAGTTCTTTTGTAACTAATGAAAGAAGAAGGTTGCCTCATGAAAGAAGAAGGAGGACTTCTTTTTTATTCACAGTTCTTTTGTGAGGTCAAATGAAAGAACCATTTTTCTTTCATGTGATCTCATAAAAGAACTGTCTGTGGACTGAATATCTGTCTATCTATCTGTCTGTGTATCTATCTATCTATCTATCTATCTATCTATCTATCTATCTATCAAGCAGAACTGGGTACCCACCCCCAGTACAACTTCCCTTTCCCCCCTGCCCTCTAGGTCGCACATCCCCTTGTTATCTGTGGCAGTGCTAGGGTGCCCACCCCTGGTGCTGCCAGAGATCTTTCCGACACTTTGATGCCCAGTCCAAAGAGTTGGCTTCTGTCCCCATATAATAAAGAAATCCATCAGTCATTGATTTTTTTAACCTGCAAATAAGAAAATGGTCCATTGGTGATCTGACCACCCCCAAGCACCACTCACCTACTACACCAAAACCACTCACTCAGTGCCCACCACCCCACACCCCTGTATACACCCTCAGGCACTTGAACATGTCCCATGACATAGATCAACTCTTCTATCAAATACCTGTCTCACTGCTGGAACCAGTAACTGCAATACAAGAACATAAGGTATATGCATTTTAATGTATTTCAATGGGGTTTGAACTTTTATGCATAACTTTGTCATACTTGGATATTTTTACACCAAATTATCAACATGGCCTTTTTGGGATCCCCCATGAACAATGGTGCTGAAATTATGCAAATCCGTCCAGAAAGGTTCCAGTGAGAAATATTCTTTTTGGCAGATTTTGAACATTTTCTCCATCCTTGTTGATGATGTGATGGTCATAAGAAGACTATGTTGAAAATTTGGTGTAGAAATATTAAAAAACAACAAAGTTATGAGCATACATTGAAATTTGTATATGTATATGCATAACTTTGGTAGTTTTTAATATTTGACCCCAGCTTTTAAAAATAGCCATTTTTTTTCACACCACCTCATGAATGTGATAGCAATCATGTTTGAAATCCTGGCCAAAATATGTTTTCGCACTTGTGGTGAGAAATTATTTTTTGGGTGCTATTCCAGAATTTCACCTTTACTGTTCATGAGGTGGGGTCATAACACAGCTATGCTGAACATTTGTTTTCAGAATATTGAAATACAACAATGTCATGAGCATTTGCTGACATTCTCTATGGTTACTCCCAACTTCAGTAATTTTATATATTTTGACCCCTAATTTTCAACATAGTCATTTTTTCACACCACCTAATGAACATGACAGCCATTGTTTTTTAAATCCTGGAAAAAATGAGTTTTCACACATGTGACACAGAATGCCATTTTGGTGGGGATTTGAAAAATGTCATCAACTGGGCTCATGGGTTGGGGTAATAACAAGGCTATGATGAAAATGTTGTGTACAGAAATGGTAAAATGCCCTGGTTGTAACTGAAACATTGTAATATTTCAGCATTCACTCTAAACTGGCTAATTTGCAATATTTCAGCTCCAAACTTTCAACATAACCATATGTCCATACCACCTCATAAATGTGACAGGTGACATTTTTATGCCCTGGGTGAGATGTGCTTTTGCACTTGTGTGAAATGATGTTCCAGACAATCGACTGAAAATACCATGTGTCATGTTTATAAGGGATTAAAAAAATGACTATCTTGCAAATTTCAGGCCCAATAGCAGCAAATGGAAAAAAAAGGGTTTTTGGGTCTCTGGAGTCTGGGGAATCAGTGGTGGGGTCTTCCTTGGGGTTGTTAACCCTAATGCTCACCCTGTTTCTAGAACAAACATCAGATATGATCTCCACAGATTGTGTTAATGACATGTGGTGAGATGTACTTCTCTACCTTTAAAGAGTGTATCACTATGAGGCAGTGGTTTGGAGCTGTATCTTTTGCTTTGGACAGGAGGCTATGGGCTGGGGTGGTGAGCATTGAGTTGACAACCCGAAGGAGGACCCAACCACTGATTAGCCAAGACTCTGTAGATCCCAAATCATAATGTTTTTTCCTGTTGTTTAAGGGTGGGTGGGTGGGGGTCAGTGTTGGAAAACCTAATGCCACTTTTCTCTACTTTTGTGGCATTAACTTTAACCCTAACTGGTGCATTAATGCAGTTTTTCAAAGAACGTATTTCTATAGATAGATTGATAGATAGACAGACAGATAGATACATAGATAGATAGACAGATTAATATTTTTGCACTTTAATAACTTCACAACTCTTCAATGGGTTTACATGACATTTTGCATGAGTGGTCTTGTGGGTAGGTTTCCGGATGTGCCAACATTTGTTTTGATCAGATGTGCAGATTCTGAGTTATGGATAGTGCAAAAATAGTGAAATTTCAGGGTTTTTTGCTGCTTTTTTAAACTAGCTTATCACCTAGACAGTTTGGATTTTTGATCTGAGATTATCAGGGGAGAAATGGGCTGGCCCACAGATGTGCCTTTTGCTGGACTGGTGAAAAAATATTAATTTATTCCAAAGTTACTTAATTTTGAAATTTCAGTTCTGAGCATGCTCAGTAAGCACTTCAAATACTGTATGAAATAAAAAAAAAACAATCCTTTTTTTATGACAGAAAAAATCCTTTTTCGTATGCTGTCATTTATTTTCTGTTTTCCCCCCAGTAAATTTCAGACCCACAAAAATGAGATCCTGCAAAGAGACTAAAGCATGTATCTTGCTCATCTGAAGTCTGTTAGATAAAGTCTGTAGTTAACTGTTGGACAAATGATGACAAAATGTGTTTTTTTGTAATCCTTTTTTGTGGCTCGCTTCCATTTTTTTCATTTTGACGTACATACAAAAATTTTCATCTGAGTGGAAATTTCATGTGAACATGCTCATATGAATGAAAACATCACCCCCAGATTTCCATGCCAATATTTCTCAGTGTTTCCATGGTGTCTAGTGGCACCCCACAACCCTCCAACCTCTGTGCCAGTAATTTTCAATCTTTCCCTGGTGTCTAGTGGCACCCCCATCCTCTGATCACCATCTCCATATTCCTTTATGTTTCCCTGGTGTCTAGTGGCACCCACCAATCACCATCCTCATATTTGTGATTGTTTCCTTGCTGTCTAGTAGCACCTCTCACCCTCTGATCACCATACCAGTATTTCTGATTGTTTTCCTGATGTCTAATAGCTTCCCCCACACATCTGATCACTTCACCAGTATGTCTCATTGTTTTTCTGATTTCTAGTGACACCCCCCCCCACCCTCCAATTGCCATCCTGGTGTTACATTGTCCTGTAGTAAAGAAATCCATCCCTCAATGTCTTTTTTCCTGTAAAACAGAAAATGGTCTCTCTCTCTCTCTCTCTCTCATTTGACTAACCAACCCTGACCTCCCACTAAACACCCCCCCCAACACACACACACACACACACACCATCATTCACCTGAACAGGTACTAGGATGAAGATCCATTCTTCAATTGAAGACATGTCTTGCTGCTGGAACCGCCGACTGCAACATGAAAAATTAAGATAAGTGTGGTTTAATGTATTCCAATGGGAGTTTTAACTTTGAGACATAAGTTAGTCATTTATTGCATTATTTTAACCCAAAACTTTCAACATGGCCTTTTTGAAACCCCACCTTATGAACAATGACAGAGAAGTTAAGCAAATCCACCTCAAAGGCAATTTTGCAACTGCTTGGCAGAATCACCTTTCAGGATGGATTTGGAAATGTTCACCACCCTTGTTCATGAGGTGGGATCATAAGAAGGCTATGTTGAAAGTTTGGGTCCACAGTATGTAAAAATGCCAAAGTTATGCACATGCATTGACATTTTGCTATGGTCACTTGTAACTTTTGTAATTTTAAATAGTTTGACCCAACATTTTGAGCATAGACATTTTTTAAACCACCTCATGTGTGTGATAGCTGTCATTTTTGAAAACCTAGCCAAACTGTTTTTTCACCTGTGGCAAGGAATAACATTGTGGTGGTACAGAAAAATGTTTCTTCAGGGATATGAAACTTTTCCATGTCGGATTCATGAGTGGGATAATAAGAAGGCCATGCAGACAGTTTAGTTGTTGTTTTGCTACAAATGCAAATGCAGGGCCCTCTGGACCCTGCACTTCCACAGAAACATGTATATATGCATCTATGGAGGAATGTGTGCACTCCCACAGGCAAATGAGGTTACGATTATACTATCTCAAAAAGTAAGGAAATTCTTTGCAAAAAAACTGTGTCGATGCATCAGTTAGGGTTTAGGATAAAGTGACAAAAGAAGGGAAATGCCATAGATCAAAAACAAAGGCAGTCCAAGGACTGATAGGGTGGGTCAGCACCTTCAATTACAAGTTTCCTAACTCTTGCAATGTTCAAACAGCCCCTGCTCATTCAGAGCTTAAAAAACAATTTGTTTTATTTAATTGATATAACACTCCATATATTTTTTAGACACTTGGCTGGCTTGGTCTAAAAACAGTTTTCATTCCAATCCTACAGATGTAGCAGCATTTCAGGCCATAATACATTTCAAATCACCTTGGTTCAGCTTAGTGGCTTCAATAACCATTCTTAAACAGCAGCTAGTTCACCTTGCAATTTCCCCATGGACTCAGCGGTCTGTGTACAGCCAAGTCCTTAATGTATCAAAATTCCCATTTGTGTATGTGACTTTGCATTAGGAAGCTGAATCAATTTTCTGTATTCTTGCATGGAAATGTGATCTTTGGGTTTCCAACACTAACACCCGTGCCCCACCCATGAAGTGAATGAGGGGTGGAGTCTTCTTTGGAGTTGTCAACCCTAACGCTCACCCCATTGCAGTAACAGAAAAGCTGAGTTGTGATGGAGACAGGTGTGTATGTTTCATGAGTGCATATAATGGGTTGAGCATTAGGGTTGACAGGGGTGTTAGGGTTAGAATCCCTAACATCAGATTTCCCTACTTTTGTCACTTTTATCCTGAACCCTAACTGATGAATTAGTGCAGTTTCTTGCAAAGAAGATATATCTGTCTCTGTCTCTGTCTCTTTCTCTATCTATCTCTATCTCTATCTCTATCTCTATCTCTATCTCTATGCCTGTATATGTATGTATGTATGTATGTATGTATGTACGTAGGAACATCTGCCAGAACTAGACTCATAGTGGATTCCCTGCAGGGGGAGGGCCTCAAACAACTGGTACAGCAACCCACAAGAGACAGGGCTATCCTAGATCTAGTATTGACTAACAAAGAAGGGATCACAGATCTCCAGGTAGAAGGTCACCTGGGGGCCAGTGACCATAACATGGTATGGTTCAATTTGGCTACTACATCTAAATCATCCCATTCCAAAGCAAAAATATGGGACTTCAGAGGAGCTGACTTTGATAAGATGGCCAACAGAGTTAAGCTAGCCCTGGCAAAAAGAAACACAGGTGAGGAGGTACAGGCAAAGTGGGCAAGCATTAAGGATACAATACTTGAAGCAACATCCCATTGTGTTAGACAGAAAAGGAAGTGCAAAAGAAGAAGGAAACCACTTTGGTTCTCAAATACAGTAGCAGAAAAGGTCAGAGCCAAAAGTCTGGCCTTCAGAAAATATAAGGGAACACAGCGGGATGAAGATAGGAGGCATACCAAACTGCCCTAAGGGAAGCAGGTAAGGCAGTAAGGCAGGCAAAGTCCCAAACTGAGGAAACACTAGCACGAACAGTAAAAGAAGGTGACAAGACTTTCTATAGATACATTAGTGAAAGGAGAAAGTCCAGAGGGGGTATTGCTAAGCTTAATGGAGAAAAGGGAGCATGTGAGGAGGAAGACCCTGTAAAGGCATCTATCCTAAATAGATACTTTTGCTCAGTATTTACTGAAGAGAAGGTAGGGCAGGGCCCACAGCTCAGCATCATGGACACAGGGGGGAGGGAGGTGAGCACTACTCCCTTCACAAAAGAAAGGGTCCTACAAGAGCTTGCTAAGCTCAGGGTGGATAAGGCAATGGGACCTGATGGCATACATCCCAGGGTACTTAAGGAGCTAAAGGAGGAACTAGCAGAGCCATTAGCAGAATTGTTTAGTGAGTCTCTGAGCACAGGAGAGGTCCCAGAAGACTGGAGAAGGGCTCATGTGATCCCACTCCACAAGAGTGGTAGCAGGGAGGAGGCAGGCAACTACAGACCGTCAGTCTTACCTCAGTAGTGGGCAAGATTATGGAGGCACCTTAAGGAAAGGATAGTGCAACACCTGGAATCCATAGGGGCACAGGATCCAAGACAGCATGGGTTTACAAAGGAAGGTCCTGTCAAACTAATCTCATAGATTTCTTTGACTGGGTAACCAGAGTGGTGGACCAAGGGGAGCAGTTGATGTCGCCTACCTTGACTTCAGCAAAGCTTTTGACACTGTTCCATAAGAAGATTGATAAATAAGCTAGGTAGGCTCGGGTGGGTCAGAAGTTGGTCAACTGGGTGGCAAACTGGTTGACTGGCAGAAAACAGAGAGTGGTGGTAAATGGTATACAGTCAGAAGAGATGCAAGTCACAAGTGGGGTACCTCAGGATCAGTCCTGGGGCCAGTCCTATTCAACATCTTCATTAGTGACCTCTAGATGGACTAGAGGGTAAGGCTTGTCTGTTTGCAGATGACACCAAGATCTGCAACAGAGTAGATGATCCAGATGGGTGGGCCGAATGAGAAGAGATCTGATAAACTAGCAGAATGGTCAGAAGAGTGGCAACTGGGATTTAATGCAAAGAAGTGCAAAATCCTGCACATAGGGAAGAGAAACCCTGAAGCCACTTATAGGCTGGGAGGAGTTGCTAGCAGTCACAAAGGAAGAAAGAGACTTGGGCATCATCATCACTGATGACCTAAAATCATCCAAGCAGACCTCTAAAGCAGTAGGTAAGGCTAGGGGGTGTTAGAGTGTATTAGTAGGGTATCACAAGTCGTAAGAGGGAGGTAATAATCCTCTGTACAAGACATTGGTTAGGCCCCATCTGGAGTACTGCGGCAGTATTGGAGGCCACACCTTCACAAGGACATTAACCAAATTGAGGCAGTCCAGAGAAGGGCAACCAAAATGGTGCAGGGACTGCATCAGAAGACATATGAGGACAGATTAATGGAGCTCAATATGTATACCTTGAGCAAAGGAGGAGAGAGGTGATATGATCGAGACATTTAAACACCTTAAGGGCATAAACAAGGTGAAAGAGTCTAACATGTTTAAATATAAGAAAAATAGCAGGACAAGAGGACACAGCATGAGATTAGAGGAGGCCGATTAAGGGGAATGTGAGAAATTCTTTTCACAGAAAGGGTGGTAGATGCATGGAATGGCTTACCACAAGAAGTGGTGGCTATGAATACAGTGCAGGGCTTCAAACAGGCATGGATAGGCATAAGGGAGCAATACAAATGACTATGAATAGATAGGTCACTGACAGAGCAAAGGCCGATGGCACATTTATAAGGTAGAAAAAGAAATGGGCAGACTGGATGGGCCTTGCGGTCCTTATCTGCCGTCAACTTCTATGTTTCTATGTTTCTATGTATGTATGTATGTATGTATGTATGTATGTATGTATGTATGTATCTATCTATCTATCTATCTATCCATCTATCTATCTATCTGTCCATATACTGTACACAGTACCCTGCAGGGAACAGTGTAGTTCAATGGCAAGTAAGTACTTTAGTCATGTAGTATTTTGTGACCTGTCACTGAAAGGTACTCATTGCATTTTTGTCTTTTTTTTTTGCATTTTTAAATATCCAAAAGATATACAAGTAAGTTCACTAAATGTGTCCAAAATTCATCTTCAAAAAGCTGTACTGCAGGTAAACATAGCATCTGCACTTTTGAAATAAAATGAGGAAAATATGTTGCTGGATGATCTTTCATATTTTCAGATGCAAAACCATTGTAATTTTGCCCTTTAGAGGCAAACACAATGCAACCTCTCTGATCTCCTAATAATCAATATCTCATAGCCAATTGTCTTCAGCATTCTGAATCTAACTCTGAATGGTACCGATCAGATGTCAGCCAGAAGATAGAACATCCCTCCCTATCTGTTGCTGAATAACATTTTGCTTCATAACGTAATTCTTCATTACATCATTAATAGCCAATGAAAGTCACTTAATTTCTTCTGTATATTTACAAAAGCAGACTTCTGTTTTCCCACTGCAGAATACAGTATCATTCTTCAGACAGAGTAACACAAATAAACAATAAATGACAGAATATAAAAAGCTTTTATCCTTATAAAATATGACAAATGGTATGTCCAACTATACAGATGTGTTCCAATATTTCTCCTTTTTTGAATTGCAAGCATATTACAAATCATGTTTGCTGTTCAAAATTTGATCACAAGTACTGTGCATATTGCTATATGCAGTAAAGTGTTATTAAATGTAGCAAAGATAAGGACAATTGTCACATGGTATATGATGTCATATAAATCATATTAAAATATATCAAATGTATTTCTTCATTCAAAAACATACACCAGAATGTATACTGAGCTAGAAACAATGTTTTTTTCCAGATACATACTGGGGGGAGGGGAATGTTAAACAGTGCACATCAATAATACAGTCAATTACAGTAGTAATAAAGAAAGGCAGGTAAGAAGAGATCAATAGTACAAAACATTCTGCACAATTTGTTTAATAGTGGATATCAACTGAATGCAGTGAAACACGCCAGCAATGGGATAAACATACCACTGTTCAGGAGCAGAGAATCATTATATATAAATACGAATAACAATGTACTTTGCAGAGTAGGCAGTAGTAGACTATGAGTAAATTGCAGAGCAGTAAATATTTAAAACAGTTGCACCAATGGGCTGTATGATCATGGAGATGGACTTTCAGGAAAAAAGAGGAAGAAGAAGAAAGAATGAGGGGAAAGGTGATTCAGATTTGGGAGAACATAGAGGCAAAAGGAGATACGAACATACAAACATACGAAATTTGCCAGCAGATAAAGGCCTAGAGGTCTAACAAGTCTGCTCGAATGTGCAGCTAGCACCCCTTATTCTGCAGCTGCCCTTCCCTTCCACCCTTCACCTTCAATAACCTTCCCACTTGTCCTGTCCCATCCTCGTTTGAAGCAGTCCACTGTTCTACTGCATACCACTTCAGCAGGTAATGCATTCCACTCAGCCACCACCCTCTCTGTAAAAAAGTGTCTCCTCATCTCCCTCCTGAACCTTCCTCACTCCAATCTCATATCATGGCCCCTGGTGGCCCTCTCTTCCCTTACTTTGAACAGCCCCTCTGTACCCGTCTTGTTTATTCCTTTCATGTATGAAAAGGTTTCAATCATGTCACCCCGTCTCTCTCCTCTCCTCCAGTGAGTACATGTTCAACTCCTTCAACCTCCTCTCGTATGATAAGTCCCCCAGCCCCTTGATCATCTTTATTGCTTTGCGCTCCACCCCCTCCAGTAACTTAATGTCCCTCTTCAGATACGGATGCCAGTACTGCATGCAGTACTCCAGGTGTGGTCTAAATAATGACCTATACAGTGGCAGAATCACCTCCTCCATCCTCGAGGATATACCCCTTGCAATACAACCCAGCATTTTGTTGGCCTTTGCAGCTGCCTTCCTACATTGTGCTGAGTTGTTCATTGACCCTGTAATGAGCACACCCAGATCCTTCTCCTCCTCTGTCTGGGCTAGCTGGACTCCCCCTAGCTGATAACTCCTCCTTGGGTTCTTCATCCCAAAATGCAGCACCTTGCACTTTTTGGCATTAAAGCCCAGTTTCCAGGTGTCTGACCAGGTTTCAAGCTTTGCCAGATCATCCTGTAACCCCTGCCATCCCCCTAGGTCATCCACCACCACACCTACCTTGGTATCATCAGCAAACAGACTGATCTTGCTCTTGATGTCCCATGATATGTCTGCAATGAATATCCCAAACAACACTGGTCCCAACACTGAGCCCTGTGGAACACTGCTCATCACTGCCCTTGGGTGTGAGAGCTCCCCACCCACCACCACCCTCTGTTGCCTTCCCTGCAGCCAGTTTCCTACCCATCTCACCAGCTTTGCACCTGCCCCTGTGCCTACTAACTTCCTTCCCAGTCTTCCATGTGGCACTGAGTCAAATGCCTCCACTGAAGTCCAGATACAGGACATCCACTGCATGGCCCCTGTCCAGTTGCCTAGTTACCCAGTCATAGAACTTGACCAGGTTGGTTTGGCAGGATCTGCCATGTATGAAGCCATGCTGTCTGCTGTCCTGTAGTCCTTTGGCCTCTAGGAGGGCCACCAGCCTCTCCTTCAGGATAGTCTCCATTAGCTTACCCACGATGGATGTGAGGCTCACTGGTCTGTAGTTTCCTGGTTCATCCTTGGGGCCACTCTTGTGGAGGGGCACCACATGAGCCATCCTCCACTCTTGAGGTACACACCCTGAATGTAGTGAGGCATTACATAGGTCTGCCAAAGATCCTGCAAGGACCTTTGCCAGCTCCTTCAGTACCCTGGGGTGGATGCCATCTGGGTCTGGTGCCTTGTCCACCCTCAGTGCCTTCAAACCCTCTGGAACTCTGCTCTCCATGATTTCCCCATCTGTCACCACTTCCCCCCCGCTTCTGCCATTTCTCCCACCTTGGGTGTCACCCCCCTCTTCTCTTTAGTAAATACTGAGCAGAAGTACTCATTTAGTGCTTCTGCCTTATCGCACCCTGCTTCCACCCACCCCCCTCCTTCCTAATCCTTACTATGTGGTCCTTACAGCTCCTTTTCTTCCTGATGTACTTAAAGAAGTCCTTCTCCCCCTTCTTAATGCCTTGTGCCATCCTGAGTTCCGTAGATGCTTTGGCTCCCCTTACTGCCCTTGATCCAAATATATTTTCATGTATGGAGAAAGAGAGAGAGAGAGAGAGAGAGAGAGAGACAATGTCTACATTACTGAGAGAGTATGAGGACACAAGTGAATAGGTGAGTAAAGAACTGAGACAGGTAGGAATGATTTCAATCCAGAACTTAGAGATAAATGAAACAAAAAGGGCAAGCCATGTGCCCTTAATTGATGGGAGAGAGACTGAGGTATAAATGGAGCAGTGGTGACATCAAAGGACAGTGACAGACAAAGAGACAGAAGGAGCAAAAAAGGGGATTCAGTCTAGTGAGGATGAACAATGCTGCACTGTACCCTACATCCCATTAAATCAAAACCATGAGCATTGTCTTAATCTCATGCCAGTTGTGAAATGTGATATAGGGCTTGATTACACAGAGCACCTCCAGTTTTGGATTTTGGTTTTCATGGGTAGCATGCACATGGCTAGAAATGTTGAATTGTGGTCCAGCCAAATCCTGACCTACCTGAAGAAGGTTACTACCTCCAGTGTTGCACCTTCAAAGGTTGTGAGCTGAGGAACAGGATTTGGCCAGGTGCTGTCTGGAGCCAAAGGTCATTGATACTATTTTATAGAGTTCAAGGGTGAGATGATTAGAACACAATGGAGCATAGCCAGAGTTGATGAAGGACCTCTGTATGCATCCAGCTAGACCAGAGGCAGATGGATCTGAGACAAAAATAACCATGCCATCTCAATACATATGTATATTTAAGGTGGTCACATGCTTTGGTTAGGTCATTAAGGAAAACTGAGAACACCATAGGCCAAGGAAGAGCCATGGGGACTGCATTTAGTAAAGCATGTCCTGTGTTTGTCAACAACTAAATTTCTAACAATAGAAACTAACAGTCAGATAGACCAGAATTTGTGTAGTCATCCCTACCCTGAAGTACGTTCAGCAACAAATGTAGCAGGGGATTATCCTTAGTGTTGTTCCTTTTTTGAAAATCACTTGAGAATAGGGTTGTGTGAATACCTTTTTTTCTGAAAATTAAGCTGAATATTTGCATTTGGCAGCCAAATACACAGGTATTCTGTCATTTGGTATTCAGCAGCCCTTTTAAAACAAAATTCAAAAATACAGCTCCTCCCTCTCCCCCAACCCAAAACCCAGTAAAATAGATGTAACCCTGATCCTTCCACCCTCTAGCAGCAGCACAGTGTCACCCTCCTCCCACCAAGCATCGACAATTTGTTATGTTTTATTTTCTTTCTGCGTCGTAAATATATCCCCCAATTGGGAGACTGGCACAAAGCACCCACTTCCACGGCCAGCTGCCATCATTCTTAGAGCTCATTTTCACATAAAACTATGCCCCCCCACACACACACACACACACATTCCTACCTGGAATCACCCCAGCACCGAATTCTTAATAAGCAGAGAGAAAGTGGATAGCACAAGCCTGCCCTCCTCCATGACTGTCCGCCTCCTCATGAATGAAAGTGCTTGTGCGCTTACTCTATCTGTATAGTAAACCAGCTGATCACATGACCTATTCTATTTATAACTTTTCTTCATAACACCTTTCTTGAAATCCTTCGATAAGCTATGCCTCTCTGTTTTTGATTTCTCTATTGCTTAAACACTTTCAGTGAATTCTCAATAACTGGCACTAGGGAAGAGATTAAATAATTCAGTGAGGATGTTAATTTTCTTTTTTGAGTAAATAACTGTCAGGATTATTCTCCTATAGCCCTGAAAAGTTAGTGCCTTTTCAGGAGTACTAGTCAATGTCAGATTTAGGAAATGTGTCTGTTTCTCATCTATTACTGTATATAGGTTAGAATGGTATTCATGTAGCAAGATCAGTAGTTTAACAGGCATTTTGACACTGAGTCTGATGTACTGTAGATAATTAGAAGAGACTTACAAGATTCTATAGATGTGGCAACTGCAAAGTGCACCCACAGTCTTTGCTGATCTATCAAAGGAATTTGACATTGTGGCACAACCCAGTCTCCTGAAAAACCTTAAATAGATAGGGCTCTTTGACCTTGTGGATAGTTGATTCCAGATCCTAATATAGGGCAGGTCTCAATCTGCCCACACTTAAGTCTCACTTTACCCTTATCTTGCAATCTTCACAGGTATGGCCCAAGATTATATCTTGAGCCTATTTTTTCTCCATTTTCCTAAATGCTTGTACCTACTGAATTTGTCATTCACATGTATGTGGATGATATACTGATATATGCCTCTGGTAACTCTACTTCATACCTGGTTGCTCAGCATCAAGTGTATTTCTTCAACATCCAGTATTGTTTCTGGGATAAACAATTGGCCTTCAATTAGAAAAAAAAGCCTTACTGACCTTTTGTACCAGACCAGATTCACCCGCTTCCATATCCTAGATGGAATTTTGGTTAAAGATTTCACCTTCTTCAAATTCCTAGGGAGTTTGATGGAATTATCATTTTGACTTCAGTGTGCATGCAGACACCATCCGTCAAAAGCTTCAACCCAAATGTGGAGCTCTTTGCAGAAATAAAGGATGTATTCCAGTACCTACATGAAGATAAATACTTTTGTAAATAATCCTTCCAATGTTATATTTTGCTGACATTGTATATTGTGCTGCTCTTAAATACATTCTGGCTACATTGGACAACCTCTTTTACTCTTTATGTCACTTTGCAGTAGACTCCCCCTTCACACCCACCACTGCTCTTGTTAATCATCTTCTGTCCCTCCTTTGAAGCCAGGAGTATCTCTCTCACTGTGCCACCTTTATTTTGAAATTCTGTCTTGGCTCCCTCTGCCCCCAGTTAATTGATCTGTAACTTTTACCATAGATCCATCACCATTCCTTACAAAAAATCTGTAGACCAAGCTACATTTTACTTCCAGTTCCTTCTGGTCTTCCTTTCCTCTTGCTATTCAATTTGCCTCTTCTTCTTCTCTATGAAATCCCTCATGACTTCTCTAATCACACCTGTAACTGTCCTTGATGGCAGTGACCTGGCATCATTATCCCCCAAAATTTCATCTTTAGGCACCATCTCATCTCAGCCAGGACCAAATATATTATTAAATCCATCTATGGCTATTTCACCATAGCTAATGTATGTTTCTATGTCTATATTCTATGTTTATGTTGACTCATCTACCAACTGTATCTTGGTAGTATCTGTGTGTGGCCTTTGGGATTTAATTCTAAGAAGTGCAAGGTCATGCACTTTGGAGCCAGAAACCTCAGCACCGTCTGTTGGCTGGGGGAAGTGCAGGTATCTATTTTAGAGGAAGAGAAGGACCTAGGGGTACTAGTCACCTGGCACAAAAAGGTATCAGCATAGTGTTGGAGGGTGGCAGCAAGGGCAAATCAAATGCTGGGGTGCATTGTCAGGGGTATCACCTCAAGAAGAGAAGAGGTTTTCCTGCCTTTGTACAGATCACTGATGAGGCCACAATTGGAGTACTATGTGCAATACTGGTGCCCTTAACTAAAAAAGGAAGTAAGATTACTGAAGGAGATGCAGCTTAGGGTGACAAAGATGATCATAGGTCTGGGGAATAAACCCTATGAAGAAATATTGAGGAAACTTAACATGTGTTCCCTTGAGGATAGAAGGGAGGCATGATACAGACCTTCGAATACTTAGAAAGCATAAACAGGGTCATAGCAGGAGGATTGTTCCACTTAAAGGGAGGGGGAGGGTCATAAGAGGGCACAGTCTGAAGTTGGAAGGGGGTAGATTCAAGAGGGAGATGAGGAGGTACTACTTCACAGAGACGGTGGTGGCTAGGCAGAATGCACTGCCGTTAGAGTTGATTGCACTGAAGAGAGTGGACAGTTTTAATTGGGGATGGGATAGAGTCAAGGAGGAAAGTACAGATAAGAACAAAGAGGGGGAAAATCTGTGGCAGAGATGGAAAGGGACTGGGAGGGCAACTGTAGGAAAAGTAGACTGCAAGCTGCACACTTGGGAAGGCTTGATAAACCTATAGGCCATTTTCTGCCAGCACTTTCATATGTTTGTATATTAGTGTTTAGTAAGCACTTTAAAACTAAACTGAAAATTTTGAACCTTAATAACTTTCACACTGTTTGATGAAATTGCATGAAGTTTTGCATACATTGTCAGGATGCCAGTTTCTTATGATCTGCCAAGTTTCATGACAGCTTCTGAGTTCCAAGAAGTATCAAAATAAGAAAATCTGCACATTTTTGACAGTTTATTTGCTCGTTGCAAGAGCAAAAATGTTTTGGAATTTTTGCAACATTTTAAGGGTAGAAGATACTAAACTGAAGTTTGTGACTTTTGAACATTTTGTAAAAAGTATTAATCAGATCTTAAGTTATATGGCTTTAAAAATTTGACTTCTCAGCTTGCTCAGTATGGTTTTCAGGATAGCTGTTTCTTGTGAACTAAACATTTCTTTTTATGGCTACATGGGCAGAGCCCTGCAAGTGTTTTAGGATCACGTCACTGTAGGAGAAGGGACAGTGAGCAGAAATGATCCCTGTCTTCCACTATAATGATATGGTCTGCTGTCCACACCGCTGTGGTCACTGCTGGTGTGTGGTGTCTCCTTCTCTCTTCTCCTCCATGAATGGAGTTTGCCTCTGCGTAGCACTGGCTCCCCACCCCCGCGCACTACACTCTCTTTGTTCTACAATTGCGGAACTGACAGTGGCCAGCGAGAGCAAGATGGCAGCTCTGACTCAGTCTGCACATGCATGTGTGTCACACATTCGCAGGTCTGTCATTGCTGCCATCTTGCAAGTGGCATACTGCCAGCACCGGCCTTTCTCTGCCACAGCTCCAGTGAGGTTTTTTAGCTCCATTCTGCCACTGCTCCAAAAAGCTCCACTGCCACTCCAAAGTACTCTGCACAGCCATATCGGCTCTGACCAGAGTTTGTTTATTTGTGAGACAGTTCTTAGGTCATAAAATAAAGGTTGTGTGGACTGCCATCTGGATTTTAATTTTGACCAAAAAACTGAAAAAGCATAAAAATTATGCTTAAAAAACTGCTGAACCTATCTAAACTGGACTTGTTTAGCTTCATTCTGGAGTTTGATAAAGAATGACCAAGAATAATGGTTCATTGGCAGATTTAAATATTATGTCAAGCTTAGTGAGGGTTGTCAATTCTTGTGTTGTGAGCTGAGAATTCCTATGTTGTGAAAAAGTGCAACCTAAGAATATCACCTTGCAACATAGGAATTTACACTTGGGTCAAAAAAAAATACTCATGCTTTAGCCAATGTCTAAGAAATTTTCACTATTTTTTCAATATTTTTGTGCCCCTTCTCATGAACAACAGAGGTGAAATTATTTAAATCCAGCCCAAAAGGTGATTTTGCATTCGATCTTCAACATCGCCTTTTGGGTGGGATTCAAAAGATTCACCTACCAGGTAAATGAGGCTGTGGGTCATAAAAAGACTACACTGAACATTTGGGGTCAAAATCTTAAGAAAACAACAAACTCATGAAGAAATGTTGAAATGGTTCAATGTTCACTCTTAACTTTGGTAAGTTTTAATATTTTGACCACAAATTTTCAATATAGTGATTTGTTCTCCCCACCACATTAATGTGACAGTTGCCATTTTTTAAATCCAGTCCAAAATGTGTCTTTGCACCTGTGGCACAAAATGATGTTGTAGGCAATATTTTATAAATGACATTTGTCATGTTTAGAAGGGGTATCACATGAAAAGGGTGAAGTTATTTGATTGAAGTCATTTGGGCAACTCATTAAGAGCAATAGCATTAACAGCAACTATTCCTTAACAGTGCATGGACAAGAGAAAATGCACTGGAACTGCGATACCCCACTATCCAATTGCAGCATGGAAGGAGAATATTAAAATGGGGGGCATGAAATAGTGAGACTGATTGTGATGAGACACACCTGTGGTACTGGTGTGCCGGGTGTTTAAAGAGTGTGTCTGGGCAGTAGATTCACTTATGTGTCCATAGGCTGACATTGAAGATTGCCGTCAAATTTCTTAGAAGTCAGAAAGGGATGCCAAGAAGTAGCCCTTATGTGTGTCTATGTCATGTGGACTCACTGAATTGCTAGTCAGCTTAACTGATTTGCCGTTTTAATGTTCTCCCATATTGATGCACTCATTTGACATGGAACCTTTAGATGTGGGTTGTAGATAGACTATGATAAAAATATGTGGTCACAAATTAAAAACAAATGTTATGAAGAAATGTTGTGTGTTGGGCCGGGGTGTGACTCAATGGATAGTGCGTTGTCTTCCTGAGCTGGAAACTTGAGTTCAGGGATGAGCTTGAGGAGCTTGCTAACCAGCACTACGTTTGGGCCAGCACCATTGTGCACCATTTTTCCCAGGCTGGGAAGGAGATTGTGGACTGTTCTGCTGCACAGACAACACTTAGTAGCAGACTGCAGAGTCTTCGTTCACAAGGGGTTGTTGTGAATGTCAAGGCCTGATGTGGCCATGTACTGCACTGGGAGAAGTGGGATGATATGAAAAGTGTGGTAAACAGCAACTGGTAAGATGAAGGCCCAGTTGCTGCAGGACCTTCAGCATTGAATGACCATGTACTGCTGGGCATATGACAACAGGTGGCTTTATGCTGCCATGGTGTCAATCAATGAGCAGAATAATACAGGCATCCCTGGTAGTGGAAAGCGGTCCCAGGGATTATGAATCCTGTCCAACTTCCTCATGCTGTTCTTCACACATCACCTGAGTCCATTCTTGAACCCAGGTCACTGCTGTGGTACCAGTATCTCTCCTCCAGAGCAACCCACAAAAATAAATCTCCACAAGCTCCTCCAACCAAACCAACAGATCAGTTTTCTTTTTACTCATACTAAGCCATTTCCTTCTTTATGTCTACTGGCCCAGTGGAACATTGACCATGCTACACAGGACACTGAGGACGTATATAAAATAAGTATAGTTTTATGGTTATACTACTTTGTTTTTCCTAGTTAGTTATTAAAAAGCTACAAAACCTTTATGACCCTATCACTATTCTTATTTTACAGTACAACTGGATGTTCCCTTGAGACCCCCATCCCAAGGACCCTGTCATACCAGGATAGTAAGATATAATGGTGCAACTCCAAGTACTAAGACTCTTTTTGCATTGGTTTCACTTATTAGGTTGTTGGAAATGTATGGCTTGAAATATCTCCACTATTCTGTTAATTCCAAGGGACTTGCATGAATTAGGATATGATTCTACTATGACAAAAAGAAGGGGAAATCATTGAACCAAACAAAATTAATGCAGACATTAGAGATGAAGAATGAAAAATGGACAAAGTAGGGAAATAAAAACATTACAGTTTGGAGTTGTAGGAGTCTTGGCAAACTGGAGGTGTGGTTTGCTTTTCCTTTGGGTTGTCAACCCTAATGCCCACCCACTTCTCCTAGGAAGAAAACATGATCTCTTTCATTATGCAGGGCATGCAGGGCCCCATTTGAAGATAGCTGTAACTGATTCTGTTACCCACACATGGTGAGCCAGACTTCTGTACCTCCAAAGAGTATATGCCTATGATGCACAGGCTTGGAGCTGTATCATGTACTTTGGACGAGTCTACGGGGGGTGGACTTTAGGGTTGAAAACTCAATGAACACCACACTACTGATTTCCCAAGACTCCTGAAACTGCAGTCCCTAATGTTTTAATTTCCTTACTTTATGCACTTTGTAGTCTTCAACCCTAACCTCTGCATTAATGTAATATTTTGCAATGAATATTATTTTAAATGTATCTTATTTATTGAATGTTAAGTTTCATAGTCCTCCACGGTGCCCCCCACCAAACACATACAAAAGCAAATCGTGGTCAGCTCAGTATGTTTTTCCTGGCAAACTTTTTTAAGAAGAGATATGCAGTAATTAAATAACATATGCAGGTATGATATACTTGACAGAATATTCAAACATCCTCAAAATTTTATATTTTGTAAGAATTTTAGAATTCATCTATATAGAAACATATAAATTGTCGGCAGATAAGGACCGCCAGGCCCACCCAGTCTACCCATAGGCCCTATACATTGCATGTGGCCACTGACCCTATGTGATCAATGGCTTTTCATCACTTTCTTCCCTCTTAAGGTCCCCTTGTGCCTGTCCCAGGCATGCTTAAACCCCTTCACTGTGCTTGCCCCCACTACCTCTTGTGGCAGACTATTTCAAGTGCTAACTACCCTTTCTCTGTACAAAAACCTCCTCACATTACCTCTTGATCTACCCTCCTCCAGTTTCATATTGCTCCCCCTTGTTCTAGTACTTATTCTACATTGGAAAAGGTCTACCACCTCCACCTTGTTTATGACCTTGAGGTACTTGAAAGTTTCAATCATGTCCCCCCGTTATCTCCTCTCCTCCAGTGAGTACATATTGAGGTCCCTTAGTCTCTCCTCATATGTTTTGTGGTGCAAGCGGTGCACCATCTTTGTCGCCCTTCTCTGGATAGTCTCCACCTTATTTGTGTCCTTGTGCAGGTGTGGCCTCCAGAACTGCATGCAGTACTTCAGGTGAGGCCTTAACAATGTTTTATACAATGGCATCTCCACCTCCTGCCTCCTGCTAGTGATACCCCTGCCTGTGCACCCCAGCATGCCACTGGTTCTTCCTGCCACCTTTGCTCACTGCTTTAATACCTTAATGCTATCAGAGATGATAACCCCTAGGTCCCTTTCTTCCTTTGTGACAGTCGGCTCCTCTCCTTCCCAACTTGTAGCACTCCGCAGGGTTCCCTATACCCAGGTGCATTATTTTGAACTTTTTTTGCATTGAACCTCAATTGCCACATCTCTACCATCTTTCAAGCTCCTCCACATCCCTCTTCATTTTCTGCATTAATTCTAGAGTATCCACCCTGTTGCAGATCTTGGTGTCATCTGCAAACAAGCAGACCTTTCCTTCCAGCCCCTCTGCAATGTCACTAATGAAGGCATTTAACAGGACTGGTCCCAGTACTGATCCCTGCAGTACCTTGCTGGTCATCCCCTCTCCACAGATTGCACCCCATTTACTACCACCCTCTGTCTCCTGTCTGTTAACTAGTTCCTAACCCAGTTCACCACCTTGTCTCACATGCCCAGACTACCCATCTTGCTAACCAGCCTTCTACGTGGGATGGTGTCAAAAGCTTTGCAGAAATCGAGGTAGGCGACATCGACTGCCCCTCCTTGATTTACTTCACTAGTCATCCAATCAAAAGAATCTATCAGATTCATTTGACATGATCTTCCTGCTGTGAATCCATGTTGTCTCAGATCCTGGGCACTCCTGGATTCCAGGTGTGCCACTATCATTTCTTCTAGGAGTGTCTCCACTATCTTTCGCACCACTGAGGTGAGGCTGACCGGCCTGTAGTTCCCAGCTTCCTCCCTACTGCTGCTTTTGTGCAGTGGGGCTACATGTGCTCTCTTCCAGTCCTATGGAGCCATACTCATTTTGAGTGAATCCATGAACAGGGCTGCCAGAGGTGCTGCTAGTTCCATTCAGAGCTCCCTTAATATCCTCGGGTGGATGCCATGTGGCCCCATGGCCTTATCCACCTTCAGCTTTGTGAGTTCTTCCAGAACTCTCTTTCCACTGTGAATGGATTGGTGTCCACTTCTGCCCCCCCCATTGCCTCTGCTACCCATCTGTGGGTAGACCTCCTGTGTTACACTTTTTAGAGGTTTCTGCTCATTGGTGTGAATTTGGACTAGTATACTGTACAGTATATCTGACCTGCTATGTGACTCTTGAAAGTGCACATCCAAGTGCATAGATACACTGATAAATAGAATTTCATGGTGGAAGGTGTCTGAAGGGCCATCTAGCCTGCCCTTACTATAATACTTCATCCAACTGATCTAGTGTCCTGGTAGTTGTTTTCCTCCTTCTTTACACACCTTAGCACACAGGAGCATTTGAAGTTAAAAGAACCATAAGCATCAATGGATGAATTATGTGCTCTGCAATTTTGTGCTTTGTGTAGCTGCCCAGCAGCATCTACCATGTGGTTCAAGTCAAAAATGTCAGTTGTGGTACTAAAGCACCGAAACAGTTACATTAGTGAGATGACCTGGTACTTCACCTCTAACAATGAGGCTTCATCATGGATTAGTCATACTTGCAGACAGACATCTTTTAAGTACATTCCATACAATTACTTAGCATGAGTAAAATATGCATACTTTGATTTATACATATTAAATAATTATTAGTCAATTAAACTGCCATGGTTATTGCCAGGTTATGCCATAATTGCTGAGTATATTTCTATAAACAAAGTGCAAGTGGTTGTTGTGAAGACTTAATAGATAAATTCATAAATGGAACTTGCTTAGAAAGTGCTTCCTGCAATGATTCTTAATATAAATACAATTAATTCTATACAATTGGATAACATACTTGGCTGCATGAAATGAAACATGTGACAGATACCAAAGAATGTTGCTGCTCTGTCCACTAAAGGTATCACATTTCATGAGAGTGAATACTATTAGGAAAGTGAAAGTTTCTCATTAAATTAGAGATTTTCTTCTGTTTTAAACATTGATAAAAAAATCAATAAATGCAAATAAATTAAACAAGTGTACTAATATAGACAAATGAGATTCATGATAAAGCATAAGAATTATATTCAGTCATTTACCGTCATTCGTGTTCGTAAATTTGTTATTCTTTTTCATATCACCTTGATGTTAACAGAAGCTGTAAGGTATCGTGCCCAGAATGGGTAAATTGTGACAGTCCATGACAACACTTAGAAGGAAACAAAAAACAGCAGTCAGGATAACCAAAAGTCTTAGACTGCCACAAGCCCCAATACAGCGCATAGGGCTTGCAGCAATCTAATGGTGTTTTCTATTCCATGAGGCAATTGTCGCAAGTTAGACCAACGTTTTCTTGTCTAACTTGTGGCAATCCTGGGGTCCATTTTTCAAGATCTTGAACCAGATATTTGGCACCAGCTACCATAATTTGTGGAAACTGTTGCAACTGTGCCCGACATTGTAAAACTGAGTGCAGTTGTGGTGTAGGCTTTGGTGCACTGCCAGAACATAAGTGCCGTGGCACAGGACTGGACTCAAGCCCTGCACCACGCTTTGAAAATCCTGCCCAGTATGTTTAATGCACCTTGATTAGACTGCCTGTCTGTGTTTGTTCACTGGGTTCTCAGCTTCACAAGCAAACACAGTTTTAATATCATCATGTCAGGAAAATGACCTATTATTTTATTTCCTTAATTAAAAAATATTGTTATCTGCTATAACTCCAGGCATAAGAAAAAGTACAGTTTTTCTACATTATAGTACAGCTTATTCCCTATTAGTCTTATCTGTACAAATATAGCATATAATGTAGTTTTAAACAAACTTATAACACATCTTGTAAATGGAATATAATGACCCTATTATAAGACATTCAAAATAACTCCATTCTGGTTGTATCTTAAGTGCAACAACTGTCAAAATAAGGGGTTTTATACTACTACAGCTTTCTCCCGATTCCACTCACTTAACTTCCTTGTACTGCTTGGTTGCACCTGTAAACGAGCTTCAGCTTAGTGTGTCTCTCCTGGTAAAAAACAAATAAAATATCTGATTTAAATATCCTGGGTCATTAGAAATATTTCTGATCATTTTTCCTAATTCTATTAATTTGTTTTTCTTCCTTTTCTTTTTTAAGTTGCCATGATAATATCTTCTCTGGTTTGTCACCTTTGGCATAATATTTACTTTGTGTTAATAATAATTGACATTTGAGTAGCACATATGGTGAATGAATTTTTTAGGGACAGCAATTCCTGTAGTACGGATGTTTCTGAATTGGTTTTATTTAATTCTTCTTTTAGTGTAATTTGGTTTTCCAGTTCTTTCATTTAGATTTGTCTCATTTTTTACATTTACTATTAAAGGCAATAGGGATATCACTGATATAAGCCTTACATCTGTCCCAGACACATACAATTGATATGCTAGTATTATCATTGTTATTAAAAATCATAGTATTTCTTGTTGCATTTTCTTTATGTAATTTTCATCCTTCAGTAAAGTGGGATTTAATTTAAAAATGTTATGCAGTTTCCCAATGTGAGCAAATATATTTAGAATCACAGGTGCATGATCAGAGATTATATATATATTTTTATTTTTAACATCATTTACTGTATACTATAAGAAGTCTGAGACCAAAAAGAAATCAATTCTGGAATAGTTTTTACATATGGGTGAATAATATGAAAAGTGTTTGCACATTGCGTTAGCTTGACCCTATGGATCGATTAATTTAAGATCGGTCATAAGATTAATGCTTTTGAGGCCCATGAAGTAATTTTTCCTTGAATTATATTGGACTGATTCAAGAAATTATTTAATGTTAAATTAAAATCCACCCCACCATAATCCATGAAGACTTATATATTAAGATAGAGTCATAGATTCACAGACATGTGCCAGCAGAAAAGGACCTTCTTGGCCTATCAAGTCTGCCCTTTTCCTTTCTTAACATGCCCCCTCCCCCTTAGAGTTCCCCCTCTGTTATCTAGACAGTCCCTTGTGGTTGTCCTAAACCCTTTTGAATCCCTCCAGCATTCCTGCCTCTACCACATCTGCTAGCAGACTGCTCCAGGGTGCCACCACCCCTCAGTAAAGTAATGACCCCTCCCATTCCCCTAACTCCTACCTCCCTGCACCCTCAGTCCATGCCCTCTAGTTTTTGTGCCTACCTTCTCTTTGAATAAGCACCCCCCCACACACTTTATTGATCCCCTTCACATACTTGAATGTTTCTATCATATCTCCACTCTCCCTTCTGGTTTCCAGTGGGTACAGATCCAACACCCTCAACCTCTTTTCATATGGCTTCTCCCTTAGCTGATGCTCCTTCTTTGTGGCCCATCTCTGTAATCTTTCTATAGCATCTATATCTTTGTGTAGGTGAGGTCTCCAGAACTGAACCCCATACTCCAGATATCCAAGAAAATTTGTTAAAGAAATTTAGAGAATTCTCATTAGGGCTGTAAGAGTTTGCTAATGTGTACATTTGTCCAGATATGAAGAACTGCTTCCTTATCAATAGTAGATCTCTTAACTGAAACACCAGAATTTTTTTTAAACCACATCACTAGCCCTCTGGCATAGTTACAGTATGGAGTACTGATCCTTGTTCCTCATCTCTTAGAATGATACAGAAATTCCCCTTGAGCAAAGTATGATTCTTGAATCATTAACCAATTTACCTTCTGTTTGTAAACATAATTAAAGATTTTTCTAGGCTTAATCCTGTCATCCATATTTATTAAAATAAAATTGTGCTTTGAATTTTTATTCCCTGTTTTTAAAATGTTTTCCCTACTTATATATTTATTGTTCATAACACCTGATAGTCTATATAGAGGATTGTGAATGAGCAGTCATACACAACAAGGATACTCTTGTATCGAGAGGTTTCCTTGATAACAGATGACCTTGAAAGCACAGCTCGAAAGGTGCTTTGTTACCAAGGGAACCTCAAGATAAAAGAAAATCCTTGTTTGTGTTTGACTGCTCATAGACAGTCTTTCATGGAGTATGGGCAGTCACTGCATAGAAAATCACACAAAACAATCTAGTGAAGACAACGCAGAACATAAATTTTAACATTTACTTTTTTAACTGACAGTGTGCTGCAGATGTTTCTGCAAGTTCAAGTTTAAAAAAAATCAATTCCAGCTTAACTGGATAGAGGAAAACAACTATGTGGCAGCATTCCAAGTTGTTCTGCTGTAGTAATGGCGTCACTACTGCAGCAGAACAACATAATGATGTCACTACTGCAGCAGAACAAGCATATTCCAGGCATGGAATTCCATGCTTAACAGCATTCCACCATACACTAATTTGTGTTTCAGTTTTCACTATGTAGATAATTCCCAGTTGGTATTCCAGTCAGCATGAGAGGAGCCCCCCCATATGCAGCCTCACAAAGTATCCCTTCCCCGGGCATTTTAGGCACACAAGGAATATTTCCCTAACTCTCTTTCCTTTCCCCCACCTTCCTACCCCTACCCCCATATTGTGTCACCCTTACCCCAAGAAGGTTTGCAGGTAGAGCAGTATATTAAAGCATTCCATCTTTTCTGATACGGCATGTAACACTCTTTCATTTTGTTAACACAATTTGTGTAGCCCGGTGATAAATACCCTTTATTCTTATTAAGGAGCACATTGATAAAAATGTACAATTTAATGATAGTTATGAAGTATATTTTCCAAGTGGTTCTCCACTTCACTCCCTTCATACCCTTCCTCCAATTCCTACTCCATCTACAAAGAGGGCCATTAGAAGAGGAGGCTGCTAGACTGCTTTACCCCTAGTGACACCCACCGCCAATGGAACTCTTTACTACTGAAGAGCTAGGCCCTTATAATATGTAATATTCCCTTATTCCTATTCTTTCCATATAATCCTTTCTGCATTACATTATTCCTCCTCTTTTTTTATGTCTGCTTTCAACAGACTAACAGTTCTACCCTTCTTGTCCATTTGTTTTCATTTGTTCTTCCCTTCCCTCCTTTTTCCTCCTTTCTCCTTCTATCTTCCTTCCCCTCACTCTTCTCCTCCCTTCATTCCCCTTTCTTTTTACATTAGCATTTCAGTGATTTATGATATATATTTATTTCTTGCTTTAAGATTCTATCTGTAGATGTCCACACTTGCAGAGGAGAGAGGAAGTAAACAAAATAAAAATAAAAAACAAAAACAGCAAAAATAGAGAGGACAATCAGTAGTCCATGTATTTGTTATAGGAACTTTCCATATCACCCTGTTTTATTCTTTAGAGATGGTCTATTATCCTCTGCAGGGTTAAATATTCTGAACATAGACTTTGGGTGGTCAATCATTCGTATTCATTTTAAATATATGGAGGGTGAGTAGAGTTCGATTCTGTCTTATCTTCATTTCCCATAATTGTAGATTGTTTGTTAGGTTTGAATATTGCCTTGAAAAATTATGTTAGGTCAATGGAGTTTACTACAGAAGGCATCTCTTCAGTTGTAACTGACAACATTTTCCCTTCTATAGTTCGCTGCCACAGTGGTTGTCACTTCCAGCTAGGTTCATTATTAGAAATGATAACAGTCCATTCCAAATCTGGTAATGCTTTAATAATTCTGTCTTCAGAATTTGACATATTGTTGCTCTGCAGTTCTTTCTGTAATTCTGAATTATCAAATGTTCAGCAGGAATGTGCTTGAGACTGTAAATATGCTACTGCTTTGCTTGCATTGGTAAAATATTGCATTTGTCCATGTAAAAAAATATGAGTCTGGCAGGAGGTAAAGGGGCAAATTTAATACCCAAGTCTCTCAGCATTGGTTTTACTTCATCAAATGATTTTCTGGTTTGCACAGCTTCAACACTGAAGTCTGGAAATACTGAGACTTTGATCACTTCATATTTTAGTCCTTTTTCCAGATGGGCATTCCTGAGTATTTTATCCCAGTCTGTGTAATAATGTGGCTTTTTAAACACAGGTCTGGCAAAATTAGCCAGTGTGGTACCTTCTGCTGCAGTTCTTATTGCACTGCATCTATGTGGTCTGTCAGTTGTAATTTTCTCTTCAGGAAATCTTAGGCCCATTGCAATTATTACACTTTTTTTTCTCAAAAAAGAGCACAGGGTCCCCATGGCCTTCTATTCCTTATGGGACACATATGAGCTTTGAATAATTTCTCCTGGTTTTTTTGCTCCATAATTTCTTTCTGTAGCCATTTTAAATGTTCTGCTTGTTCCAACACAGTTTTATGCAGCTAGTGCAGTTTGTCTTCAACGTTCTAACCTATTTTTGATTTGGTATGTGTTCAATGGAAGTGCAACCATTTTCTCTTCTAACCCTTAGACCATCCTATTAATCATTTGAAGAGAAATATTTATAGAATCAAATCCTTTTTGAATATCAGCTGTTACCTCATTATTAATTTGAGTTAGTAATTCTTCTATAACTTCAATATTTATTTCTGAAACTTTTTCTGTATGGTTGCTTTTACCTACATCCACTTTATTGACAGCCAAATTACTTACTTGTATAACAGCTGCATCTAATATAGGCTGAGATGGGACAGCTCTCAAAGCACTAGGTATGTTATGTCTATTTTCAGGTGAAGTAATAATATTTTCAGTTGGAGGTTTATGACTATTAGCAATATATTGACAAACACAAAGAAACATAGAAGTTGACGGCAGATAAGGAGTGCAAGGCCCATCCTGTCTGCCCATTTCTTTTTCTACCTTATGAATGTGCCATTTGCCTTTGCTCTGTCAAGGGCCTATCTATTCATACTCATCTGTATTGCTCCCTTATGCCTGTCCCATGCCTGTTTGAAGCCCTGCACTGTATTCATGTCCACCACTTCTTGAGGTAGGCCATTCCATGCATCCACCACCCTTTCTGTGAAAAAGAACTTTCTCACATTACCCCTTAATCAGCCTCGCTTTAATCTCATGCTGTGTCCTCTTGTCCTGCTATTTTTCTTATATTGAAACATGTTAGACTCTTTCAATGCCCTTAAGGTGTTTGAATGTTTCAATCATATCACCTCTTTCCCTTCTTTGTTCAAGGGTGTGCATATTGAGCTCTGTTAATCTGTCCTCATATGTTTTCTGATGCAGTCCCTGCACCATTTTGGTTGTCCTTCTCTGGACTGCCTCAATTTGGTTAATATCCTTGTGAAGGTATGGCCTCCAGTACTACATGCAGTACTCCAGATGGGGCAAAACCAGTGTCTAGTAAAGAGGGATTATTACCTCCCTCTTCCAACTTATGATACCCCTACTAATACACCCCAACATCCCCTTAGCCTTACCTACTGCTTTAGTGGTCTGCTTGGATGATTTCAGGTCATCAGTGATGATGATGCCCAAGTCTCTTTCTTCCCTTGTGACTGCCAGCAACTCCCCTCCCAGCCAATAGGTGGCTTCATGGTTTCTCTTCTCTATGTGCATGATCTTGCACTTCTTTGCGTTAAACCCCAGTTGCCACTCTTCCAATCATTTTGCTAGTTTATCCAGATCTCTTCTCATTCTGCCCACCCCATCTGGATCATCTACTCTGTTGCAGATCTTGCTGTCATCTGCAAACAGACAAACCTTACCCTTCAGTCCATCTGCTATGTCACTGATGAAGATATTGAAGAGGACTGGCCCCAGGACTAATCCCTGAGATACCCCACTTGTGACTTGCATCTCTTCTGACAGCATACCATTTACCACCTCTCTCTCTGTTTTCTGCCCATCAACCAGTTTGCTACCCAGTTGACCAACTTCTGACCTCCCCAAGCCTACCCAACTTATTAATCAATCTTCTAAGTAGAACAGTATCAAAAGCTTTGCTGAAGTCAAGGTAGGCAACATCAACTGCTCCCCCTTGTTCCACTACTATGGTTACCCAATCAAATAAATCTATGAGATTAGTTTGATAGGACCTTCTTTTTGTAAACCCATGCTGTCTTGGATCCTGTGCTCCTATGGATTCCAGGTGTTGCACTATCCTTTCCTTAAGGAGTGCCTCCATAATCTTGCCCACTACTGAAATAAGACTGACTGGTCTGTAGTTCCCTGCCTCCTCCCTGCTACCACTCTTGTAAAGCAGGATCACATGAGCCCTTCTCCAGTCTTCTGGGACCTCTCCTGTGCTCAGAGACTCACTAAACAGTTCTGATAATGGCTCTGCTTGTTCCACCCTTAGCTCCTTTAGTACCCTGGGATGTATGCCATCAGGTTCCATTGTCTTTTCCACCCTAAGGTTATCAAGCTCTTGTAGGACCCTTTCTTTTTTGAAGGGACTAGTGCACACCTCCCTCCCCCTTGTGTCCATGGTGCTGAGCTGTGGGCCCTGCCCTACCTTCTCTTCAATGAATACTGAGCAGAAGTATCTATTTAGGATAGATGCTTTTACATGGTCCTCCTCCTCATATGCCCCCTTATCCCCTTTAATCTTAGCAATACCCCTTCTGGACTTTCTTCTTTCACTAATGTATCTATAGAAAGTCTTGTTACTTTCTTTTACTGTTTGTGCTAGTGTTTCCTCAGTTTGGGCCTTTGCCTGCCTTACTGCCTTCCCTGCTTCCCTTATAGAAGTTTGGTATGCCTCCCTATCTTCGTCCCACTGCGTTCTCTTATATTTCCTAAAGGCCAGCTTTTTAGATATCAGCTTTTCTGCTACTGTTTTTGAGAACCAAAGTGGTTTCTTTCTTCTTTTACACTTCCTATTCTGTCTAACACAATGGAATGTTGCTTCAAGTATTGCATCCTTAATACTTGCCCCCTTTGCCTGTACCCACTCACCTATATTTCTTTTTGTCAGGGCTAGCTTAACTCTGTTGGCTATCTTATCAAATCAGCTCTTCTGAAGTCCCATATTTTTGCCTTGGAGTGGGATGATTTAGTTCTAGTGGCCAAATTGAACCATGCCATTTGATGGTCACTGGCCCCCAGGTGACCTTCTACTTAGAGATCTGTAATCCTTTCCCTGTTGGTCAGTACTAGATCTAGGATAGCCTTGTCTCTTCATGTTCATTTACCAAATTGTTTGAATTAGCCAAAAGACTAACCTGCTGTTATATTGCCAATTTTGTTTTTGACTTAGGCAGGTTGTTCTGGACCCTGGAGGTCAAGAGCACCTGTGAGGAGTGCATCACAGTTACACTTTCCAAGATGGCTCAGTGAATAACACACTAAGATGGCAGGCACAGAATGTCTCCAGCTACAACAGTCAATACGACATGAGTAATGCAGAATGATTCAGCTGCACAAGTAAATTCCAATGACAAGGCAAGTCAAAATCAATAAGACGAACTCGGGAAATAGCGAACTCAATTTTTGCCAAAAACTGACAAGCAAGAACAACCTGCAGTAGTAGTAGTAGTAGTAATGATTTTATTCACTTTATAAATGAACATGGTAAAAAATCCCATTGAGTACAAAAAATTTATTAATTTTCAAGGGACACCATAATAAAATACATCTTCTGGTTACAATCAAGGGAGAAAGATAAGTCGCAAACATACAAGCATTACAAACAACATATAAATATATAAATACAATTAGCCATTACGTTTTTCATCTTATCAGAAACATTATACCCTTCCTGTGATGCTTATCCAACTTCTGATACAGTGCAACATTCTCGTAATTGACCAGTTTCTTTATGATACCATTGCTTAATTTGAAACCAGCTTACATTGGTACCATAAGGTCTCAAAATTATGGGTAAGTTGTTCCATATTTTAGGACCTACAGTAAGTAAGATATAGAGGCACAACCAATTTTTGTTCTACATTTTGGTACATCAAATTCTATGTAATGGGCTGATCTTAATCCACTATTCGGCTGCTTTATTAACAATTCTTTGATAATGTCCTCAGGCAATTTTTTTTAATAGAATTGTACATCATTTTTGTTATGTGCTGATTTCACCTATTGTCCAGATGGTCCCACCCCAAGTCAATCAATAAATCAATCGTTTATTTATAAAAAGGTGCCTTTCCAAAACCAAGGCGCCTGTACAATAAAAACAAATAAAGTAAAATTACATACATTATATAAATTCCAATAAATATGAAACCACATAAAAACTCTTCAGTTACCAAAAGCCAGATCAAAAAGATAAGTTTTTAATGCAGTTTTAAGACTCTGGATGGTCAGGCAATCTCGTACTCGATGAGGTAGAGAGTTCCGCAGGGACAGAGCAGCAGAGCTGAATGCCCTTGCTCCCGATATCTGCAAACGTACCTTGGGAACCTCTAGCAATCCCTCATTGGTGGATCAGATAGGACAGGAGGAACAGTATGGGCAAAGGAGATCTTTCAAGTAGCTCGGTCCCTGTCTCTATATAACTCACAGTGATGTGTATATCAATGTGCATCCATTATATATCTAGCCATTTTATTGTATATACTATCTAATTTTATCAAATCTGTCTTATTTGCCCCTCCATAGACCACATCAGCATAGTCTATCACTGGCACTGACATTGTATTTACAACATGCAACATAGTTTTTCTAGAAAGGCGATTTTTTTATTTATTTTATATAACATTACCAATTGCTGTCCCAACCTCTTCACCATGTTATTTATATGTAATGACTATTTACAGTGCACATCCATCCATAACCCCAAATATTTGTAATCAACCACTTGTTGTAAGATAGATCCATCTTTTACTGTTATCTCCAGTGTCTTGCTAATGTGTGGGTCTTTATTTTTATGTTGAAATAAAATTACTTTAGTCTTACTACTGGTTAAAACCAATTTATTTATAACATAATAATTCTGTATATCATCAAATTCTACCTGTAGAATTTGTTGTATATAAGAGGGATCAGCTCCCGAAATGTATCATCAGCATACTGGTGGTATGTCAAATTTTGTTGTTTAAATTCCAAGTCATTAGTATATAAATTAAAAAGAAGAGACCCCAGTATCAATCCCTGGGGTACACCCTGCTCAATCTGTCTGAATTCAGAGTAATATGTATTTAAACATACCTTTTGTTTCCTACTCTTTAGATAATTATTAAACCAGCATTAGATGTTATCAGAAAATCCAAAGTATTTCAAGTTGTTTATTAATATATCATGATTTAAGGTGTCAAGTGTTTTTGACAAATCAATCATTATTGCTCCTGTCTGTAACCCATTGTTCATAGCAATTTGAATATCCCCTGCTACTTTTAATAATGCAATCTGTGTAGTATATATTTCTCTGAAACCAGACTGATTACAATTCAAAATGCCATAGGTACTCAGATAATGCTTAATCTGCTTTGCTACCATTTTTTCACAGATCTTTGCCACTACTGGAATCAGAGATATTGGTTGGTAATTACTAATTTCATCCTTTGTTCCAAATTAAACAAATAGGAATTACTTTTGTGGAGTTCCATTTGTCAGGAAGTTCAGCAATAATTAATGACACATTAAAAATTTCATCAGGGTGTAAGCAATCACTGGTGCTGCATATTTCAAAAGAATTGCTATAAATATCATCAAGTCCATTTGCCTTTGTTTTATTAATATTCTATAGTTCTGACATTATGTCCATAGTGTTTATTTTCCCAAAACTAAACAACTGCCCCATCATTCCATTTTTATTATGTGACTTTTCCTCTCCATCTAGGGTAATATTTTCTACCTATTCACTTACAACATCCATGCTCCCCCCAAAAAAAATCATTAAAGCAATTTGCAACTTTGGGGTCCTGTTCCATGTCATTACCATTAATATGAAAAGTTTATGGGTTACCATTTTTTACTTGGATTTTGTAGTTTATGAAATATTCCAAAATTAACCGGGATGAGAAAATTGAGTGTCTTCTAATACATATTTATATTAACCAACTTTGGCCTTTCTCACTTCTTTTAAATATTTATTTCTTAAGGCCCTGTATCCATCCCAATCAGCCTGAATCATTGATCTCTTAGCTGTTTGCCATTGAGTATTTCTCTTTTTATGCAGATTATGCAAGTCACCATTATACCAAACAGCATTTTTTAAAACCTTGATAAATCTTTCTCACAGGTGCATGTATACTGCAAATTTTAACAAATTCTTCTTTGAAGTACTGCCAAGCCTCATTTACAGTGGAAATTAGGTCAATCCTCTCCCAATTTACCTTTTCCAGGTTCTGCATAAAATTAATATAATCAAAATGCTTAAATGTTCTTTTGAAGCCCCAGTATCCAAGTTTGGTCCCTTTTTGTTTAGCTCACATACATACCACCCCCTGGTGGTCACTAAAAGCATCCAGTGAAACATCACTCATTTTATAATTTTTCTTTTTGTAGTAAAGATCAAATCCAAAGTCCAGGATGCCCCACTGTCCATAATATTAATTTTGCTTACCTCCTCAATTAATTGATTTAAACTCAGTCTTGCAGCTATGTCAAACAATCCATGCTAGGCTCTTATTAGCTCCCAGTTTGCATTAAAATCACCAATCAATAGTATTTCATGTATTAATTAAAATTTATTTAGATGCTTGTACATAATCTCAAATTTTGATGGGTGTACAGTAGGTGGTTTATAAATTCCCATTAACATTATGGGTTGGGAAAAGGGGAGTCTTAATTCCACTGCTAGTATGCCAGTGCCTTGATAATCCACATCATTACAGAGAGTTATGATATCTAATTGTTGCTTGGCATGCATCACTACACCACCCCCCCTTTTATTATGATCATGTCTAAACATTTGGTAGCCATCTATCCCAAGTGTAGTAGATGGCATGTTTACACTTAGCTAAGTCTCAGTCAACAAGATTATATTTGCCTGATTTTCTAAATCCCATTCTCTAAAGACGTCCATTTTATTACATAAGCTATGCATATTGAAATGAACAAAAGATAACTCTTTCTCTTTCAAAATATTCATACAGGATGCTTCCATATGTTGTGGTCCAGGGTTTAAATGCACATCCCCACTCTGCAGTAGCAGTGAAGTTACAAAAACAAATTTAGCAGAAGTTCTTTTCTTAAAACAAATTCTAACTATTACTTTTCTCATTATACAGTTAATCATCCTGGCAGTGGATATACGGGCCAGATCTCCACTGACAGTCCCCATTTGAATGCTACTTTTGTAAAACCTGAGCAACTAAGAACTCACAGCAGCATCTACCATCTGTTTTGTCACCAAATTTACCACAATTTGCAAACTCTACAGGAGGACCCAATCTCCCTACTACCAGAAATTCCAAAAGGAATGGTTAAGAAATGACAGTCATGTAATATGTTGTCCTTTTTTTCAGTTACCAGGGACAATTGGAATAGCCGCTTAAAGGGGTGAGAAACTGAATGTAGGTAACAACACAGAATGTACTGCTTTAGTGGAAAGGGAGATAAAAAAAGACAAAGCCGGAAAAAGAAAATAATAGCTCAAACAAAAACTTCAAAAAAAGAGCAGAAATTAACAAAAGAAACAGATAATGGAGAAAGAAATAAAGACTTAATGAATGAAAATTTAAAGGACAAGTTAGATGAAAGACAGAACCAGGATGTTTCTCCATCAGTTATAAAAGACCAGGAAAGCCAGCAAAATGAGGAAACAAGCATAACTACAAAAATGACACAAAATAAGGAGTTGGGAAAACAGTTGCAAGATAAACCTTTACAAACAAAAAGACAAGAAGAAACAGAAAAAAAGAATGACATTTTAGGAGCAGTTAGCTATTTAAAATCTGAGATTTTACAGATGCTGGGTGAGACTAAAAATTCATTATCCAGCCAGACCACTTGTTCAGTGGTGATGGTATCACTTGTGGCACCAGTTAGTGGGGTTTGGGAGTGAGCCCAGGTTGTTGGAGGGTCAACTGGATGGAGGAGGATTGAGCATCCAAAGGACACTCTCCTCCTTTGAGGAGGGAGGTATGCCACTCCCACTGCAATACCACCACCTGGGTGCACGTGGGTGAAGGTGCAGCTGGGAGCACTATGTAGGGGAGTGGACGTTGGCAGTGGTCTGGAGTGATGTCGCGTCTCACTGTGTGCCATCTCCATGGACTCCATGGCATGCTGATGTCATTGGGGAGGGGAGTAACTAAAAAACAAGAAAATGGCCCTGCTTCCTTGCCTGGCACTGGTGCTTGGACTGGGAGCAGCTCAACACTAGGGTTGATTGGTGAGGAGGATTGAGCCACCCCCTTTCCCTGCCAGGGGCAAACTGTGGCAGGATGGGGGTATCTCCGTCCAAGCTGCTGGTACACCAGGGTGAGGAGTGGAAGAAGAGGGCACCAAAAAAGCATAAATAAAAAATTAATTATCCAGGGTTACTGATTCTTTGGAAGAAATAAACACAAAGCTGGAAAAACTAACCATTAGAATGGATGAGCTGGAAACCAGGGTCCCTAAATTAGAAGACCAGACACTGTATTTTCCTAAGAAACAACAGCAACTAGTAAAGCAACTGCAGAAGCTTCAACAGAAAGTAGCAGAGCAGAAGGACAGGGCAAGAAGGTGGAACATGTGAATATGCAAAGCACCAGAGGGTCTGGAAGGCACAGCACTTTCCCTTTCTTAGAAAAAAATGCTTACAACTGCTGTGAACCAAAAAATCCAGAAGAGAAGATAAGCTTTGACAGAGCTCATAGGCCAGGGTCAATATTTGCATCTAACAGCTTTCCACGAATAGTATATGTGAAACCCCATAAGTATCAAGATTGGGAGGCTATACTACAAATAGCAAGGACACAGAAAGAGTTAACATCTGAAATCACAGAAAGAAGGAATTTATTTAACCCTGTAAAGCTTAAATTGTATCAAAAGTGCATTCACCTTTCAATGCTTCACCCAACAAAGTTAAGGTTTATAATTTATGACAAATAACATACCTCTGATGATACAGAGGAGGCAATAAAGGCTTTTATCAGTAAATATGGAGCAGCATCAGAAGAACAAGAGAGAAACAAGGAATATGGCAGAAACAAACCCTACCCCTCCACATCTACCTCTGGTATTGCCCAAATATGGAAAGATAACCAAGTAAACCAAAAAGAAAAGAGGGAGGTTAGAGCAAACGCTCAGAAAACACAGTAAAGAAACAAAATTCAGATGCACCTTAGATGTTAGCTAAAAAGGAACTGATGAATAAGTAGGGTGGAGATGAGGGGAAAGAAAAGGTACTAAACTATAGCTGCATCTGAATTTATAAGAATGCATGGGTATAACAAAGAAAATATATAAGAAAAGGAGGGACAGTGGCCTGCACTTCAGTGTATAGTGTTGACAAAGTTAGTAACCGCTATTATGGGGGGATGTCGGGAACCAGCCAGATTCCCGACTTTTGGGGGGGAGCAAAAGGGTGGGCAGGGAGGAGGTAATGGAGATAAAAACAAACCAAACACCAACTACAAGAAAAAGCTTAATGAATTTGGTCCAATTAATCCAAACATATGGAGTCCAGTGGAAGTAATAAAAGTAAGAGATAGAAAGACACATGGGAATCAGGAGAAGCAGAATAACACTGAGCTTATACTATGTGTAACACCTTAAAAATACTGTCATGGAATGTGAAGGGCCTGTGAAACAGATCTAAAAATAAACAAAGTAATACATTATTTACAAAAACACATTATCATTTCTGCCATGTTACAAGAAACTCATTTCGCACATAAAGTATTCCAATGGTTTGCAAATCAATTGGGCCTTGGAGTTTCAGCAGAATATTTAAACAACTCTAGCGGTGTGTCAAATAATTTTAATAAAAGAAAGTGTTTATCCAAGAATACAGACCAGTTCAATTGATCAACAAGGAAGATGGGCAATGACAAAAGTCAACATACCAAATTTTGTAATGTACTATAGCGACAGTATATGCCCCAATATGACTGACCCAAGATTCTTTACAGGGTTTTTCCTACAACTAACTACATTTAGCCCACTACACATTATAGAAGGTGATTTCAACTTAGCAATGAATGAGCATGATAAGTCAACTAAACTGGATACAAGTTCTGCTTCTTATAGAAAAGTAATTAAAATATGTATGATAGAATCAGGCTTAATAGATCCATGGAGGGAAAAATAAAACTCAGAAAAAAAAGAATATATTTGTATCATTCTATGGCACAACACTCATGCTCAAGGATAGATTATTTTTTAGTTTCAGAAACAATAAAACATCTATTAATAGATATACGGAATCCAGAAATCATCATCTCTGATCATTCACCATGTATTTTAACAATAAAAATCAATAAAAACCCACTAAATTATAGAACGTGGAGAATGAATCAATCTGTATTAGAAATACCACAAACATCAAACAATTGAGCAAAAGAAATGCAATAATTATTTGTAAACAATACCATACAAGACACAAACATAATTAATATTTGGGAAACTTTTAAAATCTGGTTATGGGGAAAAATGATAAGTATAGAAACACACAGGAAATAAAACAACAAAACATTATTACTAAACAGTTGGAACAAGAAATTAACAGCTTAGGTATATTGCATGGAAATACTTTGGTTGGAGAGGTATTTAAAAAATTAAAAAAAAGATCAGTACAATAACATAATGACAGAAGCAATAGAAAAACAAAATGATGCCAACAAGATCAAACTGTTATGTAATGCCAGATAAACCATTAAAGCTACTAGCTTGACAGACAAGAAAGGAGCAAAAACAGAACTACATTTTGCAGATTAATAACGAAAATAGACAAACAGGTAAAAAACCACAAGAAATTAATAAAACGTTTGAAAATTATCAACAATTATATAAATCACAAATGACTGTGTCAAAATGCAAAACAGATAATTTTTGGCAACACATTAATTTTCCACATATAACACAAAGTGACAGTGAACAAATACATCAAGAAATAACAAAATATGAAATTGAACAGGTAATTAACAATCTGCTGATGGGCAAAGCACCTGATCCAGATGGGATATTAATTGAAATGTGTAAATTTTAGAAACAATTACTGATCCCCACTTTGAAGACATTATTTAATTCCTTTAATACTGACCACAAAATTCCAGAAACTTTCAAAGAAGCAAGCATACAAGTATTTCATAATAAAACAAGGACTCGCTGAACTGTGCATTATATAAGCCTATCTCCATACTTAATGTCGACTACAAAATCTTCACAAAAATCATAGAAAAAAGGTTAGAAACAATATTACCACAAATCATAGATTCAGAGCAGAATGGTTTTATTAAAGGAAGGTCGTTAGCAGAAAACATAAGATGCACAAATGATATAATATCATCAAAAGAATCAACCAATGTTATATTGCTTGCTATTGATGCAGAGAAAACATTCAACCCAGTCAAATGGGATTTCATCTTTGCAGTAATGAGGGAGCTTGGCTTTGGAAAAAAGTTCAGTGAAAGGCTACAACTACTATATAATGCACCAACTGCTAGAATTAACACAAGACAAAACATCTCAGGCAAATTCACCTTACAAAGAGGGACAAGGCAAGGTTCCCCCTCTCTTGTTTAATCTTTGTAATAGTAATGAAGGCATTAGTGATAGGCATCAGATCAAACAATCAAATTAATGGCATAACTATAAAAAATAAAACATATAAATTAAGTTTGCATGTTGATGATGCTCTTCTAAACCTAAAACAACCAGAAAACATTATTAAAATAACTTATTAAACTTACAGACAACTACAGAAAAATGTCAGGGTACAAAATAAATTGGACTAAATCTGTAATTGTAAAACTATACAATGAGAAAGACATAATTATGACAGACCAGTACAAATGCCAACAAACAAACAAGCAAATACAATACATTGGGGTTAACATAGCAGCAAAAATTGATTCATTATTTCAGGCTAATTATAACATAACTCTTATAGACATAGAACATGAACTTAATAGATGGATATCATTACCTTTAACACTAACAGGCCGCATCAATACCATAAACATGAAAAGACTACCCAAATAAATGTTTCTGTTTCTGGTTCTTTCAATTCCAATTCCACAAAACTTTTCCAAAAAACTTAAAACAGTAATAACCAATTTCATATGGAAAAAATAAAATAATTAAGAATAGCATATATATCATTAATACTACCAAAAAGCATAGGAGGGTTGGTGTTACCTGATTTGTACAATTATTATATTGCAGCACAGATTGCTGATGTCTTGAGCTGGATCAAAGAAGATAATTAAATGCCAAAATCAGCCATACTGAAACAAGATTTACATCCTTACCCAAAAATAAGGAATTTATTCAGCGCATTATCAGAAAATTAGATATATGAATGAGTGAATAACTACTAAAATCACAATACAGTCTTAGATAAAGGCAAATCAAATATTAAAATAACAAATAATTCTGTTAGACTACACTCCAATTCATATGAACTACAACTTTATTCCTTCCACCACTGGAAACTATTTTAAATATTAAAAGAAAAGGGTATAGAAGAAATGCAAAAGATATATCAAAAGGAGGACTTAAAAACCTTTGAACAAATTAAACAGGAATCCAGTATTCAAACACTCATGGCTATCAATATCTGCAAATTAAAAGCTTTAATAATAATTCTAAGAAACAAAGGCAATATAAGGAAGAAACAACGTTAAAATGATAAGCCCAAACTAATCTCCAGTATAAATCAATATCTAAGGGAACAAACACACAATATACACCAAAAACTGAGAAGAAAATGAAAAACAGACTTGAGACTTAATATAACAGACGGTATGTGGCAGGACATAAAATAATCTTTTACAACTAATGTTAAGGTTAGTAAATTACAGCTAATACAGCTTAATATAATGTATAGAACATACTATGTGCCTTCAAGAAAACATAAGTTTAATAAAAATATAACAGATGCTTGTTCCAGATGTGCCAATACCTCTGGCACATTAATTCAACTGCTGTATTCCTGTCCTTGTCTGTCAAATTTCTGGCCTAAAATAATAAAAATAAAAAAATAAAAGCATAAAAGTAAATTTGACAATGGCACCTCTTTTAACTATTCTAGCCATATCAACTATACATAAGAATTTTGAACTCCTATCAACAAAAATTCATAATTATAGCATCCATCATAGCAAAGAAATGTATTCTTATGAAATGGAAAGACAGGACGCCACCAAACTATGAAACATGGATCAGTTTAATGACTGACACTATGATTCTGGAAAAAAATATATAAAGAATGAACAGAGAATGTTTGAAAAACTGTGGACCCCCTTCCAGGACAATATACAACAAGGGAATATATGACAAACTAAAGAAAAAAGAATAGATAAGAACCTGGACCCCATGGTTATAATGTCAGCGTACAACCATTTATTCTGATAACACATGACGCAGTAGTCTGAATCTTTATCTGATGAACCAAAAAAAGAAAGAAAAAAGAAAAATATAGGCAGGTTGGTCTGCATGGAGCTGGTCGATGCAAAATTTTCAGTGTCATTAAACATATTCTCTGATGCCAAAAGCAGTTGATGAGTATCGGAATTTCTTCGGGTTGCAGATTTAGTCATACTGGGCAATGTGGCTGCAGAGTATCCTTCCTTTACAGGTGTTAGGGATAATGGGGATAGAACCTTAGGAACCACAGATGTTGTCAACAACAGTTTGTAGGTTAGCTGATAATTGTAGCTGCTTAAACTGGGTTCTCATTCTCCTTGTCCATTTAAAGCCCATACCAGGCTAGCTTGTCTGTCCAACCCTCTTTTCCTAGCTTGCTTTTTCTGAATGAAATGTTCATTAAGGTCCTTTGCTTGGCGTACCAATTTAGACATATTTTAACATGTTAAACTCTGTCTGTACAGACTGCACTCTGTTTTTTTTCCACTTCAGTGGATCCATACTTTTTTTTTATTTTATGCTATTTGTTTTTGTCTGGATACCATGTCAAGATATTAAATTGTTTAGATGCCCATTGTGTGGGAGACAGAACTTGCAGCTGTTACAGCTGTTCCTCAGTCGGCCATCTTTGTATCGTGGCTCGTGCCTTCTCTCATCGTCATGGTGGGAAGACCTCTCATAAAGAAGACAAGGTCACCAAGAAAAAAACTCCAAAAATTCAAGACACAGAGAATGTCAGAAGCAGGGGAAGAAGCAACACAAGTCAACAGATCAAATCAAAACAAACAAGAAGAATCTGAGGACAAAAGTTTAGTCTGGTTTCATCAGTGGAGCTCATAGTAGCACAAGTGTGTATTTTGTCAAAAGGCCTTTCATGTGTGCTTTTAAAAAGGAGTGACAAGTTTAATCTGAAAGTATATTTGAGAAAGACCTTTTACAAGCAACATCTTAAAAAGTAGCATAACTGTAAGAAAAACATGGGGTTTATAACTATCCTAGAATAAAATTCAATATCCACTGATGCCCATTCAGCATCCTTGTCCCCTAAACGTCATACTGTTAATTTGATAAATGACCCCTTGGAGTGTGTATCATTTGATCCAGAAGAGGCACTGGAATGTTTTTTTTTACAGGAGGGACAGTTCTGCACATTTTCTGACATAAATGAAGAACATTTCCAAATTAAGAGAATGACTTTTATTATTTTTTTTAATTTAAAGTTTATTCACACAGTTTCCACCATAAAAGGCAGCATACAGAGAAGCTGACAAAGACACATTGATACTTAATAAAATGATGCTGCCCCCCCTCACCTCCCCTTACTGCAGTAACCCATCGCAGAACCCGTAAATGCTGAGCCTCTAATTAAAAGGCCTTATAAAAGCATTGAGCCTATTGTAAACTTAGCTTGGAACCAGAGAGATTAATGAGTGAAGGGGATCCCAGATTCTAACATAAGTTGCCAGTCTGTTGTGTAGGCTGGCTATTGCTTTTTCTATGTGCAAATTGGATCAAACTTCTCTTACCCATTCCTGGAAAGAAGGGGAGGACCTGTCTTTCCAATGACGGAGAATTATTTTCTTAGCCAAGATGACCATGGATATGTGAAATTTACGCACCTTGACTCTAGTGGAAGACAGGTCACCAGGACACATACCTCAGGGATAAAGTATTCTTGGAGGCCCAACAAGGGGTCTAAGGAGGTTTGAATTGAAACCCAAAATGTGGAAATACTTGGGCAAGACCAAAGCATGTGAAAAAGCATGCCCTCATCTTGCAAACATTTGTTACATTTATTGGAGTCTAAGTAGCCCCACTTGTGGAGCTTAACCAGGGAATATTATAGGTTGTGTAATGCGTGATATTGCATGAGATGCAGTCTATCCTGAGAGATAAATTTGTGACATGGCTTCCAGAGAGAATGCCAATCTAACTGCAGATGGGGGAAAAAGTTACTCCAAAATCTTGACAGCCCAAAAGGGCCCCCCGAACCTTTTGTGAAACAAAACCTGATATAATTTAGAGATTGCGCCAGAGGACCCAGAGAGTGGGGATATCTTGGGTATCAGAGAGGAGATGCTCTGAGAGGGAGGAGTACTCCCAGGGAGATTACTAGCAAATGCCTCAATTGCAAGATTTTGAAGAAAGAAGAAATCGGAATGTGAAATTTTCTTACCATCTCCTCCACTGATAGCCAGTGCCCCTTATCATCAGTAAAGGTCGAGAGCTTCCCCTCTTCGAGTAGAGGCAACCAAAGATGGGAGTTTTGATTCTTGTTAATAGTAAACGATGGAGAGTTTCATATAGACTGGGCCAGGTCCAGATGGGGAGAGTACTGCAAAAAGAAGCACATCTGTAGGTAGGCCCTTAAAGAGGTCCTTATTATGGGACAATCTACAGCCATACTTACTTGAGATAATTTAAGGAAAAATAACACGAGAGGGTCCAGATTATTGGCCTTAATTGCGTCCAATTCTATTTTGAGCCAAATGGATTGCGCTTCCTCTACCCCTGGAGATACCCACCATGAACATTTCGCAAGTTGACTAGCCCAATAATATATAGCCGGGGGGGGATTCGCAACCCCCCTTCCAATTTAGGAGCTGCCAGCTTATGGTAAGCCAGGCGGGGATACCTATCAGCCCAGATAAATTTAGTAAAAATACCGTGAACCTTTTTGAACCAGACTAAAGGAACAAAAGCATTAAGAAGGGACAACGGGTAAAAAATCCTAGGAAATACATTCATTTTAATTATATTAATTCGGCCCCACAGAGAGATAGGGAGTTTGGACCACCTCTCTAAATCATGTATAATTCCCTGCAGTAAAGAATGTAGGTTTTCCTTGAACTATACTAAGGGGTTACGTGAAAGTTTAATGCCCAGAAACTTAAAAGACCTTGGAGTCCAGCATAGATCCAAGGGACTAATATCAGTTTTGAAGACTTTGTGATTTAAGGGAAAAAACAGGGACTTACTGGCATTTAATTTATAGTTAGACAGAGCACTGAACCTTGCCACTTCACTTATTAAGGCTGGAACAGAGGATACCAGATGGGATAAATGTATTAACAGATCATCAGCATATGCGGTAACCTTCACTTCATGCCGCCCAATTCTAACTCCTTGTATGGAGTCATTATTGAGAATGTTTTGGATAAGAGGTTCCAGATATAAGTTAAATAATAAAGGAGAGAGGGGGGGCACCCCTGCCTAGTACAGGAATGAAGCAGAAATGAGTGGGAGAAGGCCCCGTTCGCAGAGATCCTTGCCGATGGGTTTTTATAAAGGGCGGCAATCCAGGAGATAAACAAAGAAGGGATTTGGAAAGCCTCCAAGGTATGAAACAAGAAATTCCAGTTCACACGGTGGAATGCCTTCTTGGCATCCAAAGAGACCAGGCCCGCTGGGAACCCTGCATCCCTGGTAGCCGAGAAGACATGCGACAAAGTGCGTAAATGATCAGAAGATAATCGTCCTTTCATGAATCCCACCTGGTTTGTACCTATTAACCCAGGAAGAACCACTACTAACCTGTTGGCCAGTATTTTAGAGAGAATCTTGACATCTTGGTTTAAAAGAGAGATGGGTCTATAACTTTGAACCTTATCAAGGTCTTTGTCAGGTTTGGGAAGCAGAACAATCAGGGCCTCATAGAGATATGGATCTGTATCCTCCCCAGATAGGATATGTTGAAATAAACGACCAAGTATTGGCAGGCAGTATAGCGCAGTGGTCTAAGGCTCTGAGCTACAAATTTGGTGACATCCAGCAGACCAGACCTGGGTTTGAATCCCACAGCTTCCACTTGCATACTGTGTGACCCTAAGCAAGTCACTTAACCTCCTTGTGCTCCCAGGTAGCTCCTGGAAAAAAGCTTTCAGCTTAGTGTGCTATACCTGGTTAAACAACTAAATAAATAAAAAAAAAAGTATTGGTACGAGAAGGTCTCGAAAGACCTTGTAGAATAAAGGAGAAAATCCATCTGGACTAGGGACCTTGTCAGCAGGCAATTCACTAATAACCTTGGCAATCTCCTCCTGAGAAATAGGGACAACCAGAGTTTCACCGCACCTGTCAGGGAGAAAGGGCAAGTAGGAACCTCTTAAATAACCTTGTATATCTTCTGGACAGGGAGGGTGCTCCCTGTCGCTATACAGTTTAGAATAATAAGCAGCAAATTCCTGGGCTATTTCATTAGAAGACACTATGAGAGTTCCGTCTGCTGATGACCTGATGGGTGGGATAAATCTCATCGACTCCTGCTGTTTAATACGCAATGCCAGTAAACGTCCCGCTTTTTCCCCTTGATCTGTGTATTTAGCTCTGGTACGAATAATAGCTAATTCTGCTTTTTCTTGAAGTAACCCCAGATATTTATCCTTTAATTTCAGGAGTTTCTGAATATCCTCATCTAGAGGATTAGTCGGAAGGTTTGTTTCCAGAGATCTAATTTGGGATAATAGGGATTTAAGGTCTTCCTCTCGCTCTCTTTTCCTACCAACTGCCATGCTAATCAATATCTCTCTCATGAAGGCTTTAAAGACCCCCCACCAGAAATCAAGTTTTACACCCTCTAAGGGGTTTAGTGAGGAAAAATATTCTATTTTTTCCCTAATAAGTTTACAGTATTTAGCATCTTTAAGAAGTTGATCATTGAGCGTCCATCTAGTTTCCCTGTTAACTGAATTGAGCAGTACCAAATTGCATACCACCAGTGACTGGTCAGAGATTGGGCCAGTTTGAATTGAGGAGGTCTTCACCCCGGGCAGGAGGCACTGAGAAATAAGTAAATAGTCAATGAGGGACTGTGAGCCATGCGCCATGGACCTAAAAGTAAACTCTCTGGAATCAGGGTGTAAGACACGCCAGACATCACAGAGCCCACATTGATCTAGTAGCTCCCTGAGTGCCTTTTGTCCAGGGGTAACTCCACCCAGGCCACTACCCAGTCTATCTAAGTGAGAATCAAATACTTGATTGAAATCTCCCCTAAGATAATTTTAATGGGAATCATTGGGAGAATGACAGATATAAGTCTCACAAAGAATCTGGGTTGTCCTGATTAGGGCCATAAACACAGCCCAATAAAATTGGGACAGACCAGAGGGTACCTCTGACCAAAATAAATCTACCCTCGGTATCTTTGATCACTTGTGTAGGAGAAAAGGGATACTCTTTAAATCAATGAGCATGACCACGAAAGCTATTTGTTGTACCCTGGGCACTGTAAATTGATCCCACTGTTGCCTTTTAATTGCAAAGCTTCCTTCTAATAAATGGGTTTCTAAAAAAGGTTATCGTGGAGTTAAACAAACTTAAGTGTTTAAGAACCTGAAATTGTTATGTTGCTTTCTGATCTCCTTAACATTCCAAGACACAAATGTTAACTCATTCACCATCCAGAAGAGATGACAAACTGAAATAGTTATACTCAGCACACGAGATGTGGAACTCCACTACCTGTATCCCCTGGGTTACTGCAGTAAAGCCACCTCATCTTCCCTAGCCCCCCAGAAGTAGATACCACCCATCCCCAGTAACTCCCCACCATAACCTTCCCCGATCCCCCCTCCCCCAATCTGACACAAGCCATGTTCAGCACAGCACTGGTTCGAATCCTCTGCCCCACCCCGATAGTAAACATTGATGAATGCTTGTTTGCACACTAAGGACTGCCTTAAGAAATCGAGCCCTGACAATTGTACCCCCAACAAGAACAGTAGTCCTGGGCCTCGCCTCATTCAGGCCAAGATATGGATATGAGAAAAATAACATGGGGAGCTATGATAGGGCCTGCCCTAACGCCTTCACCTGTGAAAAACCACATATCAAAATCGAGGCACTGGTTTCAGCAACACCTGGAGGGAAAAATGCCCCAGTTTGCATTAAAGATGAAAGTTAAAATAGTAAAGCTGGAAACTATAGACCAGAGGAGAAAGGCATAAAAACTACCTTTCCCCACTCTCAGTCAGAGTCCAGTAAACAGGGCCTCTGTGAGCAATTGGGAGTGCTGCCTCCCAGCTAATCAATGCTCCTGTTAAAGCCCTCATGAGTAGAGTTTCCCTGCAAGTCCCTAAAGGTAGGAGCGCCCTCTAGCAGTCAATTCCCAGACCCAACCCAGTTGGAGGGCAAGATGGAGAAAGTCCAGGACCATCACAACAACAACGTTAAAGAAGAAACCAAAATACTAGCCCACAACCAAACTGGGCCCTTTCAATTCCCTGCAAAAATTGTTGCCAAAAAACCCTGGCTCACAAACCCCCCCCCAAGAACGCTCAAACCCCCAGTGTCCTTCCTTGACAGACCTCTGTGAGTCCATTATAAAATGGAAAGAAAAGAAGGAACGGGCGGGCCTGCGGTGACCCCCAAGTTCACTGCAAACCATGCATCGCCTGAGTATTTGCATTCCTAAGATTTCTCCGAGGAAAGAAAAATAAAGTTTGAGTTCTTGGCTCAGGTGCAATGCTCGAGTATTATGCCATCACCATTCAAGAGACTTTGAAGAGAGAAAGCATGGACTTAAGGCTCTCAGGGTTTCTTCATGGTCTTCATAGCTTTTCCAGGATCCGCGTAGTTGAAATCTGTAGTCTAGCTGGATAACTCATTCTGAACTTCAGGCATGAAGCAACTAGCTTGGAAATGATAGGGTGAAATGCCCTGCGTTTCGTGCGGACCGAGATGGGTAGATCTTGGGAGATTCTCAGCTTTTCATGTTCCCAGCGAACCTCTTGCAGGACACGCACTTTTTGTAGAAAATGTTGTTTCTCTAGATAATTCAGGAACCGGCACACGATAGGGCGGGGGGGGTGGCTTAGGCAGTAAAGCCCTGTGGGCATGCTCTATTATGTAGCCAGAGCCAAATGGGGATGTGCCTGCCACCCGCTCAACCAATTTCTGAATAAATGCTTCGACATTTTGGCCTTCCTCTCCCTCCGGTAAGCCGAGAACCACCACATTGTTTCTTCGGTTCCGACCCTCAAGGTCCTCGAGCTTGGCTTCTAAGCGAGACATTTTCTGGTACATTGAGACCAATTCAGGGTCAAGGCTACTAATTCTTTTCTCAATAGAAACAATTCGGGTTGCGTTGTCAGAAACAGACAATGAGAGCTCATCTAATTTTCTGGATAATGACTTCAAGTCCATTGCCATATCCTTCATTTCCTCTTGAAAGGGTTTGAATTCCTCTAGAAATCTGACCAGCATTAGAGGTTTCTGATCACCACTTTTGCTTGGGAGATCAGAGCTAGAACCACCCGAGGCTCTGTATTTCTTAGGGGCCTTCTCGGGAGTTGCTGGAGGGGTATGCTTCTGTGGGGCTTTCTTCATATAAGCCTCCATCCATTCAGAAGATAACCAGAACAGATTGCAACAGCTATTGTACAGCGTAAAAACTTAGAAATGAGAGAAAATAATAAAATAGAGCACCAAAATGAGCTAAATAAGAGACGGGAAGTGGGAGCTGCTTGAGGGAGCTGCTACTCTGCATTCTGCATCACGTGATCCTCCTCAGAGAATGACTTTTAGACTGAAATCTACTTTTTGCCCTGCAAAATATATTTTGTCTGCAATACAGACATTTTAAAACGTAGTACTGAATGAAGTATAAGAATTGTTAACTTACAGAAAGTCCACTGCCGCTACTTCAGAGGTTGGCAAGAAAGAGGAGCAGCTAGACCAAGGTGGGCTCAGGGAGGGAGAGAGTGGTGGAATAGAGGTGCATCCCTCCAACTGTACATCTCCACAATTCAAATGCTGTTCTGGTGGATAGTGGTTCCTCTATGGAGGCACCTGCAGTGGAGACCAAGGAGGATGCTGGGAACCTCCACAAGCAAGACCCACAGGAAGGTGGCATGGGACCCCATGAGGTTGTCCTGGTGGGTGACTTAGTAATTGGGGGTAGAAATGGCGGAGGAAGGGGAGAGGGAGGTAAGGTGCCTGCCTGGTGCCATGGCTTGGAGGGACAGGAAGTGAATCCTCAGGATAGTGGGCCCAGCTGCATGAAGGAGGAAGCTGGATGTCATTGTCCACCTAGGGACAAATGACTTGGCTAGGAATGGGATCAGAGTAGTGGAAAAGGAGTTTGTAGAGTTGGGGAGGGGCCTTAGACAACTAGCACATATGGTAACCTTCTCGGAGGGGCTGCCTGTCTATGGCACAGGTGATGCTAGGGTACTCCACACCATAGAATTCAATGAATGGTTAAAAAACTGGTGTGGAGCTCAGTATTTTAGCTTCATTGGGGACTGGGAGCCACTTGGAGGGATGCAGACCTATACTGGCGTAATGGTCTGCATCTGTCCAGGGGGGGACCAGGATCCTAGGTGACAGGTTTAAAAGCTTCATTGGCAAGCATTTAAACTAGTCAAAGAGGGAGGCACTGAAAAGGAGCAGGGAAATCCCAGCCTCCCCCAGCAAAACATGGTAATTAGTGAGGTAAACACCAAGGTAGAGAAGTCATTAGGGAGCAGCACAGAGGTAAATGCAAAAAAAAAGGCAAAGGGAGTAAGGACAGGGATGGGGCTAAAAGGGGTAAGGCCATCAAAAATTGAAGGGTGCTGACTATCAATCCCATAGTCTGTCTAACAAGCTCCCTGAACTAGTGGCCTGGATGGAAGAGGGATGCCTGGATATTGAGGCAGTCACAGAAACATGGTACACAGAGAACCATGACTGGGATCTCAACATACCAGGATACACAATCTACAGGAGGGACAGGGAGGGTAAAAGAAGAGGAGGAGGAGGAGGAGGAGTAGCTCTCTATGTAAGAGAAGGGATCAAAGAAACAGAACTAAAGAGTAAACAGGGAGCAGATGAGGCACTCTGGGTCACCCTGGAGACAGGAAATGGCACCACAATCCACATGGTGGCTGTGTACAGACCACCATCTCAGGGGGAGGGAATGGACAAGGAAATGATAGAAGGCATACTTAGAATGGCAGAAACAGGGGAGATATTGTTGATGGGGGACCTGAATATGCCAGATGTTAACTGGAGCACCTTTGCTGCAGGCACATCCAAGAGCAGGGTCATTCTTGATGCCCTACAAGGGACATGCCTCAGACAGCTAGTACTGGAACCCACTTGGGAGGGAGCAATCTCAGACCTGGTACACTCAAATGGGGATGGAGGAAGAATCTCAGATTTAGAAGTGGGTAGCCATCTGGGAACAAGCAATCACCAAACAGTGTGGTTCACAATAAACACAGCCATAGAGTCAAGCCACACAAAAGCAAGAGTATTGGACTTTAGGAGGGCTGACTTTGGGAAAATGAGAGAGTGCCTCAGAAAAGCACTAGCAAACAGGCAAGAAAGAGGGGTGGAGAAACAACGGGTAGTAATCAAAACAGCCATTACAGAGGCAACAAGTCTTTGTGTGATGCAAATCAACAAAACACAATGAAGAAGAAAAATGCTATGGTTCTCAAAAGAAACAGCAGGGAAGGTTAAGGAGAAAAGGACAGCATTCAGGAAATATAAGGAAACAGAAGGAGCAGGACATAGAACTTTATCAGTTAAAGCAGAAAAAGGCAGGGAAGGCAGTCAGAATAGCGAAGGCCCAAACCGAAGAAAGGATAGCCAACTCTTTTAAGAAGGGGATAATACCTTTTATAGGTACATTAGGGAGTGAAGAAAGACCAAGGGAGGGATACAGAGACTTAATAAAGGGAAGGGAATGTGGGCAGAGGGTGACAGTGAAAAAGCAGGGATACTGAACAAATATTTCTGCTCAGTATTCATAAAGGAAGAGGAGGGGGAGGTACCTAAACCAAACAAGAGAAACACTCTGAAGAGGGGAGTCAATTCCAGTCCATTTACAGAAGAAAGAGTTCTGAAAGAACTAGTAAAATTGAAGGTGGACAAAGTAATGGGGCCTGATGGGATTCACCCAAGAATTCTAAAAGAACTAAGGGTAGAACTAGTGACACCGCTGACTACTCTCTTTAACAAATCATGGGAGGATGGGGTGGTACCTGAGGACTGGAAGAGGGCAGATGTGATTCCTCTTCACAAAAGTGGGAGCAGAGCAGAGGCAAGAAACTACAGACCAGTTAGTTAGACCTCAGTAGTAGGGAAAATGATGGAATCACTTCGGAAGGAAAGAACTGTTGAGTACCTAGAGGCCAGTGGTGCACAGGACCCAAGACAGCATGGATTCACAGAGGGAAGGTCATGTCAGATGACTCTAATAGATTTTTTTGACTGGGTGACCAAAGTAGTAGACCAGGGAGGGGCTATAGACATGGCCTACCTAGATTTTAGCAAGGCATTTGATACAGTCCCACACAAATGATTAATAAACAAGTTAGCCAGCCTGGGAGTGGGTACTAAGGTGGTAGCCTGGAAAAAAAATTTGCCGGACAGCAGGATGCAAAAGGTAGTAATAAACGGAGTCCACAGCGAAGAAAGGAGGGTTACTAGCGGGGTACCGCAGGGTTCAGGACTGGGACAGTCCTTTTTAATGTCTTTATAAGTGACATTGCAGAGGAACTGGAAGGAAAAGTATGTCTCTTTGCAGATGACACAAAGACCTGCAACAGGGTTGATACACAAGATGGAGTGGAAAGGATGAGAAGGGACTTGGCAAGGTTGGAGGAATGGTCAAATATATGGCAGATTAGATTCAACACAAAGAAGTACAAGGTAATGCACCTGGAAACAAAAACCCAGGAGAAGAGTACACTGAGTAGGGGTGAGATACTGACAGCAATAAAAATGGAATTGGACCTGGGGGTAATTATATCAGATGACCTAAAGGTGGGCAAGCAATGTGAGAAGGCAGTAAGGAAGGCTGGGGGGATACTGGGATGCATAGGGAGAGACATTAACAGGTGAAAACAGGAAGTTGTTATCCCTTTGTACAGACAGTTGGTGAGACCCCATCTGGAGTACTGTGTGCAGTTCTGAAGACCCCATTTCTGCAAAGACATAGACAGAGTGGAGGCTGTCCAGAGGAAGGCAACCAAAATGGTGCAGGGTCTGCACCAGAAAACATACGAAGAAAGATTGAAGGAGCTTAATATGTATACCCTTGAGGAAAGAAGGGAGGGGAGGACATGATAGAAACTTTCAAGTACCTCAAGGGAATCAACAAAGTTCAAGAGAGTAGCATCTTTCAGAAAAAGAGATGTGCAAAAATAAGGGAGCACAATTTAAAGATAGATGAGAATGTCTCAGAAGTAATGTGAGGAAGTATTTTTTCACGGTGAGGGTTGTGGATGCATGGAACAGCCTTCCTGAGGAGGTGATGGAGCCAAGAACAGTGAGGGAATTCAAGAATGCATGGGACAAACATAAGGCAGTCCTAGTGGGGGGTAGGAGGAAGTAGGCTGTTGGTTAACTAGGATCTGCAGCTTATCCATTAGGTAGGAAAATGGGCAGACTAGGTGGGCCAAGCGGTTCTTATCTGCCATCAGATTCTATGTTTCTATGTTTCTATGAATAGAGACTGAAGCGTTGGAATAGTTAAAATCAAACAAGGACATTACAATTAAGCCCTCCAATAAAGGAATCATGGTCATTGTGAAGGATACCACATTCCACCTTAAAGAAGTATTGTCACAACTGAGTGGCACAAAATATTATAGGAAATTACAAGATGATCCTACATTGATGTTCCAAGCCTATCTGACTTTGTTTCTAGACAGTCTTTTTTTTTTAATTAAGTTTTATTTGCAATAAGAACTACACCAAGTACAAACAGTGACTATACAAATCCGTTAAGCCATCCCCTGGGACCTATCTCCTTGGTGTTCCACCTTGGCTTAATCCCCATGAGAGGCCCTTTGGGGGGGGGCACTTCCCCTGTCTGAACTTTAGATCAGTATCTGGGAGCACCACAGAGTGATTGTGTAAGACTTGCGAAGAAAGGCGGGTGGCTTACTGTGTGGTTGGCATTTTCTGTGTTCTGTCCCCAGGAGGCGTGGCATGCAATGACATTAGAAGTGCTCATGCCAATGTCTACCCCATCTCTGAATTTAGCAAGTGCTGGCTGTTGGATCCCTGTCTTCCACCAGGAATCTGTAAAGCACCAGTAGCTGACACCCCCCCCCCACACAGGGGAGGAGAGAAGTCCTTGGGATGCTCAGTCCTCCTCCCTTGACCAGACCTCTGACTTCCGGATTTGTTCCTGAACCTGGGTTATCAGCATCACAAGTGATAGCTCTACTGCTGCACCATTGGGCTGGCACAAATTATTTTATTTTCAATAAACAGTTTTATCTTCAGGTATGTGGTACATCAGTGGGGTCATCAATGTCACCATCATATGCCAATCTTTTCATGGATTGGTGGGAAAACATGTCCATCTTTAGCCCCCTAACGAACCAGTAGACTTTCTAAATAGTGTATTATTGCCAGGACCCCTACTTTTCTGCGGCACAGTGGGACCAAGTTCTGCGGCGAGACTACCATTTGCCGCAGAACTTCTGCGGCGGTTTTTTGTAATTTCTGCAGAAGTTCTGCGGCACTAACAAACTACCACATCACAGTGTCAGCTTGTCATCCTGGCTTTATTTTCATGCCAATGGTTATAGCAATCAGGATGGTGCAAAGCACAGTGACACTAGTTCAAAAAATAAACTTATAAAAATAATTTTATGCCTAAAAAAGCAAAACAAGTGTCTCTCCCTTAAGGTCCTAGCCTGTTACATAAATGACATATGCAGAGGGGATCTGATGTGATAAAGAAGGTAATTCTATATGCACTCTGTATATCCCACTAATGATGTTTCCACTGTCTATCACTTATATATTTGTATGTGCTTTCAACACCACTCATGAGGTTCCCACTGTGTATCACTTGCATATTTATATACAATCTGTAACATACATACAAATATGCATATGTGTGTGTGTGTGTGTGTGTGGGGGGTGGTAAGAGAGACAGAGATAATTTGTGTGTGTGTGTGTGTGTGTGTATATATATATATATTTTATTTCCATGAACTTGCATCCTCAATCATACAGGTCCCATGGGAAATGGCTTAGAAGAGTTATTGCAAACTCATTTTTCATGTCAACCTGCTTTCCCTGACACACTGCGTAACACCATCAGGCCATGACATGCATGTGAAGCAATTGTGAGATACAGCTCTCTGGCCCATCACAATGTGCCCACCATGTGACAGAACACTGCACCGTACCTTCCCAGGCTCCGAGCAGTGATGTGTTCCACCAATCCTTGTGCTGCCCAGCCAGCAACCAGAGCTAATCTCTGAACCTGAGTTGCCGGCACGGAAACACAGCATGCTACCCTCTGGCCCAACAGCTGTCCCTGCACACTGCATTTCTCAATAACTTTTAGGTGATTCTATCAACCAATGACAATATGTAATCAGTAACCCTGGCAAAAATGCATACAGTGCAATTATTTATTTCACAGGTCTATTCTTTCAACAGGTCTACACATTATTATATTTCACTTTTCTGGGCATAATTACTTTATTTTTCTTAAAAATTTAGACAGTTAAATTAATTTTACCCAGTTATTCATTTCAGATAGCATCTCTATACCTTAAAGGCACAAATAGGTTTGTACAAAGTGAGGTATGCACTAACAGGTCTGTGCTATTGATAAGGTTTTGTTTAAGTTGGCCATAGTGCAATAATGTAAGATGGAAAATTGTATTAGGCTGTAGTGCAGGTTGAGCAAATATCACCATGCATGATGTGCTGTGCCACTGTCTCTGGCAGTGGGAGCTGTGGTAGATAAGTGACTGTTCATTTCTGTTGCAGAATGCAGCCATTTCATTAGCTAATGTATGATGTTTTAGCAATGATAACATCACATTCTGAACATATTGGGGGGGTTTGGATATAAAAAGAGGGGAAGAGAACCAGATTCTATGTATAAACAGAAATATTAATAAAAATCACCAAGAAGAGTGAATTCTGCGGCACCGCAGAAGTTCTGCGGTAGATTGCAAGTTCTTCGCAAAATTCTGCGGCAGCAGAATTCTAGGGGCCTTGATTATTGCCATTGTATCACTGACATCCTGGTAGTATGGACAGGTACAGAGCAAGAGGCTGCCTCTATTGTTCAGAATATTAACCAAAATGAATGGAATCTGAAATTTATCCACAATTGGCATCCCACTATTATTAATTTTTTATATTTAACATTCACAGGTTTACCTGGCAGGATGACCCAGCCAGAGAATTACATAAAGCCCACCTAGGGCAACACACTTCCAATGGCTGAAAGTTTTCACCCTCAGCATCAGATTAGGAGCTTTTCATATAGTCATTTCCTTCATTTATACAGGACCCTACAGTATGTTTCCTCTTAGGTACAAGCCTGGGTGGCCACGCAGCTTCCATAAAGCAGCAGTGCACTTCTGCAATGGAAGTGCTCAAACAGCTGACTGGCTGTGTGACACTGGAGTCATGCGTATTGAAGAAGGGTTGCCAAATGCACTTGCAATGACATAGGCTGCCCCAGCAGGCAATTAGCATGCAGCTGTGAGATTGTTGTCTTCAGTGTAGAGACCCCCTTCTCAAGTAACCTCCAGCCATCTCTGAGAACAGCAATAGATCAAAGGATTCAGGGAGACATTGGACTATATTGTCCCCCCTGCCATGGAACAACAGATTGTCTAGGTCAGTTGCATTCTACACTGGCTGTAAGTGCCATCCCACCCCCACAAAAATAAATAAATGGCAGTTCTGGCTGAGCACAAGTACAACTGAGAATTAATTGATTTAATAAAAAATTAAAAAATTGCAGTGTGTGCTGTTCAGATTCAATGTGTAATGAATGCTGACTGTCAAACTGCTTGCCAATATGCTCCAACAGACTCCCCCAGATAATAATCAATGTGCTACTGTATCATTGTATGATGTAGGTGCTAGGCTGGTGAGGTATTTTTCTTTTTATAATCTACATAGTTTATGATGCATCCAGAATGATTGTTATGGTGCTGACACTAAAAAAAAATACATTGTTTACTTTTCCAGTAATCCTCTAACATTTGATTCAGAGTCAGAAGCAGTTGCCTCACATGTCAGTTTCAGTTCCCAGCTTAGTCAAAAGCTCTCTCAATTGGCAAAATAAAAACGCTTTTTTGGAATATGTTAGCACCTACAGTAAATTAGCAAAAGGCAATCGGAGGAGGAGTGTGTTTTTGGAACTCGTAGTAATACTAACTGATCTCTACTTCTCTTAAACAATTGATTAGATGGGGATGGGTAAACCAACCTAGTACGTTTTTCCCAGTCCCATTATAACTTACTGTAGCACTGCTGCTATGACTTGGGGGTGGGTTGGGGGTCATGCACGGGAAATTGGAGGAACATTTTTGACTGGCAGACAGAACTGATTCCCTGCACACCAAGCTCAGTCTCAAATTCAGCTAAGTTGTTAGCCCATAAAACAACAATGGGCAATCAGGAGGAGAAGACTGGTTGGGAGTGGGACTATCTGATTACTGCTTCTCACAAGAGAGCGATCAGGTGGAAATGGGTGAGCTGGGGGTAAGCCAACCTCATATTGTTTTTCTCTGTTCAGTTGTGATTTACTGTAGCATTGCTGGTACTGGTTGGGATGGCAAGCACAGGAGATGGGAGGGACTCTTTGAGACTGGTGGACAGAAATGATATTCTGTTCACCTAAATCAGCCTCAAATTCAGCAGAACTTGCACCCCAGCTCCTTGTTACCCACACTGAACCACAAGTTGCTCACAAGGAGGTTTCAGTAGGTACATGTTTGCCATAGCACTGCGGGGGATGTCAGGCACAGGAGACAGATGGGACTCTTGTGGACTGATGCTAACACAAAAAAAAAAACAGCCTGCACATGATGAGAACATACTAGTCTGTAATGCACACATCTATTCTGTACTAGAGAACAGATAAACAAAGCACTAGGATATAGTGTTGGGAGTGTGTTCTCGGAATGGAAAGGTGCACTGAGCCAAAAGCTGGTTTTGAAACACTGCACAAACATGACCCAGCCCTAGGAATGACTAAGAGGGTAACAAGAAATCAAGGCCGATAAATAATTTGCATGTTTGAACTAATAAATCCTGATTTTGATTCCTGCCATTATAAAATGCCTGAGTAATTATTGAAGGCGGGGGGGGGGGTTGATTTGTCTTTAGCTGCATTTCTACAGTCATGACATTGCTTACACAGACTGCAGGAAGTTCCAGTCAATCAGAAAATTTAAATTGTATTTGCAATCTTCCTGAAGACACCACAAACTTGCCAGACAGCCTGGCACTAGTTAGATGTCTACAAAAATGGGGACTTTTCATTTGGGGACCATGTACCTGGCTACAGAGGAAGATGACACACCTTGTCAGCACTCCTACAACACTTGCAGGATGACATGGCTTGGCTTGTCTTATTTTTGGGAAACTCACTGAGACGACTTTCTGTTGGATCTTGTCTCGAGGAGGTAAAGGTACAAATTCAATATTATGTGTCTGAAGCATTTTGGTATTTGGATCTTATTTTGGGGAATTTTATAGGTACATAATTGGCATCATTTCCATTCACTGCTTCATTGAAAATGCATCTAAAAAAACACAGCACAGAGGTTTTCAACAGCTAGATTGGAGGCAGACATTGCAGTGCTTTTCTAAAAGGATCCTTGTCTGAGTAATTGACTAAAATTATTACAAAAAATATATTTGTCAGCATTGGGAGTGAGGATCACATTTGTTTAGGTGAATGATCTGGATGTGAAAAAAAAGGACAACCAAAGGGAGGAGATCAGAAGAGAAAGTTGTTAAAATTTAAAACTGAAGGTAATGGGGGGGGGCACCAATAAAGAAGTGGGAGTTGATCTGGTCCTTGTTTGGCTATGTGACTTAAATGTATGCAAACTGATAGGTTATTCAAATTTTAAATGATGAAGGTATGGTACATAAATGGAACTGGAAATATTGTGACTTGAAAAGAAGTGAGTTTTACTGTTTTTGTTTTTTTTTTCATATTTAGTAAGCTTTATTGAGTTTATCATACAACATACAAATCCAAAACACCATTGCATAGCATGACATAATGCTGTACAGCAACCACTTAGATCCATTATCCTTTTATTATAAGTCCGTTCATAAAATCTAGCGCCTAATGAAGGGAGGTAAATTAAGTTACTGTTAGGAAACTGGTGGTGTAGAAGGAAACATGCAACCAAAAAGATCACCTATCCTCCTGCCCCCTCCCCTCCCCACCCCACTACCCTTCACCATCAGGAAAGGAAAAAAAGAAAAAAAGAAACCAAGGGAGATAAAGAGAGCAAGTAAGACTACCACTTGTCTCAAACTTTACTTCTCCACATTTCAGGGTATATACAACAATACTGATATGAGGATGTTAAGTACAAAGTAGGGTATGTAGAGGGGCCCAAATCTTTTGATATTTTTACTATTTTTGGAGATGCTAGCTATGGTGTATTCTGCTTACCAAGCAAAGAGAAATTTCACAATGCCATTCTGTATATATGAGGATCTACTGGTCTAACCAATGACGCGTATTACTTTCTTAGCACATAAAGAGATTAACATCATATATTTCTTTTGATTCCCAATAAGGGTATTCCCGAATCCCTAGAATACAAATCTCTGGTGTAAGGGCATTTGTAAACCCAGTAATGGGTTGAGTTTAAAACAAATACTTTCCCAAAGAGGATGCTTTGTCACATTCCCACAGAATGTGAAACAGTGTACCCGTTGCTTCCCACATCTAGTACATCAGTCCACCTGAAGCTTACCCATTTTACAAAGTTTTACAGGGTATAATATAGATCCTGAATTACCAATTGAAGCAACCTGTAACGGTCCCACCTAATATCCTTATATAGCCTTTTCCAAATTTGCGACCATTAGCATGGAACCCTCGGAGATGGGGGAATATCCTGTCCCATGTGTAGTGGGGAGTACCTTCTAGTTCTGTAACTCTTTTGTAATTCTTTATAATAAAAGGAAATTAAATGGGAAGTAGGCCTTGTTTGTAACGTACTGAGAATAGGTCCAGTCAGATAATGATCCCATAAACCATTACCAAAGTGCCTTAATAAAACCTGGGAGATACTTAAAACAGAAAGTAACAGGAAGATTATATTTAGCCATTATCTCTGGGAATGTTAATAATCTGTGGTTCATTGTTAGGTCTATAACCGTTTTCCCTATCCCACCTGCCCAAAATGTACAATTGATAATCTTTCCTCCAATTTTGAAGTTGGGGTTACCCAAGATGTACTGTGAAGTATCTTTCTCCATGGACTCTCTTATAATATTATTTAATTGCTTATGGGTATGAAGGGTTCTTATAATGGGAGTACTTTTAAGCTGTCCTGGGATCATATTAGAAGGGAGGTATGGTAGTACCCTGATATCTATACCAACTGAGGTACAGAGCGACCTCTCTATCTGTAACCACAATGGGACATAGGTTTCCGAAGTTAGATTCGGTACAGAGAGCAGCCATTGCGAGACAACTAGGCAGTTAATGGCAAGGTAATAGAGATATACGTTAGGAACTTGTAGGCCACCCAACTCCTTCGGTCTCTGTAACTTAAACAATGCCCTATGAGGGGTTTTATGTCTCCAAATAAATTTAGATATAAGACCATGAACCTGGTTGAACCAGGTCTTGGGTAAATATTGGTGGCACAATTGAAGGGGATATAACAACCGAGGTAAAATATTCATTTTAATAATATTAATTTGCCCCCATAAAGAAATAGGAAGCAAGGCCCAACGATTCAGGTCAGTCTTGATTCGTGTTATTAGCTGGTCTAAATTATATTGCTTCATTCTAGAGTTAGATGGTGATAAATATATGCCCAGATATCTCATTTTATCTTTTATCCATGTAAGCCCAAGATGTTGGATGTCAGCCTTTAAGGTCCAGTTATTTAAGGGCATGACCTCTATCTTAGACAAATTTAATTTATAGTTAGATATACGTCCAAATTCTTGGATAATATCCAATGAAGCCAGGATGGATTTAGATGGATGGGTTATATGAAGAAAGATATCATCTGCGTACACTGATATTTTGTATTGGAGATGGTTGATATGAATGCCCGTAACTAAAGTGGATGTATTTAACTTTCTGATTAAGGGTTCTAAAAATAGATTAAACAAGTAAGGAGAAAGCGGGCATCCGTGATGGGTACCCTGATGCAATGTGAATGGAGAAGAGAGAACTCCGTTACCGAAAATACAGGCTGACGGGTGGGCATAGATGACTTTAATCCATCATTTAAATTGTACTGGAATAAGATATTTAGGGAGTAGATTAAATAGGTAATCCCATGACACTTGGTCAAAGGCTTTTTCTGCATCCAGGGACACCAGGGCTGATGGTGTATCAGAGTCCCTGGACGCAGAAATAAGATGGGAGATTTTTTGTAGGTGATCAGCCGATAGGCGTCCGGCCATGAATCCCACTTGTTCGGGACTTAACAGAGTCTGCCATACTTGAGCCAACCGACTAGCTAAGATTTTCACTAAAATCTTCAGGTCAACATTTACTAGGGAAATTGGGCGGTAGCTCGACAGCATTGTAGGATCCTTATCTGGTTTTAAGAGAACCACAATAGTAGGAGAGGTAAAGCTGTGATCTGAAAGGCCATTATTATAAACATAATTATAGAACTCAAGGAGTTTAGGGCCAATTTGGACTTTAAACGATTTGTAAAAGTTAGATGTGAAGCCATCAGGGCCTGGCGCCTTATTTGCCGGTAAGGCGTCAATGGCTTGGTAGACTTCATCCAATGTCAGGGGAGCTTGCAAAATAGAAATGTGGGATTGAGAAAGACCTGGAAGCTCTATATCTTGAAGGAATTGGTCCAGTGCAGTATGCTTAAAAGGCATCGATGAACATGAATAAAGTAATTGACAGTAATCTTTGAAAGAGGAAACAATATCCCTGGGGGAAGTGTGGAGGGTACCTGAGGTGTCTCGCACGGCTAAAATAAGCCTTTCTGCCACCTGTGCTCTAAGCTTCATGGCAAGCAATTTTCCAACTTTGTCTCCTTGATCAAAGTAGGTAATTTTAGAGCGCAGAAGGAGGTGCTCAACTCTGTCACTAAGAAGGGTGTTATATTGAAAGTGGAGACTTTCTATTTTTTCTAGGTCATCAGGTTTGGAGTAGGGCATAAGGGCTTGTTCTAGCACCATAATTTGTTGTAATATTAGGGAGGACTCGTGGGAAATTTTCTTTTTTCTTATTGAGGCTATTCGGATGACCTCTCCTCTTAATGAGCATTTCATGGCCCCCCATAGTATATCCAGTTTTGGCATAGAAGGGGCATTAAGCTCATAAAAATTTTCTATGAAGCTACCAAGCTGCCCCACAATATGTTCCGATTTTAGCAATTGATAATTAAACCTCCAAGTCTTATCATAAGTCGTCGAATTAGGTATTATCCATTGCAGTAGAGTTGGATGGTGATCCGAAATCACTTTTGCTAAATAGTCACAGAGTTGGACCCCTGGTAGGTGCTCAATCCCCAACAAAAAATAGTCAATTATCGATAACGTGTTATGCGGCAGAGAGTGAAACGAGTAATCCTTAGCCGAGGGGTGGAGGGTCCTCCAAGGATCTACAAGGCCCAAGGAATCCATCATTTCTCTCAATGCCCATTGTGCGGGGGTAAGGGAGGAACTCTTAGCATTGGATCTATCCAGTAAATTATTAAAAACCAGGTTCCAATCCCCCCCAATTAGCATGGGAAGTGTAGACCAAGGGGCCAGATTAGTCATTAGGTTAGTGAAAAATTGCAGATCATCTCCCACTGGACCATAAACAGAGCCCAGCACCAATTCTGTGGGAACCAAAATCGCCCTAAGCAGGATATATCTGCCGTAGGGGTCAATGACCAAGTCTAACAATTTAAAAGGTGTTTGTCGTGCTATCAACACCGCCACACCACATTTGCGCCTGTCAACCCCTGCTCCCAGCACAGTACCCACCCATGTTCATCGTAGATTAACAATCTGTGCAGTGGGAAGATGTGTCTCTTGAAGGAAGGCCACTTCGACATTAAGCTTATGGAGATGTAAGAGAATCTTGGCTCTTTTGGCAGGGGACTGAGCACCTTGACATTCCATGAACAAAACCTTAAAGATACGACCATGTGTAAATATTAAAATTGTGGAATACTTCTTAGAAGAGACAACCCCATATCTGTGATTATTGATAACCCTGAGAGTTAGAATATCTGTGCCTGATGGTGATTGATATTTGTCCCTTTTCCCTTTCCCGTTTTCTAACACAAACTCCCACTTCCTAATCACTCTATCCCCCTCTCCCCGACCCTCCCCTCCAATTTACCTACCAACTATTAAGAATGCAAAAATATTTGTGAGACTAAGAGAAATACAACATACTAGAAATGAGCGAGAAAAAACATTAACCCCCTTCCCCACTCCCCTTAACCATATCCCTTCCCTCCTAGTGGGGTATTCAGTATCCTTATTAAATTGCCTAGTCACCCAGTCCCTGATATTTTGCAACACCCAAAACATAGTTACTGCGTCCCATAAATACCAGGTTGTTCCGCCCCCTATGGTATCCCCCCTCCCCGAGTTTTACTGTTTATTGCTAATGAACTATAAACTATACAACTCTACTTTTGCATATACATTTTTGCTTTTCTAAAAATGCCACCCACACACAGAAAACTTCTGTCCACTGAGTGCTAGCTGTTAGAGGGAACAATGGTAGGAACTATTCTGATGCTGCCACGTATGAGATACATGCAAAAGATTTATAAATCAAATATTTATCACAAGGGTATAATGAGACATTGGTGGGGGAGGTGCAGCTAAAAGCCTTAGTCCAGACCATAAGAGTTTATTAAAGTCAAAAAATGTATCAACAGCTCTACCCAGACACAAATCAACTTTATAGTGGATTATAGTCCCACGGCATCCCTAGTGGCAGTTATTTTAAAGAAATTTTGGGGAGTGCTTTCTGCTGACCCCAATTGGTATGATTCCTTTGGCCTTAGTCCAAGAGCAGTTTATTGAAAAAAATCACTGTATTAAGGATATAGAGCCCTATGCACTATGGTGCAGAGTCGCTATGTGCTCCATACCCATCCCATCTAACCACTCAGCACCCACTGTGCCCCCATGCAGCCAGGCATGGGATTTTTGTATGGAACATGCAGCCCCACCACCAGACTGCACAGAGGGCAACACGGTTAGGCAGGCCGGGGGCATGCCCACATGCCATACCATTTCCAGAGTTGTGGAGTGCTGGGCATGGGGGTGTACAGCACACAAGGGTCATCCCTGCCATAAGGGGTGTATGTGCCCTGCATGAGTCCTCCCCTGGCTTTACCGAGTAAGGTGAGGCATGTATGCTCCCACCACCATGATATCCAGGCCATGGCAGCTGAACATTGGGGCCAGGCCCAGCCAACTGGCCATACACCTGCCTCTGGGCTGTCATGCACAGTGCACTGGCAGCCATTCATCTGCACCTGCTGGTGCAAGGGATCCATTCATTGACTGGGGTGGGCATCTCATTGGATGCACGCCCGGTCCATGTATCTGTCTTCCGTACTCCAGCGTGCCGGGGGTGGGGCCATGGACAGGTGCACACCAGTGATGCATACCCCCAGGAGTGCACCTGTCCTCAGGTGTGGCCCTTTGCAGGTGGGATACGTGCCTCTGGCATTAATGTCATGCCCGTATGTGCATAAAGCCCAATGTGCTTACAAGTCACATTGCATCCAGAGGTACATTACTCCCGCATCCAGTTTTATTACTTAAACCTTTTGGTTTCCATCAGTGTAGGAATTGTAATGCTTGTACATTTGCACAGATAGGCCATAGATTCATCAGTACAATGAATGGACATACATACAGTATGAAATCCAGCATCTTATTACATCTAGGACAGGGCATTTGGTTTATTCACTTTGGTGTGAGTGCCTCACTTTATTACACTGGTAGGACCACTAGTCTACTAGAAGAAAGATTACAGGAACATGTTCATTCTATCACAAGCAGTACTGCAGATACACCTGTGGGATTTCACTGGGCTACCTGCCATAACGGTAACCTTAAATCATTTACAGTTATGGGCATAGACCATGTCCATTCAGAGTATGCAGAGAAGATAGGGTTAGAGACTTTTTGCAGAGAGAAAGATGATTAATTTATAATCTTGGGGCTTTCTCACCAAAAGGCCTGAAGGATGATTGGGACCCATCTCCTTTTTTGTGAAAAAGTTTTGCCTTGGTTAATGGACTAGAAATAGTTATTTTTATTCTTTCGTCTTACAAATTTAGTTTAATTTATTGTTCATGATTAGTGGGCATATAATTATAGTGCTGCACCAAATTAATTTAGGTTTGGAATACTGGATCAGTTAGTCATTTTAATAAATATTTTTTTTCTGATACTTAACGTAAATGTTGCAATTTACTTTTTATTCTGAATTAGAACAATGTTCAGCATTTATACTCTCAAACTGCATGTCTCTCATTATGTTTCCATTTCCTCTATCAATTTTTTCCTTCCATTTCACTTCTCTTTTATCCCCTCACCCCTCTTCTTCCCCCTTTTCTGTCTTTACCTTTTGTTTTTTCTTTTATTTATCTACCGTTACTTTTTTTTCATATCACCAGTGCCTCCATTTTTGGATTTCTCAGCATCTTAAGTTGTTAGTAATTAACTATGAACCAAGTTGGGGGCATGTTATATGAAACTGCTTTTTAACATTTTGATTGGATGACTGAGTAGTTAGTAGTGACAAATTGATGCTGGTGAGCCACTGTCTATTTAAAAGCCTACTATTTTAGAAAGTGTCTGATCATTGTGACTCTGTCCCCTGAGGAAGAACTGATGCAGTTCAAAGCACTTGGGAGTTTGTGTCCATAGTATTTTGCTCCACATTTTCCAATAAAAGTCAAGTCACTTTTTAACTGCAAACTGTTGACTTGTTTATTAGAAGTGTAGTTTTTAGTTTTTGTAATTGCAAATGTCTATTATCAGGGAGATGAATAAGGAATGACAAGCAGTAATCTTGCTACAAGAAAACTGGATCTCATAGAATACAGAGTTTGGATGAAACCAAAGTGATCATACCTCTTTCGTTGTGGCCTTTATTGTTTGTCCCGGATTCCCCTTTTTCCCCCACAAAAGATGGACACCTGTATCTTGCTGTGCTCAGATTGGCAATCAATTTATTATATATATATCATAATTTAATTTCCATTTTCCTTGTCAATTATTAATATCCTTTTACAATTTTATTTGTATTGCATCCAAAACTCCAACTCTGATCCTTTCTCTCTCTTTTCTTCTCACTTCCCCAGGTGAAAACCTGGGTGCCATCTTCTCTCTTTTTTGGTAGGTAATGGTGATAACCAAGACTGCTTTTTGTCCTTCACTTTCTTCTTCTCATCATATTTCTTTTTTCTTTCCCCCCTCCCCTCCTTTCCCTTCCCCCTTTTTCCCCCTGCCATCCACCTCTGGCAGTCCACCATTGTCCAACTGGACTTCCTCTGTCATCCACCTCTGACAGTCTACTTTAACCTTTTCTTTAACCTTTTCTCTCTTTCCTTTGTCGAGTGGGTGGGTGGTAACAAAACCTTCAGCAAAAAGTGGCTGAACCAGCTCTGTGCATTCCTTCTTGCACCCCCTTTTTAGCCCCTACCCCTCCTGCCTGTCCATTGTCTTGGCTCCCCAATCCCTCCCCCAACCTTCCCCATCCCTCCTGAGCAAAACCACTTCCCAATACTATGGGGGGGGGGTGTACCAGGACAACCTGGTTTGCTCCTTAAAGGGCAAACTCCATTGTCCCGGATTCCCCTTTTTCCCCCACAAAAGATGGACACCTGTATGTTGTTGTGCTCAGATTGGCAATCAATTTATTATATATATATATATCATAATTTCATTTCCATTTTCCTTGTCAATTATTAATATCCTTTTACAATTTTATTTGTACTGCATACAAAACTCCAACTCTGATCCTTTCTCTCTCTTTTCTTCTCGCTTGCCCAGGTGAAAACCTGGGTGCCTTCTTCTTATCTTTTTTGGTAGGTAACGGTGATAACTGAGACCGCTTTTTGTCTTTCAGTTTCTTCTTCTTCTTCTCATCATATTTCTTTTTTCTTTCTCCCCTCCCCTCCCCTCCTTTCCCTCCCCTTTTTTCCCCCATAGCCTGTCTCCAGCTTGCATTGGATGACTGGCCTTTCCCCTTTTTAGGGTTCTCGCTCTCTCCCCCCCTCTTATTTATCTCCTTTCTTGTCTCCTCCATGCCTCAATAAAACCCATCATTTCTGTATTAAACATGTCTATTGCTATGTCTGACAAGTGCACTCCATCTGGCCTGTAGAATTCTTCCACCAATTCTTCCACTCCTCATACTATTACGTGTCCTCCCATACTCCTAACCAAAGTTCCTACCTTTCTATTCATCTTCCTCCTAGTTCTGTCTATTGCTCTATGGCTATGTTCATGTCTCCATACCCTCCTCTGTATCATGTCTGACCAGGCTATGCTCATTCTTGGCTACCATTGCCATATCTTCCCTAGGTCCTGTTTTAACTGCATATAAGGGTCTAGCCATGGCTTCCCCTCAATGTCATTACCCCCATGGTGTATAATAATTAAATTTGGGATGTGCCACCTCTCCTTCATGTCCTTCAAGGTAGGAAGCAACTCTGCCCGTCTCATCCCTCGGATGCCACGCCACACGAGCTTACATTGTCTGGTATCCTGGTACAGTTGCTTTCCCCCAGCTTTTTTCTCCGCTCTCTTTTCTGCCCAATAAATGTAGGAGTGCCTGCAGATCCATACTTCAGTGGTCCTCCCTTTTCCTATAGAAGTGAAGCAAATTGACATTTTAATCACCTCCTTGTCTTGTTTGTACTTTGCATTTTTCCATCACATCCCTCCAACTATTTTTTTTAAACATGACAGAGTTGACCTATTAATCTCACACCTGTATATCTCGAATATACCTCTTATAGCTGGCAGACTGCCAGTGTCCTTTTTCCATCATACTGGTTTCTGTTTCCCCTGCTGCCACCCATTTTGAAGTAGCCCCGATCTGGAAAGAGTGAGATGAATAATTGCCTGGGTCCTCACCCAGGAATTCCATGCCCTTTTTAGCATGGCCGTTACTTGGTAACTCTTCAGTCTCTTCCCATTCCCATGTACAAACAATCTCCCCTTTTTAATCCCGTGCTCTGTGTCGTATGCCCATAGAGCTTTTACTGGGCACACTGTCCCATCCACATGAGCCTTAATAGTTATGGCGCACCTATGTCCCACTTGATCCGTTTTTGACCTTTTCACTAGTACTTGTATCTCCTTCTGCCCCCAAGTAATGTCTCCCCATTCCAGCCCCCAGTCTGTGTCCTTCCTGCCCTGCCCTACCGCCTCACTCACTCTCAGGGCTCCCGCAAACATCACCAAGTAAATCGTGTGAAATAATTGTGCCTCATCCTTGGATCTACAGATTACTGGAAGCACAACCTTTAATTTTGCTAGCCAATGGTCTGCTATTGGCTGTTTTCCATCCCTGGGTCTTTTCTGCAATGTCCTCCACCCTTGCATCATCCTCCGTATCAACATTGACTTCGTAGGGTCCTTTCACATCCTTAGGCTACAAATTATACTAAACCCTGCTAGGTAAACCCCCATCATGGTGTGGGCCATACCTCTCTACTATTGGTCCACTGTAAACTTTCCTAATTGTTCCTCTATAAGTGGCTCACTTATCTCCATGTGGTGTGTTACCCTGAATGTTTGCAATGCCCGCCAGGCCCCTTCATAGGCCCTCAAGTTCTGTGGTGCCCATGAGTTGCAAAACAGCATTTCCGCTCCCTTTTGCCAACGTCCCAGATGTTTGTTGGTATGTGTGTTTTCTGTTCCTCTGCTGCTGGTGCCAGCATCCGGAAATGATCCAGCTGTAGACGGGAAAGGCTGTCAGCTAGAGTATTTTCTACCCCTTCTATGTGTTTGTCCCTGAATGACATGTTTAATTGCAAAGATCTTAACACCTGCTGTCTCAATACCCCCATGGCCATTTCGGATCTGGCTCCCTTGTTGTTTAAAACTTCCACCACAGATTTGTTGTCACACCAGAATGTAACCCTCTGATTCCTTCACTCTTTCCCCCACACCAGGGTGCAGGCCCAAATGGGCATGATCTCTAACAGTGTGATGTCCCTTACCTTTCTGTCTCTCACCCATTGGTTTGGCCAAGGCTCAGATAACCATTTTTCCCTCAAATAGCCCCCCATGCCAAAACCTCCTGCAGCATCTGTATATAGCTCAAGATCTGTGTTGTACACCCAATCATCCTGACAAAATGAGGAGCCGTTATAGCTACTGAGGAATTCTTCCCATACTCTAAAATCTTCTTTCACTCCCTTAGTGATATCCACCAGTGGTGTGGTCTGATTATCCCCACAGTGGCTCTTGCCAGTCACTTGGTGAATGTCCTCCCTGGCCCAATTGCTCTACAAGCAAAGTTCAAATGTCCCATTACTTGCTGTACCTGCCTCAATTGTACCTGTCTTCTGCCCATATGAACCTGAATCAGTTCTCTAAGTTTTGATACCTTGCTATCAGGCAACCTAGAGACCTCTTTCTGTGCATCTATCTCGATACCCAAGAATTCTAGTACCTTACTGGGGCCTTCTGTCTTTTCTGGTGCCAATGGTACCCCCAGTTCACTACACAGATTCAGAAAGCTAGTCAGCATCTTTTGTGCCTCCTTCTGTCCACTGCCTATTAACAGAAAGTCATCCAGATAATGTATGACTGTCCTGTAACCCTTCCGCTCCTGAAATATCCATTGCAAACAGGTACTGAAAGCTTCAAATATGGCACAAGCTATGGAACAACCCCTGGGCATGGCTTTGTCAAAATAGTACTGGTCCCCTATCTTGAAACCCAATAGATCCCAATCTCCCCACCTAACTGGTAGCAATTGGAAAGCAGATTCTATGTCTGTCATGCATCCATGCATCTGGTGTTGCCCTAATAATCTACACCGCCTCTTCCAGTGTCACATAAGTGACTCTGCTGTGTTCTTCCTTTATAAAATCATTCACTGAGTCCCCTTCTGGGAATGACAGGTGGTGAATTACCCTGTATTCCGCTTCTTGTTTCTTAGGGACCAAGCCAAGTGGGGAGATCCTCATATTCGGTAATGGGGGTTAGGGTATGGTCCTTCTACACTCCCCACGCTTTTCCTTTTTCTATCTTTATCTTCAAAATTTCTTCCTTCACCTTAACTGACCCTAGGTTGTTAGCCTCTCTTGCTCGTCTTGGGCCTTGCATCGCAGCGGGAAACCAGTTTTAAAACCTCTTTTTAATGTTTCCACCACCTCTCTATCTGGGTAACCTTTTAATCATTCTGCCCACAAATCTATTTTTATGGGGTATTTTGCCATCTCAAATTGTTCCACTAACCTCCCTCTCTTGGCTCCTCACCATCTCTCCAACTGTTCAGTAAGCTTTATTCCCCCTACCCCCATATCCTCTGCCTCTCGTTCCTCTATTCCATGGCTGTCCCTTATAACCATGGCCTTCCCGAAAGGGCCTTTGACCTGTACTCTGCCTCCCTCCCCCATGGGCCCCTTTGTGTCCAGGTAGTCCTGCACTTGCTCACAGGATGTGCCCTCCACACTTTGAGCAGGCATGTCAGAACTGACATTGTGGCCAGGAACAGAATGCCCTGTTATAGCCCCAGCAGCATTTTTGGGGTACTCCCCCCTTTTTTCCAGTCTCTCACTCTGGTGTGGATTGATCGGTTACATAGTCCGTCCAAAAAATCTAACTGCTTCGTGTCCCATCTCACATCCCTGTATGTTGCCATCCTCTGCCGAAAAAAATTGTCATAATATATCCAGCCTACCCCTCCTTTTGCCTTCGCTCTTCTAATGATCAGCGAGCACATGACGAGAGGGATCCCCAAGTCTGGTTTCTTTTCTTGCACTATAGCAGAGTATGTGGCACAACCCATGAACCACCCATCCCACGTCTTGCCTTTTGTGAATTTGTCCTCTTCTTTCTTACCCAGCAAAACTACCGCTGCTGCCATCTCGCTCTTCCCAATACTTTCTGTCTCTTCATATTTTGCCACTGCCTCCCTACTGACTAGGGCAAAAATGTCTACATACTCCCCTTTCCATATCTTTTCTTTCATTGTTAGAGGTACATGCTCCCCTATTCTCATCCCTGGGGCTCCTATCTCTCTAGTACCTCTTCCCATGCTCTTTATCACCTTTTACACCTCTCCTGATGTTTCTCTATCTGACCTGATCTCTGCCAGTGTTGATTTCATCTGCTTTAACCCCCCTGTCCCCAATGCCATAATAATCTGACCTAGGTATTCTTTAATGCTACTCCCAACTGTGCTTAATAGATTACCTGTGGGCCCATCAGCTCCCTCTGGTCTGCTATCATCCAGTGACCATGGCCCGGCTTCCTGCACCTGGACCACTGGCTGTGGCATCATCTGCAAAGGAATTCCTGTGGTTGGGGGAATCCAGTCTGTGTTCGAGTGGTGTTGGTATCACCTGCTCTTGGGGAGGTACTGATGGTTCCAGTACACAGGGCTGTGGTGGTACTGGGCTTACAGCTCAGGGAGGAACCACCATTGGCAGTACCGTCTGCTTGGGGCTCCGTGCCCCCCCGCTGGTCGTTTTCCACCATCGCCCTTTCCCTTTCCCGCCTTCCTCTTCTCCCTGGATCTCCCCGGCTCCTCTTCTTCCACCAACTGCCACATCTTGTTAGCTTTTTCTGCCAATTCCATGATGGTCTTATAAGCATCTTCCTTTGAGGGCTTGTTTTTCTTGGGTGCCATCTCGCCTACTTGCCTGTATAAAGCTGTGAATAAACTGAAAGAAAGGCATTTCTTTAATAAATATCCTCCTTGTCCCAATCTTGCTTCGATCAGCCAATTCCAACTCTCCACCAGCCGATCTTGTTGCTCTTTAAACCCGCGAAGAAGACCCTTGCGTTTTTTTTTATATCCCCCTGTCCTGCCTTGCTCCCCCCACTTGCCTGACTGTGCCCCACATGCTATGGCTCTTTATTTTCTTTTTGCACTTGACAGTGCTCACCAACTATGGTTCTTTATTACTTTTTTTTATATAGCAACCCCTCCCCACCCTGGCATTCCTCCCTTCACCTATCGCTCCCCCCTTAGTGCACTAAAAAATGCCCCTTATCCAGTCTTCTACCTCAAAGGCTGATGGCTTGTTAACTGGCCTGCAAGCCTTATCCCCCTCTATTCCTTTTTGTTTACTCAGATTTTGCAGGCATCAAGGCCTGCCCTGTGACCCGAAGCTCTCTCTCTCTCTCATTGTACCCTGCAAAAATGCAGTGCCCTTCTGCACCTCAGGCCTGCCATGTGGCTGGCAGATCCCAGTCCATCCTCCCCAGTCACCAATTCCTTGCAGGCTCAAGGCCTTCTTGCAGTCTCTAGGCCTGCCTCATGGCCCTCAGGTCCAGTTCTCCTCTGCCCTGTATCTGCCGTAGGGTGGTGTCTGCTGTCCAACCCTTATGCTGCTATCCCTCCCCCTCTTTCCTAACCATCTGCATCCTACTAATCCCTCTTTTCGTTACTTCAGAGGTCCGCCTGAAAACTCCTCACCCCCCTCTTTGTTTGTGGCATGTGACGTCATGCCACCAGGTATCCTGAGGCTCCATTCTCCTTTCCCAGGCCCTTGTCACAGTGTGTGATGTCACGCCATGTGGCATCACCCTGCTTGCAGCTACTAGCCGCTCCCGCTGGGTCCCAACATCAGTCATGCCCCTCAGCCACACATTTTTGCTTCCCCAAATTGCAAGTATTCCATTCATACCATCTTCGGTCCTTTTTTATGCTATGCGCATCAAGCTCCCCCAATGCGACCCATTTCCAAAGCTTTGCAAAGCCTCCATTAGGTTAGCTGGTGCAGGCACCAGTAAAAAGGTAAACAGGATTAAATTCCCGAGTCCCCTTTCTGAATCATTCCTTTTTTGCAGTTTGCTCGGCTTTTTTGCCCTAAAAACCTCCCCCCATTCCCTGTTCAGGTGGCTCCCTTTCCATGTCCTGTACACGCAACGTGTTCCGCACCTCATGACCACTCCAGGCCTTTGCTCCGTACTCCATTGACTCTTCCCTCTCCTGAGATTGTTCCTGTTCACTCGCAACCCTTTCTACAAACCAGGCCCTGTCTCTGTGGACCTCTTTTGCTTTTTTCTGTTTCTCACAGCTCGAGCGTCTCGTTAACTACTCTATCACAATTTTCTCCTGTTTTTTACTGTAGGTGAATTCCAGCATTCCTCTGCCAGCACCATTAACTACGGTCTCAAGCAAGTCTAGTGCAGGCCCCTTTTTCACTTCTCTACACAGGTAAAAAATGCTAGAATTCTTCAATCATCACGAAATGCTCACGCAGGCTCCTTTAAGCGCTTACCACCGGAGCTCCAAAAAGTAACCCCTAGCATTTTCAACATCTCCCGCAATTCTAGTGCACATGCCAGTATTCTTCAGCCATTATGAACTAAGCCACAGTCAATCATTTCCAGCACAAACCTTTGACACCAAGCTCACAGGCTCTCATTAAGCATTTTTTAAAAGCAAAGCACAGTTCACAAACACCAGCATTTTTTTTTTATAATCACCTGAACAACACACTCCCTCCAAAAAACATGGCCCTATTAAAAGGCTTCCTAATTGGTCCACATAGCTGTTGGTTTCTTACCTGATTTAGACTAGTGTAACAAACCTCTGTACCAATCGATTTCACCAATCTGATGTGCTGCAGTTCTGTATAACAAAAACTTCAGCAAAAAGTGGCTGAACCAGCTCTGTGCATTCCTTCTTGTACCCCCTTTGTAGCCCCTCTCCCTCCTGCCTGTCCACTGTCTTGGCTCCCCAGTCCCTCCCCCAATCTTCCCCCTCCCTCCTAAGCAAAACCACTTCCCAACACTACTGGGGGGTAGGTGCACCAGGACAACCTGGTTTGTCCCTTAAAGGGCAAACTTCATTATAGATTTTTATAGATTTTACACCTTTGATTTCAAATGTTATATACCTTTTCATGTTAACATCAAAATGTTCCCCAGCCCAGGTTTTTTGATGAAGAATGATATGGTGTTTCTGAATTTTGGACAACCATTCTCTGTCAGATATTTTAATTATAATTACTGGTGACACCCTTTAATGAATGGCTCTTGGCTCTTTTTCAAAAGCCGTAATAACTGGGAAACACCATAATAACCAGTTATTATGGCTTTTGACAGTTCATGCTCCACAGTGTTGTTGTAAAAGTGCTAGTAGACCACTCTCAAGAGTGGCTTTTAAAAAGTAGGGCAAATGTTGAGCCATGTGTGAGGAGACAGCAGCAGGAGTCACCGTTTTTGAGGAGAGACTGGACACGGTTTGAGAAACACTGTTCTTTGTATAAAAAAAGGTAAAGACTGTGAGAAGTCTGTTTTTTGAGGTTCCCGGTGCTGACTGGAGACAGTGAGAGGAGATAAGGAAGCTAACAAGATTGCAGTTCTGTATGGTGCATTGTGGGTGACAGCAACAAGAAGGATACCCAATTTTTATCATTTTTATTTTAAGCAGAGGAACTGTTGTCAAAGTACAACAACAGGACTCCCTGATGTTTGCTTGGAAGAGGTACACCTTGGAGAGTGCATTGTTTTTGAAATAAAAAAAATGCAGTGTACTGTTAGACAGTGCATTTTGTTGTGTGGTCTGCAAAGTTACTGTTTACATAAATGGATGGTGGCACAGTTCCTGCACCAGTAATTATAAAAAGTAAAAAATAGGTGACTGTGTTTCATGATGTTTTTAAGCGCCCTTGATGTGTGATGTTCTCATAAACCTCAGGTGTGTAAAAAAACTTTATAACACCTAGTTGCCTATGCATTATTCTTTATTTTATACCTGCTATGTTCCAGGAGACTATTGTAAAACAGGGAGAATCTGAGTTCCCTTGCTGATACAAATGGTCTCCTGTGGATTCATCCACTACTTCAGTCAGTCAATCAGAAAAAACATCCTGTAGAACAGAAAATCTGTTATTTCTTGTAATTGCAGAGCCATCTTCATTCTCACACTCACTGTGACTATATTCTTGATTGGCAACGCATACCCAATTATTTTATTCTTGTGCCCTCTACTTTTTTTCCTCTTATGCATGTTTTCTGTGCTACGGAACCATTTCAAAAATGTTCTCATTCCACCTGCTTATCTAGATACTTCATTATATATTGTTGTTTCAGTTGTTTCTTTTTTATAGTTTTGTTTCTGTTTTATATGTGTTCGTTTTTCACAAATGATCAAATGTCTTACTTGCTCTTCTGTTAATGTATTATTCACATTAATGCAGTTATCTGCTAAAATTAAATATTCTTTTAAACCTCTAATAAGGACTGATCTGACCACCAGGCAGATTTTTCCATTGGCAGGCTTTACTTCTTATAGGTAAACAGAAAATATTTCTTCCCATTTAAAGCTCTTCTTCAAAAAAAGTTTAACAAAGTTGTACATAGTTGCATAGTTACTTTTAACAAAGAAGGTGTTTCACATTTTGGATATGGAATCCCTTTAATATGGCTGAATATTTTTATCATCACCACTTCTTTTATCATGTCTTTTAGAGTTCACTTGTTCCAAGTCAGATGAACCAGGGAGAGACAGTTTTCTTTTGTCTCACACTCTCTTTATAGCAGCCTGTTTCTTTTTCCCTCCTCTTTAATTCATTGTACTATACTAGTTTGTGTACCAAAGGTTTTCACTGACTTTTCCATTAAAGGGACACTGTCAACCCCCTTAGGCCTCAAAGTGTCCCTAGTTTAAAAAACACATTTTATGATTGTCCACATTCTATAGGGACTGCTGGAGCAGTTGGTAGTTTGATTCAGATCAATTTGTTTCTATTAGAAAGTGAAAAATGGACAGCCCACCATACTGGTGTTACCACACCAAAACATGTTTGTTTACATTTCTTGACCAGCTTCCACTGAATCTAGCCACTCTTTATGCAGCGGGAGTAGAGGAGACTATTGAATCATGAGTGGCTGCACAGTATGAGGGTGTTTCTAATGTTCAGAAAGTATTCACTAACAGTAGTTCAGTGATCTGAAGCAAAACAAAGATAGGCATAGCTATACATTACCATGCATTTTGGTTTTAATAAGCAAGGAGGCACACAAAACAACTAGCAACATCAATGAATTTTAGAGGCTGTAAGCAATTGTAAAATGTGTGTTTTTACCTAAAAATAGTAAGATGCAAAGAAAGGTTGTCACCATCCCTTTAATGTGTCTATTATGTTCTTGTTATCTACAAAGTAAACTAAGAACCTTATTTCTTGTATTTCTTTCTCCATTATCTTTTCTTTTTTTAGCTTTATTTTTTTATTGTTTATTCTCCTTCAGTTGTTTTTCAGTGTTCTTAATTATGTCTTTCTACACCATTGCTTTTGAGTAGACAGTGTTCTGTGAGAGTTTGGGAGGGCCTCCTTTCATGATAGGTTCCACCGGTTCCTTAATTATAATATTAGATTTTATTGCATTTCATCTTTATATATTAACAGCTGATAAAATTTCCTTTAAAAGAAGATTGTTTTGTAGGCTTGTTTAATTTCCTTGAGATCCTGTATTACTTTAGATTCTATGTTCGATAGGCAATGTGCACACCATTCATTTTTAGACTTTGTGTTCTCAGAATTATAATCAGATCCAGACCAAATAAAAGGGACATCTGTACCACCAGATGGAGGGTCTAATTTTAGCTTATTAAGATATGCAACCCAATTTTCAAAGCCCTTAACTTGATGCAAGGTGCGTGCATCAGACATGAAAGTTGCAAGTGTCACCTTGCATCAAAAACTGTGCCCTGAGCTATTCTGAAAAGCAGCCTACAGCAGAAACAGGCTGCATGTTCCAAAGGGGACTTGCGCCAGACTTGCACCACAAAATGGGCTGTGGCATGGTGCTAGGGTGCTTGCAGGAGATGTAGTCTGCCATATCCTATAATTTGGAATCCACAAAACCCTCCCAGAGGGCAGAGGTATAAGTAATGTTAGAACAGCCAAGGGCTGGTCCAAGGGTACTTAGAAATCCTCTGGGAGAGTTTTACCCTGTTCCAATGTGCCGTGCTCCCCTGCAAGGATCCCCTTATAAATAAAATACTTGTTGCCCAATACCAGAGAAAAGTCCCCATCTCTGGTGGCCAGTAGTACACCCATCCCTGATCCCCTTAATAAAATACCTTTTGCCCAATCTGCGAAAAATATCCCCATCCCAGGTGGCTAGTGGTCCCCTCATCTCTGGTCCCTTATACAGTAAACTAGGGCCCCTCAAACCCTGATTTGCCCATAATGGAATTGTTATATTTCCATGGTGGTCTAGTGGCACCCCCACCCTGGCAGACAGTGCCTCACAACCCTGCTCCACACTATTCCAATCCCGGCCAGTGACTGGCAAAACCCACCACTCACTACCATGGCCAGCAGCCAACTGAGCTGTCACTGAGCACATAATCATATACAGTACATGCTCAGTGATTGACAGTGTGTCAGTCACTGAGCACATACTGTATACAAGTACATGCTCAGTGACAGCTCAATCGGTGACTGGCTTTGGTGGTGTGTGGTGGGCAGTGTCAGTTACTGGCTGGGATTGGGATGGGGGAGTGGTGCTGTGGGGCACTGCTTGCTGGGTGAGGTGTGGGGGCTATTAGACCATCACAGATATATAACGATTCCATTATGGGAAAATATGGGCTTGTTTGAGTGCTAGTTTATTGCATTAGGGGATCAGGGATGGGAGACCACTAGCAACCAGGAATGGGGTTATTTTTTGCAGATTTCTTACAGGGGGATCAGGTGAGTATTTTTTTATAAGGGGATCTGGAGAAGTGGGACCACTAGACCACCTTACACTGGTGTAAGTGTCACCCAACTGTGTCATGAGCTTTCAGCAAATCTCTTGGGTGCACCCTCTCTTTGGTGCATGGCCACCTTTGCTGCAAGTTGCTGAATTTTGCCACTGGGACCCTACCAGATAGAAAATCGGGCACAAGGTCCCAGGTGCACTGGGAGTCAGTACAAGCTGCCATTGGTGCAGCTTATGCTGACCTTTGAGAACTGAGCCTATGGTGTCAAGAATTGTTTATATTTATCCAAGTATATGTCTCTTCTACAATTATCACTGGAAGTGGCATTTAGAGAAGTCACTCTCTTCTGGACCTCTTGCCCACAGTCTACTTTGTCAATTAAATTACTACTAGCAGGTTTAATTCCAGACCAATTGAACTCTGTTCCCATTAATCTAGGGGGTGCCAATTGATTGGGGGGTTCAAACACGTCACCCTATTTTGTGAGTCCAGCAGTTTAATTTTTCTAAAAGGTAGTTCCCTTCTTCAAGTCCTATCTCATTTACAGTTATTTATTTTTGGGAGAGGAAGTTAGGGGGCAAATTGCCCCCTTAAGCAAGTGTGACCCACAAGGTCTAATAACATTTGTTACACTTTTACTATTTATAGTCGTCTTCTCCTTACCACTTTTAACAGACATGGCATTATAATTATTATTATTATTTTTAACACTTTAGAGCTCCTTAATTCCTTTTCAGACTTTCCACTCATATTTACTGACTGAAATGATAATAAGGCAGGAGTCAAGTCTCAAATGTACAATCTATTAGTTCAGGAGGTTCAACCAATTATAATTTTGAAAATGTCATGACAGTTCATTATAAAATCACCTCAACCAATGATACAGGGACATACTCTCGGAGAAGATAAACATTCAATAATTGAGCCAAAAAGAATAAGCAGTCCTGTCTTAATGATAGATAAAGAATAGGCTTCTGGGTAGGTCAGCAAGGAAGCACAAAATACTGTGGTGCTGGGACTATGCAATACTAATAAAAAAATCCTTTACCAGATAGGATCAAATTACCCACTAGATGTAGAACAATATATGGTAATGCTGAATACTGTTTAAAACTCATATAAGAGTTCCAAAGTACGAGTACCGGAGTACGTTGCTGTCTACGCAACTTCCTAATAAAATAAATAAAATAGAGGAAAGAGTATTAAGATACATGAATAATTCATTTGCAGTCCTTATAAAATGATCTGTTCTCCCAATTGTCTCAGCACATGCTAAATCAATTTCCAGTAATCAGGAACATTGAATTCTGCTAAGATTGAATCTATTATAAACAATGGAAGAAGAAAACAAAACCAGAGTATGTCCAAAAAGACTTAACGTCCTTGCAGTCCTAAATCTCCAGTACTCCAGTTATCCAAAATATGGATGCAGAAAGGGAAAGGAGATTTCTTAAATGTTAACTATTTCAGCTCTTAAAGTATTAGCCAGGGGTAAATAAACAGGCATTCTTGTAGAATCACACTTACAATGTAGCTCAAAAGTGACTTCAAGGAGTAGTTTCTACACAAATATATTTAAAAAGTATTTATTACATAAAATCACAATTACTAAAAACATTTATAAACCAGGTCATAAAAAATACATAATAAGACCTTCTGGTTGTTAGAAATACATAAAAAAAATATTACAGTGTTCATTTAAGAAGTTTCATAGGTTTCATAGGTTGTCCTGAGCTCTTTAAAGACAAAAGTCCATTTGGCTCGACTTAATTTTAATTTAATAAATTAATACGTTTAGTACCCTTTTATGTTCTTACTCTTCAGATAATAATCAAGAGAGTGCTTAAAGGCTAATATAGTTGGACTACCCATAACCCCAAGTGGTAATGTATTCCAAATTTTAACAACTCTTAGTGAAAACCAGTGCCTTCGTGCCTCTGTATTAAACTTTTCCATCTTAAGCTGTAAATGATGGGCACGTGTATTATGAGACTGATGTCTAAAATTTTATCCCAGTTGTTTCCAAAGCTCATTATCAGATAGTGCCTAATAGATAAGATACATATCTCCTCTCAACCTCCGATACTCCAAAGAATAAAGGTCCAGACTCCTCAATCTTTCCCCATAATTCTTGCTCTGTACTTCCTTAATTCTTTTTGTAGCCCTGCGTTGAACCCTCTCCAGGGCATCTATATCTTGCTTTTGGCCTGGTGCCCAGAATTGTGTACAGTACTCCACATGAGGGCACACCAAGGAGGTACAAATAGGAAGTAAAACCCTCCTTTTTCCTACTTTTGATGAGCCTATGTATGCAACTCAAAATGCTATTAGACCTCTTAACCACATGGTTACAGTGCAAATGGGATTTAAGGTCATTACTAACCATAATACCCAAATCTCTTTTTTCCTTTACTACCCTGAGTAACTGGCCATCTAAACTGTAATACACTTCTGGATTTTTTTCCCCAAGTGCATTACTGTACATTTATCAATGTTAAAGGACGCCATGTTCTCTTTAGCCCAGGTCTCCAATTCTGCAAGAGCCTTCTGCAGTTTTAATGCATCCATCTGACTATTTACTGGAGAACCTATGTGTGTGTCATCCGCAAATTTGGACAACCAGATATTTGTTGTAACATGCATAGTAGAGATATAAATATTAAACAAGCATGGTCCCAGAACAGATCTGTGGGGGACCCCGCTCGTAACTGGGACCCATTCAGACAACTCCCCAAGGACACATACCCTTTGATTTCGTTCGAGCAGACAATACCCTATCCAATATACCAGTTTTGGTGTATCCCAAGCTTAAGAACAGTTTTTATCAATTGTTCATGTGGGATTTTATCGAATGCTTTTGCGAAGTCCAGAAATATCACATCCACAGAACTACCCCCATCAAGTGTTTTACTTATTTTCCCATAGAATTCGATTAGGTTAGTTAGGCATGAATGTCCCTTTGTGAATCCATGTTGTGTCATGTCCCTAATCCCGGCTAATTCTACATAATTCATAATAAAGTCCTTGATGATGCCCTCCAGAATTTTCCCAAGGGCAGAGGTTAGGCGAATTGGCCTATAATTCCCCACACTTTGTTTGGAGCCCTTTTTATGAATAGGGATCACTATTGCCTGCCTCCAAGCCTCAATAATTTGGCCAGTTTCCAAAGGATTTTTGAAAAATCAATGTTACAGGCCCTGCCAAATTATCTGCCAATTCCTTCAATAGTCTTGGATGTAAACCATCTGGTCCATTATGCCTTATTTTGATTCAGATTTCTTAATCTAGTTCTGACTTCTTCAATCTCAATTATTAGATCTGATGCCCACTTAGGTAATTGATTCTCTGCCATAGATGTTTTTCATACATTAAATACTGATGAGAAATATGTATTAAACATATCAGCCATGTCCTTGTTATCTGTTATTAATTTACCAGTATCATCCTTTAATGGACCAACAGTATGTCCTTGTCCCTTTTTATTATTAATATAAGCATAAAAGCTTTTATAATTGTCCTGCATTTTGGTGTCTAAGTTAAGCTCATATTTCCTTTTTGCCATAACAATAGCTGCTTTAACCCTTTTTAAATGATATTTATAAACCTCCCATGATCTGGGCTATGAAGGCCATGCTTATATTCATTTGTACACAAATCAGGTAGACTATGAAATTCACTACCAGAATAATTGGTTTTGAGTAGCAATAAGGAAATCATTAAAAAGAGACTTGATGACCACCTGCTAAGTAATAGGGTAAATTGAACCCACTGAAGTGGGTGGACAGACTTGATGGGCATCCTTGCCATCTTCTGTTCAGAAACTCAGTTTATACAATGAGCATGATGGAAAATTCAGTCACATAAAACCTGTATCCTGCCTGCTGACATACCTGATTCATAGATAAAAAAATGTATCTTATGAAGTGGGTACATCACGCCTGTTATTTCCACTATCCGGTACATCACAATGACACTGTGCAGATGCCTACTCATGCTACAGTGGACCTGCACCTTCAGACGCAACAGTACAATTATTAAAAAATAGATGCTGGCAATTTTATTTACATCATGCTCACTGTATAAAGAGGACAAGGCATGGGTTACCATGCATTATGCTTTGTAATCTTCACTCATGGTCTATGCCCTCTTTCTCCCTCACTTGTGGCTACACCACTCATGAGGGATCAAGAGGTCACAGACCTCTCACGAAGATAAAAAGTGTATGACACGCTAACCCATGTCATATCCCCTACGTATTACCCAGTGTAATATAAGACTGAGGATCTCTGTATGGTACACAGAGTGCTCTCAGGTGGGCTGTCTTGCATAAAAGAAAACATTAAAAAATAACTAGCAAGCTATATGCTTACTGGTTACTCCACATGTCATCAATGAGATCAGCTTTAATTAAAAGTGGTATGGCAGGCATATCCATGGGATTTGGACAAATTCTGTGAAAATAGCTCTGGGCATTGGAGACAGATATATATATATATATATGCCTGCAGTTTTGGAGGCCGCACTTAAAGAGGGACATTAACCTCCTGGAGAGGGTCCAGAGGAGGGCAACCAAAATGATTTGGGGCTTGGGGGACAGGACCTATGAGGAGAGGCTCGAAGAGCTAAATATGTACACTTTGGAAGAGAGAAGGGACCTGGGGGACATGATAGAGGTCTTCAAGTACATGAAGAGGGTAAATAGGGAGGAACAGTGAGGTGCTTCAAAGGAAGGAGGAGGAGCCACTAGAGGCATGGGTGGAAGCTGGAGGGGAAGATTCAGGGAGAAAGGAGGAGGTGCTACTTCACTGAGAGGGTGGTAGAGCCATGGAATGCACTGCCTAGGGGCTGGTGGAGGCAGAGACAGTGGAGGGTTCAAGAGGGGTGGGACAGGTACAGGGAAGGGTTCAGGAAGCAAAATCCAATGCAGCAAGAATATCCGGAACTGGGAAGGAGAAGCCAGAAGGTGAGGGGGACAGCAAGGTCTGCACCCAGGGTGGGGGCTGACCAAGCGAGCAGACACGAAAGACCATTAGGCCTATTCTGCTGGCATTTTAGTATGTTAGTATATATATATATATATATATATTAGGGAACGGTCATGCCCCTATATTTAGGGTTATGAAGGCACTTCTATGTTAAACTTGAAATTTTGCATGTTAATACCATTAGACTTCTTCAACAGATTTGCACGAAATTTGGTATGCACTGTGGTGTATGGTAGGTCTCTTGATTTGCCAAATTTTGTTTTGGTTGAACTTATGGTTTTTGTGCACCAAAACGCTGAAAAATGCACTTTTCGCCAGTTATGTGGGCAGTTGGCTCATCTGAAAGAGCTTGGGTCAAGGAACATGCTGCTTTTTGTTTGGTGAAAAAAATATTAATCTATTCAAAAGTTATTAAACTTTTAGGTTCCCATTAAAAGTCAAAGGGGAAATTTTTATGGTTATTTTGTGAATGATGAATGGGGTTTTGGCCATGTGGTCCCTCTTCATGATCAAAGAATTTGCAGGCTAGTGATGAAAGAATCTTTGACCCCGAGAAATTCTTTGATCCTGGCGGCCGTCATCTTGTTTTCATTTTGCCGTTGGACAAATGAAAATATCTCAGCTCAGGGGTCACTCCCGAAGTAAAACTTGGATGGGTTTTACTCAGGAGGCTTCATTCTATCAAGCCATGGCTGTGGTTTGCTTCCAAATGGTGAAAAAATAGAGTTTTGAATATTTTTATTATTTGATCGCAGCTCGCTAATGGTCTTTGATCGTGAGCCTACAAGTTCTTTGATGGCAAGATTCTTTGACCATGATCTTTTATCATGAGCAAGGGCATGATGGCCAGTTGAAAAAGCATATTTCTCAGCTCAGGAGTGAGTAATTAACACAAATGAGGGTGGGTTTTGCTCAGAGGGTTTCATTTTTTCGAAGCATGCCGGTGGTTTCATGTATTTATGTCTAAAATTTGAATTTCACCATTTTTTATTCTTTGATTGTGAGGCTGCAAATTCTTTGATCACGAGCCTGCAAATTCTTTGATTGCGAGATTCTTTGATCGCAATCTTTTATATCGTGAGGGAGAGACTAGATGGCCAGATTTTAATGCAACAGATAGACCAATTTTAACAATCTTTAATATTAAATATCTCAGAAACGGTTTGGTCGTTTTACTTGAAATTTGGAGGGTGTTCATGGGATGTCCTGTACATGGGAACTATGCTGTTTATGTTTTGGACAATCTATTTCTTGCAGAGATATTGTATGGCGCAGTTTATGTTTTACAAACAGCGTTTTTCATTGTGGTAGTGGCTTGAAATTTGTAGGTTAGCTAGTCTTACATCCATGGATGTACTTTTCAGTCATTAGGTGTCTAAAATCTTAACAGGTATGGAACTCTGTCATTCCAATAAATGAAAATCTCAAACTTTCACATATTATATCTCAGAAACGGTTTTGTCTTTTACATTGAAATTTGGAGGATCTTCAGTAGATGTCTTGTACATGTGAATTATGGTGTTTAGGTGCTGTAAAATTAATTTGCTGCGGACATATTGCATGACACACTTTATGTTTTGCATATGGTGTTTTGCATTGTGGTACTAGCTTCACATTTATAGGATGCCTAGTGTTAATGCTATGGAGGTAATTTTCAGTGGTTACATGTCTGACATGTAAACAGCTGCTGAATTATGCCACTCTGATGACTGACACTTTGCTTTCTTTCAACATGGTGGGAGCTTCTGGGCCTCATGTTTCCACCTATGTGTGCTGCCAGCTATACATATGATATTCAGTACTTGTATTCTTATCTTAGGCAGACATTTACAAGTTGGTGGGAGCATGGGGCCCTAAGGGCCCGCGCTCCCACCAACTTCTGCAACTTTGTACCTTTCTATTCTTTCTCAAAAAGTAAGGAACTTCCATGAAAAAACATTGTTAATGCATCATTTAGGATTAAAACACAAAAAGACAGAAAATGAGACATTTAGGGTTGCCCCCTTCCCCCATGGACTCTCACATCATCCCGAGAGTGACAGCTGATGATGTGTGTCATTGGGGTTGTGAGGCTTAAATGTCATCCCATTCTTCTTCCCTGTGGCTTGTCAATAAGATTACACATGGAATGGGGTGACATTTAGGTCTCACAACCCCAATGACACACCCCATCAGCTGTCAATCTCTGGATGACTGGTGGGTCCTTGGGGGGGAGGGGCAACACTAAAGGTCTCATTTCCTGACTTTTTGAGTTTTAACCCTAAATGATGCATTAACAAAGTTTTTGCACACACACACACACACACACATACAGTATATATATATATATATACACACACACATGCACACACACACACACACACACACACACACACACACAGGTAAAATCTCCATACATAAGGGCAGTATTGAGGTTTGGGCAGTGCAGCATCATTTTCTCATGATGGTTTCAGTGAGATTGCAGGGAGGTGGAGGAGCACCACAATTAAAATGTCAGGACCAGCAGAGTTATCAGTACATTTTATGAGTGCTCAGGTAAATAAAGCATTGATTTACCATGATAGCTACAGGGGGATTGAAGAGGTGAAACCCAAATCTGTGCACTGGTCAGGGCTTCACCTCTGCTGATAGAATTCCTTTAAATCACAAAGCAATTTCTGATGAATATTTCTGGACCACTTCTTCCTGCTGTCCAAACTGCTTCCAAACTCCATGACTCTTGCAAAGCTCCCACACTCCAATAGCATCTCAGCAATCTTGGCAAGTTCATACACTGGGTTAACATATCAACCTTAGCAGCTTGTTCTGCCACAATTCATTTCCCTCTCCCTGGGGCTCATGGCAAACCAGCAATAGCTACTGCAAATGCTTCCTTTCTGCTCCACTCTCCTCATCCAGACATAGGACTCACCATTCCAGGAACTGCAAATACTTGCAAGGAAATGCCAAACAGCTTTGTTACCCTTCAATAAAGTTCAAGGAAGTCTTCAGCATAATCAGGTTTGACAGGTTTCCTAACAGCTGTAGAATGGCATGATGCTGACATGGATTACTCTAATACTTAGGCCACTAATCTACCCTTAAACCATTTGAGAACTCTAACAGCAGCTTCTTTTTTTTTAAATAAGTAAGCATCAGCCTCACTCGCAGAAAGCAGGATCTTTGGTCGGTGCTGATTTAATTCTCACTCAGGAAAGGACGGCAACCACAAAACACTAAACATTTGGTGGCAACCACATAACAGTAAATATTGCAAAAAAAATCCTCACTCACTGCTGTGTGTTGTGTAGGTGGCAGCGAGTGAGTGTCTCTGGTGGCAGTGTCACCATGTGTGGGAATAAACTTCAGACAAGGTAAATTTACAGGTTTAAAACACACCATGATGTGATATTTACTTTTCAAAATTTCAAAAAATAATAATTGAAAACAAAACAATTGCAAAGAAAATCACTACTTAACATCAGTAGTTTCTCACATGTTATAATCCTGGATCTTAGAGCTCCTATGACCATTCTCATCTGCATTCAACAGCTTGTCTATGCAAACAGTAGGACCTCTCTCCTCTCTCAGGGCTGAGCCCCACTGGACTGAACTGAAATGAACTTAGTGAAGAGGTTTTATATCTTTTGGTGGGTAACCTCACTAAGCCCTTTCTGTATTTACATGTCTGGACATGTTGTTTCAAAATCAAGGGCATTTTTGTTGCAGAGGACTTCCTGGTTCAGTTAAAGGTACAGTGTTTATCTCCACAGAAATTGACTCTCTATATCTATGATCCACAGTGACTAAGAACTTTTATAAAGCATACCATTCATCATCATACATAAAACCTGATACAGTAACAGGCTTATAGTGTGAATTTATTAAAATACCTTAAGGATTTCTTATAACTGTACTAATCATGAAATTATTATTGTTTTATATGGCTTCTGAAACCCTTTTATTTAAAAAGGCTTTATTAACTGTATTTATTCCTATTTAAAATAGCCTTCATGCTTTTTGTACACAAAATGCACTTATGCACTTTACACAACCCCTCTCCAGGAGTTTAGCATCATTCCAGGGACTGAATGGATGGAAATGAAAAAAGAATGAAAAGAGAGAACTAGTATAAAGTTTAGTAGGGGTAGTAAAGAGCTACACTAGGTGGCCGACCTAGGGTAGGGGGGGGAAAGAAGAAAATCAAAGAGAAAAGCAATAACTTTTGCACAACAGAAGTTTTGGTAGCTAGGAAATGAGATGAGAAAAGTAGTCCATCAGTCACAGCTGAGGGTGTAGCCAAACTCTGCTACACACCTCCCTCCTTGAGAAAAAACAGTTCTCAGAACTATACTGTTTTTTCAAGAACCCCCTCTCAGTCATAAATATTCTACTAAAACAGTAGAATGGGGGTTGTTTGAAACTTTCTATCACCTACTACGAGAGCTTCATCCCAGGTTCATTTAATTCAGCTATTTTTATTATTGTCCACCATACCAAGTTACCAAACTATGACAATACTTTCACAACATTACCCTGGTGCTGTCATACAGTTCAGCACAGTACCATCTATCCTCTCAGAGGACTTCAGTCTGTAGTGACTGTCTACCCCCTACCTATTTCACTCTGATTGCTACAACTCAGACATTTCATATGTGATATCAGGCACCCATCAATAAGCATCGTTTCAGCACTCATCACTTGGCATCATTTCTGAACCTATCACTTGGCATCATTTCAGATCCCATCACTTGGCATACTTTCAGAACCCTGTGCACCCACTATCATACCTTCATCAGTACATTAAAAAAGAAGAAGTAATACACAGAATTTTTATGCTGACTTCTAGCTTCCTCCATCTAGCTATCAGGGCAGCCATACAGGCCTATACCACAACTTTCTCCAGGGCAAATTGTACCTAGCTCTAACCCCATTCCAACACATTGCTTCCACTCAGCAGCCCAATCACAGGTTCTACCCCATATCTAGATCCTCCATGACCCTAGGTTCCTCATTTTATATCACACAGTATAGATATTTCTTTTATGCTATACATTTTCTGCAATCATTTCACACATTTCATCTATCCATTTCCCTTTCATATACTTCCTTGTAGACAAGGAACCTTCTCATGCTGAACATCAGCCAGCCAGTTTCTAACTTTTAAAACCTTTGGGGTTTCCTTTCAACAATTATTTGTAACATACTTGGGGTTCCTTTCAACCCTTACACCATTCTGGTACCCTCAACTGGCTGTACTCAGCACCAGCCTTAAAAGCTATCTTCATTTTAAACATTACATGTTTCACACATTTCATCCTATATCACCCAGATCCCCAAGACCAATCTACCCCAGTCAGTATTGTAAATACTATGAACATACAAAGAAGTCAGCAGAAGAAGGCCATTTGGTCTATCAAGTCTTCTCATATTGCAGGGTCACAGCTTGAGCCAATTTATTTATTTATTGAGATATTCAGAAAGACCTTTGAGTCAAAAACTCATATACAAAGGTTCTACATCGTACATTAAGGTACAGGGACAACATTTGTTACAGAGCTAACAGTACATTACATTACATGTTACAGTACATTTCATTACATAACAGGCATTTGAATACATTGTTGTTCAGTAGGATGCTTTCAGTCAAGGATAGGAAAAAGACTCAGTACTTTAGCACAGCCATATAGTTGCAGTTGGTTCTGTAACAGACTGATAGTCGTATAGTAATATAGTGCAATGTAGTCACGGGGATCTGAGGCAGTGTGTTTAGTGAGATATAAGACAACATGCTGTTGAAAGGTATCAGGGGCGATCACATGTGTTAGAGTCCTGGAGGTGCTCTGTTAGTCTAGATTTAAAAGGGCCAAGTCTTATTTCATTAGTTATTTGGCTTGGGAGTGAGTTCGTCCAGTAAGGGGCTCAGTAACTGAAAGTTCTTTGAGATTGGGAGGTCCGACAGCTGGGTAACCATAACAACGGTTTGTCTGAGTTATGGGTGCCTCCGACTGGTGATGCTGGGTGGATAATTGAGGAGAGAGTGGGAGTGGTGAGACCAAGTACTATTTTTTTCATCATTAGGCAGGTGTGGTACCTCATTCTGCTGTCAAAATTTAGCCAATTTGTGGAGCTGTAGAGTGAGCAGGTGCGTGTGGAATGATCACATCTGAGGATGAGACAGCAGGCTTTGTTTAGTACAAGGCAGAGTCTGTTTAGTGTGGAGGTGGGGGCAGCACTATAAATGAGAATACCGTAGTCCAGAAGGGAGAGGACAGAGGAATTGACGGTAAGCCGTAGGGCCCCGGGAGTGAGGCAGTGTTGGTACTGATAAAGAACACCTAGTCTCAAGTTAAGGGCAGTGACTAGGTGAAGAATATGTTGCTTATAGTTGAGGGCTGGGTCTAGTGTGACCCCTAGGTATTTAAAGGTGTTTACTTGATCGAGAGGGGTTTGGACGGCGCTGAGAAAAGTGGCAGAGGTTCTTCAGGGGGTTCTGTGGATGGGAGAAGATCATGACTTTTATTTTCTTGTAATTGATTATTAGGTGCTGGGTGGTGAACTAATGTTCTGCCTCATGGAAAGAGAGTTGGAGTGTTTGGTGGAGTTTAAGGGGGGTCAGGATCAGAGGCGAACAGGATGGCATCATCTGCGTAGTGGAGCAGGCTCCTGGAGATGGCCAATGGGAGGGAGTTTAGATATAGGCTGAACAGCAGGAGGCCAAGAACTGACCCCTGTGGAACACCGGAGCTGACAGGGAGGCTGGGGGACAGGACAGTGCCTACCTTGACCTGTTGTGTTCTATCTGTCAGATAGCTGGTGAACCAATTTAAAGCATCATTGGAAAAGCCACTGGAGGAGAGTATGTTCAGTAAGAGGTTATGATTGACTGTATCAAAAGCTTTGTCCCTGCCATTCTTCCCCACTCCTCCCAACCTCCCTAGCCAGGATCCTTATCTTCCCCCTATGTTTATCCCAGTGTCTCTTAAAGCTGCCCACTGTCTTCAACAAGATGACCTCTTCTGGCAATGCATTCCAAGTGTCCATCACTCTCTCTGTGAAGAAGTGCTTCCTTTTTTTTGAAATTCAACAATCTTTATTATTATTTCACAATAGTACAAGAAAATGACAGAAATGATGAAACATATTACAAAAAACAACCCCCCCAATCCCACTTTACCCCTACAGAGTGTCCTCAGCAGACCAACTTGAGCTATGAACTGAAAATGTGTTCATAGATACAGAGAGTACAAGAGCTACCTAAGGCTATCTGTTTAGATAGTATATAGCGAATGCAGTTTGCCCCATTTCTTATCGAAGAGCATTGGTTTATGACAAATACTGGTGATCATACGTTTAGTCCACAGACTGAACAGGATTTCCTGCAGCCATTCTTGATAAGAAAGAAGGGTCTGGTCTAGCCAGTATCTGAGCACTAGTTTTCTCACTACCAAAGAGATTATGAAGATAGGATTCCTTTTCTCCTTCACCAGGATAAAATGTGTAGCAACCCAGAATGCAGATTTCTGGTGTAAAGAGCCCCTCCAACCCCAGTAATGGATCCACTTTGGCTTCAATAAGGCCCCATAGAGGTGCCACTTTAAGGCAGGACCAGAAAATATGTAGAAGGGAACCCACCTCCAGGCTACATCTGTTGTAGGTGTTTGAGGGAATTCTGCCCATTCTTGCAAGTCTGACAGGTGTATAATAAAGGTTGTGCAAAATATGAAATTGGGTAAGACTAAGCCTGTCCTGAGAAATATGTATATATATATATATATATATATATCCATATACTATGCCAATTAGGAGAGAAGGAGAGGAGAAGAGTATCCCAGACTACTGGGTGGCCCACTCCATTTGGAATAAGCTTAGGGAGGAGTAGTGAGTATATATCAGAAACTTTGCGAGGTTTAGAAACCAAATCTGTAAATGAGCTAAGAAGTTCAGATTGATCCGTTTGTCATGGGGAGGGTTGGAACAACTGCAACAGAAGATGCCTTAACTGGAAAATCTTGACTATAAGAGAAGGTCCCAGTTGGAATTTTTGCAAAATAGAGGGTGAAGGAAGTAAAGCACCATGTGAGACCAAATCTGCGACTGCAGCATTGGATAGCTGTGGCAGCCAAGTGGTAGGGATCACCTGTTTTAATTACAATTAGTTACAATTTTGAAAAAGAGGTTGGGATATATCCTTAATTAGATGATAGTTAAGGGCAGTATAGAACTGAGAATATATCCTTAGACAAGTGCCAATCACATAATGCTTCAGTAAGGGTGGTGGAGATCTCCAAGGCATGAAGAAAATGGAAGACACAACAGGGCCTGAGCTATTTATTAGATCCATCTCCAACTTAAGCTATATGGGTACACAGTCTGGAGTTTTGTTGGCCTGGGTTAGGGAAATCCACTTAAACATTTATCAATATGACTTGCCCAGTAATAAAGCAGAACATAAGGAGATTTAAGCCCTCCCAGTGTTCTAGGTAAAGAAAGCTTCTTGTATGACCTCCTAGGAGCTTTGTTCAGCCAGATTAACTTAGTAATAATAGAGTGAATGCATTTGAAGAAGGAGAGGGATAGCCATATGTTTAGCATGTTAAGAGGGTAGAACAATCTTGGTAGAATATTCACCTTAGTTATGTTAATTCTACCCCACAGGGAGATAGGAAGCGACCTCCATTTAGTCAAATCCTGTTGGATAACCATTATTAAATCTTTTAAGCTATGCTTCTTCATGATGGCAACATCACGAGACAGATAGATACCCAAGTACTTTATATGGTGGGGGGCCCAATGCATGCCAAAACGAGCAATATCTGCTTTAAAGGTATGGGAGTTAAGAGGTAGTACCACAGTTTTGTCTAAGTTAAGTTTACAGTTGGAGAGGAACCCAAACCTGTTAATGATTGATAGAACTTCAGATATAGAATCTGATGATCGTGAAAGGTGTAATAGTATATCATCTGTGTGCACTGATATGGTCTGAACCATATCTCCTATCGGAATTCTGAAGATATTGGGTAAAATTTTAATTTGCCAAATTAAAGGCTGTAAATAAAGATTAAAAAACAAGGGAGATAATGGACAGCCTTGACATGTACCAGTGAACAGAGGGAATTTGGAGGAAAAGACTCCATTACAGTAAATGTTTGCAACAGGTAAAGAATATATTTTTTGGATCCAGCAGAGGAAAGATTGGGGAAAGCCAAATTTCTGTAAAGTAGTCAAGAAGAAGGTCCAGTCCATTCGAGCAAAGGCTTTCTCCATATCTAGGGACACCAGAACCATAGCAGAGGTGGAGTCCCTAGAGGTGGAGAAAATGTGTACTAGCTTACGTAAATGGTCAGAGAAGGAGCGAGCTGGGACAAAACCAATCTGTTCAGGATTGAGGAGACCAGACCAAATGTTATTAATCCTTGCAGCCAGAATTTTAGTTAAAATATTAAGATCATAATTTAGCAATGATATGGGCCTGTAACTAGTGACATGTTTAGAAGGCTTACCTGGTTTCAGCAGAAGAACTATCAAGGTTTCCAGGATAGTTAAATCCAGGGTATCAGTTTTATATAGGCACTGAAAAATGCAGAGAAGTAAAGGGGATAGTTCTTTAGAGAACATTTTATAAAACTTGGAGGAAAAGCCATCTGGACCAGGGGTCTTATCCAAAGTGAGACTATTAATTGCTGTGAGAATTTCTGAAATTGAAATAGGTTGAGATAAAAGGGATTGTTGAGAGGCAAACAGCTGGGGTAAGAGAGCCGTGTCCAAATAAGCACTGATTTCCTCCACAGAAGATTGTGGATTTCTGGCCACATAGAGGTCCTTATAGTAAGTTTCAAACTTTTTCGCTGTGTCTCTTGGTAATGTCCTGATTAGGCCATCAGCTGAGAGAATAGCTAGAATTACTCTAGAGGCCTTACTTTTCTTCAGGCATAAAGCCAGAAGATGACCAGCTTTCTCACCCTGCTCAACAAATTTTAAACAAGTTTTGAGGATTGCATACTTCAGCTTTCTCTCTCAAGAAGTCAGCATATTTATCACTGAGACACATAAGATCCTTCAGTGTCTGCACGGGAAGAAGGAGAAATGAATTTTTCTAACTCTGATTTGGTGCAAAACATTTTTTGCTTCTTGTTCCTGGATTTTCTTGAGTTTGGAAGCTAGGTGTATAAGTTCTCCTCAAAGGAAACACTTAAAAGCATACCATTCATGGTCACCCCTAGCTACCAAACCAAGATTAGTCTCTGTGTAGACCTGGATTTGATCTTTAAGCCTTGAAATAATGTATGGGTCATTCAAAAGCTGGTTGATTAACTTCCAGGAGGTGTCCTTCTGCATGGCTGGTGACAGGGATTGTGTCACCCATGTCAAGGCATGATCTGACAAGACTCATGGAGCTATCATGCTGTCCAGGGCCCCTCTCATCTCCATATGACTAATAAGAATAAAATCTAGGTGAGAGTAGGAGAGATGAACAGCAGAGTAGTAAGAAAAATTCCGGGTATGGGGGTGGAGAATCCTCCATGGATCGCACAATCCTAAGGATTCTATCATATCTCTTATAGCATGCTGGGAGGGTGACAGTGGGGCTAATGGTCTGCCAGATCGATCCAAATCTTGAGTGATTGTGGTGTTCCAGTCACCATCAAGAATTATGGGAGCTGGCAGTAGGGAGGTCAGTTGATCTGTAATTTTCATAAAAAATGTGGGGTCGCCACCGTTAGGGCCGTATACACTATCTAGTATAACCTCTGTCTGATCAAGATGATCTTTCACTAGGATGAATCTTCCCTGTGGATCAGAAGTACTTTGTGTACATTGAAAATTTACATTCCTGGAGAGCAGGATGGCCACACCTCTGCTTGAGAAATTATAGACTGCAGCAAAAACCTGGCCTATTGACTGTCTATGAAACCAGTTCCCCTCTTCTGACTGCAAATGGGTTTCCTACAAAAAAAAAAAATATCCTACACTGCAGCTGTGAGAGATGTTTGAGGCACCTGGTACCTTTTAAGCTGAGTTCTTGTACCCCTTATGTTCCATGATGCAAACTTTAAAAAATTAGCCATTATCCCTATATTGTAACACAAGCTTAAAAAGAAAAAAAGCCCCAGTGAGGACACTTCGTCAAGTGCCCACCTTGCCCATCCAGTACTCCACCCACATACACTCCTTGTGTCATCCTTCCCATAAAAAAAGAACCCCCCAAAAACCCACCAGAAACCCAAAAATCCAAAATCAAAGTTAAAGACAAAGCTAACCCCTTCCAAGTAGGCAACCGTGAATATAAACGCCAAGCAGGATATGATCCTGGTCCCCCCATCCTACCAGCAAAACCTCACTATAGCCCATGATGAACAGCTTCTCTGTTCACCAACTCTCCCTCCACCCACCTGACATAACTCCTATAAAAGCCTCTATCTGACAGATAACAGGTCTACAAAAACTACTTAACAATAACAATCCTCTACATTGCAGTAAGTTCACACTATTAACTATAGGTTGAATCAACTCACATATGTGATGGTATATAAGGAGCTGTGCCTGCAAAAGATAGCAACTAATGGCATGATACTGTAACCTTATGGCAACCCCCCATCATGGGATTAAACAACAGTCCCATGGTAAGAAACAGAAATAAACTTCCTCCCCATGCTGGTCCAGAATACTATGCAATACATTAATACACTGTTCATTAGCTACTTACTATTAAATCAAGACAAAAAGGAAGAGAGTCCCAATTTAGTAATCAATGCAGTATCAAATATAGTAGGGAATTATGAATAGAAATGGTCCACATAACCAATCCTGGATATGCAGTCGGCTTGTAAACGGGAGCCTCACCCAGTTCTAATTATACTTCTTCCTCAGGTCAATATAGTCAGAGTTCCAAGCATACTTCATACTGTGGAGTTGAAACCTTTTGCCAAGAAATAAACTTATTTCCATCGTAGGAACATTCTGTACCGCTGCAAATAGCTGAAGCCATTATCCTACCTCCACGCTTCCTTCCAGATAATGCAAAGCCACAGGAGGTAAATATCTAGGCAACTTTCAACTCTGGAATGTTCCCACAAAGATCAGTGGTCTTTAAAGAGGTAGGGAAGAGTTTTACCAAGCTCAGACCAAGCAGCATCAACATCTTCAAACGAAACACAAGCACCCGAGATTTGAACTTGCAGCCAAGCTGGGTAGTTCATCTGAAATTTAATCCCAGCCACTATGAGTTTTGTGACTATCAGGTGAAACTGGGTTCTACGCTGTCTAACCGTGGTGGGCAAATCTTGGGTCACACGCAACATGGTACTCTCCCAGTTCACTTCTTGCACCTCCTTCAGCTTAGCAAGAAAGTGTCGGTGCTCAAGAAAGTTCAGAAACCTGAAGATTAGTGGTCGGGGGGGCTGCACCAGGTGGCGGCATAGGTAGTAACGACCGGTAGGCTCTTTCTCTATAGTGTAATTAGACCCGTATGGTGAGGGTCCAGCTAGCCTCACAAGCAATTTTTGCACAAACAGAATGAAATCAGCCCCGCTTCACTGTCAGGATTACCACATTACTGCATTGACTCCAGCCTTCAAGATCCTTGACCTTGGCTTCCAGACGTGCTATACATTGCCAGGTCACCACAGTCTCCGGCTTCATCTTGTCCACACACTTCTCAAGGGAGACCAAGTGCACTTCACTGACTCCAGTCCTGCTAGATATACCCTTAAGTGCTGTTGCCATTGACTTGAGCTCTGAGGTAAGGATTCTTAATCCTTCCCAAAATGGCTAAAATTCTGCCAAAAATCTGTCAACTGTCAGGAGGTTTGAATCAGTAGCAGTAGCAGTATTAGCATGTCCTCCAGTAAGTGCCTGGGCCTTGGATTTCTAATTCAATTTTTCTGGAGTTGTCAGAGGAGTGTGCTTTGGAAGCACCAGGTGCATCTCAACTTTATCAGACAAATATATTCTCTACATTGTTAGGCAAGTTAAGACACCTGTTTAAATTTCTTCAGAGACAATTGAGGCTTATAAAAGTAAAGTTTTAAAGTCGGATGGAAGGGCAGAGCAGAAGAGCCTCTACACGGTACATTGCATCACGTAACCTTAGAAGAAGTGCTTCTTGACCTCCATCCTAAACCTCCCACCCTCCAGCTTACGACTGTGTCCCCTCATGTTATGTTTTCCACTCAGCTTAAAGTGACTCTCCTTATCAACCTTATTTATCCCTTTCAAGTACTTGAAGGTCCCAATTATGTTCATTCTCTGTCTCCTGTCTTCCAGGGAGTACATGTTCAGTGCCCTCAACCTCTCCTCATTTGCCTTACCCTGCTGACCTGCTATCATCTTTGTTGCCCTCCTCTGGACCTTCTCCAGCAGGTTAATGTCCTTTTTGAGGTGTCAGCACCAGTACTGAACTCCATACTCTAGATGCGGCCTTTACCAGTGAGCTGTACAAGGGCAGTATAACCTCCTTTCTCCTACTACTGATCTCCCTTGATATGCATCCCAGCATCTTGTTTGCCTTTGCTGCTGTTTTCTTGCACTACATGGAGTGTTTCAGGTCACTAGTGATTATCACTCCCAGGTCCCTCTCCTCCTCCTCTGATGCAGATACTTGGACTCCACTCAGGTAGTACTCTGTCATAGGATTTTTGGCTCCAATATGCATAACCTTGCATTTCTTGATATTGAAGCCTAGCTGCCAGATCCTGGACCACCTCCCCAGTTTTTACAGATATTCCAGCAAGTCCTGTATCAATTCAGCTGTGTTCACTCTCCTGCACAGCTTGGTGTCATCTGTGAATAGTCACATTTTGCCCTTAATGCTATCTCCAATGTCATTGATGAAGACAGTGAACAACACTGGCCCCAGCACTTAGCCCTTCAGGACCCCACTGGTTACCTCTCTGGTGCCAGATAACTCTCCCCAACAACCACCCTCTGGGTTCTGTCCCTCAGCCAGTTTTCCGCCCATTGGGCCATCTTTTCCCCAATCCCATGATCCATCAACTTCCTGATCCACCTTTTTGGGGCACAGCATCAAAGGCCTTGCTGAAATGAAGATAGAGGATGTCTACCGCTTGGCCTCTGTCTACTGTCTTAGTGACACAGTCAAAGAAGTCAATCAGATTCGTTTGACACGACCCCCCCCAATGAATCCATGCTGCCTCACATCATGGAGACCATGCTCCTCTAGATATTCCACTAACCTTTCCTTTAGTATGGTCTCCGTGAGCTTGCCCACAATGGAAGCCAGACTGACTGGTCTGTAATTCCCTGGGTCATCCTTGAGACTGCTTTTGTGGAGGAGCACTACATGTGCTGTTCTCCAGTCCTGTGGCACCATGCTTGACTCTAGTGAACTATTAAATAGGTCTGCCAGTGGCCCTGCCAACTGCTGAGCCAGTTCCTTAAGTACACTTGGATGTACGCTGTCCGGGCCTGGTGATTTGTCCACCTTCAGTGCCAGCAGCTCCTCCCTCACTCTATCCTCCTTTATCTCTACATCCGTGCCCCCCCAGCTTCTCTTTTCCCTCCTGAAGGCACTGGTCCGTCCTTCCTGGAGAAGATGGAACAGAAGTATTCATTTAGTATCTCTGCTTTTCCCCCATTATCCTCCACCCACTCCACCCCTTTCTTAAGCCTAACAATCCTCTCCTTCTTGTCCCTTTTCTCACTTAAATAGCAATATAAAGTCTTTTTCCCCTCCTTAAAGGAGAAGACTCCTGCATATTTATGATTTTTTTTACAGTTAATTTGTTTATTAAGTTTTATCCATAACATATAGCACAATAGACTTTACTTAAAGTAAGTAGAATCTTGCATTTTATAATAGATATTACACTTAAAAACATATGCATTAACACAATGTTATGTCAGAATATCATTATACTGGATTGTATGCATAACACCCTGAAGCTAGAGGGTTTTGTATATTTACTTAATACAATGCATTAATCACAACTTGTACTATATTAGAACAGTAATATAAAAAAAAAGAAAGAAAAGGAAAAAAAAGTTCTACTTAGCATATTTGCTAATTTTGTACTAAATGTGAGGAACTGCATCGGAGGTAAATTATGCATTTAAGTCAATACTAGATATATGTCTATTTAGAAAGAGAGGGAAAGAGATTAAACAAATCTATGACTTATGAGTTTGAAGAAAGTTTAAATAGTCCTGCCAGCACATATAAAATTTCTTGAGTCGGTCTGCTATCAGATATGAGATTCTTTCTAGTGAAGCAATATGAGTCATATTATTTAGAATGTCCTTAAGAGTAGGTGTTATTTGAGTTTTCCAATGAATTAGTATCATTCTTTTGACTTGCATGAATAAGATCTGCAGCCATTTATGTTGGTATTTCGTTAAATTAGTGTTATTATTTATAATTCCTAAAAGGCAGAATTTAGGTTCAAATATAACGTCATGTCCAATAATCTTAACTACTAATTTATAGACCTCTTGCCATAAGTTAAATATGGATTTACATGACCACAGTATATGCATAAGGTCCCCATTTGGTAAATTACAACGCCAACAGTAGCTATTGGGTAGTAAACCTATATTATGTAAATGAGACGGTGTTTTGTACCATAAGTGTAAGATCTTGAATTGAATCAACCTACTACGCGTATCTTTAAATGAGTCGTGACAAATCTTCCAACATTTGTCCCAATGGGAATTTGCTATATTTACATTTAATATCCAATTCCATCTGTCTCTAGCAGAGAGAGATTGATTCGGTAGCAAATCTCTGATCTGATTGTATATTTTACTGACTAAGCTAGAGGAGTATTGATCCACATATTTATATATGGCGGAGACGATGCAGACTTATTAGTTTGTTGAGGTTAGAGAATATAACAGTTAATTTGTAGGTACTTCCAGAATTCTATCTTGGGGATATTCCATTTAGTTTGAAGATTGGTAAAAAATTTAATGTGTTACCATTGTCAGTCAGGATATCATTCAAAAAAAGAATGTTCTTGTACATCCAGGATTTGCTATATATTGGTTTGTTCTCTAGTAAGAGTTTCGGATTACCCCAGATGGGTGTGAAAGGTAAAGGAGAGGGATCAGATTTAAGCCATTTGTGCATTTTGAACCAATAATGAATAGATGTATTAATTGTGGGATTTTTTTTTAATTTAGGAGATAATATAAAGTAAACAAAACTATTCGGTGTATGTCCTGGGGACAGAGAAGCTTCCATGTCATACCATAATGGTACATTATAATTAGGTTTAAAAAAACATTTGATAGTTTGTGAGGCTCTGAATGCCCATAGGTATGCCGTATACCATGGTAGTCCAAATCCACCATGGGTCCAATGAGAGCGTAGTTTAATACGATTGAACCTTGGTATGTGACCTTCCCATAGAAAATTTCCTATAACTTTATCAATATTATTCAAGAGAAGGGGAGAGATCTTAAGTGGATACAAGCAAACAAATAGAGAATTTTGGGTGTGACATTCATCTTAATTGCAGATATTTTGCCAAATAGGGAAAGGTTCAGATTTTTCCATCTATCTAGATCTGTTTTAATATTTGCAAGTAAAGGACGAAAGTTGTTATCCCATATTTTATCTAAATCAGTTGATATTTTTATCCCTAAGTAAGTAATGCCTTGCGGGGACCAGCAAAATCCAAGATGTATATTCATAAAAGATTTGCAATGTTTATTAAGTGGTAGTACCTCAGATTTTTGATAATTAACTGTAAGTCCAGAGAATCTGGAAAAAAGATTGAGAATATTGTTGAGTGGTTCGCCAGGTACTTTTAAATCTTCTAACAAAACCAACATATCATCCGCATATGACAATGTTGTATATTGCCTATGTCTGATATAAATGCCCTTTATATCATTACTCTGTCTGAGGGAGGCGGCAAGAGTTTCAAGGGCTAAGATAAAGAGAGATGGTGAAAGAGGGCATCCTTGCCTAGTACCCCTTTCTAATACAAAGGACTGTGACAATGTAGAGTTGGTAAGTACCCTGACATGAGGTTTTGTATAGAGAAGTTTAATCCAAGAGCAAAATTGGTTGCCGAAGCCAAATCTGGATAATACCAAATAGAGAAAGTTCCAATCTAAAGAGTCAAATGCTTTTTCAAAATCTATAGCAATTGCTACTGCTGGAGATTTAAGAGACTTGGCCCTGTATATAAGATTGATTAGGGAGCGCAAATGATCAGAGCCCATCCTTCCCTTAACAAAGCCCACTTGAGATTTGTGAATAAGCTTGGGAATGTATGATTCTATACGATTAGCCAGAATCTTAGCAAAAATCTTGCCGTCTGTATTAAGCAGAGATATTGGACGATAATTAGTAGGGATGGTTGTTTCCTTATCTTTTTTTGGGAGAATTGTAATAATTGCATCTGTCATAGATTATGGTAAATGACCTGTAGTAGAAGATTCATGGAATACCTTACATAATAAGGGGCACAATTGTTCAGCAAGAAGCTTATAAAACTCGACAGGAAAGCCATCTCCACCCGGAGAACACCCAGATTTAAGAGAATGAATTGCCTTTTTTATTTCTTCTGTAGTGAAAGGTGTATCTAAAGAGTGCGTTACATCTTGTGAGAGACAAGGAAGTGCTAGTTTATCTAGGAAAGAAGAAACATCAAAAAATGATGATAGGCGAGAAGAGGAATAGAGTTTTTTATAGAAGGAAGTCATTATCTGGTTAATAATGGATTCATTAGTTTGAGTTTTCCCTGTCTGATCTTTTAAGGCTGTGATATGATGTTCCATTTGTTGCATTCTATATGCAAGAATTTTGCTCCCTTTCTCCCCACCTTCCCAAAATTTTTGTTTTATTCTTAGTAGTGCGATTTCTGTTTTCCTAGAGATTAACTCATTGATTTGCATTCGCAATTGTAAAATTTCGTAATGCAAATTAGAGGAGTGGTCAAGTTGAGAATTGTTAGACTATAATAATTGTTTTGTTTTCAATAATTTTTCAAGATTATTGATTTGTTGTTCCCTAAGTTTCCTCCTATAGGCCGCATAGCTAATAATTTTACCCCGTAATGTAACTTTAAGCGCTTCCAATGTAGTACCCATAGAAGTGTCCTTTGGATCATTGAGATCTAGAAATTCTTCTATTTGTGTTCTAATCCATGGTAAGAATTCAGGATCTTTAAGCAATAAAGTATCTAATCTCCATGTGGAGGACTTTGTAGGAGGGGAACCCCAAGTAAATAGGAGCTTGACTGGAGCATGATCCAATATAATTAATGAAAGGATGTCGACTTCTATAGTATTGGCCGTTATTGCAGGAGAGGTTAACCAGTAATCTAGTCTACTATACGACTGATGACATGGAGAATAAAAGTATATTCTCTCTCTAGGGTGGAGGGTTCTCCATATCGGATAGCCCATATCTTGCATTAACTGAAAATTGTAACTAAACTTTTGGGGTGACAATCTAGTGAGCCATTACTTGTAACCATATATGAATCTAAGGTAAAATTAAAGTCCCCTCCAATCAGTATTGGATAGTTAACTATGTTTAGTGAAATTAGCAGTTGAGTTAACTTCTGAAAAAATTGAGGGTCATCTGAGTTTGGTGCGTAGATATTAATTATAGTTAATGGCCCTGAAGGAGTATCAAACGTTATAATAATCCATCTACCATCTGAGTCTTTCTGAATATTAGAGGGTATCCATCTCAGCTTTTTATGTATTAATATAGCAATGCCTCTTTTTTTTGTTATGGCAAATGCTGTATATACTTGACCAACCCATTCACGCTTCAATCTATCACTGTCTGTATCCAGCAGTTTAGTTTCTTGCAACAATGCGATTTGTATTTTGTGTTTCTTAAGGTAGTTTAAAACCTGTTTGCATTTATTCGGCACATTATGTCCCTTGACATTCCAAGTACATAATGCTAAACTAGCCATCTTATGTTGATAATTAATCTACTATATACTAATTGTCATGCCAGGGGGCTACAATGCTGACTTGTATTTAACAATGGGATACAGAAAAGTTTGTGATAGATATTATTTATATTAAGTATGCTGGCAGGCTTTTTTAAGTCTGACAAACTAGAGAAAAGTATACTCTCTATCTGTTTCTCTTCGATGCAGCTTTCTACAACCGTTGTAATCCTAACAACATTAAACATCTGAAAATTGTAACAATAAACTAATGCAATCATCTAATAAATACAGAGTGGAAAAGGCCAGTCTAAGTATCAAATGTAAAAAACACTCAAAAAAACCTAAGACCAAGACCACCTCTCTGTATTCTAGGATGTAGCTTATCAAACAGGAAGTAGGATAGTCCCAGGAAAAAAAAGGGGAGAAAAGCTATCCAGACTTCCTTAGAACAGACACTCAGTCTAAAAATCTCCAACAAAGTCTAAATACTATGATTTGTAATAAACCCTGAATTAGGGTGGATATTATATGTGTCTTTGCTTTTAAAATAAAAAATATCAAAGATGGAGGTTGCCAATAGTGTTACTAAATCTAGCATCACCTTTGGTAAAGAGAGGGAGAGAAAAAAAAAAGGATCTCTACTAGTAAAGATATAAATGTCATAAAATAAAAAGAATTCCAAATGATTCCATACTATTGATCAATTACCTATAATGAGAGAAAAATAAAATGTTTGTATATTTTTTTTTTAACATCCCTTCACATTAAACTATGATCCTTATAGAGATTTAACCAGTAATTTCTTATGAACTTTTAAACTCTATTCATATAAGAACACTTTCCTGATTGGAACTCCTTGTGTGGCTGTAATATAATGATATAGCTCTTACAGTGGAGTGCAACATCAGAGAAATAAAGATTCATTTTGAAATTATCATAATTAGAAATTAATCTCTCTATGCGCAGCACATCTGTCCACATTCGAGGTGCGCATTGTACAGATACAGCCTCCCTTTGGCAAACTCAGCCATTGATTCGATGTTACCAAGATACATTGAGGAGGAATTCAACTCCCAATGCACCGACACTTACAGATACAGTGCATCAATCAATGGGGTGTTTTCTGGCGCAGTTCCCGTATTCGAGTCCCGCCATAGTCACTTTAGTCCTATTACCAAAATAAAGCCCCGAGACTACAGGTATCCTAACTTTATGTAAAAGTAACCAAGGTAAAGTATAAGTCTTTGGAGAATGATATAAAGGGGCGGGATACCATTTACATGATAACGTGTTGTGTGTTTACTGCACCATCCGGGAGAAAGAGAACAAACTATAGCGCGGTATGTTAGGTATCCATAAGAGCAGTTATCTGGAGTGTTTCAACGGAGTGGTATCTCCTTTGTATTTGCTCTTGCCACGACGCTTTTTCTTTGGTGGCTCCATAGACTTGACTGGGGAACTCTCACCCTCACATGCCCAGGAGATATCTAGCCGATCGCGGTCTGCCTTGTCCTTCTCCGGAACACCTGACTCTGCGTGAAAGTCATCGCTGCATGAAGGTAACTCCTGAAGTATTGCATATTTATTTTGAACAGATATGTTTGGGATTACTCGTTCCTCTGAGGTAGATTTGGAGGCGCACTTGCTAGGTGTTTCAGGGCTGCAATTTCGTCTTGCAAGATGATCCGTGATGGCAGTTGACTCGTTATGTGCAGCACTGTTCTGCCTCGTCTGTGGCTTGTCAGAGGAGATTAGGCTAATACCCCTTTCCTTCAAGGTATTTTTGCTGCCTGTATTATCAGTCATAGTGTTTATCAGGGGCTCAGGTGTCGATTGCACTTGTAGGGTCATAGAGTCACTATTACTGTTTACTGAGTAGTTATTCAAAAAGGACCCAAGAGATTCTGGGTTATAGAAGTCTTTAAAAGAGTTTCCAATATATATCCGCATGGTCGCAGGGTACTTTAGGGTAAAGCGAATACCCAGTCGGTGCATATGTCGTCTGGCATCAGTATAGGCCCTCCGTTTCAGAGACACTTCTTTTGAAAAGTCTAGATATATATAGATGTTGTGTTCATGCCAAGTAAGTTGTCCGATTTCCCTTGCTTTCTGTAGGATTAACTCAATGTTGGCATAATTAAGAAATTTTGCAATTATAGGTCTCGGTCTTTGTTCCGGAGAGGGTTTTGGGCCTAATGATTGGTGAGAGCATTCTATTGTAAGCTCATTGCCAGTTTGAAGATGCAATATGTATGGCAACTCTCATAGTAGAAATGCTGTGGTATTCTTAGCCTCTACGCCTTCGGGGAATCCAAATAACCGGAGGTTATTTCTTCGGTTTCTGTTTTCTAGGTCTTCTATTTTTGACTGTAATTCTTTAATCGCCCGGTCTTGAGATCTGATAGTTGTTTTTAAATCTTGTATAGATTCCTCATTAAGGTGGATTTAATTTCCTGTGAACATCAGCCTGGAGTCAATGGTTTCCATCATCTGCGTATTATGTTGCGTAGCAATTTTTAACTCGCTCATATCCATAAATAATTTGTTAAACATTTCTTCAATTTTCCCCAGTAGATTTGGTTGTTTATCAGAGTGGGCCATTGTGAGGCCTAGCAGAAAATCTTTAGGATCTATAGAAATGTTGAGGATTGTAGATATATCTTATACAAAAAAATTAAAAAAATATTCACAACTGCTGTAATACCTCTCCTTACTCTGTTCTCATGAAAAAGCTGTTATTTGTGGCTTAGATAGCAGAGGATGATGCTAGATGTAGTTTATTAGTGAGGAGCTCTGCAGTTAAACCTCCATCTTGCTTGGTGTTAGGCCACGCCCCCTCCATATTTATGATTTTGATATGTCTGATGTATTTATTACACATCACATCAAGTACTGTACATATGATAATAAGAGATCAGTCATTTCTTCTGTTGCAACACATAACTAGAGTCTGAGGCTCTGACACAAAGTAGTAAAGTGTCAAGCAAGCTTCCATTTACATGCAAATAAGTCACTTGTAATGCAGACCCTCCCATTCCTTGATGTCACTGCAGCAACAGTGCAGAAGAAAACATAAGGGCATCAATGCTGTCAATCCTGATTTTAGTTTAAGTTTGCAATGGCTTAAGACAGTTATGTCATGTAACTCACACAGGGAGTAGTACTTGGAGCCTTAATACTGTATGTGTACAGCAAATAATACATCTAATAGTATTTCATTCACAGGAAACAAAATCTCTTGCTTTGTACTTCTTATTTCTCTCTGTGAGACAGATGTAACATGTTGTGGAGAGAAGTAGACTGAATCAGTCAATCAATCAGTCAATCTGTATTGAACCAGGTGAACACCCTTGAGAAGCTTTATGTACAAGGTGGGTCTGCTGGGCAGTTTCCCAAAGGATCACACAAGACTGAATTCCTCCTTTGCACAAATGATATACACCCCCTTTCAACAGCTTGAAAGTGGAGAGCTAGATCACTTACTTTATAAAGTGTATTGATTTACATTTCAAATGCTCCTTAAATCTGAGTTTCTGACTGGAAATAGCAAGACACAGAATGCATATGCTGTGGGAGGAATGAGCTAAGCAAATACAGAGCACTACAAACACTGAGACTGATTTGTTTCTTTACCTACAACAGCTGAAATGTAGCATCTGATTCGTGAGGGACATCCTACTTCAAATGCTGGCATTACAAAGTGGGGGGGGGCTGCCAGAACTTGTCCTCAGTACCTTCAAAGTGAAATTCTGTAGCTCTCACATCACTGCTATGATTTACAATGGGAATGGGGCACTTTTAAAGTCATGGACCTGAGGGGCCATCACAATTCCCAAGGAGGTTAGGGGAACTTGTTAAGCGTTAGAGAGTAAGGGACTCTAGTAGGATTTCAACCAGAGTCTACCAGTTCTTGTGCCTGTGCTTTAACCATTAGATTACTGTTCTCCCATATGCTGCAGTGATGCTTCCCTGGTAACCTCTTCCTTGTTATAGCTGAACTCTTTATTGCCTTACAGCAGCCATCTGATCACTGACTGCCTAGTTACAAAGGAAAAGGGGCATATTTGCAAGATTGTTTCTCACTGCTGGTGTCAATCAAAACAGAGCATGCTAACACACACAAAACATAAAACAGCAGCTGTATAATACCACTTAAACCTCTTGTTGCACCAAGAGTTATTGGGTAAACTGTTTTTGCTAACAGAAACAGTAACATAACACATACAGGCACTTCCTTATATGAATTCTGTATATACCTCAAATCAGTGCTGCATCACACTGACATGGTCCTAGTCCCTATTAGACCTGCACTTCAGGATGTGCACAACACTTAAAGGGTTCCTCCATTACTCAAGTGGGGAACCAAATAGCGTGGGTTTGGTTTACTGATGGAACTGCATGTAGTGCAGCACCATTATCAGTTGCTCTGATGACATCATCCTCCAGCAACATTGATGGTAAAATGGAGGACAAACACACTGATAACTTCTGGTGGCTGTATATTTTTATTTATAATTTAGATCTGGTTAGCAATAGGACTGCTGGCAACTGGAGGAGGCACAAAACAGTTACACATAAGGAGTTGGGAAACTATTGGTGTGAAACTACGGGGACTTCCCTTTTAACTCCTTCGGCTATCTGCAGCTCCTTCTGTGCCTTTGCTCACTGGACTTCCTTACTTGCCTCACTAGCCAACCTTAGGTAACTTTCCCTATCCATCTTTCTCTTGGTCTTCCTGAATTTTTTTATAGGTCAATCTCTTTTCCCTTACTCCCTGGGTGACCCCAGAACTGAACCAGCTGGGTGTTTTTGCTCTTGTGTTCTTCCCCCTGAGCCCAACGCACTCCTCTGTGGCAACTAGTATTTCTTCCTTAATGATGGCCCACCTTTGGTCCACCCCCATATCTGCTCTGATGCCCACCAGATGGCTCCTTGGCACTTCATCCATTTTCCTGAAGTCCGCCCAGCTGAAATCCAAGATTTTGGTTTTAGTCAGGATGCTTTCCCTTCCCATATCCAAATGGAATCACACTGTGCAATGGTCACTTCCAGCCAGTAGCTCCCTGACCATTATTTCCTCTGCATGCACTTATGCAATTTACACAACATCTCTCCAGGTGTTTGGCAACATTCCAGGGACTGAATGGATGGAAATAGAAAAAGAATGAAAAGAGAGAACCAGTATGAAGTTCAGTAGGGCTAGTAAAGAGCTACGCTAGGTGGCTGACCTAGGGTAGGGTGGAAAAAGAAGAAAAGCAAAGAGAAAAGCATTAACTGTTGCACAACAGAAGTTTTGGTAGCTAGGAAATAAGGAGATAGAAAAGTGGTCCATCAGTCACATCCAAGGATGTAGCCTAACTCCACCACAGGCAGTTACTTCCAGGAAAGTTTAATGAGATGGAACAGTGTGTGCATGCACTGTACTCAACAAAGGAAACCCAGCTCATGTTCACCACTATAACTTGCAGGTTATAATGGTGAAGTATATAACTAGGTTTTCCTATGGGAGAAAAAAATCCCCAGTTATTATAATAGATGTATTCATGAAACATGGCTACACCATTAAACCAATTAGTCATTTAAAATGGTTTACAGTGGCAGTTCAATCCAAGATAGGATTTGGTTATGATTAGAATGGTACAGGTTAGACAGTATAGCCTGAGTATATAATGCTTAAGCAATATACTATGACAGAATGTGGGTTATGCTGGGATTTACCTACGCCTGGTGTGGTTCGGTCAGAAGGCCGCAGGCCAGGTGAGTAAACCACACCAGGTGTGGGTAAATCTCAGCATAACCCACACTCAGGAGTGGTGTATTGCTATTATACAATGAGCCTCCTTAGTGTTGTGAGAAAAAAATAATAAAAAAGAGTTTGTTTTCATTTTTAATTATTTTTATTTAATTGACTGATATCTGAGGAAAAATAGTCCAAAATTCCTAGCTGCTGCCCAGCTTCCAGTGTAGCTCTAAGACATACACACACACTGCAATGCTGCCTGTTAAACTCAAAATGTAGCTGCACTCTGTGTTGTCATGTTTGTTTTTTTAAGGACACTGAACAGTAGGCACTGACTTAGTTTGTATTAGCGCAGCACTGCTGTTCCCACTTGCAACTCCAGTAGCTTTTGTTGAACAGAGGGACAAGGGATGAGAGAGAGACCAAGTGAGCAACACAGTGTTTTTTTAGTTGGAAAACAGGCTACAATTATATGTAGGGTGTATTGAGGAAATTAGTCTTGTCTCTTTCTCCCCACCATCTTGCTTGTGTCATGGGGAAATGGGAAAGGCACTGCAGCCCATAGCACGAAACTCATGGCAAGAGGTGAGGCTGCTGAAAGTTTTGAACAGTCTTAGAGGACAGATCCGCAGTTTGAAACAGTTGCTCCCCTGCCATCATCAGTTCCTGTTCCAGTGCAATGAAATGTTCTGTTTTTTGTTGTATATGGCCTCTGTCTCAGTCTGCCCTTCCCCCCCAAACTGTGTAGACGGTGCTCTGTGGCAACGACTGCATGCTTGAACAAAGGAGTCTTGCTGTAATTGTCTTCCGGTCCCTGTATTCATCAGTCTTGGTACCAAAGGGTGAAGATATTAGGAGATGAGGGTGGGGAGTTACTTAAAGTGAGCCCTGAGATTGTGTTACAAAGGATGAAGATGTTTTTTGTGAAGCAAGGTTTTAGGCATTTCACACTTCTCAAATCACACCCTTATTTTGACTTATGACAGAAATTACAAAGTTGTTAGTTCATTGTTGCAGTTTGCCGAGACAGACATTTAGCAGGGATTGCCGTGTTTGCCAGTCTTGGCTTTCTCATGCACAGAGTGATTTCAAGGGGAGTTCCTGATGCGGGTGACTGGTATCTGGCACATTTTTCCATTGGGTGATGCTAGGATTTACAATCAGTAGAAGATGCCAGCCAACCAATCAGAATCCTTTATTTTCTAGCCATTGTATAAACAGTTTTAACACAGTCACTTTCCACGTATACAGTATCTCACATAATGGACTGAACAACAACATAGCAGTCATATGGTGTAGATAAGTACAATAGTTTAGTTAGTTAGTTAGTTAGTTAGTTGAAAATTGGCGACCAGGAAAGGCACACTGAGCCAACGCTCATTTGCAGGTGCAACCTGGGGAATGGGTATAGGAGAATACAGCAGACATAATACAGTCATATTTCTTGGTGCAGATTAAACTGCTGACATGACACAGTGCATTTGCAGTACATTGTACAGTATTACTCATATACAAGTGCAAAAAAATTGCCACAGATAGGCATGATAGACAAGTCTTTTAGTACATTAGAGACCTGTTAGACTGATGGAGTTCTTACCCTTGTGGCCCCCTTTAACACCAGGGATGGCCACCTGTAGGAAACAGGTATAGGTGGAGGGAGGGTTTCAACTGCTGCTTAAGAGAGCCTGGGGAGGTGGAATGGTGGAGGGAAGAAGGGAGCAGGTTCAAGAGTGTTGGAAGGCAATAGGAGAAAATGGATTGACCAGCAAAGGCTCAGGGATGAGAAGTGGAAAAAGTTTGGTGGTCCCTGGAGCGGAAGGAGCATGGAGCAGGGGGGACTGTGGATAGGACTGAGGAAAAGTACAAAGGATAGGAAACAAACCAGTGTTTGGAAATGAATGCTCAAAGTTCCCACCCACAAATGTATTTAATTTTATTATTTATTTATTTAAATGTTTCACCAGGAAAGGCATACTGGCCCATATATTCAAAGGAGATGCGTGGCCCAAAATAGAGATGCATGGTGCATCTCAGAAAATGTGCGTAAGTGTGGTATTCAAAAGTGAGAGATGCATTGCGCATATCTGAATGCGCAATGGTACAGAAATAATGTATGCAGCACAAAAAAATGGGGTTTGTACAAGAATATGACACACATCCATATATTCAGTCAAAATGTGTGGTGCATCTGCTGTGCATCTCCAAAGTGTGCCGCCCAAAGTTAGGCAGACAAAAGGATGGCCTAAATTGGCCAGCCACCCACAGGCAGACCATGGAACTGCATGCAGGCCATCCTGAGATAGCCCATGGAGGAGCACCAGGACATGCCACAGGTACCCACACACAGCAATCATGCCATGATGGAAGTACCCAAAGTCACAGGTGCCGCAACACTACCAGCACCACCCAAAGACCCACCTCCCACACCACACCCAGGACATAGACATCCAGCAGCCACATGCCAGTGCTGTCGGGTGCTGCCTTACCACACCAGCAGAGCAGACTGCCACAATGCAGCACACATACCAAGGAACATGGCATGCACCCATGTGGCCTACAGAGTGCCACCCAGTGGTAGCATGCCCCCATGGTGTCGTCTGGGGCAACAGTGCCCAGATAGCCTGGTGGTACTAGTGGCAGCATGACATGGGCCAGGGACTGATCTGTGACACACACCAACAGTGGTGCACCATAGATGGTACACAGTGAGCCTGTGTCAGGCCCACACAACAGAAAAACACCAACATGTCACTAATGCCTGCCATGTGGTGTGGCACCAACACAGGGGCACTGCGGTGGGTCTGTGTGGTGTTCCTGTGGTGGATATAGCACAACAGTGGGCAGCGCAAGGCACTGGTGACACAAACTGCAACTTGGGGGTGACACGGGCATGCCTCACGGACACCCGAACCTGCTGGTGTTGGATGTGCGGCCACCATGGGCACATACATTGTCAGTGTCAGACTGACCCACTGGGTTACCTGGAGTGGTCCCAGTGGGACCCACACACTTGAGTACCTGGTCACCTTCGAATACTGTCATTCCTTACATGTATGGCAATGTTCCTAACATGTGGGGGTGTGGGGGACACTGCAGGTGACTGCAAGCTGCAAACATAGCTAGTGTATCACATTCCTGTGGCATACCAATCAGAGTGTGTCACCCTGTGCCCTCCCCTGTTGCTTGACCAGGTGGGGCCCCTGTACTTCAGTCTGACTCTATACATGTACATGGGTACTAGAATTGTACTGCGGCCAATGTAACCCACCTCCCACCCACACACAAGCATTCCATCACACCTTCCTGCTAGGCTGCAGTACTTCCTGTTCACCTTGTGGAGTGTTGGGACAGCCCTGCAAAGCTATAAATGTGCATGCCTTAGGAATGTAAATGGCCTGAATACATTCCAGTAATGAGCTGTGCATGTGGGGAATGGGCTTGGAATGTGCAATGAGGTCATTTGCAAATCCTGGCTGAATATTACAATTTTGTGTGCTGGCATGTGGCCACCTATCACACATTTCTTTATGCCCTGCACATATCTCAGAGCACCTGCCACACTGTACATCTCCCACTACATGATTGCGCATGTTCAGGATATTCTGCTGGAATTGCGCAATTGCATATTTTGGCTCATCTTCTGAATATACCATTATTTTGTGCAGGTGCATCTCAGTTGCACAACACAGGCACTTGCATTATGCAGCCTGCGACTTTTGAATTTGGGGCCCACTTAGCAGAACTGCTTGTTTCCAGATAGGGGAAGGGAAGGGGAAGATACAAATAACACAGATAATGAGTTCAGATGCTTAAACATAGTAGTAATATGTTACATAAAGGAAAATAGCAGAATACAATTTAAACGATTCAGATAATGGGAAGAATACATCAAGCAAATGACACTAGTATGGAGACAAGTTCAAAGTGCATTCAGGGTGTTGTATGTTTCAATATGTAATATATATATTAATATATAAATATAGCCTCAGAGATGTGTCTCAGTGTGGTCTTTTTTCACCAAAGTTTCAAACCCACTTTGAGAAAGAATGTTTCTCCTATGATACTCCACTTTCATGGAATAACCTTTCTCCTCAGTTATGAATTTCATCAACCCTTGGTGCTTTTAAATATGGTCTAAAGAAATTGTTGTTACAGGAACAATCAACTTGTACTTATTTTCACTGATTTTGTCTGGGTCAGTATATGTATTTACCATTTTTAATTGACTTGTTACACTTTGTAAATGACACTTGTTTCTCATAGAACCTATCCTGCAATTTATGTAACTTTTAAATAAAAATAAAAAAATACATCATAAAAGGATAAACAGTGTGACTGGTGACTAGAAGGTAAGGGGAGGATAGATGGATAGGAGTAAAGGGAGAATTGGCATGTACAGTACAAGGAGGTGGTTGTAGCAAAGTGACAAAAGGCATCATATATATTGCAGTCATGCTTAGCATAAGAGCTCTACATGGCTTACTCAGCGACAACATAGCCTGTGCTGTAAACAGTGCAGATTATGCCATCTGCATATGGGGCCAAACATGGTGTGAGAGAGAGGTGCAGAGCCCGGATGCAATACAATAGGCATATTATTCCAAAACCAGAGGACAGATAGAAAACAGTATATCCTTACCACCTGTCAATCATCTCTTTTTCCACATGTATAATAAATGGAATGTTTGTTTATCATGGAATACAGAAATTGAAACTTCTCTTGCATTCCTTCATGAGAATGTTCACCCCCCTCACTCACAACAGAAGATGTTAAATGGTGCCAAGGTATCTATTTCAACTGAGGCAGGGTAAGCAGCAGAGGTTGTCCTGGCAAGCTGGTAAAGATAGGAGTGGTATTTTTATGGTCACCAAAGAAACACCGGGGCCTGGTATTCAAAAGTTTGCATGGGAGGTAACAGGTGTTTGCACCAGATCCCCATATTCAAAAGGAGCTGTTACGTGGGCAAAGAGGGTTAGTGATAGTACAAAACATAATGTATGCATGCGGGCAAGAGGATGGACATGGTCATGAATATGAGTGCTACCCCATATTCAGAGGCTTTGCACTGCACAAAAGGGTTTAGCATGGTCCTCTTGCACAGCGCAAATACTGCCAAATAAAACCCTGATTTAATTCTGGGCAACCTAGTGTATGCTGGAGGTAATGTAGCCATCTAGCTGGTTGGCTGCTGGGGGATGACAACCACTCCCAGTGATTCCTGGCACCCCACCATCTCTGGCCCATTCTGTGTAATAATATATACCTGGTGGTAGTGGTCTGCACCCCGCACCACCATTTGCCAGCCCATTCTTTTTTTTTTAATATTCTTTATTTTTTATTGTTTTTTATATAGTTGTATATATGACAGCAGGAGTTCATCTATACAGTATTGCTTTTTTGTCTTGCAATACATGGAATGTTCTTCGGGATGGCAATTCATGTTTCTACAACATCATTCTGTTATATATCAAATCACACTAGTGCAAAATTCATATCCTACAAAAATTGGTTACTTTCATATAACTCTATCAGGGAACAAACGCTTCATCCAGAGGTGAGATATAAAAAAAACATGGCCTCCACTGGAGCTCAAATTGTGACATCCTTCCAGCTCTAGAAGCTACAATTCTCTCTAGATAATATATCCCAGTCATCAATGAATGCCAATGAGAGAGGGTTGGTTCTTTAGCTGTTCACCATAGGCAAGTTATAACCTTTTTAGCTGCTGCCAAGTACAAGTATAACTTACTTCTACTGGGTGGAACTTTTCCGTCTTCCCCAATATAAAGCAGAATCATCTGATTGGATAATTGAATTTCTGGTCCAACAATATTCTGAATGCTCTTTTCTATATCTAACCAGCATTGGGTAACTTTCAGATAGGCACAAACAGTATGTGTTATATTTGCCATTTTTTCTCCACACTCTCTCCAACAGAGGCCATGCCTCATAGATACAAATTCAGCAATTTTGTCAGGAGTATAAAAATATCTACTACGACATTTCCATATATAGTCTGATCAGTATGATGACTGTGATAATCTCATTGAATGAGGAATCGGTTCCAACCATTTCTCATAAGTTATCTGAGTCCCTAATTCTCTATTCCATCTCCCCAAGATATCCTCAGTTGATTCCTTCCAAAGGTCTCTTATTGCTTTATATATTTGTCCAATTAAATTAATTTGTTCCCTGCCTTCTATAGCATCCCTTAAAAGGGACATCAACATAGGTATGAGAGAGGGCAGAGTATTTAATGCTAATTCATTCTGTATAAATGTCCGAATCTGTAAATATCTATAATGTTGTGTATGGTGAATTGATATTTTGCCTGTAGTGTGGCAAAAGGCAGTACTCCATTTACATCCAGATATTGACATAACAAAAGCAAACCTTTTTTCTCACATTCTTGATGGACCCGAACAGCACCCATATCCAAAGATACACTTTCTGTACTGATTAGTTTAAAATAACCAAAAATCTCAGTTAATGTAGTAGATGCCTTTAGCTCATACCAAGCCTTTAACGTATAATGGGTTCCAAATGTGAAGTTTTGTAACTGTGGATAAGAATTTTGGGGGGCAAATATAATAGAGATAATGTTTACAAGGTCATTTAGTATAAATTCAATATATTTCCACGGTTTCTCTACCTGAGGGTTCAGCCATGTGATTACTATTTTACATGTTACTGCCTTATGGTAATCTTTAAGGTTTGGAAGATTACAACCCCCCTTTTCCACTGGTAGCTGCAACAGAGACCATCTGACCCTTGGCTGCTGCCCAGCCCATACAAACCTCGAAAAAATTCTAGCCTAGGATGCGAAGTAGGATTGTGATGGAATAATTGGTAAAGTCTGGAAATAATATAATATCTTAGGAAACAAGGTCATCCAAATAGCTTGTATTCTAGCTGAAAAAGATAATACCTGGCATGTCCAATTCCCAACTAAATTCTCTATCTCTATCAATAGGGGCTCTAAATTAAACAGTTCCAAATGTTCCAGTGTCTGGGGAATATTTACACCCAAATATTTAATCTTATTATTTCTCCATTTCAGAGGGATCTGGTTCTTCAGAGATTGTGAGGAGGTGAAATTTAAAGATAATAGCTCTGTTTTTTGTATATTTATTTTGTATCCGGCTATTTCTGAAAACTTATCTATCACTTGTAGGGTAGCAGGAATGGACTTTTCAGGTTCTAGGAGTGTTAGTAATACATCATCTGCATATAATGATACGGTAAATTCCCTCCCTCCTAAAGGAACCCCCTGAATATTAGGATGTTGCCTTATGGCTTCAGCCAATGGCTTATTGTATATGGCAAACAGTAAGGGGGAAAGTGAGCAGCCCTGCCTAGTTCCCATTCCCAGCTGTAACATTGAAGATAACTTTCCATTCACTTTAACATATGCCTTCGGAGAGGCTTAAATTCTCTGTATCATGCTAGAGAATTCCCAAGGGAATCCAAAATTGCATAAAGTTTCCCATAAAAAAGGCCAACTGACGCAATCAAAAGCCTTGTCTGCGTCGAGGCTGAGCAACACTGCCTGTATCTGTCTCTGATTTAAGTGGTCCAACAAATGGATTGTTCTGCGTATATTATCTATAGTTTCTCTGGCTGGAATGAACCCAGATTGATCTGAATTAATCAAATATGGTAACATTTCCTCTAGTCTATGTGCCCATATGGACATAAATAACTTGTAGTCCATGTTTAATATGGATATTGGCCTATATGAGGTAGTTAAATCTGCTGGTTTACCTACTTTTAAGATAGGTGAAATATTAGTGTAATCCCATGATGGAGGAGGGGAACCCTCCTGTTGAATTATTAAAAAGGAGTTTAGTAGTAAAGGAGTCAGTTGTTTACTAAAAGTCTTGTACCACTAGGACGGAAATCCATCTGGGTCAGGGGTTTTTAATGATTTACTTCCTTTTATGGCATGTCTGACTTCATCTGTTCTGATAGGGGCTTTTAATCTGGTTTCCATTTCCTTAGTTAGCTTTCTTAATGTTAGGGGTTAAAAAATTTTCCTCAACTTTGTTAAATTCTGGACCTTGTGATTTCTCATATAGCTGGCTATAATATTTCTGGAACAGTTGAAGTATTTGATGTGAGTTAAGAGCTCTTGTTTTTCTCTCCAGACCCACTAAATGTGTTATGATTATGGCTGTACTATGTCCCCTAAGCTTCTGGGCTAAATTTCTCGCCCCTTTTGGCCCTCCCTCATAGCTATATGTTTTCAAGTAAAATAACGCCTGTTTTGTTTTTTCATCTAAAAGTTTCTGGAGCTCAGCCTTTTCTGATAAATCTGGCTTTGGGCTTCTGTGGTAATAGGTATAAACTTTGTTTGCATTTCCCTTAGTTTCTCATGTAGTTTACCATATCGTATTTCCCAATATCTCTTCTTGTATGCTGAATACGCAATTATCTCCCCCTTGCTCACAACCTTCACAGTATCCCAAACTATTGTGTTGGATGTCTCCTGGGATGAATTCTCTGCAATAACCTGAGCTATTTTTAAGTTAAAGCTGTCCCTAAAAGCTTTATTCTTAAGAAAAGACGTATTCAAGCGCCACCAGTGGATTTCTTTGGTATTTTAAAATCTAGCCTCAAAAATAGGGGAGAAGGATCAGAAAGAAATATAGGTCCTATAGTTAAATCCTGTAGGTAGTCCAAATGTTCTTTTGAAATAAAAAAGTAGTCCAGTCTTGAGTAAGAGTTGTGTCTAGGGGATAAAAATGTATATCCCCCAGAAAGAGGATAAAACTGTCTCCATACGTTGAGTAGACCCAATGCTCCAAGTTGAGAGATAAATAATCTTTGAGCTGAAGTTAGCCTATATTTGGAAGGTGCAGATGAGTCTAACTGAGGTGTCAAAGTTAAACTGATATCTCCCCCTATAATAAGACATCCATGCATAGTGTCTAGGAGCTTTGCAAAAAATCTTTTAAAAAGAAAAACAGATGTAAGAGGGGGAAATACACGTTCACTAATGTGACCTTTGTCCCATAAAGGGTACCTTTTAAGATTACTTACCTTCCCTCTGAATCTACGCACTGTGTTTCTAAATGAAAAGGAGAGGTTCTAGGTATTAAAATGCCTACTCCTCACCATTTCCCTTTAGAAAAGGACGACGCATATACCAAAAACCTGCCCCCAGTTCAATTTTGCATGCTCTGTGTCTGTTAAATGTGTTTCCTGGAGATAATAAAAATCACTGGGGTGTTTCTTGATTTATTGGAACAGTCTGACCATTTTAATGGGGTTGTTAAGCCCATTTATATTAAGTGAGAGTGCTTTTACTATCTGAATAGCCATCTTATTCCCTTATGGAAACATATTCTCTACTGTTGTCCGCATCTTAATAATCTAATTCCCTGGGGATCACCATACTGATGTTTCCCCCAGAGCCATCCTTAAGATCGTCACTTTTTCAAAACATTTTATGCCTTTCCCATCTAAATTATTCTTAAACATCTCCTGCTGCGATCTTTTCAAACCTTTTGAAATCTGAAACGAATTATCAGTATATGTCTGACCTTTGTCTTGAAAACTATGTACATACACTGTATTCCAAATAAAATTGACTTCCAATGTAGGGGAGTTTAAAAAAATACTCCCTAAATGTGCCTCCTGATAGTAGTATGGGGTCACCGGAGGATATCTGGTAGCACCAAATGCCCAGGCCTCCTGGGGATATCCTGCTCCCCAAATGGAAAATAAAGAGAACTATGCAGACAAGCTCAATAAAAATCCAAATATTAACTCAAAATACCCTGCCTGTCTGTCTTTGGGTTGAAATGGGCTTCCTTGTAACATCTGGAGATGCTCCCTCCCTCCCCCACAATGTAAATTGTTTATTTTATAATTAAATAAATTCTGTAGTATACAACTAGGGCAACTTTTCTCAGACCCTTATATCAGTTTATCCCTAAAACAAATGAAGCAGAGCACTATAATCTGCTTTTTAAAGTTATATCCATTGCCCCCTTCAAAGCAACCGTCAGGGCCAGTTCAAACAGCTAAACCAAATGTTTTACGTATTTCTTTGTTATAGCAAAATTTTCTTCAGGTAAAGTTATTAAGCATTCCTTTTCTCTGTCCAACATTGTGTGAGAGAGTCGTCGTCTTATAAATATCCCAGTTCAGATAACTGAATTCCCAGTCCTACTCATCAGTCATGAGCTTTCAGGGTCCTCTAGCCAGAGGGCCATCGAGAAATCGCAAGCCAAGCTTCAGCTTCTGTCAGTCAGGCTCTTCCCCTTGCCGATCGGCGAAAAGCTGCCAAACGATTAGAAATGTTCCCCCTCTTTATTACTTCTCTGCCATTTTGTGTTCTGCCCAGATTCACTGTATACCAGCGCAGTGGGTCAGTTTTCTGTAATCCTAGTGTGGATTTTGTTTTAATTTGAATTCCCACTTTAAGGAGCACCTCTCTGGCCTCCTCCATAGTATAAAATTCCTTCCTTCCCAATGAAAGTTGCATCACAAGTCTAGCTGGGTACGGTGTTGTGAATCTAATGGCTGCCTTCTTCAAAGCTGGTAAAATGTCCACATATGCTCTGTGATTACGCATAGTTTGTGGAGCGTAGTCATTATCAACATAGAAATGAGTTTGCCCGTAAAAGACCTTGCCCTTTCGCCATGCTGCTGTTAATACTGTCTCCTTGACTGCATAGCTAAGAAAGTGCATAATAATAGATCGAGGCCTAGCATTCAGATCTGTAGGCCATGGGACCAGTGCACAATGAACTCTCTCTAAAGTTAAATGAATATCTGAGGGCAATTCAAGAGCTGTTTTGAGCAAAGCAATAGTAAATTCAGTAATGTCCTGCCATTCTGAGCCTTCAGGGATCCAATATAATCTTAGGTTCTTTCTGTGAGCTGTATTCTCCATATCTTCTTGTTTTTCTTGCAGTTGTACACATTGATCTTGTAAGAGTTGAATTGTATTCTCCATGTCATCTACTCTGTTCTCCACTGCTTTTATCTGTCTCTCCGATGCAACAGCTCGTTGCTCCAGGCTCACTACGTCTCTGTGAAGCTTTCCGTAAAGATCCTTAATTTCTGCATGAAATGATAATAGCTCCTTGTATACAGTATGTAACTTTATGCATTTGTTTCTCACTTTGTTATTTGGTGTGATCGTTTGGTCCTGCCGTTCTGCTGGCGCTTAAGAGTGTTCCGAGTCAGAGGGCTCCTGGGCTGAAATTGCTGCTCGATTTAATTCTGCTCACTTCTGCCAGTAGTTGTTCAATTTCTTGTATGTTTCTTCTTTGCAATGCTCCTTACTTATGTCCCCGATATCTAGTTCTTGTTTATTTTAAATTGTTTGTCATTGAAAGCATCAAATCGGGAAGATTAGCAGGAGGTATAGCGGAGCTCTGCTTTTACACCACCATGCTGCTTGGAAGCCCAACTGGAAGTCCCATTTGCCAGCCCATTCTGTATATTAATATATCCCTGATGCTAGCAGTCCCCCCCCCCGCCAATCACTGGCCTGTTCTGTATATTAATATATCCCTGGTGCTAATGGTCCCCTTTCCACCGATTGCTTGCCTGTGCTATAATATAATATTATCTCTGGTGCTGGTGGTCCTCACTCTCCTACCGATCACCATTGCATTCTATATATTACTATATCCCTGATGCTAGTGAACCCCCGCTGATCACCATCCCATGCTGTAAATAATAGGATCCCTGGTGGTAGTTGTCCCCCCCCCGATCCCCATTCCCAGTGTAAATAATATGATCCCTGGTAGTAGTGCCCCCCCGATCACCATCCCTGGTGTAAAAAATATGATCCCTGGTGGCAGTGGTCCCCTCTTTAATCACCATCCCCAGTGAAAACAATATGATCCCCAGTGGTTGTTGTCCCTCCTCCAATTGCCAGCCCAGAAGTACAAAAAAACTTCCCTGGCATCCAATGGTCTCCCACACACAGCACCAGGCACACACACCCCCACTCAACATTATCTGCGATGCCATGAGAGCATACGGTGACTGACGCAGCCCTCCTCAAATCTCCTCAGCTAGCTGCCATATGTACAGGTAGGGAACACACGCCTTATTTATAGCTCAGGGCATATCATCATGTCCTATAAACAAGAGGGGTGCTCCCTGCCTGTACATATGGTGGCCAACTAAGGAGGTGTGAGGAAGGCTGTACTGGTTGACATATGCTCCAGTGATACCACACATAATGCTAAGGTGAGTGAAGGGATATGCCTGGTGCTGCAGGGGGAACAACTTGATGCCAAGGAGCTTTTTTTGTGCTTTCTGGCTGGCAATTGAAGGGGGACCACTACCACCAGGGTCACTATTAGTTATTCGGGGGATGGCGATCGGAAGGGAGGGACCACTACCACCAGGGATCATATTATTTTACAGCACGGACTGGTGATTGGTGAGGGGGGACAACTAGCACCAGGGATATATTAGTATACAGAATGGACCGGAGATCAGTGTGGAGGGACCACTAACACCAGGGATAATATTATTTTACAGCACAGGCCAGTGATCGGTGTGGGGCACCACTACCACAAGAGATCACATTATTTATGTTGGGGATGGCGATCGGAAGGGAGGACCACTACCACCAGAGATCATTCTATTTTTCAACACAGTCTGGCAATTGGCTGGGGGAACCACTAGCACCAGGAATACATTAATATACAGAATGGGCTGGAGATTGGTGGAGGGGGTTACTAGCCCCAGGTATAATATTATTTTACAGCACAGGCTAGAGATTGGTGGGGGGGAACCACTAGCACTAGGAATATTTTAATATGCAGACTGGGTTGGCAATCAGCAGAGGGGATGACTAGCACCAAGGATATGTATATGTCTTGGATCAGCCAATTGGGGGGTGGTACCATGCCTAACATGCCTCACTAGCCATGTAAATGAGCCAATAATGTGCATACAAATGTCCTATTAGTGCCTTGAATGCACAATGGGCTTATTTGCACTGGTCCCTTTTAATATTGCAAATAGTGCTACAGCACTATCCATTCTAGTGATGTAGGCAAGGCAAGGCAAAATTTATTTAAAAGACGCCCAATCCTGAAGTCTCTGTGCACCACACAAATAAGTAAACACATATTCAGAAACAGATCAATAAAAACACAGAGATAAATATAAACACATAAATAATAACGCTTTATATAAACATTACCATAGATAATAAACTAAACATCAGAATACCAACAGCTATAATCAAATCAGATTTGTAAATTAATAGCTTAATCCAAAAAGGCCTGAGTGAATAGGAGGGCCTTAAGGCAGGCCTTGAATACCTTCAGAGTAGGGGCCCCCTTAACCCCAAGGGGCAGTGAATTCCACAGAATGGGGGCAGTGACACTAAAGACCCTGTCGCCAGCCAATTTCAACCTCATTCTGGGAATCACTATGGGGCCTCCACAGGAGGAACAGAAGGGACGATCTGAGATACCAGGTACAAGAAGGTCTAACAGATAACCAGGGCCCTGACCATGTAGGGTCTTATAGGTGAGAAGACCCACCTTAAAGAGGATCCTCAGCCTAACTGGCAGCCAGTGCAGCTCACGCAACACCAGTGTAATGTGGCAGAATTTTGGCTGCCCAGAAAGTAACCGGGCTGCTGCGTTCTGCACTAGCTGCAGTCTGCAGAGAGATCTTCCCATGACCCCGAGGTAGAGCACATTATAGTAGTCAAGCCTTGATGTAACTAAGGTATGCATCAAAGTGGGGAGGTCCATAGGCAGAACAAGGGGCTTTATCCTGGTGACATTTCTGAGATGGAAAAAACAGGAATGGTGGATGGAAGATATCTGCACCTCCATCATCAAACTCCTCTCCAGAATGACACCAAGATTTCACACCCTACAGGAGGTCTTCAATGAAACAGATCCCAGAACAAGCCCAGTCTCTGAATCAGAGGCCATCCTATCATGCACTCTGTTCGACTCCACCACCAATACCTCTGCCTTATTGGGGTTCAGTCGCAACCAGCTAGAGGCCATCCAGTCGTTGATCTCAGCAAGGCAGCTGTTTAGCACATCTACTGTGTTGGATGTTCCAGGGGGAAAGGCTAAATATAGCTGGGTATCATCAGCATAGCAATGAAAACCCAAGCCATACTTCCTAATGATCCCTCCCAGGGGGTAGCATGTACACTGTGAACAACATTGGGGCTAACACCAACTCCTGAGGTACTCCGCAAGATTGGGGCTAGAGGTGGAGGAGAAATTCCCCATCACAACCTGTTGCCTCCTGTTGGTTAAAAAGGACTCGAACCAGCAGATGACAGTGCTGGTAAGTCCACAGAGTTCCCTGAGGTGGTCAAGCAAAACACAATGGTCCACAGTGTCAAATGCTGAAGAGAGATTAAGGAGAACAAGAATTATCTTTTCTCCTCGATCTCTAGCCCTGAGGACATCATTCTGAAACCAAACAAGTGCAGTTTCTGTGCTATGTCTCACCCAAAACCCCAACTGGATGTGTTCATACAACTCATGGGTTACGAGGTGCTCCTGCAACTGAAGTGCCACTACCTTCTCCACAATCTTCACCAAAAAGGGAAGATCGGAGATAGGTCAGTAATTTTCCCTAACCTCTGGGTCCAAAGATGGTTTCTTTTGGAGTGGTCTCACCAATGCATCCTTCAAGGCATCAGGGAAGATCCCCTCAGATAAGGAACACCGGACAATCAGAGCTAACACCGGGCCAATGTACTTTGGAGCCCTGTTGGGGCAGCACTAAATGGCTTAGCACTGGGCTGATATGGCCTTATATTCAATCTAATAGTGCTGATGTGCTATTTGACTGAATATAGCATCTTTGGGCACCCGGGCAGCCACAAGGTGTAGAGCATAGTTTTGCACACCACTTTGCACATATTTGAATATTGTGACCCGGGAATTAAAACTGTGAATATTATTTCATTTTTTATTGTTCATATTTGTAAGGAGTGGAATCATGGCAGGAAGAATGTTTATTTATTTTTGAAAGGCTATACCTGCAGTTCAGTGGGTATGCAATCTGCCAATCCCACTTTTGGAGCTATATAAGCAGTTCTTCCCAGCCTCCCTGTGAAGTACTTCTTCTTTGCCAGCTGGAGGCCCTGTTGGTCTCTCCTCTCCCTTGGAGCCTGCTGGAGCCTTGCCCCACCCCCTTTTCCAGCATCACTGTGCTCTGGACTCTGTTTGGTTTGGTTTCTGCTGAATTCTGTTTGTGTCTTTCTCCTGCCTTGGTTGGTATTATTTTGTTGCCTCCAGCTGCTGCTGTGTGCTTCCCTATGTGCTTGTTTTTCTGTACTCCTTCTTGTGTTTTGTTTCTGGGCTTTCTACTTTTTCTAGCATTTTGTTTCCCTTTTACGCAAAGTTTATATTTTTGCCTGTGCTTCATGTTCCTACCTGCCCTCAGTTTTCCTGCAATTGTTATTGCCTGTTTCAGCTCCTGCTGTGTGTTTCGGCTCACTCTGCTGTTGCTGCCTCCTGGGTTTCTCCTCTTATTTTTTGCACCTGGTCAATGTGCTGCTGCTCAACTAGCAGCTACTCCCTGTTTTTTAGCCCTGCTCATGATTTTCTCAGTGCTAGCTCAGTTCATCCAGTATTGGAGTTCAGTGACTTCTGCCAGTTTTTTTCAGCGTTTGCTCAGCCAGGCACAAATACTGCTTTGCTATATTGAAACTTTCAGCTATCATCATTAGCAGTTTGTTTTTGAATTTACCTATTCTGATCTTAAGTTATTAATTTGCTTCACTGTCACGACTGCAGTTTGGTCTCATGGTGCTCAGCTTGCATACAGCTCTTCTGAGGATTTCAATCTGCTTAAACATTTTTATTTGCACTTTGTGGGACTTAAACCAGAGTTTAATGCAATCCTGTTTTACTTCTGCATGGGATTCCAACCTGATTACAATACATGCAATTGCACCAAGCAATTATAACTGTTGTTTTTCAGTGCATTAGTGCCTATGCCTACGATTCTTATGCTTGTTAAATTATTCAGCTTAGCTACTGCTGGAAGCTATAACTAATTACTCCTGGAATCTGTTAAACTACTTTTGTACAGTGCTTCATTATACTAAGGAGGTCAGCTAAGCTACACCTGCTGCTGTAAACTAGATTTAAAATCCATTTGTGGGTCATGGCATTTTACAGTGACTTCTCTGTTTTTCCTATTGCGGAGGATGAGGGGGTTATATTGGAGAGTCATGGCTCAGTGTGGTTAAGATACCTCATGTTAGAATACTGCCTTCACCACTAAAATCCTCAGAGAATTTGGGTCACCTTTAAATTGACATTCATTGATGGACTGGTTGGCTTCTATTCCTTCCGCTTTACTTGCATTGCTTGTCCTATAATCTTGCCAGGCAAGCGTCTCTCACTGGATAAGGGACCAGGCTAGCATGAGCTGTTTTGTTCAAATGCCTAATACTTAGTATGTTTCTGTGTATGATCTGCTTACCATGCTGCACATTTCCTGTTACTACCTGCATTACCATGTACTGCTTGATCTATTGCTAATGGAAACAAGCTGACCAGGCCCATCAAATTATTGGCACTGATCTCACTTTCAGCCAACTGTCTCGCTCTGCACCCTAGTCTACATCTTTAGCGTGTGAAGTCTGAGTGGGGTCCTTCCTATCTGGTGCATAGTGGGAATGTCCTTATACCAGGTGGAGCTTTAGCTGTTTGTGATTTGGCAGTGCCTACTGATGTTGAATTTACAGCTAGTGGAGAAGGGTAGATATCTTGCTATCCTTTGGCTGTAGTATCAACTATCTAAGGCACATTCAACACATTCTCCCCACGATTGCTTTGGTTTGCTTGATTTCAGGTAAGTTGGTGGGTCAAGTGAGTGCCTCAGTGATCGTACTCTCCTCCTCCCACCTAGGAGGCATGTTGTTGCAGAGACCCACTACTCGTAACCCTCCAAGGCAATCCTGTTACAGGGAAAGAGTGTGAGACTCCTGTAAATTGGAATACTTTCCATTCCCCTTGTTTCAGTTTCTAAATGGCAGTAGCAGAGCCGTCACTAAATACAACATCCCAAGCCTGGAGGGAAAGTGATTTTCTTCCTTGGATCCCCAGAGATTTCCTCCTCAAAGATTTTTTTTTTCTCCTCTATTCCACAGATCATAATATTTAGTTTTAGTAGTATTTCTTAACTTACTGAGGTAGGTTCCACTGTTGGATGGAGATGGATGGTGGCCCTACTAGCCATTTCCTCTCTCCAGCAGCACAAGCCAAATTATTGGAGCTATCCTGCTAACTTGTGCATCTCATATATGTTTCAATAAGCTGCCTGTTGCTGTCAATCTGCTTCTCTACTTCCTAGTCATTGATCGCTGCTATAGTTCTTTTGGGGTTCCTTCCTTAGGTACCTTTAGCCAAGGGAACCTTCCCACAGCACTGCTGGGAGTGGAACCCTCTTACACGGTTCCTTGCCTTCGTTACCCCTACAGGACTATGATTCTTCATGGAATAGAAAGTGTGAATGGCCACAACATTGTAACACAGTTGCACAAGCATAACATTATTATGGCTGCATAGACCATCAAAATGTATTTATTTTTATTCTTGCACGTAACATTTAAGCATGTTTTACTGTACTTTTTATGCACTTGTTGAAGGTTTTCAGTGAACAAATGTGATAGCCATTGTTTTATTATAGTAATTAGATTGATTTAAATGGTTTATGGTTTGGGTACATGATTTACCCAAATTTCATATCCTGTTGCCAGAACTTGTACTAGCCAGTGCCTTTCTGGTTGATTAACACATAAATTTCAGAACCTGACTCTCCAGTCATGAAGCATGAAGCTTCCAACTAATTCTATAAGTTGCTATAAATTCTGCATTATCATGTGTCCAAGCACTGATGTGTGATTGTTCTTTCTATGCCTGGACAGCACCAGACCTGGATCACATGATCATTCAAACCCCAAAGGACACACCAAAGATTCAATAAGGCTCATTGACTTTTTGAGTCTAACGTTTGATATTCCTGCTTTCCCTACTTTTGATAAGAAACATAGAAACATGGACTTTGATGGCAGATAAGGACCACTTGGCCAACCTAATCTGCCCATTTCCCTACCTACAGCATAAGCTGCAGAAGCTAGTTAACCAACAGCCCATTTCTTCCTACCACCCCACAATAATTTCCTCATGTCTGTCCCATGCATTGTTAAATTCTCCCACTGTTTTAGACCCCCACAACCTCCTCAGAAAGGCAGTTCCATGCGTCCACCACCCTCTCTGGGAAAAAATACTTCCTCACATTATCTGGTACTTTGTACTTTATCCCTAACTGATGCTGTATTCCCTTCGATGCTAAGAAAATTGTGCTAGAAATACTGTATATGTATTTTTTTTTTAAATATACATGAATATGAAAAATGAATGAACTTTGTAGGTTCCTCCTGGTTAAGGACATGTGCTCATGTAATTGATTCATTGGATATCTAACCTAAGTGGCTTTGTCATCTGTATCTCTAGTCCTCTTTGCACTTAAATATTTTTGCTGCTGCAACACTTTCAATGGTTTTGCTCTGTTATCATTTTGTGTTGTGTATTACTTGTCATTTCTATATTTTGCACACCGTGTTCGTGTGTTATTCTCTGTACTAAATTGTTATTGCTGTTCATTCTTTGTGTTGTAACCTCCTGGGTCATGTCTGAAAATAGGCAGCATGGTTTGTCTAGTACACTTACCCAGTAAACAAAAATAAATAAAGTTCCAACTCTTCCCTGTTTCTATTTTTTTCAGTTCTATTTACAGTATGCTCATTGGCAAGCTTCCAGCTCATCTGCCAACTACAGGACTCTGGGTCTTTTGGGGTTTTATGGCATCATGCACACCCCAGCAGAGCACCAACGCCATCCCAGAGCCATCATCCTAGGTGGCCCCCAAATTTTCCTCCTCTTTTTTTTGCCCCTGTGTTTGGTCCTACCCAAGGCCCTGGAAGTGGCAATGCATTCATGTGGAGGTGCACATGCACACTGCAACTCCAGTACCAGCTCCTTCTGCCCTCCCTTGGCCTAAGGCTGGCACTCCTTAGAATGAAGCAGCTACTCTGGCCTCCACCAGGGGGTGGACAAGCTCCAAGGAGACCTAGTTCTCCCTCCCAAGGTGGAGGGCTGCCAGCCAGCAGCCGCTCCCATCCTCTCATCCCCACCAAGCTGATCTCTGATGACCCAAGCTTGTTGGTGGCGTGGGGAGCAAGGTGTGGCGTCCAGCACCTCAACCCTGTGCACCACCGGGCCACCTTCCTCTCTGTTTCTTGCTGTACATTGTATATGGGAACCTGTTTCTGTCCTTTTCCTGTAGTTCCATCTTGTGTCCATTGTTTCTTTCCCATTTAAAAGAAAAAAACATTGAATATAAAATTATACATGTCTTTCTTTTATAGTTTTTTTTGTACGTAGAGTTTCTGATTTTTTTGAAAGGCTATGCCTATGGTTCAATGGGGAGAGCAACCAGCAACACCCCCTTCCTGAATTATATTAGCAGTTCCTTTCAGCCTCCCTCTGAAGCACTTTTTCTTTGTGGCCAGAGGCTCTGTCTGTCTGTCTTCTCTCTTGGGGTCTGCTGTGGCTTTACCACCACCCCCCAACTTTGCTGTGCCCTTGGCTCTGCTTGGTTTGTGCTGGACTTCTGAGTTTTGTGTTTTCCTGCTTTGGTTTTTATTGCCTTGCCTCCAGCTGCTCCATACTTCCTTGTGTGCCTGTTTCCTTCCTACCTCTGCACTTGTGTTTGCCTTGTTTGTTTCTTTTGGGCTTCCTAGTGCCTTGTGTATCATTGTTTAGTTATGCTTTCTGTTGCATATTGTTGTTTCCTTACATTCAGCTGCCATGTGCCTGTGCTCTCAGGCTGCATTTCCTCACCAGATTTTCCCAGCCTCAGCTGACTGCATTATAATTGTGTGTTTCAGCTTCCACTGCTGTTTTCCTGCCTGCTGTTGCCAGTGCTTTCCAACCTAATATTTTGCACCTGGTCCAGGCTTCACCCTACCACTCCCGACAGCTCTACTCTTACTCCACTCAGTGCTAGCTCATTTGTTTCAGTATTTGAGCTCAGTGTGCTTTGCTTAGTTTATTCTGTGTTTGCTCAGCCAGGCCCAACTGCTGCATTGCTATACTGAAACTTCAGCTATTACACTGGCTGCTTGGTATCAGCTTCCAGCTGCAGGTATTTTAGAAGTTTGTTTCTGAATTTAACTATTTTGACCCTTTCAGTCATTAATTTTCTTCCCCTTTTCTCATTACTCTGGCAGCTTGCTATCCTGTGGCTTTGTCCTTCACTAAGACTTTGCTAGTAAATGCACATCTTTTGGGGGTTCCTACCCTACTAGCATTACTGTTGCCATTGGTTTCTATTATGCTCAACTTGTGGCTCCCTGTTATTCTCATGGTGGGGGAGCACTGTGTCACAGTGGGGCATAGTGGGTCCAATTGGCAGGAGCACGCCTATGTAAGCTATATGATTTTGCTCTGCTCTTTTGCCTACATGGCTTTTAGCTATCCATACATAAATGCCTCTGCCTTCATGGCATTCAGTTATTATGCTTCCAATACATTTACCTTACAGCCTACTGGCTTCAGATATTTATTGCATGTTATTGCTGCATTGCAAATACTTACTGCCTGTAAATGTGCCCTACTGAAATAACCAATATTCACTGCCTTGCATTAACCTATCTCTGCCTTAATGGCATTTAAGATATTCCTGCCAATCATATCAATCACTATTCATGCTGTCATACCAGTTCACTATACATGCTGAAACTGTACCATCCAATGCCTTATGTAAACTATGATTTACTCCTTCATGGAACTGGTTGGCTAAGCATATATGTAATTCAGCTCATCTCGCGTGCAATATATCATGCTTACCTATACTGCTGACCTTCTTATTGCTGTCATAAATGCTGTTGCAAATCCTGCTAAATATCTCCTATTTGCTAAACCTCATTGCTTCATATATGCTAAGCTCATTGATTCAACCACTGGAATCACAACCTCTCACTGCCTATATACCTGCCTTCTATGTTATCATCAATTTGGCTCCATAATGGAATTGGTTGGCTTGTTTTCCACTGGTTACTACTACTATCAAAACACCAAACACTGGCTTGCAGTCCAGTCTCCTGCCTCACCCAGACCCCACCTGGTTGTTCTTGCAGTTGCAGAGTTTACTCGCAACCTTTCAGTATTGTGGCTGCAGAGTTTGCTCGCAACCTTTCAATCTTCTGGTTGCAGAGTTTGCTTGCAATCTTTCAAGCCTCCTCCCATCTAGCACTCACAGTTCATTCATGCTTTCATTCATAAATCGGAGGCATGCCAACCACGTCCATTACCTTTTCTGGCTCAGGGCTCACCCCATATGCTGATGGTCTTGCTTTGCACTGATGAAGTCTGCGTCTTGACCATGTGAGTCTCAGGGCAGGGTCCTTCTCATCTGGCCCGTAGTGGGAATGTTCTTTCTCTGAGCAAAGCTTTAGCAAGCAGTTTCATACGACGCACTTCTTGATACAAAATTTAAGATTTCAGCTGCCTATGGGTGGGGCCCTATCAGTCCAATAGGGCTTCTTTGGCTATGGCTTCACTGTGGTACCCTCAAAAGCTAGTCTCCAAACAATTACCTATGATTCACCCAGTTTGTTTTAGTCAATAGTCAGGTGAGTGCCTCAGCAGTTGTTGCTCTCCTCCTTCTGCCTTGGGGGTCCATTCTCTCTCAGAGTATCCATTGTTGCAGAGGCCTCTCATAGCCCTTCACAGTGTTCCCATTAGATGGACTGTGTGATCTTTCCACCAAACTGGAATATTTCCACCCCTTTGTTTGGGTTTCTGAATTGTAGCAGCAGAGCCGTCACTAAATAAATGACCCCTAACCTGGAGTGAAGGCAACCTAGGCCTTGGCTCCCCAGAGATTTCCTCCTTTTAAAAGGGGGTTTATCCTCTCCTCTGTGCCAAAGATCATAATATATAGTTAGTTGTTTAGGTATGTGCCACAGTCAGTGACACCAATACAGTGACCTACATCCCTGTCAACAAAATCAACAGTTCACCGACAGGTCACTATGTTGGTGCACCTGACACAGGGGCACACTGTCTCCTGGTCCTGCACCCCCTCCCAAAATCAACTCCAACTCAGAGTTGATAATCAGTAGTACAGGGGTGTGGGGAACAGAGCTCCCCACAAGTGGGGTTCAGGGACAAAGACCCACAATGAAAAATTGGACCAGGAGACACTCAGATTTATGTCAACCATAACTTGCAGTTGACATAAATCCTGTTGCTGTGATGCCGGTCGACAAAAGTGTTGTTGAATCAGCATCTTAGAGCCGGTTGTTTATAGTATATTCCCTAGTTTCCTTAGGTGGGTTTCCGCTGTTGTATGGAGATGGATGGTGGTCCTACTCACTGTTCCCTCTCTCCTTAGGAAGCCCCCAATGTCATTATCAGTGCAATCCATTCTATCAGTGCAATCATGACAATTTCTGCATCTCTTTGTTTTTTGTCAAGCTGTCTCATTGCTGTCAATCAGATTTTATATCTGACAGTCAAAGTTTACTACTCAATGTTCTTTTTAGGGCTCCTTCCTAAGATAACTTTAACCAAGTGAATCTTTCCCTCTGCACCTCTAGCGGTGGAACCCTCTCTGAAGATTCCTTGCCTTTGGTACCCCTATAGGGTGGTAATTCCCCGTGGAATAGAGAGTGCAAACAGTCAAACAGTTATGACAGTTGCACAAACATAACACTACTCTGGTTGTGTAGCTCATTGAATTGAAATGCTACAGTATGCCTGTGTTTAATGGGGGAGCAACCAGCCACACCCCCTTCCTGAGCTATATAAGCAGTTCCTTTCAGCCTCCTTCTGAAGCACTTTTTTTTTGCCCCACCATTCTTCCCTCCTCCTCCTGTGGTGCGCCTCTCTCCTCAGGTACCTTTAGCAAACAGAATCTTTCCCATGATACCTCTAGGGGTGGAACCCCCTCCAAGGGTTCCTTGCCTTCGGTACCCCTACAGGGTGGTAATTCCCTGTGGAACAGAGAATGCAAATGGCAAAACAGTTATCGCAGTTGCATAAGCATAACAGTGCTCTAGTTGTGTAGTCCATTGAAATTATATTAATCTTATATGATATCCCATGATTGTACAGCATCTGATTTTACATTTAAATTGCCAAAATGAATCATAAATATAAATATAGGGTTGTACATTGTACATCCATATGCACTTCAGCAGTTAACGTTTTTTTTTCTTGTGATGAATATTAATGTATACATTAATTGCAGTATCTTCTTTGTTATGTGTGCAAAAATGAGGGTCAACTTTATTTATATTAATTTATTTTGTATTTTATTGCTCTTTATGTATTTTGGAGACAACATTCCTACCCTAGTAATAAATATTTATGATATTTGTTTTTGTTTCTTGAATTAGATTTATGTCCCTTTAACTGTTATGATATACAAGTTGGGCCACAGAAGTGAGTGGGAAAACAATGCTTAGGTAGTTTATAGTCTGTTTCAGGTATTTCTTGATTGTGCTACAAACTGTAAGTAATACATTTTATCATTTCATTTCACTGCAGCCATCTCTTTATAGCAACAAACTCCTGCTGCTGTGCTGAACACTGTTTTCCTGATTCTTTAAAATATAAAACATTAAAGGTAGAGAACTAGAACTTGAGGGAACAGATGATCCTCTGACTCATAGTAAATCTATTCCATGGTGTTGATTAATATTTGAATGGATGCTCAATTAAAATATTTTCATGACCTTAACTTTGGCCCTGCCTTTCAAGGCACAGACATTTACTCATACACCAATGTTTTGACAGAGGGAGTTGGAGTTAAGGTGATGCCAACTAGAGATAATAGTTTTACTTAGCCAGAGAAGTTACAAAAACTTTGCAAATTGCTCACTTCCCTTTATTGCAATATGTTTTCCAGGGGGAAGTGGCACATTTTCAGGTGAAGTCAGGAGAGGTCATGGCAAAATTAAAGCTTTTAAGGTGAATTCACATGTCTTTGGCTGAAAAGTGCCACTTAGCCTGCCAAACAGTTCACAAATTTGGCATTTCCTGAATTTGGCAAACTACATGAATTAATTTGGGAAGTGACATTTGCCAACATTGGACATCTCTAATGAAATTCAGTGCCAAGCAATCATCACAACATTGCTGGAACTTTGCTTTTACCCTTCTGTTGCATTTCAGTACTTTTCATGCTTTATGTTTCAACCTTGATAACTAGTCTTTGCAATTAATGTTCATTTAATTCACAGATACATTCACAAAGTTAAAGAGTCTGCATTCTGAGCAGCACTTGAGGTATATTGCAAACAAGCAAGCAGGGATACGAATAGTACACTGTAATTTGGTGTTTTTAATTTAGAAGTCATTATTTAATAATTTGACCACCTCGGGAAAATAAATTACTGTACAAGCTTGATAGTTTCATACTTTATCTTCTTTCAGGAGCAGTGAGTAGCAACTCTACTGAAAAAATGCATATTTTTAGCAGTGCATCCTTGTTCTTGGTAATCAGTTATAATACACCAATTATCACAAACAAGGGAAAATAAACACCTCATTTTCTTGTGGTTGTAAAATATTAATGATGCATACCTTAATGAAAAATCTTCAGATAAGCTGGTTGAACCTTCACAGGAAACTGAAGCAAAATTAATGTACATGCTTATTTGACAAGCAACCTTAACAAAGCAAGGAACCAGAAAAGCTATTATGCACATTAAGACTATAAATCCACTTTTTAATTTAAATGTGCAGATCAGGTGCCAACTATGACTAGTATAATATATCAGAGGTGCTTCCATGTTGGGAAGATTAGTTGCTTTAGCAAATATCTACTTTGAAAGTTTCTGCTTCCAGATATCAGTCAAGAAGGTCATTGCAGGGATTAAGAAGCAAAGAGGCACAATAAAGAGATTATAGATTTAGGCAGCAAAGCATGTCAGGGTGGCTACCTTTTGGTAATGGAAATAACTGACACACTTTTAAAAAAATTCAAAATCACCAATTTAGATTTACATATTGGTAAGAAAGACTCAATAGTAGGATTATTTTGTTATTGGAATGTTCACCTACTGTATGCGTCATATTCTGCACTTTTCATAATTTGGTGCACATGGGAAAAGTTGGCAAAATTCAAACAGGGAAGTAATTTGTGAAGTTTGTAAAATTTGCAAAGTGTGGATTACAGGTAAACTGGGTGAAATTAACCTGTAAAGTGGCTGAAATTTGCCTGGGAAGTAGAACATTCACCCATTTCATGGTGAAACTTCCTGAAGCTGCTGAGAGCAGTGGAAACTTTATCAAGCTTCACAAAGGCAAAGTGTGTTCACTTTGCTGCAACTTTTCCAGAAAAGTTCAAGATTGCTGCATCTTTTCTTGGTGTTCATTACTGGGGGCTTGGTATTTGGGCCTCAAAATGTACTGCAACAAAAACACAAAATCTAGCCTTTCTGTAAGGTTCCCTAGGCTACTTTCATAACCAATTCACCCCCTCAGCCATCTCCTACCCCAATACCCTCTTCCCATTCCTTTTTCTGCCATTATCTTCAAACTGTCTTAGGCATTTTGCCTCCTTCTTTCCCAGCATATTATTTTATATAGCTAGTCTTCCTCCTAACCTGTCTTTGCAAAACACATCTCTCAACACTATTGGAGGCAGTATAGCATAACAGTTAAGAGAACTGAGCTGTTAACCTGAAGAACTGGGTTTGAATCCCATAGCCACCACTTCTATACTCTGTGAACATGAGAAATTCATGTAACTTCCATGTACTTCAATACACACCTTGAAACAAACTTCAGCTAATTATGTCTTTCCTGGCCAAAAAAAAATAATAATAATTAAGTAAATGTCACTTAGAAGGGTTTTGCCTTTGTATTTACTCTGCAGTAATTTGGGCATTAGAAAAGGCAGATTGCTAGGAAGCAGGCAGAGCTGTTACTAACTTTCTCAACTTAGAGTTGCAAAATGAAAAGAAGTATTCAGTTTTTGACTACAATTTGATCTTTTAAACAGTGGTGGCTGTAGTTCAGGATGCCCTTTTCTTCACGCAAAACTCAGTTATAAGTACTTGGATCATCCAAAAAAAAATTCAAAATCATTAGTAGGGCTGGGGAGATGCTGGGATGCATAGGGAGAGGCATCACCAGCAGAAAACAGGAAGTTGTTGGCCCTCTGTACAGACAGTTGGTAAGACCACATCTGGAGTACCGTGTACAGTTCTGGAGACCTCATCTCTGCAAAGATACAGACAGGGTGGAGGCAATCCAGAGGAGAGCAACCAAAATGGTGCAGGATCTTCACCTGAAGACATATGAAGAAAGACTAAAAGAGCTTAAGATGTATAGCCCTGAGGAAAGGAGGGAGAGGAGGGACATGATAGAAACTTTCATATACCTCAAGGGAATCAACAAAGTCCAAGAAGGTAGCATCTTTCAGAAAAAGAGATGTGCAAGAACAAGGGGAAACAATTTGAAGATAGAGGGGGGATGACTCAGAGGTAATGTGAGGAAGTATTTCTTCCCAGAGAGAGAGTTGTAGATGCATGTAACAGCATTTCTGAGGAGGTTGTAGAGTCAAAAACAGTAGGGGAATTCAAGAATGCATGGGACAGACATAATGCAATTCTAATGGGGGGTACGAAGAAGTAGGCTGTGGGTTAAATAGGATCTGCAGCTTATCCGTTAGGTAGGGAAATGGGCAGACTAGGTGGGCCAAGCGGTCCTTTTCTGTCATCTGATTCTATGTCTCTATGTTTCTAGAAATTATGAAGGATGAACTCTACTCAATATAGCCTTAATAATATTCTTTAATTTCAGTTTTCACTAAGATGGGCACCAGTTTTGTGCCCACGCCACTTCATCAGGCCCTCAGTGATATATATATATATATATATATATAGTTAAGCATATCATTCAGTTAGTTTTCATATTAGTTTTTTTATATTTTATTTTATCTGACAATTCAACTTCACACTAAGCCCTTTACACCTGTGTATGTAGTTAATCACTTAACAACTTAAAAATCTTTGTGATACACACTTCTTTATACAATTAAAAGTGAGACAATGATCTCGAGGCAGTAGTGGCTCTCCTATAATTCCTGTGCTTTCTACTTTAAAATATATTCATAGCAACAATCTCCATGCATTTATTTTACATTGTTATATCACATCTTAAAGTTTCTACCGATTTCTTTTAAATTCACTCTTTCTACTCCACTTGACACAAGTTACATCTGCTGCTGCATTTTTAACAAGTAATCATAGTTTGTTTCTTAGAATATGTAAGACTCATCACCATGCTTTTGGGGTTTGGAAAAAGTAGAGGAACATACCAGATCAGGTGTGGACTGGGACACAGCACTAAGGAAGCAAGAAGTATATTGAATTTTCACTTTGGACACTCCAAATCCCCATATAAGGGTTAATGAGGACTGTGATTGGAGTTTGTATCATTGAAATGCCTAGATGGTGTGGGATTCACAGGTGTTAATTGATTTGTAAATATGTAAAAAGATTGCAAGGTTTTATAAATCAGTATCTGTACCATGAAACCCCCTGCTCCCCTTATAATAGAGTGGAATCCTCTTATAATGGACACATTGGTGTAAGCAGATTTTGTCTGTTATAAGTGGTGTCTGCTATATCCTAATATCTTAAAATATCAATCTCCTGCACTGCTGCTCAAACATAGGAGATAAAATGAGAACATGCCCCCTCCTCTGCCAACCAAAAACTGCTGGGAACTGCTATTTGTAGCTGATTTGGAAATGATCAGTAAAAAGGATTGGAAAGATTTTGTGGTACAGTACCTGTGATCGTTGAGATCAGGTGGCTGAGTAGTAAACATGATTGGTAAGACTTTGCTGTACAGAACCTGTGCTTATTGGGGGATCAAGAGGGTATAGGAGTAATCCCCTGGAGTAAGGTGACAGGTATCAGACATCAAGTGAGGTGACTGATGTCTTTATAGTGCCAGACAAACGAGCTGAATAGTCAGGTGAAAATTAGGTAATTTGCAGCATATAACAGGGGCACAGAGGAGCTCACTGTTTTCTACACAGGGGTTTCAGAGTATGGTATAAATGCGATGTTTAACATTACTGGCATAGCTTTTGAAAAGGCAGATCTGTCCATTATAAGCGAGTGTCCACTATTAGTGTATCCATTAGTGGGTTCCACTGTACCTCAGTACACTGTAGTATACAATAAAATGTATAAAACAATATAGAATGTAACCAAGTGTATGTGAAATAGATGGGAGGTCAAGTTTTGACACCATGTACATAACTAGAAAACGAGAACAATAAAATGAAACTTCTTCAGCAGAGGGTGGGGTATGAATCACTGCCTGGAGAACTCCCTCTAGGTGTGTGAGGCTCTACTTTCATATAGCCCTCCACATCATAGGAGGACCTGTTATGCCCAGAGATGAGCTAAAGGTGGCAAGGCTAAGAAGTGGCGTTGGCTCTGACATCAGCAATGACATTGGTTCCCCCTGCCATTTTACAATTTAAAAGAGAGTATGCTGAGTGCTGTCCACTCCGCAGACAGTATGGAGATGGACTTTCAAGCAGCATCCTATGCAGTAAGTGATTCTAAGTTTTTCCTGGAGTTAAACAACATTAAAAGGTTGTGAACTATGTTAAAAAATAAAGGTGGCATTATTTAGAAGTGTCCATTTGTTTCAAATGCAGCTGTAAAGAGCGTCTCAGAAATTTAGAAAAAATGAACATATATAAAACTTGAATGAAAGATGAGTGAACTAAAAACACTGGTTAAGTGTATTAAAGTTATTGAAGATATAGGAATCGTTATGGACTAAAGACCAATGTATATTACTTTTTTTTTTACATAGGAGAGACACACCAGGCTGAAAGCTTGTTTACTGGTGTAACCTCGGAGCACAAAGAAGTTAAGTGACTTGCTCAGGGTCACACAGTATGCAAGTAGGGGCTGTGGGATTCAAACCCAGATCTCCAGGTTTGCAGCTCAGAGCCTTTAACCACTGCACTATACTGCAGATGGAGACTTCTTTGAAAAAAAGAAATGATTGCTCCACGCCAGTGACCTGGGTTCAGGAATGGACTTGGGCCACTGGAGGGGTCTGCCTGGGGGAGAAGGATTGAGCACCTAATGGCTTGCTCTCCTTCTCTGGGGTGGGAGGGAAGCTTCCCCGCCGTGATACCATGATCTCCTGGTGAATTCAGGGGGCTGTTGGTGCAGTCTAGGGGAGGCAGCAACACAAGGGGTTGACATCGGCAGGGAACTGGGGTGGACACACGTCTCAGCATGCACCTGACCCCTTGCCCTCATTGCACGCCGACGTCAGATACAGAAACACAGGAAAACAACCCTCACCTCTCCTAGGTGAAGACTCCTCCAGCAGCACTCACGCCACCCACCGACTAAGGCAGACACTGTTGTGCAAGCCATCTCACTGGAAAAACTCTCGGAGGGAAGGTAAAAAGAGAGACCTTTCCTCACTCTGCCTGGGGGGTAATCCAGGCCATTGAAATAGCCTTGGGGAGTTGAGCTGTGCACTGTAGGGCAGACCTTGGGTCAGGAAGGTAGACGTGTGTGTGAGCATTGAGGGGTCCGATTGAGTGGGGAGCAGAGTGCGGTAGAGGTGGAGATAAACAGAAAGTAAAAAAAAAAAAAGAAATGATTAACCGCATGTCTTGGAATGCAAAATAGAAAAAAAAAACATCAGGGCCCAGATATTGTAAAGGGTTGTGCCATGTGCAACAGGGATGTTCCAGCGCAAGTCCAAAAATGCACCATTCTGCGATATTTAGCGGGAGGCAGATGCGCCCCCCCAAATCAAAATGCACAAGAGATCAATGATAATGAATGCTTGCACAACTGAAGGGGGAGGAACCATGCATAAATGGCACAGTGCGATATTCAACAACATGATCCATGAGCAATAGGGGAGCAAGTGGAAGTTGCGCAATAGCGGAAATGAGCCAAAATAAAGGAACAAGAGAGAGGTGCAAGAACTCTACAGGAAAGGCACATGTTTCTGAACTGCAGGCAGCCACACAGGCACCAAACACTGGGAGCAGGACAGGGCAGGACAGAGACAGAGCACCTGGAAACCCTAGGAACAGGGAAGGTGTGGGGAGCCTCTGCCACAGTGCAGGCCAAAAGGGGAAAGTTCCACACAGCACTAAGGCCAGTACAGGGAGGTGTTCCCGGTGCAGGGTGACATAGCAGCAAGAACAGCAGGGGGAACACAGAAACAGCTGCTGGGGGGGTAACACAAGCCAGGAACATGGCCAGTGCCACCATCCAGATGGAGGCAGTTATGACGGGGGTGAGAAGGCAGACAGCAGGGGGTGCAGCCGTGGAAGGGCTCGTTGGTGGTATGCCCCCAACAGGCAGTACCGAGCCCACACCAACTTCGAGCTGTACACTGATACTGAGATCATGGGCTGGTACCGCCTGAACCAGGTGATTCTGTGGCAGCTCTGTGAGCTGTGCAGTGATGTGATGCAGGCACCCACACGACGGAGGCATGCTCTGTCAGTGGAGACCAAAGTGACAACTTGCAAGTGCCTGCTCACCATGGGTACCTTCCAGAGACCAACAGGGGACATGACAGGCATAACCCAGTTGGCTGCGTCATGCCTCCTCACCCAATTCCTCAGAGCACTGCTGCCACATGCTGTGGAGTACATCCATTTCCCCAGCACACTTGCGGAGCGCAAAGCAAACATACAGGATTTTCACAGGGTAGCACATATGCCTGGCGTGCTCAGGGCAATAGACTGCACCCATGTGGCCATCCACACTCCACCTGGCCCCGAAGGGGCAGCATACATGAATTGGAAGGGGTATGCAAGCATCAACTTCCAGGTGGTGTGCGATGCCAGGGGTCACATAATCAATGTCTGTGCCACGCACCTTGGGGGAGCACATGATGCCTTCATCTGGCACCAGTCCACACTGTGCCACAGGTTCAAGAGTGGGGACATCTCCACTGGCCACCTAGTAGGTGAATATGCAAAGCACGCAGAAAGACATGGAGCTTGGGAGGGGCATAATCAGAGGTGACATGGGTATTGGCCTAGATGGCCCAAGACAGGGCGACGCTGATCACCAAACTAACGTCCACCCTCTACACACAGGTGATAGTGGATGCCCACTCCATCCCTGGCTGCTCACACCATACCGGCGGCCCGCGATCCCATCACAGCAACGCTACAATGAGGCACATGCCACCACACGCAATGTCATTGAGCAGGTGTATGGGATGCTGAAGGCACATTTCCATTGCCTGGATATGTCTGGCGGTGCCCTACAATACAGCGGGCTATTCCTGGCCTGTTGCATCCTGCACAACATGGCCAACGACTGTGGGATAATTGTACAGGTCGAAGAGGGGGACAACGATGGGGACAATGAGGATGCTGATGAAGATGGTGATGGGCAGCCCACCTTGGTTGAAGGGACCCCTGACTGATCCAGATGGCACAGCTGCACGGGACACCATCACAGAGAGTACTTCAACAACCAGGTAAGTAATGGGGCCATGTGCAACCACCAGTGGCAAAGGCACAACCACAAACATGCATGGACAAACCCAGGGTGCATGTTGTTAAGGGAATTAATGGAATTGGCCGAGCATCAAACTACACACACGCCATCAGGGATGGGCAAGGTCTAACATGGCACGCAGTCTCACACACACACACCTCACAAGACATGCACAAAGGGTAGAAGGCATGCCGACCCCAACCGCCACCCCTAGCCACACACACGTCCACAGACCACCATGCCCAGTGCCTGTCATTGTGCGTGTGTCAGATGCTGGGCACCATTGCACAGTGGCAGACAGCACAACGCAGGCATCATCATGCACACGCCACAGCGGACAGCAGCCAGGAGGGTGTGCAGATAGAACATGTGTGTGTGTGCAGGGCTGGTTACCCCACCCGTGCATTGCACGTTGAACAACACAATGCACACAGGGCAGCATCAGACAGTAGCCATGCTGGGAGACAGGTCAGTCATGCGCCACAGTGCCACGGCCACCATGGATAATTGTGCAGCCCCGCTGAGACCCGCCAGCAGTCACAGGCTGGCCAATGGCCTCATGGGGTGGCACCGGCAGTCCCCCAGGGGTTCCACTATGTGAACGTGACCGTGCTGGTGCAGGGGTCTGCAGCACACCAAACATGCATGTGCCAGGCATGCTTGGGATGCCCACAGCTGAAGCCGGTGTCAACAAGGAGGGTGTCGCATGACACCGGGAATGGGGGGTGGACATTGCACTGCACCGTGTCTGTGACGCATGAGCAAATAACTGTGTGCCCATTGTGGCCATGACAGCTGTGATTGCCTGTGTCTGCCTGTCAATGACAGTGGTCACATCCTCCCGCATCCGGTCCATCCGTGCCAGGAACAGGGCAGTGTCTCTGCTGTGCCACTCCTCTGCCTGGTGCAGAGCCGCACTGAGTGCATCCACTGCCGTCACAAGCCTCACCTGCTGATTGACTGATGCTTGGAGTATGCGGGTGTGCTCATCTAAGAGTTCATCTGCCTGATCGGCATGCTGTCCCTCACGGTGTGGCCCTGATGGTCAGCACCCCTTGAAGGTGGGCGCTGCACACCAGGGACAGGACGGGGCATGTCCACAGGTGGTGCACTGATGCCACCCCCTGACACTGTACCCCCATGGCCATTGGCTGACTGCTGACACTGCCCCTCCAGCTGCCGCTCTCCAGGGCTCAACGGTGCCGCTACAGTGGCTGTAACAGCCCCGCTGTCCTGGACACACACCAGTGCTGCCCCACTGGTGCAGACAGGCACAGACTTGGACTGTGATGTCACGCAGGCCTCAACGGCGGCACTACCCACGGCCATGCCCGTGATGTCACCTGCTGTGTGGCCATCCTGCGGCCCACATGTATCACTGTCCATGAAGTGAGCTCCATCATCATCAGTGACGGATCTGGCACCAGCCCAAGTCTCAGCATGCTGGCATCCATGGACGCTGGCACGCTGGGACATGGGCAAGGCCTCCTCCGCACCTGCTCCACCAACATCAGTCCAGATGTCCAGGCAGGCCTACTGTTGCCCTGACCCTCGTATGCCTGTGGAGGTGGATGGGCCCTCCACTATCTCCATGCTACCACCCTCAGTTGACAAGCCCACCACTGCTCACTCATGTAGATGCTCAGGAGCTGTAAGGGAACACAGTCGCATTAATGTATCTTCCCTACCCTGCCCCCCCATTGACAGACCAAGACCTACCATGCAGTGACGGACTACCACCCATCTGGAATCCACCACCCAGAACACCCTCGATGGCACAACGCTGCATGCTGCCAGCAACCCGCTCTTCTTGTGGGGTCAGGCGTTGCACGTCTGGCTGTCCCCCACCGGTCGCAGACCATGCTGCCCTGATGGCAGCCACCTTCTCCTTAATCCTCTGCCTGTCCATGATCATCTTCTTTTTGCACTCCTGCACTGACCTCTGGTGGCTGCCATGCAGGTTGACAGCATGCACCACCTCTTCCCATGCAGGAGCATGGGCCTGTGGTGTTCCCTGCCATCCGCTGAGCAGCGGATCCTGGTCGAGGTAGGCCTCAAAAAGGGCATCTGTTTCTGCCTTGGTGAAGTTAGGCCTCCTCTTCCTCCCATGTCTCTGTTCATCTTCCTCCACCTCACGATCAGTAATTATTCATCCTGTGAGAATGACAGGTGTTACCTGTGACTGTGCAGTCCCATGCATGTCCCACAGACCACAGTCCACACTCCCAAACAGCATGCAACTCACCACAATAGACTGCAGTAACTGACTATGGCCAGTGCAGCCCAATGTCGCATTTTTATAGTGCAATGCATGCAAATCAGGCGAGGTGCATTTTTAAGTGGATGCAAATGCAGTATCTGTGCCATTTAATGGCTGATTAGCTGATTTGCATATGCCAGCTGAATATTGCGCTGTTGCATTTTGCGCAATTGTGTTGAATATGCTCAGGCAAGGGCGCATTTCTGTGACATGTGCAGTACACACCGAACTGTGCATGGCCGGGGTGATGAGGCACATGCCTGCCATGCTGCTGATGTGCTGTGCATGGGAGGCAATGCAGGGCAAGGCCACCACTGTGCCAGTGGCACTACTGCACTGTTCACATATATGGCACTGTGGCACTGGGGCACCATAGGCGCACTGGGGCCACAGCGCAGTAGGCCACTACAGGAGGTGGCACACAGGCACCCAATCGTACTACACGCATTGAGTTCCAATCGTGCTGTGGTTGTCCGTGTGCAAGAGACCCTTGACCCTGTGCCCGACCTTTGCCCCCAAGGCACCATGCGTCTGCATGGGTGCACCACTATCATGCTGTTCAGTAACAGCATGATAGGGAATGGCAGCACTGTACAGTGCAGCATCTGCACATGGTGGACCACGCTACCGAGTGCTATTTTGACTCCAACTAGCTGTAGGGATGGCTCGGATGAGGGCTGCTGTGTGGAGCCAGGTTGAGCTGGCCAATTTGGTGGCCATTGTAGAGCCCCTTGTTGGGGCACTTTATGGTGATGCACCCCTGGACAGGGCCAGGAGTGCAGTATGGGAGGAGGTGGGGGTGGCGCTGGAGGAGACCATGGGAATCGGGCTCACGGCCAAGCAGTGTCACCACCGGTATGGGGACCTCCGGCGCAGGGACCTGGAAAGGCTTGCCAGCCTGCGGGGATGAGCCAGGAGGGGCACGGTGCCACGGCCAGGTAGGTGCCCCATCCATACACTGTTAATGTCCATACGGGTATCATGGTTGCATGTGTCTGGCACGTGGGGAGGCATCCAGTGTTGGCCATTGTGGTGGTATCGGGGTGAGGGGTGGAAGGGTATGGCTGTGTGGGATTGCACACACGTGGTGGTGGGGGGACTTTGCTACAGGATTGTACTAATGTTCTTCTCTCCAGGTTTGTACCTTAGGCCCAGAGGAGCACCAGTGGGTGAGAGAGAGGAGGCACCACCAGGAGGACCAGCAGGCCAGGAGTGATGCAGGACCACAGAGGCGCAGGGACCAGCCTGATGATGGTGAGTGCCTTACATCCATGATTACTATTGCATGCTGTGTAACAGGATGGGCAGCGGGGCATGGCCACCATCCATTGACACCACTGCCATGCACGCAACTTGTTACAGTCAGCACTGTCCAGTGGCACTGCATGTCTGGGGGTGCATCAATTGTGATCCATGCGTGCACCGGGTACATGGCTGTGCCACTGCCTTCACACCGCATAGCCATGTCACTGTACGGCCACAGTGGTGCTGTGCAGGACATGGGCGGTGGATGTGTGCAGTGGTCCACATGGCTGTGGGTGCCTGGGTAGGCAGGTCTTGTGGACGTGGTCACTGTGGGTGGTTGCACACCATCACAGGGGTGTGGCACATGGCTGTATGCCATGCACAATGGGTGGGCTGCAGGGGGCTGTACAGTCACACGTACTGACTTTGCTCCCTTTTCCTAGGTGGACAACACTGGATGGCCCTGGAACGGGGCATACCAGAGCTTCTGCAGCTGGCATGGGTATCCCTGGCACTGTTGGAGTGCATGGAGCAGCACGGAGTCTGGAGGAGAAGAACCCAGAGGCGCCACAGGAGTGGAGAGCGGGGCATGAATAGGCCTCCAGACCCTGCACACTCCATAACCTCCTGACCCACCTCACACCCATTCTTCCTCTCCTATTTGTACACACTCAGCCTCCATGTCCACCCCCACCTGGTTTGTGGCCTTCCACCCTTGTATATATTTGTACATATGTTTGAGAGTTGTTATTTTTTAATACATACATTTTGTTATAACAACTGTGGTGGTCACTGATTTGCAGTGGGCTACAGGTGCTCAGCTGCAATGGTGTGCATGGCATCAAGGGTGGTGCAAGCATGGGTGTGTGTGTGTGTGTGTGTGTGTGTGTGTGTGTGTAAAGGAACCGCCTATGGCGTGAGCGGGGGGATCGGTCACTGTCTGTGGTCTGTGTGTTGTTCTCTGTGCACTGGATGCCTGTGTGCAGTGGTCCACAGTGCATGCACTGTCTGCATGGCACCCCTGTCAGACCGTCCATGGCCTGTGCAGCTGACAGCCTTTCATGTCTGTGATATACATGGTCTCTGGCATGTCAGTGGTGGCTGTCCATGCTGGACAACCCCTGTACCTGGCACAATGCCAGGTTGCCTCCCGTCATCAGTAGTGTGCACTTCTGCCTCCAGTGGCACTGTGGTCTCCACTGTTGTTGTCCCCACTCCATGCTGTCACTTGTGTCTGTTGCAGGGGATGTGCTCCACTGTCTGTCACTTGTGTTCCAGCCGCATGCTGGTGGCATACAGCTTCATGGTACCTGCGCTGGGTGGCTGGCACACCTGTGCCATGTAGGGTTGCTGGCCGTGTGTACACGGCTGCCATGGCCACATGCCAGTGGCTTGGTTGACCCGCTACTGTGTCCCTGTGTTGGTGTGCCCTTGGGTATGAGTGGGTGTTTGTCAATGCACTGTGTTGCATCCTGTGTGGTGCATGCTTCCATGCAACACTGTGTGTGTCTGTGCTGGCTGTTGTGGCCAGTGCTGGGATGGGATGTGTCTTTGGGAGTAAGTGCCGGGTGCTGTACCACTGGTGGTGGGGTCCGGGGCATGTCCTGTCACATGTGGGGTACCTCATGTGCTGACGCATGGTTGGTCCCTCAGCTGTACCTCGGGGGCGACATGCAGGGTGGCACTGTGTATATAGTTGTTGTATCGCTGTCTGCTGCTGCCCCACTGCAAGGTGCACATGGTGGGGCTGCCTTGCATGGCTCCGTGGTGCACAGGGTTGCATTGTCACAGTGGGGGCGGTGGCATGCATGGGGTGTCCTGCACTGTTGGGCGCTACTCCTGGGCAGGGTGTATGGTGTTACACGAGGTCCCTGCACCCTAATTGGTACCCTCAGAGGTACACCGTAGACAGCTAACACTTAGGTATAGGTTATACTAATATTTAGGGCTAAGAGCATCTACCGTATAAGAGCAGATGTCAGGATATGAATACATATTGTTGTAATACACTTTGCTTGCTAATACATATATATTCTGCCATGTATTTTCTGTGTATTTCTTACTTGTCAGATGCCAAGACACCTGTGTCCTTGAATTAATTATAATATGTAAGACGGCATTGCCATCTTTTGGTGATTTGTACCACTACACTGAGTTATGTAAGACTCTGTATAAGAACTCTTTTTGTTCTCAAACTGATGATTTTAAAGAATTGTATAATGATATCTTGGACCGTGGAGCCACCTCTAATTTAGCCAATACAGCTCATCTCTGTAACTAGAAATGTTTCTATCTTTTGGTAACCATAGCAATTATCATAGGTATATAATGTAATGCACAAGCTTTACACTTCGGAGACCCAAGAGACCCCAAGAGACAACAGAGAAACCTTGAGGTGTAGGGAATGCTTAGCACTGGCTCCTGGTTCGTATTGGTAAGAACTGCTTAGGGCAACTGTGATTTATCCCTTGGTAGTAATAAACTTGTTTAATACTCTAATGCAATGTGTCTGTGATTACTTGCATTCCCAATATCATCAAGAATCTGAAAGTGAGGTTTAGACCTCTCAACAAATTGGCGACCGTGTGCAGGCAATATTTGGTGTTTGTAAGATTTCACTCGTTGCTTAAACTTTTTCCCTTTCCCACGGGGACAGTAGTTGTACATTCCCATATCACCACTCCCGTTTTAAAACCAGTTTGTAGTCACTTGCAAAGTCTGGCTGACTTTTCGGGTGTGGTCGATGCCGACTCGACCCACTCCATAGCAGTTTTGAATTGCAAGCCTGCAACCAATACAGTAGCTAGGCTGTGTTTACAGTACTGCATTGTGGATCGATATGCAGCACGCTGTCTTTTCACAGTTTGAATTTTCGCTCCCTCCACACAATGGCCACAGTATCAGATATCTGCGCAGAACTGAGACTCGATGTCTCGAACTTCCTTGCCTCCCATGGAGGATGGGCTGACTTTGCGTGGGACGCAAGTCAATCTGACAACCCTATACTGGGGATTTCAACCCAGTATGCAGAGACGAGACAATCAACCAATAAGCGTCATGCTAAAGGGTTGAAGGTCATGGCTCTCTACACTGCTTTGGAAGCCTCCGAAGTGAGGTTTCGAACCCTTGATCTGCAGATTTCATCTCTTAAGCAACAGATGGGTTTGCAGGAAACAGAATGTATTAGACTGCAGCAGAACTTGGGAGTCTGAACTCCAAATTCTGCAGAATGAAAAGGATTCACTATTGCATCATTCAGCCCAGGCTGGCGAACAGGAAATATGTATGTTGAAGCAGGAGTGTGAAAGTTTGAGACAGGATAAGAGTCAGGCAATGCAAATGAATGATTTGCTGAGTGCTGCTACTGCTCAGTTGAGTGATGAAATGGGTGAGCTGCAGGAAGAGATTAACCAGGTATGTAATGATTTAGAAGTAGCTTACAGGGACAATCGTGAATTGAGTGCCGTATATCGAGTTTGACAAAAGCAAAAGCAGGATCAGGTTGATATGGATGTTGTGAGTGTGAATCACAAAGCATGTAGAACTAAGATGACGACACTGCGCCATCAGCGAGAGGTCTTGGATGGACATGTTAAGGTAATGGGAGGCGTAGCCCCTGCCTTTCATTCATCATCAGAGGGGGAGTTATCTGATGATGACGTTTCTCAATACAATGCCCAGTCACGCCCCTACTATGGCCCAGACTCTACACCCAGCCATCCACAGCATGGCAGGTCCCCGCTCCCAACTCCCCATGTCACACGTCGACGACGTCATGATGCTTATCATGGGAGATGCCAACATGGCAGCCCCCATGATGGGGGGGGAGCAGGCCCAAGCCTGGTTGCGACGGCACCCCCGGTGGCCGTTATTAATGTGGAAGACAGGCAAGAAATAGAAACCATGATTGAAACTGCGATAGGGAATATCCCTCTTCCTGAGAGGAGTAAAAGGGCTATTAAAACCCAGATTAGGCAGCTTTTCCAAGAGGCTGGCACGCAGGAAGGTATTGTCTGCACTGCGACTGAAGCTGCAGCTCGCGCAGCCTTGGATGGTGCTCAAGACAATCTACCTTTGCCTGATCGACCCACTAATCTCCTACAAATGGCCTACTCTGTTCAGCAAATTACTGACAGCATCAGTCGGATGAATCCGTCCAGCAACCTCAGTTGTCATTTGGAAAAGGTACAATCTAAATACGAGCTGCTTAGCCTCGCTGCAGAATATCAGGTCCAAATACAACGTCAGACCATTGATCCTGGTTTATGGGCCAAACTCCCCGAAGCTGTTCGCCAGGATGGGAACACTACTTTTGATGAGGCTGCAGCTGAGCTCATTTCTGCTCATAGCCCAGGTATAGTAGGAGTGATGCTTGCATACCCTGTGAAGCAGAATGCAAAAGAAAGTCCAGCGACTTACCACCAGAGACTCTGGATGACCTACCGAGCAGGAAAACACCTAGCACAACAAGCTGCAGATGTAGATCTTATTGAATGTAAGACCTTGTTCCTTAGGAACATGATTCCAGCAGTAAGAGAAAAGGTATAGCCAACCACTTACCCTAATATGGATAGGTTTGCAAATATCCTTCGCAAAACCGAGAGTGTGTATCAACTGTATATCCGTGATTTGGGCTCCGGTTCCAAAAAGGTAGCTGCCATGGAACCCGTTTCAGAGGCCACAACACACTACACAGTGGAAGGGCAGGCTCAACGCCAACAAGCCCAACATCAGCCAGTCCCTCCAGCTGATAATCAACACCCCCAACAGGCCCATCAACAATAACCACATCAACAACAGCAATGGGGTGGGAACCGGAATTGGCATAAGAACAGGAAGCATAAGGGTAGAGGTAAACCACAACAGAGAATGGGTCCTTTATATAGGGAGATAGCCGAAAAGAATCAGAAATTTCAAGAGCTCCTGGGACAAGTGCGCTCTGTGGCAGATGCTGTTCCCACACAGGCCCTTGCAGCGGTATAACCGGCAACCCATGCTACAACCGGCCATGGGGACACCGGCGGTACAGGCCCTCAGGCCCACACAGGTCTGAACCCAGAAGATTCTCCCTATATAGCATCAGTACAGCATGGTGAAGTGATTCACATGAGCCAAGCCCAACCTCTGCATGCTTCAGGCAGTACGGATTGACAATTACAGGCCCCAGTCCATATTGTAAACAAGCTAGTCTTGGATACAAATTGAAGGCCCTGCACCGAGGCCGAGGTCGGGGGCTGCCTACTAGTAGTTTTGCTAGATACAGGTGCAGCTGTATCTGTGCTACATGATGAACACCCGGACACATCCCCTTGGTCCACCGGACGGAGGACCAACATGTCAGGAGTCGACGGTACTAGGCTACCTGCATACCGTTCTCTACCCTTACTGGTAGAGCTAGGCCATTTAAAGGCCTCACACACTTTCCAACTAATGGTACTGCATGATCATCCTAGTATTATAGGGATCAACTTTCTTGCGCCACACGGCTGTGTGGTGGACCTAGCTAACATGCTACTGATACAGATTCAGTGTCAATATCATACCATTTTGATTCCTGATTCACACGTTATGGCAGCGATATCTGCCAATGACAAAGAGTATGACGTCATAGATTTGTTCAAGAATCATTAACTTTTTCCAAATCTCCTACCTATTCTGCAGCGACATTTGGAAGTGTTTGCAGTCAACAAGCATGACTGTGGAAGAATGCACACTGTCATTGAAGTGCCAGGCCTGGCACATGAGAGGCAAAGGCAATATCCTTTCCCAACAGAAGCCTTGCCTTCCCTTAGAGAAAACATCAAGTCACTCCTCAAGCAAGGAGTAATCAGAACTTGTGTTTCCACTGCCAACTCCCCAGTATGGCCCATGAAGAAACCCACAGGTGCCTGGAGACATACTATTGACTACAGGAAACTGAATCAGGTCACCCCCAGTTGTTCCCCAACTGTGGCATCAGCACCAGATGTGCTACGACTTCTGACCACTGACTCGAAGTGGTTCAGTGCCCTGGACATTTCCAATGGTTTTTGGTCATTGCCATTGGCCCTTAAGAGTCAATATAAGTTTGCCTTCACCTTTAAAGGAAGACAGTACACGTGGACTTGCTTGCCACAAGGATTCCATAACAGTCCATCCCTATTCCATCTCCACATGATGGATGCCCTTGAGAGTTTCTCTACCCCCCCCAATGTCTCTTACAATATGTGGACAACCTGTTGCTGGCAACAGTCACACAGGAACAACATTTGGATCTCTTGGACGAACTATTGACTCTCATTCAGAAAGCAGGCTTAAAATGTAACCCAGCGAAAGCACAGTTGTGTCAGAAAGAAGTACTCTTTCTGGTTCTGAAAATAACTGACCATGGTTGAAGCCCTACCTGGAAGAAGGTACAGGGATTGCAAGACTTGCCATTACCTACCAGCGTAGCAACTCTTAGAAGGTTTCTAGGTATGGTAAACTATTCGGGAGATTTTATTTGTGATTTTGCTCAGAAAGCTGCTCCTCTGTATGAATTACTCAAAAAGGATGTACCATGGACTTGGGGCCCTATTCACACCCAGGCTGTGACGTCACTGAAGCAGGCCTTGGCCTCCGTCCCAACACTGGTGAACCTCAATCCAGCACTACCATTTCACCTGGAGTGTGCCACCTCTGACTTTGCTAAGTCAGCAGTGTTTGCCCAGAAGGTGCATGGCACCTTGAGACCCATTGCATATGCCTCACAGCTCTTGACCCCAGTGGAACAGAAGTACGGCCTTTGTGAAAGGTACCTCCTGGCCACCTACTGGGCTGCCAAGCACTTCCTGTATATCATTGGGTACTCACCACTGATTATTAACACCAACCACACCCCAACCACCTTCCTGCTCTCAGACAGAGTGAAGGATGGGTCAGTCTCTAACACCACACTGACGCACTGGTCACTTCTTCTCCAGGACAGAGATATACAGGTACAACCGACTAAAGTTCCATCTATGTTAGCTCATGGCCTCCTTTTCCAGGGAGAACCCCATGACTGTACACTACAGTCACCTGATCTTCCTGATCCAGGTCCTTTCCTCTCTGCCATGCCACAAATACTCGAGAGCACCTCTTTGTGCCATATCTTTACTGATGGTTCAGCATCCTACTATCAGGGAGAACAAATTGTAGGGATGGGAATTTTGGTGATTTACCTTTATGGGAACACTATCAAGATATATAAGTGCTGTAGTGTAGCCTCATCACAATATGCCGAGATGGCAGCTGGGGCCTGTGCCCTCGAGTTCATCCAACATGGAACCGAGGATACCATCATTTTTACAGACTCTAACTGGGTTTGTTGTTCCCTTACAGAATTTCTTCCCTTCTGGCAGAAGAACTCCTTCCTCTCTTCTGATGGCAGTCCAGTGAAGTACAAGGAACTGGTAATATACATACATTCACTGGCACAGAAATTTGCACAGAAACTCTATGTACACAAGGTTAAAGCCCACTCTCTCTATGACCCCATCATGCCTTCATTGACACAGCAGACACCCTTGCCAAGGAAGGGGCCTGGGGGGGGTGTCTGGATGATGGACCATCCAGAGGTTAATGCAGCTGTACATATTGCAGCACTCAAAAAGAAACCTGAACCTTTCTCCCCCTTGGACAGCTCCATGGCTCAGCAGCTTGATACTGAACGCAAAGAGGTGTTCAGATTCCTTGACAAAGGTACTGAGGAGAAACTTCCCACACATAACCCCTATCGAAGGCATGAAGGTAAGTTGTGCTTGTCACCAGATGACAAGCTCATTTGGTTCCAACCAGATGACTCTACCACCAAGTTGTGGGTAGTCCCCAGACACCTAAGATCTGAATTCTTGCACTAAGTGCATGACACTCCTACTGGTGGACACCTGGGAGCAGAGAATACCCTCCAATGACTCAAGACCACCGCCTGGTGGTCTGGTATCACCAAAGATGTTAAACAATACATAGACAATTGTCTCGTTTGTGCGCAAAACTATCCCATCCCTACCAAACGAAATGCCAAACTTTTACCACAAAGACATTCTGGCCCTTGGCATGCCATTCAAATTGATTTCATAGGCCCTCTGACCAACACCAGCAGAAATAACAAGTATGCTCTTGTGGTAACTGACCTCTTCTCTAAGTGGGTAGAAGCTTTCCCCACTAAGACATGTACAGTAAAAACTACTGCCAAAATCCTGGTGGTACAGCTTTTCTCCAGGTGGGGTCTACCTCTTAAGGTAGATTCTGACAAAGGAACAAGTTTTACAGGTGAGTTGATGAAAGAATCCTTTGAACTCCTCAGAGTTCAGCAGAAGTTCCACATACCTTACCACCCTCAATCCTCAGGTCAAGTAGAAAGATCCAACAGACGGATTAAGCAAATGCTTTGCAAATTCATTGAGGACAATCCCAAAACCTGGGATTCCCTATTCCCTTTACTCCTTATGGCAATTAGGGGCACACCCTCAGCCACCACCCAGCTCACACCCTTTGAGGTGATGACTGGTAGACAGATGAGATTACCTGAACACCTGTTGTTTGACCTGCACACCCCCACTACAGACCATGTGTCTGTGGACCAATATGTGGAAAAACTCAGAAAAGACCTCATACACACACACTTGTACGCTGCCAATTGCATGGGCAAGGCCCAACAACAATCCAAAATACAGTTTGACAAACACGCATAAGAAGTGGATTGGCAAGTTGGAGATCGGGTAATGGTACTTCGATTTGCACATCCCACCCACTCCTTCTCCAACAAGTGGGAAGGCCCATACCCTATTGTCAACAAGCTCAGTCCGGCAGTCTATCAAGTTAGACTTCTCCACAACAACAAGATGACTGACAAATGGTTACATGCAAACCAGCTGAAACTGTATAAAGGAGCTTAAATTACTTTTCCTCACCCCATTGGGCGGAATTGTACTAACATACTAATCTTTGATCTTCCTTTTCAGATACACTGACAAGATGGCTATCTTGTTCCATTACCTCATCCTCTCAGGAGTTATCCCCTGCATCCAAGGCACAGTACTGGACCTCCTACAACACCTCAGTCCTCCAGCACCTCCTCCAAAGGGAGTATCCATCAATATACCAGATGGTATGACCACAGTCCAGGAAGGTTCCGATGCTTAACTCACTGCCTCAGTTGTTGCTCCTGACAAATCTACCCTTCAAATTGAGTGGCAAACCACATCACAAGAACACATTCTCCCTGTGGCCAAACTCTCCAGAGGCACTTTCCAGGGTTGTTCCAATGCTAAATTATCCCCAAATAGTTCACTGTCCTTGTTATAAACTGCATTAAGACATTCTGGTTTGCACAACATAACTGCCTTAATAGATCCTTCTTACTGTAATTCTTTGTCCAAAGATTCTTCTTGTAAATTTTGTGCTATACACCACATGGTTTCTGCAGCCATGTACCTCTCGGTGTTACCACCCACTGACAAGCAGCTTTTAGAATGTCCAAAGCATACCCCTGGTCCCTGTAGTGGTCTCACAGCCACTGCCTTCCCAGGTTCTTTAATTAATAACTTACAGTTTATGCATATACCTGTTTTGTTTAATCTTATTTACTGGAATATGAAAGAGTTTGGTATGTGTCACAATACTAACACATCAGCATTTTATAGTACATTATTGCTTGATAGCTTAGCTGCATTTCAGATTCGTACTCAAGACCCAACTGCCGGGGTCCATTCTACTGAACATAGAGGCAACTTCAGGAGGAAGCCCTCTCCTGATAATCTAAATCATAAACGTAACAAACGTGAAGTTGACAGTTCTGATGTTACAGGTGCAACAGGTACTGTCACAGGCCTTTTTGGTACGGCTATGTCTATCTGGAATAAAGCAGACATTGCTGCTATCAAAAGCCATTCTGCCAAGTTCTCCACTGGCTTGGTCAATAACATTTTACCCCAATTATTGCATGGTGTGGATGGCCTTAGTCAGGAAGAAAGATACACGGTATACAACATGCACAACATTGCTAAGGCATTCACTGATTCTAAAGATAAAATCAACGCACTCATACAACAGAACAATAAAGAAGCAGATAAACAATACATTGCTAGAGAGATACTATGCTCTGCTTATGGCTCCTACATCATCACTACATCAATAATCTATTCCGTGACCTAGAATCTGGAAGAATTCCTGACATTATACATGATAGACGCATTTCCAAATGGTATTGTCCAAGGTGTAAAACCACTAGCTGTGTTTCCATGTGTATGCAACAGACTTTGACTATTCCTCTCTCCACAGCTAGGAATTTGGGGTTTGTGACCAGACACCATAATACTGGTCCTTGTTTTACTGCTAAGAAATGTTCCATAACAGATACCATGTTTGTTTCTTTCACTGTCTCCTTACCACACTTTGATCCCACTACAGCTTTATTCGACAAGCTTGCACTGGTTCATTCGATTGGGCATTTGGACGAAGACATCTGCAGAGAATGCCTGGATCTACCACATCTACTGGTCTACCATTCTTTCCTGGATGCCTGGGTTGCTCTGCACATGGACTGCTGTGCGAAAAACCAATATATTTACTTGTGCCGATGTGATGTGTTTGATGTTATCCAACCTGTTTGTGGCTACTCTCCAGACAGCATCGATTGGACTTTCACAATGGATGATGACATCACTGAGAATGGCACCAACTCTTTCGACTCAACTTTAGCTCCAGATAAGCTCTACCAATCCTATCGTGAGGAGGTTCATCACCTGTCAACATGGATTTTGAAGATGACCTACACCTGCCCTGTCCAGTTGCAAAAGTGGAGACTGCCTACTGTGTGCTCACAGTATAATTCCGATGGCGAGTATTGTGTAGTTATGAACTATAAATCCTACATATATGGTTCTGTTACCTGTGCTATTGATTACCCCAATTTCTGTTTTGTCCCCCACCAGAAGACTGTTATTGGGCATGCTGTCATAACCCCTGTCCCCCTTCTAGATGCAGACATTATTGATGGTAACCCAGATTATTTACTCAAACTATCAGAATACTTGCCATACTTTAATGTACACATAGATCCTCTCACATTTACACTGAAATCACTTTTAGACAGAAAAAATACACACCTCATCCACATCAGCAATAATATGACCAAAGCCAATGAAGCTGTTCTTGCCTTGAATAATGATGGAGATATAAATAACGCATTAACTAACACCTGGTTAGAGATTACTTTTAAAGGTTTTGTTATTATACAAGCATTTTTAATTTTCATTTTGATTATTATGCTTTGCTGCCTACGGCGGACACTACGCCAACACCATGAGCTGCTCAAGTTCCTTTACAAGGCTCGCACGTCAGGTTTGTAAATGACCACTGCTTCTGTCCTTTCCCTAGACATCTGCCTGTGTCGCTCTTGGAGGCAACAAGGGGGGGAATATTACATGAGGTCCCTGCAGCCTAATTGGTACCCTCAGAGGTACAATGTAGACAGCTAACACTTAGGTATAGGTTATACTAATATTTAGGGCTAAGAGCATCTACAGTATAAAAGCAGATGTCAGGATATGAATACATATTGTTGTAATACACTTTGCTTGCTAATACATATATATTCTGCCATGTATTTTCTGTGTATTTCTTACTTGTCAGATGCCAAGACACCTGTGTCCTTGAAGTAATTATAATATGTAAGACGGCATTGCCATCTTTTGGTGATTTATACCACTACACTGAGTTATGTAAGACTCTGTATAAGAACTCTTTTATTATCAAACTGATGACTTTACAGAATTGTATAATGTTATCTTGGACCATGAAGCCACCTCTAATTTAGCCAATAGGGCTCATCTCTGTAACTAAAAATGTTTCTATCTTTTGGTAACCATAGTAATTATCATAGGTATATAATGTAATGCACAAGCTTTACACCTCAGAGACCTGAGAGACCCCAAGAGACAACAGAGAAACCTTGAGGTGTAGGGAATGCTTAGCACTGGCTCCCGGTTCGTACTGGTAAGAACTGCTTAGGGCAACTGTGATTTATCCATTGGTAGTAATAAACTTATTTATTACTCTAATGCAACGTGTCTGTGATTACTTGCATTCCCAATATTGTCAGGAATCTGAAAGTGAGGTTTAGACCTCTCAACAATGGGGACCGTGGTGCAGGGTGTGCTCTGCAATGGTGGGATGGTGTGGCATGGGTTGGTTGGCCCTCCTTGTGTGCCGGTCACAGCTTGCCAGAGGGTGTGCTGGGGCACCATGCCCCGGCTGTGGGTTGGTTGCTGGTATCCATGGGCAAGTGGTTATTCTAGCTTTCCACCGGTTGTGCAGTGCATGGGGTGTGGGGGGCAATGACTGTTCTGTTGTGTGTTCCTCTGCTCATCTGTGGCATGGGTGGTGGGCCCCTGCAGCCTGTCCCTGTGCATCCCTGGTTGTGCTGTTGCATTGCTACCCTGCTCCACAGGGCATCCCTGGTTGCGCTATGGCACATCTGGACTGCTCCACTGATCATCCCTGATTGCACTATGGTGCATTTGAACTGCACAACTGCACATCCCTGGTTGTGCTATGGTGCAGGTGGTGCAATATTCAGTCGTGTGCCACAGGCGCATCTTGACCTGCACAGTTTTTGAATATCGTGCTTCTTGCACATGGGAGCAGTGGACTTGCACTTGCTCCTGCTGTTACGCACTTTTTGGGCACAGTTTGAATATCCAGGCCCAGGTATATTGGATATTTTCTGGTTCTCTGGGATGCGAGAACTGTTATTTACATGAATGGTAAGAATATTTTGGCTAAAGTCATATATTCTAAGAAACAAACTATGATTACTTGTTAAAAATGCAACAACTGATGTAACTTGTGTTAAGTGGAGTAGAAAGACTGAAACTAAAAGAAATGGGTAGAGACTTCATTTAAGATGTGCTGTAACTTAATATGAGTTAAATGCATGGAGATTGTTGCTATGAATTTATTTTAAAGTAGAAAATGAAGGAATTATAGGACAGCCTCTACTGCCTTGGGATCACTGTCTCACTGATAATTGTATAAGGAAGTGTGAGTCACAAAGGTTTTTAAATTGTTAAGAAATTAACTACATATACAGTTATAAGGGGCTTAGTATGGAGTTGAATTATTGGATATAAGAAAATATACAACAACTAATATGAAAACTAACAGAATTATATGTTTAAATATAGATATATCACTGAGGACCTGATGAAGTGGAATGGCAACAAAGCTGCCTCCCATCTTAGTGAAAACTAAAAAAAGAACATTATTATGGCTATATCAAGTGGAGTTCATCCTTTAGAATTTCTCTGATTTACAATGTGATCTTTTTAACAGATAGCTCTGCAGGGCAGAGTACATTCAAAGTAGGAAGTTTGAGCCAGGGATAGGTCTTAGGTGCCTCTGGGTCAAAGTGTGTTCTGAAGACAGCCCAAATAATAAAATCAGTGCAGTGACACATGGTGCAGCTCCTGTCTTTTGAAGTACCAGTCCAGTGGGCAGGTGATGCACCTCAAGTTTTTGTGCACCTGCCATGCTGTCTAGCTGGCTTTTACAAGTGAACAATAACATTTTTTTCATAGTTAAGCATCTTTAAGTGACTATTTGCAAGCATGAAACATTTCCGGTTTTGCATTCCTGTGCCTAGTGCAGCATTCCTAGCCTCTCAAATATAAATATATATATATATATATATATATATATATATATATATATATATAGATATATAGATATAGATATACATACACACACACACACAATAGGGGTGAGCGGTAAATGAGTGAGATAAAACAGCATATCATCCACTGCAGTGTGATATTTTAACCCTCTGCTCTACTGTGATGATATCAGCCATTTACACACACAGGTCACAAAAGGTCACTGATATCATCACCCTAGGCAGCTTTCCCCTCAGCATGCAAGAAACACCTGTGCTGTTACCATAGACACAAATGCAGAACTACCTGGGAGGTCTCACTGCTGCCTACAGCTAACTCAGTGAGCATTACAAAACACATCTATTCTCCCCCAACTTCCAGCTCATTACGGTGATGCTCTCAACTTGATGCAGTCAAAATGCCAAACAACACAACTTCACAGAACAGTCTAAACTACTGCCTGCAGCTAACTCAGCTACCACTGAAACACACTCTCACTTGTTCCTCAAACTCTGATTCTCACCCATTACAATTACTGTGACAATCTCAACTTCACTGCAGCCAGAATCCTAAAGAGCACAATTTCACAGAACACTCTGCACTCTGCCTGCAGCTAACTTAATACCACTGAAAACAGTATCAGCTGTTCTGACACTCTGCCTCTCAGCTCATTACAATTACTGTGATGCTATTAACTTCACTGCAGCCAGACTGCTAAACAATACAGCTTCACAAAAGTATGTTTCTCACTCCTATCTAAAACTAACTCATTTAGCATTGCAAAACACACTCATGTGTCTCTCAGAGTATATAACACTGCCAGCCCATTCAGAAAAGCTCACAAACAGAATGAGCAAACACATAAATAGGAACAGAACACAAGACAGCATAACAAAACTTCTGAAACTCTTGGCCCTATTGTATATATCGAATACACGATGGGCAGATCATATGCTATGCAAATAATGTCTCTCCTGCATCATGAGTTGATATCTCACTCAGGCCGCACTCGTGAGATATCCAGAGTTCACTCTGCAGGAGTGACAATATTTACCATATCACACTCATGCCCATCATGTATCCCGATACATATATATATATATATATATATATATATATATATATATATATATATATATATTTAACCATTTTATTACTATTTGGAATTAATTTGTTAGGGTCCATTTCCAGTTTGTACATTCTTGTGGACAGTATTAAAGGGTTGCCCCTTTAAGGAAAGCCTGGATTGTAGGTGTTTCCTGTAGTGAAATGCTGGGGGAAGGTGGAGAATTAGTGCAAGGTAAGGAGGGGGGAATATAGAGGGAGAGGGGAACAGGTGGAGTCATGGGCAGGGGAGGGTTGGGGGAAGATGATTAGTTGACAGACAAGGAAGGGGAAGGGCCTAAGGGGGTATATAGGTGGAGGTTTTGGAGGACAGAGCCCTTCATTTGCTGGTTTATGAATTAGAAACTCCAGCACATCAACTGGCTACATTACACAATGCTTTGTGAGGACACATGGACATTGTATCATCAGGTATTACAAGGAAGAATTTGGCTTTCTGGCTTTAGGGTTTGGTTTTGGCAAGGTTTGTATTGTCTCTGGTATTTACTGTAGGTGAATATAGGCATCTGCAGTATTTATTAGCCAAAGTATCTAAAAATGAGGACAGGATGACAGGTTTTATGGTATGAGTTATTTAAAACAAAATACAGTTCATGGTCAATTGGGAGTCTGGACAATGGAAAAGTGCTGTTTGCTTGGACGGTATTTCTCTTGTATAAAAAGGAGGTCAGTTTGGTGTTTAAGCAATGAAGATGTGGAGAGTTGTAGCCAGCAGGGGCTGGAGAATGCAGGCTAGCATAAGATTTTTGTTTGTGGGTTAGGAGCAGCAGGAGAGTTGCATGGTAGTTATGGAGCCAGAGAGCTTTTTGACAAGAGAAGCAAGAAATGCTGGTCTGAGCAGTCAAGACAGAAAAAGTAGTAGTGCTGGGGGCCAACCATATGGAACAGCAATTGGAAAGCAGGGAGTTTTGCTCAGAAAACAAAGAATGAAGCATTCACTGGTTATGGTGACCAGGGCAGGAAGTTGTGATGCTGAAGTCAGTCCGGCAGCAACTGGCACTGGGCGGGACCAGAGATACAGCATGACAATGAGGTATTAAAAAAACAGAAAGTGGAACAAGAAGCAAAGAGCCCAAACAGTAGGGGGAAGTAATGTAGTCAAAAGGGTTAAGGATCTGAGGGCAACAGGTATTGGCCCATGATTTGAACCACACGGGTCAGAATCAGACATCGGGGGGGCTGCCATCTGCCATACAGAGAACAAAATGGTGGTGGTACATGGCCGCTCCATTTGTTGTTGTGGCTTACAGAAGGATTTTGTTCTTTTTGCATAAGGAGTAGAGATTGAAAGGGGTTTTTGACTCTGGTGCGAGCAGGATAAAAAGAGAATGGCAGAAATAAAAATGAGGAAGAAGAGGCAATGAGGGGAGAAGGAGGGGGGATCGCATGGTGGCCATTTTTTAATAAGCCACGTGGTCGGGGAGCAAACCTCAAGACGGCAACTGTGGTGGGGTGGTACAAGAATGGCAATGGTAAGGGAAACAAAAGGAAAAGCAACAACAACAAAAAATAAAGAAGCATATTTGGAACTACAGCAGCAGTGCACTGGAAATAGGGGGCATAGAAGCCAGAGAATACCAGAGTGCACCAGCAGTTCCATGTCATAATAAAGAAAATACTTTGGCGACTAGCGCAAGAGCATGTACATATCACTGAATCCACACTGAGCAAGATATCCACCTCAGCATCTACCAAAACAGCACTGACAAGTACGTAAATGTTTAATGCTGGAGGATACACCCCATGCCACCCCATCTAAATATAATCAACTCCGGGGGGGCAGACACTGAACAGGGGGAAGACCGTGGCTAGGGCAACAGACTGGGAGAGAAAATAAAGACCCAAATGGTCTTAAAATACTACCCACAGGTAGTCCCTAACCAAGGACCATCAGCACTGCAGACAGTGTCTGTAGCCACCACGCCAGGTGACAAACTCAGCAACACCAGACTGCACTCATCTATTTAATCCATACACCCACACAGATCCCCATGATTCGCTCTCATCATTCCATCCCTCCTCTGTCACTATACCAATCCCCTTGCCACATTTTCACTGTTGCCACCATTACGGGTGCCAAAATTGAGTCACTCATTTTCGAGTCGCTCAATTTGGTTCACTGACATAGTGATATATCTGCACCAGCTGATAGTTGGGTAACAAAGAACGAGACACAGCTTTTTCTGGGTAAGGACGAAGCAGAACAGAGTGATGGGAAGCACTGGGTTGTGCTTCAAGACAGCAGGGGGATTGATACAGGCAAAAGCCTCAGTCTATGAGGGAGACTAGTATTCCTGTGGCACGGAGGAGAGAAATGCTGCCTATCAAAAAATAAAACCAAAAAAACCTATCCAGTGGTTAGAGCATGTTGGAGACAGACAGGACAGTATAGTATAGTAGGAGGCACTGTAGTGCAGTGGTTTAAGGCTCTGAGCTGCAAACCTGGAGACCTGGATTTGAATCTCACAGTCCCCAGTTGCATACTGTGTGACCCTGAATAAGTCACTTAACTTTCTTGTGCTCCCAGGTCACATCTGTAAACGAGCTTTCAGCTTAGTGTGTCTCTCCTGGTTAAAAAAAAAAAAATTCTGGAATGCCATGAGGCCTGCAGGAGCAACTGTAAAGCAAAGGTCAGAGAGGTAACGGTTCACCTGGAGCTGGCACAAGGCTGCGGTATAAAGTGCATATAGTATCGCAAGCTGAAGAAAACTTATTGGTTCAGAAAATCTACATCAGCAGGACAGAATGCACATGGTAAATTACAGAAAATCTTACTAGTTCTAAATAGCACAGGAAATGTCCTGCAGCAGTTTACAGTTGTGGAAAGCAAGAGTCAGGGGAGCAGAGTGCATGCAGAATATTTATTTTGTCTATTTGATGAGCAAAGTAGCTGAACAAAAAAAGAATAAAGAAAGAGACTAGGGGCCAACGCAGACAGGCAGGACAGGTATGCCACTGTGGGGGAGGATGGTTTTGACAGTATATTTTGCTTGGAGGTTTGATAGAGGAATGGCACTGAGAAGAAATGCAAACAAGGAGGGATCTGGCAGTAAAAGGTTAATAAAACAAGCAATGGAGCTCATGGGACAGGTACAAGCTCTTCTGGATGAGGCGAAGAAATCAGAAGATAAGATGAAGAAGGTTGGGAAGAGGAAGGCACAAGAGAATGATGGAAAGAAAGGCAAGGGAGGAAAGCACCCAAACAATCCAGGGACTGATGGAGCAAAGAAAACCAGGGGTAAAGACACACTGGTGGATTTGATAGTTGATAGGAGCTTGGAGGAACATTTAGCAGGTGTCATTGAAGAAAGGGGAAAGGTTTAGAGGAGATGGAAAAGGCACTGCAGGAGCTGAAGGGAAAAGGGGTAACAGGACAAGGAGAAGGAGAGGAAGGGGGAAGGGGGTGAGAGGGTGGGGTACCAGGGATGACTCTAGGGGATCACGTGTCACAATCAATAAAGGAAAAAATATGGAAAAGGGAGCATATGGATATATTTGTACTACTGGATAAGGAGACAGCTAAGAAATACAAACAAAGGGAGACAGTCAGGAAGTCAGAGATGGCTGTGGCATTGGCATTGGTGGGGAAGACAACAAATGATAAAAGCTACACGGGCAAGACTTCCGATGCATGGGTGGCTGATTTCACTTACTTTAGTATGATCCTGCTGCAGAAACAGCCTGAGTTGGCCATACCACTGCTGACATGTTAGCGATCATACAGGATGAAAGGGGGATATGAATGGTTACACTATGATGAGAAGTTCAGACAAAGGATGGCATCACATGGTGATATGCATTTGGACACCACACACGCAGATTTTTAACTTAAAACAATGACAAAGCAGAAAAGGAGGGTTTTGTTGGGGCATAAGGTCTAATGGGTAATCAGATTAAAATCTGTTGGGGATACAATAAAGCAACCTGTAGTTGAGCAAATTGTAAGTTCAGGCTTGCATGCTCCAAGTATGCAGGTCAGCATCTGGTATCCGAGTGCAGGGCCATGGGGAACAGGTTTGAATCCCAGCATTATGGGGGGCAGCTCTTTCAGGGGAGTTTCAGGGTGGTAAGAGGTTGAGGGTGTGGCAGAGTGGCAGAGAAAGGGGGTTCAGGGGAAGAGAGGCATTTGGGTCAGGCACAGGAGGCAGATAAATCAATGGGGGAAGCCCAAGAGGAGATGTTTTAGCATGTCATGTATGCCAATCAGGACAGAGATTCTGATGGAGTGTACTGAGGGATATATGGATAAGGAGGCTAGATTTGCTTGCATGCTTGGTAAAAAGTAGCTTGTTGAGCATTTAGGGCACTTTTCAGCTTCTGTACTTTAACTTTTCTCAAATTTTGAGGGACAGCTTTACGGAGGGGTTTAGCCTACACTACTAGGGGGGAAGGAAGGCTATGAAGAAGGTAAGCAACCTGGGATTGGTGAAAGGAAATGAGGAAGCAGTCCTGAGGAAGATAGAGAGAGAGAGGTAGCATGGGGCAGGGTCATAGGCCCATTAGAAGAACCTCCTTTTCTTGAGCTTAGAGTGTCACCATTGGATCTAGTGCCCAAAAAGCAACCAGAGGAGTATTGGTTGATTCACCACTAGTCCTATCCAGATGGGGAACTGGTAAATGATGCAATTTTGGATGAGCAAAGGACTGTGTTATATGCCATGCTAGATCAGGCAGTAGAAATGATCAGAGTGGTGGAAGGGGAGTGTCTGGCAAAGACAGACATAGAAGTCACTTTGCAGTTGCTGCCCAGAAGGGTGGAGGATTGGGATCTCCTGGTTGCAAATTCAGGGATGGGTACTATTTTGACAAGGCAATGCCAATTAGGTGTTTGGTGGCATCACCACTTTGAGACGTTTAGTATCTGGCTCCAATGGATATTCGGGGACAAAAATGGGCACAAAGCAGTTTTCCACTATTTAGATGATTTTCTGCTGATCGGTCAGGGGAAGGACAGGGCAGTGGGGATGCTTCAGGACTTCCAGGAGATGTGTAACACACTGGGGGTACCTTTGATGGAAGGAAAGACAGAGGGGCCAGTTCACAAGTTAGAATTCCTGGGGATTGAGGTGGATGTGGAGGAACAGATAGTCAGGCTTCCAGCCAATAAGTTAAAATAACTGATCATGCGGGTGAAGAGTAGACAGAGGGTACCATTGTCACTAGTGCAACAATTATTGTGTCATTTATATTTTGCATTAAGGGCAGTTACACCAGGGAGAGTTTTATCCCACAGACTGAATAGGGCAATGGGTAATGCAAGGCTGCCACATCATTGGGTGTGTCAGGGTTTAAGCCCTTCTCAGGATCTTGGTGGTAATAAACCAGCAGAAGAAACAACAGACAAGTGACATAAGTGGTATTAAACTTGTTTATTACACAAAAGCAGACTTATGCCAGGTCTTACCAAATAGACAATGGGATACAGAGTTTCCCAATAACCCAGGGTATGAAGACAGTCTCAGTGAGAAAACGTAATGCAACAGGTTATACACTATGATAATTACCATAGCAACTATTATGTTGTGCAGGAGCTAGACACATAAAACAAGTCCTATTGGCCAAAAGTTAGGTGGCTCCACAGCATATTTAGAGATATACAAAAAAGTATAAAATCAGCTAAAATGAGAACAAAGAACTCAAACAAAACACAAGAAATACCTGTAGGTATGGTGTTACATAAATCTGCATGATGGCAGTGTAGGCTATACAATGTTTTTTAAGAAAATTATGCAAAGAACACAGAAATGCACTCTTGGTATATTACTTCTACATTTTCAATAATAATCACAGTAATAATGCCCCTGGTAACTTATTCTTATATGGTAAGTACCATCACCCTAAATGTTAGTACCGATTATGTGTATAACATAATAGATACTGTATTGTCAGGGGTGCATGTGGGTTGCCAATATGGGTGAGGGGACCAAGTGTAACATCCCCCCATTGCCTTACATAAAAAAGGCAACAACACTATTGGGAAAGTAGTGGGAGCAATATTTATCGTTTACAGACCTGACGCATGAGCCTTGTAAAGGAATTTGAGTTGTTCATGATGTTGTTTTAGAGTGCACTATAGACAGCAAAGTGTTAGTATCAAAAATATAAGCAAAAACAGTTGTATAGTAACAAAACCTTTAAAAGTTAATTCTAACCAGGTATTGGAACGTGCAGTGATAGGGTCACCATCGTGAAATAAATCAATAAGGGAATCTCCTGATTTGGGGATAGTATGGGACATTGAACATAAATAATCAGGGACACATGCTATATAATGAGGTGTTGGGATAGGAACAGGGATAAAAAGAATATGGCAAATAACAGTGTTTTCATATGTGACAAAGCAAAAGTTAGGTTTTACCATAGAAAAATAGTTTATAATTGATTACGACACAGAATTATTGATATCATGAAAAACTTTGTTAAAACTGGTTTATAGCATACAGATAGTCAAGATAACCACGAAAGGAGTCCTATTCTGGAGTTTGTACAGGTGTAATCACAGATTGACCAAGAATGGAATGGTTTGTTCATAAATCACAAAACAGAAACTAGATATGTCAACACCACAATTGATATGAGTGTAAGAAAGGGTATTGAGGTTCGTAACCACATAACATGATTGGTAAGAACAGTATTGAATAAATTGTTCAGCATAAAAGGATACACCATTGTCCACTGATGATGAAGATTTTACTTTGAAAGTGGAGAAGGCATGTGACAGCAGCATATATTTTGCTTTTTTGAAGAATTTGTTGATACTGTCTCTTGACCAATAGGTCATTATGAAATTTATATGACCAGTACATAAAGTTCATATGAGTAACAGCCCATAAAGTTCATATGAGGAACCACAAATTGGCATAGTTACAGGTGAAATATCATCTGCAGAAATGTTGTAACCCCACAGGACACATGGGGCTACACAGACGTTGAGTTAAAGATGAAACACCAGCATGGTAAGAAAGTCAATGTTCATGCTGCTGGATGCTGGATGACTGGATTTGCAGAGGCCTTGGCATGAGGTGCATTAGACTGTGCATTGAATCCTTCAATGGAATAGCCACACACAGTGGCATAGCGTCTGTGTTGTGGAAGTTGATCACACCCCTGCACAAGTATTGACAGTCCATAATAGAACAATCAGTGAGTACGTGGCACTAGCCAGACTTGGAAAACACCAACAGTGAAGAAAAGCTGAATGAGCTGCTTGAAGATCTTATACATGTCACTCTAGTGACACCTGTAAACTTGTAAAACACTGTTATAAACACAGTTCATTAAACACACATAGTTATTTTGCATGGAAAAATTACAAGGTTATTAGCAATGTCATTGATTAAGGTGTGGTGTGACACAACCTAAGTTCCTGGCAATTGTAAAAGAAAAAGTGATAGTGTCAACCATGCACTCGGAGGTGCAGGCTGAGGTCCAATAAGGAGGGAATACCAATTGGTCATCTGTGAATACAGACTAGGCCGAGGTCCAATAAGGAGGGAATACCATTTGGTCATCTGTGAATACAGACTACTTCCAGGTCTCAGAAGAGGTTGTGACAGTAAGTAAAATATAGTTTCCCTGCCTATGTGTTGCTGTCTGGAATTTCAAAGCTTGGTTCTTGATTGCAATCAAATCTACTTGGTTTTGAAATGGACATACCATTTTAGAATAAACCTGTTGACAGTGCCTGTTGTTCTTATGAAATTTTAAAAAAGGTGCCCTCTGTGGGGTCTTTCCTGTGTGTTCTGGATAAAATACTCCTAGGTATACAGTTGGTTGAGGCCCTGCTACTGGGTCTTGAGTATGTGTCTGGTATGCTTCAAGGAGGCCCAATAAAATGACACTATGAAACCTAGAAATGTTGGTTCAGAAGCAGAATATGAATTCTGACATACTGTAGTTGGGTAGATGTAGCAGATGAAAGAAGCAGCAGATGTGGGTTGTTGTTTGGAGGCTTTATTTATTTATTTTTATTTATTTGTATTTTGGATGACACCTTTGAGCTGATGGCTCTTTTAAAAAGGTTCCACATCAAGGCAATAAGAACAATAAGGCACAAAACATAACATGATCATTACAATGGAACTTACAAAAAAATAAAGACAAATAAGGTTGCAATAATAGCAGCCAAAGGCATTGTCAAGGAATTGTGTTGCGAATTAATTATACAGTACAAGTCATAGGCAGCTTAGTGAAGCTTTGTTAGGAGTGGGTTAGTGGGAAAAGAGAAAGAAGAGTGATAGTGAGGGGGTGGTATGGGAGAGAGAGAGGGAGGAGGGGATAAATGGGGAGGGCATTGTGTTGGGTATGTGGTAGATTGGAAACAGCAAGGGAGGAGGAAAGGGGGTATGAAAAAGGAGACAGATTCATCCTATACCCAGTAATGGGAGGTTGGAGAGGAGGAGGAGCTGAGGCAGTGAGGAGGGATGCTTGAGGGTAGTCTGCCTGGAGGGGATTATAAGAAGCAATCACAGAAGGCACTAGCCACGAGGTGTTGACACAGTTTACACTTAAAAGCACCAATCGTGGCAATGTTGGAGATTTCTGTAGGTAGCAAGTTGAACCAGGTGGAGGCTCTGACAAGGTAAGAATGCTGAGCTTGAGAGGTCCAACAGCGAGGTATTGTAAAGGTTAGACTGTCCAATCTGCTAGTTAGGCGGCGGACACGCTGCGGGGTCAATATTGATTGGACTCCAGGGGGCATAAGGTCCAGTGATGTCTTCTTAGCTAGGATGCAGGTCTGGTACTTTAGCCTGCCGGATAGCTGGAGCCCGTTAGCCTGCTCGTAAATGTCACACATGTGAGAAGGACGGGCAGCTCAAATAAGGAGTCTACATGCCTTATTAAGGGCTACAGTTATGCGCCGGAGTGCAGTATCAGTAGCGGATCCATAGATAACGAGCCCATAGTCAATAGCTGAGATAACAGAGCTCTGGATAGCGAGGTTCAAGGCTTCAGCCATTAGGCAATGTTTATGCTTGTATAGTAGCCCTATCAGGGAGTTCACAGTTTTAGCGATATTGTCAATGTGTTTGGCATACTAGAGGGAGCAGTCAAGGGTCAGGCCCAAATATTTCAACATATCCACCTGCTCAAGATTGACACCTTTGTGGTTGTTAATTGTGAGCTCATGGTCCTTGTACTTGTTGTGGGTTCCATGGAACAACATTGTTTTAGTTTTTTTTGTGGTTAAGGATGAGTTTATGTGAGCAAAACCAGTCTTCCACTTCTGTGAAACTTTTCTGTAGTTGAGACTGAAGGGAGGTGGGGTCGGTGTGGCAAGTGAAGATTACTGCATCATCTGCATACAGTAACATTCTGTCATGGCAGGAGGCAGGGAGAGTGTTCAGGAATATGCTGAATAACAAGGACCCAGGATAGAACCTTGGGGTACCCAGAGTGGATTGGTAGATGATGAGAGGAATTCACCAATCCTGGACCTGTTGGGTCCAGTTACTGAGGTAGCTTTGAAACCAGAGGGTAGTTTCACTTGAAAAGACCAAGGAGAGATAATTGTTTGAGGAGAATGGAGTGATTGACAGTGTCAAATGCCTTAATCAGGTCAATAAAAGAGCGCTACCAACAAATCTGACTGACAAGTGCATAATGGATATGTGTGGTGAATCGAGGAGTGCCATGGTAGTGTTGGTGTTTTTACAAGCCATGCTGCTGGGAACATTGCAGGCTGTATTTTACAAGATAGTCCATGAGCTGATCAGCCACTATTCATTCCAAGGCTTTGGATAGAGGAGGGAGGATGGATATAGACCTGTAGTTGTTCGTGAGAGTCTTGTCACCACTTTTATGGACTGGAGTCACCACTGCCAGTTTCCACTTTTGGGGGAACTGGGAGAGCACGAGGGAACGGTTGAGGATTTTGGTTAGTGGGAGCAGGACTTCGTCAATGGTGAGGGCAAGAAGTTTCATATCCAGTGAGTTGCCACTGACTCTAGACTTTCCAAGCACTTTAAGAATGTGTTTTTTAGCTAGGCTTTCTGGGATTGCTTTGAAATGGAAGGGAGGGTGCCCTGGTGGCAAACCTGAACTAACAGGAGCTGGGTTGACTGTGGTGGGATCAAAAAAGTTAGGGAGTAGCACATGACTAAGATCAGCAAAAGTTTTGTTAAATGCGTTGGCAATGATTACATGGTCAAAAGTGATGGTACCATCTATGTTCAACATTGTGGGTGTTGTTTTGGGATCCTTTCCAGTCACTTCAGCAAGGTTATGCCAGAATTTACTCCCGTCATTCCAGGTGCTGGCTAAGGCGTTCCTGTAATAGTTAGCCTTCTCATGGCGGATTGCTCTGGTACATGCATTCCTTGCTATTTTGTAGGCCTGGATATCAGTCTGGGTGCCAGTAGCCTTAGCATGATACCAGAGCTGGTCTCGAGATTTCATTTGTGTAAGGAGGCCTAGTGTCATCCATGGGTAATTGACACCCTTGATCTTACGCTTCTTGAACAGAGCATGAACATCGCAGGCTGAGTTGAAACAGGTGATAAAGTATTCAAGTGCTGTGTCTACATCGGGGGCTATATCAATTGGTGACCAGTCATGTTCACGAAGGAGTGTTTTAAGTGACTCAAGATGACCGGGAGTTAGCATTCTCCTGTTAATAGTTTTGGGGGGGAGTTTGGTGTATTTGTTGGTCCAGATACACAAGATAGGGGAATTATCACTTAAAGAGTCTGGGAGGACTGTTGCTTCGGAGATGTGCTCTGGACGATTAGTTAGCACCCAGTCTAGAAGTGTACAGGTCCCTGTTCTGTAGTTTACTCTAGTAGGTGATTTGACCATTTGTGAGAAGTTAGCAGCAGCTAGGGCATCCTTATAACTATTCGAGCTGGAGGCCAGCCAGTTGATGTTGAAATCACCAAGTAGGATAACTTCTGTATTCTGATCCAGGGAGTTGATACAGTCTCGGAGGGAGTGAAAGCCCAGATTGCTCAACTTGGGTGGTATATAGACAGAGACAACAGTCAGGATCTTGTTATGAGTTCCGAGAAGTACTTTGGCAGCAAGGATTTGGATGTCATTTCCCGGGATGGTCACGGGCATGACATGACCCATGAGGGACTCTTTAAGGTAGAGGGCACAACCTCCTCCTTACTTGGTAAGTCTGTCCTGTCTGAAAACTACATATCTGGGAATTACTATTGCGGAGTCAGGTATCTTCAGAGACAGCCATGTTTCCAGCACTGATAGGACGTCTGGATTGTGCTGGAAAACCCAGGCAGAGAGGGTATGAAGTTTGGAGAAGAGGCTGCAGATGTTAGTGCTTGCCAAGGAGAGTGACCCTGCACTGCTGTTAACCTTGTGGCCAAGTTGTGGTGGGCTGGGGTTAGGGTGAATATTGCCTGAGAGGAGCAACAGCAGCAGTATTAGATGTTTTAAAAGGGGTTTAAAGTTGCTTCTGTGGGGCAGCAGGGCCCTTTTTTTAACAGGTTCCTTTCCATAAGGATGATGCATGAGGTAGTGACCAGTTAGTAATAGCAAGGAGCAGTAAGGGCACAGTTGCAGTAGTTTTGAGAACAGGCCAAAAGTTTCATTTGATTCTTCAAAATGTTTGTTGGATAGATAGCCCTTAGAGACAAATACATTAAGAGTTGATTTCAATTGAAAATGTTTGATACCTGGTGGTGAAGTCAAAAGCTAAAAGAAATGATCAACAGCTGAGGTCCACAGTCATAGAATGTGTCAGAATTCCTGAAAGGGATGAACTGTGCCTATGCATATGCAGGATGTGAAATCCTTTTGTCTGTATGTGCTTTTGTCATTAAAAGAGGTCTTGAAAAGCGTTAGAACATTTTAAGTCTTTAAAAAAGTTTTCCCTGTTGTTGTGAAGCTCCTCCCTCATGCTAGTTGACAGATTTAGCCTCAACTAGAGCTAGCACACTCCCCATCAGGCGTGTTACACCCAAATCCTGTATTGAGTGGAACATTCCCTAGATGTGAAGCAGAGTTCTGAGCTTATACTTAATATGCTGTGACTATAATGTCAAAAAAAAAAAAACATTAGAGTAGGAAACCTAAACACATTTGTAATGACAGAACGACCACAGTGGGCATAGTGCACCACAATATGTTTAAGTTTAAAGAGGCATACATGTTTTGAACATTTTAATTGGCAGTCAGACCCCTGGTAAACCTGACTTTAAGGTACAGTAGGGCTTGTGAAGGCTGTGGTTGAAGCTTGTGTGCATGCAATTTGTCAGGCACCTTGTGGGACGAGTGGCAGAAAATGGGTGTACTATTTAAGTGTGTGGAACCACATGGTGATGCATGTTGTTTGTTTGTTTTTATGAAAGGGGAATTATTTTTAGTATCCCACCTCTCTGTGTTTGTGGGTTTGAAGAAGACAAAAAGGGGGCCTGGCTTGGCTTTATTGGAATGCCAGGCAGCATGGTTGGGATTGGCATGGCCTTTTCATTATACACCATCTGGAATCATGAATAAATTAAAGTTCTTCATTGTCTAGCAAGGTGGATATTTCTTGTTGTTCAGTGGGTCTTTTGCATTGTCCTATAAAGACAAGAAGGAGCAGGTGAAGGTACAACCCCCCACAGCTCAGCTGGTTACTTATTAAGGGCTTAGGGCCCTTGCACCAGGCTGGTGCTGATTGGCATAAAGCCACCTGTTAATAGTTTTTGTGTGGTTTGGTCACTGTGCTTGGCAAACAGAAGGGCTGAGCTGGTTTATAATGTTAGAGTGCACTGGACCTTTCCAAACTTTGAGCAACAAATGGGTTATTTGCAGACACATGTTTTTTATAGCTGTGGGCGGAGCCTACAGCCATCTTGCTGTCTGTAGCTGGAAAAATGGAGTATCGTGGAACAAATTTGGGGAGTTTTCAATGTATAGTTCCACATCTACAAATAGCTATGCCAATTGAAATAAAATACTCCCTTATTTCTGTTTAGAATGTTAGAGACATAACCGCAAGCTGCTTATCAGATGGACACTAGAAAACTGAAACAGCTTGTTAAATATTGGTTGCCTATTTAACTGGAGATTTGTTTACCCTATTCAAAATGCAACAACTTGCACATTTAAATACTTAGCATTTAAACATTTTCTTGCTGCTAACTTTGTTCTTTTCTGTAACATCCATGTTGGTCCAATAAAAGATATTAAATCATTTGTTTCTGGACCTTTTTCAGTGAGAAATCTCAAAAAAAGATTTACACTGTTTTTCAACCTCATAAGACACTATCTGATAATCATGATCTCAGACATATGCCAGGTCTTCTATGAACTATCCATTCCAGGCTATATATATATATATATATACATATATAGCAATCAGTGCATTTTTTTACTATGCTTTTTGGGAAAAAAAATATTGAGCTACAGTAAACACACACACACACACACAGACACTGTACACACCATCCTCATGTCCACAACATTCGAAATAAATACTGCAATCTAATATGTTATAAAACAATAATGAAACTGTTTGTCACTGAACACAGTGAAGTTCAGTTTACAGTAGATTTCCTTTAAATATTTCTTATCCTATATGTTGTATCCTGGATAACTCAGGGGAGATGCTATATCTCATTGTCATAGGGTCTTTATTTACACATTTTTGCACTGTATTTACTCAGGATGTCCCAGATTAGATGGAATATCTTGTTTTCAGTGGGGTCGTGATTTTACCACTTTTATAATGTATTTATTCAGGGTAGCCTAGTCCAGATGTAAAATATTGTTTTCAATGTCTTTTAATTTTAAGCAATGCAGCATAATATTGTGTAGATATAGAGACCCACTGAAAATAAGATGCCATGTCTTCTGTGAACTATCCAGGCTAAATATATAGCAATCCACAGACATATTCTAGGAAAACACATTGTAAAAATGTGTAAAAGGAAGACCACATTGAAACTGCCTCTCAGCAGATCTGCATTTTGCAAATTCATTAGAAATAATGGGTAAAAGCATCCCAAAAGCTTTCCACAGCCACTTCAGCTCAGACCAGAACTTTTTTTTATTTCTGTGACATGAGGAGATATTGGTATGCCAACTTTATTTCTGGATCTGCCAGCTATGTCTCAATCAGGTCCAGAGAGACCTTTTTATTTCTGTTGTATGCAGCCACCATAGGTGTTGCACTGGAAGGAGGCATGGTACACCCCCCCCTCCAAAACTCATTGTTTGGCAAAAGAGATAGCTCAGTTATTGTAGTAATGGAAGGGTTGTGCTTTGGGTTAACCAATGCTGGCACAGAAGCCAGGCAACAAATTAGCAGATTGCCACTAAATTTAGCTGTAACAGTTTTGCATAGATGTCAGTAGAGATGCAGCAAAGTAAAATTCTGCCCGCGAAGTGGACACAAAGTGGCCACTTCGTGTTAATATTCTGCTACATGAAGTGCCCATTTTAAACACTCACTTCACCACTTCGCATTGTAATTATGACTTTGCATTATGCACTCTGCCTTGTTCCGCTTTAAGGCAGAGTGAGAATTCACAGGCAGCCCACATGCATCACATGACTTACGAAGTGTAGGTCACATGCTTCAGGCAGGCAGGCAGGAGGTCACAGGCAAAAACACGATCTTCCATCATGGGCTGACTTAACATTTTGCACAGGGTGTGACAAATGGCTCTCTTCTGCAAATGGCCTGGGGTGGGGGCGTGGATGTGTGATAAAGAGGCATGCACAGGTGACAAGTCCACAAATGAAGTTATTTTCACCATTTTTCATACAGGGGTTGATGTACCACTTGCACTAGACATACTGCATTGACTACCACCACCACTGCTACTCTGAGCACCACTTGACAAGATTTCTAAATCATAATCATCCCCCACATCATGCCTGTAGTAATCCTCTGGTTTTATTTAATTGCTACTGCAGACATTCCTACTTGGTCTTACACTCATGGAAGATTGATGACAATGGTGAATGCCCCACTATGGCATTAGCTGCCATCTGGTGCTGGGTCCACAGTGCCATGTACCTGTTCTTAAGATGTGTATGCTGTTCCCCATGCCCAGATGACTCCCCTTTTTACCTTGACTCACACGTGCATGGCAAAGCTGGCAGATTGCAACTGACTCATTTGCATCTTGGACAAAAAAATCCTAAACAAGGGATTTTGATCCCCTACTTTTAACATCTCCCTGATGCTGCTTATTGGACTCTGTTTTTTACCCCTGAAATGGGGGATGTGCTACATGATTTTTCAGGCTGAACACACTTGAACTCCAACTGATCACCACAACTACTTACGATTATTTCTGGGTCATCATTATTATCATCAACAGGAACCACTCAATCACAACTTTTTTGAGGAGGGGGGGATTTAATGTCAACAGACCCAGACACAGCCACCTTGACTTTCATTTTCTCTGGTTCCCAACAAGGGTCACTGAGATCATCTTCATATTCATCAACATTATTCACATCCACATTTTCAGCTTTGATGCTGTCATGTGGAGAACATGTTTGAACCACAGCATCATAATCATTACCCATTATTTTTGCACCACACTTTGAATCATTGGATGGCAAAGGCATGACCTCAACAGCATTGGAGGAAATGTGACATTGTGAGTTATCATTGCCAGGATCAGAATCATGTTCAACTACCATGGGGAGGTTAATGGGAAGTATGACATCAATTATGCTGTCAGTCACAGCTGTAGACTCAACTGTATTTTTTGAAATGGTTAACTGGTCAGAAGTGGAACTTGAAGCAGCAATAATCATGCCAGCAGAAACTGCACTAACACCACCGGCTGAAACAACATCATCTACTCCAACTATGAGTGAAGCTACAGATTGCACTGTAAATAACATTGATGAAGAAATCCCTTTACTGACATCAGGTATGCACTTCTATGAACAACCACGCCCACAGACAATCTTGACACTGGCAGCAGTGCCATGTCCAGAAACAGCTTTGTTTGCACGTCTCTTTGCAGGCATTTTGGGGATCACCAAGAAAATTATAAACAAATTTAGATTTCTGAACTTTCAGTCTGGGCCGGTGGATGCGAAGCCAAAAAAAAACAACTATGTCCTGCAGATGGAGACTGGGCACTAAACAGAAGTGAAAGCACAGAAAGATTAAGATTGCACTGCACAATCAAGATGAGATGCAGACACAAAGTCACAGCACCTTAACCAGTGCTCACAAGTCACAATCCAATCTGGAAAAGAATACCTTTTGCTGGTTGGGGGAAGGGGGTGCAGTGCATTGCAGTAACATTCCAAAACCAAGATAACACAAGGTAGTACAAAATCATGCAGGTGCAGGGAATAGCAGATTCACACTGCTGCAATTACTCTGTGGCACAATAAAAGGTGTCTGATTTGATGGCACACATTGCACACACACTCACACACACACACACACACTGCAAGTAATGAGCAGCAAATTGAAAACTTCAGTGATATAACCAAATCTTTTAAACAAACTGAAATTATGCACTGCTGCTCAATAACAAGGCAAAGTGATGTGAAGTACATTGATTTCTATGTACTTCACATTAAAATTAGTGTAGAAGTAGGTGGGGAAGGTGGAGTAATGCAAAGTCATTGTAATCAATTGACTTTGCATTCCTGATTAGGACACGAAGTACTCCGCTACACATTGCAGATTACTTTGCGGATTCTGCACTACTCCATGAATTGCTTTGTGGAGTGAATTTTGGCCAATTCACCCACCTCTAGATGTCAGATGATGCTCTCTTGACAGTAGAGGTGTGGACATTTAACCACAAATATGTTGGCAATCTTATTTGCCAATCAGTCAGCACCTTAAAAGGTGCATGCTGAATAGATACTGATTGGGTGACCCTAATTTGCCATTAGAAATAAGGGCAATAGAGCATTCCAATGTTTTTAAAACTTTTAACAGCAATATTTGAAATAAACCTACTGCATACATTACCAGAGGTGATTTCTAGTTTGCTGAGTATTGTTGTCACCCCCCTCGGAGGGATGGATCTTTGCACATTTGGTGATACAGTCCCTGGTCAGAGGGATCTTCTTCTTCCTGACAGAAGGAAAAGCACACAAAACAAACCACAAAGGAACATCCTTTCAGAGAGTCCTCTCTGTGGGAGGTTAGCAATGATTTTCAAAATGCTGCTGCATTAGCTTGATACAGATGTATGCCTTTGGCTACCCCTGGTACGGTAGGTAATTATGTGGCTGCTAGCAACACACACTACTCGATTCCTAAAAATCAAGTAGGATTGCAAATAAGGTTAGAGAAAGTGGCATCCCAATTTCCCTTGCTTTAAGATTAAAAAATAATCTCAGCTGAGCTCATACAAGATCTGGATTTAATGCCTATAGTTGTATATCATGGCATAATGTACGTACATGTTATTTTACATTGTAAAGTTAATAATATTCAGGCCTGAAACAAAAGGTTAAAACAATTAAAAGTGATTGGGAAAATCTCCCCACACCCTGGTGGGGCATAGTAGGTGTTGCAGAAATTAATTACTAACAAAGACACAGTTTAATATTTTCTTTCTAAACTGTGTAGCAAGTGATCTTACTTTTTTTGCTGTGAGCTGACAAAGCAGACAGCTTGATATGGATGCTGAGGGTCTGGGGTATTCACATCTACCTTCCCCCCAACTCATTGCCTTGCTGGGCTGGGGAATCATGTGGTATTTTACTGAACAAAGACATGCCATGGTGACAGTGAAGCTTTAGCTACGTGATAACTGGAGATGGGGCTAAGTTAGATTTGAGGTAGCAAGCTGATTTTTGGTTTCTCAGAAGATGCTAGAAGGGGAAGTATCCAGATTCATTTCAGTGCAGTGCAGTAACTGTTCATTGCTGTTTTTGTTTCAAACCTAGATTTGTGAGCTTTTAGTGGTACTGTTATTTCTTTGCTATCTTTAATGTGAATTGTTTTTGGGCTGCTGAAAATTTAAAACCTAGTTTGGTGTGCTTGTAGTGGTGCTGTTTTCCTTTGCTGTCTTTACTTGCTGCAAATATTCACTCACCCTCCCTCCTCCCTGACCCTCATGCTTAATTATATTCCCTGTTAAATCTGATTGACAGGAGCCAAGCACAGGAAATAGCAGGGGTTGTGGAGTAGGAGGGGCATAAAGGGGAGGAAGCCCACCTTCGACACAAGTGTTTTGACTCATTTTTTTGTGTTTTGTTTTCCTTCTTTAAAAAAGTATCTAAGGATTGCTGGCAAGATTTTCAGGACAGTAAATTAATAAAGAGGGAACTACAAGGAGAGCTGCAGTAACAGAGGAGTACTGAAATCACAGTATAAGTGCAGTATAATGCGGGGAGTGGTGCAATGCAATGGATGTGGGGCAGTCATATTCAGGAAGACATCCTGGATGCTGAGGTGCTGCCCTATCTGCATACATCTCTGTGGACTGTGGATTGAGGTAGCCAGACTCAGGCCAGACATTAACTGGGTCAGGAGTACCTTTGCCCCATCTAGAGACCACCCACTTCAATGCCGCTGCCTCAAAGGATGCCAAGAACGAGGAGCACTTGGATGATGGTGGACTTGGGGAGGATTATGGCAGTCAGGCAGAGACTCATTCCAAATCCAATTCCACTCCAGAACTCATATGCCACACTGGCAAATGGGGACAACCAAACAGAGGTATGCAGAGAAGTGTAAGGGAAGGATGCGTTGGGTAGAGCAGTGGACCCAAAAGGAGGAGGAGGAAGTGAATCCTGCTGGGGGACTCCATCGTAAGAGAGACCCAGCTAGGAACAAAGGAGGTGGAGGACAGGGAGGTGAGGTGCCTACCAGGTGCCACAGTATGAAGGGATGGGAGGAAGATCCTGGGGATCACTGGGAAGGCAAGATGGGAGGGTGAGCTGGATATCATTATCCACCTTGGTACTAATGACCTGGAAAATGGGGAGCCTAAAGAAGTTCAGAAAGAGTCTAGGAAATTGGGGAGTGGTATCAAGCAGGTAGCTACTTCTGTCACCCTCTTGAAAGTACTACCTGTGAGATGCATGGAAGAGCATAGGGGCACACACACCAGGAACTTTAACTCACAGTTAAAGAACTGGTGCTTTGAGGAAGGGTTTGGATTCATTGATGATTGGGGATGCACCTGGAGTGATGGGGGCTTTTTCAAGCCTGATAGCCTGCATCCATCCTGGAGGAGAATCCAATCACTCAATGATAAGTTCAAATGCTACATGGGTGAGCATTTAAACTATCCAAGGAGGGTGGCAGGCCAGCAAGGAGGGTACCTAATTGCTCACCCCCCACAGCTAGCAGGGGAACCAGGGAATAGGTTGAGTGGATATCTTTACAAAGCAGTGTGCAAAAGATGGAGATGCACACCCATAGGGTGGATAGTCAAAAGGGGGCAACATTCAGCAGAAGGGCAGACAACAGTGAGAACCAGGAATAAAGGACAACCAGGGAGGGGGCCAGAGTAGAACAGCTAAACAGTCCATGGAGTTTACATCATGGAAAGCCATGTGTGCTAATACCAGAAGACTTAGCAACAAAATGGAGGATCTAGAGGCTGCCATGATGCAATCACACCTGGACATTGTGGCCATCACAGAGACCTGGTGTAATGATAACCGTGACTGGGAGATGGCCATACCTGGCTACAACCTATTCAGAAGAGACAGGGCAGGCAGGAAGGGAGGAGGAGTGGCGCTTTATGTGAAAGATGGAATAAAGGCCACAGAGATCCAGGAGGAACAAAATGGGGGAGAGATACTGTGGGTTAAGCTGGAAAGGAAATGGGGTCATCCATCTGCACAGGGGTGGTCTACAGACCACCAGTCAGCAGAAAGAAACAGATAGGGAGCTGATGCTAGCCATCCAAAGGATGGCAGACAAGGGTGAGGTGGTGCTGGTTGGAGACTTCAATATTCCAGAAGAGGACTGGAGCCTCCCAGCAGCAGCATCAACCAGGAGCAGATTTATCCTGGACTCTGTTCAAGATGCCTTCCTCAAGCAACTGCTCATGGAACCAACTCAGCAGAAAGAAATACTGGACCTCATGCTCACAAACGGTGACAGTGTGATAGGGGTAATGGTGGGCTAGCACCTAGGGAACAGTGACCACCAGTCACTACGGTTTGAATTCACAGAAGGAGCAGAACCAAACCACACAAAAACACATATCCTGGATTTAGGGGGCAGACTTTGGGAAGATGGGGAGATGCTTGAAAGAGGTATTAATGGGAATGGGGAGGAAATCTGTGATTGAGGAACAGTGGGCAATATTTAAAACAGGGATTACAAGAGCAACAGAGTTATGAATTAAGCAGATTAGCAAGGGAAAAAGGAAGAGGAGGCCATTATGGTATTCTAAGGAGGTAGCAGAGAAAGTGAAAGCCAAAAAGATTGCATTCACGTAATACAAAAAGACACAGGCAGAAGGGGAAAGAGAGAAGTACCAGGAGAAGCAAAGGGAGGCAGGGAGGTCAGTAAGGGAAGTCAAAGCTCAGACAGAAGAGCCCATTGCAAAATCAGTGGGTGGAGGGGACAAAACCTTTTAAAGGTACATAAGTGAAAAAATAAGGGCAAAGGAAGGGAAGTGAGACTGAAGGGGGAGGACGGAAGGCTGTGTGGAGGATGACAACAGTAAAGCTGACATAATGAACAGATATTTCTACTCAGGAAAAGGAGGGTAATGGGCCCGAAGGGAGTACAAAGGGTGAGAATGGCTGAGAAATGGGCACAAGTCCATTTACATGGGAAAGGGTCCTAAAGAAACTGGAAGGAATAAGAGTTGATAAAGCAATGGGGCCAGATGGAGTGCACCTGAGGGTCCTAAAGGAACTAAAAGAGGTGGTGGCTGAACCTCTGGCAATCCTGTTTAACCAATTACTGGAAACAGACGAGGTACCCAATTACTGGAGGACAGCAGATGTAGTACCCTTCTACGAAAGCAGGAACAAAGAGGAAGCAGGGAACTACAGACCAGTCAGCCTGACCTCAGTGGTGGGGAAGATCATGGAAACACTACTGAAGGAGAGATTGGTTGAACATCTGGTTGCCAATGGACTACAGGACCCAAGGCAGCCTGGTTTCACTGGGAGGAGGGCATGCCAGACCAACCTCATTGAATTTTTTGACTGGGTGACAAGGGAGGTGGATCAGAGGAGTGCAGTGGAAGTTGTCTATCTGGACTTCAGGAAGGCTTTGACACTGTGCCACATAGAAGGCTATTAAATAAACTGGGGAATATGGGAGTGGACAGGACAGTAGTGCAGTGGGTAGGTAATTGGCTGGGTGGCAGGACATAGAGGGTGGTGGTAAATGGCTGTCACTCCACAGAGGAAAGAGTGACCAGTGGGGTACCACAGGGATTAGAGCTGGGACCGGTCCTATTCAAAGTCTTCATTAGTGACAATGTGCAGGACTGAAAAAGCAGAATTTCTCTATTCACTGATGACAAAAAGCTCTGTAACAGAGTGGACATGTCAGAGTATGTAAACAGAATGAGGCGGGACATGCAGAAGCTTGAAGAATAGTCACAGGTTTGGCAGCTGAAATTCAATGCAAAGAAGCACAATATAATGCATACTGGACACAAAATTCCTGGGACAACATATCAGTTGGGGGGTGAGGATATAGCATGCACCAAGCATGAAAAGGACCTTGGGGTTATCATCTCTGATGACCTCAAAGTAGGGAAACAGTGCAACAAGGCAGCAGGTAAATCAAATAGGATGCTGGGATGTATAAGAAGGGACGTCACCAGAAGGAAAAGGGAGGTCATAATTCCACTATATAAGACACTAGTGAGGCCCCACCTGGAGTACAGTGTACAGTTCTGGAGACCATATCTACATAAGCACATAGACAGGGTAGAGAAGGTTCAGAGGAGGGCAGCAAAGATGGTACAAGGATTGCATCACAAGTCCTATGATGACAGGCTGAAGGACTTGAATATGTACTCCATGGAGGAGAAGAGGGAGACAAGGGATATGATAGAGACATACATGTACCTAACAGGGAGGAACATGGTGCAGGAGTACACTATTTTCCAGTGAAAAAGATGTTTCAGGACTAGAGGGCGTGGGATGAAATTGGAGGGTGATTCAGAGGAAACATGAGGAAGAATTTCTTCACAGAAGGGATGGTGGACAAGTGGAACACACTGCCAGAGGAAGTGGTGGGGTATGAAACAATCACAGGATTTAATAATGCATGGGATAGACATAAGGGAATTCTGGAGGTCAGGGGTAAGGGGCAACAGGCTTCTAGAAAAACATAAAGTGAACTTACAAGCCCAAATGGCAGACTGGGTGGGTCATAGGCCCTTATCTGCCAACAGTGTCTATGTATCTTTGTATAAGGAAGAGCATACATACGGGTGGGTGTTTTTAAAGATAAGGCAGAGGGTTCTGGCTGTAAGCCCAGAAGAATATGGCTGTCCTTTTCCTTGGACAGAGTGCAAGCATTGTAATAATAAAAAAAGTAAAATTCCAGGGTTCACATTTGGTGTGTTTCCATGAAAACGTGCATTTCAAGTGAAAAATAATTGCTTATGTAGAGAAACACATCACATCTGAACTGGTAGGGCAAGGAGGTCAAGTGGTGTGCCAAAGATCACACTGTGCACAAGTGAAGGCTGCTGGGATTCAAACCCAGCAGTATCTGCAGTGTCTTTAATGATAAAAGAGCACAAAGGAAAACTGCCAGCTGAGGCAGTACAGATTTGGTTAACATAAAGTGTATGAGTAGATTTGCACGTGATGGAGTGCTGATGTAGCACCCATATTTTTTTTAGAAAACTTTAAAAGCATTTCAGATAAGTGCTGTCTTCTAACTTTCAACAAACTGCAATTAACTTGAACCAACAAATTCATAAATCCATGCCAAATCTATACCGAATACGTCTCAAACACTTTTGAACCACTTTGTAAAATAAAAATAAAAAATCATCATATCTGTCCCTTTCAAACTAACAAGATCTTATCCAAAGGTTGTAAAAATGCAATCACAACAGCTGTGAGGGAAGACATATCTAGGACACCAGGCTACGCCCTTGGGCTCGGTTCCAAAATATGGCACCCGGAGATTTTGAAACCTCTGTCATGATCATATTATTGCTATTTAGAAAAGAGTTTCTGGTTGTAACTAGAAGTATGATAAAGGCATTTGTAGCTGTTAACATACAACATTTTCATGGCACATTGTTTTGGAAAGGAAAGAAAAAAAACTTAAAACCACAAACAGTAACAACCTACTACGTCATAACTCTCTTACCCTCTGTGACATGCTCCAACCAGCAATCTACATATGAAAATCCTTCATACTAAACCTATCTAGGCAAGCACAATTCTTGTATCATAAAGTTACATAACTTAACCAATTCATGAAAACAGACTTGACTTCCCCTGCCTGGGGAACACTAGTTAAGCAACACATTGAAAAAAAAGAAAAACATCTTGATAATGAGAGGCTAAGAAGCTTTTACTTTCATACTATAACTCATATTGCAAAACATGCTCTGGTGTTTTGAATGCAGCTAGCTGTCTCTTTTTGGCAGTTTACATCAGCCTTCAGCATGGAATAAATCAATACATAAATTCACAAAAACACAGATAAAGGATAAGCGAGAGAGAGAATTACTTCTTGCATGTGTGTGTGTGTGTGTGTGTGTGTGTGTGTGTGTGTTTGTCTGGAATAAAATAAAACTGTGACTTATCAGGCCTGGTTTATTAATTAAAGAGGTATTACAGAAATGAATTACATATAGAGCAACCAAAGAAAAATTGTTAGGACAAGATACATAGTACCTCATCCTGTGATGACTGTTAGGACAAGATATACTTACTTACCTCATCCCATGTCAAGGAATCCCTTCTCTATTCTGCCTGCTCCATTTTCTCAGAGAGTGTCCACAATAACCGCAAAACACTCAAAACTGCCTTTGAACAAGGTGAGACAGCATCAACCTTGCCCAGTAAGGAACCAGGTTTTACACGAGGCTACAGAGTGAAAAACAGGTGAGGTGGTACAGGTGTGTACACCTACTTACTACTCACAAGGGAAAAGCCAGTAAACAGTGAATCTTTGCTAGTTTAGACCACCTGCACACAGTCAGCAATAATGTCAGGGTTTAAGCCCTTCTCAGGTTCTTGAAGGTAATAAACCAGCAGAAGAAGCAATATACAAGTAGCATATGTGATAATAAACTTGTTTATTAAACAAATGCAGACTTATGCCCTAAGAACAGGTCTTACCAAATAGACACTGGGATCCAGAGTTTCCCAATACCCCAGGGTATGACGATGGTCTCAATGAGAAAACATAATGCAACAGGTTATATACTATGATAATTACCATAGCAACTATTACTTTGTGCAGGAGTTAGACACATACAAAAAAGCCCTATTGGCCAAAAGTTAGATGACTCCACAGCGTATCTAGAGATATACGAAAAGTGTAACATCAGCTAAACTGAGAACAAAGAACTCATACAAAATACAGGAAATAGGTGCAATGATACATAAATCCACATGATGGCAGTGTAGGCTATACAATGATTTCATTGAAGAATATACAAAGAAAACAGAAATGCATTCTTGGTATATTACTTATATGTTTCCAATCATAATCATAGTAATAATGTCCCTGGTAACTTACTCTTGTACGATAAGTACCAACACCCTAAATGTTAGTACTGATTATGTACATGACATAATAGATATTGTCAGCAGTGCACAGTGGGTTGCCAATATGGGTGAGGGGACCATGTCTAACAGATGAATATTTCAAAAGGGGTATGCCAGAATCTAGAGGTCTGGGAGCAGTTTCTTCAGCAATGCAATGGGGTCACGTTTTGGCAGGAGGACTGGTATTCAATACAGATTTAGAACTATATTCAGATACGGCAGAGTACTGGGTATGGGGGCATATTTTAAAGGGGAAAGGGTATCGGAGAGGTGGCTGATAGAGTGAGAAAACAGGGATCTGCCATGGAACATCACTTTCTTGGAGATCTTCCTAATATGGGTGACTGTAACATTTGGGGCTAGTCATTGAAAAATCAGAAGATAGTTTTCTGATGCGATAACTAGGCAGTGTTGGAGATGTTGAATAGGCAGAGGGAATCCACAGAGATGGTCACAAGGCTGGTGATGCAGCTAGTACTGGAAGGTTTGAGGTTGAATCTATCTTTCCAAGTGAGACACATTGAGGGCATTAAAAATGCAGTGGCTGACAACCTTTCTCATCTTCAGTTAGACAGGTTCAGGTCATTGGTCCCAAGGGTGGCTGCCAGGGGAATGCTGGTCCCACCACAGTTTTGATAGATTGTATGGAAAGAGCCTGTTGCTCTTCTGAAGCTCTTCGTCTGTAAGTACACTGAGGGCATATGAAGTGGCTTGAGAAGCTTTCCAAGAGTTTCAACGGCACTCTGGGATGGAGGTAAGTGGGACCAAAACCAAGGGTCAGGTCATGAAGTTCATGGTGCAAAAGTGGGAAGAGGGGATGGCACACTCGACTTTGGGGATACATCTAGTAGGAATAGGTTTGGTATGCAATTTGTAAAGGTCAGAGGAGCCCAATAGAGCACCAGTGGTTAAGAGAATGTTCTAAGGATGCAAGAAAAAACAATGGACACTAGGAGGCTGGTAGCTGGGGAGCTGTTGGAACAGCTACAAAAAATTTTAAAGAATATCTGCAATTCAGCATATGATGCTTGCTTGTTTATGGTGGTTTCCTTGGTAATGCACCGGGACACTTTCAGAGTCAGTGAGGTGGTAGCAAGGAACTAGAAGGATGTGGTTCGGGGGCTAAAGTGGGGGGATGTGCAATGGGGAGAAGGGAGCATAGTGATATGGCAGCAAAAATCCAAAATGGACCAGACGGATCGAGGGGTAAGGTGGTGTTGAAGAAGGGGCAGGCCAGGGGGAGATGTGTGGTAAAGGCATTGGAGGACTATAAGGCAGTCAGGCCAACAATGGCAGGCAGCATTTTTGTGCACCGTGACAGTGCCCTGGTCACCAGCTACCAGTTGACGGCAGTATTAAAGAAGGGAATGGATTTTCTAGGATAAGAAACAGGTAGGTTTTCATTGTAGTCATTCTGGACTGGCATGGCCTCAGAGCTGGTATTGCAAGGGGGGTCAGTGGTGTAGATCAAAGAAGTGGGTAGATGGCAGTCGAACTGCTATAAAAGTATATCAGGAAAATGAGGTAATAACGTTGTCTGTTTTTCTCCTCAGTTTCAATTTATAGGAAGACTGTTTAGATTGTGGGGCATTCATTCAAATATTGGGTGAAGAGATGAGCCGCAATGATGCCTGGAGGAAGACAGCTGTTATGGGCAGCGGAGGAAGTCAGAGTGCATTGGAAGGGGGTCCGGGGGATAAGATGGGCACAGCTGTTACCCCTGGTGGAAGAATTCAAAATAAAGTGACCTAGGCCAGATGTGTTACTACTGCATTTGGGGGGCAATGACTTGGGGGAGAGACCATGGGTGGAGATGTTCCAGGAAATAAAATGGGATATGGAGGTGGTGAAAACATGGTGGCCGGGGGTGATGATAGGGTGGTCAGAGGTAATATCAAGAATGGTATGGAGGCAGGCACAGGATAATAAGACAATTGAAAGAGCCAGGAAAAGGCTAAATAGGATAGTGGTGGTGTTTATGGCAGAAGTGGGTGATATATACATTTCACATAATGATATTTCATTTGACTATGAGAGTTACTACAGGCATGATGGGGTAGATTTGTCAGAAGTGGGCATTGCTCTATTCAATCTCTGGCTGGAGGAGGCGATAGAAGAGTGGTAAAAAAAAGGGAGTGAAATGGGGGGAAGCTCATTGTCCATCATGTGGGTGGGAGATGGTCTAGTGGAAGGCTGTAAAAGAAGGGGGGAAGAGGTGCAGGGACGGGACTTAGGTGGTGCAGGGGGCACGGGATGGTAGAATGTTAGGCATGGGCTGGGTTGTCATCCAGCCATGTCGGGCACCTGATGGGGTTGTCACTCCAGGAGTCTGAAAACTGGGGGTTGTGTTAGACATCCGAGCCCAGAAAGAAGAATGGAAATACTGTTTTTCTGTCAGACACAAGAGGGGTGTCAGGTACACATCTGAGCCTGGGAAAGAAGATAAGGTATGGACTTTGTGATGGAGTATATGGAATGGGATAGTAATGAAGAAATGAAATTTGTACATAAGTGAATGTGTCAATGGTTTAGATTTCATGATGTAAATGATTTGTCAATAAAATGCAAGAAACAATGAAATGATGAGAAGTTGGATATGTACAGGTATGAATGCTTAATAAACAATGGCCAATTGAGCACCCAGGCTAGTGTATGGAGTCATGATTTCACAAAGGGAATCCCAATGACAAAAGGGGATGCCCCTTTAAGGGCAGCCTAGATTGTGAGGTGTTTCCTGTAGTGAAATGCCAGTGGGAAGCGGGGTGGAGAATTAGTGGAATGTAAGGGGGGGGTGGAGGAGGGAGGGAGACAGAGGGAGTCATGGTTAGGGGAGGGGTGGGGGAAAGATGATTGGCTGACAGACAAAGAATGGGACGGGCCTAAGGGGGGTATATCCTGTAGTTGCCAGTTTTGGAGGACAGAGCTCTTCTTTTGCTGTTTTTTGAATTACCTACCTTCCCACTCAAAGAGAAGTAAAGTGAGAGGCTTGGATGGTAGAAGGGGGAATGGGGAAGAAGATATTTCTTGGGTCATCAAAAGAGGGCAACAGGAGATGGATAAAGTGGGAGATCAAAGTGTGGGTTGCCAAAAGAGGACAACAAAAGGAAATAGATGAAGGTCAAGTTTGGGTTGCCAACAGAGGACAACGAACAGAAAGGCATTGGAATTGAAAGGGTAACGGGTTGCCAAGTACTGGTAACAGTGGTCAGAGGGAAGGTAAGGAGAAAAGAGGTAACGTGGCAGGCGAGTGGGAAACAGGGAGCCAGGAGGTAAGCCTCTCAAGGGGAGGCTAGCAGAGAGAGGTAGGAGGAGGAAAAAAAGGGGAGTGGGAAGTGGGAGAGGACTTATGGGGCACAGTGGTTACTGGGTGGTTGAATGCTAGGCACAGGCTGAGTTGACGTCCAGCCATGTTGGGTTCCTTGTGGGGCTGTCACCCCAGGGGTCCAAAAACTGTTGATCAGGTTAGACATCCAAGCCCAGAAAAGAAGAAAGAATGAAAAGACTGGGATTTGTCAGACAGAAGAGGGGTGTTGGGTACACATCCGAGCCTGGAAAGAAGATAGAGGTTGGGCTTTGTGGTGGGGTTTATGGAATGGGATAGTAATGATTCAGAATTGAAATGTGTACGTATATGAATGTATTTAAGGATCAGATTTTATGAGGTAAATGATTTGTCAATAAAATGCAACAAATAATGAAATGATGATAAGACGGATATGTACAGCTATGAATGCTTAATAAATAATGGCCAACTGAGCACCCAGGCAGGTGTACAGAGTCACCATTTCACAAATGGAGTCCCAATGAGAATGGAGTTTGTCAAGTTTGTTGCAGAACGTATTTAAAAATAAAATCTTGTTAGACATTTTTCTTAAGATAGGGGGCAGATGTTAATTTTGCAAACAATTATTCAGTATTATTGGGCATCCATTTATAGGAAGTATTTAAACACTTGAAAGGCAATCAATCAACACTTAGATCTCCACACCCAAGTGTGGGGTTGGTCTCAATTGGTACTTTCTGCACATAAAAATTATCAGCTCAGATTAGATGTTCACTGGTCCTACTGTTCTTCATGGGCTAGGCGCAGTCCTCTATGCCCATACTTAGTTGCACTTAGACAACAAGACAAGCAAACAAAAGATTAGGGGCCACATATTCAAAAGTTTGCCTGGTTGTAAAGTGATTGTGCCCTGTTTGCCTGGGGTTTGCGCCTAAGCACAATATTTAAAGGGGGCTGTGGCACATGCTAAAAGGGTTACTGCATGCCAAAAAATAATATGTGCACTGGGCAAAAGGAGGGGCAGGAACGGGTATTCCTGTGCAGTGCAATATTCAGTGTGTTAGCACTGTGCAAGGGGTTTAGAGCAGTCCACCTTGTGCTGCACAATTACCACTGAAAAGAAGCCTGGCGTACTCCAGAAAACACTAGCAAGAGTGAAGACACTGCAGCCAACAACCACCTTGGCGGTTGGGTGAGCACTCCTGCTCCCTGGTACCCAGTGGTCCCCTTCATCCTCGATCGCCATCCCCAGTAATGGTAAACTGTTCCCTGTTGCCTAGTGGTCCCCTTGTACTCCCATCTCCATCCCCAATAAAAGTAATAAGATCCCAGGTGCCTAGTGGTCTATCCCACCCTCCAATTACTGTCATCAGTAAAAGTAACACTGTCCTTAGTGCATAGTGCTCATTGCACCCTTCAAATTGTCATCCCATATAATGTCTCTGTGGGCTGGCCTGTAGGGTATAGCTACCACCTGTGGCACTAATGACATGTATTTGGGAGTGAACGCAGGCTGTCAGAGGGTCAGTAGGGGGGAGACAGGCTGAGAGTTCCACGGACAGCTCTCCTGCTCTGGGGCAGAGGGTTGTGGTTCCCTGGCAAGTCTGCAAGAACCAGTAGAAGCTGGGTGTGCAACATCAGTGGCCACTCTTCAGTGTGGAGGCAACAGCAGACATCTGTAGGTTAAGTTTGGGAGTGCGCCCAACCTATGGTGACATCTTTGCACATCTACGCCTTCGGCGGAATGACCAAGGAAAATCCCCTGGGCTGACAGCACCGTGAGGCCCACAGACCTCTGCCCCAATGATGCCCCATCTGCTTGCATCAGGTGGGGCCTCCGGTGGATTTTGGTCTCTTCCCCCTTTCCCCATGGGGAGCCCTGCAACACAAGGCAAGCTGCGGGCCTCCCCAGTACAAAACGGCCTGGGTGGGATGCCAAGTGTGAGGTCCTGGCACTGAGAAGGGGTTAATCCCTCTCACCATACCAGGAGCAGAAACAGGCATGAAAAAAATAAGATGTACCTGTTTTCCAGTGGTCCCTCCACTGGCCTCAACTATGTCACTGATGTTCAGTTGTCCCCCCTCCCTCTGATCACTGGCCCCATATTAAATCACATATTCCCTGTGTCCAGTTGCACCCTCACCCACTGATCCCTGTGCCCATTCCAGCATAAGATTCCCAGGCAACTAATTGCCCCCTTAGCGCCAGGAGCACCAACCAGCCCACCTCCCCACCCTCCATAACTCAATTTCAGTGCACAGGAGCCCATAAGACAATCAGCACAACTCTCCTCTCACCGCCTCGGCCAGTCGCCGTATTTGATATCAGGGTGTGAATGTTCCCTGTACTGTAAGGAGAGTGCATGTACTGTCTACTGTAGACAGTACATGTACTTCCTTTACAGTACAGGGGATGCACACTACCTGTCATCATATGCAGTGACCAGCTGAGGTGGATAGAGAAGGGCTGTGCCAGTTGCCATATGGTCTACCGTGTTACCAGTGAATGAGGTAGATGGATGTGGCAGGGTAAGTCAGTCAGTGCTCATGATGTGAGGAGCCACTTGATGCCAGGGAACCTTATGCTTGAACGGGATGGGGATCAGTGGGTGGGGGTTGCTACTAGATGCCAGGGAATATGTGATTTAATATGAGGCTGGCAATCAGAGGGTGGAGGGACCACTGGACATGAGGGATATAGTTTATCCTAATGGAGCCAGTGATTGGAGGGCAGCAGGACCACTGGACACCAGGGAAATTCTGTACATGATACAAGATGGTGATCAGAGAGAGGGGAGAACACTGTATACCAGGGACATCGTTTATTCTACCAGGGCCAGTGATCAGAGGGTGGGGGAACCACAAGACATGAGCAAAATGTTGTACATTGTACAGGATGGTGATCACAGGGTGTGGGGGACCACTGGACACCAGGGACATTTTGTGCATTCTACAGACTGGTGATCAAATGATAGGGAGAACACTGAACACCAGGGACATTTTGTACATTATAAAGGATGGCAATCGGACAGTGGGTTGGACAACTGGTCACCAGGGACATTGTGTACATTATACAGGACATGATCAGAGGGTAGGTGGGGACTACTGAACACCAGGGTAATTTTGTACATTATACAGGATGGTGATCGGAGGGTGGTGGGTGCCACTAGACACTAGGGAAGATGTTCACTTTTATGGAGTGGGCAATCGGGGTGGGGTGGGGCCAGTCACAGGAGCACAAACCTTGCTGCCACTTCCCATGCAAATGTGCTCATAATAGGCATGAAAATGGCCCCTTAGCACCTTGAATGCCCAATAGGCTCATTTGATTAGTGCCCTTTGAATGTCGCCCTAGGAGCTACTGGCACTATTGGGTCTGGGAGCACTGTTCCCTGTACTGCCATGATCCATGATGAGGCAGCACTACTTGGTATAGCACTGCCCTGACATGCCCTATATTCAGGTGGATAATGCTGGTACATTATACGACTGAATGTAATATCCTTGAGGTTGTGGGCAATGGGGAAGCGCAGCACAATCCTTTGCACTCCGGTTTTCTCATTTTTCAATATCTGGCCCCAGAGCTTATTAAAACTCAAACAGGCACTGCAGGCTACTGGATCTCCCACTGTTGTAGCCCTCCTCTGATGTCAGCTACAGGGGACTCTGGGATTTACAGTTACTGAAAATGTCAGCTTGGAAGTTAATAGAATGAGTCTGATACAATCTACTGCAGTATATAATCAGTAAAAAAAAAAGGTGTTTTGTACACAAAGTTCAAAGTGGGAACTTCCAGTATTTGTGGGGTTTTTCTGTCTACTGCAGGCGATATTTAAATAATATCACTATCCATTTTGATGTATTTTAGTGTGGGGCAGCACCAGTATTAATGAAGAATAAAAAGCAATAATTAAGAAATAGTTATATAAGAAAACAGGAGCAACCCCAAAAATAGAAACGAGCTGTGCCACCAAGTTCCTGCTGCATATTCACCCAAATATTAAAGTATACTTCTATCACCAGTAGTAGCTCAGTACTGATGGAAGATGTCTATCACCATAACAATGTATCAGGTGTAATACACAGCGACACTCAAAGTGTTAGCACACATACCATCCTCGTGCAACAGGCAGCAACAGGCAGTGCAGTGAGCGGAGAAGCAAAGGAGAAGGAAGGAGATTAGCTGTCTGTTATTCAGATGTCTTTTTGTCTGCCTGTCCTTTTGCAGAATACTACTTTTAGGCATTAGATAGGGTCAATGAATAAAAGCCGCCATATTCAAAGGGTAGTGCTGATCAAACATGGTTAGCGCCAGTGTTAACCTGGGTTTGTGAGGGTGCTCTGGGTAAGGCCATACTCAGAGGCCCCACAGTGCTTCTCAAACCCAGCAGTGTGAAGTCACTATCTATACTGCTGTGCCTATACAAATGACAGGATCCCTCATGCATACTGGTGCAGTGGTATATTTAAAGTTTGCAGCAGTGCTAAACAGCCCCCAGAGCGTTACTCTTTATGGCATCTGAAAACCATATCTTGTCACAGCACGAAGTCCATGCCCCCACCCCCAAAGGCAGGGTGGCTGTGCTGAACCACCTGTTTCTGTGTCAAATGTGTCCACCCAACCCCTTGATCACTCATCCTGCAAATTATATCCATCTGTTGGTCTAGTGGTCCCTTACCCCTGATAATCCTTCCTGCATTTTATATGTGTATCCCTGGTAGTGTAGTGGTCCACCACACCCCAATCACCCATCCTGAAATTTACATGTACTGTATATCTCTGGTAGTACAGTGGGCTCCCCACCCCACTGATCACCTATCCTACATTTTATATAGAAGCACAGACAATAATGGCAGAAAAAGGTCATTGGTACATCAAGTCTGCCCAAATTTTCTGTCCAACCCTGGGACATATTCTGCATCCAGGGTCATAGTCCTCCCCTCCCCTTTAGTTTCTTTCCCAATTTTGCCACCCCAGTGACCGCTGTGCTCGTCAGTCTGTCCCAATAATGCTTGAAACCAACAACTGTTTTAGTGTCCACCACTTTGGCTGGTAGAGTGTTCCACAGCTCCACCACCCTTTCTGCAAATAATACTTTGACCTCGATCTAGCTTTAAAGCTAAAAGTTAAAAAGTTATATGCAGTTCTCCTTGTATATTCCTTTTATGAACTTGAAGGTCTTCATAGCTCCCCTCTTTCTTCAATCCTCCAGTGAGTGTATGTTCAGAGCCTTCAGGCGCTCCTCATAAGACCTGGCCTGTTGGCCTTGAGTCATTTTAGTCACTCTGCACTGCACTGTCTCCTGCCTGTCCCTATCCTTCCTAGGTTGAGGGCTCCAGAACTGGATGCAGTACTCCAGGTGTGGCCTCACTACAGATCTGTAAAAAGGTAGTATGACCTCTTTCTTCCTGTTATCAGTACCTCTCCCTATACACCACAACATGCTACTTGCCTTACAATGGACTTTGTTGCACTGGATCAATTGCTTGAGGGTATCACTGATGATAACTCCTAGATCACGTTCCTGAGCCATAGTGCTAAGTGTCACTCCACACATCCAGTATGCTGTCCTGGGGTTCTTATTCCCTAGGTGCATTACTTTACACTTTTTGGCATTGAATTTTGACTGCCAAGCTTTTGAAAACCCCTCTAGCTTTTGTAAGTCACTCTGCATTCCTCTGATTCCCTCATCACTATCCTCCCTCCCATAGAACCTAGTGTCATCTGAGAACAGACACAGCCTGGCACGCATACACTCTCCAATGTTGGTGATGAACAAACGAAAGACGACCAGGCCCAGAACAGACCCCTGTTGCACTCTGCTCATGGCCAACCTATCTTCTGATTTGATCCCATTGACCACAACTCTCTGCTGCCTACACTTTAGACAGTTTCCCACCCAGTTCACTATGTCATTTGCTGCACCCAGATCCTCCATCCTCTCCAGTAAGCATCTGTGGGGCACTGATTTGAAAGCATTGCTGATCATTGAAATATAGCAAATCCATGGCATGACCCTCATCTAATTTCCTCATCACCCAACCAAAGAAAACTCTCAGGTTCATCTGCTGGAACCTTCCTTCCACAAACACCTTTTGTTTACTATCCTGAAACCCTTTGCTCTACAAGTAACTCACAAGATTTTCCTTAATCAGTGATTTCATCAGTTTTCCAACAATGCAGGTCAGACTGACAGATCCAAAGTTTTCCGCTTATTCCTTATTCACTCATTTATGGAGCAGAACTATGTCTGCCATCCTATCGTCCTTCAGAACAACCCCCATCTATAATGATTGGTAGAATAGTCCTACCAGGGGTTCAGCCAGTTCTGATGTCAGTTCCCTGAGAATCCTTGGATGCAACCCATCTGGTCTCAGGGCTTTAACTATCTTTTGGGCTGTCTGCCCATTGTGGATGCTGTCACTTGTAAACCTGTAAATATGGATGTCCCTGGTAGTCTAGTGATTACCCCAACCAATTACATTAAAGAAATATTTAACCTCATGTGTCCAGGTCTGTAAATGTTTTAACTAATATTGTAACTTTTATATTTGTATGATGTAGTTTGTATGGTCTGTGAAGATGTATGTATTTTGTTCTAGGTTACCATTGTAAATGAGCTTATGCTCAATGGTTATTCCCTAATAAAGAACAACGATTGCCAACCCCCCCTAGCCATCCATCCACTGAGGATTGTGCCCCCCCACCCACACCAATTGTCACTTACCTTTATGATGGGTACAGAGCAGTGGCTGGAAGAGCCCTTAGCTCACCACCTCGGCTGGTCACCATCTAACAGTCATGGACTGCAATCACATATGTGCTTCACTGAGCAACTGTTCAAACCATGAGGAACAACATGCAACACATTTTTCGCATTTCCTTATGTAATAGTTCCTACCACTGATAGGGAGAGGAGGTTGGTCACTAGTGGGTTCCTGGGTCAGAGCTGTGGGCTGATGCTAGTTTTGAGGGGGGTAGCTCTGGATGGAGGCACTTAGTGTAGAGTTGCTGAAAGCATACACATGGGGCTACTAGGTAGGAGGATGCCCTTTAATGTTGATGGTTGCCTCAGTTTTAAGTTACAAGGGCGAAACTTGAAGAGCGAACCCAGAATCATGAGGTACAAAGAGTGAAACCGGAATACTGACTTTTTTTTGTGGGAGGCATCACCCCTGCATCACCCACCATGGAGTTCTTTGCCCTCTATAAGCTTCCTCACTTATATAACTAACTACAAGGTCGTAGCACCTTGGGGAAGGTGTAAAGCTTTTATCACCATTCCGGTTTTGCCCTTTTTGCAGAGCCATTCCAGGTGTCAGCTTTTTAGTGTTTGCTCACATCACTGACTACCGGTTGCCTCTCATTGCATCCCCATGATGGAGCTTAAAGGCCTGACACTATCCAAGTAGCTGAGGAATCATCTAATCTCTGTGATCTGGGATCAGAGGACATTTAATAGGGGATCATCAAAGGCAGCAGAAACTATGTAGTGGGACCACTAGGAGGGTTAGAAAACCCCAGGGGATTCCTCTCAGTAGAAACAACCCATAAGCTGGCTGGCCTGTGATGGGTTTCACAAAGATATTGATAGATGCCCTGGAAAAAGGTGGGAGGAATGGTAATCTTAGAGAAGTGCCCATTATAGAAATTCAGTACACAAAGATGTTAGACAAGGCTCTGGCAGGAAGCCATGCTGCCAAATGAGGTAGGAGACTCATCTTCAGCATGGATGAGGTGATAATGGGGAATAGGTTTCTCAGCATTGCTGCCACTGATCATCTCAGTGGGGGAGGTGGTCTGCACAGACATGGCAGTTGGCATGACCAGGTACAGCACATACCAATGCATGATTTCTATCGGAATGCTTCTTAGCTTACACTAAGGCAGCAAAGTGTCAGAATGTGGCCATGCGGGCAGGCACCAGGTTTTGGAAGTCTTGACTGGGCAGTTTGAACTGTAAATATGAGCATTTTTGGCTCATGCCATCATGGTAAGGCAGCATGGTAAAACAGGGACATAGAAGCTGAATAGTAAAAGCTACTGTACAGTTTTTGCAAACTATAAATCCTTGTTAGTATGGTGGGAACTACAGAGTACTTATAGCTAAATGCAGTAATGGTAACTCAGAGGAAACTGATCCTCATGCCATGTTGGCAACATGTATGTAACAAAGGAATAGAAAACATCAAGGAGTAAGAACATGGATAAAGAAAATAAAAGAGTAAAGAGAATTCCTAGAATGAAATAGATTTAACATGTATGCCAGTGGGGCTACCTGGGTATGGGTCAAGCTGAGAAGTAAGAATGTGGTTGTAACTGCAGTGCAGAAGAAATCTAAGATTTCAGGTATAGGGGTTACATACTATGTATGAAGTTTTCTATCTGCATAAGTCAATGAATTGGAAGCTATGAATCTGTTTTGACTTGTACTGATAAGCTGTCACAGTACTGCATTATATAAAGGACTTAGTGCTCACACTTGGTGTCTGTGACTTTTTTAGTGAGCACTAAGTGTGTCTCTCAAAGCCCAGGTGAGGTTAAAGAACTATGTGGGGTTGTCAGAGACCTTTTGATAAGCATAAATATACCCCAGACATACAGTAGGATGTTCTCTGGAGTCAGACCCATCACTCTCCAAGAGCCCTTAGAGAGAAACATGTGGTTGCATTGTCTTTATTGGCTTTGTGCTACAGACCTAACTGACAGATACATTAGCATATTTTTTTGCTTCAAACTTCTTGCTTTTTTAATGGCTATTTAATAACATCACCACAGTACTTTGTACTGATAATGCTGGCTTTTGACAGATCTTGCCAATGGCTTTCATAACAATCAGTCCATTGGGTATAGTGACATCCCTTGCCTATCTTATCACTGTACCAAGCAATCACCCTTCCCCAAGTCAATCAGCTTCTGCCATCCAGTGACATAGCTGTTCATCTCCTCTGCTTCACAAAAAACTGTTCCTGGTGTCCAGTACCAACCCGTCCCTCACCCTGACACAAGTCAGGTTGTCCCTGGGGTCCAGTCATACACCTTACCTCTGCACTGCACAAGTCAAGCTGTCCCTAGCATCTAGTAGAACCACCCTCCTCCACACTGCCCCAAAACCTGTACCACACAGACATGGATGAGCTGTAAGACTTCTCTTATCTCCATGTCAAACTACCATCTGGTAGCATTATCACAAACTGTGATTTAGGAAATACACACTTACATTTCAAATGTTGTTATTTGCAATAATGTTTACAGATGGCGGTCAGCTGAGGAAGTCAAAAAAGAGTTTTAAGCCTGCTGCCATCTGCTGGGAGGTTTAGAGGATGGGTTTCATGGCATTGGAAATATTAAAGAGGAAGGGAGGACAGGGATCAGCAGGATGGGAGAACCATTTTTTTTTAAGAAACAAGTTTTCAACAAGGACAGGCACCAAGTGTTGGTGTTGGTGGTGGTGCTGGTGGTATGGAGCTGTAGTAAGCTTCCAGTGAACGTATTTCATTGTCTGCATGTTATTTTTCTGGGTGTAGTGTCCTGGACTTCTGTGGCCACCAGGGATGTGCTATTGTTTGTCACATTCATCATGAAGATGGTAATCATGGTACAAGTGCACCACCAGGGATGGACTCCAAGTGGCTGCATTGATTTTCAAGGATGGTTTCAGGGTACAAGTGGACCGGTGAATAGTGGCTGCCAGTGGCCACATTAAACAAAAAGCTTTAAAAAAAAAAAAGTATACAGATAGGCTTCCAGTACTGGTAAATCAATTAGCAAATTTGACATGAATGCAGTCATTCAGTGGGAGCAAGCATGTCCATGAAGTGGTCACAAAGGTGGTGCATGAGCAGTATGGACACAGGAAAATACCTTATGAAAAAATCACAGAAAAATGCTACAGCACATATGCATTACTACATTCAATACAATCTTTGTTACTTTTAGACATTTCATTCCATACACAGCAGAATGCACTTCATTGTGACACGACCTAAGGAACCTAATAGTTTCAGGTTTCACATTTTTACCATTTTTCAGTTATTGGATAACAGATTAAGCATAAATTTGGATCTGTGTTTAGAAATTTGCAACTCTAGGGCTATAAAAAACATACTAACGTTTAACAAAGCATTTGGAGTTGTTAGAACTTGACACAAGGGATATGCATGCCTTTTTTAGGTCCCTAGGGCAAAGATCTATCTGATAGGTAAGTCTCAATCTGTGAGAATTGGAGATTCTTTGTCTGCACTCCTTCCTATCCATATTGAGGTACCCCAAGGACCATCCTTGGCCAGTTGCTTTTCTCCATATTCCTCAATGACCTTCCCTCAGTCTGTTCTTCTGCTTCCATCCATATGTGTGTAGATGACATGGTCCTCTTTGCATCTGAGAATTTTTCCTCTGAGTTATCATCCAGGCTTCAGCTTGATTTTGACGCTATCGAGAACTGGTTCAAGTCAAATAATTTAACATTACATGCTAAAAAAACTGTCTCCATGTGCTTCAGAACCAGGCAGATGCTTTCTAGGCTATGAAAAACACAAATAGGGTGTGTACAAGGAAAACGTGGTGCTCTCAAGCAAACAAAAGCATATTTTCACAAAAAGCTAGGGCACTCACCACCACATTAAAGGTGCTGCATACCATCATGGGGAATAAAAAAACTTTCATTTCATAACATCTATATACATTTGCCTAACACGTTTCTGGTCCATCACTAGACCCTTTCTCAAAGGTTAAATTTCTCAGAAAAAGAAGAAGATTTTATAGGTCTCAAAGGAGGCTATCCTCTCTCCCCACCATCCTAATCCTTGATGGGGTACAACTGTCGGTGGCTTGACAGGTACCTTGGCTTTTCTCAGCACATAGACACTCTTCATAAAAAACTCCACCCCATGCTTGATGCCCTTTATAGGAACAAAAGTAGTATCCCTTTACCTGATCGGTGGGAAATCATTTCAAAGAACATACTTCTCAGCTTTGATTATGTGATATAGTCTACAGTGCAGCACCCAAGTCCACTTTGGACAGACTGGATCTGCCCTTCCATTCCTTCTGCCAGTTTGCCTTGTCCTGGCCTTCCCGTACCCACCACTGTTCTCTATACTCTGATCTCTCCCTTCCCTTCTTCGTTAATCACTGCCTAACTCACTGCCTCCTTCATCTCTAAATTTTGGCTGTCCTCTCTCCCACCTTATCTCAATTCCCTTCCCTTCTCTATGCCTCCTTCCTCTTACTCTCTCCATAACTCGTGCTATCACTCCCTAATGCTTCCTTCTCGTAAATCCCTTGCAGGAAAGAATGCCGTCTCTAACCCCTTTTCTAAAATCTGGAACTCTCTTCCGCTTACAATTCATTCTGCTTCCTCCAAATTCTTTCTTTCCTTGTTATTCCAAGCCCATACATCTCCCTGCTACAATTGCCATTAGCCTAATGCCTTGCCCCCCTTTCTCTTTCCCCATCTGCTGCCAGTCCCCAAGCTACTATACTACTACTACTACTAAATTTTTCGACCTCCACACTTTTCCGCTTCCCTTGATTCCTCTTCTTTTCCCTCTCCCTCCTTCCACTACCTTCCTCCCTCCAACCCTTTTCTTCCCTATCTCCCCCTCCCATTCATTACTACTTTAAATCTATTCACACTCTTTCATCCTCTCCCTCCTCTCCACTCCCTTCCTTTCCTTCTTTCTCCTCCTTTCCTACCTATCTTTCTTGTTTAGTCATTTACCACTTACAGTGCTGTATATACTGTACATAGCAGTGCCTTTTTCTATCAGTTTACTGCATTTTGCTTATATTATGTATTTATTCCTTCCCCTTTCCCTCAGGACACATCTGGAAAATGAGCTTTATGGCTCAGTTTGTATTTCCTGTTAAATCTGTTTCAATAAATAAATACTGTAAATAAGTAAATAGTCAAGCAATAAGCCACCACAAATTTGGGTTTAACACAGATGTGCCTACACAACCATAACTCTAGTGGTGCTACTATCGAGTGAGACACAGTGATGAAATTATGCATGGCCCCTGAGATATGCCACTTAAAAGAAGAAATTTCTTTGAAAAACAAAAGCAAAATTTGTTCTTTGAAATACAGTACATGAGGTAAAGATCAGAAATATTTAATAGAGTGGTTGATTAAGGAGGTATCTGCATGCATGCATGCATGGCCCAAAGAAGGTAAAATTAAGCCAGAAAGGATTGTCATCATCCACATTCTCAGTATCTCTTCTGATTGTGCAGGTGGAAGCAAAGAGAGCCTATAGATCTGCTGCTATGGCTATTACTGTGAAGCACAGTGAGGAGAAGGAAGATATTCAATCAACAACTGCTACTGTGACTAAAAAAACATGAGTGGATGCCAAAACACTCAGGGATATGCTGTCTGCCTACTGTATAGCCTTGTGAAAAAAACAGTACTGCAAAATCTGCTCTATTGACACCAGAAAACAGAGCTGCAATGATGGATCAAGAGAATCTAGAAGAAAATACATGCACCTTCAGGAGATATGCCTTTTAAGAGGCCTTCCTTCATATAGGTGACATTTTAATACTGCAGCTGTCCTCTGAGCAAATACTCAGAAATTATATTTAGTTATGCAACTGCAATTCTGAATGATAGCAAAATAAGTCTCTCCAGTTACAATGGTGCAAGACATTACTTTCAACTACTGGACATGTCCAAATTTAGATACACCCCTAGTTTGGTGGAAGATGAGTGTGCCACAGTAGAGCTGCTGTGCAAAGATGACACTGATGGTGAGTGTTTATGCTGACATTAGATGTCAGCTGTTTTACAAGAATGTACTTCTGTGCAGAATTTTGAATCTCCTTTCTTGCTCATGCTGCTCATTCTCACCAAACTCCCTTGTCTGTGTCAGCCAGTCTTCTTGCACCCAATGATAATAAGGAGACATTTTATTTTTTTATTTAGCTTTTGTTGACTGGGTAAGTGCACTAGACAAATCCTGCCTATTTTCAGGCACGACCCGGGGAAGAGGGGATATAGATGAATGCCAACTGACCTTGAACCAGATTAAGCTGTTGAATGGAGTTTCTTTGTCTGCACTCCTTCCTATCCATATTGAGGTACCCCAAGGACATCATGGGATATTTAGTCTAGCAAGGAATCTTCTGAAACATGCAACATGAGTATCATATTTGGAACCGCTGGCAGCCTACTCTGGTGGATTCTGCATCTGTGTTGTCTACCACATTCAGCCAGCAATATGCTGCAACTTGCAAAAACATAATTTTCTGGATCATTGACTGCATACCATGTGAGTTATTGTCTCTCTGGTGGTAGGCCGAGATGGTATCCCATAAATAGAGTGACTCAATTACAGAAAGTCAATTTGTGCAACATGAAAATAGTGAGTGTGAAATGGGCTATATGCTATTAATAGCACATTGTAAGTTCAGTGCTTTTGTTTCAGTAGGAAGTAGTTATTTTATGAAGTATATAGGGATTTGTTCATTGCGCCAGTTCTGAGCTGGTTGGTGTTGTGGTTATAGTCACTATCTGTGTGGCTGGTGGACCTGGGTCTGGGACTGGCTGTGGGAGTTACTTTCTTTTTTTTTGTAGTTGTTTAATATTTTTTTGGGGTCTTTAACTACAATTTCCTCACCCTCCTGACTTTGTTCACTCCCACCTGCAGGTTGCCCTTCCAGAACATTCTGCTGCCAACCTGTGTCCTCCTGTGGAGTAGCCCCCCTCTCGAGTTTTCCCCTGTCCCTCAATGTCATCCTCCCCAACAGCAACAGTTATAGTAAAGATAGGAGGTGTGAAGGGCAAAGCCCCTCCCTGCAGAAAAAGCAAGTGTAGCAGTGCTGCTTTTGGAGCATGCTGCAGTGCTCTGCACTTTTACTTGGCACTGTTTTGAACTCACTGTTTTTGTTTGGTGCCATTTTCTCCATGCCATTATCACACAGAACCATCTGCAATGAAAAAGGACCAGTAGCCTATGCTGCAAACCTAGTATTGTAATCCACCACAAATAAAGTGTGCATTCCATGAATTGTTTCTGCAATAGACTGGGAATGTCATGCTATGCAATGCACTTTTATATTACTTTACTTTGTCCAGCTAACAATTTGTTGCTAAGTACTGTGGGCATACATTTTAGAATCATGGTCATGTTCTTTGCCTCTGTTAAGAGAATTACAGTATTTCACTACTTCTGAAATAACAGTTTGTAGCCCCCAGTCTCCCTAGCAATTCATTGTTCCTGACAACTGACGATCAATTATTCTGAAACGCAGAACTATGATTTTTTGGGTAAGGCTTTTGAAATAAATAATAACAAGCATTTGTCAATGCCGAATGTTTGCTTGCAGGTATTTGCATTGGTGTTTGGCATTTATGCAGCCCCCTCCAAGTTGTATCCATGTCCCTTTAGCATCCATATCCAAACAGAGTACCTCTCTGCAACTCCTCTTGCATCTGATCAACATTTCACCCTCATACTTCTTAAGTATCTGTCTTAAGAATCCTAATGCACTGGGCATGTTCAAGGGTACGAGCCAGTGTGGAAACTGCACAACTTGCACTTGTAACACAGTCATTCAGTGGAATTATTTCACCAAATTTTCAACATAGGCATTTTGTTACGTCTGGTCACGAACACTGTCGCCTATGATTTTTTACTGTGTACCGAACATTGATTTCTCACAGTGTGAAAAAATATTTCAGCCAGGTTGTGAAAAATGACAGCTGTACTGCTCACAAGGAGGTGTGGGAAAATGCAAATGTTGAAAAAATCTCTAGTGAAAATATAACAAATTCGCGAAGTTATGAGTGTGTGTGGAAACTGCGCAACGCACACTCGTAAAACAGTCATTTTTTTTAATTTTTGCACTGAATTTTCAACATAGGAATTTTAGGACGTCTGCTCATGAACAGTGTCACTGTGATTTTCTTGCACTTGATCTTTTTTATTAGAACTATAATATTATAGAACAGCATTTTCCACATATGCAAAAGGAATAAATGGATGAACAAAGTGACAGGATATAAAAAAATTATTGACAGTTAAACAACAATTCTAGATAGAATAACAGCATTATAGTAAACAAACAGTCATAAAAATCTACAGCATTATGTAAGAATATAACCAGATTAGACTATCCAATATGGATGCATATAAGGTAGGAGCAAGGGGAAGTAAAGGATTAGTATGGAACAAATATAATGCAATGTTGTTATAATCACTTATCATACATGACTAAATGTCATAGATGGTTGGAAAGGCTGTAAAGGTAACAATATATAGGGATAATACCAATGGATAAAGAACAAAGAATAAACATAAAAAGAGGAAATAAAGGAGAAACCAACAATAAGATAGACACTAGCAATAAAGAAGAATAAGAGGTATTGGGTTGGGGTAACTTGTATACCGATCCATACATTAAGTATTGAAAGTTTGTAAAGTATGTAAAGTATGCAAAGAATCTGGATAATGAAAGTAATCCTGCCAACATCTGTTGTATGCATTAAATTGACCAGAAGAGATATGAGATAAATGGTCCAGGGAGGCATACTGGGATAGGTTCTTGAGAATATCAGACAGACTGGGGATTACAGCTGTTTTCCAGTGCATAAGTATAAGGTGTTTAACTTGGAGGAATGGTATAGACAGCCATCTATTCTGAGGTCTGGAAATTGTATTATTATGAAAGTTGAAAATGCCTACTATAATGTGTTTAGGATCTAATGTAAAATGCTGACCGGTTACTTTAACTGCAAAATTATGAACAGAATGCCAGAGGTTCTTTAAAAGAGGGCAGATCCACAGGATGTGAAGTAAATCCCCATTAGGAGAGTTACAGCACCAGCAGTTATTATTATCCATTAGGCCTATATAATATAGCACTGCAGGGGTCCTGTACCATAAGTGAAGGATTTTTGTTTGTATAAGCGAACTGCGCAGGTCTTTAAAGTTCTTGTGACAGGAGAGCCAGCACCTATGCCATTGTAAATCTGTTATATCATAATTTAACATATAAGATAATTTGTTTTTTGCTGTGAGGGATTGATCTGGAAGCCTGTCTCTGATGTTCTTATAAATTGTACTGTTCAAATTGGATGAAGTATTGAGCCATTGTGAGATATATTGATCAAATAATGCGTGTGTGGGAAAGTATTGGAGATAGGAGTTGCAAGCAGATCAAAGCTGAAGGTATTTCCAGAAGTTCTGTTTCGGAGGTTTCCAGAAAGCACAAAGATCAGTAAAAGACTTGAGTTTAAAGTCATTTTGATCTAGTAAGTCATTTAAAAAGAAGATGCCCCCATTGTTACAGTTATGACAGAAGATTGGGTGGTTGTCCAGAGAGATGCTAGGGTTACCCCAGATTGGAGTGTAGGCTAGGGATTTAGGGTTAGATTTAAGGTGCTTATGCAATAATTGCCAGGAAAATACTGATGCAGAAATAGTGGGATGGGATTTAAGTTTAGGAAGAAGTATATCATAAATATAGGCTGTGTGAATATTACTGGGACATAGGGAGGATTCCATGGTAACCCATAATGAAGAGTTGGCAGAAGATTTTTGAAACCATTTTATGGTTTGGGACACTCAAAAGGCCCACAAGTATGCATGGAACCAAAGAAGTCCAAAACCTACTTTTGACCAATATGATCAATGTTTATTACGACTAAGTCTGGGAGGGGGGGCTTCCCAAAGGAAGCTTCCAATTAGTTTGTCGAGTTTGATTAAAAAATTAAAAAGTAAAATTAGAGGAATATTGGCAAAGAGATATAGAATTTGGGGAGAAATGGTCATTTTAATAGCAGATATTTTCCTGTTAAATGAGAGATTAAGCAGTTTCCATCTGTCAAACAAAGATTTAATATTTGATAAAAGGGAAGTAAAGTTTATATCCCATATTCGATCAAGTCTTGGGGTGATTTGAATACCAAGGTAAGAGATGCCACGTGGAGCCCAATGGAAACCCAAGGGAGTATTCATAAATGATCTACAGTATTCATTCAGAGGTAGAGTTTCAGATTTTTTGAAGTTGAAAGCTAGGCCACTAAGAAATGTAAATTCTTTAAATAATTGGATTAATGGCTGACCAGCTGCTTCAAGATAATTTAAAAGAATAAGGAGATCATCAGTGTAAGAAAGTAAGGAATAACAGGAGTTACCGACTTGAATATCCTTAATATTACTGGTTTGATGAAGACAGGCAGAGAAGGGTTCCATGGCGAAGAAAAATAATGATGGTGACAAGGGGCAACCTTGTCTAGTACCTCTTACCAGTGAAAAAGGGGGGGAGGGAGCATAGATTTGGTAAGAATATGAGCTGAGGAAAAGGTGTATAGTAGTTTGACCCAGGAACAGAACTTAGTAGGGATACCAAAATGTGACAATACGAGGTATAAGTAGTGCCAATTTAAGGAAATAAATGCCTTTTCAATGTCGATAGCAATGGCAGCTGCGGGGGATTTAAGTGACTTCGCTTTATGCATTAAATTAAATAGAGATTGGAGATGATCAGAACCCAATCTGTTCTTAATAAAACTGGTTTGGGAAATATGAACTAGTTTGGATAATAGAGGTTCTAGGCAAAGGGTAAGGAGTTTTGCGAAAATGTTGCCGTCCATGTTAGTTAGAAAAATCAGTCTATAACTGGATGGTAGGGCAGGATCTTTGTCTTTTTGGGGTAGAACTGTGATAATGGCTTCAGTCATTGTAGGGGGAAGAGAACCATTAAGGGAGGATTCCAAAAAGACTTTATATAACAGAGGACATAGAGTTTCTGAAAGCGATTTGTAGAAGTCTGCAGGGAACCCATCCCCCCCCCAGGAGATTTACCAGATTTTAGGGTAGATAATGCCTTTTGAACCTCTAGAAGGGTGAACAGTTAGTCCAAATTTACCTTGTCTTTATCAGTAAGGTGTGGAACTTGGAGCATATCAAGAAAAGACTGAATTTGATTGTTTGGTGCACAAGTGCAAATATAACTGCTGATAAAAGGATTTCATAATGTGGTTAATAGAGGGACTGTCAGTATGTATCTGTCCTAAGTGATCTTTCAGAGCAGCAATGTGCCTATCCATTTGCTGAGATTTAAGTTGGTAAGAGAGTAATTTGTCACATTTATCACCCTGGTCCCAGTATTTATGTTTAAGCCTAAAGAGGGCTAATTCAGCTTTGAGAGGAATGAGTTCATTAATTTTGATTCTTAATTGTAGGATGTCAAGGTGAAGTTGTGATTTGGGTTTGGGTTTATTGGTTTTGAAGTATTGGTCCTCTTTGTTTTTTAATTATTTCTCTAGGGCAGCTAATTGACGTTCTCTTAATTTCCTCCTGTGGGTGGTGTAACTAATTATTTTGCCTCTGGTGGTAGCTTTTAATGCTTCCCAGACAGTGTGCATGGATGTATCGGGTGTATTGTTAAAGGAGAGATATTCTTGAATTTGATTCCTGACCCATGGTATAAAGTCGGGGTCTTTAAGAAGAAGTGTATCAAGGCACCAGGATGGGGATTTAGAGAATGGATGACCAAATAACAGATGGAGTTTTATGGGGGAGTGGTCTAAAATTGTAACCAGAAGAATGGAGGTATCAATAGTTATTTCAGTTATATGAGGAGAAGTACACCAGTAATCAATTCTACTGTAGGATTGATGGAGTGAGGAGTAAAAAGAGTAGTTACGATTCCTAGGATGATAAAGTCTCCAGATATCAGATAGGCTAAAGTCTTTAAGAAGCATTGAGAGGACATTGATACCTCTCAGGTGTAAGTCATAAGAGGAGTTACTTCTATCTAAATGGGCATCCAAAGCTAAATTAAAATCACCGCCTACTAAGATAGGTAATGTATGATTATTATATGACATAATCTGTTGGGATTGGTTGTGGAAAAACTCAGGTGAATCAGAATTGGGGGCATAAACATTAACTAACATAATTGGTCCTGTGGGAGTATTGAGTACAACTATTACCCATCTGCCTTCCGGGTCTGAAGAGGATTTTATGAGAGACCAATTAAGGTGCTTATGAATCAAGATGGCCACCCTCGTTTTTTAGAGGAAAAGGAGGATGCGTAAATTTGGTCCACCCAATCCTTTTTGAGCCTGCAAACATCCTCAGCAAGAAGTTTGGTTTCTTGTAAGAAAGCTATATGTGCTTTATATTTTTTTAGGCAGGAAAGAATTTGCTTATGCTTACAAGGAGAATTGAGTCCCTTAGTGTTCCATAAGTATAATATTAAGTCACTCATATTAGAAAAGGGTAAAATATAGCAAAGAGGACATAACTGAGGGACTCATATTCCATAGATAGGGGATGTTATAGACCCAAAAAGGCAAAAGAACAGACAAGCAGAGATAGGCAAGATTATATGTTTGTATGGATCTGAAAAGATAAAATAATGGTTTGGCAAGTGTCTCTCTAAATAACAGTAAAAAAAGAAAAGCTTTAAACATTTTGAAAAAGATAAATGAAACTTATCAACAATAGACAAAGGAAACTTATCTACAATAAAATACAATAGAATGCCACTTAGATGTGTACATAGATTTGAGTCTGTATAAAATATCAGAGACTCTCTTACTACACAACTGGGCATGATTTTATTTAAGTAATTCTAAGCAGAACAGCTAACAAAAAGCTATAAACCTAAAATGACAAATCTAATAAACCAACAGTAGGTAGTATATAATAACAGGTAAATAGGTAGTCATGTGTGGTCCCCGGGAAGAGAACAAGAATCATCACAATATTATAAATAAAGAAACGGTTCAAAATTGTGAACAAGAACCAGGTAATGCGATTATAGACCAAGAAAGAACGGTTGTTAAAAAATAAGCAATAATGCAATGTGCCATCAAATGATAAAGCTAATATGATGAAAAAAGGAGGGCTAAAAAGAAGGTTGACATTGTGTAGTGTTCAGACAGCAGTTATGAAAAAATAAGCTGAAATACAGTATGTGAAGGGGGCTATAAAAAATGTAATTGCTCACAATTGTTGGCAATTTTTAATCATGAGGCACCAAAGTAACTATTAGCCCAATAAGGGTTAAACCCCCCATGTCATAATATGCTAGGATGTATCACCAACTAAAAAATGTTGGTAATTAATATATGTAAATATAATGAAATAAGGAAGTCAAGGTTCAGGCTTTGAGGCTCTTGAAGTTGGTACGTATAAATGTATAGCATGGAAATAAGTGACACAAAGCTCGAATATAGCCTGATTATGGTTCGAGAATAAATAAATATATCTGGATGACTAAGCCTAATATGTAGGTCCAGTGAGCCCAGCTATTTAATGTACAGTGCATTGATTGTTTAAATTCAGGCTTCGAGTTAATATGTGTCCGAGGTACATTATAATGATGCTCCATTATATTACAAGAGCGATACAAGGTGCAAAAATAGCCTGCATTTTATATATATATATATATATATATATATATATATATATATATATAGAGAGAGAGAGAGCAGCTAGACGAGAGGTGGAAACATTAATAAATTAACATACAATGAGGGAGGTATATGAGGGGGGTGAGAGGAGAGGAGAGTAGAGGCGGTAAGTGATGTGAGTTAAATGGAACAACTTAGAATGAAGTTGCACAAATAAGGGAAATGAGTGGTGTTATTTATGCAATAATGCAGAGAGAATTGTATTTATAAAGCTAATCATTACGGTGCCTCATAAATTGCAAGTATAGATAGAATGGCGTAATTTAAAATAAATATTTATCCCACGTATATGCAGTCATAAATGATGAGTGAAGAACTACCAGGATAACCATAGTAATAGCCATTGAATTTAGCTAGAGCCCACGTTATGCAGCCTTATGTATTATCAAAGTGCTATATATAATCTTAATGGAGTTGGGATGCAGAGCACATACCAGTAGATATAATGGAGTACAATGGACAGAAAGCCAGCATAGGGAAAGAAACATTATAAAAAGGGCTTATGTACATTTGCAGGCAGGGTACGAGCCAATCTGGTAAATGGAAGTGCTGTACAGAGTGTATTAGCACTTAAACTTAGTAATAAGCACGAATAGTGCATTTAATGAACTCTGTGTTGTACTGCTATTTTTTTTTTGTCATTAAATCTTTATTCCAGTTTTCTTTACAGAGAATACATACAAGAAACATAATCATAAACATAAAACATACAGGAATGCTCCGATACATTATACAATTATTGACAGGAGTCCTTCTCTGCAATACCCCCCCCCCCAATAACAGCAACAAAACAAAACAAAAAAAAAACACCCCGAAAGTAAATAAAATATAACCCCAATAAGGGCAAGGTTCCCTTACCCCTCCCAATCCCCCTCCTCCCACACAAGACCATTCAAACTGATTTCAACCCAAGAGGGTACCTAAATCTCTTACAATGAATAAATAGTGTAAAATGGCCCCCCTATCTTATCAAACAGAGGACTCTTGTTTTGGAGGACGGCTATCATCCTCTCAATCCTGAGGCTTGCAAGAAGTTCCTCCAGCCATTCAGAGTAACTGAACACATTATTGTCCTTCCAGTGTCTGAGGACCACTTTTTTCAGGGTAATCGAGATCAAGGCCATATAGAATTTCCTATTCTTAAACATAATACGGGACATATCCCCCAGCAGACATATCTCAGGCGTAAAAAGGTCATCCAGGCCCAGCAAGGGGTCTATCTTATTTTTAATCTCTGTCCAAAGTGGGACAAGTTTTGGGCAATTCCAAAAGATATGTAACAGGTCTCTGTTTCTGAAGTTGCATCTGTTACATTTGGGATCCTCTATCAACTTTAGATTTGCAAGTTTTTGAGGGGAGTAGTAAATGTTGTACTGCTATTTAATACTGAAAGACACGATGCACAGCCTTGCGCTATCACAACCAGCTGGAAGTGATAGTCACGAGGACAGAAGGAGAGCTAACATCCCGAGTAAAGCGGAGTTACTCTATTTAGCCATGGGCTAAATGGGAGTAAAGCTTAACAGTATCAACAATAACAATTAATAAGATTATGACAGAGCCTAGATGGGTTTAGATTTAAAAGGTGTTAAACAGTTAGTGGTATCTTTACTTTTCAGCTTTCCCCTACACTTCTTCTTAGGTGGTTCAAGAGGTTTAATCAGTGAGCTAGCAACTAGATCAGCCCAAGATGTGTTAGCAGATGTGGTGCAAGGAAACCTTTTTGTAGACAGGCTCTGAATTTGACTGGAATCAGCCCTTGGGATTTCTTCCTGCGAGGAGTGAGTAGCTTCCTCTTCTTCTTCTTCTGCTAGGAGGGCAAATTTGCTGGAATGGGGAACTGGGGAAGAAAAATTATCATGACACACAGAGGGACGAGCTGAATGGGTGGACTCTGCAACTGCACAACATGTGTTCCTGGCAATTCGTGGACCTGAAGTAGCCTTAGCTTGTATGCAGGCAGAGATCCTTGAGGGGAGAATTACCTCAGTATTCTCCAAGGGGGGACCACTGATAACTCCATCTCCACCACCACAGCGATCAAGTCTCGCATTGGGACAGCAAGCATTTGAGCTGAAACCCGTCGGGAAAGCCTCACTACCCTGTAAAGGAGCTGGTTCCACAAGGTTGGTGCCCAGGTATGCAGAAAGGGCTTCAGGGGTTCCAAAATCTTTGTAAGAATTATCCACAAAAAGGTGTAACTCAGCACGATATTGTAGAGCAAATTTGAGACCTCTTTGATGCAGAATTGGTTTTAGGGGATTAAAGGCCTTTCTTTTGTTTAAAATGTCTTTGGAGAAATCTATAAATATAGAAATGTTATTATATTGCCATTTTAGTTCCCCAATTTCTCTTGCTTTACGGAGAATCAACTTAGTGTGGGAGAAATTCAGGAAGCGAGTAATGATAGGTCATGGCTTTTGAGATGGGCCTGGTCGAGGGCCCTGGGATCTGTGAGAACACTCAATTGTGAGATCCTGACCTGGTGGAAGTTTCAGTAAAGCTGGGAGCACATGCGATAGAAAAGCACTAGTATCCCCAAGTTCAGAGCCTTCGGGGAAATCGAGGAAACAAAGATTGTTCCTGTGGTTTCTGTTTTCTATGTCATCTATTTTAAACTGTAAGGATGTGAAAAATCCAGCTATACTGGTCATAAGGAGATGTGAGGAAATGGCAATGTTGAAACTCTGGAGTGGAAATATTACAAATCCATGAACTTACAAGTGTGCATAGAAACTGTGCAACGCATGCTCGCAACACAGCCATTTTATTGACTTTTGTCACCAAATTTTCAACACAGGCATTGTAGGACCTCTGCTCATGAACAGTGTCACTGTGACTTTCTTACTCTGCAGCAAACACTGATTTCCAACAGCGACCACACTATTTTGCACCAGAAGCGTGAAAAGACATTTCGGCCAATATGTGAAAAATGACAGCTGCACTGTTCATAAGGAGGTGTGGAAATATGCCTATGTTGAAAATCTGGAGTGAAACTATTACAGATTTGTGAACTTACAAGTGTGCATGGAAACTGCACAATGCTTGCTGGTAAAACAGTCATTTTTTGGAATTTTTTCACCAAATTTGCAACATAGGCTTTCTGAGAGCCCACCTCATGAACACCGACACTGTCATTTTGTTAATCAGTCCCAAAAGGTGATTCCATGTAGTGACTGTGAAATCACCTTTTGGGACAAAATAATGCCATGACAGTGACTGAATTCATGAGAAGGGGTGTCAAGAACCCCATGTTGAAAATTTGGTGCCAAAAGTCAAAAACATGGTCGAGATATCCACCTAAGTTGGAAAAATCCTATTTATGCCATTATACAGCATTATACAGCTTACCGGCATTTCCTCAGTTCACAGTCAGCTTTGAAGAGTGCAGACTTGTTTCCAGTCCAGGCTCCAGAGGTAAGTATGGGGTGAGGGGGGTGTGGGGATGTGGGTGCACAGACGGTGGGCATGGGTTGGTGTGGGGGGTGAGGGACTCACCAAGGGAACATTTTCTTGTTTCACAGGATTTAAAGAAAGAAAGGATGCTGTTGGTACATCTCCTATGTGTTTGGGGGGAACTGGAGCCAGCAGGGATTGGGAACCCCTGCCGGCCATACAGTGTGTGTGTTGGGGGGAGGAGTATGAGCACACTGGGGTGGGCTCCCAGCATGGCAACTGATTGTTTTTTTGGCTGGGCTGCAGCTGACAGGGGGATTGGGCACCCCCATTAGCCACACAGTGTGCTGGGGAAGGCGCATGAGCTGAGGGAGATTGTGCACCCCTCTTGGTACACAAGGTGGGGGCCCGAGAGAACAGTAAGAAGGGAAGGGGAGGACATTACCAGAGGGAGAAAGCAGGAGGGATTTGATGCCGAGATGTGCATGACAGCAGTTCAGCTGAAATTGTATGCTAATTGCATGCAGTCTACCACCACTGATTGCAGTGGACCTTTTCTTAGAAGTGAAGACCAACACAGCCAAACTGCTGTCATACACAGCTCGGCATGTATTGGTCCAGTAGGGTCATGCCTGCTACACTGAGCACTGCATTGGGGAGGAGGGTCACGCACCTCCAAAAGTCATACTGTTGCAAGACGTTCCTTGCAGATGTGCTCAAGAGAAAGTAAAAATAAGCACAACTTCAATACCGAACAAAATTTGTTAACTTGTGTGTTTCCTCTTCTCAGGTATAAACATGGGCAAACCTCATACAACATGGTAAAATGTTTAGGGTTTGACTGGTTTGTTATGAAATTCAGACCTTGAGATGTTCACACAGATCAAAAGCAATAGCATTGGAAATCAGTTTTTCAAATAAACACACAGTTGTTGGTGCAGATAATACATATACGACATGTATGGGATACACGACCACACAGTTCTCATACCAAGTGGTTTCCATGATGCTGAGGACTTTGAGAGTGAAGCTCGGGAGGTCCCTTTCATCATGGAAACCACGATGTATCGAGAATAGTGTGGTAGTGTATTTGGGCTCCCATACACTTTTCTTTATAGTGTATGGTGCCCAAAAACCAAAAAGAATCACTTACTACTCTTGATCTGTAGCAGCATTTTGCTTCGGAGACCTGCACCTTCTAAATCTCTTTGGCTGTCCAGCTCTTGCACTAACTCATCATCTGCCACCTGTCCAATGAACAGTGCTGTTTGGTAGTGGTTGCATTGTGATGTAGCTACTAATGCAGAATAAAAAGTCATTTTGTATTAGTAGGTATGTCACTACTAAAGCAGCATGACTTTTTCAAGGGTATTGAAATCCATACACAATTACATTCCACCATATATTATATAACAGCATACAATAACAGCTTAAGGCCGATCAAAAGGAAATGTAACCATACTAATATGCAACAAGTTGTACTCTGTTCCTTATAGGAAAATCTATTTTGAGGAATATGAGATATAGTATTACACAGCAAAAGGAATAAAAAGATATTGGTAATGGCTGAATTGAAAGTTTTACTTTAATATTGGAAATTAAAATGTTTTAGTGTATCAGTGGGACTACTTACTTCAGTAGAACTCTTGGATCTTGTCTGTATCACATAGGTTGAAGTCCTATATTTGTAATCCCAGTCAACCTTCTCTAATAAGTTCATGTAATTCCATAGATTCTTCTATATGGAAAATCCTAGGACTCTCATTCATTGGTGTTCCATTAGTTTTCATAGAATAAAAAATATTGGTAAAGCTGGTAGTGTTAGTGAACAACTAAAACCTGGGCCACGAGGTTCACAGTCCTGTGCCATATCAGTTCTTACGTCCTGCTTCAACTTGCAATGCTCTTGTCAACTTAACCTTTTATTTCATTTTTCCAATTTTTAGATACATATTCTCCAGTGGTTTTCAATGCTAGAAACTTTATAATTTCTTTAGATTTCAAAATTGGTGTCTTTAGTTTCTATGAGATGGTCATGGTCAATGACCTTAGTAACCACGGAAAGCAATCTGTTACACAGAGTACCATTTGAGTAAACACTTTTTATATGCTTGTGTATAGATATCGATGGAAATGTAATGGAATTCCAGAATATTTTTTTTTTGCTGCTCCTGGGCTCACCACAGCCCCACTCCTTTAGGCTCTCCCATTCTCACTTTCCTCTACCCACCAGACTCAACCTCCCCACAGCAGTATCTACCTCCAGGCTCCCCAGATAACTCTGACACCCCAGGTGGTCTGGCTTAAACTTGCTGGGAGGCCCTTTGAGAGTCAATGGGGGGACAATACCTTTTAACATTGTTGTTTTATAAGTTGGGGGGGCAGGCACGATGTACTTGAATGGTCAGGTGGCTTGTGGGAGGCTTTCTGGATGCTGTCATCTGGCAGTGTGGTGTGGCCATTTTTCCCTTCCCCCCCTTACTTCCACCCCCACAACAAGGCTGCATGTCTGTGGCATTCTGGGAAAGTCACTCAGCAGCATGTGGTCACCTATTCCACCAAGTGTGCCTCCATCGACCCACCACAAGGAGCTACTCAAGGGCAATACAAGCTGAGCCCTTCATCCTGTGAAGGAGAAGATCTGCACAGATGATTTTGACCCTCCATGCTGGTCTTTGCTCTAGTCATCCCAACTGTGAATCGTGAACCCGGATCACCAGTGTGCCGAGCAGTCACCCTGCTGCTAGACACCACAGAGCCTGCTGGAATTCCAGAATTTTAAGGGCATTGTGGTATAAAGGTGTTTAATGTCCTGATGGAGGTGCCATCCATTTACATAAGATGGAAAGTGAAACTGCTTCTGTCCTTCTGTGATGACTGTGTAAATGGAAGTAAAACATCCAGTGGTACTTTACATAGGAGTAAAGGATTATCTGTTTTTTTTTTGGGAGGGCAACTCTCATCAAACCAATCTCCAAAACAAGCCTATGAACCAGTAGTCCCAACAGCAGTAGATGTACAGTACCTCTTGATCTGAAGAGAAATTCTTAGCTGGTGGGTTCTATGGAGCCAATGACATCATACATTACAATCTCAACAATCACCATGATGCTGTTACAATTTCTCATCACTGCTGAAAAGTGCCACTTACTGCTCCCACATCTAGAAAGTGATGTTTTGCACAGCCACAGAAGGTCTCATTAATGTTCTAGACTGTACTGAAATGTCAGCTGTCTGACCTCAGTTTTCTTGTCACATAATATGACAATGCATGCTACAGAAACTGTTCCCTGACATTATGTTAAACTGGAGACATCAAAAATAATTATAGGGTACAAAATGTAAATTTTCCTTGGCAAACATAAAAAAATGAAACAGGAAGCCATATAAATGGATATTTATGTATGCAATAATCCATGTGAGGGTGTGAGTTAGTTAAGCAGAAAGGTAAAACAGGGCATCCATTAGATAACTTGCATACCCTAAGGAAGTATGACATGTAGCTGAAAAGTCTTAATGTCCCTGGGAAGTGTTATCAGATCATTAATACACACCCTAGAGTAGCTATTGTGCTTATAGAATTACTCACAGCTGTTATGTGTTATACAGTATGTAAAGCAAAACATTTTTATATATTCTTTACATAAATTGTGTTTAAACACACGTAAATATGGCAAAATCATATAAAGAAATAATCCTTAATATTGTAAGTAATGACAATTTTTTGCCTTGTAATGAGTTTCTGCACCTGAATGTACTGTACATAGCTACCTCTTAATGCACAGTCAGGTGATGTCTCTCAGCCAATGAGGTTCCATGATTTTGCCTTGCCATTTTATAAACAAACATAAATGGAATGATCAATAATGGGATTGAACTTCCATGCATATTGAAGTATGTAAACCAATGAATTGTTGCTTGAATATCATTGTGTTGAATGTTTAATATTTTTATATTTGTGGTAAAAGTTTAACTGAAAAAAATGATACAAGAATTGTTTAACTTGGTGTTTTGTGAATCAGGACCTCCCAGTGATATTACAAATTAGTCTGGGTCCTTTAATCAATTGATCCAGCTGTGTGCTTTTGTTTGTTAACTGTTCCCTATAGGTGGTTTTCATATACTTATTTTAATTAACTTAGCTTTACTTTCATAATTTCCAGGTTTGAGATGTGCACCAGTTTTTTTTTTCACCCTCTCTCCTGTCAAAGGAATCGTGAGTTGATGCTGCTTCAGTATTATTATACATATGCTTCCAATTACATATGGTAGGCACCATTCCTCTAAATACCATAAAAAATGTGTTCTGTAGCATGACCCTGCCCCCTGAAGCTGGCTCTGGTTGGAGTCAAAGTTCTGGAGTACCTGTGTCTCCATGTTCTATTATATTATCAATGTACATGACAGAATAAACTACTGCTTTCTGAAATTACCATTGCTGCCTTTTTCATGTGTACTGTTCCTGTGCTCTGTATCCTATATCTATCATAGATATGTGAGAATTAACAGTAAAAGCTAATAATTGTTTAACAGAGCTGATAATGTGTAGCATTAAATGTTGTTTCTAAAGTTCAAATAAATGTTTATTTTCTCCTCTTAACTTGTTGAATTAACAATGGAACTGTACAATGAGATATGTTGTCTAATAGACTTTTTATTTCTAGACTTACCTTCACTTCAGTTGAACTAACTGCAATTAATTGTAAATTTAAGTAATGTAATTCCTTTACAGCTCTTGACTCTACATGGGGTAAAACAATGAATAATGTAAATTTTGGGCACAGTTAAGCTTATATTTTATTCAATAAATTATTTTAAGTTCAAGGTTATTAATTGTATTCCTGGCAGGATAGCTGGGGTAATATAAACAATTTCCTTATTTTTACCCAACTCATACTGTTTATTTCTAATTATTCCAGATACAGTCATAAGCATATTAAATCCTATGATAGCCATATATCATTTAAAACTGCTTTTTTGATAGCTTAAGAGACACCATTTTATTATAAAAAGTGTCTCACTCACTGTACACATGAAGTTGTGATTTTGCCTTGCTGACCCATCACACTATAGCTGATCATCAATTAAATTTCAAAACATGCTTCCTGCTTATTGATTAACTCTTGAGTCTGAATCCAAATGAATATTTACACAGATTAATTGCAATTTATTTCAAGTTAGAGTGACATCCTACCATGGTACAATGAGTTGTAATAGAATAAAAACTGGTAGTTTTACAAACTGTAAAAATGCTGCAGCATGAAGGTTCATGCAAAGACACAGACACTAACTTAAGACTGCAACTGGATGAAATCAATTGCAGCCTAAATATAAGTGCAGCTTAAATTACAAACACCAGAAGAAAAGAACCATCAATACCATGATGGTGTAATGCCCTGCAGTCCCTAGTTTCTCTCTCTCTCTCTCTGTTTCTCTGAGGCTTTGTACCTTAGACCATGTGGACAAGTGCTGCTGTAATCAAGATCTGCTCTTTAGCAAGAGTGCAGACCCCAGTGCTCTAATAATCCCCCTTTTTCCACCACTTTCTACCCTTTAGACTCCTGGTACTAAGGGTCTCTGCACTGTGTAGAAGCATGGTGCTCTCTTGGAGATGCTTAACACTGCAGTCTATATCAAGGTACTTTTCCGTCAGTGATGAAGTCACACACAAATTAGTTACTCAAGTTTTTATATACAATATCTAATTTATTAGTAAACACTGGACAGCTAAAAATAACAGTAGTAAATATTTATATGTAATATTTACATATATTAATAATCCATGGATTTCAAGATTTTTCTAAAGGTGACCTTCCACTGTTGTTGATTTTTGAATGTGGTGATAATCTATTTTTAAGCATGGTTTATCACCACCTGTCAATTACCAACAGTGGATTATTGCAAAATGACAAAAACCATGCTCATGCCACTGAAACCTGGCACGACACCAGTTTTCCTCACACAGTTGCCAATGTTTTTAAACTTTTTCCCTCACCTTAGCTCCCCTATACCTCCACCACATAGCCTGTTGAATGCTGAGGACAGTACTTCTATTGTCCAGGTGCAGTGTTATTTTGTAAAATGCTGTAATATTTTATAAGAAAGTAAGATAAAGTGCTGAAATATTCTATTACCATAGCATGGAATGTCTGTAAGGTAGCAAACGCCAGCATGATGTGCTTGCGTCATCAGTGATGCCAACACAAGAATGAGAGAATTGTGATGTAACTACTGTGAGTAAAGAAAACTAAGCACTTTTTTCTTGCTTTTTAAGAGTTTTATTTACAATTGATTACATTTTAAGTCTGCTGAGCTGTGAATAATTAGCTGCCCTGCACACAGTCCCAATAACAAAATGCCAATACAGCAGGAGGAAATCAGGTATCACAGTGGAGCAGAGGTGTTGCAAAGTTTAACTTTGCCTGTGAATTTCACACAAAGTGAGCTACATGTGCTACATGAGTGAAAATACATTTAGGGTGAGATGTGAAAAATGACAGCTGTACTGTTCATAAAAAGGTGTGGTATAATGGCAATGTTGAAAATCTGGAGGGAACATATTAAAAATGCTCAAAGTTAAGAGTGTGCGTAGGAACTGCGCAACGCATGCTTGTAAAACAGTCATTTTGGGGATTTTTTTCACTAAGTTTTCAACATAGGGTTTTTGGGGGCCTACCTCATGAACTGTGACACTGTCGTTTCATTCATCATTCCCGAAAGGTGGATCTGCGCAGTGACCACAAAATCACCTTTTGGGAAGGAATAACAAAATGACAGCGACTGAGTTCATGAGGTGGGGTCCTAAGAACCCCATGTTGAAAACTTGGTGAAAACATTCCCAAAAATGGCTGAGATATGCAGCATCCTGTCTGTTTTTTTTTTTTATTATTTTTTTTTTTTATTGAAATGTTTCACCAGGAAGGCACACTGAACTGTGGGCTGCAGCTTTCTGTCGGCTTCCTGGGGACTGTGAGAGGCTGATGGAGAAGCCGTCACCATGAGGACACCAATCAGCTGTTTTGGTAGTTTGTAATGCACCAAAACAGCTGATTGTGTGGTGATGTAGCCCACATTTCCTGATGCATTACTGCTGAAAGCAATGTGTTTCTTGCACATGCGTGCAAGCAACACAAAAATCAAGCTTGCAGACTTTGCAGGTAAGCATATGGCAATCATTATAACAGTTGCATTGTTTTGAAACCCCAGAATGCACATTACTCTCCATTACCTCAATCCATCCATGGCATGGCCCTATTTTGGAATGATTCATACAGAATTCCCAGCAAAAGAGAGTGATCCTTTTGTCTCTGTCCCTTTTAACTCTTTCTCTCTCTCGCTCTCTTTCTGTCTCCAGGGGTGTAGTAGCATTTAAACACCATCCCTTAAACAATCTAGCCGATGTAACGAGGCCTTCTGAAAGGCAACCAGGATATTTTGGTGTATTGGGAAGAGTTTTCATTGCAGGAAGAAAGAGGTACTACCATCAATCTTCAGATCACTGGTGAGGCCACACCTGGAATACTGTGACCAGTTCTTGTCCTCATCTAAATGAAGATAAACACAGATTGGAGACAGTGCAGTGTAGGATAGCCAAAATGATTCAGGGCCAGCAGGGTAAATCCTACAAGGACTGACTAAGAGCACTGCATATGTACTTGCTAGAGGCCAGAAGAGAGAGGGGATATATGATACAGACTTTTAAGTTCCTGAAAGAGATGGACAATGTAAATTGCAAGGAACCATTCCACAGGACTATCAAATCTAGAAAATTGGGACATGAGTCAAAGCTGGTTGGGGCTCGGGAATCAGGAGGGATGTGAGGAACCTTTACTTTGCTGAGAGGGTGCTTGAACTGTGGATCAGCTTGCCAGCTGAGCTGCTGGAAACCAAACCATTAATGGTTTCAAGCATAGCTGGAACAGAGATAAGAGCTTAAAAGGGATAGGAAATTATTTGTTCTTGGCAGCTGTTTATAATTTACCTATTTTCAGAAATGAAATTCATACTCTCTAATTATCCATGTTTAACTGTACCTGAATATGAAGTGATGTGAACATTCTATTTTGCAGTGTTTTATTTTAATGAGCAGGATTATTTTACAATTCTCCTCAGGGAACCAGTAATCTGGTGCTTTGATATTGTGACAGAGTGTATACAGAACACTAAACAAGGTTCTGATTGGTCAGCAGCTTGTGATTAACATTCTGTACACAAATCCTGACATAGTAAGATGTTATTTCCAGAAAGAGAACTGTGCACAATGTTCTCCATCAAAAAAAACACAGTTTTCATATATTCATTTATTCAGGTACAGGAAAATATGGTATGAATTTTATTTCTGTAAACAGGAATATGGTTAACTGCTACCAAGTAGCACACATTTCCTATACCCTTAAATTGTTACTCATGTGGGAAGCAGTAAGGCAGAGAACATGGGGATGGTAGTGTAGACAAATTCCCCACATAGATAATAGGTGTTGGGGTACAATAGGGTATTATGGACAGAATGGATGGACCAATGGTCTTCTTTTAGCACCACTGTCTATGTCTGTTTCAGAATTGATCTGATTGGCGGAAGTTGATTTCAGAGCCACTTCTGGGGATTCGCCTCTGCCTTAAGACTACTGTGCCAACAGCTGCGTGACAAGTCACTTCTTCATGAAGGTTATTTAACACAATGAAAGAGCTGAACATGTTCTGCCTTTATACGAGGCTGGTCAGGTTAAGTGGTAATCTCTCCCTTCTCACTGTTGCCTCAAACAATACCTTTCCCACCTACTTTTGCCTGGTAGCCAGTAAAATCTCACATGCTCAGGCCAAGGTTTGGTCAAAAAGGAAATACTGGCAATTCAGTATACAGAAAATAACTCATTCAACACAATGCTATTAAATACAAAAAAAGTATTGCAAAGCACAAATACAGTATAAGAATGTAATTCATTTTAATAACAAACCTTTAAAGGTGACTGGACCCCTTAATACAAAAACACTCACACTTCTGTAATGAGAATATTATATAGCCCAGAAACCATGGCAACCAGCTCCTAGCAGTGAGCTCTGGAAACAATACCAAATCAAGACTTATCTAAGGGTTCACCCCCCCTACTTACATGCAAACAAAATTATGCCAAATATGTTTGCTAAAAAATAACACAGGATTAATTATGTGATATGCCTTACTTTCCTTTATAAGCTTTACTGTTTTTTCAACCTAAGACAATGAGCAAAACTTTTCATATTATATTACTAAGAGTGGATCAGCTCCATAATTTATGTAATAAGGCCTCAGCTTGGTGGTCTTTTTAAGAAGGAATTGCCGGGTGAGGGCAAAGTATAGAGGAGAACCTTAAACTTCCCAACAGGCATCTATATTCTAGAAAGGCCTGCTGGGAAGACCTTATTGATGTTATGAACTTTATTTTACATTTTTAATTTATTCATAACTGTTATAACTGAGTTATACTGTATGTACTAGGTTATAATTAATGAACATTGTCAATGATGGAATTATGCTTTTCAAGTATTATCTGTGAAATAGCTAGTTGATACCGCATGTTTTCATTACAAAATAGCACACAGTTTTTTATTTTAATCAGATGGCACTGACAAAAGATTTACAATTGCACATAAAAGGGGGTGTTTTGTGTTAAAAAGTTCAAAAATTCTGTGGCCTCAAGATAATTTGTCATGCTTCATTTTAGATATAGGCCCAGATATTCAGAAATGAGCCAAAGGCAGGTGCAAGTCCGGGGCAACACAAATCTGATGCACCATGGTGCAACAGGAGCCATATTTAGAGGCTGCACTGGTCACACTGTACCAGTGCAACCCAACTGAATATGGTGCAACCATGGATGCGCCATGGCACAAACAGAGGTGCACCATGGCGCAAACACAGGTGTGTCATGGTGCAGATAGATGAGCCCCAGGACAACCATGGGAGCAGAGCAACAGAGCAACAGAGGGGGTCATGGGACAGAGAGGTGACCCAGGGACAGAGCCAGGGAAGCATAGTATTAGGCCACAGGAGGCCATCATCAGCTGGGCACAGCAGGGTGCACATAGGCACCCAGATCCACACACCAGAACAAAACAGTGGCACAGACAGTAGGCAACAGGAGGAGCCAAGGGTGAACAGAGGTCCACAAAGGGGACCCCCTGCACAGGCTGCAGGCCGTGTCCCTGACGCACCCAGACCAGAGCAGGCCACACCCAGGACCACGCAGCCAAGCACACACACACCTGCCACACACCCCTGACAGCCGCCACATGGGCACCCCGAGGCACAGCCCCCGACTGAGGGGAGGGACACCACCATAGTGGGACACACCTCAGCACACAGCAGTGATCCACAGGAGCACAACATGCACCACAACACATGCACACCACACGGACAGGCACTGGGCTACTGCAGCATGGTTCCTCACGACACCTGCAAAGCAGATACAGACACAGGCAGGTATGTCAAAATATAGATATATTGAAAACTCAACTATATACAATAGAAGGGTGTGAGGGAGGGTAGGACAGTGAGGGAAGGTGATAGGGAACCAGCTGTACAGTGGGAAGGGGGACTGGAGGGGGAGGTACAGCTTGGGAAACAGGGGAATCCAGGGCCTGACTAGCAGCGGTCATGGCCTGCTGCCCCTTGCAGTCTTCACTGCCTCCTGTCCACCAATGGCATCCTTCAGACCTGCAGCACCACCTCCATGGTCATTGAGGTTATCAGGATTAATTGGCGGAGTAGCCGGCAGTAGAAGGGCCTCCTGCGCTGGCACTGGACACCTGGGACAAGGGACAGGACAGATGATCAGTGCAATGTCCCAAGGAACCATGTCATCCACAGCGCACAATAGGAATCAGGATCACACACCCCTGGATAGCCTGTACAGGCCATCCACAGAGGGGTGGGCCAATGCCTGCCAGCAATGTGGCACACCACAACAGTGCACAGTGGTGGTCCCCGCTGCAGAGTGGCCACCCAACTGTGCCATGGCAGTCACATGGCACAGTCTTCCAGCACCACCACAGCAACATCAGTGGCAGCCGGTGCATACCCACCCCACCAACAGCTGGCACAGGTGTCCAATTGATGCGCCACAATGGCAGGCACTATGCACAGTGCATCACACACAGCTGCCATGGCACATGCCACAGGTGGCCATGCCCACACTCATGCCCCTGCCACCCCCATGTACAGTGCGAAGGACAATGTCAGTACCTACCTGCTCTCTGTGGTCCCACTGGTGCTGGAGCTGCTCCTCCACTGCCACCCTGGGCCACTGCAGCCTACCTTCCTGCCACCACTGCCGCTGTCCTTCTCCTGTCTTCAGGACATGGGAATGAAACAGAGACAGGTACTCATAAGTAACCAACCACTGCAGCTGCTCACAACCCCCACCTCTGTGCACAGGGTGAGCCCCTGCACATGACCCACACAGCAGCATCACAGCAAGCGGCAGAGGGTGATGCCACCCTGCGATGTGCACAATGGCAGTGCACTACACTGTTGGGCATTCCAGGCAGCCTAGCCAACACCATAGTACAGCACCAGGGCACACATGCATTATGGGCCTACTCACCTGGCTGTGGCACAGCCCCAAGTCTGATGCATGCTGCCAGCCTCCTGACGTGCTCCAGGTCCCTCCATGCCAGGTCACCATAGCAGTGGAAACACTGCTCCTCCATCCTGGCCACCCCGGTGCACTGCCGCAGTGTGGCAGCAATGGCCTGCCACACAGTCACCCGGGGCTGCTGCAGTGGCACCTGTCCAAACAGTTGGGGTGTGTGGGGCTGGACGCAGGTGACAAGATTGACCAATTCAACCTGCATCCAGTTGGCCACTCATGGTACTTGCTGCTGTGCCATGCTTCTGGTGTGAGTCACTGAGCAAAGTGGTGGCGGTAGGCGCATGTGGCCACAGCATACACCAGATGCATGGGTCAAGGGGGACATGCTCTATGTCCACCCATCACACAGTCTCAGAGATGCGTGGCATGGGTGTGGCTAGGTAGGGTCACAAGTGTGGGGGTCACCCCGGGCAGAGGTCATAGCAGGGGTTAAGATTTGGCCACCGCACAGTGCTTACATGCACAATAGCAGGCCTGCTGCAGCATGCGCCATGGCCCACACTGTGCAGTCACTGCACAGTGAGCAGCTGGCATCAGGACACCATCTGGTGCATGCTCACTTTGGTCCTGTGCACTGTGCATGCGTGCACATTGTGCCATGACTGGCTCCAGAGCAAACTCATTGTGCACAGAACAAGTTTGGGATATTCAGCCGCCACATGCAAATGAGCTCATCAGCCAATGCGTGGCACACTGTGGGAATTAGCATGTCATTACCATTGCGCCAAAGCTCATTTGCATGCAATACACCATAAAAGCACCACGGATCAGCACAGGTCATGGACTGGTATTGCATCCTTTTTAGGTAAGTTGCTCATGCTGCTGTAGCACACTGGGCCCAGCCAGCACAGCGGGGGGGACAGAACAGGGTACTGCTACCATGGACACACTGTACTGTTCATGTCCACAGGAAGCAACATGTCGGAACATGAGGAGGGTGAGGAGTGTGGGCCTATTCACAAACACAGGTCCAATTTCACTGAGGCAGAATCAGAGGCCCTGTTTGAGGCCTACCTAGGCAGGGAGCCTCTGTTGAGTAGTGCCACGGGCAGACTGCAGGCCAGGGCCGGGGCCTGGGAGGAGGAGGCAGCATGTGTGAACCAGCAGGACAGCCACCAGCGGTCAGCACAGAAGTGCCACAAGAAGGTGGGCATGGACAAGAGGTGCATAAAGGACAAGGTGGTGGCCATCAGTGCATCCTGGAATGCCACCGGAGGGGGGCCTGCAGATGCACCACAGCTCACAGTGCAGGAGGTGTTGGTGGCAGCCACTGTGCACCACAGCACTATGGAGGGTGTGCCTGGAGGAGGATTACAGATGAGTGGCAGCCCATCACTGCATTGTACATATGTCAGCCACCCACAGCCAGTGGCATGGAGGGCGCGTACATGGGTATGCTGGCATGCATTCTGCCGCCATGCATGTCCTGTGCATATGTGCACAACAATGTGCATGCCATGATGCCAGACACATGCAGTGGCTGTTGGGGGGGCACATGTGGGCATTGCATCACTTACACACCTTTCTTCTCTTTCAGCACCAGCATGCCTGTGTGTGGAGGGTGGGGTGCCTGCAGTGGCAGTCGATGTAGGACCAGCCCTGGAGGACCAGCCATCCACCTCCACAGGCATCCGTGGGCCTGATAGGCTGCAGCACACCACCGCTGTCCAGGCAGATGTCCTGGGCATGGCCTCAGATGAGGCCCTGGATGTGTTCCTGTGGGATGCCAGTCTCGGTGTCCTCTGCGTGAAGACACAGATCAGGGCAGGGTCCATTGCCAATGACAACATCACCATCATCCTGGACAGCATGGGCGATTTTGTGGGGGAGACACCCATGCCAGACACCAACACAGGCAGCATGCCTAATGACCTGACAGCGGGGGAACAGCTGCCTGCTGCCACTGCGGATTCAGCTGTGTGCACTGCCATGGCTTTGCCATGTGGTGGTGGTGATGAGGCCGCACATGCAATAAGCAGCGTTCAGTGGCCGGACAGGCAATGACAGCAGGCTGTGGGTGCCACAGGGCAGCCAGATGCTGGGTCCACCCCCGGGGCACCAGCTAGGGACATACCCCATGAGGACCATGCTGTGCAGTGTCCACCTGAGAGTGGGGCTGCGCAGGATGGCCAGTCACCACAGGAGGGTCGGCATCCTGCCTGGGATCCCCAGGACACTGACCTGCTGGCTGAGCACACCCATTTGCTGCGGGCCTCCATAGATTAACAGGTGCAGCTTGCCACTGGGGTGCATGCACTGCCCATTGAGGTGTACCAGTTGGCAGAGCAGCAAGAAAGGGGCACTGCACAGCTCCTGGCAGGGATGCAGTGCATGCAGGAGGCCATAAATTACGGGGTTTTGCACGTTTCTTTGCTCACACATACAGTGCGCAATTGGTCCAAAAACTTCAGGGAACATGCAGCCGGTGTCCCCAATGTGTCTTTCAAAAATTTCATGAAAAAATATTAAATGGTTAAAATGTTATTCAAAAAACACTGAATTCCATTATAGTCTATGGGAAAGGTTAAGAAACTGGGTGAAAGAGTCACAAATGCAGTTGTTACTGTTGCAAATTGCCCTTTTACTTTCTTGAATCAACCTTTTTTTCAGTTGGTGGTCAGAAAAATGCTTGGCATTTAAATTTGGGACCCTCTAGGGACACAATTCTTGTTGTGTTCACCTAGTTGAGCCCTGAGGATGCTAGCCATGTCTTTTTTTGGGGGTAAAATGACCCAGAAATATGTTTTTTTTAATTTTTGTAAAATGCAGTGTCACAAAGTACTTTGCAAATGAGACACTTTTGTTATTTATTTTGTGAAAGTGTCATGATTTGCAAAAAGTAATTTGCGACACTGTGCCCCAAACAATAGGAAATCTTTGCCACCCTGCTACAAAATAACAGTTTGGTCTTTTGGGCTGAAATTTGCAGGAAAGAAAGCCAACATCACACAGATTGTGCCTTTTGGTGCCAAAATATAACAGAGCTGCAAAGTTACAGCACTCTAAAGTTGACAATTTTTCCCATAGGATAACATTACAGCTTCCGCCGTGCCTTTCGAGTCCTGAATCTCGAAAATGGTTTGAGATACGGATTTTCTTCGCAAAATATTCTGAGTCCCCCACTGGAGGGCTAAGTGCAAAACTAGCATGGAATGTCGTAAGTAATATGAGATTTTCATTTTTTTTCTATGTCATACAGTTCCTGAGATATAAGCAATTTATTATTCCAAGTGCTCATTTTCCTGTCCGAGGGCCGCTATTATGCCTATATTCTTTGTATTCACTGTGCTGCTGGATGCACCACTTTCAAACGCAAAGTGTGTGCATTTGCATTACTATTACCGTTAGTGTTTGTGTTTACATTTCCACTTGCATTTCCATTACCGTTTGTGTTAGCTTTTCCATTTGCACCACCGTGTGCATTACTGTTTGTGTTTGCGCTTGCATTTGCATTATTGTTTGCGTTAGTGCCTCTTCGCACCAACCGCCAGCACTACTGTCTGCACTGCACCTGTACTCCGCCACCACTTCTACCAGTACCACGCCTGCGCTCAACTCTCGCCGCCATCGCTCTGTGCCTGCACCTGCACTCACATCACTGCCACCACCTGTGCTCTCACCACCACTCGGCAACACCACTCCACCTGTGCCAGCCATCAGCACCTGCACTGCGCTCAGGCTTCTGCCGTCACCTGCGCCACTGCTCCCCTGCGCCCGCCCACCGCCACTGTGCCACCACCTGCACTCATGCCACTGTCACCATCTCATTTCTCCGTCACCACATCTGTGCCAACACTCAGCCGTGCTCACTTCTTACCACCCGCCCACCATCACTCCACCTGCATCAAATGCGTGCTACCACCACCTGCATCCTGTGCCTGGCTCAGTTTCTGTGCTCTGCCTGGCATCACTGTCACTGCCCACCTTTGCTGCCGCCACGCCACCATCCGGTGCCTGGCCTCACACTTCCACTGCAGCATCACTATCATTTTCATCTCTATTTCCATTTGCCTCAGTGATTGTGTTTGTGTTACCATTTGCATTACTGTTTCCTTTTGTGTCACCATTGCCGTTACCGTTTCCGCTTGCATTTGCATTACCGTTACAGTTTGTGCTTCTGTTACCATTTGAGTTACCATTTGTGTGTGTGTTTCCATCACCATTACTGTTCTTGTTACTGTTACCATTACCGTCTGCGTTTGCATTACCGTTTTTGTTAGCATTTCCATTTGCGTCACTGTTTGTTACCATTTGCATCTGCATTTCTGCTTCTGTTTCTGTTTTCATTTGCATTACTTTAGCGTCACCGTTGCCGTTACCATTACCATTTGCATTTGCGTTCTGATTTGCGTTACCATGTCTGTTTGCATTTCTGTTACTGTTAGCATTTGTGTTTGTGCTTGCATATGTATTGTTGCTTGCATTACTGTTTCCTTGTGCATTTCCATTACTATTTGCATTACCATTAGTGTTTGCATTTACGTTTGCGCTTGTGTTTATGTTACCATTTGTGTTATCATTTCCATTTGCGTCACCATGTGCATTATCATTTGCACTTATGTTTGCATTACCATTAGTGCTGCTGTTTCCTTTTGAGTTACCGTTGGCGTTACTGTTTGTGTTTGCATTACCAATACCATTTGTGTTTCTGGTACCATTTTCATTAGCGTTTTTGTTTGCGTCACCGTGTGCGTTTACCGTTTGCATTTGTATTTGCACTTGCATTTGCATTTTCGTTTGTGTTACCATTACCATTTTCATTGCCATTTGTGTTACCATCTGTGTTTGTGTTCAAGTTTGCACTTGCATTTCTGTTACCATTTGTGTTACCATTTCTGTTTCCTTATGCGCTTGCATTTGCGTTACCATTTGCATTACTGTTTCCTTTTGCATCACCATTAGCGTTACCATTTCCACTTGAGTTATCATTACTGTTTGCATTACCTTTTACGTGTGCATTTCTGTTACCATTACTGTTCTCATTCTAGTTACCATTAGCATTGGCGTTACTATCAGCATTAATGTTCCCATTAGGGTTACCTTTACCCTTACTGTTATTGTTAGCGTTATCGTTACTGTTAGGGTTATTATGCACAATTGGGAAGCATGGTGGGCCTGCGTTCCCACCATCACATGCCATTCACGATTTTTAGTGTACATTCTCAAAAATAATTGAAATTCATGGCAAAAAACTCTAATGCATCAGTTAAGGTTGTTTCACAGTGACAAAAGTGAGGCAATTCGGTGTTAGTGTTGCCAGCCCTTGCACCCCACACCCACCCTGCCCCCACCAGCAGGCACCGGGGTGTGCATTGGGGTCATTGGGCCTAAGTCTCACCTCATTCTCTTATACTGCACCACCTCAGCTTATTTACACATGGAATGGGGTGAGAGTTAGGGCCAATGACCCCAACACACAGCCCAATGCCTGTTAGTGGGGGCAGAATGGGTGTGGGTTGCAAGGGGTGGCAAACCTAACACCGTATTTCCTCACTTTTGCCACAGGGGAACAACCATAACTGATGCATTAAACACAGAGTGTTTTGCCATGAATATATACATATATATACACACACACAGGCCTCAATATTCAAAGTCCAAGACAGCGCTGTGCATTTAGATGTGCCACCCAAAATAAATTAGCCGGCACAATATAATACTATATTCAAACAAGATGTGCACTCATTCATCTCACCTGAATATAGCAGAAAAAGTGAGTCACGCAAATGGGGACCACTGAAGATTTGCCAGCGCATTTCCTGTTCTGCCCGAATGCCTAGAATGGGGATGCATCATGCTCAATTTCCAGATATTCAGCCTGAAACGTGCAAATGGGGCCATTAGGCATGCAAGGAGCAAATGGGGCCATTTGCATGTCATTATGGCCCAATTTGCATGTGTGCAGCAGGGATGCACCCAACAGGATGTGCCGGGTAGTCTGCAAATCCCACCCCACCCCAAGCCCAGTCCTGTGGTGTGTGCTCATCCCACAGCACCAAACACCAGTCGACACAATTGTAGTTTTATTTATTGAAATCCCTTCCTGGTAGTCTAGTGCCCCCAGCTTCCCAAACCCCAATCGTAACACAATAAATCATTATCCATGTCCCTGGTAGTCTAGTGGTACCCCCTCCCAATCCTGAACCCAGATTGCCGCAAAATGGGTGATAAAAATGTAATCCTCCCTAGTAGTCTAGTGGCCCGCCATCCCTGAAACCCAATTGTAGTGAAATACAAAGGCATCGCTGGTCCTGGATCCTGGTCCGATGCACATTCCATAATAGAACCAGGACTAGGATCCCTGTGCAGTATAGTGTAGTTTGCCTGACATGCTTCCCAAGTGTAGTGTGCCCCTCAACTCCATCCTCTATCCCCAATTGGCACAATAATAAATTGCAATCCCAATCCCTGGTAGTCTAGTGGACCCCCCCACCCACTCAGGAACCCACATCCCACCCCACTCCTCCAATTTCAGCATGGCCATGAAGCCAGTGGGAAGCACAGCTCACTGCACACCACCATGGCTGCCTGCCGACTGAGCTGTCACTGAATGACAGCTTACTGTATGCATTACACTCCCATTGGTCAACACTATTGACCCATGGGCTTGTAGTGTGTATTGTAAGCTTTCATTCACAAAGTGACCACTAGACAGCGCATTTGGCAGGCACCCATGGAGGTGTGTGGTGGACTGTGCTGCCCACTGGCTTCATGGCCATGCTGGGTTGTTTTTCTTTTATGGTTGTGGCTATGTATTTATGTATTTATATGCTATTTTGCTATTTGCACATTAAAACTTTTGAAATGGTAGCCTGGTGCCAGTGCTTTTGCTTTTGTTGCTTATAAATTTTGGGGCCTATTCTCATAGGTGCATAAACTGCATGCAAAAGAGACTTAACTAAGCTGCATGCCTATGTGCTGCACAGGTGTCATTGATGGCACTACATTTATGAACACGCTGTGTGCCGCACATGAGGCAAGCCGGAGACGGGGCAGGGAAGACAGATGCATGGAGAAGCATGCAGAGGTGGTCCCAATGGTCACAAGGCATGCGGACATGCCCCGTAACCACACCAAATATGGTGAAACATACCCCTTGTGTGGATGCTCATACAGGAAGGTGCAGTCAATATGGCCAAGCAGGCAGCACAGGGAGAGCAGAGCATCAGGCCACGGCTGACAGACAGGAAGCCCCAGCCACCCAAAGGTAGTGAGCGTGTGGTGCCGGGCATGGGTGAGTACCCAGGGGGTGCCAGGAAGCCAAGTTACAGCAGTTTCACTGGTGTGCAGGTGATAACACTAGTCACTGGCATCCAGGCAAACTACAAATTCCTGAATTGGGCACAGGCCATGATGTCAGCTGCTGACACCAAGAAGAGGATCTGGCTGGACATACAGGAGGCAGTCAATGCTGCTGAGCTAGATGCACAGATGCTCTCCAACATCAAACACAAGTGGCATGACCTCTGGTTGTCTGTAAAGCAGATGCTTTCCATTGCCAACAGGGCCCTTTAGGTCCCTGTTGGGGTTCTCCATCACCAGAGCACATGCTAATCCCCCTGTAGCAGATTGTGGTGGAGACCATCAGGAAGGCCTCATGGCAGGGGGTGGCAGAGGGTGTTAACACACTACCAGGTATGTTGTGCCCATGAGACGATGAGCAGGGTGGATGTGGGGTTGGCTTGCGACACTGCTAATTGTACTGACATAGCCACCACAGGGCCATCTATGTGCAACCGCCTTAGTGGGGTGTATAGCCATGATGCATTGGGACATGATGGTGCAGGTGTCCGAGGAAGGTAGTAGTGGTAGTAGTAATAGATTTTATCTATTTAGGGCACCCTTCCCCAGAGGCTCAGGGTGCCCTTACACAATGTTGGGTAAGTTACTTTTCCTATTACTTTCAATTACTTTTGGAAACTTGTTCCAGAAAGCTCTGTGCAGTCACTAGCAAGGATGGAGAAGTACTGGAACAAGTAATACACCTTAAAGTTACAATTACTTATGTCTTTTTATACAAAAGAAATACGTAACTGTAACCGATTACATTTATTTAAAAGTAACTAGTAACTAACCTATTACTTTCAAAAAATGTGATCTGTTATAGTTATTTATTATTTTATTATTGTTGCTGTATAAAAAGAAATAAGTAATTATAATTGTCAGGTGTATTACTTTTTCTAGTACGTCTCCATACTTGTTAGTGACTGCACAGAGCTTCCTGGAACAAGTTTCCAAACGTAATAGAAAGTAATAGAAAAAGTAACTTACCCAACACTGTCCTTACAACATATTAAACATCACAATAGCACCAATCCATACACCTAACATCCATCAACAATATAAATATAATAAATAAAATATCTAATATATAATATGTTTCCATTACTATAGCAACAGCAAACAATAACTACCTATTAGTCCTCAAATGCTTATCATTGCATGACCCACCACACCACCCGCTGTACAGTGCCACATGCACCAAGGCTGTACAGAGTGATCTAACAATGTCATTGCATTCATCCATACATACATACCATCCAGAAGATGCCAGCAAAGGAGGAGGCTGACCTGGAAGGGGACCCGGCAGGCACCTGTACAACAGAGGCCATGGAAGAGGGGGGCACTGCACATGACCACAATGACAGATGCAAGCAGGGAGGCAACCCACCACAGTGCCACCATGCCATCAGTGTAGCACCCTGTACCCAGAACCATGGCTGTGGCCACAAGGCATGGTGAGAGGAATACGCCAGAAGACATGCCCCCCCACAGATGACACAGCCTGCCCCTGACAGTTCCACCCATATATGAGGCCCCCACAAGCACCAGCAGTGAACCACATGGCAGTCAAGGCAGGGATGGCCCATGACATGACAGGAGGGCATCAGCCATGAGTGTCCTGTAGGCACACTACATGGAGCTGTGCTGTGTTGAACTGGACAGACTTGAGACCCAGAGTGAAAACAAAGAGTTACTGCAGTGCATCACTGATGTGGTGGAGGACATGGTTCTACTTATCATCCACATAGGTGATGTGCTGGAGAGGCTGGAGAGGGTAGAGTAAGGCATTCTGGCAGGGACCCCCACTGCTATGCCAGTGCCCTTGCCATCCCACACCATCATCCCCACACCTACTGCCACTGCGTCAACCCCCAACATCACCACGCTCACCACCGCCCCGATACCCCCAACACCACCGCCACCCTCACCACTGCACTCTCTACCACCAATAGCTCAGCCACCCCCACCCCCACCACTGCCAAACCGAGGACCACAGAGTCCCCGTCTAGGACCAAAACATATCTACATGCAGCAAGGGTGCAGATGGTTGCCCCACCAAATGCACCTCTGTGGCATCTTGGCGCATGTGCAACCACCAACCATGGACTCTCACAGCTTAATGCAATGTGGTATGAAGCAGGACACTGCTTGGTCACTGCACACATAGTGACACCCTCATACAATGGCATACAGGCCACACAACCAACACATGCACATGGGTCCTCATTAACCACAGGCCACAGCACACATGGCCCTGTCGCTGGTGGTGGCAGGCAGCATGAACACTTGGGCACTGAGATCTGTAGGTCGTCATGATGCCCATGGCCTGTATACTTATCTACCGAATGAGCTGTGTGCCATGGCAAGTCAGAATGCACAACCATTGGGCATGTCCCATGGGGGGCTGGGGCCCCAGAGGCCCATCATGGGGGGCTGGGTGCCTCGTTCTACAGGTGGAACTCGTATTCGGCAGCTCTCACAGATGCTATGCAGCATGACACATGCAGTGAACACTCTGCATGCCGTCTCAGGGGCAAGCATCATCATCATGCCACTTGTGTGATCAAGGTATCAGAACCACATTTTCAGTACACTGATGGTCCTCTTCATGACAGACTGGGTCCTCCAATGTGATTCATTTTATGCCTCCTCCGCCTATCCCTGTAGTACCAGGTATGGCATCATCAGGTATCAGCACAGTAAATAACTGCTGTCACCTGTGGATGGAGAAATGGACAGTTTGTACAGTGCACACTGGCTCACCCCATCACCCCCGTAACTATCGTCACCTATATCTACTTAGCAGCCACCCCCCCACACAGCCATATGCAGCCAGATGTGCACCTAGCTCTGCTTTCTCGAGAATGTATGTGTCATCGCATGACTCAGGACACCTTGCGCAAATGTTGGTGATGATGCCGTGTGCATTGCAAATGACCTCACAAGTTATGTTGTGGAATCCCTTCCGATTCCTGTACGACACCTCATTCACATATGGGGACAAGATTTCCACATGTGTGAAATCGATGACACCCACTGTATTAGGCATGCCATGCATGGCATAGAATGCCTCCTTCATCTTCTTTATCTCTTTCAAGAATATTGGGAACTGTATGTGGGACCTTACATCATGGAGCATTGCATCTGTCACTTGATGCACAGTGCGGGGCATAGAGGACTGACTTACACCTGTCTCTTCACCACAAACATGCTGAAGTGAACCTGTGGCATAGTATGACGGTGCACATAGTACCTTCAACTCCACCAACGTGGCCTGTGACCTGAGTGTCCGTGGCCACACTCTGTGCCGACCATGGTGCACAGGTGGGCCACTGTCTCATGGTCTACCTGAAACCAGTCCAGGCATTGAGTGTCCCGTAGCTTGATGGCCTGTCAACATGTGCGGTACACATATGGGGGATTATGTGCCCATCTGTCACATCTCTGCACTATTGTGGCATTGAACAGGACAGTGTGTAACAGTACTCCTGAGCACATCATCTTGCTGATCCACAGCCCTGTATCCACCATGAGGGGTAGACACTGGCTGTGTTGTGATGCTGCTCAAGGGTCAGAGGTGGGCCACTGTCTCATGATCTACCTGAAACCAGTCTAGGCATTGGGTGTCCCATAGCTTGACTGCCTGTCAACATGTGCTGTACACTCATGAGGGATTCTGTGCCCATCTGTTACATCTCTACACTATTGTGGCATTGAACAGGACAGTATGTAGCAGTAGTCCTGAGCACATCGTCTTGCTGATCCACAGCCCTGTATCCAACATGAGGGGCTGACACTGGCTGTGTTGTGATGCTGCTCAAGGGTCAGAGGTGGGCCACTGTCTCATGATCTACCTGAAACCAGTCTAGGCATTGGGTGTCCCATAGCTTGACTGCCTGTCAACATGTGCTGTACACTCATGAGGGATTCTGTGCCCATCTGTTACATCTCTACACTATTGTGGCATTGAACAGGACAGTGTGTAACAGTACTTCTGAGCACATCATCTTGCTGATCCAAAGCCCTGTATCCACCATGAGGGGTAGACACTGGCTGTGTTGTGATGCTGCTCAAGGGTCAGAGGTGGGCCACTGTCTCATGATCTACCTGAAACCAGTCTAGGCATTGGGTGTCCCATAGCTTGACTGCCTGTCAACATGTGCTGTACACTCATGAGGGATTCTGTGCCCATCTGTTACATCTCTACACTATTGTGGCATTGAACAGGACAGTATGTAGCAGTAGTCCTGAGCACATCGTCTTGCTGATCCACAGCCCTGTATCCAACATGAGGGGCTGACACTGGCTGTGTTGTGATGCTGCTCTAGGGTCACAGGCCTGCTATACATGTCTTCCTGTTGCACTGCGGTGCAGAGGTCATGACCCCCATGCTGCATGGACTCAAGGCTTCACCCTGCATGTGGTGCACCTGTATGTCACTGCTGCAGATTAATATGGCCACCGTAGATGGCCATCTTGCTCCCTGACTATCCCCACAAGATGTGGAGGATATCTGCCCTTTGCTACCAGGGTGGGCTACAGGGCAGCTCCGTATGATGGGTCACAGAGCCAGCTGAAGTGGGTATCGGGCTGTGTGAGGCACCACTGGGTGGGTATCTGCCATTTGATTGCTACTTATGTTATCTCTATGCTTGTGTCTCCACTGGACTTTAAGGGCCACCCAGAGGAGTTCACCCTGGAGCTTTGTGACCTGGGGGAAGGGGCCACTGGGCAGGTGGTGATTAAGTGGTTCCTATCACTGAAGCAGTTACCTGGATTTCTCAGTCTGTGGTCAGGAACAACAACATATACTACAACGTTGGCTTTAGGGAGTTCTGGTCAATGCTACAGCCCTCAGTGGTGGTACCACTGAGCCATGCATCGCACCATGTGTAGTGCTGCTCTCATATGTCTGCATGCCACTTATGTGCCCCTCTCTGTGTTTTCTGCCATTTCAGGGGTACAAAAGCCTGCTTTGGTGGTTGGTGCTGGTAGTCGGACTACAGTGACAGCACCCCCATGAGATCCTAGGAGGACATGGAGGAGGCCAAGTGACATTTGAATGAGGAAGGGGGAGGAAGAGATGGCGTGATGCTGGATGGGGGGCCTGCTATCAACCCATTGTGAATTACAACAGTTTTTGCAGTGGGAATAAATAAATACATCTGTTCCCACATAACCTGTGTCTGTGATTTCCTTTGTGTGGGGCCCGACCTTCATGGTGAGTGTGTGTGTGTGTGTGTGTCCATGGGGGTGGCTGTGTGGGGGCATCAGCTCTGCTACCTAGCCCATCATGGCTTGTGGCTCCTCATGTCACATAAGTGCCTTACCATGTGTGTTGCACAGCATGTGCCAGCAGCATCTTTCACCTGTGTGGCCATTCCTGCTGCTCCCCAGGTCAGTGTGGGCATATCACACAAGCAGGGTATGACTTGCTGGACTATGCAGACTGGTAAGGTGGTGTGCTCCTGGGATGTACTGCCTATACCTTTGCCATGGGGCCATCATGCCACAGTTGTCTGTGTGTGTGATCTCCCCACACATATGAGGCACAGTTTCCTACAGTAGGCATCACTGTGAGGAGTTGCACCTCTAGGGTATGGGCCTGCTATTGCCATGGGCAGTGGTGCCTGCCACCATGGTTGTCCACTAGTGTGGCCTAAGGCCTTGTCAGCCCATGGGGACAGCCAATCTGGAATGCACCTATGGGCATGTGCAGGGCACGAACCTGGCCTTCTATGGCTGCACATTCTCGCACCCCCATGGCAGAGTGACCATTGGTGATGTGCTTTCACTGGCAATTGTGACAGGCCTGTATTGTGCTGCACCTGTCTGCCACTGTGCACCATGCATAGGCTCCTTATGGCTGCCTCTGCCAGGCTTATCATCATCCCCACTTCTGCATGTAATTTGCCAATGTAACTGGCATTGTGCATGTACGTGCCTGGTGGCTGTGGGAGCCGCTGCATAGGAATGCCCCATTGCTTGTGCGGTGCTTGCGTGCTGTGCTGGTCCATTGGGGTGTCTGCCTGCAGTGTTGCACACCTGTCATGCATGCTACACATGTAGTGTTCTAGTGCATTTCATGCATATGAGCAGAAAAATGCCAGCTATGCATTGCATGTACCTTGGAGAATAGACCCCATGGCACATACTATCTTTTTTTTTTTTTGGCAAACACTTTTTTTCCCAAGTGCAGTATTAGTTAATTAATCCTAGACTTTTGTGTAATAATTTTATTTAACACATCAAAAAATTGATATAGGTTGATTACATTCTTAAGCTTCAGTATTGTAGTCATACATGTCATTTGATGGTATTCAAATATAGTAATCCATCTTGGATGTTTGGATATTGCACACTACCCTTAGAATGTCTAGTAGTTCTGTATAATCAGACATTTTCTCATTAGAAAGTGTAAAAAATGCATTAGCAAACCTGAATACTTGATAATAAGAAAGAAAGATAGAAATCACGGTGGGTTTCTGCCAAACCTCCACTCTAATAACAGTTAGAAATAATAGAGTACAGATCTGTAAAAGAGAAATAGAAAATGCAGTTAAATAACACATTTTTGATAAGCATCACGAAGATAACTTAAGATCACATGAATCGTTCAGCGTTGTAAGTTTTAAGGCTTTCAATTTGTAAATCCACCTACCCTCCTTTTGGAGAAGAGTTCTGAAGTGGTCTCCTCCCCATTGCAGTGGCTTACTCTATTCAGTGCCCATAAAGGACAGATTTGAGTGAGTTCCTTCATGACATTCTACAAAATGTACACCCCCGGGTTGTCTATTCTGCTACTAGAGATTGAGTATGATATGTTCTTGTATGCACTTTTTTAGCAATCTAATAGTCCTGCCATTAGAAATAGGTCCACAACTACAATATAGGATGTAGATTACAAAGGTGCTGTTGCATGTGGTGATGAATTCACTTATTTCCATTTCTGCATCCTGAGTAGGGATTCTGTTTTTTTTTTTCTGTACAGCCCAGTTACAGGTGGAGCAGTTCCCACAGAAAATAGAAACCTGCAGGTCATGAGACCACCATTTTTCTCAAAAGAGGTTGAAGGGCGGGTAAGGGCAAAAAAGTTAGCATTTAGGAGGTATATGGAGAGACAGATGGGGAAGAATTAGGAGTTTTATAAAATGGGTAAGGATTTTTCTTTATCCTGATTGGTTAAGAGGTACCTTTGGCCATGTCCTTATCAGGTCATAATGTGCCAACCAGTACTTCTTCAGTCAACCAGGACACAGTGCAGTGAAAGGTCCATGCCTGTCACAACCTCTTTTTATCCATTCAACTTCTGGCTAGACGGTCCAGTCGGTTACCCCACCCCCCCATGCATGACAGTATCGAAGTGCCGAAATAAATGAATACAGCTCAATGTCATGTTCCAGACAGTAAAAATTATTTTCTGACCTTTTTTCCATTTCTGTTCAACAAAATTCATTGAACGAGGCTGATCTGTGGCTCTCCTGCTGAAAGGCACATGTTGCAGGTCCACACCATGCAAAATCCCCACTACACTGCCACCCATTTCTTTGATGTGTAGTCTGCTGTCCTTGCTTTGTTTCTCACCACCTCTATCTGTGGTGTTTGTGGGCCCAAAGCCTCACTGCACCGCTGTCCATTTCCTTCCCCCTCCCCTTGCTGCCCATTTGCCAAAAACATGACCAGCAGACATTCCCCTTACGAGCGGCTTTGCCTGCTTAAGACACCCACCCTGAAGCAAGATGCACTGCCCTCAGTAACAACTTCCCTTTGAAAGAGATGGTCAGATGAATTAAAAGGAAAAGCCAGCCACACAGCACATTTTAAAACAAATGAAAAAAAAAAGAAAAGAAACCACATTTCAGAGTGGCTCTGCAGCAGCATGAAACCGCAGTGATCAGGAAGCCACTCTTGAGAAGCACGAGGCAGAAACATTCATTTCAGTGGCTGGTAAAGGACATGCTTATGCCACATTAAACTGATTGCTCACTTACAGTCAGAAAGGGCAGCCATCTTTGCAGAAATCAGAAGCAGAACAAGACCCAAACAAGAACATCCATTAAAAAAGTAAAAGTAAAGCAAATTGACTGTGTCTCTGGTGGAGCAGGAAGAGAAACATCCCTCAGTCAAACCAGCCAGTGTTTAGCTGCTTGCCAACAGATACCCTGCAAAAAAATAATAATCATGATGTGTGTGTAGAGAGTTGGGGAGGTGGTGCAGTGGGAGAGATAGGCAGACAGACATCACCTCCCTAAAAAAATAAAATAATGAAATAAAAATTAAATAATTAACAACAGTTAATAGTTAACTAGTTTTTTTCCAATACAATGACAAGGACTACTTTTAATTTTTTCTGATATGAACAGATTTTTTTACTACTTTTTTCTGTGCATTTTTTAATTTACTTCTTTACTTGGGGACCCATTTCATAAGTGGAATAAGACACTCCATGGTGTGCTTTATGGCCTGATAAGAGTACTTCCCAGGTGCTAAAGGCCCTCGACACAAGTGACTCATATCTCATTACATACCTGGGGTGTGCACTTATCAGGCCATAAACAACACATTGTCAAGTCTTATTCCTTATGTATCAGGAGAAACAGAGGGAGGCTGGGGGAGTAATTCACTGCACAAAGGCACAAACAGAGGAGAAAATAGCCCAGACAGTAAAGAAAGTGGGCAAGACATTTTTCAGATATGTAAGGGAAAAGAGAAAGACCAGACGAGGGAGAGTAAGGCTTAAGAGGGAAGGGAGGGAAGCATATGTAGAAGGAGATCAGGAACCAGCAGACATTCTGAAAAAGATACTTTTGCTCAGTGTTCACAGAGGAAGGGGAAGGCTAAGGACCACAGATAAGTGCCAGTAGCACTAAAGGATGGGAGATGGATTCTAGTCCATTTGTGGAGAAGAGAGTCCTGAAGGAACTCGCAAATCTGAAAGTGGACAAGGCAATGGGGCCAGATGGGATACATCTGATGATACTGAGGGAGCTCAGAGTGGTGCTGGCTGCACCCCAATAGTCCTGTTCAACTACTCACTGGAGACTTGAGTGGATTTGGAGGACTGGAGGAGGGTAGATGCAGTCCCATGTCACAAAAAAGGTAGCAGGGAGGAGGCTGGCAATTACAGGCCAGTTGGCCAGACTTCGGTTTGGGGGAAATTAAAAGAAAGGAATGTGGAATATCTTGAATCCAGTGGCTTACAATATCTGAGGCAGCATTGATTCACTTGGAGGATGTCATGTCAAACAAGGCTGATATATTTCTTTGACTGGGTGGCCAGCAAACTAGATTAGCATGGAGTGGTTGATGTGGCCTACTGTACCTAGATTTCATTAAGGTCTTTGACACCATTCCACATAGGAGACCCATAAACAAGCAGGGTAGCATAGATGTTGGTCCAAAGGTGGTAAACTGGGTAAGGAATTGGTTAGGGGACAGGAGACAGAGGGTGGTGGTAAATGGAGTTCATTTTGAGGAAGGGAATGTGACCAGTGGAGTGCCACAGGGATCAGTACTGGGACTGGTCCTCTTTAATGTCTTTATTAGTGAAATTGCAGGGAGGCTAGAAAGGAAGGTATACCTTTTTGCAGATGACACTGAAATCTACAATGGGGTAGACACTCGGGGGGGGGGTGAAAAAATGAATAGAGATCTAAGAAAGCTAGAGGAGTGGTCAAGGGTGTGACAGCTACAGTAAGTTCCAATCTGAAGAAGTGCAAAATCATGCACTTGGGGCACAGAAATCCAGGGGCAGAGTGCAAAATGGGAGGAGTAGTATGAACAACCACCAAACAGGGGATTTGATTGAAAGTTGCGGAGCAGAGTGGACGTGTGTCCTTGAGTTCCGGTGTGGCCTACCTACCAGTGGCCTGAATGAAACTAGTTAATAATTTTACCATGATCAAATATTAATTACAAAAAGTAAAAAGTAAAAAGTATAGAAGATATTTATTATAGCCAGTATTGCTTCTGGTTTTGCTAAGTTATATCGCGGACTTCAGGTCAATCAGCTGAAAGAAAAAATTCTACTAATTTAACCCCATCACACCATCTATAGGTGAGAAAAAAAGTAGCTTATGACTGATGACAGGTTTGCGCAGTCATTGCTATTTCTAATATCTCCATCTCATAGATTAACAATATTCAGACTGACTATTATGAAAATCTAGTTCCTTCTAAATAAAAAAGAATAACTTTTATTTAAAAAGTCAACTCCGCACAGTTCTACTGCATCTTTCTAACTCCTGCACAGATATTTTAATCTTTCCTGAAATAGCCTGGTTATAAAATATAGAGGAGAATCTGTTTATGATGTTTGAGGGAATAGAGTCAGACCCTGAAATCAAAAACAAAAAAAGACCATTAGGAAATGTGGATAATTTACCAGTCAGCTCTCAAGCCCCTGATGCTAAAAAACAAAATACTCATCAGCCCCTGACAGTTATGCATTTTGATTTATTGATGCAGGAAACGAGTAATATTAAAATCACTCTCAGTATGATGGCAGAGGATATTAAAGCAGTTAAAAATGACTTGGCAATACAGAAAATAAGAATATCGGACGTGGAGGTTTGAGTTAGCAGCTTAGAAGACAGAGTCAACAAAGATCAGACTGCCAAAGTAACATCAAACAGATAAATAGCTGACTTGATCTGTAAAGTTGTAGATTTAGAGAGCAGGAATAAGAGAAACAATCTAAGAGTTTTTGGGCTTAATGAGGGGACTGAGGTGTCTGACCCCATTGAATTCACCAACAGGCTTTTAATTTCCATAGAGGGCTCTCCACCTGGTGCTTCTAGATTTTTTGTTGAGAAAGCACACAGATCCCTAAAGCCCAAACCTATTAAAAATGAGAGGCCCAGATCATTTGTATTTCATCGGTTTGATTTTCAACAACAAATATTTATTCAAAAGCCCATGAGAAACTCAACCTCCATCTCTTTTGAGAGGAATGTTATTAAAATCTTTAATGACTTACTCCCTGAAGTGATTCGTAGAAGGAATGTTTTTAACCCCATTAAGAGCAATTGAGAGAGGCTGGATTAAACTACGGATTACTGTACCCCACAAAGCTTAAAATATGGTCTTCAGATGGTGTCAAAGAATATAATGGGATGGATGCTGCAAAGATTGGCATAAAAAAGACTTTCCTGCACTATTTGGAAACTTTGATTTTCAACAGTAAATCAGTATTACATACAATGGCTTGAGAGTAGAAGGTTACTGACCATTGGCTCTGGGTTGTGGGAGATGAGGGAAGAGTGTTGATGGGTATGGGAAATCGGGATGGGGGTTCTGATGCCTCTGAATCAACAGGCTATCACTCCTTTTACTTAATTGGCCACATTGACATATGTGTTGTTTCAAGATAATGCTAATATAAACAGAAAACTGGGGGGTGTGCATCACCAGTACCTTCTGAAGTAATATGTGATGCAGGTACCACCTTTTAGGGGAAATGGGGTCCCTGGTGAAGTGAAGTTATTTAGTGGATGGATTTTCAGCCACAGCTTCTGTTTACAAAGCACAAAGGAGGGCAGCAGGTCCACTGGTTAGGTTCTGCCGGGGTCTCCTGTCATAAACATCCAGATTTAGAATGGATGACTATGATGTCCTCACTGCTAATTTATTAATACTTTGGTGATGAACATCTCTGAAGTGAAAACTTTTACTAGATTAACCAAATATACTTATTAAAAACAGAAAAACTGTGGGACTTATTGTGATTGTGATTTTTTTTAGGATATAACATTGTATGTATTAAAAAAAGAAGTGGGAGTGTGTTTCTTATGGAGATAGGTGGTATTGTGGCGCCCTGGCTCCCTGGTCTGATTGCTTATTTGCTGACTCTCTTTCCCCCACTTCCATGAGCCAAGGTACACGGTATGTTTCATTTTCAGCCATTTTTTTCCAGAGCAACAACTTACTTGAATTTCTCTTCCAACTGTCAGGATCGCCAGAGTTCGGTGCATGAGAGGTAGTCCCGGGGATGCGGTCGCGAGCAGGCCCTATTTGAGGGCGCATTATCACTCAGTTGCATGCACCTGGGAATTCTGTGGCATATCTAAACAAAATGGTGGGGACTGTGCTGCTCAAATTAAGAACTTTTTTTATCGTACTTATTTGACATATGGTATGATTTATTTGAGCATTCTTAAACATCAAACTTCATGCTTGCTGTGTCTGATGACAGATCTGTTTACTGGGGTATCTTTACCACCTTTCCCTCTTTTTTGAGATTACAAATTAATTAAGCTCACGTGATGGGTACTGAACATTGTAGGGAAGACAAGTTACATTAATAGACATATTTACAAACCTTACAAAGATAGCGATTAGCAAATAAGGAAATATTTTCACTGTTGGATTTAAAAAAGGGGGGATAATAAACCTATGTTTATAGTATTTGCTTCATGGGTTGGTTATGGAATAAAACTTTAATGTTGCATTTTAAATACAGACAGGGAGTTATGAGAGTATTAATTTGATCAGCTTATTCTCATAAAGTTAACTAGCTGAAGGAGTCTGAAGTTCTTGTGATAAAGGTGTTTTCTGGCAAAGCAAATTTTAGAATAGTAATACTAAGTGTTATATAGAAATGTGATGTTATTTTATTCCAGTACACTATGTTAAGCTTTTATGTTTCTTTTTTACATTTTAGATATTGCTTGGTTTAGCTGGGTTTAAATGTTTCACAAAGAAATTATTTCAGAGATTTGATCTGTTACTTTAATCATTATTATTCACTTGAAGATGGAAATAGACTTGGGATAAGAAATTGATCTACAAGAGTCATAACGTCATGAGGACAAAGGTTTTTCCCCTTGCTTTTACGAAAGCAAAATGTCATGTCTTTAGATAGATTAATACATGATGGGGAAAGAAATAAAGGTACTTGGGCTGTTGGGAGATATTGATCTCAGGTGAAACTCCATTTTACAACATTCGAGAATGTTCTGGTTAGGGGAAGGAGAAGGTGATGAACATCATACAATATGTAAGGGGGAAGCGTTTCTCCTTTCTTTCTAAATGATAAATTACAGGAAGTTACATGTGAGAAGAAGCTTGACTACTTATATGCAAATATATATTTCCTCTTCTTTTCTTGCTACTTTCTTTCTTTTAACTTATTATTCCCTGATCTGTGCACCAATATGAACTTGTTGGATACAAAAGAATACTCTCCCAAGGTAAGTGTGTGATTATATATATCTCAACTAAGAAAAGTAGGGAAATACCATAGGCTGGACACTGGTTATGATGGCTTTACCTAATACTTATACTATGGGCACATGGAATGTGAAGGGCTTGAATCACAAATTAAAATGATATTCAGTTATTAGGCACTTTCAAAAACTAGTAGCCAGATATTCAAAGGGTAGCACTGGGAGCAAATCCATTGCATTGGATTAGCACCGAATTCACACCTGACTGCAATATTCAAAAGGACATTTAGCATCAGCGCTAGTGTTAGCACCGATGCTAAATCATAATATATGTAGGGGAGGGACAGAGGGGAGAGGACCTGAATGCCGGTGCAATGGCATATTCAAAGGAATAGCACCGCACTGCAGGCATTAGCGCAACCTGTAGCACGGTGCTAACTACTGCCTAAAAAAAGCTGGTGGTAATGCAGAGGTGCCCCCCCCATGAATCTCAACCCCAGTTGACCACACCAAAATGGATGTATATCCTCAGGTTCTATGTCCCTCCCCAAGCACTGTTCGACTCCTCGGTTTGGGTGGAACAACAGCTCATTTTCCTCAGCTGTCTAGTCTCTCTCAAACACGTTTTGACTCCGGGTTTCATAGTTTTAGCTCATTTCTGCAGTAGTCTAGTGATCCCACTTCCAGTCAATTTCTCTATCCAACAGAGATTCCCAGAACAGAGTTGAGTGACTGGCTCAGCTTCTTACCACTACATGAGTTGGATGCCAACTGAGGTAGGAAAGAGCACTCCTTCCTACCTCAGTTGGCAGCCGGCCGTGGTGGTGAGAGGAGGGCTGAGCCAGATGCTGGCTCCATTCTGGGAATCTGTTTGGATGGGTGGGTTGTCATGGTGGGGGCCACTAGACTACCAGGGAATATGAGCTATTTTATTTTTAAACCGGGTTGGGAGCTGTGTTTGAGGGAGGGGGGACCACTAGACTACCAGGGAAAATGAGCTGTTTTATTTTTAAACCGGGGTTAGGAGCCATGCTTGATGGAGGGGGGACCACTAGACTACCAGGGAATATGAGCTATTTTATTTGTAAACTGGGGGTCGGAAGCCATGCGGGGTACCACCACACTACCAGGGAAATGGAGTTATTATTATATCAAGCGGGGTTGGGATAGTGCTGGGGTGGGGGACCACTAGACTACCAGGATACTGACGTGATATACATGTACCGGGGGTCGGGATTCGTGCAGTAGGGGGGTGGGGGACCACTGGACTACCAGGGAGTGGAATCAACACAGGTGGGAACAGGGACCATGACGACTTAGAAGGGCTGCCTGGCCCAGCCTGTCTGCCCAGGTCCCTATATGTTGGATGGCTGCACTGCGCAGCCCAGTGATCCTACAGCTGACATTCCACCCCCAACCCCTGCAGGTTTGCCTTATGCCTGCCCCATGCATTCTTGTAGTCCACTACCACCTGCTGTGGGCTGCCTCTGTTGGTGTGGGGTAGGGGCATCATCCAGGGCATATGTGGCCATTGGTAGTGTGTGTGTATGTGTGTGTGTGTGTGTGTGACTGTGTGTATAGCTATACATATATATATATATATATATATATATATATATGTGCATGTGTTTCTGTATCGATCTATAGTTATAGATCGCTACAGATCTATATATCTCATTATGTACTGCTTGCAGTGCTACATAACTACAGGTATGTTGTATGCACTGCATGTACCTGCCAGCGCACAGTTCCTGCTGCTTCCAGCTTGTACTTCCATTCCAACCAACAGGGGATGCTGTGGGCATGCCTTGGCCTGCAGCATCCTGCCTGTACTTCCATTCCGACAAAAAGGGGGAGCTTTTTGCTCCAAGCAGTAGCACTGGGCAAACTGCATGGTACTGTATGCTAAACAGCACTTAATGAGATGCAAATGAATTTGTTTGCCCACGGATTACCTAAGTAGGCTCATTTGCTTAGGAACTTTGAATATAGCTCCCATTTGCCTTGGGCTAACCAGTTTGCACCAGGCTAATGTGTTAGTACTGTGCAATCAGGTTAGCCCCGGGCAAACCTCACTTCAGCATAGCACACAAAGCACAGTTCTGCAGTGTGTGGCTTACATTGTTGTTTGCAGTCATACCTCTCAACTGTCCCTGATTTTCTGGGATGTCCCTGAATTTACTTCAAACATTTACTCTGTTCCCCCTACAAATTGTGTTTCCATGACCAAACAGTGGGGGTTATTGGCATAACATAATGTCAGACATTAATGTTACAGATGTGTTCTTCCTTAAACAGTGCATTTTACACTACACCACTTATTCTACCAGCTTTCTGAGTGGATATCATCAATTTTTAAGGCATGTCCCTGATTTTAAACCTTTGTCCCTAATTGTTTTAAGCCTTGTCCCTGATTTATGAATCAGGAGGTTGGGAGGTGTGTTTACAGTAGCTGTGAGACATCTCTGTGCAATCACACATGATGGCTTGCTACAGAGTCTAATGAGCTGCAGCTGCAGTTGCAGTTTGCACTTCCTTGTTGCTATATTCAGTGCTGTCTTATTCCCGGGCTATTTTTGCCCTGCACTCCCAGACCAGTTTGCCCGGCTTCCTTAGACTGCTATATTCAGCAGGATTATCACCGGTCTATTTCCTTTTGAATATAGCTTGCTTTGTGCTCTGGGCTAAGTTTGCCCACCAGGCAGTGCTAATTCAGCCCCGGGACAAAGTTTTGAATATCTGGCCCTCAATGTCTTATTTGCTTTTTTACTGGAAACCCATTTAAAGATAGAACATTATAACCTCTTGAGAAGAGAATGGGTGGGTCAGGTCTTTGGTGCAGGAAACAGCTCCAAAAAAGCAGGGGTTTTGATTCTAGTTAATAGAAGGATTGACTTCAAGGGGGAAAATCAATGGGAATTGATTACTCTGATTAATGTTTATGGCCCAACAGCTCCAAGTCATGAAGTATTTAGTTCCATTCAAAGTAAACTAACAAATAATATATTCACAAATGTTATTATGGCAGGGGACATGAATGCTATTTTGGAGACAAACTTAGACCGATCTAAATTTAGACAATGCAGGTCTAAGGCAGAACATGATTTGAATAATCTAATCTTGACTCATAAAATGATAGAAATTTGGAGAATCTCATACCCAAATACTAAAGAATTTACTTTCTGGTCTCCCTGTCATAGGCAGGGTTCAAGAAAAGACTATTTCATAATTGATCAAGTGCTGATCAGAAGGGTTAACTATTCAGTAATTCAGCCTTTGGTCATTTCTGATCACGCTCCAGTACTCTCTATGGTGCAAAGCTCACACAGGTCTAAAAGGTGGAGGATTAATAACAGGGTACTCAGTAATCCAGAGATGGTTTCAGATATTAAAAATAAGATTTCAGATTTCCTGACATTAAATGAAATAGATGAATCCAAGAAAGGGACGGTCTGGGATGCGCCTCAATGTTACCTTGGGGGGACGCTGATAAGAATGTGTTCTTATCAGAAAAAACAAAGAAATAAAGTTAAAAGTGAAATACTTAGAAAAATAAAAGATACAGAGCACAAATTGGAGAATATGGATATTAAGGCTTTATGGGATGAATGGATAAAACTTAAGATAGAATATAATCACCTAATCAGTTTAGAAGCAGAATTTGCTATTAGGAAAGCCAAGGTCACTTATCTAGACAAAGGATCATGGGCATCTAAGATGTTGGCCATAAGATTAAAACAGAACACCAACTCCACAGTCATCATGACAGTCAGATATTTGACAAATAACAGAGAAATTCACACAGATTTTAAAAATAAATAACACAGAATTGTATGTGTTTTATAGGGATATTTACAAATCAGAAGACTACAGCAGAAATAAAGGTAGTGATAACTTATTAAAAGACTTACATAGAAACATAGAATTTGATGGCAGATAAGGACCGCTTGGCCCACCCAGTCTGCCCATTTCCCTACCTGATGGATAAGCTGCAGATCCTAGTTAACCAGCAGCCTACTTCTTCCTACCCCCACCCCCTAGAATTGCCTTATGACTGTCCCATGCATGCTTGAATTCCACCACTGTTTGTGACTCCACAACCTCCTCTGGAAGGCCGTTCCATACATCCACCACCCTCTCTGTGAAAAAATACTTCCTTAAATTACCTCTGAGCCGCCCCCCTTCTATCTTCCAATTGTGCCCCCTTGTTCTTGCACACCTCTTTTTTTGAAAGATGCTACCCTCTTGGACTTTGTTGATTCCCTTGAGGTACTTGAAAGTTTCTATCATGTCCCCACCCCCTCCTTTCCTCGAGGCTATACATATTAAGCTCCTTAAGTCTCTCTTCATATGGTCTATGGACCCATATATTCTTACTGGTCATTGGGATATCTGAAGAGCAGGCTGAGGAATTAGAAGCAGATATCTCTAAGGCAGAAATACTAAATGCCATTAAATCCCTCAAAAAAAACCAAACTCCTGGCCCCAACGGTATCTCGGCTAATTTTTACCATACATTCACAAAATAATTAGCTCCCATTCTTAAGAAAGTTTTATGGAGGCATTTTAGGAAGGCACACTTTCAAATGATCAAACCAGGTGCTTAATTACTTTGATACTCAAGCAGGGGAAGGACCCAGTTGACTTACCTCCCTGATAAACATGGACATGAAGATTCTGGCCAAAATTCTTTCTGCTAGATTGGAACCAGTTATGCCTTCCTTAATTTCTCCACAGCAAACAGGATGTATGAGGGAAGACTTTCATTAGTCAACTTAAGAAAGATCTTTCATATAATGGATGTCACAAACTAGATGAATTCTGTTAACTCCTCTCTGTAGATGCTGATAAGGTTTTTGACAGAATTCTGTGGCTTCATATTTTTAATGTACTAAGCAAATATGGTTTTCCAGTCAAGTTTATTAAATTTATCAAAGTGTTATATAACAATCCAACATCAGCTGTAATTACCAATGGCATAGTTTCATCTTTCTTTAAGGTCACCAAAGGCACAAGGCAAGGATGCCCATTATCACCTTTGTTATTTAACCTGACAATAGACCCATTAACTCATTGACTCCTAGCCGACGCCTGTAGGCATCAGTAAAATATACTGCTGTGTCCTGAGGATGCCTACAGAAGTCAGCTACTGACTTCCTGTGTGCCCTGGCAACGTCTGGAGAAGTCACTTATATATTTTAAAATATAATGTAACAGAATATAATAGATATTTGACTGCATAGCACCGTTGGAAAGGTAATTTTGTGCTGAACAACTTTGCACTGATATTCTGTGTATATCAGGTATACTTTAGGAGTTATTCGTATTTGTTTGTGGTATGGTGTACAGTATATGACTTTTGTTGCCTGCTTTAGTGAAAAAAAAAAGTGTTTGCTGTTTCAACCAGCAGAGAAAAAAAATTAAATTACATATTATTCGTTGCATACCACCACTGGAAAGGTAATTTTGTGCTGAATAACTTTGCGACTCATACTTTGTGTCTAGCACTTATGGTTCTTGAGCCATTAGGATTTGTTTGTGGCATGCTGACTATAACTTGATTTTGCTTAGAAAGGCCCAGGATTTACTATTAACAGTATACAGGAGACAAGTGGTGCAACTGCAGAGAGCTCCTGTGGAGGCAATGAGTTAATAAGGAAAATTAACACAGATGAGGAGATAACTGGAGTCAAAGTGACTGGAATAGATACACATACATCTGTCTATGCAGATGATCGTTTAGTCTCACTGACGGACATAGAAAGCTCCATTCCCAGAGTCTTGGGGATAATAAAAGAGTTTTGGGAAATATCTGGTTATAAATTAAATTTGGGCAAAACTAACTTTTTGCCTCTTAATAATAAATGCTGTAAAGACACAGTTGTTAATTTGGGACTGTCTTGGGCCTCAGACTACATTGAGTATCTGGGAATAAGAATATATACAACCATATCCCTAGTGATGGCCAAAAAACAGATGTCACTGTAACATCACTACATTGATGAAACAAACTACCATTGGATACCTGGGGTGGGACTGAAACAGTTAAAATGATGATTTTCCAAAAAACTCTTTACATCTTCATTATGCTTCCATGCACCATCAACAAGAAATGGATGGAAAATATTAACTGAGCTCTCCATATTTATATGGGGCTACAAAAAATAAGAATGGCACACAACAGATTAAGTACACCAAAAAATAGGGGTGGATTAAAGATATCTGACATATTTTTTTACTGCTTGGCAGCAAGATTAGCTCAATTATAAAAATGGTTATCAATTTCAGATACAAACTGGTATATCCCTGAGTGGATACAAATAGAAAAGAGAGTGTGTTTGGATCTGGGCTCTAGCTTATACTCAATCTTTTTTGCATGGAAATTTTCAGTTCCTCAGACTAAGATTATGCTAGATTCCTTTAGGTTATTAAGATATGTATCCCGTACTTTTAAATGACTTTCCACATTCAAAATTGCAACCAATTCTGGATAATGTTAACATTAATCTTAGTTCTCTGCCGTCAGTAAGACAGGAATGTGGCAGTAATAAAATAAATAAAATTCAGGTTATTGCTTATGGAAATTCATGCTACACATCTGAAGCATTTGCAAGGATGCATAAGCTATTGGGTGTAGGAAGGGGATTTTATGAAGATCTAATATAAAAAGTGCATTCACTACTAGCACTAGATCTTGTTTTGTCCAAGGAAGCCAAATCTTTCATTGCCTCCATGCACCTCTTTCCATCTATCACATTGATTTATAATTCTCTTCCTGATGTGGCCAGAGGTCCGCTGACAGATCCCATTTGGTGGTGGTCACAAGAATTGGAGGTTAATGGGGAAGAGTGGGACTGGTCCAAGATATGGAATTTTGCAGGTAAGGTATTTAAGACTTCTATCCTCAGAATGATACATTTTAAGACACTACATAATCTTTACTTCACTCCAGTTCACATGTACAAAATGGGACTGAGAAAAATTGATATTTGTCACAAATGCAAGGATGAGAGAGGATTGATCTCTCTCTCACATGCTTTGGTTCTGTCTTGGAGTGCAAAATATATGGAAAGAAATAATAGAGTACTTTAATAAGCTTTATAGCTTAAAAGACAAAATGACATTAGACACTTGTATTTTAGCGCACTTTAATGAAGAGGAAGCATGGACACAGGAACAAAAATATTGTATTATATTAATAGGAGGTTCGGTCAGGAAAATTATACTAAAACATTGGATAGAGGAGACAATTCAATCTTTTAGAGAAAGTATAGCTTAGGTCATTGAAGACCTTAGAACAGAAAAATTGGTCCTTACTTTAAGCGGTCTTTCACATAAGGTTTTTGGTACTGTAGATTTGCAATGGTTGAGCAATATATTAAAAACTGAATTATTAACACATTACTTTTATAATAGACAAACTTCTAAAGAAATTATAAACAATCCTCTGAGCCTTCTGGTGTCACAGAACAGGTTGGCTGGACTTTTTGGTGTGTGAAACTTTTCTTGTTATTTCATTTTTCTCTTCTTGCTTTCGTCCACTGTTCTGATTCTCTTCTTCTGTCTCTCTTCTTCTTACTATCATCTTAAGTGTCAGCTTGAGAGTGTAACTGAAAGAAATGGACTTGACTCATATAGAAATAAAATTCACATATTTATTACCTTTATGTAACCCCCTTGTGCCCAGGGGTTACTAGAATCCCAGTTAAAATCAATGGCAGGCAGGGAAGGCAGCTAGTGAAATGCCAGTCAAATGGGGTTCACTCTGTCTCACTCTGTTCTCAGTCTCTGCTGAGCTCTGGAGGGATGATGTCATTTAGAACTGTCGCAGCTGCATAAGCCACACTAGCTAGCAACTGCTAGAGCTAGCTTTAGAATGTTCAGACAGTCTGTAGTTGGAGTTCCAGGAGGAAACATAGAAACATAGACTTTGACGGCAGATAAGGACTGCCTGGCCCACCTAGTCTGCCCATTTCCCTACCTACAGGATAAGCTATAGATCCTAGTTAACCAACTGCCTATTTCTTCCTACCCCCCACCAAGAATTGCCTTATGTCTGTCCCATGCATTCTTGAATTATCCCACAGTTTTAGACCCTACAACCTCCTCAGGAAGGTTGGTCCATGCATCCACCACCCTCTCTGTGAAAAAAAATACTTCCTCACATTGCCTATGAGCTGTCCCCCCATCTTCAAATTGTGTCCCCTTGTTCTTACACATCTCTTTTTCTGAAAGATGCTACCCTCTTGGACTTTGCTGTTTCCACTTGGGTACTTAAAAATTTCTATCATGTCCCTTCTCTCCTTCCTTTCCTCAAGGGTATACATATTAAGCTCATTTAGTCTCTCCTTGTAGGGCTTCTCTTGCAGACGCTGTACCATTTTAGCCACCTTTCTCTGAACTGCCTCCATCCTATCTATGTCATTGTGCAGATGGGATCTCTAGAACTGGATGCAGTACTCCAGATGAGGTCTCACCAACTGTCTGTACAGAGGGATAACAACTTCCTGTTTTCTGCTGGTGATGCCTCTCCCTATACATCCCAGTATCCCCCCAGCACTCCCTACTGCCTTCTCACATTGCTTGCTAACCTTAAGGTCATCTGATATGATTACCCGCAGGTCTCTTTCCATTTTTGTTGTTGTTATTATCTCCCCCCCTCCCCATTTTGTAATCTTTCCCTGGGTTTTTGTTTCTCAGGTGCATTATTCTGCACTTCTTTGCATTGAATCCAAGCTGCCATACTTCTGACCATTCCTCCAACCTAGCCAATTCCCTTCTTGTCCTTTCCATGCCTCCTTGTGTATCAACCCTCTTGCAGATCTTTGTATCATCTGCAAAGAGGGATACTTTTCCTTCCAGTCCTTCTGCAATGTCACTTATAAAGACATTCAATGTCCCGCGCAGCCAGTATAGTGTTATGCTTGTACAACTGTGTTAGTTTGGTTTTGACTGTTCGCACTGTCTATTCCAGAGGAATTACCACCCTGTAGGGGTACAAAAGGCAAGGAACCCTCAGAGAGGGTTCCACCCCTAGAGGTGCCACGGGATGATTCCCATGGCTAAAGGTACGTTAGGAATTCCCCTAATGAGAGAAGTGGTGATGCTGGAGGAGGAGGGGAGGATGATGGGGCAAAGAAAAAGTGCTTCACAATGAGTCTGAGGGGAACTGCTTATGTAACTCAGGAAGTGGGAGTGGCTGGCTGCTTGTTCATTGAACTACAGGACTAGCCTTCCAATTAAAAAGGACTGGACCCAGTACTGAGCCCTGTGGTACCCCACTAATAAACCCTCTTTCTTCAGAGTGGATTCCATTTACAATTACCTTCTGTGTCCTATTGTCCAGCCAATGTTGTACCCAGGCTACCACCCTGGGACCCACTCTAAGGCTGGTTAATTTGAGTATTACTCTTTTGTGTGGGACTGTGTCAAATGCCTTGCTAAAGTCTAGGTAGGCCCTGTCCACAGCTCCTCCCTGGTCTACTACTTTGGTCACCCAGTCAAAGAAATCAATCACTGGCCTCTAGGTATTCAACAATTCTTTCCTTCAGAAGTGATTCCACCACTTTCCCTACCACAGAGGTCAAACTAACAGGTCTGTAGTTTCCTGCTTCTGCCTTGCTCCCACATTTGTGAAGGGGAATCACAGCCACCTTCCTCCAGTCCTCAGGTACCACAGCACCCTCCCATGATTTGTTAAAAAGGGTAGTCAGTGAGTCACTAGTTCATTCCTTAATTCTTTTAGAATTCTGGGGTGAATTCCGTCAGGCTCCACTGCTTTGTCCACCTTCAGTTTTAAGAGTTCTTTCAGAACCCTTTCTTCTGTGAAATGACTGGGATCAGCCCCTCTATCCAGGGTGCTTCTGTTAATTGGATTAGGCACCTTCCCTCCTTCTCTTTTGTGAATACTGAGCAGAAGTATTCATTCAGTATCCCTGCTTTTTCACTGTCCCTCTCTGCCCACCCACCATCCTTTCTATTCAGCCTCACTATCACTCTCATTGTCTTTCTACGCTCCCTAATGTACCTATAAAAGGTTCTATCTCCCTTCTTAACCAAGTTGGCTATCTTTTCCTCAGTTTCGGCCTTTGCTGTTCTGACATCCCTTCCTGCTTCCTTCGGCCTTAACTGGTACAGTTCTCTGTCCTGCTCCTTCTGTGTTTCCTTATGCTTCCTAAATGCTATATTTTCTCCCTAACCTTCCCCGCCACCTCTTTTGAGAACCATAGTGCCTTTTTCTTTCATTTTGATTTATTTGCTTCACACAAAGGCTTGTTGCCTCTGTGATGACAGTTTTGATGTTTCCCCATTGTTGCTCCACCCCTCTTTCTATCCTGTTTGCTAGTGCTTTTCTAAGGCAAAAGTCAGCCATCCTGAAGTCCAGTACCCTCACTTTTGTATGTCTTGACTCTGTAGCTGAGTTTATCATGAACCACACTGTTTGATGGTCACTTGTTCCCAGATGGCTACCCACTTCTAGATCTGAGATCCTCTCACTGTCCCCATTTGAGAGTATGAGGTCTAAGATTGCTCTCTCACGAGTGGGTTCCAAAACTAGCTGTCTGAAGCATGCCACCTGTAGGGCATCGAGAATGGCCCTGATCTTGGATGTGGCTGCAGCAAAGCTGCTCCAGTTAACATCGGGAGGCAGTATAGTGCAGTGGTTTAAGGATCTGAGCTACAAATCTGGAGACCTGGGTTTGAATCCCACAGCCCCCCTTGCATATACTGCGTGACCCTGAGCAAGTCACTTAACTTCCCTGTGCTCCCAGGTTGCACCTGTAAACAAGCTTTCAGCTTAGTGTGTCTTACCTGGTTAAACAATTGGCAAAAAAAAAAAAATCTGACATATTTAGGTCCCCCATCAACAGTATATCCCCTTCCTCTGCCATCCTAAGGATGTCCTCTATCATATCCTTGTCCTTTCCCTCTCCCTGACATGGGGGTTTGTATACTACCCCTGTGCAGATTGTGGTGCCATTTTCAGTCTCTAAGGTGACCCACAGTGCCTCCTCTCCTCCCTGTTTACTCTTTTGTTCTGTTGCTTTTATCCCTTCCCTTACATAGAGAGATACTCCTCCCCTTCTTCTACTCTCCCTTTGTCTCCTGTAGGTTGTGTACCCTGGTACGTTAGCATCCCAGTCATGGTTCTGTGTGCACCATGTTTCTGTGACTGCTATGATATCCAGGCATCCCTTTTCCATCAAGGCCACAAGTTCAGGGAGCTTGTTGCCCAGATTACAGGCATTGGTACTCATTACCCTCCATTTCTTGATGGCCTTATCCCATTTTGCCCCATCCCTGTCCTTATTGCCTTTGTCATTTTCTCCATTTACTCTTTCTCTCCTCCATATCAACATCTCTATCTTGGTGTTTACCCCACTTACTATCCTGATATTTTGGGGGGACTAGGATTTCCCTGCTCCTTTCCAGTGCCTCCTACCTGACTAGTTCAGTAGTGCAGTACTGGCGTCCATATCTGAAGAGGGACATTAAGTTACTGGAGGGGGTGCAGCGCAGGGTGACAAAGATGATCAAGGTGCTGGGGGAACTTATCATACGAGAGGAGGTTGAAGGAGTTGAACATGTACTCACTGGAGGAGAGGAGAGACAGGGGTGACATGATTGAAACCTTTAAATACATGAAAGGAATAAACAAGATGGGTACAGAGGGGCTGTTCAAAGTAAGGAAGGGGAGGGGCACCAGGGGCATGATATGAGACTGGAGCGAGGAATGTTCAGAAGGGAGAAGAGGAGACACTTTTTTACAGAGAGGGTGGTGGCTGGGTGGAATGCATTATCTGCAGAAGTGGTATGCAGTAGAACAGTGGACTGCTTCAAATGAAGATGGGACAGGACAAGGGGGAGGGTTAATGAAGGGGAAGGGTGGAAGGGAGGGGCAGCTGCAGAATAAGGGGTGCTAGCTGCACATTCGAGCAGACTTGATAGACCTCTAGGCCTTTATCTGCTGGCAAATTTCATATGTTCGTATGTAGTTAGGCAGCTTCTCACTTCAGCTCTGTCAGACAGCTACCAGTTTTTTTTTTGTGTGTGTGTGTGTTTCTCACCTTAGTGGTTAACAACAGGTGCTGTGTAGAAGTGATGGAGACCTTGTTTAATGCATTCCCCTGTGCCCCATCCCAGGAGGGATGGGGTGAACTCCAGGATTCAGGAACAATCCCCTGGTCCAACCTGGACTTTTGAGAAGCAGCCTTGAGACAACAGCTCTGTGAGTACTTGTGTGATTTTTCTGTGTAGACCCAAGAGTACCTGCATTTCCTTGAGGGTGAATTTTCTCTGAAAAAGGGACCCTGCACACCCAGTGTTTCTTTTGAAAATTATCTGCCTATGTTGGAGTCCTGTATGTGACTGTCCAAGTACAGAACGTTTTAATTATGGCACCCCTGAGGTGTTTAGTTGTAGTATGTTAAGTGTGATTTACATTTAAGACAGCATCTACAGTTTTAGAGTGTGTGGTGTTATTAACCAGGTGAATGGCTGAGTATAAGTTGGAAACAAAAGGTGGGAGACCCCCCATCTGGAGTAACAAGTTTACCTCTACAGATTCTGAAGGGCACCTATTACTTTTTCTTCAGTGCAATTGTCCAATACCTGAGAAAAGTGTTTACCCCTGGATGTGGGTTGTTTTCATTCAGTTTACCCCAGCATAGTCGGTTCTGAAAGTTCTGAGCCTGTTTGTGCTTATTTGTGGTCGTATGTACCACTTTCATTCCTCATGAAATATGGGAAAGTGTCCTAATACTTGCCGTGTGTGCCTAGTCGATGCAAAATGTACTAGTACCCGGCCAGATGTGCCAATTTCCAGTAGGAACCAGTGTGTTCACCAGTGTGTGTTTTCTTCATCCTATGCTAAATGGGAATTCAGGAAGGTCTGTACCTCAGTAATCTGCATTACAAGTGTGTGTAACCCCATGGGGGTCCATCTTCACTTTGTGATTATTCTTACTTTGTTACATGAATAAAAGCCACAGTCTAGAACCCCAAGCTTGTTTGGACAGTGTTGTTATTGCTTCCTTGTGTCTGGAGTTACTTGGGTGCCCCTGTCCAGAAATGCAAACCTAGCATAGCCCTGAGCAAACATTTTCTCCTAGGGACCTGGGTTGTTGGCCATGACAAGTGGTCCCTACCAGGTGTGTGCCAGGCAGTTGCCACATTTGGTTGTCTGTTTTGTATAGCATACTAAGGCTCCTTGTCTGTGGTGGCAAAACAATGTACCCCAACCCCCTCTTTTCCCCTAGACTTGGAAAGGTGTGCCTTCTAGTTAAACAAGGGACCAGTGGGGGTTACATTTACATTAATTATACTATTTTAAAAGAGTTATGTTAATTCTGTATGTAATCATATGAAGATTATTACTTTGTAAAGTCAGAAGCTAATTTGACAATAAAAACTTTTATTGAGAAAAAGAAAACAACCACCAAACAGGATTGAGTCCTGGTGGTAACCATATCTGATGACCTAAAGGTGGCCAGACAGTGTGACAAGGCAGTGGGGGAGAGCTAGTGGGATACCTGAGTGCATAGGGATGGGTATCACCAACAGCAAAAGAGAGGTGGTGTTACCACTGTATAGATCACTGGCGAGACCTCACCTAGAGTACTGTGTCCAGTTCTGGAGACCATATCTACAGAAGGACACAGACAGAGTAGAGGCAGTCCAGATGAGGGCAACTAAAATGGTGCAGGGTCTGCATCAAAAGTCATATGAGGAGAGACTAAAGGACCTCAATATGTACACCCTGGACTGAAGGAGGTGGGGGGTGGACATGATACAGACTTTCAGATACCTCACAGGTATCAATAATGTTGAAGAGGGAAGAATTTTTCAGAAAAAAATGATGCTCAAGAACAATGGGACATGCTTTGAAGCTGGAGGGGAGTAGACTCAGGGGAGATGTGAGGAAGTACTTCTTCACCAAAAGAGTGGTGGATGCCTGGAACAGCCTCCCAGTGGAGGTGGTGGGGGCAAAAATGGTAATGGGATTCATGAATGCAAGGGATATGCACAAGGGAACATTAGTGGCAAGGAAAGGAGCAGTAAATCTAGAGAGCAAGTAGGGTATGTGGTGTTACAAACTGCGCAGTGTGAGATGGAAACTGGAGGGAGATCCTAGCTCAAAATTCTCAACAAGTCCTATGTGGTGACAAAAATTGTGCTCAGGCTCAGTCAGACATAATACAACCACATTTGGTTATCTGATTCAAAACTGTTTAGTAAGACTACATAAAAGTAGCACAACCAAGTAAGACCAAACATTTTCAAGCCCTCCTCATGCTGTTCTTTAAGGCCTGAATGACTATGACATGGGCTCAAAAATTGTTTGGCATGACCTACATGTGCCGCTGTTATGTAGTCTTAATAAAATGCCTCATGTAAACTGTGTGGATTGGATTTGTCATTAGTTGAGTCTGTATCACTTCTACCTCTAATCATTGTATTACAACTACAAGTAAGTATCCTCTGCCGGAGAACTGAAACCCTGCCTTGAATTTCAGCTGTTCAGTGTTCATGGACTCCAGGGAACATTCAGCAAAAACTCAGCTTTTTATATAAATGGTTACTACACTGCTAACCAGTTAAAATATTCAACTGCACCAGTCAAACCAGCTCTCCACTCCTCCCCTGTCCTCTCTTATTCAGACAAACTGTACAAAAAAGTTGCCAGCCCCCAACAGATAGCCAGTAGCCAAAATTTTAATTTAAATCATCTCTCTGCAATATCCTGGTACCCCAAGGTCTCAAAACTTGTATATCTGCAAGTTATCCCCCTCATTAACCCCTGATCCATGATTTGGGAAGTGGGGTATACTACTAAACATATTTGTGTAACTCACTAAGTACGGGTAAGACTATTAGCCAGCAGCATTACACCTAAATACATGAATGTTGTTGCATACATGTGCTCATGTCATTTAAAGCCAGTACCCTCAGAGAAGAAAATAGAAGAGAAAAAGTCCCAGTCTGCTGGAGATAGTGCCAGCACCCCCAATATGACAGGGCAGCCTCACATCACAGTTGTGGCCTGGTGAATAGCAGATAATGGGTAAGACCATCAGAAGGTCAGTGACATGGTTGGAGTGCCATCAGGAGGGAGGCAGACCGAAAATCAGAACAGAAAACCAGAAGGTAGTAACCATTGGTGGCTCAAGAATTATGGCAGCAGGTAAGATAATACAGAAATTGCTAGACCATGACAATATAGCAAGAGAAGTGGTAGTTCTGCTTAGAACATGGGTTAAATGAGTGTCATCTAGGGCCAAGCAATGCAACTGGAGCAGGGAGAGCAAATCATCATCAACCATGTTGACAGGAAAGATATGGGACTCAGAATTCCAAAGCATTGGTGGTAATTCAGAGCACTGGAGATATTCATGAAAGGAACGTTATCTAAGGTGATCTTGCCTGATATCCTCACAGTCCTGGGGGCTAGTGAAGTCTGTCAGTTGACCATCTGTCAGGAAAATGCTTGGTCAAGTGGTCTGGTGAGAAGGGACTGCATCTGTTTTTTTTTTCTGGCTAACTGGAGGGTCTTCTGGGACAATGGGCACATTTATATCTGGAATGGGATGCACCTGTGCCAGGAAGAAGAGGGATACTTGCCAGGAAAATGGACAGCTCAGTTAGGGAGATTTAAGCAGAAGAGCAACAAAAGGAAGGTGCATATGTTTTGGAGGGAATGTGGTAAATTAAAAAAGTTTGCCTTCAAATGTTTTGTACACAAGGAATGCCTGCTAATTTAGTAACTCAAATAAATAATCTGAGACCCCTAGACATGGTGGGGAATGTCCTCTATAACTAGGGGGTGCGCATTTCAAATAATGTTCAAAGTGCCTTTTTTAATTGTACTGCTTCTTTCAACCAGATAATCACTGGAGGGGGCTGGTGCAAGGGCTCACAAGGAGTAGAAAGAAGATAAAGGGGATCACTGAACAATTAGAATGGACAGTAGTGCAAGGGAGCGAAAAGGGGAGAGTTCCACAAGAGGAGTGAGGAAGCATAAAGGGGCACATTTATTTCAACTGCATGCAGGCCAGTATGAGTTGTGTACCCAGTTAACTGGACAGGATTAAATGTCTGATACATATCGGACATCAGGGAAGGTATAGGGTGTGAAATGAGTCTCTACGCTGATGACTCCAAGATGGGAGCAGTAGTTGAGGGGGAAGAGGGGAGGTTGGCCCTGCAAGGGGACCTGGACTCCCAGGAAAGGTGGGCTCACACCTGGAAATTCAATTTCAATATCACCAAGTGCAAGATGTTACATCTTGGGCAGGGAAACCCTAAACACAGATAAACCCTGGGAGAGGAGGGCGCTGGAGGCCTTAACAGGGGAAAAAGGCCTAGGGGTCATGGTGGATGCATGTATGAGTAACTCTGAGCAGTACAGGAGAGCTGCTAGCAAAGCAAACAGGATGTTAGGATGCATCATAAGGGGGATCACCTCTAGGAGCAGAGAAGTGATTCTGCCCTGCACAATCAACTGGTTAGACCACACCTTGAGTACTGTATACAGTACTGGAGACCACACTTGAAGAGGGACATGCAGCTTCTGGAGAGGGTACAGATGAGGGCAACTAAGATGATATGAAGACTAGGGGATTTGACGTATGAGGACAGACTTGAGTAACTTGGCCTGTTTTCATTGAAGGAGAGAAGAGACGGGGGGACATGATTGAGGTCTTCAAGTACTTCAAGGATATAAATAGGGTAAACACAGAGGGGATCTTTAGACTAAAGCAGGGAGGTATCACCAGAGGGCATGGTTTGAAGTTGGAAGGTGGAAGGGTGAGGGGGGAAAAAGGAGGAAGGTTTTTCACTGAGAGGGTGGTGGAACCTTGGAACATGCTGCCCGGTGAGCTGGTTCAGAGATCTACAGTGGAGGGCTTCAAGACAGGGTGGGACAGACACAGAAAGTGGATGTATCAGATGATGGCCTGGCCCAGGGGGCTGGGGATGGATGATAGGGGTTTCTGGAAGACAAGGGGAGGGGTCTCAGTACCCAACTAGGGATCTGAGGTTCAAGCAGACATGATAGACCATAAGGCCTAATCTGCTGGCAATTAGTATGTTAGTTAAAGGACAGGAGTGAGTGAAGCTCATGAAAACCTGGTATGGGAAGCAAAACAACTGTAACAGAAGGATAGATGCCTACAGGCTATTCCTGACAAAATAGGGGATGATGTGGTTCTCTTCATAATGGAAAGAGTCACTGTGGAAGACAAGAAGGACATTAGATGGGGGGACAGCAACAGAGTCCACTTGGGTAATGTTAGGGGGAAAGGAAGGTAAAAGATTCGCAAGGGAATCAGTAACAGTAGCACAGCCACAACACGTGGACACAGTTCTCAAATTGCATTTAAGAAACCTTCTTTAAATGCAGAGTAGTGTCAAAAAACAGGAAAGAAGACTTACAATACAGCAGCCCCCAACAGAGATGCTGGTGCAACACAGACTAGACATCTGACTGGTTTTGTGCCATCAGTATCTAATCAGGGAGTATGGCCACTGGCAAAGGTGTCATAATACCTTGGGCAAACTCCACCTACCATGCAACAGCTTATTACACGTGCTCCCAACACCCGTGGTATAAGAAGTGCATCCAAGCTCACCTATTAAGTCCCTTTCTGCTGCACGACGGTAGCGCAGCAGGCATTTATGTTTAGAGCGCCCAACTGGTTGAATGAACTCCCATTGGACATCATTAATGAACTCAAGATAGAATCATTCAGAAACAAATTCTGGCAACACCTTACTAAGCTTAGCAGCTGTGACTGCCCCACCTAACTGCTGCCCTCTCTCAGTCTTTCCCCAACCTATCTTATGCCGCTCAATCCCTCTAGTTTGCATGTACTGCCTTCTTTCCCATCCTCCCTAGAACCTTCTCCTCTTTATGCCCACCCCTTTAGCTACTACTCCCATTTCCTAGAACCATCATCTTGTCACTTGCTACCAACCCTATGCTTTTAATCCCACTCTGGCCTTTACTGCCTCAGCTCTGGCCATCCTCTATCCCCTCCCTTCCCCTCCCCTCTATTTCTCCTCACTGACTAAGTAAATTTTTAACAGCTTTGTTTTACTGCATTAATTCTTGTTACCGACTGGAAACCCTTTGAGTTTTATTCTCAGTCTAATCTTCTATTGTGGCTGTATGCCCTCTGCTGTTAGTTCTGCCTGCAAGCTTGCTCATGACAATGTCATCCTAGCGACTGCACCTTATTACTATTACCTCTTGCCTGTACCAGCTGTAACCATTGCTTGCACTTGTTAAATTTTTACGTATGTAATTGGTCTTATCAATCTTGTTTCTGTACTTTGTAAATGTCCATTTGTTGTATAACTGTTCAGCTCTGACATGGAACCTTTGTAAAAGAGTCTCTGGCTTGAAGACATTGTAATTCTGAGAAATAAATTAAATAATACATAGAATTTAAAAGTAATACTGTGCATGCCCATGAACAAATTAAAAGGAAAAACATGACAAAAAGACAGTCTATGAATGCTGGAAAGAGATGAGTAACCTCCAGGTGAGACAGGGGTAAAGAGCAGCACTGAGTGACTACTAAAATAAAATCAGAAAGTCATAGAATGTCTGGACACCACAATAGCAGAAGGAGCTACAGATAACACCAAAGCCTTCTTCCGGTACATAAATGGACAGAGGAAAGCTGAGAAGAGGAATGGACTGCCGAAATAAAAGGGAAGGAGTAGAATCCGTGTGTAAGCCAGTGGTGATTACTGAAATGATGAATGAATAAAGGCTATTCTTCAGTGTTCACCAAAAGGTCCCAGAAGAAGGGGGACTCCAGTGAAGGGCATGGCAACAATGGTAACCATAATGCAACAAGCGGATATCATGCCCTCCTTGGTAACTGACTGCCTGGTAAAATGTTCTCTGTGTTCACATTTCCCTAGCCAATGCCATCCCATCGCTGTTCCAGGAGATTCTGTTGATTCTGAGGGGGTGGCACTTCCAGCTTAAACTTCTATCTGTTTCCAATGGTCCTCCTTGGAGTGGCCTGTATCAGAGAGGCTGGAACAGAGTGAGAGGCTAAGGAGGGAGGCTAAGGGGGGGAGGTCAAATATTTAGTGCCAGGTAGTCAAATAACAATGCAAGCACAGCACAAATGTTTGTGCTCTGCTTGTGAATGATATATTCAGTTGGATAGCGAGTGGTGCTATCTGAATGAATATTGGGACATGTTGGTGCAGCACTAAGTGCAATTGTGCTGTCACAGCATGGACATTGTTGGTATATAGCCACAGGGAACTGCTGCCCTAAACAGGATAGCACAAAGTCCCTGTAGGCTATATTCAAGGCTCCTAGAATTCTACAGCTGCAGAATTTTGCACAGAACTTGTAAACTACCACAGAACTTGTGCTGTGTCTCAGAATTCACTGCTCTTGGTGATTCTTTATTAATATTTCTGTTTACCCTTAGAACCTGGTTCCCTTCCTTCTCTTTTTATATCCCAATCCCCTCTATGCTCGGAATGTGGTATTATCAATGCTATAACATCATATATTAATGAAATGGTTGCATTCTGCCACAGAAATGAATAGTCACTTATCTACCACAGCTCCCACTGCCAGGCACGATGATATTTGCTCAACCTGCACTACAGCCTAATACAGTTTTCAGTATTACGTTATTACACTAGGGCCAACTTAAACAAAACCTTGACAATAGCATAGACCTGTTATGTCCATACCTTACTTTGTTCAAACTTATTTTTGCCTTTAAAGTACAGACATGCCATCTGAAATAAACAACTGGTAAAATGAATTACCCTGTCATTTTTGAGAAAAATAAAGTAATTATACCCAGAAAAGTGAAATATAATAATGTGTAGACCTGTTGAAAGAACAGACCTGTTAAATAAATAACTGCTGTACACATTTTTGGCAGGGTTACTGATTACATATTGTCATTGGTTGATATATTCACCTAAAAGTTATGGAGAAATGTTGTGTGCAGGGCCAACTATTGGGCCAGAGGGTAGCATATTGTGTTCTCATGCCAGCAACTTAGGTTCAGAGATGAACTCTGGGAGCTGGCTGGGCAGCCCAAGGACTGGGGAAAATATCATTACTCTGAGCATGGGAAGGTATGGCACAGTGTTTTGTCACACAAGGTACACATTGTGATGGGCTGGAGAACTTTGTCTCACAATGGGTTCACGTGCATGTCATGGCCTGATCATGTTACGTAGTGTGTCGGGGAAAGCAGGATGACATGAAAAATTAGTTTTGCAGTATCTCTTCTAATCTGTTTATTTCATTTCCAAAGAGACCTGTATGAATGAGGATACAATTTCATGGAAATAAAAAGAAATATATATATATATATATATATATATATAGGCATGAATACAGTATTCGAGAGACTCATACCTACTGCACATTGACACCCTGTAACTTTTTGCTGAATTGTTAAAAGGTTCACATGACGCACCTAATTTGTAGTCCCACATTAGGAGAGATATTAAACATATCATGACCCAGTTTGGTTCCACTGTGTTCTTTCAGTTTTATCACAAACATCGATTTACCCCTTCAAATAGGGTTCCATTTTGTGACATTGCATCCATTCCCAATTTAAGTATTTAAGTACAGCCCTTTATTGTGCCTTAGAAACCCAGCTGTTGTTAATGTGTTATCCAATTACTTCATTTAAGCCTCCCCCAAGAACTCCCTGTACAGAATAAAAGTTTTTGCCTTTTATTTAATCATTTTATACAGCTGTAACATCCAGTACATGTAGTGTCTATCTAGTACCTCATCCTAAGCAGACTGTGCCTTTAATTTGCATGAACTGTGGTCCAAAAGCATTATTGTGTCTGGTGACCTTCTTTTTGTTACTGACATGTTGCCAAAACCTAGCAGTTTGTTATAAGTCATTTATTTAGAAAATTCCCTTTTCCCATGGCGTGTTATTTTTGTGTCCTTTTGTTACCCACGTTACTATTGGTTCCTCCACTGGCCCTGAATGTTGAGAACCAGAAATGCATGCTGACACCTTCAGTCATCACCCCATGGCTCTTTAAAGCTGTGGAGCTGGTGGGTCTGCATTCTTTGTACTGCCACCTACATTCTGGACAAGACATGTTGTCCTCCTGAAGTTTGGAATTATGTACATTACGGGCACTACAGTGGGCTATTCTCTGTGCATCTCAGCTGCTCTTTTGTTCCCCGGTGTGTCAGATGTCTGCAGATTGTAAAGGTACACATTTGCTTTTTGGGAAACACAGAGACATGTAGTCGGACCTTGCCTCATGGTCCCAAGATGCTGGGCTCGGGGTTTGAAGGGTGGGGTAGGGGCAGAGAGAGTTGATTATAAAGCATTTTAAAGTTGAACAACTGCAGGTTTCCTAGATTAAACGGTTATACATATTTACCTATTCGAGTCTCTACATGGGGATCATTCTGTGTGGCCTGGTCCCTGTGGGGGGGGGGCATTTTGTGTGATCCTATTCTCTATCAGGGGCCCCTTTAATGTTACTGTTGCTAAATAGTTTGTTCTGTACTGGACAAAAAAACTGCAGTTTTGAGGAGTATATCAATTGAACCTGGTTAGTGCTGGGGCTCATTTTGTATTAGGCATCAGAACACCATATCTACAGTTTGGAGTGTTCTGTAATGAGAAATAAATTACATGCTGTATTGGGGAGTAAATGAATAGGACCTGGTCTCTGCAGGTGCTCAGTTTGTGTAGACCTGATCTCTTTAGGGGCTTATATTGTGTGGGAGGCATCAGAACACCAGAACTACCTTTAAACTACCTGCTTATCTGCTAAACTTAGAAAGAAATCCTGGTTAATATCATATTTATTTTTGAAAAAACACTTCTGTAGAACAGAAAAATGGTCAGCACTCCAAACCTACTCACAGTACTCATTTATTTCATGTGCAAGTGCATCAAAGCCATCTAGCAGCAGAAAAGCAAATAACGGCAGCAGTAAATCAAGCGTTGGGTAACCCACAAATTTCTCAGATCCACAGGAGTCTATAAGATGGCAACTTTTTTAAAAAACATATTGCACCCATCGACTCAACACTGAACACCCAAACGCCAGCACAGAACCATTTACATTTCAGCAATATGTCTTGTGATCATTAGGTGTGCCCTGTGCTGCATATTAGGACAAGAGTCTAGCATGGCACATTAAACAAGTACTGAGATTCACTGCAACAGTAAAACAGGCCTAAAAGGGCACAAACACCAAAAATGGATGTAAAATGACTATAATTGATGGTAACCAGGTTACAGTCACCAAAAACATCAACCTTGTTCATTGTTCTTGTGCAGTTTTAGGCTCATTTGGCTGCTGTTGCAGTGTATCTCAGTAACTGGGCTATGTGCTACATGGTATGGGGGTAATCATATCAGATGACCTTAAGGTTAGCAAGCAATGTAAGAAGGCAGTAGGGAGGGCTGGGGGTATACTGGGATGCATAGGGAGAGGCATCACCAGCAGAAAACAGGAAGTTGTTATCCCTCTGTACAGACAGTTGGTGAGACCCCATCTGGAGTACTGCATCCAGTTCTGGAGACCCCATCTCCACAAGGACATAGACGGGATAGAGGCAGTCCAGAGGAGGGCAACTAAAATGGTACAGGGTCTGCAAGAGAAGCCATATGAGGAGAGACTAAAGGGGCTTAATATCTATGCCCTTGAGGAAAGAAGGGAGAGGGAGGACATGATAGAAACTTTTAAGTACCTCAGTAGAATCAGCAAAGTCCAAGAGGGTAGCATCTTTCAGAAAAAGGGACGTGCAAGAACAAGGGGACACAATTTAAAGATAGAGGGGGGGCGATTCCGGGGCAATGTGAGGAAGTATTTTTTTCACAGTTAGGGTAGTGGATGCATGGAACAGCCTTCCTGAGGAGGTTGTGGGGTCTAAAACTGTGGGAGAATTCAAGAATGCATGGGACAGACATAAGGCAATCCTTGTGTGGGGTAGGAAGAAATAGGCTGTTGGTTAACTAGGATCTGCGGCCTATCTTGTAGGTAGGGAAATAGGCAGACTAGGTGGGCCAAGCGGTCCTTACCTGCCGTCAAAGTCTATGTTTCTATGTATGCCTTAAATGGCTTCCATAGCAGTACAAGTGAAGAAAAATGCTGTTTTTTTCCTTACTGGGATGATTGCTGTTAGTGACTGTTAAAGTGTTACCCTTTGTTCTGTATTTTTTTTTTCATTCAGGTTTTGGTGTGCACTTTTAGGCTTACTTTACTGTTGCAGTGAATCACAGCAATTGTTTAGTGTGCCATGTGCTGCATGATAGACTGAGGGGCTAGCATGGCATATCAAACAATTACTGACATTAACTACAATAGCTGAAGAAACCTAAAAGTGCACCCTCTCCCAAAATGCACTGGTTGCCATATGCACCTGCAGGACCATACTGTGGACACAGTGAGTGACAGTACCATGGAGGGGTCCATTTGACAACAGGAAGGGGCTGTGTCTTCAGTTGTGGCTGTGATCTGGGGGATGACATCATTAGTAACAGGAATAATTGTGTATATCTGCACCATACAAGGGGACCATGCAAAATTACCTTGCACTCTGTGATTACAGGACTTCATCAGATTTCAGGTCCATGACTTTCCATTTGTGTTGTGCCAACCTCAGAAAATCTCCTGGACACAAACCTTGTTTGCCCATAACAGGGCTTTGGAATATGGACATCTGCCCAAATCTGGGTTTGTGCAGAAAACTAAACTTTGCACATGGGCAAGCTTTTGAAGATCTGGCCCCTGAAGTCAGTTTTAATTTCATTTTCATTTCTTAAACACATTTTAAGATTGAAGCAACCCACTCAAGGGTGTAGTTCTATTAGTAGAAGTAACCCACTCCAGGGTGTGCAGTTATTAGGGATTAATCAATACCCGAGTGCATTGTGAAGCATGAGGCTGCTGGCTGAGTGTCCTCCACAACACCCAGTGAGTTGATTAATCCCGATAACCGCACACCCTAGATGAGCTATTATACTACAACAGAGGTGCACTACAAAACAAGGAGAAAGCAATATACATGTTTTTTCTCCTTTTATAAAAGACAAGCAAATTACTGTATTCTGCTGCCTAAAAAATAGTCCCCAACAAAATGGCTGTCATGCACATACAAATGTCAGAAGGAAAGTGTTGCTATGCTTTCTCTGATATTTGTTGTGCATGATATGCCTTCTGAGATAGCACAGTAGCTCTGAAGTGCAAAATATGGAGTTGCCTCTTGTGGTACAGACATGGTGTCTATACCTCCACTGGTTTAGCTGCTCTGTCTCTCTGTCTGTGGTTACAGTAATGCATGGCAAGCAAGTAAACATTTTCCCCAGCAGTGCAGTCACACAGTCTACCAGACTGTATTCTACCAATTAAGAAATGGCAACTAATGGGACTCAGAGCTTGCAGGTCTTGCTGGAACTCTGTTTCTCTGTCCACCAGCATAAAGCTCACTTTCAGATCATGACATCATTGGGGGGGGGTCTCCCTCTCTTCACACTGTTCCATCTGACTTTATGCCACAGCTATGAGATTTACCTGTCAATCTGGCTGTGCAACAGAAAAATGACCATGGGGACCACACACTTCACTCTGGGAACAAGATTGGGTAAGAAGCAAGACTACAAACTTTGAACACTACAGCTACTGTTGCTGCACTGCCTGGGACTACATGGCAGGCCTCAGCTCTCACTCACTAAGCAGGGATAGTAATGGCTGCTCCACAGACTGCAATTTTGCACTATAACAGGATCAGAACAGAAACACAGGCTGATCTCTCAGAGGGAAGGTTCACCACTAGCTGTCATATATTGTGGAGTAAGCAATGGTCACCTGATGGTTGTTTACCACTCACCTGCCTTTATTTACCCCATGTTATAAATCACTAATACACTTTCAGTGTTTTGCCTTCAGCCTTGAATATCACAAGCAGCAAGGGCATGCATTAATCCCAAACACCCCCATTCATCTCTTAAAGATATAGTTGGTTTCCCTCTGTGTTATTGTAGGCTTGGGACCAGCTGCTATATGTAATAGACAGACTAGGTGAGATTCAATCCATACTACACTGTAACATAAAACATTCATGAATATCTTAAGTTAATATAATGTTGTGACTACAGTACAATCTTCAAAATGTTCAAAAAATGTTATACCAAATATGCATAGTATGACAACCATTTTTTAATTGAACATTAGCAATAACTTTTGGTATGACTTAGTGAGACACTTGGTATGATACTGATACTACTGTTCTGGTGTCCATGTTACTCATGTGACTTCTTGCATTGTGTCTGTGTTTCTCGTGTGAAGTCCTGTGTAGTCTGAGTTACTCACGTGACATCCTGTGGAAAAAACCCTTGTAAATAAAGTATAATTCACTTTCTGAAAATTCAGTGATTTCGGTCTTTTCCTATGAGGGTAATATACTGTAGTTGTGCAAAAAAACTATGGGCTAGAAAATCAAGGACATGAATGTGGTAGCCAAACTTAAACATGTCCAGATTTGGGCATACTGTGATCAGGAAACATATTGTGGCCTAATTACCAACAAGTTAAGTTTATGATAAAAAACTGAAAAGTTAGATATTATGCTACATAAATAGATACCACAGACATAGTAATGTCAAAAAATATATGTTTGATAATATGACAAATTTGCTGTCAAGGACACGATGTTACTCACGTTACGTTGCCCTTGTGGGAACTTTTAATCCCATTTTTTAGCACCTCTGAACTACAAACTATCTTTATATTGGGGACTGAAATACTACCACATGCACCCAATGTAAATATAATATGGTTATGACAACTGGCCCAAATAAATTTTGGAACCTGATTGTCACACTTTGTCTCTCGAGTAGCATATTGGTACCTATATATATATATATATATATATACATATATATATTATAGTGGTGCGGTTCAGTGGTCACTTCTATGTTAAACACAACATTTTGTGTGTTAATAACTTTGGACCCATTCAATGGATTTGCCTGAAATTTGGTATGTGCAGTGGGACATAGTAGATCACTTGACCTGCTGAATTGTGTTTTGGTTGGACTTATGGTCTTTACATACGAAAATGCTGAAAAATGCAAAATTATCCATTTTTGGAGGCAGCTTTGGGGATTTTGGACGTGGCCCTGCATGGCCATTGTGTGGCATGCCAGTCTGTGAGATGACTCATTTGAAAGGGCATTCATGGATAAACATGCCGCTTTTTGTTTGGTGAATAACTATTCAGGCATTCAAAAGTTATGCCACTTTTAAATTCCCATTATAAGTCAATGGGAAAATTTATGTGTATGTTTTGCGAACAAAGAATGGGATTTTGGCCTTCTCATCCCACCTGGTGATCAAAGAATTTGCAGCCTCGCGGTTCAAGAATCTTTGTCCCCCAGAATTTTAAAAATTCCTTGATCGTGAGGTCCGCCATCTTGCTTTTAAATTTCTGAAGTAAAACTTGGATGGGTTTTACTCAGGGTACTCCGATCTATCGAGCCATGCCTTTGGTTTGATCCAAATTGGTCAAAAAATAGAGTTCTGAGCTTTTAAAATCTTTAATTCGTGGCTCGCTATGATCTTTGATCGTGAGCCTGCAAATTCTTTGATCTCGAGATTCTTTGATTGCAATCGTGCATTGCGAGCGAGGGAGGAGATGGGCAGATTTTAAAATCTATTTTCTCAACCCAGGGGTACCCTAGGAAGTCAAATGAGGGTGGGTTTTGTTCAGGGGGCTTCGTTCTGCCCCATCTGAATAAAACAAAACATGTTTTCAATATCCCTGGTAGTCTAGAGCCCTCTCCCATCATGATAAAATAGATCATGATCTCTAATTCCCTGGTAGTCAAGTGACCCCCCATGTGTATTTCATAACTATTGCTTTCCTATATCCCTGGTAGTCTAGTGGCCCCCCTGATCTGTATAAAATTATTATAGTTGTTCATATCCCTGGTAGTCTAGCGGCTGTTCTGATGATCTGATGTTTGGCAGAAGCACTTGCTGCTGAATACTCACTGAGGTATTTACAGATAACTGCCAGACACAGAGACAGCATGCATGACAGACAGATACTGCAGGACTTCTCTGACACTACAGCGGCATAATGGAGGTGAGTGACAGATGTCCAGGGCGGGGAACGGGGGGTGAGATGAAGACAGTGACGGAGAGTAACAATACCATCCGCAGAATACATCAATCAGGGTTGGAGGTCCATGAGACAGATGCCTGAGGACACACTGTGACCCATTCACAGACACGCAGTCCTGCACCTCTGTCACACTGTTACAGCTTCCTCTCAACTGCACCTGTATGCTTCTGTAACAAGTAACTGGGTTATGGATGTACTCCATATCTCTGCAGCGACTGTGGCCATATAACCCAGTTAATTGATGAATGTCAGGGGGAACACACACTATGGGATAGTACCACTATAGTTTGTACACTGCATCACTGGGGTGAGAGGTGGGTGGCCTGGGGTAGGGAAACAGTGCAGTACTTAGCCAGTGGTCACAGACAGAAAGTTCAGCAAGCTAAGATACACAGTGCTGTAGGTGTCTGCTACTCTTACAGCTCAGCTGCCACTCACTCCTGCTACCTGAAACAGTGTAGCTACCACAGAATGTCTTCCCACTTCTCAACACTACTGTGATGACATGTGGATGATCACCGCTACAGACAGACACAGTCTACCAATTGACACCATGGCTCGCATTGATCGCTCTTCCCAAAGGTCCATGGGGTGGGTAGGTGGGTCCTTACTCCATGCAACAAAATAGCAGTGACCATCCTGCCTCTTTGCTTTAGAGCTCCTAATACACACAGTCGGCAGCTGGCTGTGGAGGTAAGAGAGGGCTGTACCAGTCGCCGGCTGGGGAAGCACGGCTGGGTGGGGGGGCCACTAGACAACAAGGAAACTGTGGATTGTTATCTATTTTATTATGATGGGGGGGGCCGCTAGACTACCAGGGATATGAACAACTATAATAATTTTATACAGATCGGGGAGCCACTAGACTACCAGGGATATAGAAAAGCAATATTTATGCAATACAGATTGGGGGGGCCACTAGACTACCAGGGAATTAGAGATCGTAATCTGTTTTATCATGGTTGGGGGGGCCGCTAGACTACCAGGGATATTGAAAAGTTGATTTTTTTAATTCAGATGGGGCAGAACGATGACCGCTGAGCAAAACCCACTCTCATTTAACTTTCTAGGGCACCCCTGGGCTGAGAAAATAGATTTTTAAATCTGGCTGTCTTGTTACTTGCTCTTTGTTCACAAGTGTGCAAATTCTTTCATCGTGAGATTCTGTGATCGCGATCATGCATCGCGAGTCAGGGATGAGATGGCCAGATTAAAAAATCATTTTTCTCAGCCCAAGGGTATCCTAGAAAGACAAATGAGGGTGGGTTTTACTCAGGGTGCTTTGTTCTGATGAACCATGGCAGTGGTTTACAACAATTCTTTGAATTTTTTAAATTAGAACAGTTTTTATTGTTTGGTCGTGACCCTGGAAATTCTTTGATCACGAGCCTGCAAATTCTTTGATCGTGATCGTGCATCGTGAGTGAGGGATGAGATGGCCAGATTAAAAAATCTATTTTCTCAGCCCAGGGTTACCCTAGGAAGTCAAATGAGGGTGGGTTTTGCTCAGGGTCTTCGTTCTGTGGAACCATGGCGGTGGTTTACCGCAATTACTTCAATTTTTTTATTTATAGCAATTTTTATTCTTTGTTCATGAGCCTGCATATTCTTTGATCATGAGCCTACAAATTCTTTGATCATGAGATTCTTTGATAGCCATCTTTGATCATGGGCGGGGAAGGGGGGCAAGATGGCCAGATTTTTTATAATGAAATAGATAGGGAAATTTTATCAATCTTTAAGATTGAATATCTCAGAAATGGTTAGGTCTTTTTACTTGAAATTTGGAGGATGTTTATGGCATGTCCTGTAGATGTGAATTATGGTATTAACATGTCGGAGAAAGTTTTTTTGTGGAGCTATTGCGTGGCGCCCTTTATGTGCTGTGGACAGTGTTTTGGATTGTGCTGGTGGCTTGAAATTGATAGGGTGCCTAGCCTTAGTGTCAGGATGTAGTTTTCAGTTGTTGTGTGTGTTAAATGTCAACAGGTGTGGAACTGTGCCACTCTGATGAATGAAAATTTCAAATTTTTACATGTTATATCTTGGACACAGTTTGGTCTCTTTACTTGAAATTTGGAAGATGTTGACAGCATGTCCTGTAGATGTTAATTGTGGTGTTTACATGTTGGACAATATATTTTTTGCAGAGATATTGCATGGTGACGTTTACACTTTGTGGATAGCATTTTCTATTGTTCTACTAGATTAACATTTATTTGGTGTCAATGTACTTTTTAGTCACTGGGTTTGTAATGTGGCCTGATTCAGGCCCCATGCTCCCACCAACTTGTACAACTTTCTAATTTTCTATTCTTTCTTAAAAAGTAAGGACATTCTATGCAAAAAACTTCATTAGTGCATCAATTAGGGTTCTTCTACAATGAAGAAAGTGAGGAAATTCAATTTTAGGGTTTCCATCCCTTGCACCCCACCCCCAGCCTGCCCCCACCAACAGGCATTGGGGTGTGCGTTGGGGTTGTTGGCCCTAAATCTCACCCCATTGTCCTACACTGTACCACCTCAGCTTGTTTACATATCGGATGGGGTGAGAGTTAGGACCGATAACCCCAGTGCACACCTGATGCCTGTTGGTGGGGCGGGCTTGGGTGGGGGGGTGCAAGGGTGAGAACCCTAAAATCGAATTTCCTTGCTTTTGTCACTATAGAAGAACCCTAAGTGATGCAATAACAATGTTTTTGTATAGAATATATATACATATACACATACAGTATCTCTCTCTCTCTCTCAATATATATGTGTGTGTGTGTGTGTGTGTGTGTGTGTGTGTGTGTGTATATATATATATATATACACACACACACTACACACAGACATACACACATATTTTTATGCATGTTACAGATTGCATATAAATATATAAGTGATACACAGTGGGGAATCTCATGAGTGGTGTAGACAGTACATATAAATATGTAAATGATACACAGTGGGGACCTCATCAATGGTATAAACAGCATGAATATATAAATACCTTATTTATCACATAAGGTCCCCTCTACATATTTCATTTATGCAATAGACTAGGACCTTAAGGGACAGATATTTTTTTTGCCTTTTTAAGCGTAAAATTATTTCTATAAGTCTGTTATTTTTTGAACTAGTGTTACTGTGCTTTCTCCGATCCTGATTGCTATAACTATTGCCATGAAAGTGAAGTCAGGATGACAAGATGACACTGTGATGTGGTAGTCCATCAGTGCCACGGAAATTCTGCAAAAGTTTCAAACTACCATCGCACAAGTTCTGTGGCAAATGGTAATCTTGCAGCAGAACTTGGTTCCAATGTGCCACAGAAAAGTAAGGGACTTGACTATATTTAACCACAACATGCACATGAGCCCTTCCTGTGTGGCTGAAAATCATCAAAGCTCAATTCAGTGGCCAGCAATGCTCTCCACTCACATCCTCATCCATCTGTCTTATGACTGTAAGTGAGCTGGTCACCCGGGTAAGGGTGGGGCTGCAGGAAGGTGGTATGTGAGCAAACAGGCTGAATGGGATGACAGTGGACCACCACTGCTTTGTTGTAACTTTGTAAACAAGCTCTCAGGTGGTTGGGGGGAGCCACTGGACAAATGCTAAAAAAGGAGGGATTGATGTTGGTTGCTTAACCCTCTATTAGAAATGAAGGTAATGCAGAAGAGACTCATTCAGTGATGCTAAGTCTCAGTATTACACATAAGCAGGGAAGGGAGACTCTAAAACTCCAAAAAACAGTGAAAATATGTATTTTTTATTTAAACAAATGTTTGAATGCCACCTATAGTGTCCAGTCAATGTTTCCTGGCTGAAGGGGCCATTTCCTGAGGGCCCACGGTGATCCTGTTTTGTAAAACAGAAAAAAGAAAAATTGGTATTCACATTTTTAAAGCCTAATTTTTCTTAAGATGACCAAATACATACTCATTTTGAGCTGCATCATTCTACTTATAATTATAATTTAATTTGTAAAAAGCATGGCTGTGTTTTATCTCAATCGAATAGGTTCCCACTGCCCCCTGGTAACTCCCCAGACACCATGGAGGTCATATCTCCCAACCTCTGAGCAACTTGTTCATCATACGTAAATACTGTACATTGTGTCAAATGCAAACTATTTTTAAACTTTTAAACATCTTTTAAATTACACTGCATCATAAAACCATTAGTGATATTTGTTCTGATTAAACAAACACCCTAGGTATCGCTTCCACCAAAAAAACATTTTTATATATTAATGTGAAATAGTGCAGATCCATTAGGGAAACATATTTGTACAAGCATTGGGCCCTGTCCAGTATGAACTGCATGTGCAAATGTATGCCTTTGGTATCAGCATGAAAAGTGAAAAGGAACAGTGTACAACAGTACTCTGCTGGTAACAAACAACTAGAAGCAAAGGGGGATCTATTAAACAGGGTAGTATCTTTGCACCTAGGTGCAATTTTCCAATGTCAGGATAACATTGACTCCACAAGGTATGAAAGGAATTATGAAACCATCTGAATGCCACTTTGTTGCAATTACCAGCTATACCCAATGCCTCTTCACCTTTGCATGTGTGGAGGCATGTTGTAGAGAGTTGGTCATTGCTCCTTCCCTCCCTCACCCAATCTCCATTGCAGTTAGAACTATATCGCAAGTAGTCCTGTGGTTCTCCTTCCCAGTCCCTGTTCTAATTTTACCTTTATCCCTGGCAGTCTAGTGGTAATATCATATCATTCAGTCCCTGTCCTTGTAGTGCATATAATGTTTTCCTGGGAATCTAGTGCTACCTCCACTCCTGCCTAATCCCTGTACTCATAATGCATATACCCATGGTGGTCTAGTGATACCCCCTCCCATCTGATCCTAGTTCCAATAATACTTATATCCCTGTCAGTCTAGTGGTATCCCTTTCCAACCCTGATGCCCATTGTCCCAATGTGTATATCTCAGGCAGTCCTATGCAACTCCCCTCCCACCCCATTGTATAACTAAGTAACTCTCCTCCCAGGCCCACCCACAACTATTTCTACAGTGCATGCTTCCATTATTCCTACTGGTGGTTGGCCAAGATAGTGTGAATAGGGTCTGTGCCAGTTGCCATCCTCCTCTGAACAGCAGATAATGTTGAGTTTCTTGGAATGAGTCAGGTGGTAGGCGAGTGTGAAGGGTGCTGGGGACTCAGTGGGTAGGCCAATGAAGTGAGTATGCTTCATTACACAATTGGAATTGGGTGTGAGAAATGGATAACATTGGACTACCTGGGGTATATACACAGTGACAACAGGGATCAGGTGGGAGTGGGGTACCAATAGGCTGCCAGGGATATCTGCATTATGGGAATGGGGACTGAGCTGGGAGGGGGTACCACTAGACTGCCAGAGATATATGCATTACAATCTTCACAGAAGAAACATGCACTAGGTAATTGTGGTGCTTTCAGCCAAACGATAAACTTTCTTGCAAAAGCTTAAGCACACACACACCCCAATAATACTCAGATCCAGAGTTTCTTTCACATATTTATTCCACCAACTGCACACCTGACGCATTTCGGACAAAAGTCCTTTATCAAAGGCTAACACCATCAATACATACATACCAGTTTATATACCACTTCCCCCCCATTATGTCATAATGACGAAATACAAACTCATTGGTTCTTACAACAAAATTATTTAAAGCACCATCACCCTTAAAATCCAAAAGTTATTTTATAAAACATCAGAATTTAAACAGGACAACATTATATAGTCTATACTAAATATTTTAAACTATAAAATATTTTCTTTTAATAGTTAACATATACATTTTTACTTCAAATGAGCATTTAAATAATCTCACCACCAAAATTAATTGATATGCAACATAAGACCTCTTGAATATTGTTACATCAAAGGTGAAACATAACCTAAATCATGATATACATAATTACTTTCTATATTCCAAATAAGGTTCAAGTTCCAGGTGGGCATTAATGCCTGGCTGTTTATAAGCATTCAACCTTAGAATCCATTCATTTTCTTTTCTCAGAATTTTATTCTGATAATTACCCCCTCTTGGGCTGTGGAAAACTTTTTCAATACCCAAAAATTTAAAATCATGTCTTTCAATTTCTCTTTATTATCAAATATATGTGCTGCTGTTGCATAAGTTAGATCCTGTTTGTTTATTTTTTTTATTTTATTTATAATGCAATCAGTTTACAACCTTTGAGCCAGAGGCTCATTTCCAAAGGCACCTCGTCAGGAGAAGAGAAGATAATACAAGTACAAAAATACATAATAAAAGAGAACAATATGCATAAGGATGCAGGCATACATGGATCCAGGGTACAGGTTACATTGAATGCATTATAAGGTGCAGATTCAGGTATTGTAGACAGAAGGGTTGGTTACAGGGTATAGCGGCATAAGTGTATGACATTTGCAAAACGAAACAGTCGAACAAGTTACATGGAATTAGTTACAGAGTCAGCAAAACATATGACAAGGACTACACAGCAGGTAGTTTGATTTGGTAACAGTAGTGCATACTAGTAGGACAATTTAGCAAGCAGTATATTAAGACTCTATCATACATGGTAAGTTCTTGACAGTTGAGAGGAGGTAAGCAGTCGGATATGGCAGTAATGTAGGTGGTAGAAATAAGGCGGTATGGAGAGGGTGCAGCCCAGTGGGCATTGTCAGGGCAAAGGGCGCATGTACACCTGTTAAGCACAGGTGCAGCAGCGCTTGTTGAAAATCTCACTTTTGAGTGCAGTTTTGAATTTGGAGATAGTGGGGATTTCTGAGATGGAGAGAGGGAGCGTGTTGTACCAGGAAGGGGCTCTGTGGCAGAAAGACCTCTGTCCATGTGAGGTCCTAGATCAAGGAACCAGGAAGGTGGCCTTGCAGGAGGTCTGAGTACTGACTAGGGGTTGGGCTAGGGGGAGAGAGGATGTCGGCCCAGGTGGTGAAAGTCCTAGCAGGGTTTTTTTAAGCTATAAGGCAAGTTTGATATTGCAGCCATTCGTCAAGGTTTAGCACTGTTGCCATGTCATAAAGCTGGCATGTATGTGTGAGCCTAGGGGCCCCTGTGATTAGCCTGCATGACTTATTTAGGACGAGGCAGATTTTGTCTAGGGCAGTCATGTTGGCAGCACCATAGACAGGTAGCCCATAGTCAACCAGGGATAATATAGAGGAAGTAACAGCAAGCCGGAGGGCATCGGGGGGAAGACAGTTTTTGTAGCGGTACAAAATACCGAGCCGTATATTGGTAGCAGAGGCAGGCGTCGATGTGGGTGTGGTAGGTGAGGGCTGAGTCAAAGGAGACCCCTAGGTACTTATAGGAGTGGACTTGCTCCAGTTGTTGTTTGGAGTAGGAGAGGATATGGAGAGGGGAGTTGTAAGCTTTGTTTTGAGGGTGGGCAAAGAGCATGATTTTAGATTTTTTAAGATTTAAGACCAATCTATGCTCTTTAAACCAGGTTTCAGTGTCATTATAGGAACGTTGCAGGGGAACCTGGAGGGAGGTGGGGTTATGGTCGGTGGCGAAGATGACAGCGTCATCTGCATACAGCAGAATTTTCCCAGTGCATGCACTGGGCAGGGTGTTAAGGTATAGCGAGAAGAGTAGAGGTCCCAGGATGGAGCCCTGTGGAACCCCAGAGAGGATAGGACGTGGATTGGAAAGTGTCCCACCAATATTGATACGTTGGAAGCATGCGGATAGGTAGCTCTCACATGTTCTAACACTCTGATTTTAAAGGCTCTTTCTGTTTTTCCAATGTAAAAAGCTCCACAACTACACTTAGCCAAATAAATGACCCCCTGTGTGTTACATGTTATCAATTGATGGTAAAGATTTTCCCCTGTCGACAAATCACATCAAATTCTTTTTCTTTTACTATATAATCACATGCACTACAATGTTTGCACTGTGTACAGCCTATATAGTTTCCTAACCAACTGCTGGTGTGTCCCACTACAGGTGTAAAATGACCTCTCACCAAAGTGTCTTTTAATGTAGGTGCATGTCTGTAAGTTAAAATCAGGGACTGAGAAGAAACCTCTTGTAACCCTGGTTCAACAGCTAACACTTGCCAATGTTTTTTAATAATTTGCCCTACCTGCCAACTTTGAGCACTATCTGATGTAACAAAATGAAACCTTTTACTATTCTCAAACACCACTTTTTTATCTAGCAACAATTCATTTCTATCTACTGCAGCTGCAGCTTGATACACCTTATCTATTGTTTTACTAGTATGTCCCCTGCTGTTAAGGTGACTTTTTAAGGCTATTGCCTCAGTTTCAAAATCAGTTTGCTTGCTACAGTTCCTTTTTAATCTAAGGAACTGTCCTTTTGGTATATTCTCTACTGTATGTGCAGGGTGGCAGCTTGTGGCAAATAATAAGGTGTTTCCGTCAGTGGCTTTCCTAAAGAGATTTGTACTCAATTGTCCTTCCTTCTCACGAATAATCCTCAAATCCAAGTAGTTTACCAAATTTTCACTCACATAATATGAAAATCTCAATTTCTCATTAGTATCATGTAAATAATTGACAAATTCTCCTAACATTTTTTCTTCACCTTTCCAGATTAGTATGATGTCGTCTATAAAACATTTCCATAATAAAACATTACAAAAAAATGGATTTCTCTGGTTATTAAAGACAACATCATATTCCCATTGGCCTACCTATAGGCTAGCCACTGACGGAGCACAAGTGGCCTCCATTGCAGTCCCTTTTATTTGTCTAAAAAAATTACCATCAAAGACAAAGATGTTTTTTGTCAATACATATTCAAGCAATTTTAAAATCACTATTACTTTCTCACTTGTTTTATCACCAGAATGATTTAAAAAATAAGCAGCTGTATCCATAGCCCCATCATGGGGCACATTAGTATAAAGGGCTTCAATATCAAGTGTTACCAACAAGCAATACTGACAGTATACGGTATATGCATTATGAGTGTGAGGATCAGGGCAGGTGTACCACTAGACTGCCAGGGTTATATACATTAAGAGAAAGGGGATCAGTGCAGGAAAGGGGTAACATGGGACTGAAGGAGATACAGATATTATGAGAACTGTGGCAGGGGTGGGACTTAGTACCACTAGACTGCCAGGATCATACTGTATAAATTATGAGAATGGAGATCAGGGCAGGAGTGGGGATGTTATGCTGTCATTACCATGACATGCACACCACTGTTTGCATTGTTAATATCAGGCTCTTGGAAGCAACAAACATTGTTAAGCAGCAGGCTTCTAGCACCTCCAAAACACACTCAGTGTACTACTGATACCTGTATGCAAGCATGTCACCTCATTTGTATAGATACTGTGGTGTACAGGATTTAATGTGACAAAACTAACCACTTAAAGAGCAGCTGACACCTTCAGGAGAACTTTAACAAAACATAACATTTAGACACAGTTCAGCTTGTGATTCACATTAGTTTTGTATTCTTCCACTCCATTATTTATTACTGATGTAATCTGTATAAAAACAGGATCTTTGCTCCTGAATAGTTTATCTATTCCTGTTGCTTTTTTCCTACCTGAGGTCACAATGCCCTTTTTTGACATCACAGTTACTCCCATGGCAACAGATTGTGATGTCACAACAGAGCATTATGACTTGAAGTAGGGAGTAAGCTACGGATGCAGAGAAACTTTAAGGGGAATCTAAGAGATAAGTCATGTACTCATGCAAATTTGCTCAGTAACAAATAAAGAAGAGAAATATATAGAATACATATGGAATGCAAGTTGAATTGTACCTAATTATTATGATTTTCAAAGTTTTCTTTTTGGCGTCAGTTGCTCTTTAACAACACACTAAGTGTACTTTTGACGGTAGCACCCATGTAGAGTGCTGATTATTGAGCACTGCACTTTTGAGCAACTCAATAAGAGCACTCTACAAGACAGCGAGTGGTGCAATACATCGCTATATCCTATATAGTGAGTATAGCAAGGAGCTGTACAACTATTACAGGATATAGGATCCTGTGTGGCCAATTCCTGCTGAGCTGCTCGCATAGCATAGTGGTGTACACCACTGCTTGCAATGCAAGCAGAACCAGGTTTGGGTCTGGCTATGGGTAGAATAATTTTTTCCCACAGAATCCAATAACTTACCCTGTGGTCCGCACCCCCTGCAAGGGGAGGGATGCTTGGGGGCACTGCTCCCCACACAAAAATTTTTGTTTTATGTGCTTTATTAAAGTATTGTAGCAACCATCACTATTTACGACAGTCGGTACAATATCTGTCGCCCTTTTGACTATGGGCTCATATTTGCTCACTTTATGTGATAGACGGTCTTTCAGACTCACCTTTATCACATAAAACCCTTTTGACTATAGCAGTAAATGCACTAACAGGCTGTCAGACATGCATATCCCATTAGCATGGTGCTGGCCTGTTAGCCCTCTACTAATGGTTTGGATATAGGGGCCAATAACTCACATAAGCTGTTCTCAAAACAATTATGTTAGTCCAGTAAAAGGTATCATATGCAACACATGTGTTGTTTGTTTTCCTGTACACTAGGATGTAGCATAAACTGTGAGTGAAAGAGAGTGAGAGATTTAGGATGTACTGCAAATTGTCTGAGGTGCACTAGATGTATTTATTTCTCCTTGTAGTTAATTTAAGTTAATATGTTATCATCTGTACAATGCACTGAGCTGTTGGGGTAAGGTGCTAGAATAATAAGCCTGCTTTGCCAAGATGGTCCCTTTTCTTATCCTTTCTCTGGGGTTGCTTGCAACAATTCAGCTATTAATTCATACATTAAGAACCCCACTTTGTTTTCTAAGCCAGTGAAACAGCCTGCAGCATGGTGAACATAATTAAAACAAGGTACATTTGTACACATTTGGTCTCAGCCTTAATACTGTATGTGCCTGACATTATTTATGGATATCCACCTCTGATTTTTATTTTCATTATGAAGTGAAATGCTGCCTTTGCCCCATCAAATATAATATTACTCTGGGAGCTACAGGCTACAAAACATATATTAATATCTACCATATGTAAGGCAGGCAGTGTCAGTGTCCTAAGGATGGAGACATGCATTACAGATTGTGCCTTCAATCTGGCACTCTAACAGTGGCTTGCTGTGCCGCAGACTGATATATCTGTCCAGATTTCCTGTAAATTCTAATTTTGAGCAGTCAAAGCCTTAACTGCAATTTATCTGATCCATTAAATTCAAAGCTCTTGCTTATCTGCCTCAAAATGTCACATTCAGAGATCATACAGCAGAAACTTCACTGACATACTTCAATGTATTTTAACTGCTCTTATCCTTAAATATGAAAGCAAACTTTGGGATACAAGAGGCATTTCTCATAATCTGTCACTTTCTCCCTTGCCCTCTCTCTCTCTCTGTATCACTCACTCTCAGTCTCATCTCTTTCAGGATGTTTGACTGTTCTCTCTGGTTCCCTTATAAATCTGTTCTTTAAAGAGTTATTATGGTCATCATTAATGATATTTACCCACCCACTCCCTTTTCTGGACAGGTCATCATTAACTCTTTCAGTGCTGAGTATTTTGCACATTATCGATTCTGAATGTGTGTGTGTGTGTGTGTGTGTTATATATTTTTATATATATATATATATATATATATATATATCACACACACACACACACACACACAGTCTCTAAGGGTTAATACAATGCCCTTAACATCACTGCTTCAAATAAAATAACATTTAAATATTAATGTTTCAATTTTACTCAAATTCTCCTACACACGCATACACACACACACACACACACACACACACACACACTGTACATCTATCTGAATGTTCTTACAAATCTGTGTAGCTCCCTACACACTGATCTACTGAAGCAAGACAAACAAATCCAGCTCTGATCAGCCATCATAATTGCATTTGAAAAGTTAATAAAAAAGGGAAAGAAAAAGCTCAAAGCAGGATAAAACAAATCAACCATCAGTAAATAAACCCTCTGCTCTCAATGAACAGAAAGTATACAAACTGATCAAATGAGTATTAAATCGAACAATGTGAAACTTTAGATCTAGCATACCTCAACCTCTAACGGTTCATCATTGGCTAAGCATTATTTTAGTTTTTATTTGTTACAGTACAGGGATTTATTTAACTCCAAAATCTGATTAGCGTTTTGCTCACAAAAATGCTAAAACATTGTGAAAATTCATAGTACTTGCCTCACTGTGTTTAACAAACATAATACTTCTAGAAAACCTATATAAATACTTCCTGTACAGTTAGCATTGTCCCAAGAAAAAAACTGCTAATCAATTATTTAAAACCCTGCAGTAAGATAAATCTTGACACAGAGGGCTTATTAGCTGTTGGATTCCATTCAATCATACTACCTCAAAAAATATATTTTCTTTAAAACAAGGAAATGGATGTGTTTTTTCTTCACAGAATACCACTAGTATTTTCTTATTGCTTTAATCACGTTTAATAGGATATTTATTCTGTTTCATAAGGTATTAATATAAGGGATGCCTTCTTATTTTTTAATCATGTAAGAGTCACACACAGTCTCATCTCATATTAACTAAGTACGTTCAATACCATTAACTATGTACTTTCCATATCTTTTAATTAAAATTGTTCAGTAGCAGATAGGGTTGCTGAGAAGCTGATTGGTCAGTGTCTTCTTTGAACAATGACATTATCTCGAGCATAGCATCACTGCATCAAGATCCAGTAGTCACATGACCTGCTAACAAGCAACACAGAAAATGAATCCGTCCACACAGTTCCCCTTGTGCCAGAACCTATTGGTGGGGGTAAGGGGTGGCAGCACCCCTACTTTTGCAAATTAGCATTCAAAGTGCCACTTTAATGCATGCATGGTCAGATGGGAAGCAACCATGGTCTCTTTTGTAAGTACTACAGTGCCCCCACTTTTTCACATGTTCTGGCACCCATGCCCTCTCATACTGCAGATGTGCCTTCCCCCCCAAAATGAAATTTATTTCCTGAGTTCTTGGCAGATGACACCTCAGTAGTAAAGACAGCTGCTGTGTCAAATTGCATTTTTTTAAAATTAATGCTCAGTTTGGTTCACAAAGCAACTGAAGAGAGCATGCATGCTCACCTCTCGCTTCACTGCTCCCTACAGATTCCCATTCTCCCAGTCCCAGGTTAGCCACAAAGCTCTAGAAAGTTTATTTGCAATATCAGTGGCTAGTCACTTAGTGAAATGTTTTTAAACAAACTGTTTTCTAGAAGCTGAAGCTGACCATTAGTGCAAGCATGACATCTCTCCCTATTATCACAGACTTAACTGAAAGCATTGTCTTCCACTCCCAGCCCAGCCTGCAACTGACTCTTGGTCCCACTCCTAAACTCACTCACAATTCAGAAATGTATAGCTCCCTGCAATGAATAACACTTCACCCCAGACTGGAGGATAGGACAGAGCTGCAGTAACATACAAGTAGTAGGAGAAATGTGCAAAGACAGTAAATTGAGTGAGAGCATCACTTAGTGTTCACAAGAGAAGAACTATTTATTTTCCACATATACCTCCACATTAAAGAAGGCACCATTCTTTTACAATTTTTTTAATCTTTTTTACTAAACAAGCCATTGTATAATAGCAATGATCCACTCCAGGGATTTGTGTGGGTGTGGATTACATCAGTTATCAGGTGTTGAATGAACTCAGCCTGCAGCCTCATGCTTCAACCCCCCCCCAAAATGTATGACATTTTCCACTACAATACACACCCCATCATGCATTATTGCTTAATTATAATGGTTGAGAAGCACCACTAAAGATATATTTAAGTTAGAACCTCAATACTGATTGGCATACACACTTTCTGAGGAAGGATTTCTGATATCTTCAGTACTGGTTTAAACTGGTTCAGTACAGTAGTTTTAAAGTTACAAAGGATCACCCTTCCCATATCCATGTTAAGATTTTTTTTTGAGTGGCTCGCCTAAAACTAAAAAAATAAAAAACCTAAAAAAAAGGATGTGATTTGAAACTTAAAACTCACAGCCTGAAAAGATCATTGCAAATGGTGATGATTTTGATGTTATGGGAATTAAAAAAAAATAAAGAAATGATAAGCAAAATAAAGTGGCCTCACTGCACATGTGTGCAGAAAATTAGATTAAATAACCCAGTTGCCAGTGCTGCCAGTTTTAAAGCATAGAAATGGATGTTGGATAATGTTACTTGTCTTTGCTACACTACTGTATAACTGGCTGATAATGATACATGTGTCAATATAGTATTGTCTTTGTTATTGTTATGAGGTGTAACTGAAAATGAAACTAGTCCCTTATGTTCTTATTTAACCAAATAAATAAAATAAAAAAATGACATATTTATGCATAAGGTGTTTTCATGTGACACACTATAACTGGATACTCAGGAAATTCATAAGTGAAAATATCTGCAGTATTTGCAGCTCTTTATTTCCTTGTTTGCAAGTACTATATGAGGCTTACCAAAATGGTTTTCACAAAACGTTAAGAATTTTAAAAGCTGTTTTTTTGTTCTTGCAAAACAGGACAGTGGCAACAGGGTGAACTGTGATACTTTCAGGTGTCTGAGATAATCTCTAAAAGATGCAGAAACAAATGATTTGATACCTTTTAATGGACCAACATAGATGTAACAACAAGAACAAAGTGCTCTAGCTTTCGGACCAAACAGTCCCTCTTCAGAAGCTAATGGCAGTTGTTTAGAAGATGCAATACTTTTAAAAGCTAGATCATGCAGAAAAAACAGAAAAATTCCACATTGGTTAAAAATACTCATTTAAAAAATACAGAAGATGATGTCAGAGAAGTTTAACAGTACCATAGTACCTTCAGCCAGGAGAGTCCCCTGGTCAAAGGTGCTTGGTGGAAGACACATACAAAGAATCCTACTGCATATAAATTTAATTGACAAAATATAACACTGCTGGAGAAGATGATTCTTAAAACAAGCTATGAGTGTCACAGTTTGTATAAGGATGTGATTACTGAAAAGCAAAACCCACCAAGATTAAAGACATATTAAGATTGTCTTTGGACTCCAAGAAGTTTCAATGCATGCATTATAGACAAGAAATTACCAGTAAAGTTGTCTTAAAAACATTATTGCAAACGGTATTATGTGTAAAACCTAGCTGGACCTGTCGCCCAGCTGTACTCTACACCTAGCTATCATGCCCCATAAATTTCAAAAACTCTAGCGTAGTGACAGGACTTTATAAATGATAATTTAAATATAAATTGCCAGTATTAATGTCAAATAAAAAACTCTAGTAGAGGACCATCAAGGAATGAAGACCATGAAGCCTGATATGTACTGATGTCAGTATACACTGAGAATGTAACAACTTGATGTACCACAAGTGTGTAAGGAATCTGAAAAAGAGATAAAAATGTAATTTCTCTCCTTCTCTTCACACAAACAATACGCCCTATCCCCCCACATTACCATAATTTGGAAGTACTAACAAGGAGATGCTCTCTCTCTCTCTCTTTCATAGAGACACACACACGCAGCAGCATAATGCCACACACACACTTTCTCTCCTAGTGAATCTTTATTCACATCAGTCACTGCAATTCTTCCCCAAAGGAATTCAATTTGTCATGAAATCCTAAGTAAAAGGGCTCATGTATCCTAATACCTACAGAGCAAAAATGTGACACTATTTACTGTAACCATACTACTATCTGCATAGTAACATTTCCAAGGATTCTGGATAGAACTACAATGAAATAAAACTGCCACCCTCCCCAGGATAAGGTAACCAGAAGTAAATATAAAGTATGTGTGTAAGACCAGAGATCTGACAGACCTACTTTTCCACAAATTACAACAATATTAGCTTAATGTAAAAAGATCTGTCCAGGACCCCCATGCAAATGAGATCTCACACCCCAATATGTCCAGAGTTAAAAAAAAATGTGACAGTCTATGAAATCACTCCTGTATGTACAGTAACAGGCTAGGTAATCTGAATATGGTGCAATGGAATCAACCCCACTCCTGGGCAAAGATAAAAAGTAAGGAGGAATTAATATTCATTATGTGTGTGAAGTAAGAATAGTAACTCACTGTAACTCCATGTAGCTAAATAGAGGCCTACCTCAATGTGACAGCAAGCCCCACACCTGTTATATCGTGTCCCTCACAAAACATACCCACACACATACATACATACACACACGCGCACACATCCCACACATGCTGAAGTCCTATAATATGCCAGTCTGAAGAAGAAGAAGTCAGTGGATGTCAGTTTCTGTAGTGTCCCACAAAACCTAGATCAAGGTTTATCCCATCTGCTACCATAATGAGATGTAAAATAAGTTTAATCTCAAAAGCTCGTCTCTGTTGTGTGTTTTCGAGATTTCCTTTTAAGACCATTACTGACATATCTGAAATTGAGTGGTCAGGATGGGAGAAGTGGTGCCCCACTGGTTTTTCAGTCTTCTTTGCTGTAGTAGTATGTCTGTGTGAGTTCATCCGATGTCACCGTATTTGTTCAAATGAGGATGACAGAGATACACATTTGGCTATGTTGAAAAATGCCTTTATTGAGCAGGGACATTCTTCCAGGGAAATTGACAGAGATACACATTTGGCTATGTGTTCAACTTATTTTACATCTCAGTATGGTAGCAGATGGGATGAACCTTGATCTGGGTTTTATGGGACACTAAAGAAACTGACATCCACAGACATCTTCTTCTTCAGACTGGCATATTATAGGACTTCAGGGATATTTCAAGGTGACTCCTTGTCACCACTTCTGTTTTGCCTTGCCCTCAATCCCTTGAGTAGCCTAATCAACAACCTAGGCTATGGATACTGCTTGAACCCCAGAAACAAAAACAATCAACAGCTAACATCTCACCTTCTATTTGTAGATGACCTAAAACTTTATAGTTCATCTGACAAACATTTGAAAGAACAACTACAAATTGTTAAGACCTTTTCTGATGACATACGGATGACGTTTGGCCTAGACAAATGTGCCAAAGCAACATTTGTAGCAGGAAAGTTAACTCATAAAGAAAACATGAATCTGGCGAAGGATTGTGACATAAAAGAACTAGAGCAAGAGGGAGTGTATACATACCTGGGAATAGATGAAGGAGCAACAGCACAACATGAACAAATGAGAGTAAAAGTAAGCAAGGAATATTTTAGAAGGTTAAAGCAAATTCTGAAAACTGCTTTGACAACATGAAATAAAGTGCAAGCTATAAATCAACTCGCCCTTCCAGTTATATCATACAGCTTTGGTGTGATAGACTGGCAACAGAAAGTGTTGAACCAGCTATAAAAACAAGAAAAATGTTTCATGCTCACCGATTAATATACAAAAATCAGTGCATGCCAAGATTATACATCCCAAGGGCAGAGGGAGGCATGAGCCTCATTGAGATTGATTACACATATAGATCCACAATAGTGGGGCTACATACATACTTACTGACATCCTTAGACCCAAATATAGTCAAGGTCTTGCATCATGAAGAAAATTAGCCTAAAATGACTTCACTCATCAAATTAGGAGAAGTCTTCAGAAGGGTAGCAGAGATTGATGTCAGTCCACAAGTAGATAAGGAAATGTCAGCAACAGAAAATGCAAAGAATCAGAAAAAAAGAGTATAATGATAAAGACCAACAGAAAAGAAAAAACAACTGGAAAGCCCATAATTATAGTGGAAAATACAGGGAGCTACTGGAACAACCACAGGTCGATCAAGCCCTGACCCATGAGTGGTTAAAAAGAGGTGAATTTAGGCCACGAGATGAGAGACTAATAATAGCAGGCAAAGACAGTGGGCTACGCACAAGATGGTTCACAAAATCCATAGAAAAAACAGGAGAAACAGACAAGTGCAGGTTCTGTAGTACAGAATTAGAAACAGTTGCGCATCTCGTGGCTGGATGTGAAGTACTCATGGCAGAAGGCCTGTATACTGAAGGACACAACAATGTAGCAAGATTGATCCACTGGAAACTGTGCAAACAATATACAGGTAGCAGAGAGACACTGGAAACATGAACCACAAAGAATCACAGAGAATGAAGAAGTAATGATCACATGGGATCACCCAATACCTACAGCCAAGAAAGTGGAAGCAAGAAAACCCGATATTGTAATACAAGAAAGGAGAACAAAGGTAGCATTGCTGATTGAAATAGCCACCCCTAGTGACTACAGTGTGCTGCGTACAGAGAGACATAAAATCATGAAATACCAAGATATGCAGTCAGAAACCAAACTGATGTGGAATAAGGACACACAAATTGTTCCAGTAGTGCTTGGAGCAATGGGACTAATCAAAAATAACTTTCAGGCACATTTAAATATGCTACCAATACTTGTGACACCTTATGAACTTCAAAAGGAAGCCATTTTGGGGGCGTTGCATGTGCTGAGAAGAGCGTTCTCAGCAAACATCAAAGATTAATATAATACTAATTTCTTGAGTTTTGAATATGACCTGGCTAAAGAATGGGGTCCATTCTTGCCACGGTATTAGAAATCCCTAAACATTTGGAGACACTAACCCCGTGAGAGAAAGCATATTATAGGACTTCGGCATGTGTGGGATGTGGGTGCGTGTGTGTATGTACAGTATGTATGTGTGTGTGGGTATGTGTTGTGAGGTATGTGATATAACAGGTGTGGGGCTTGCTGTCACATTGAGGTAGGCCTCTATTTAGATACATGGAGTTAAAGTGTGTTACTAGTCTTACTTCACACACATAATGAATATTAATTCTTCCTTACTTTTTATCTTTGCCTGGGAGTGGGGTTGATTCCATTGCTTAATATTCAGATTACCTAGCCTGTTACTGTACATACAGGAGTGTTTTCATAGACTGTCACATATTCTTTTAACTCTGTACATATTGGGGTGCGAGATCTCATTTGCATGGGGATCCTAGACAGATCTTTTTACATTAAGCTAATACTGTAGTAATTTGTGGAAATGTAGGTATGTTAGACCTCTGGTCTTACACACATACTTTATATTTACTTCTAGTTACCTTATCCTGGGGAGGATGGCAGTATTATTTCATTATAGTTCTATCCGTAATCCTTGGAAATGTTACTATGCAGATAGTAGTTCAGTTAAATAGTGTCACATTTCTGCTGTCTAGGTATTAGGATACTTGAGCCCTTTTACTTAGGATTTCATGACAAATTGAATTCCTTTGGGGAACAATTGCAGTGACTGATATGAATAAAGGTTCATTAGGAGAGAGTGTGTGTGTGTGTGTGTGTGTGTGTGTGTGTGAGTGTGTGTCTGTGAGAGAGAGCAAGAGAGAAAGAGAGAGAGAGAGAGAGTGCATCTCCTTAAAGCTAGGTATCCCCCCCACACATTATGGTGATGTGGGGGGGATAGGGTGTAATGTTTGTGTGAAGAAAAGGAGAGAAATTACATTTTATCTCTTTTTCAGATTCCTTAGACACTTGTGGTACATCAAGTTGTTACATTCTCAGTGTATATTGACATCAGTACATATCAGACTACATGGTCTTAATTCCTTGATGGTCCTCTACTAGAGTTTTTTGTTTAACACAAATACTGGCAATTTATGTTTAGATTATCATTTATAAAGTCCTGTCACTACACTAGAGGTTTTTGAAATTTATGGGGCATGATATCTAGGTGGAGAGTACAGCTGGGTGACAGGTCCAGCTAGGTTTTACACATCATACCATTTACAATAATGTTTTTAAGACAACTTTACTGGTAATTTCTAGTCCATAATGCATGCATTGAAACTTCTTGGAGTCCAAAGACAACCTTAGTATGTCTTTAATCTGGGTGGGTTTTGCTTTTCAGTAATCACATCCTTGTACAAACTGCGACACTAGTAGCTTGATTTAAGAGTCATCTGCTCCAGCAATGTTATCTTATGTCAATTAAATTTATATGCAGTAGGATTCTTTGTATGTGTGTTCCACTAAGCACCTCTGACCCGGGGACCCCCTGGATGAAGGTAGTATGATACTGCTAAACTTCTTTGACATCATCTTCTGTATTTTTTAAATGAGTATTTTAAACCAATAGGGACTTTTCCCTGTTTTTTCTGCATGATCTAGCTGTTAAAAGTATTGTATTTTCTAAACAACTGCCATTAGCTTTTGAAGAAGGACTGTTTGGTCTGAAAGCTAGAGCACTTTGTTCTTGTTGTTACATCTATGTTGGTCCATTAAAAGGTATCAAATCATTTGCTTCTGGATCTATTCTTGCAAGGACCAATACGGCAACTGCTAAATCTAGATTTCTCTAAAAGATGGTACTTCAAATGGTTTCAAAACAAGTTAGTTTAGCATTTGAGGTTAATATTTATTTTGAAAACTGGAAAACCATCTTAAGAACAGGATGTTAAGAAGTGGGGTTGCAGTTCTGCAGGACAGTCAGAAAGTGTGGTCCTGAATGTGAGGGCTTACAAAAACTGGGTTTGCAGAACATCAGCATTTCTGTCACTTCTTTTGCTCTCATAACATTGGAAAATGGCAGAGCTGAAATCTGACGCATTCAGGTTTGTGAGATAAGGTGATACTTCTTAAAAAAAATGTGCAAATCCATTCTGAAAACAAAACCATAAATAAAGTGTTTACAGGTTTACAAGGGAGTCGTGAGCCAGCTGCAGACCACACCTGCCACAGCCTACAGAAAACGTTACCTTACCTAGGAAGGTCATGCTGATTAACAAGCATCAAACACTTGACGCACATGTAGATACAGCTGAACTGTGTCCTCATTTCCCCTCATCTCAGAATTTATCAGAGGCTGACAAAAGTGGAGTTTGGAATCCATGAGCATGCCAGACAACAAGGAGGAGCTGCAGCATTCAACCCCACTCCAAACCCAGTAGTAACTCTGTGCACTGCAGCAAGAGATGTCATTTTCTTCCACTTTAGTATGAAATCATCTACATGGCTATAGTTTGTTCTTATAATGATAAGGTTTGTACTGGAAATTGTTTCTTTATGTAGTAGTTATTCTTGTTCAGATGTTGATAGTAAAACATTCATTACTAAATCCAGATTTTTTGTTGTGCTTATTGTTATTGTAATTGTGCCATTATGGGATCACCCTAAGAGTTGCCAGTGCTGAGTGAAAGGGGAAGGAAGTAGAACAGTGGTAGGAGTAGATAGAGGTGGAGGAGTGGGCAGGACACCAGCTTAAGTAAACGCCAGGCTGACTTGTGAAGAGAACTGGCAAAAACATAATGAGTTAGATTCAAAAAGGTGAAAGTAGTGCATGATAAATATAATGTCCACCATACTTTCTGCACACCACAAGATTCAGGAAGCAACAGGTGCACTGCTAACAGGCATGGTAGCTGAGTTAATAAAGCATGTGGTGCAGTTTTGCAAAAGGCATGTTAATATTTATGCAGTCACAAACTTGTTATCTGGGCTGCAGAAGGTGACATCACAGGCATTACTACATAGGAGACTGAAGTAGTGCAAGTACCATGTGATTCAGAATGGGCAACGAGCACATGCTACCTACCATTAATAGCACAGTTAAGCAGTGTGCAGTAGTTAGCCTATTTCCTGGACACCCAGGGCTGAAGTATCTTGTTTGGTCTCATGACTTCTTGACTTAGAACTGGAAAAACACAGGTTCAATCCCTGCAAGAGCCAAATTATAACTGTTTGATCTTGGACTTTGGTACTTTGGTATTGTTGGACAAAAGAAGGCAGAATGCCCATCACGATTGTCCTCCAGATTTGTGCATCATTCAATGGGTCCCTGATCGATCAACCATTTGTCTAATTTGTTTTTAAATGACAGAATATTTGGAGAATCAACTATTTCCTGTGGTAATTTGTTCCAGATTCTAGGTGTCCTTATAGTGAAATAGTTTATTCTTTTATTAGTTTTTGCCCTCATGATTTCTAGTTGTTTATTGTGCAATCTAGCTACCGTTTTTCTGGTAGAATATTTGAGACCACAAATTTGTATCTGTTCACTATTTGCTGTTATTTTAAATAGTAGTAACAAGTCCCCCCTAAGTCTTCTTTGGGCTAATGTATGTAGGCCTGTGTTTGCTAGTCTGGTGGTGTAATTAAGTTTTGATAGATGGGGTATGAGCTTTGTGGCCTTATGTTGAATGTTTTCAATTCTGTTAATGTCAGAGATCAAATAGGGGCTCCAGAAAGGGGAGCAATAATCAAGGAGTGGTCTAACATGAGATCTATAAAGTGGCAGGACAGATTGTTCTGTTCTCTTTATAAATGTTTTACTTATCCTACGGAGAATGGCGTTAGCTTGATTTGCTATTTTAGTACAGTGGGAGGTAGAAGATAATTTATTGTTGATCAAGATTCCTAGATCTTTTTCTACAGTTGAAGTTTTAATGGCCACATTATTAAAGTAATATGTTTGTCATGGATTATTTCTTCCCAGGTGTAATGTTGCACATTTAGTAACATTGAAGTGCATCTTGTTTGTGTGTGCCCACTGTTCTATTAGTAATAGATCAGTTTGTAGTCCAGAATTTATGTTTTGATTAATAGCTTTTCCCCCAAGTTTTGTATCGTCAGTGAATTTGACCATTTTGTTGTTGGAGGATATATGCATGTCACCAATGAACAGATTAAAGGGGACTGGTCTGAGCACAGAGCCCTGGGGGACTCCACTGTTCACTCTCTTTTCTCCAGACATTGCGTTGTTGACCCTGACTCTCTGTGTTCTTTTGTCCAGCCATTGATTAATCCAGGAAGTCAGTATGGGTGACAATCCTATATTAATAAGTTTTTTAATTAGTAATAAGTGAGAAACTTTGTCAAATGCCTTACTGTAGTCAAGTAGTATGACATCTATGGGTGTGTTATCATCCAGTTGGTAACTGATATACTCATAGAAAGAGATAATGTTTGTGACACATGAAAAGCCTTGTTTGAAGCCATGTTGATATGTGTCGTTTATATTTAGTGTTGATATTTCATCTTTAATTTTGAGTTTGATAATTTTTTCCATAAGTTTACATGGAATGGATGTGAGACTTATGGGTCGATAATTTTCAGTTTTTGAGTGAGAGCCTTTTTTAAAGATGGGTGTAACTATTGCAGTACGCCAGTCATTTGGTACTGATGATTCAAACAAGGATTTGTTGAACAATATTTTTAGTGGTTGGATGATGGCACTTTTTGTTTCTATTAGAAATCTGGAGCTGATCCTGTCTGGTCCTGGACTTGTGTGTTTTTTAAGGGTATTTAGTGCAGTTTCAACATCCTTTTCTGAAATTATATCTGCATTTAATTCAGCGTTTAAAGGTACAGTGATAGGTGTAAAGTCTAGCTTGTGTGAGTAAACTGATGAAAAATAGTTATTTAATTCGGTGGCTGTTTCACTATCCAAAGTGACAGTTTGTGCATTTATAATTAATGGTCCGATTTGGTTGTTGCAGTTTTTTTTTTCATTTAAGTAAGAATACAAAGCCTTATGAGAGTCTTTAGTGTGGGCTATCTTAAATTCTAGGTTACGCTTGGCCATAACTATGTGCTTTTTTAGCTTTTTTACTGTTTGTCTGTAAGATATGAGTATTTTATTTACTTGACGTGCTGGAGTTTTTTTAAGTTTAGAAAAAAGTTTCTTCTTTCGAGTTATTAGAGTTTTAATGTTTTTATTAAACCATTGTGGGATTTTTCCCTTATTACTGTATTTAAATTTCTCTGGAATATATTGTTTATCTAGTTGTGTTATTTTGTGTTTTAATAATTCCCATGCTTCATTTGTTTTTAGGGGGGGAGGGTCTGTTCCCATTTGATTTCCCCTAAGTCTTGATTAATGCGATCAAAGTTGGCTTTGTGATATTGTTTAATTTTGATGTTATTTAATTTTGGTTGTGAAGGAAGTTGTATTGAGAAAAATATAGACATTGATCGCTATTTCCTATTGGAGGTAAAATCTTGGCGTCAGATGTTGGGGTTTCTAAGTTGGTTATAACCAGGTCCAGTATGTTTTTTTCCCCTAGTAGGCTCCCTTACAATCTGTTTTAAACCTTGGTCGATTATTACAGATAAAAACTGTTGATCATACTGATTTGCTCCAGATAGAAGATCCCAGTTTATGGTTGGTAAGTTAAAGTCTCCTAATATTAGTACAGTATTTTTATTGGCAAGTTGCTGTATTTATTCAGCTAACAGCCTGGTGGTATTTAGATCTGAGGCTGGTGGCCTGTAACAAGCTCCAATCAGTAGTTTGTGGGAACAAGTAACTTGAATGTAGGCCCAAAGATTTTCTAAATGTGAGTCAGATTCTTTTTTGTAAGAATTTATGTCATTTCTTATATATAAGCTAACCCCTCCTCCTCTTTTTGTATTGTCTCTATGTTTATAGTAATGTTTGTAGCCGGGTAGTTCTGTTGTCCAGACTTTATCTGTACTACCCCATGTTTCAGTTATGGCAATTATTGCCAGTCCCAGAGTGTGTGAGAGTATTTCTAGTTCTGCATATTTAGAAATGGTCATAGATCTGGTATTGAAAGTAAGGATGTTAAAGTTGAAATTTGATGGTGAGCCTACGTTGTTAACTAGAGGATAGGATGAGTTCCCAGAATCCCCCCTATTTTTTAGTTTAAATGAATGTTTATGTATACATTCATTTTTTGCCCCTATATAGTAGTGCCTATTCTACTGAGGTGCAGCCCATCCCAGCAATATAGAGATGGCCTATTCTCAAATTCTTCCCAATGTGTTAGGCACATATCATGTTTGTAGCACCATTTTCGTAGCCACTCGTTTAAGGCCTTGATTTTTGAGGTGATGTATCCAGTGGATCTAGGGATGGGTAGCACCTCAGAGATGCAGACTGAGCAACCATATTCACTTAGTATGTTATTGAGTGCTACAAAATCTTGTTTGATTTTTGTGAGATTTGAATCTTTGATATCATTTGTTCCTGCATGTATGATCACCAAGGGATTTTTGCCTGCCTTGGTTAATATTGGTTTTACCATTTTTGTTATGTCTACTATTTTTGCCCCTCTAAAGCTCAAGCACATTCTATGTTGTTTGTCTGGGTTGCATATTAGTCGGTCAAGGTATTTGATGATGGAGTCTCCAAGTACGATAACCTGTTTCTGTTTGGTTTCTGATTTACTAAGAAGGGATGTTTCTTTTGTTTCCTCATATGTTTTGTCAGGTAATTTATTTTTAGCTTGTTGATTTGGAAGATAATTTTGTTTATCATATTGGGGTGGAGAGGGATTTAGTATGTCTGAGGAAATGTTTGTGTTATCTATTCTATGTCTGACATTTGTTTCAGAATTTAGAATTTTGAACAAGTTGTGCAAAGCCAACTCTTAGCTATCTTTGCCCAGATGTTCGCTTTTTGTTGTGTGCTTTTTGTGAGGAATTTTAACCCAAATATCATCAGGTTTGCAGTTTGAAGCAGTAGAGGATGTGACTGGTGACTCTACTAAGTTGGCAAAAGTGTATTTATTTAATGATTTGTCAAGATGTGGTAAGTCTTCAGGAATTTGGGTGGTAGATGCGTTAGTTTCAACTAAGAGAGATATTTGGTCAATATAGTCCTCAAGTACTTTAATTTCAGGTTGCAAGTTGTCTTTGGGTTGCACGCGTTTAATTTCTTCCTGAAGTTTTTCTAACAATAAGCATCTATCACAGACAAAGCTAGGTGTCTGTTTCCCTAGAGTGTACATAAGACAGGATGAACACATTTTGTTAGCTTTCTTCATTGTAATGTCACATAACCTCCCAGTGCTACAGACCACCCAGTTGTGGAAATGGGTAGAGTCAGGATCCACTGAAAACAATGTGCTGCATCTAAGCTGGGTTATTTTGGGTAAATAATTTAACAACAACAAAAAAAAAGGAATTGCTGCCAGTATGTATGCAGCTGTTCAATTGCCATTTTCTGGCACTATTGCATCCTAGTGCAGTTCTGTGCTATTTAAAGCATGATTGAGAACCCCTTAATTTAGCATAGCAGTCCTACTTGTTTCCAGAATGCTGTGTTACAGTGTTTATTTTTTATAGGGGGGTATGCTATTCATGGTCACACTAGTGAAGGCAGCTCCATTTGCAGCAGTTTTCAGTACTGAAATGCCTTCATCCAGTATGAACTGCACCTTGTGTACATGTTTGTTACTGTGGGTTTCATTTTCAAATGTGGAAATTTGGCACAAGGTGCCTGCCCCCAAAAGGATTTAATGCAAGTGGCACCACATTTTGTGGCAATCCCAGTTTTGGAACGCAGACTGTGTCAAAATCAGGATGCCTTGTGCTAAAGCCACCTTTAGTCACCCCTGTGCCAGAAGTACCAGTGCATCAGGTTGCAAGGGGGCTTGGCCACGGTGGGGCTGCAGCGTTCCCTTATTTGGGATTTTAAAGGCCCCCCCGTGGCTTCAACTCAGTGCTAAGGTTACACCTGCCATAAGCTGGTCTAACAGCCCTTGTGCTGGGTGGACACAAGCAGTCTTTGTAGGGAAGGGCTGTGTGACTTCGGGCCTTTCCAAGATGGACAGCTAAGCAAAATGCCATCTCATGGCTCCAGTGAATTGTGGTGGACTATGTGAATTTCTATAAGGCTTTCACCTAATGTGGAATTGGTAATGCTTGATTCTGATAATGCTTTCCAGGGGAAATAATATCTGCATGTTTAAAACTGTTTACCAGGTTAAGGAAATCTCAGAGCCTCATTTTTCAGAAAAATGCCATAAAAAGGGAATGTCAACTACACACCCCCCCCCATTTACCCCACTCTCCCTGAGCCTCCCGGACCTCAGGTTAATGGTTCCAGACCTTCTGTCTCAACTTTCAGAGATGCCGGCAGAAGAAAGTCTACCTTGGCAGGTAATATCTTTTTCACTGAGAGGAAAAGTTAGAATATAAATGACTGCAGGTTAAAGAAAGGTGCTAATTCAGTAGACATGCCTCAAAAAAAAAAAAACTTCAACGAAAGGGCTGGATAATGCCGAATGAGCACAAGATATCTTGAAAAAGCTCCATAAAAACTTCAGAGGAAAGGAAAATACTACCCCTAGAAAAGGAACAGACTCACAGCAATGTTGCTGGAGCAGAGCAAATAAAAGACAAGTAAAAAGCAAGCACAGAGACTACACTGAATGATATCATCCAGGGAAATACCAATGAAAGGTGTAACTGCACAAACTTTGAGTTTCACCTCGAAGCCAAGTCAAAATATTAAAATTATACAAGCAGTAAACAATTTAAGGAACGATATGCTAGAAACTTTATGGGACATTAAGAGCTCAATAAAATAAGTTACTGAATCATTGGGGGAATTAAAATCCAAAATGGAGAACCTGTCTTTACAGACAGATGAACTTGAAGTCAAAGTCTCAAAGACTCACATGCCTCACTGGTAAAACACAAATACAAACACAATACAACATGATAAACAGCTTCAAGCCTTAATACATAAAGTAGCAATAACAAGATCAATCCAGAAGAGGGAATTTAAGCCTGTGCAATGTCCCAGAGAGGACTGAGGGGGTAGGGGACAGGGGATACACACACACACAGACACACAGTTTCCAGTTTCTTTTTTTTTATAATTAATATTTTATTGCTTTTATACGCCACTCCAGCAAACATCAAGAAGACAGAAACATACCTCTATGACAAATAGTGCTCAGTCATCCAGAGAGAAATGCCATAATACAATTAGGGCATATTACAATAAACACTCCCCAAGACAGGACAGGAGAGGAGAAAGACAGGAGAAACAATACTCTATCTACCCTAAAATATCCCCTTTATCCCACCCCCAAGGTTACTATAGAAAAGTGAGAAAAGAAAAAAAAAAAAAAGCAGGATAATTGGCCCAAGCAACAAGAATTAAACTTTCAAGTTCCAGGATCTCAACAAGTGATCTAAACGACCCCATCATGATGCAAAGGCTTTTGACTGGCCTCGAATATGTGCTATATGCCTTTCTAGCTGTAAAGCTAATATACATTCACGATGCCACTCCAGTAGAGACAGGGAACTATCAGATGACCAGTGCCTTAAAATTATTAGTTTCATAACAGCAGCAATAAGTGACACTTGGGTTCTCCAAGACCTTGGAGTAGCATCAGGAAAGAGATGCAATAAACAGATTTCTGGAGTGTTCATAGCGTAAGAGCCAAGGATAGGGTGTACAAGTTTATCAAGGGTCTCCCATAGAGTTCGTATCTTCAGACATGTCCAAAGCATATGGAGCAAAGAGCCCTCCACCAACTTGCAGTTCCAACAGAGTGGAGAATTCCATGCTTTCCATCTAAATAAATGTGTGGGTGTTAAATAAAGATGATGCAAAATATTAAATTGAATCAGCCCGAGTCTATCTTGTTTAACATATCGATAGATAGAATTCCAGAGCTTCTTCCAGAAGTCCGGAGTATCCGTAAGACTTAGTTCTCTGACCCAATAATAACAAACCCCTGATGGGAGTTTAGAATCCCACTCTTGAAGCAATTTGTATACCTTGGATATTGCATGTGGTTGTATCGCAGCTGTTAAGAGGAGAATGATATTTTCGACTTGAGGGTCAAGATGAAAGAGAAGGAGAAACTGGGACAGAGCCTTCCCAGCTGCAGCCACTTGAAGAAGCAACTATCAGTGAAGCCATAACGCCTCTTTAGGTCATCAAAGGACCATATTTTATTCTGTTTCAAAAGGTCTGCAGCTGAGAAATGGCTTATCTGTGGCCAAAAAAGAGGGGGCAGTTTCCAGTTTCTGATTAGTTAGACATTTGGCATCAGACAATTCATAGACTCCCCTTTCTAAAGAACATTCCTTCTGTGACGTTTGACCTGTGCATAACTAAAGTTTTAAGGATGGTTTTCTTATCTCTGGTTGTGTTTTTATATAATTACTTCACTGATCTGTGGCGGTCATGTGTCAAATGTGTATTTTCTGAGTATTTTAAAGAAAGCTTGTGTTAAGATAACTGACATTTTCCTTTTGAAAAAGGACCTTGTAGGTTTGATCGCGTAAGGCATTTCTGTAACTCTCTGTTGGTCCAATATAAGGTATCAATTCACTTAATTTGTGCATCTTGTTGTACAAGTACCAATATGGCAACAAACAATTTTTTTTTTGCATCCTGGAGGATACCGCAAATTTACCATCTGGTATGGCAGCTTCATAACATCAGGAAGAAAGATCAGCTAGTAACATCTACCTCCTTACTCAGTGCAAAAAAACAGAATATTGTCCCTAAGGGCTTTTCCATTTGCAGTCCATTTAGAAACACTTATACAGTAATTCAAAATATGCTGAATAGCTCTTCCAGAGGACTTCTGAGAAACTGAAAAATCACCTTATTCACAGGACACACTCTAAGAAAGTTTTTTATTTATTTCAGCACTGGGAAAAGGGGTAGCCACAACTCTATGATTTACACCACTCTTAACAGTGTTGACAATGCCAACAAGTAACCATCAGATAGATATATGTCAAATGAAATTAATGACAATTGCATTAATTTAACAAAAAAGTGTATTTTGGCTCAACAGAAGGATGCCCCCCTAGTTTAGGAATTATGGGCTAACTATATGATAGATATTATGAAACATGGAAAATTACACCATATTAAGAGTGATGAGAAAGCAACTGAGAAGAAATTTGCATTAACACAGAAGTAATAGATTTCATGGGGTGGACTTTGAGGGCATGAGAAGGATTCTTAAAGGGTGCTTGGATGAGATAAGGCCAGACATGGATACTGGTAGCTTGTGGGAGACCATTAAGAAGGGGGTGGAGGAGGCTTCAAAGGCCTGTGCAAAGGTAAGGTGCAAGCAGTGTAGGGCCAGTAAGCCATGTTGGTGGACCCAGGAGGTGCAGGAGGTGGTGAGGGACAAAAAGGCTTCCTATGTGCACTTAAAGCACTCAAGGGGGCTAAGGGAAGGGGAGAGTAGGATTTTCTGGCTAAGAGGGTCACCAGGGTGGTAAGGGGGGCCAAAGCAAAGAAGGAGCTTAACCTGACCAGGCATAACCGCAGGTGGAGAAGGGGCTGTACAGATATATAGTGGAGAAAATAAAAGTGAGGGCACAGATCAGCAGGATTAGAACTGGGGGGGAATGGGTACAGAAAGCTGCGTAACAAGAAGAGGTGCTAAATAAGTGGACATCCTCTATCTGTATTTCAGTAAGGCATTTGATTCGGTCCTCCACAATGGCCTACTAACAAAGCTGGGGGGGATGGGGTTGGGGCAGTTACTCAGGTGGGAGGAAAACTGGCTTACAGGGTGAATACAGCAAGTGGTGGTTGGAAGGATAATCTCCTCCTCCAGGAAGGTCATCAGTGGGGTCCCCCAGAGTTCAGTCCTGGGGCCAATCCAGTTCAATTCCTATGCCTCAGACATAAGGTGGGGTGTTAGGAGTAGGTTGAGTCTCTTTGCAGATGACTCAAACTGGGAGCACTGGCAGATGGGCAGGAGGGGAGAGGGGCCCTGCAGGGTTCTGGATAACCTGGGGGTGGTGGACAAGGAAGTGGGGGTTGAAGTTCAATGCAGGGAAATGCAGGGTGCTGTATCTGGGGTCCAGAAACCCAGGACATGCATACACCCTGGGGGAGGGACCACACTGCAAGTCACATCGGGTGAGCATGCCTTAGGGATAGTGGTGGACAGCAAAATAAATAACACAGAGAATTGTTGAAGAGCTGCAGCAAATGCAAACAGGATACTGGGCTGCATAACCAGGGGGATTACCTCCAGGAGGAGGGAGGTGATCCTCCCTCTGTATAATGCTCTGGTTAGGCCGCATCTTGAGTACTGTGTGCAGTTCTGGAGACCCCATCTTAAGAGAGACATAGCGCTGCTGGAGAGGGTCCAGAGGAGGGCGACCAGGGTGATTCAGGGAATGGAGGGTAGGATCTGTGAGGAGAGACTGGATGAACTCAATCTGTATGCATTGGAGGAGTGGAGGGATAGAGGGGACATGATAGAGACTTTCAAGTATGTAACAAGGATAAATAAGGGCAGAGCCAGGGAAGTGTTCAGGCTTAAGAAGGGGGGAACTACCTGGGGGCACGAGTGGAAGCTGGAAGGGGGGGAGTACAGGAGGGAGTGAAGGAGACACTTCTTCACAGAGAGGGTGGTGGTACCATGGAATGCACTGCCCAGGAATCTGGTGGAAGAGACCACAGCGGAAAGATTCAAGAAGGGTTGGGACAGGTACGGGGGGAAGCTGAGGCCAGGGAGGGCCACTTCTGGGGGTGTGTGAAGGAGTGAGCTCCCAGTAGGGGGCTAGCTTCCAAGCAGACACAATAAACCATGGATCCTATTCTGCTGGCTTTTACTATGATACTGTGCACTGAAAAAATCTGATCCCTATTCCCTGTTGTGATACAAGAAGGATTAGTATAACAGAAATAGGGAATATAGGGAATTGTATACAGTAAATTCACATGCTGCTTGTAAGACTATATTACACCAGGGAGCATTAGAACAAATTATTTGCTAAGAGGGTTAGATGATAAACTCAGATCAGAGTAGTGTAGTTAGCTATATTTCTTAGACCCTTAGGTAGGGAGGAGTTATGATGATGAAGAGGGCTATTCATACTGAACTATGTAATCAGTTGATGAGTTTACCTAGATTTTTATCTGAACCAAAATAATAACAAAAAAAGCTCTTGTGCTGGGTGTCTAGCATAAGCTGTGTTGGGGGGAGGGTGTGTGGCACAGAGTAGCCAAAGTAGTGGGGGTACTACTAATGGGCATAATGGGCAGGGGGGTGGTAGGGAACATTGATGGCACCAGTGGAGGCGTGCCCTGGACTGTGATAATGTGCAGAGTGACAATGGGCAATGTGCTGGCATGGACCATATCTTGGACCCCTGATGCTGCCAATTCTGCCAGCTGACCCACAGCACATATACTCCCCATGGAAGGGATGGTAGCATGGTAACTGGGAAGGGGAGGCAGTGTTGTGCAGGGTGGCTAGCCCAGCCAAAGGAAAGAAACACAGAACTTGTGGACAAAGGAAACCAGAAGAAAAGATGCTAAATGCAAAAGTGGTTTATTGTGGCACCAGTTGCCCGGACAGGCACCCTCAGCCCCAACATCTAAACCCAAAGTGGGGTCTTCATCAGGGCATGAAGGGTGTCTGTCCAGGCAACTGGTGCTGCAATAAATAACTTTTGCATTTAGCATCTTTTGTTCTGTTCTCTAGTGTCCACAAATGCTGTGTTTCTTTATTTTGATGTACACTCCCCAACATGCTGACTGCCAGACCTCGGGATGGCATCTTCCAGTTGGGGTGCCCATCCCACCTGCCCTATCTCTTACAGCAGCTATGACTATGAATCAGGGCAGGTGGCGCTGCCTGGGATATGTTCACCACCAAGTGCAGAACCTCATCCCATGCCACCATGGTCTGTCAACCCCTGTTGGGTGGTAACACAATTAGGGTGTCTGCCAAGGGTGGAGGCATCAGGGGGTTCGGGACATGAGCCAAGGTAGCATATAGTCCATGCCCACTCGGTGTTTCTGTTGCCCAGTCCAGGGTGCAACTGCCATGGTGCCACCAGTATACCCTCCTACACCCCACCCACCCCTTCCGCCCACTACTGCCACCCCCATTGGTCCATCTGCCCTTTGCCACTAACTCTGCCCACCAACATCACTAATCTGATCCAGGGTTGCATCAGGCTTGGGGGGATTGACAGGACCCTCTGTCAAACTTGTCTGGTGTGCCAAAGGTTTGTCACAACACTGCAAGTGCAGCAGCTCTTGGGATTTTGGCACAGGGACCCCCTTTGTTGTGGAACAGGGTGCAGGGTCCCTGATGCACTCAGAGTTTGCCGGCAGCATAGATCAGTGCAGCGTTCACCAATCTAGTGACCCACTTAACATCAAGCCCTGTATCTTCATTGTTGGCTGTGTTTTTGTTCTCAGTGGCATCCTGCCCTGCTATCCTTCAACTGATGGAACACTGCAGCTAGCATGTGCTACTTTCACAGAGTTTGGCTGGAGTGTTTGTGTGCCCCTGCTAATTGCTGCTGTTTCCTCCCAGGGCTGTTTCCTCAATCAGAAGCCATGGAATAGCACACTCTATCTGAAGTAACATGCAACTACAGTGTGGTAATTCTTTTATGATCATGAATCTTGTCCATTGACACAAGTGTATAAATAAGCATACACAAGGGGAAGACCAGGGAGGGATTGTGAGGTTAAAAAGGGAAGCTGTGCAGAAAGGGACCTGGAAAAGGTAGACATCCTGAATAAATACTGCTGTCCAGTGTTCAGACGAAGGAGAAGGGGAGGGGCCACAAAAATATTTAACAGGAGCTTTGGCGAAGAGGAGGTGGACACTAGTCCTTTTTTATAGTAGACAGCCCCAAACAAATTTACTAATCTGAATGTGGACAAAGCAATGGGGCCAAACATTGTGCATCCAAGGGTATTGAGGGAGCTCAGGGAGGTACCGACTGCATATCTGACAGTCCCATGTAACAGCTCACTAGAAACAGCAGTGGTATGAAACAAATGTAGGAGGCAGATGTAGTCCCACTTCACAAAAGTGGTAGCAGTGAAGAGACTGGCAATTATAGGCCAGTGGGCCTGACATTGGTAGTGTGAGAGTTAATGGAAACACTGCTGAAGAAATGGATTGTGGAATAGCTTGACTCCAATGGGTTCCAAGATCTGAGGCAGCATGGATTCACAGTAGTGGGAGGTCATGTTAAATGAATCTGTTAGATTTCTTTTAACTGGGTGACCAAGGAATAAGACTGGGGAGCATGGTGGATTTGGTCTACCTAGATTTCAGTGAGACTTTCAGCACCATTCCAAAATAGGAGACTAGTAGGAAAACTGAGTAGCATATGACTGGGTCCAAAGGTGGTAAACTGGGTAAGAAATTGGTTTAGGGATAAGTGACAGAGGGGGGTGTTATACAGTGTTCACTACAAGAAAGTGAGTGTGACAAGTGGGTGCCTCAGGGATCAGTACTGAGACCAGTCCCCTTTAATGACTTTATTCAGGACATTGAAGAGGAGCTTAGGAGGATACTGCAGGGGTGGTGGTGATAAGAATGAGCAGAGACCTCAGAAACTTGAGAAGTGATAAAGGGTATGGCAGCTGGGTTTCTGTGTGAAAAAGAGCAAAATAATACACTTAGAGCACAAAAACCTAGGGCAGAGTTCAAAATGTAACAAGCATTTGTCAATGCTGAATGTTTGCTTGCTAGCATTAGCAGTTGAAGTGCAGGAGTTAGACAGATACAGTATAGGAATGGCACTGAAGTACTGAACTGATGCCAACTCCACCCTCACCCTGCAGAGATGGACAGGCACTGGGGTGTGCCTCTGGGCTGTTGCCCATTATGGTCATGACATTTGACCTCACTCTACCCTTCAGACATTGACAAGTGTCGAGGTATGCCTTGGGGTGTTTGGGCTTTACATTCACCTCATTCCATAAGGAAATACACTAAAATGGGTACAGTATAGGAGACTGGGATGAACTCTGGGAGCAAAGAGTCCCAGGCGCACATCAATGCCTATCACTGGCTGCACGGTGGGGGTGGGGTGGAATGGCATGAGCATTACTGTCAACAATCATAAGTCACATCCCTGATGCCTGTCAGTCCCTACAGGGTAGGGCGTTATGGTCAAAAACTCTAACGCCCTGGGCGTTTCTTGGTATTTTTACTCCAAGTTTTCCACATGAGCTTTTTGTGACCTCATTACATGAACAGTGACACTATCAGTTCTTTAGGCAAAAGGTGATTTTGCACAGCGACTTTGCCATTTGGCACCACAGGTGAGAAGAGGCATTTCGAGCAGCATGTGAAAAGTGACAGGTGTACTGTTCATGAGGAGGTGTAATGAATGGCACAGTTGAAAATCTGGAGTGAAAACATACAAAAACTGGTGAAGCCATGAGCATGCATAGAAACTGCACAATGTACACCCATAATGTAATTAGTTTGGGGATTTTTTACATCAGATTTTCAACATAGGCACTTTGGGACCTCCACTCATTAACAGTCACTGTGATTTTCTTAATGCGTCCCGAACACTAATTTCCTACAGCAAACGTACTATTCTACACCAGAAGTGCGAAAACACATTTCAGCCAGTTGTGAAAAATGACTGCTGTTCTGTTCATAAGTTCGTGAACTTATGAGGGTGTGTGGAAATTGCACAATGGATACTTGTAAAACAGTCCACTTATGGACTTTTGTCATCAGATTTTAAACGTAGCCATTTTAACACCTCTGCTCATGAACAGTGTCACTGTGATCTTCGTAATGTGTCCAAAACATTGATTTTGCACACCAACCGCAGTCCACCTGCCCCAAACAGGGCTTGCACCTGCAATGCGCTGTGGCATGGTGGTAGGGGGCCTGCTGCCGGTGCGAGCTGCATCCTGTGATTCACAGGCATCACCTGGCGGGACAAATTCTAAGTGTCCTTAGACCAGCCAGGGCAGCCATAAGGGGACTTAGACATTCTTCTCTGGATGACATGCCTGTGTGCGGCATACCATGGATGATGGTCCACCCATAATACACCCCAGAGTGTGGCCTTGTATGTGTGGCCCCTATTCTAGTGGTCCAATGGCACCCCACACAGCTCCCTGATGCTACCTATGTACCATGTGGGTACCCCCGTCCTGATGAGGCTCTCCTGATCCACGATGCCTGCCCTATCGGTGCTATTGCAGCACCAACGTATGGTGGTACAGTGCCCACCCATGCCCCCAGCAGGTGATGCACAATCCCCCCCATACTTCAGTGCAGACTGCTCCCCAGTGCCCAGTACATTCCACCACTCACCTCTATGGCCAGGTGCCAGTTGCACTAAACATGGTGGGGGGACATTAAACCACCAGGTTGGGTCCACATGCCCATTACCTAGCGGGACAGTGGGTCCTGTGTTAGTTTCTGGTGGCCTGCGGTGGACCTGTGCAGTGTACCAGGGTTTGCCGCAGGGTTCTGGTCAGTGCTAGCATAGGGACTTAGCCAGTGGGACCCCTCCTGTACCTGAATCAGATGCAGGGTCCCTGGTGCACCAGGCGTTGGTGCAAGATGCTGCTTGCCAAGCTTGTGCCAGACACAGGCCCCTATGAGAATCGTGCCCATGCAGTATAGGAATGACAGTGAAGTACTGAACTGACGCCAGCCCCATCCCCACCCTGCAGAGATGGGCAGGCACTGGGGTGTGCCTTTGGGTCATTGCCCATAACAGTCACAACATTTCCCCTCACCCTACCCTCCAGACACTGACAAGTGTCGAGGTGTGCCTTGTGTGTTCGGACTTTACTCGTCTCATTCCATAAGAAAATATGCTGAAATAGGTGCAGTATAGGAGAATGGAATGGATTCTTGGGCCAAAGAGTCCAAGGCGCACCTCAAACCCTGTCAGTGGCTGCAGGGTGCGAGTGTGGGGGTGGAATGGCATGAGCATTACTGTTGACAATCCCAAGTCACATCCCTGACCGCTGTAGGGCATTATGGTTAAAAACTCTAACACCCTGGCCATTTCTTGGTATTTTTACTCCAAGTTTTCTACATGGGCTTTTTGTGATCCCACCGCATGAACAGAGACAATATCAGTTTGTTAGCAGAAAGGTGATTTTGCACAGTGACTGCAGCATTTTGTGCCACAGGTGTGAAAACACATTTCGAACAAGATGTGAAAAATGACAGCTGTACTGCTCATGAGGAGGTGTAAAAAATGGCAATGTTGAAAATCTGGAAAGAAAATATAAAAAATCTACTTAAGTCATGAGTGTACATAGAAACTGTACAAAGCACACCCATAATGTAATTAGTTTGGGGATTTTTTACAGCAGAGTTTCAACACAGGCATTTTGGGACCTCGGCTCATGAAAAGTGTCACTGTGATTTTCTTAATCTATCCCGAACACTGATTTTCCATAGCGACCATGCCATTCTGCGCTGGAAGTGCGAAAACACATTTCAGCCAGATTGTGAAAAATGACAGCTGTACTGTTCATAAGGAGGTGTGGAAAAATGCCAATGTTGAAAATCTGGACTGAAAAGATTACAAATTTATGAACGTACGAGGGTGCATGGAAATTGCACACTGTACACTCATAACACAGTCATTTTATGGACTTTTGTCACCAAATTTTCAACATAGCCAATTTAAGACCTGGGCTCATAGAAACATAGAAACATAGAAACATAGACTTTGATGGCAGATAAGGACCGCTGGGCCCATCTAGTCTGCCCATTTCCCTACCTACAGGATAGGCCGCAGATCCTAGTTAACCAACAGCCTATTTATTCCTACCCCCCACAAGAATTGCCTTATGTCTGTCCCATGCATTCTTGAATTCTCCCACAGTTTTAGAGCCCACAACCTCCTCCGAAGGCTGTTCCATGCATCCACTACCATCTCTGTGAAATAATACTTCCTCACATTGCTCCTGAATCGCCCTCCTTCTGTCTTTAAATTGTGTCCTTTGTTCTTGCAAGTCTCTTTTCTGAAAGATGCTACCTCTTGGACTTTGTTGATTCCACTGAGGTACTTAAAGTTTCTATCATGTCCCCCTCTCCCTTCTTTCCTCAAGGGTATACACGTTAAGCTCCTTTTAGTCTCCTCATACAGCTTTTCTTGCAAACCTGCACCATTTTAGTTGCCCTCCTCTGGACTGCCTCTATCCTGTCTATGTCCTTGCCGAGATGGGGTCTCCAGAACTGGACACAGTACTCCAGATGGGGACTCACCAACTGTCTGTTCAGAGGGATAGCAACTTCCTGTTTTCTGCTGATGATGCCTCTCCCTATACATCCCAGTATACCCCCAGCCCTCCCTACTGCCTTCTCACATTGCTTGCTAACCTTAAGGTCGTCTGATATGATTACCCCAGGTCCCTTTCCTTTTTGTTGTTGTTACTACGTCCCCAATTATTGTGTATTCTTCCCTGGTTCTTGTTTCCCAGGTGCATTATTTTGCACTTCTTGCATTGAATCCTAGCTGCCATACTTCTGACCATTCCTCCAATCTTGCCAAGTCCCTTTTCATCCTTTCCATGCCTCCTTGTGTATCAACCTGTTGCAGATCTTCGTGTCATCTGCAAAAGGCATATTTTCCTTCCAGTCCTCTGCAATGTCACTGATGAAGACATTAAAAAGGACTGGACCCAATACTGAACTCCTGCGTACCCACTAGTAACCCCTCTTTCTTCAGAGTGGACTCCATTTACAATTACCTTCTGTGTCCTGTTGTCCAGCCAGTGTTTATTTCCAGGCTACCACCCTGGGTTCCACTCCCAGGCTGGTTAATTTGACTATTAATCTTTTGTGTGGACAGTTTCAAATGCCTTGCTAAAGTCTAGGTAGGCCATGACAACAGCCCCTCCTGATCTCTACTTTGGTCACCCAGTCAAAGTAATCTATTAGATCTGCCTGACATGACCTTCCCGCTGTGAACCCATGCTGCCTTGGGTCCTGTGCTCCACTGGCCTCTAGGTACTCAACTATTCTTTCCTTCAGAAGTGACTCCATCACTTTCTACCACAGAGGTCAGACTGACAGGTCTGTAGTTTCCTGCTCTGTCTTGGTCCCACTTTTGTGAAGGGGAATCACATCAGCCTTCCTCCAGTCCTTGGGTACCACACCATCCTCCCATGATTTATTAAAAGAGTAGCCAGTGGTTTCACTAGTTCCTCCTTTAATTCTTTTAGAATTCTGGGGTGAATTCCATCAGGACCCATTGCTTTGTCCACCTCAGTTTTAGGAGTTCTTGCAGAACCCTTTTCTTCTGTGAAAGGACTGGGATCGACCCCTATCAAGAGTGCTTCGTTAATTGATGAGGCACTTCTCCTCTTTTGTGAATACTGAGCAGAAATATTCGTTCAGTATTCCTGCTTTTTCACTGTCCCCCTGCCCACCCACCGCTCATTCTATTCAGCCTCACTATCCTCCCTTGTCTTTCTACGCCGCTGATGTACCTATAAAAGGTTTTATCCTCTTCTTAACTGAGTTGGCTATCTTTTCCTCAGTTTGGGCCTTTGCTATTCTGACTTCCCTCCCTGCTTCCTTCTGCCTTAACTGGTACAGCTCCTCTGTCCTGCTCCTTCTGTGTTTCCTTATACTCCGGAATGCTATCTTTTCTTCCTAACTTTCACAGCCACCTCTTTTGAGAACCATAGTGGCTTTTTCTTCATTTGATTTGTTCATTTGCTTCACACAAAGGCTTGTTGCCTCTGTGATGGCAGTTTTGATAATTCCCCATTGTTGCTCCACACCTCCTTCTAGTCTGTTTGCTAGTGCTTTTCTGAGGCACTCTCCCATCTTGCCAAAGTCAGCCCTTCTAAAGTCCAGTACCCTCACTTTTGTGTGACTTGACTCTGTAGCTGAGTTTAACGAGAACCACACTGTTTGATGGTCACTTGTCCCCAGATAGCAACCCACTTCTAGATCTGAGATCCTCTCACTATCCCTGTTTGAAAGTACGAGGTCTAAGATTGCTCCCTCACGAGTGGGTTCCGAAACTAGCTGCTAATGCCTGCCACCTGCCTCATGAACAGTGTCACTGTGATTTTCTTAATCTGTCCCAAACATTGATTTTGCATACCGACCATGCCATTGTATGCTACATGTCTGAAAACACATATCAGGTGAAATGTGAAAAATGACAGCTGTACTGTACATAAGGAGGTGCTGAAAAATGGCAATGCTGACAATGTGGAGTGAAAATATTGCAAATGTGCGAAGTTACGAGCGTGCATGGAAACTGCACAATGCATGCTCAAGACAGTCATTTCATGGACTTTTCTCACCAAATTTTCAACATAGGCATTTTAGGACCTCTGCTAATGTACAGTGTCACTGTGATTTTTGTAATGTGCTCCAAACACGGATTTCTCACAGTGACCGTACTATTCTGAGCCGGAAGAACAAAAACACATTTTGGCCAGGATGTGAAAAATGACAGCTGTTCTGTTCATAAGAAGGTGTGAAAAAATGGCAATGTTGAAAATCTGGCATGAAAAATTGCAAATGTGCGAAGTTATGAGCGTGCGTGGAAACTGCACAATGCACACTCGTCACACAGTCATTTTATGGACTTTTGTCACCAAATGTTCAACATAGGCATTTTCACACCTCAGCTAATGAACAGTGTTACTGTCATTTTCATAATGTGTCCGGAACACAGATTTCCCACAGCGACCGTGCTATTGTGCGCTGGAAGTGCGAAAACAAATTTCAGCCAGGATGTGAAAAGTTACAGGTGTACTGTTCGTAAGGAGCTGCAAAAAAACGGCAATGTTGACAATCTGGAGTTAAAATATTGCAAACGTGTGAAGTTAACAATGCACGCTTGTAATACAGTCATTTCATGGACTTTTGTCACCAAATTTTCAACATAGGCATTTTAGGACCTCTGCTAGTGAACAGTGTCACTGTGATCTTTGTAATGTATCTGCAACGCTGATTTCTTATGGTGACTGTGCTATTCTGCACCGGAACTAAGAAAAAACATTTTGGGCAGGATGCGAAAAATGAAAGCTGTATTGTTCATAAGGAGGTGCATAAAAATGGCAATGTTGAAAATCGGGAGTGAAAATATTATAAATGCGTGAACGTATGAGCATGCATGTAAACTGCACAATGCACGCTCGTAACACAGTCATTTTATGGAGTATTGTTACCAAATTTTCAACATAGGAATTTTAGGACCTCTGCTAATGAACAGTGTCACTGTCGTTTTCGTAATCTGTCCCGAACACTGATTTCCTACAGCAACCACGCTATTCTGCACCGGAAGTGCAACACATTTCATGCAAGATGTGAAAAATGACAGCTGTACTGTTAACAAGGAGGTTTGTAAAAATGCCAATGTTGAAAATGTGGCATGAAAATATTGCAGATTTGCAAAGTTATGAGCATGTGTAGCAACTGCGCAATGCATGCTCGTAAAACAGTCATGTTTGGGATTTTTTCCATCAAATTTACAACATAGGCTTTTTGAGCTCCCACCTCATGAACACTGGCACTGTCATTTCATTATTCGGTCCCAAAAGGTGATTCCGCACAGTGACCACAAAATCACCTTTCAGGACTGATTAACACCATGACCATGGCAGAATTCATGAGGAGGGGGTCACAAAAACCTCATGTTGAAAATCTGGTGCCAAAATTCAAAAAAATGCCTGAGATATGCATCAAAGTTGAAAAAACCCTATCTATCTTATTATACAGCTTACCAGCATTTCCTCACTTCACAGTCGGCTTTGAAGAGTGCAGACGTGTTCCTGGTCCACCGAAGATTGTCGAGCCAGATTCCGCAGGTAAGTATGGGGGGTGTGTGTGGGGAGGTGGGGTAAGCAGAGGGTGGGTGTGGGTTGGGGGAGGATTCGATGAGGGATCGTTTTCTACTTTACAGGTTTATTTAAAAACAAAGCATTGCGGAAAGGTTTTGTTTTTTACAGGGACATTTTGTTTGGGCACGCTAGGGTGGGCTCCCAGTGTGTCATCTGACTGTTTGGGGGGGTGCTTTAGCTGATAGGGGATTGGGCAGTCCTGCAGGCACCTATCGGGGTCAGGGGAGACAAGAGCTGAGGGGGACTGGGCACCTCATCAGCAGATAAGACACTGGGGAACGTGACCATTATGCCAACAGGGAGTGGGCGCCCCCTTTGGCAAAATGATGAATAAGGGGGCATGCCAACAGGGGGATTGGGCATCCCTGTCAGCACACAGAGGTGCAGCGGGTGGTGGAAAGAGCCAAGGTGGACTGGGCTTCACCCCCGGCACAAGACAATTTTGTAAAGGGGAGGATTATGCCGACATGGAGTGGGCTACCCCATCGGTTTTTATTTTCTTTAAGTGTTTCACCAGGAAGGCACATGGGGGAGGGCACCCAGTGGCTTGCAGCTCTGTAATTGGCTGCTGCGGTTAGGGAGCGTACCGAACAGCTGATTGCGTACTGACGGGGTGCTCCCTGATTGCAGCAGTTCAATTCCTTCGATGTTGTGACCTGCCTGTTTAACTGTGGTGATCCAGGGCATGCTCATCTATTGGTTCAGTAGAGGCAGCCCCTGAATGGGCTACTGCCATTTGGCACAACACTGCCACTCCTCCACAACCCCCTTGTGAAGAAAGCTGACGCAATATGTTTCTTGCACGTGTGTGCAAGCAAACACAGAAATGGGTAGAGTGGCATTGACAGCCACCAAGCTGGAAAGAGACCTTGAATAATCATAACGAATGATCTAAAGGTGGCAAGGCTGTGTGAAATGAAGGTTGGGAGGGCTAATGTTATGTTGAGGTGCATAGGGAGGGGTATCACCAATAGAAGCAGGGAGGTGGTGTTGACTCTGTATAGATTGCTAGGAAGTCCCCTTTGTGAGTACTGTATCCAGTTCTGGAGACCACAGGGACAATTTTAAAAGATTAGAGAATGATGTAAGGTGTTTTCACAAGAAAAGAATGATACAAGGAGCAAGCAGCATCAAAACATACTTCAATTCTGGTTTTCTAATGCTACCCGTGTCAAAAGCAGAAGTGCCTGCACAAAAGTGGCTTGCATCAAAACAATGAGTGCACCATGTTACAACTGCAGTTGCATTAAAAAATAATGCACTATCCCCCTTTTTATGTAGGCTCACGCTTGCACGGCCAACGTATTGCTTTAGTAGCAGATTTGGAGGCCCGGTCACTATTGGGCGGATGCAGGGCACACATCAGTAGGTGCATCCCTCATTCCCCAATAAGACAGCATGCAGGCTCCACACCAGGAATATATAATGTGGTGAGCACATCTAAGAAAAGGTCCACTGCAATGACAGCCAAGCTCATCATGCAGCGGCACCAAAACACGCCCCTCCTTACGTGCCTTTCCTGGTGAAGCTCTTCAGTTAACATGGCGGCGCTGACTGCCGCTGTGTGGAGAGTCAAATTCAGGGGTGCCCAACCCCCCTGTCGACATGCTCCAATCCTCATTATTTGCTGACAGGGGAGCCCACTCCCCTTCAGCATAATGCACCCCCCATTTCAAGCGTGTGCTGAGGGGGTACCCAATCCCCCTCGGCATCATGTCCTCCCTTCCCAGTTTAATTTGTGACAGGGGAGCCCAATCCCCATTGGCATAATGTCCCCCCCATTTGTTGTGTGTCAACGAGGGTGCCCAATCCCCTGTCAGCTACAGAATCCCCCCCCCAAAAAACACTCAGGTGGCACGCTAGGAGCCCACCCCCAGCGTGCCAAATGCCCCTGTAAAAGAAAAAACATCCAGCAATGTTTTTTTTTTAAACCTGCAAAGCAGATCATGGTCTCTTGTTGACTCCGGTAGCCCTCCCCCCAATCCATGCCCATCATCTGTGTACCCTGCATCCCCACACCCACCCTCACCCCATACTTACCTCCGAAGCATGGCATGATGATTTTCAGTGGACCGGGAACACGTCTGCACTCTTCAAAGCCGACCGTGAACTGAAGAAATACGGTAAGCTGTATAAAGGCATAAATAGTGTTTTTTCAACTTTGGTGCCTATCTTGAGCATTTTAAGGAATTTTGGCACCAAATTTTCAACATGAGGTTATTGGGAACCTCCTCATGAATTCAGTCACTGTCATGGCGTTATTCGGGTCCAGAAAGGTGATTTCACAGTCACTGAACGGAATCACCTTTCAGGATCGATTAATAAAACAACAGTGCCACTGTTCATGAGGGTTGATCTCAAAAAGCCTATGTTGTAAATTTGGTGAAAAAAATCCAAAAAAATGGCTATTTTACTAGCTTGTGTTGCGCAGTTTCCGCGCACACTCGTAACTTTGTGAATTTGTAATATATTCACTCCAGATTTTCAAAATTGGCATTTTCCCATACCTCCTTATGAACAGTACAGCTGTCATTTTACATATCCAGGCTGAAATGTGTTTTCGCATGTATGGCGCAGAATAGCACTGTCGCTGTGTGAAATCAGTTTTTGGGACAGTTAGAGAAAATGACGGTGACACTGTTCATGAACAAAGGTCCTAAAATGCCTTTGTTGAAAATTTGGTGATGAACGTCCTTAAAATGGAAGCGTGCCTTGTGCGGTGTCCATGCACCCTTGTAATTTTGCAAATTTGCAATATTTTCATGCCAGATTTTCAACACTGGCAATTTTTCACACCACCTTATGAACAGTACAGCTGTCTTTTTTCACAGCCTGCCCAAAATGTGTTTCCGCACCTGTGGTGCACAATGGCATGGTCGCTGTGGGAAATCAACTTTTGGGAAAGATTAACAAAATCACAGTGCCACTATTGATAAGATGAGGTCCTAAAATGTCTATGTTGATAATGTGGCTAAAAAATCCCAAAAATTATTGGGTTTACAGATGTGTGTTACGCATTTTCTATGCATGCTCATGACTTCATCAATTTTTCATATTTTCACTCCAGATTTTCAGCGTTGCCATTTTTTACACCTCCTCATGAACAATACAGTTGTCATTTGTCACATCCTGCCCAAAATGTGTTTTCATCCCTATGTCGCCAAATGGCATAGCAGATGTGCAAAACCACCTTTCGGCAAACAAACTGATTGTGCCGCTCTTTATGAGGTGGGGTCACAAAAAGCCTAAGTTGTAAATTTGAAGTGAAAATACCAACAAACGCCCAAGACATTAGGGTTTCTAACTGTAGCAACCCACCCTGTAGAGACTGCCAGGGGTTAGGGTGTGACTTGGGATCACTGGCTGCAATGCTTACACCATTCCATTCCCACCTGCACCCTGCAGCCAGTGACAGGCATCGAGGTGTGCCTTGGAGTGTTTGGCCCTAAAGTTCACCCCATTCTCCTATACTACACCCATCTCTGTGTATTTCTTATGGAATGGGGTAAGTATAAGGCCCAAAGACCCCAAAGTACACCACAACACTTGTCATTGTCTACAGGGTAGGGTGAGGTAAAATGGCATGTGCATTATAGCTGACATCCCAAAGGCTCACCCAAACACCTATCAGCCTCTGCAGGGTGGGGGTGGGGTTGGCATCAGTTCAGTACTTCACTGCCATTCCTATTATGCATCTCTAACTCCTGCACTACCAATGCCAATGCCAGTGAGACAAAATTTGGCATTGACAAATGCTTGTTTTTATTTTCAATGGTAGAAGCTGTTGACACTGCACAGAAGATGCATGCCGCTGTTGGACTAGCCAGAGTTGGTCTAACTGACACTGGAGCATATCAAGGTGAGGGTAGATTATGAGCAGGTTGATTATGTGGAGCCAAAATTCCCCCTGTGGGACTAACATAGAGTGTTTTGGGTGCTTAACATGCCATTTTCTGCCATTTTATCAGCAGTGTTTTTAGACTCAACTTGAGTCATTTCTCACCCCAAGCATTACCTTTTTGACACAGCTTGCATCAAATTCTCACTGCATGTGTCATCTGTAGCTTGCATCTTTCTCTCTCAATGCATTACTCGATTTTTTAACTCAGCTTGAATCATTCTCGGCCCCTGCATTGTTGTTTTTTTTTTTACTCTGCTTGAGTCATACTCGCCCCATGCATTTTTGACTCAGCTTGCATCCTCTCCACATGTGACATATTTTAGATTCAATGTAGCTCTTGTGCTGGGGATTTTGCCACAGCGAATGCTTTTCTTGCAAAATATGGCACACATTATTCAGCACACCTGGATTTGATGCAAGGTGGTTGTTTGATGTACCTTACATCAGTCAAAGGGCCCTTCAGAAATCTGGCCCCACATCTCTAGAAGGACATAGACAGAGTGGAGGCTGTAGAGAGGAGGCCAACTAAATTGGTGTAGGGTTTGCAGCAAAAACTGTATGATGGGGATTAAAATAGCTCAATATTTACACCCTAGAAGAGAGGAGCAAGAGGGCTGATATGATAGAGACTATTATATATCTCATAGCGGTAAAAAAGGTACAGAAGGAAAGTTTTTTTTTTTCAGAAAGAAAGGAGCTGAAGAACAATGGGATTGCTATGAAGCTGGGGGTGGTAGATTCAGGAGAGATGTGAGGAAGTACTTCAAAGAAAGAGTGGTGGATTCCAAGAACAGCCTTCCATTGGAAGCAGTGGATGTGAAAACAGAGTTGGGGTTCAAGAATGCATGGGATAGGCATAATGGAATCTTAGTGGAAAGGAAGGAAGGAGGGATTAAGTAGCCAAAGATTGATTAGCGTCTAAAGTTATACTGTAGGTATGGAAAATTGGGCAGTCTGGGTGCGCAGGCGGTCCTTATCTGTTGCCAGATTCTATATTTCTATGTTTGTAGGTGGTAGAAGGAAGCAGTTAGTTGAAGCAATATATCAACATGGGTATCATCACCACAAGCACACAGCAAGGGCCAAAAAGTGCTCCATTTAGCACATCAAAAATGTTTGTATCTGGCTGAGTTTCAATGCAAGCAATGTATCAGTCATCCACTTGACCTGGCTTGGATACGTTCAATAATATCCCTCAGACATAGAAACATGGCAATTGTTGGCAGATAAGGACTGCTAGGCCTATCCAGTCTGCCCATCAGCCTTTAGTTTTACTTTGTCTTCTGGTCCTGTCTGGCCAGTGGCTTTTCCCCCCTTCTTCCCACCTCTAAGGTTCCCTTACACTTGTCCCAGGCATGTTTAAATCAATCCACTGTGCTTTCTCCCACCACCTCCTGTGGCAGACAACTTCATTTGTCGACCACCCTCTCTGTGATGAAAAACCTTCTTACATTTCCCCTTAACCTGCCCTCTTCCAATTTCATATCATACCCTCACATTCTTATACTCCCCTACACTGGAAGATGTCTCTCCCTGCATCTTGTTTTTGTCTTTAATGTATCTGAAAGTTTTGATCATGTCCCCCTGATTCCTCATCTCTTCTAGCAAGTACATATTGACGTTCTTTATTCTCTCCTCCTATGTTTTCTGAAGCAAGCCCTCTACTGTCTCAGTCACCCTTCTCTGGACCACCTCCACCCTGTCAATGTCCTTAGGAAGTTGTGAACTCCAGAACTGCACACAGTACTCTAGGTGAGGCCTCACTAGTGTTTTGTAAAATGGAATCACTACTTCCCGCCTTCCGCTAGTGATACCTCGGCCTATACACCCCAGCATGCCACTGGTCCTCCCTGCAGCCCTTGTAGTCTGCTTAGCACCTTCAGGTAATCTGAAATGATGACCCAAGATCCCTTACTTCCTTGGTGATAGTCAGCAGCTCCCCCCATCCTCTAGGTCTCCCCAGGGTTCTCTCATCCCAGGTGCATTATTTTGCACTTCTTTAAATTAAACCCTAGATACCACTCGTCTGACCATTTTTCAAGCTTCCTCAGGTTTCTCCTTATTCTCTCCATGCCGTCTGGAGTATCCACCCTATTATAGATGTTGGTGTCATCTGCAAACAGATACACATTTTGCTAATGAAGACATTATGTCAATTTCAGTGGCTCAGTAGGTAGCACACTTGCCTCTGAGGCTGGGAGATCAGAGGGCTGTGGGTTCAGTTCCCACATCTGGCACTTGGATTAATATCCTAATACTGACACTGTAGTGCAGCATGAGAGGGGTGCTGTACTTCTGAGGTGCCGTCTTCCGGATGAGACATTAAACCAAGGTCCCATCTTCCTGGATTGGTGGTAGTTCAGGTGGATGTTAAAGATCCCATGGCACTTATCGAAAAGAGTAGGGGAATGTCCCCGGTGTCCTGGCCAAATTTCCCTGATTCACTAAAAATGCCACCAACAGCTTAATCTGGTTCAGTTTCAGTTGCTTACCATCTATATTCCCCCAGTCACCCCTGAAAAAGGGACTTCTAGGCCCAGTGGGCTTACCAGGTCAACAAACATTAAACAAGACTGGCCCCAGGACTAATCCTTGAGTTACTCTGCTGGTCACGTCCCTCTCCCAGATTGGATCCCATTTACCACCACCTTCTGCCTCCTGTCTGTTAGCCAGTTCCCTACCCAGTTTACACCTTTTGCATTATGACCAGACTACCCATCTTGTTAACCAGACTCTTGCACTGGATCAAATCAAATCAAATCATCTTTATTTTTATAGCGCCTTTCAAAACCAAGGCACTGTACATAAAAACCATATACATAAAGATAAAATTTTAAAACACAGACATTAAAACAAATCATCCATATGTAGGGAAAGCTAAACTAAATAAATAATTTTTTAACTCTATTTTAAATCTAACAACAGTTGGGCATTCTCTTAACCAATGAGGTAGAGAATTCCACAGGGTAGGCACTGAAAAAGTGAAGGCACAAGATCCTGATGTCTTCAATCACACCCTGGGAATCTCCAGCAATCCCTCGTTGGTGGAACGGAGAGGACTGAGGCGGCAGTAGGGTTCAAGGAGATCTTTCAGGTAACTGGGTCCCTGATCATGTAGGGCTTTAAAGGTTAGCAAGCCAACCTTAAAGGTGATCCACCACAAAACAGGCAGCCAGTGCAGTTCACGGAGCATAGGCATAATATGACTGGTTCTAGAAGTCCCAGTCAAAAGCCTGGCCGCCGCATTCTGCACCAGCTGCAGGTGGCAGATATCAACCCCTGGTAGCCCTAGGTAAAGGAAATTGCAGTAATCAAGACAGGTAGTGACAAAGGCATGGACCAATGTTGAAAGATCACCCTCAGAACCAGTTGTTTCACCCGGGCGATATTTCTCAGATGGTAGAAATAGGATTTCACGACAGCTGACACCTGTGATTTTAGGGTCAAACCATCTTCAAAAATAATGCCCAGTTTACGCACCTGATTGGAGGTAGTGGGCAACATACCACTAAGTAATACGCCTGATGGTTGTCCAGCCCCCAAACCCACCCCTGGATGATTTGGATCCACTACCAGCACCTCAGTCTTATCTGGATTCAGTTTCAGACAGCTAGAACTCATCCAAAGTCTGATCTCAGTGAGGCAGTTATTTAGCACGGAGATTGCATCATCTTGTCCAGGCAGAAAGGACAAATACAGCTGAGTAACATCTGCATAGCAGTGAAAACCTAGACTGTATCACCTGATGATATCTCCCAATGGCAGCATATACACTGCAAACAACGTGGGGGCTAGAATGGAACCCTGCGGTACTCTACAGGGCTGAGAATGAGCACCAGAGGAATAAATTCCAGTGGCAACTCTCTGAGACCTGTTCGAGATGTAAGAGTGGAACCATTTGAGGACTGTGCCAGACAGCCCACAAAAGAACCGCAGGCACTCCAACAGCACACCATGGTCTACAGTGTCAAATGCAGCAGAGAGATCGAGAAGGACCAGAATGGTGTGTGCCTTTCGATCTCTGGCCATTAGGAGGTCATTCAATACCAGGACAAGGGCAGTCTCCATGATATGCTTCTTCCTAAAACCAGACTGGAGAGTATCATTGACATTGTGAGTTGTAAGATGATCATCCAATTGCAACTCAAATGCATTTTCAATAACCTTACCAACAAATGGCAGGTTAGAGATAGGCCGGTAGTTAGCTAGACAATCTGGATCCAAAGAGGGTTTTTTTAAGGAGTGGTCGAACGACCCCCTCCTTGAGGGGGTCAGGAAAGACCCCCCTCTCCAAAGACTTCCAGACAATGTCAGCAAGGATCGGACAGATAACTTCTACACATCCCACTAGAAGGGGTGAAGGACCCAGATCCAAACTACAACTGGTTGGTTGCAATATTTGGATGATCTTCACAATGTCAATGAACTCCAGCCAGCGAAAATCTGACCAGACAGGCCAGATGCATGCCACTTCCTGTCGACCACTGTAATCCCACATAGGGGAGGTTGGTCCAATGCCAGAGCTGATGCTGGCAACCTTATCTGCAAAAAACCAAGCGAACTCCTCACATCTCAGCTGAGAAAAAGCTTCTCTGGGCTGGAGACAGATTGGATTGCACAATCTGTCAACAGTCCGGAAAAGCTGAGCCAGTCAATTCTGTGCAACAGAAATCTCCCTGGACAGGAATTCTGCCTTCTTACTGGTGATTTCTGATTGATAGCCATCATAATGTGCCATCAGCCTAAGCCTGTCAGCATCATGGCCTGATTTCTGCCAAGCTCTCTCCAACCTTCGGCCAACTCGCCTTAACTCCTTCAAGGAGCCATCAAACCAAGGGCTCCTTGAACGAAGGGTGAGAGGCTGAACACGAACAGGAGCAATCTTGTCCAGAGCATTTCCAAAAGCCTTATTATAGGCTCACCCTAATTCGACTATACACCCTTTCAACTATAAACCAGCTAGCAGTTAAGCAGGCCAGCAACACCAAACAAACTACCATGGGGTGCAGCCACCTATTACTACTCCTCACTACCTCTTTTGGCATTGCTGGTACCATATACGAATTCGGACCCCTACCTCCCCACTCTGAATCCTCACTGGATGCAAGCTGGAAGAAAAGCATACACATGGCCACTACCACTTCCGGTAACGATAGGCTCTTTATCCTCCCGCACCTCCCATGCACAGTTATTGCCAAGAAAACCTTGCAAACCGTAACCTTAACGGTTAGCTTTCCTCCTAATTTAACACAGGCATATAGACACCTACCCCACCTGAAGCGCAGGCAACGGAAGACACGAGGGAGGATAAACATCACCCTATCTGCCAGAAAGATTATCTTTCTGCTACTTCTACTCTCTGGCAATGTTCACCTAAACCCTGGACCAACAACCCTGAGGAGCAGGGGGGTCCATACAGTGAACGGCCTAAAGATAGCATCACTAAACATCTGAAGCCTAACTGCCAAATTCGACCAGCTCCAGGCTTCGATGACCATCCATGCCCCTGACTTACTCTGCCTAACTGAAACCTGGCTGTCGGGTAGGATCAAAGATGGTGAGGTGGCCATCAAAGGATTCCAAGCATTTTGACTTGATAGAATAGGCAGGAAAGATGGCGGCTGCCTCCTATATGCCAGAAATTCACTGAGTTACTCCGTCCTCCCCATCTCCAAAGTTGTGGAGGATTATGAGCTACTAGTGGTAAAAATACAAGTTGGTCTAAAAGGCAAGACCCTTACCATCATCACAACCTACCTCCCCTCCACAAGAAAGCCAAAGAAGGCCTTCCTCTTGTTATGGAAGAAATTAGCACACTCAGAAAGGGCTCAGAACTCATCTTGACCAGTGACTTTAATATTAACTGGTTATGTAAGGAGGCAACACCCTCCAGAGACCTAATCACCTACCACAATCTCACGCAACTCATAACTTACCCCACCAGGCAGAACTACAAGGCTGGTACCAGCACCCTCATTGACTGGGTCTTAGCTAGCTCACTGACTTGATTCTCTGAACTCAGGGTTCTCCCAGACGTGCTACATAACCACTCCCCAATCTCCTTTATATGGACCACAAAACTTGCCAAAAGCCCACCCCACCTCATCGAGAGCAAGGTTCTGCATAAAGGCAAACTTGAATCCCTCAAATTGGCCCTGTCTGCCTACAACTGGTCCCCTATCAACAAGACACCTACGCTGGACCAGGCCCTTAGTTTTTTCACTGAGGGCTTCAATTCCATCTGTGATATCTATGCACCACACACAAAACGGAAAATTCGGGAGGAGGATAACGGCTGGATTGATGGCAAGCTCCTCTCCCTCCTAAAGGAGAGAGACTGCCTCTGGGAAAAAGCTTTAAACTCAGGCAACAAGCATGACTTACAGTGCTACAAAAGGGCTAGAAATCAGTGCACCCAACTTATCAGGCTTGCAAAAGCCAATCTCCATAAGACCCAGCTTAACAATGCATGGGAAGAAGGAAAGAAGTTTGGGGCAACATCAAGAACATCCTCGGTAAAGAACAAAAGCAGCACCCTAAGATGCTCAACATTAATAACTCATCCTCCTCAGATCTGCTAGCCATTGATGATGCCTTTAACCGGGCCTTTACAGACCTGTCCTCAGTGCTGCCTCCAGACTACCTTCTGCCTGTGGAGGACCAAGGTTGCGCCAACCTGCTCATAACTAACCACCCAGCTTTCTACTTTAAGAAGGTGAAGGTGAAGGAGGCCCAAACAATGGTCAGGAAAGTCCTAGGTAAAACCAGATTGGGGAGTGACGGGCTAGACATGAAGTTACTATCTCTCACCCTTGATATTCTTATTATACCCATAACAATGTTATTTAATAAATCCTTGGCCCTAGCTCAATTTCCAGAGGTATGGAAGCAAGCCCTGGTAACGCCAGTGCATAAGAATGGTGACAAGGCACTGGTGTTAAACTATAGGCCAATATCTATCATCTCCCCACTGTCCAAAGCTTTGGAAAAAATTGCGGCAAATCAATTCACAGAATACCTCAATAAGTACAATCTGCTCTGCCTAAACCAACATGGCTTCAGGCAAAAACACAGTACCACCACGGCACTGCTGGAATACACTGACTATGTACACAAGGCACTGGATGAAGGCAAATTGGTGGGGTCCATCTTCATTGACCTCACTAAAGCCTTCAACACCATCAACCACTCTTTATTAGTTCTCCAGCTCCAAAGATTGGGTGTGGCATCAAACGCCATGAATTGGTTCAATGACTACCTAATACACAAGAGCCAGCGAGTCAAAATCGGGCAGACATTATCCAGCTCCAGAGATGTACTCCTAGGAGTCCCTCAAGGATCAATTCTAGGGCCCCTGCTTTTCAGCCTCTTTGGAAATGACCTACCCACAGCCTGTGACATCAAACTTATTCTGTATGCGGACAATGCCGTGCTGCTGAGCAGCAGCACCTCTCAGGTTGACCAGGGGCGTAGCCAGGATTTGGTGGTGGTGGTTTCAAACACTTTAGTCCGGGGCATGCCCCCTGGAAAATTTTGAAATGCAGGTTAAATGGTGCAGTTTCTGCATTTTAAGCAATAACTGTAGAGTCTCAGAAAGTATCAAAATTCAAATCATCACTCTCATCCATCCCTGCAGTCCCAGGTATTTCAGCCAGGTGTTCCTTCTAAAAAATTTTTTTGGGGGGAGGACATTATAGGAGCATATTCCTGGGGAGGTTAAGGGATGCTATGAAGGATTGAGGGGATCCGATTGAGTAGGGCGACAGTACAAATAAGGCGAATAAAGAGAAGTAAAAAACATTGAACCAGAAGTCGAGAACCCCCTCCCCATGGTCATTTTGCCATCACCCCATATCATCATTTTTATTTAGCCCTCTTAGTTTATGTTGTTTATGGTGTGACCAGCCAGCCAGCCATGTTTTCATTTCCTGACCTTAGACCCCCTGGTCACATCAGCCCCAGTGTGATGAATCAGCACAGAATTATAGAAATCCCCCACTTCTAGGCCATTTTAGTTTACCAAAATTGCCCTCCACCCTTGTAATGTTTTCCTTATACCCCACCAAATCATGTTTTGTGTTAGAAGTAAGCCCCACCTAATTGCCTGCTCAGCTGTCACAGCACTGAAAATTGTCAGGTCAGACCCCCCCCCCACATTGGTAATTTTCCCTTTCCCCACCTGAGTCCGTGTTTAGTGTTATGTTTTTGCCCCATTTCACCTCAGTGCTCAGCTGCAGTGCATTTTTATTTCAGCTACCTGAAATATCCTCCTTCCTGACTTCACTGCTGCACCCAGCTCAGTCATCCGTCTGCCTCCAGGCTTCTAACACCATCTTACTGAAGGCCTGTAATTTTACCTGTCCCAGTGAGTACGTTGGGGCCAGAGTTCCTTTACTATGGCCTTCCCCGAGATACCCCCCACTGCTGCTGAGGCTGTCCATTACTCTCCCGTCTCCCAGACTGCAGTTGCCATGTTGAAGCCGTCTTACAGCCTTGAACACATTATGGGTAGCAAAGCTAGCTGCTCAGAGCACCTCCGCGGCAGATCTGGAATGAAGACTGCCAAGAGAGTGTGTGCATTCGGCGTGCGGCAGCTCTCAGCATCATGTGACTGCCAATATGTAATCACACGTGATGCAGAGCCGGGGTGTGCCGAGACCCCTTCATGAGCAAGCCGAGCACTGCTGACTGAGGCAGGGCTTCATCAGCTGACTGGCAATCTTGTTTTTTTTTAAAGTTTAAATGCATGGGAATCGCGGTGCCGGTCGTAAAGTTACAGCCATGGGCAGGGCAGCACAGCCTTGGTTTCAGGAGGCAGATCGACTGTTTGTAAGTAAATCCGGGGTGGGTCGCATCACAAGTGACTCGACTCTCTGTGCAGAGTCTCTGGCTAAAAGAAATGAAAGATTTTTTTGAGGGGACACAGTTGGCAAGCAGGAGGTGTGTGGGGGGTTTCTGAGCACCCAGGAAACCCCCCCTAGCTAAGCCCATGTTGACCTACAAACAGAACTACAGAACTCTTTCAATAAACTTGAGGAATGATTCAGTAGGCAAGAGCTGCTACTAAATTACAAGAAAAGCATGGCCATGCTACAATCCAGCCCCTACAACAACACAAGCATGCTCCTCTCATAATCACTGACAAGGCTGGTGAGCAGATTGAGCAGGTGCACTTGTTCAAGTACCTTGGAGTCACCATTGATGACTATCTCACTTACAGTATATGCACCATGTAGACTCCCTTGTCAAAGTGGTAAACACAAAGATCGGGGTCCTCTATAGGCATAAGAAATCCCTCAACCCAGAAGCACTCTGAATCTCAGTCTCCAGCTCCATACTCTCCACGATAAACTACGGGCTGGTAGTCTATGGAGCTGCTACTGATACAGTGCTCAAAAGGGTCCAAATTGCACTCAGTAAGGCATGCCGCCTCACCCTGTGTGCAGATCACTACACTCATACTTGCACCCTGTATGAGCGTACAAACTGGCTTAACCTAAAAGACAGGATCAAATACCAAACTTGCCTCTTGGGAAAGAAGGCACTCGTCGGAAAAATCCCACCCTGTATAGGATAACTGCTCGAGGCTTCTCTCTCTACACTCATCACCAGGCGGAGGAAGAATGGAGCACTTTCCATACCATTCCATTGAACCTCACTAAGGCAGCATACTTTCTCCTATCGGGCCCCCCTCTGGATAAATGAACTCCCGATGAAATTACAAACAAACAGCCTGTCTCAATTCGAAGTAGTCCTCAAACACCACCTAATGTCTAACTCAAAATGCACCTGCTTCTCAGGCCCCATTTGATAAGCAGGCCTACCCCCAAGGTAACACCCAGCAGGGTTACCTAGAGAACCCTGCCTCCATTCCATCCTAGCCAAGGACTTAAGTAAGCTATCAGTCCTCTTTAAACGCACTTGGTACTGCCCCTCCCAACTCCCCCCCACACACACACACACACACCATAATCGACAAAGTCCTCTGGAGCTGCTCACCCCATCACAGCCCCCCGTTTCACTATCCTCCCACCTCTCCCTTTCTGCAGTTGGTTTCAAACCCAGTCCCCCTTGTTTCACTGTCACTCAGCCTCTCGCCATCTGAGTTAGCATTAAACCCTATGCAGTTACTCTGCCATAGTCTTTCAACAGATTTGGAGGTTTCCAGAGGTGTGCTACCTAGGGCCACTGATTAGAAATAGCTTAGTATTCAATCACAACTGCTCATTTTTTTTTCTCCTATTTGTCTAATTGTCATGTAATTGCTCTTTACTACCTAATGATCAGGCCTTGGTAACCACTGAATATGGGTATTGTCTTATTGTCCACCCTGACGTGGAAACTTTGTAAAAGAGCTCACACTCAAAGATCTTTCCGAAATACTGATTAAACAATTAATTAATTAGTACGAGATCATCTGGACTCATGCATTCACCCCTCAAGCCCGACAGATCCAGCACCTCCGTTAGGTAACTCAGGTTAACACCCCTTAAAGGGCGGTATTGATCCATCTCCATAGGGGCAGACCTATTAGGGGGAACCCTGAAACTGAACCTTATGGTGTGATGGTCAGACCAGCTGACTGGTTCCACCCCCAAATCAGCAATTTCCATACCCAAAAGAAAGATCAGATCCAATGAATGACCCTTTACATGGGTCGAGGAGGTAACCACCTGTGTTAGGCCCACCGTCATCATCAGCTGGAGGAGATTTTGACCAAAATGCGAGAGTTCATTGCCGACCCATGCATTGAAGTCCCCCCAGAACTATCAATCTGGGGGACCTCAATACCATGTCAACGATGAAGTCTGCTATCTCCTGCAGGAACTCTCCACCATCTCCTGGTGGATGGTAGATGAGGAGAATCCCACAACCTACACCCTCTCCCAGGATATATTCAAAGGATCTGGTACTTCCCAATGGCACATCCACAAGGCCCAGCTCAGTCTTAAACATAATGGCCACACCCCTGCCCCTACGATCCAACCTTGAACGGTGTATCACCGAAAACCCGGCTGGAGTTACTGAGGCCAATATAGGGCCTGGATTTTCATCCAGCCAGGTCTAAGTGATGCAAGCCAGATCAGTTGATCCAACAAGATCAGCTATAATAGCTGTCTTGTTTTTAATGGCTCTGGCATTGCATAACACCGCCATGGTAGGATGAGCTGTAGGGGAAGACCTCGGCACCTGCCCACTAAAGTCGGAGCCCTTGGGTATGGGGACAAGACAGGAATAACCTCTATCCTGACCCCATTTTGCCCAAGGGCATCTTCTGGACCCCACGACCCCAATCCGCCCTCCCCTTTCCTGTCCCCCACCAGGCCCAGCTCTCCATCTTCTTTTACTCTTCCTAAGAATGCCCAAAGCAGGACACCTAAAATAGGTGTCAGATGACAATGGGGGACATTCAAAGGGACATAATTCCCTGAGCCTGGTAGGGGAATAATGCCCAACCGTCACTAAACCTCCCCAACACATTATAAATAAAACCAAATAAACTGGAAAGGAATAAAAAATTAAATAATAATAAAAATAAAAACCAAAAACAAAACCTACCACTCTCAAATAATCAAAATATTCACTCCTCCACTCTCTCTTATGGGGGAGGTCAAAAGACCCCCAAACTATCACACAATAAACAAGCATTTGTCAATGCCAAACATTCGCTTGCAGGTATTTGCAGTGGTGTGTGGCACTTGGACATGGCTTAAAAAAATCAGTGACAAAGAAGTAAAATGAGGGCCACAGTTTAACAATTGGTTCTATCCCCTGAAGCAGGCAGCCTAAGAGTATTGGTGTAAAATACTTTGTCTGCAGAAGAGCAAGTCTGTAACTGTGTTACCCACTGATCAGTCACAGAAACAAATTGTAGGAGGGACAGAAACATGGTAAGGCAAAGTCTTGGACATCCCTGAATATACATATATATATCTCCCCCTCTCCCCGTCTCCCCCTCTCTCCTTCCCTCTCTCCCTCCCACCCCAAACCCCTCTTCTACAGGTGCTTTTCAGGCTTGGCCGTACTCTGCCACAGGAAAGCTCAGAGTTAAAAGGCAGAGGGGTAAGTGCATTAGGCGTTTGGGGTGGGGTGGGCAAGACATGGAGGATATTGGCTGCACCAGAGAGGAGTATTAAAAATATAAGTAAACAAAAGGAACAGTTGATTTGATCAGGGCAATACAGTGTATTTGGGACTGAATGACAAGAGGGCATACAGGGGTGGTGGGAAGGGGAAGGGATTAGTTAGCAAGGAAGCATTTGTTTTTATTTACTCATGGAGAGTGGTAAATGTATGGAAGAAGGTGCCAGATGATGTGGTGTAAGTCAAGAGTGCTGAAACTTTAAACTCAAGCTGTATCTCTTTCTCCTGCAATATATACTCTTTCAGTTGCCCCCCTTTATGAGGGATCACCCTCATTCTACCTCCAAGTATTACTGTGTCCCACATAAAAAAGGTACTGCCCATGCAAAGAAGATGCTGAAAACTCTTAAAGCAGGAATTCATAACTCTTTTGCTAAAGCAAAAGTAAACCTGCTAAGCAATGGTACTAGATTCCAGTGTACTGAGCCAGAATCTCCTTTCTTTTGGTGTTGTACATTGGGAGGGCTAGTGCTGCATGTGTCAGTGTTATACCTTCTGAGTGTCAGTTTCCCACATTTTGGTGTCAGTGTCCCACATGCTGTAGGCCACTATCCCACATTTAATGAGTGTCTGTGTCTCACATTGTGAGGGCAATTGTCCCACATTTTGAGGGCCAGTTCATCACTTTCTGTGAACCAATGACATCCCACATTTTTGTGTCAGTATCTCACATTCTAATCCATTTAAAAGGTGCCGTTAAAATGCAACTTGTTTTTTCCTCAGACCCCCACTGTGATGTAATGGATGTGTAAACCTTGCTAGCAGTAGTATGGGTGCATCGGGTAGGTATCACAGAAAGTGGGAGATTCTAGCCTCAGTTCCCTTGTCAGGCTAGGAATGGTGACCGCTATGTGTGTGCTAATGTCTCCCCCCACCATGCCCACCACTGGTCACTGGGAGAGGCTGAGAGCAGCGGCGGTGGGGGCCAGCAGATCCAACTGTCACACACAGAGTCAGTGCTTTGGAGTACCAGGCTCGGCTGTCACTGGAATGGGCACCTCCCCTTCTGTCAAAGGGCTCAAAGTTCCCATATTGTAGTGGAGCTGGAGTTTTTCACTGACTTGCCTCTGCAGTGATTCTTGTGGCAGTATGTATCCCTGCTTGCCTGTGCCGGTTTGACGTTGCTCAGCGCTCACTGGGCTGGTGGTTCGAAACATTTGTTTGCACACAGCGGGGGAGGACCGTCATTATCGGACAGCCACAGCCTCTCGCTGCTCCCATTTGCTACCTGAGTTGGAAGTTTTGGGGAACAAAAGCGGAGCCGGACAGAGGGACAGGAGCTACAGACAGCCAGCAGCAGTGAACAGTACTGGCCCTGTAGTGTCAGCACCGAGCTGTACCAAGCACTTTGCCCAGCCCTGAGTATGAGAGAGCAGAGCCCGGAGCATGAGTTTGTCTCACCTGAATCCCGCCTGCAGAACCGGAGTGTCCTGCTGCCCTGCTGCTTCAAGTAGGGGCTCGATGGGATATGGGGAGGAATCCAGGATGGATGGATGGATGTGTTGTCAGGGAACCGGCTGGGAGGGAGAGATGGAGATGGGACAAGTGAGGAACTTTACATACAGGCAGGAATTAACTCTTTGTCTCCGAGAAACATCTGCATTCAGCAGACTTCACTGTGCTGTTGCTGCCGACAACGACTCCAGACGTGAGCTGCTGTGTTCTAGTGTCTCCATGCTACATCTGGAGTCGTCACTCACTTTCTATGTCATTACTTGCCAGCCAATGTAATTATGGCTTATTAAATCTGTTTGGGTGATACAAAACATCGTAAGCCTCATTTTATTGGCTGGCAAGTATAGGGGTCCCATAGAAAAAATCGGTTTACAGAGTCGGCTCCTCACTTTGCTGCTGCATGCAGGTGGAACTGGAGCGGAGCTATGTTTGGCAGGCTGTTGGTGTTTGTTCTGATCGTTTATCTGCCTGAGATCTCAGCTTTACACTTAAGGTATGCTATTTTATCAAACTTTCATGGGTTTTCCTGTGCTTTTGTGATAAATTAAGTGTTTTTGGGGGTCTTTCTGTGAGCCATCGCCATCGTCATTGAGACGCTGTACTTCCTGTTTTTGACTCCTCGATGAGCTAGCTCACAGAAAGACCCCAAAAACATTTAATTTCGCACAGAAGCACTGTGTGGTTGCTATGCTGTTTATTTCTTTTCTATTTCCCTTTTGCCATCCATCACATTTTGATTATTTGCTGCTTTGTGCTTTTTGGGAGAGGAGGTCATCGGAAGGCGTGTTTGCGTGTTGGCATTTTCTTTTCCTGTCACAACGGAAGCGCAATGGATTTTGCACACCCCACATACTTGCACCCACATGCCCGTTGTCCTCCCTTGCTCCTGGTACAGGGTGGTTGGATTCCGGTCATCGCGCTTGTTCTGTCGGCGCTGTGGTTCCGTTTCAAATTTTGGTGCGATGGAGTCAGCATTCCCACCTGTGGACCAGACCGTTTCCATGCCAGATAAGTTCAGGGGTTGTTTGCATGCAGGTATGTGCTGGTGGATGCCATGAGGGATGGGGGAAAATGCTGTTTGTTGGTGGCATGGTGGGGGGGAATGCATGGTGCTGGGTGGTGGCACATCATATAATGCATTGGTGCCAGGTGCTGTGGGTCAAGGCAATGCTGAGAGCATGGTGCTGTTTTGTGGTGGTGGACAGTCGGGACACCAGGGAATCTGTTTTGTGTTGTTGCCAGCTTTTGTGGGGGAGGGACCACTAAACACTGTGGGGTATGCTGGGATGGTCATGTGTGTTTGATGGTGGGGTCAGGTCCCTACAGCATGGCAACCTATTTGTAAGTGCGCTGGTCTCGGGTACACACGACAACAGGCAGTGCTGTTTCTGGCATGGTGGCGGGTGAAGCAAGGCCGGCATCCTCCCACAAACAGCAGTACCTGCTTTCAGGACCCCCCGAGACCCCATGCCATCACACAAAATGGTTGCCATGCTGTCCGGGGCCTCCCTCTCACCTTCAGACACCAGGTGCCATCCCACAGAATGGATTCCTTGGAGTCTCATGGTCTCCCACCTGCAGCTGGTCATCTAAAAAGGCAATGTGATATGAAGAGAGTGCCATTTTGTGTTGTTGCCAGCTTTGGGAGGGGGGACCACTGAACACTGTGGGGGTATGCTGTGTCGTTTGCCGTGTGGATACCGTAGGGTGTGGAGAACACTGGCCACCAGGGAATCCATTTTGTGGGATGGTCATGTGTGTTTGATGGTGAGGGTCAGGTCCCTTACAGCATGGCAACCATTTTGTGTGAAGGCATCGGGTCTCGGGGGGGGGCACACACGGACAACAGGCAGTGCTGTTTCTGGCATGGTGGCGGGTGACTCTAGGCCCAGCATCCTCCCACAAACAGCAGTATCTGCTTTCTGGGTGACCCCCCTGAGACCCCATGCCATCCCACAAAATGGTTGCCATGCTGTCCGGGGCCTCCCTCCCACCTTCAGACACCAGGTGCCATCCCACAAAATGGATTCCCTGGAGTCTCATGGTCTCCCACCTGCAGCTGTTCATCTAAAAAGGCAATGTGATATGAAGAGAATGCCATTTTGTGTTGTTGCCAGCTTTGGGGGGGGGACCACTGAACACTGTGGGGGTATGCTGTGTCGTTTGTTGTGTGGATACCGCAGGGTGTGGAGAACACTGGCCACCAGGGAATCCATTTTGTGGGATGGTCGTGTGTGTTTGATGGTGGGGGTCAGGTCCCTTACAGCATGGCAACCATTTTGTGTGAAGCATCGGGTCTCGGGAGGGCACACACGGACAACAGGCAGTGCTGTTTCTGGCATGGTGGCTGGTGACGCAAGGCCCGGCATCCTCCCACAAACAGCAGTACGTGCTTTCTAGGTGACCCCCCCGAGACCCCACGCCATCACACAAAATGGTTGCCATGCTGTCCGGGGCCTCTCTCCCACCTTAAGACACCAGGTGCCATCCCACAAAATGGATTCCTGGAGTCTATGGAGCCTTCCACCGCAGCTGGTCATCTAAAAAGGCAATGTGATATGAAGAGAATGCCATTTTGTGTTGTTGCCAGCTTTGGGGGGGGACCACTGAACACTGTGGGGGTATGCTGTGTCGTTTGCCGTGTGGATACCGTAGGTTGTGGAGAACACTGGCCACCAGGGAATCCATTTTGTGGGATGGACACATGTGTTTGATGGTGGGGGTCAGGTCCCTTACAGCATGGCAACCATTTTGTGTGAAGGTGTCGGGTCTCGGGGGAGGGCACACGGACAACAGGCAGTGCTGTTTCTGTCATGGTGGTGGGTGACATAGGTTTTGAAGGTGGTGGCCTAGGTGAGTGGTGTCTGCAGTGCAAAGATGTGTTTTTTTTTTTTTTGGATTGCAGACGATCGAGAGACCGCTCCGAGATGACGAGAGAGAGAGAGACTGCTGTAGAGACCGCTCTGAGATTGAGAGAGAGAGACTGCTGTTTTCCTGTGAGAGACCGCAACCCCACAGATCACCACTGGAAATATGGCGAATGTGTACAAAAATGACCTGCTAGACCTTTTTGATAGTGCCAGTGACAATGAGGCAGATGACTTTCAAGGTTTTGATGATTCCGACATCGAGGTGGACTTGATGCGTATGAAGCCTTTGGTTACACCGGACAGTGACAGCGATTTCAGTGACAATAATGATCTGCCCCTGGCTACGCTGTAGCGGAAGAGACACTCCACGGAGAGTGAAGAGGATGACGTGCCACTGGCCAAGCTACGTCAGCCGAGGAATGACTCTGACAGCGAAGATAATCTTCCTTTGGCTACACTGCAGCATGGGAGTACCCAAATTGACATTGATGACCATCATGAACTACATGACGTTGAACAGCCTGCAGAAAAGCCTGAGCAACCTACGCCACATCTGGATGCTGGTCACAATGATGAATGGACAGGTTGCTTACAGCAGGTCCATGATGAGGATTTCAAGGAGCCTGTGGGTCCAACCACACTGTTGAGTGCAGAGAAGACTCCCATGGATTTTATAAACCTGACATTCACACCAATTCTCTGTGACCTGATAGCCGAGGAGACAAACTGGTACAGTGCCCGTAGGCAGGCAGAAGCAAACAAAGTTGACCACCGATGGAGTCCAGTAACTGCTTGCGACATAAAAGCCTTATTTGGAATGCGACTATACATGTCAGTTATAAAGGCGCCACACTACCGCATGTACTGGGGGAAGCACCATCTCTATGGACATTTACCAATTTCAAAGTTAGTGACCCGTGAGAGTTATGAGAAGATTATGCAGTATTTGCACGCAAGTGACAGCATGCTAAATCCACCAAGAGGATCGTAAGAGCATGATAAGCTATATCACGTTCAACCAGTTATCAAGCATGTTGTCAAGGCATGCAAGACAAAGTACAACCTGCACCGAGAAGTGTCAATTGATGAGGCAATGGTGGGCTTTAGAGGATGACTGTCCTTCAGGCAATACATGCGATGCAAGCCACAACGGTATGGGATAAAAGTATGGGTCCTGGCAGATCCTCATAACGGTTATGTGTCCGACTTCCAAGTATACACAGGAAAGGTTGCTGGTGCTGTGGAAGTGGGCCTTGCAGAGAGGGTTGTGAAAGACCTGACTGAGGATTCTATGTGGCAAAAGGCACCATGTATATTTTGACAATTACTTTACTTCAGTTCACCTGGCAAAAGAACTATTGAACGTTGGCTTGTACTCATGTGGAATGATGCGACCAACAGGATTGGATGGCCTTCCAACTTAACAAATTATCAATGAAAAGAAAGCTCTGTTGGCTATGAACAATGACAGAATGGTTCACTTGTTGCCACAGCATGGAAAGACAACCATCCCGTTTCTTGTTGTCAACAAACCATGACCCTACCTCACCAGCAATGTCTGTGCCAAGGAGACAAAGAGACGGCACTGTTGTATCAATTGCATGTCCAGAGGTATTGCTACAGTATAACACGCACATAAATGGTGTGGACGTCACTGACCAGCTTCGGGGGCAGTACCAATGCGCAAGAAAATCAAAGAAGTGGTGGCTCTACCTTTTCTGGTTTTTGTGGGACCTGGCACTGGCAAATGCATTTACTCTGTTCCGAGAGACTGGATGGGTGAACAAGCACAGACAACTGAATTTCCGCATGCTCCTTTCTGAGAATCTGTTGCAAGGATATACACACAGAAGACATAGTGCTCCACTTCCAGTAATCACGCAGAATCCAACTTGTGATGGACTACACTTCCCTGTGAAAGGGAAGAAGGGGAGGTGCAAAAATTGTTTGCAGAAGAAAATACGTGCCGAACCGTCATATACATGCAGCACATGCAATGTACACCTCTCATGCTGATTGTTTTCCTGAGTATCACCAGTACAGATAGAGGTGCTGTGAGAGAGAGAGACCCGGGTGCTGCGAGAGAGAGAGAGAGAGAGACCGGGTGCTGGAGAGAGAGAGAGAGAGAGAGACCGAGGTGCTAGAGAGAGAGAGAGACCAGGTGTGCGAGAGAGAGAGACCGGGGTGCTGTGAGAGAGAGAGAGAGAGAGACCGGGGGGCTGCGAGGGAGAGAGAGAGACCGGGGTGCTGCGAGAGAGAGAGAGAGACCAGGGTGCTGAGATGCGCTGAGGTTGTAGGAGATTCATCATTGAGCAGGACAAGGTGCAAGCGAGAAACTGGATGAAATGGTTTGGTGGCAGGTACGTCAGAAACAGTGTCATGGGTGTGGATCAGATTGTCTTGCATTGGTGAAACCGCCTGCTTGGCCCGTTGGTGTATCGGAGGTAATGTAGTAACATGCCAGTCATTGAATGGGCTGTGCCAAATGAAAATTAAAAATACTGAGTGGGTGGGTGGGTGCCACAATTGTGCTCTGAAGCAGAATGGAACAGAACCATCAGTAGCATGCAAGACCTCTGCATTGAGTGCCTTGCATATCACCAGTCTGACTCCAACAGCAATTCTTCAATGTCTTGCTAGGTAGGAAGGAAGGAAGGAAGGCTTCATGTCACATTGTACGACAAGGAAAATGACGCATGCACGATGACTTGTAAGGGGTCACCAATGTTGTTTCAGGAGGATCATGTGTCTTCTACAGCCAGGTCCCCCTGACGAAAATACCTCACTGAGGGCACAAAGTGTGGTGGTGAAGGTGACAATAGGAAAGTTTATTGTACCTGAACATGCAAACGACACATTGACAAACGTAACTAGCCGGCAAATGAAGAACTGTTTGAAGGATCAACGGAAATGGGATACACTGGGATGTAGCACTGTGAAGACACCAAGGGTCATGTGCAGCAAGGCCTGTTGGCAGCTGCAGGTTTACATGATTCGGACAAAGGATCATGCGCATACGCGAAGGTTGTTTTTGTGGGTGTGGAAAAATGCACGGGACCGCTTCTGGATGAATGTCTGATCATAGCTGGACTTACAGTATGTTGGCTGACTGTTCTTTGATGGCTTTGGTGGTTGGAGGAAGGCTGATGTGCTGTGCGCATGGTTGTTCACAGCTGCAGGCCGAGATTGCTTGCAACAGAGTGAGTGAGTCAGACACTCTGGATGTCTGTTTCGTGGGTCAGTTGGGGTTTTTGCTGAAGGATCTGGCATGGAGGACAAGTGGTTGCGTTATGCGAGTTGTGATTGTCCTAAGAGTTGAGTGGAACATCCGTGGCTAGGTGAAAGACACAGCAGCCGATGCAGGCTTTGGCACTGTGCCAAATGGGGGAAAAAATGCGGAGCTAATGTGGACTGGTGACTGTGATAACTGGAGGTGGTCCGTGTCTCACTCACCAGACCAATGGGGCAAGCTGACAAAGGTACTGGAGAGCACAAACTGTCCCGAGCACACCAGTTGGTGCATTGTGACGTGCGACAAACTGTGCTCCACTAACTCTTCCAGCACTGTTGTGGAGTGGCGGATTTAGCTCCGCATTTTTTTTTTTTTCATTTGGATGCAGAGCCCCACGACACGCATTGCGGACAGCAAGCCGCATGAAGCTGTGTTATGAGTTGCTGTGTTTGTGGGCAGCTTAGGCCATCCATATGGTGTCTGCCAAAACTGCCATGGATATCACTGTACTATTTTGTCAGTCCCAGGAGTCTCAGAAGGAGGAACAGTCACAGTCTCTGGAGTCTCAGGATTTGACTTGGGAGCTGCTAGAGACTAGGAGTGATGAGGGTGTGCATCCAGTGGCAGTCAGTAGTATCAGAAAGGATGACATTAAGTGGGGGGGGGGGCAGGATCATTAACTGTCCTGGCAGAGGAGAAGGAGTTAGATCAGAGTGCTCTTGAGATGGAGACTGAGGAGGAAGAACATCCTCAGTCAGTGCATCTGCTACTGCTACTGTTGAAGTGGAAGAGAAGGGTACTGAGGAAGAGGAGGTGGGGAGATAGTCAGCCCTTACTGTCAGTACCAGAAATGTGTGAGCCAAAAATCAGTGATGATGATGATGATAGTGATGAGGGAGGTGACAATGACCCAGTACTAGACCCTATTTGGCAGCCACCGCAAGTAACACCCATTAAAAAAAGTGTAACGGGGTAAAGGGAAAGCAATCCCTCTTATGCCACTCCCTAAGGAACAGTCTGATGTCAGTGTAAAGGGACGTTAAGTTAAAAAAGAGTTCATGGGGACAAGCAGTAGCAGCAACAGGCAACCATTTTGTCCACCCCTGTGCCCCTGGCCCCATCCACCCCACCCACGAAAATCTGGCGTGTCGGCAGAAAGTCCCTTGCGTGGGATTTCCTCTCAGTGGATGCAGTCAACAACAGTGTGGCTGTGTGCAATATATGCAGGTCCAAAATTAGTAGAGGTAAGCTGGGAACACACTATGGGACAACTGGTATGCATTACCATATTCAATTTAAGCATCCCATTCACTGTGCACAGCATAAGTGTTTGCCAATAATGTCCACTTTTGACATACCTGAACATTCTGAAAGAGACTATCCCCATCTTGGTGATGATGTAGCATTTAACGCTGTATTATGTTCTACCACTAGGCATGCAGATACAAGTCAATGTGTTGAATTTGAGCCATCCCCTTCCTGTATACATTTTTTTCCGACGTGTCCCTGCTGTCAGACAAGGCAGCCACAGCAGCAAGAGTAAAACTGCCAAAGTCAGTACATCATCCTTCTCCACAGTCCATCCCTCTCTGAGGCTTAAGCAACCTGATATTAAATCAGCCTTAACAAATCACACTATATACCACTGTAAAGACCCTGTGGCAAAAGAGCTAAACACTGCTGTTACAAAGATTCTGGCAACAGACATGCTGCCATTATCTTTGGTTATGAAGCCTGGATTTTTAGACCTCATGGAAGAAGCTGCACAGAAATACAAATTGCCACGTCTCACATATTTCTCCACTAAGGCTGTTCCAACACTTTAACATGATCTTGTCTGTCATGGGCGTAGCTAGGGGGGGTTTCCTGGGTGCTCAGAAACCCCCCACACACCTCCCGCTTGCCAACTGTGTCCCCTCAAAAAAATCTTTCATTTCTTTTAGCCAGAGACTCTGCACAGAGAGTCGAGTCACTTGTGATGCGACCCCCCAGATTTACTTACAAACAGTCGATCTGCCTCCTGAAACCAAGGCTGTGCTGCCCTGCCCATGGCTGTAACTTTTACGACCGGCACCGCGATTCCCATGCATTTAAACTTTAAAAAAAAACAAGATTGCCAGTCAGCTGATGAAGCCCTGCCTCAGTCAGCAGTGCTCGGCTTGCTCATGAAGGGGTCTCGGCACACCCCGGCTCTGCATCACGTGTGATTACATATTGGCAGTCACATGATGCTGAGAGCTGCCGCACGCCGAATGCACACACTCTCTTGGCAGTCTTCATTCCAGATCTGCCACGGAGGTGTTCTGAGCAGCTAGCTTGCTGCCCATAATGTGTTCAAGGCTGTAAGACGGCTTCAACATGGCAACTGCAGTCTGGGAGACGGGAGAGTAATGGACAGCCTCAGCAGCAGTGGGGGGTATCTCGGGGAAGGCCATAGTAAAGGAACTCTGGCCCCAATGTACTCACTGGGACAGGTAAAATTACAGGCCTTCAGTGAGATGGTGTTAGAAGCCTGGAGGCAGACGGATGACTGAGCTGGGTGCAGCAGTGAAGTCAGGAAGGAGGATATTTCAGGTAGCTGAAATAAAAATGCACTGCAGCTGAGCACTGAGGTGAAATGGGGCAAAAACATAAAACTAAACACGGACTCAGGTGGGGAAAGGAAAATTACCAATGCGGGGGTCTGACCTGACAATTTTCAGTGCTGTGACAGCTGAGCAGGCAATTAGGTGGGGCTTACTTCTAACACAAAACATGATTTGGTGGGTATAAGGAAAAATTACAAGGGTGGAGGCAATTTTGGTAAACTAAAATGGCCTAGAAGTGGGGATTTCTATAATTCTGTGCTGATTCATCACACTGGGGCTGATGTGACCAGGGGGTCTAAGGTCAGGAAATGAAAACATGGCTGGCTGGCTGGTCACACCATAAACAACATAAACTAAGAGGGCTAAATAAAAATGATGATATGGGGTGATGGCAAAATGACCATGGGGAGGGGGTTCTCGACTTCTGGTTCAATGTTTTTTTTTTACTTCTCTTTATTCGCCTTATTTGTACTGTCGCCCCACTCAATCGGATCCCCTCAATCCTTCACAGCATCCCTTAACCTCCCCAGGAATATGCTCCTATAATGTCCTCCCCCCAAAAAAATTTTTTAGAAGGAACACCTGGCTGAAATACCTGGGACTGCAGGGATGGATGAGAGTGATGATTTGAATTTTGATACTTTCTGAGACTCTACAGTTATTGCTTAAAATGCATGAAACTGCACCATTTAACACCTGCATTTTCAAAATTTTCCAGGGGGGCATGCCCCCGGACCCCCCAGAAGTGTTTGGGAAACCCACCACCACCAAATCCTGGCTACACCCCTGTCTGTATTGTGTCACTTTCAGTGTACCACTCTGCAGCACCCAGCATCCACCTTACCACAGATATCTGGACTAGCAGCCCATTGTCTGCTATCAGTTTTATATGCATTACTGCACACTGGACCTATTTCCCTGCAGTGTATGCCTTGCACCCATGTCCATTATCTATTTGCTTTCTGAGCAATGAAAGTACTAGTGCTGGTCCTTGTCAGCATGCCACATTGAGTATGCAGAGCATGCATGGGTCACATACATATGCCAGAATACTCACTGGAATTAATGAGGCCATTACATCCTTGCTGAAGCCACATGGATTCCAGGCTGGCTTCTTCACAAGTGGCAATGCATGGAATGCCATTAAAGGAATCAGTGATGGCTGTCTTTACCATGTCCCATGCTTCACACATGTCCTGAACCTGATTGTGAAGGCCTTTGTGGATCATGAAGCAGTCAGTAGCATGTTGACTGTCAGTCACAAAATCAGCAGCCATTTCAGTCACTTCTGACTGGCATGATCTGAGCTCAGGAGTCTACAGAAGACTAATGGAGTACCATAACATTGTCTAAAGCTTGATGTAGTGACACACTGGAACTCATCACTGTACAAGCTTGAGAGGATATTTGAGCAATACAAGCCTGTCAATAACTATGTCATGCAGATACGTGATTATAAAGCACAGTCAGCCTTGTCACTGAGTCCATCCCAGTGGATGTTGATGGATAGTGTCATCCACATTATCCATCCATTTGAACATGCTACACAAGTTGTTCACTCAGAAAATGCATGTTTGAGCCAGATAATACCACTGCTTTGTGTACTCTGCCAGGCACTGGTCAGTATCAGGGAGCAATTTGAATTGACAGCAGACTATGTTGGAGTAGAGCTGGCTGACTGGATCATGCAGCTTTGTTATGATGACCTTAGGGTGGTTTATATTATCACCTCTGAGGCAGACATCCTGACAATCCTGCTAGATCCACAGTAAAAGCATAGCATAATGGCACTTCTTCTAGGAGAGAAGGCTGATCTGGATCACTATGTTTTAATCTTTCAGGGCAAAGATGATAATTGGATGATGGTAGGGCATGGAGAGAAAAGGTCATAATCGGTATCTGAAGACAAACCTGAAGACACAACAGCCCCTCAGAAAGTATCCTCCTCATCCTGCTGTACTGGTCTTCTCCTGTCCCCCATCCTCATATGGTAGGGGCACAAATCCTCTATGGTCCATGCTGAAGCAGATTGGTGTTTCCATGCACCAGCCACCTGAGGGCAACACAGGAATGTAGCTGTCTGCCAGCCATATGGTGCAGTCATACCTGGATGACCCACTGGAGCTGAGCATAGATGATGAGCCATTGCAGTATTGGTAAAGTAAACTGGAAATCTTGCCTGCTTGTTCAGCTCTTGCCATTCAGTACGGGTATCTGGTCAACACCACATCTGAAGAACAATGTGGTCAGAAACCATGCTGACATTGCAGAATGCACAGTTTTGGAGTGAGTTTATATATATTAGTGCAGTTTTTCTCCACACCAGATTTCTGGAGTCCACGCCATGTGTGTTTTGTCAGCTTCATTCTTCCAACACAGTTTTGACCTGGACCCTTGAGTACCTATCAATCCAGGGTGTTCTGCGAGCAATGGCTGTATGAGGTGATGATGTAGCAAAGGGCAGCCAGCCCAAACACACCAGAAAAACTCAGATAAACAGCACACTTAAGCCCGTTGCAGGAAAAATCCAGGTCCAAACGTATAAATGAAGTAAGAAAAGTATTTATTGTATCAGAAAGACACAAAACGAACCAACAGGCAAAACACAAAACAAAGCGCTAACATGCCCCAGCGCTTCAACTCCTAGGCTAAGGCTAAGCATAGTCTTTTTATAGTCAACAAAACAATTAACCAATTACAAATTACAAAATACACAAATGTTTCTAATAATTATTAAAGGTCAGCATGCAGAGACATTTAAACCTGAATAGGTCACTAGATGGTGCTAAAATAGAAGTAGCACTAACATCATTTCAATGTTAACAATACAGCAAGCATAAATGCAGACTCAAAAATGATGGATTGAAACAACATAAATATTTTTAAAAAGAAAAAATTATTTGACGACAAGGATACAAAATTAGACCAAACCTCCAGATAATCCTGGATAAGAGAGAGAGTGTACGCAAGGCAACCAAAATACAGGACCTCCTAGTAATTAAGGACACGGCAGCTGGAGGACAGTCAAATGAAATGAAACCTGAAAAAGACAAACATAATGATATAGTTATTGAGAATCTAGGTTACATATACTAATACAATTCCATGTCAGAGAAATTTTATTTTTATTTATTTCAGGAATAGTTTTAAATCCCATTTAACATTAAGTCCCTGTGGTTTAACACTGTGCAGTGCATGAATCCAATAGCTGTCACGTTGTAAAAACAAATTTGGTCTGTCTCCTCCATTTTTCATTTGTGTAACATGTTCCAAACCAATATACATGAAACATGATGGTTTTGAGTCATGAACATTTGAAAAATGTAAACCAACAGGGGTATCTTGTTTGTTATTCAAGATGGAATGAATATGTTCCTGTATCCTCTGTTTCTAAGGTCTAACAGTCTTGCCAAGATATACCAAACCACAAGTACACCATAATGCATACACTACATTTGGGGTGTTACATGTGATGAGTTCTCTGATCTCAACCTTAACGTTCACTTTGGTGGGATGAATAAATTCCTTAGCAGAAACACCATATTTACAAATGTTACAATTGTTACATCTGTAAAAGCCCTTAGGGCAGTGTGGTAACCATGTGCCAGTAGTTTGTTTACCACAAGGAATTCGACTATGTACTAATTTGTCCCTGAGGTTTTCACTTCTGTTAAAAGTGACTCTTGGTTTCAGGCCTACAAAAGTACCCACTGTATTATCTCCTAGTAAAATGGGCCAATTCCTGTGTATGGCATTTCCTATCTGGCCAGCCAAACGGTTGAAATCTGTTACAAGAGTACAGGGCATTTTTTCAGCAACCATCATGTTTCCTGTATTATCACACCTTAAAAGTTCATTCCTATCCTTCTTTTGAACCTTATCCCTGGTTTCTTCCAAAAGTTTTTTATCATAACCTCTAGTTTCAAATCTATCAATGAGTTCCTCTGTTTGGGTTATGAATTCAGCATTTGAGCTGCAATTTCTTCTTAGTCTCAACATCTGTCCAAAGGGAATATCATTTTTTAGGGTATGGGGATGAGCACTGCTAGCCAGCAGTAATGAATTTGTGGCTGTGTTTTTTCTGAAGCCTTTGGTCTCTATCTTATTTTGATTAACATAAAGGTTAAGATCCAAAAATGAAATACTATATGGATCACAAACACAGGTGAATTTTAGATTAAACATATTAATATTGAGCCATTTGATAAAGTCAGGGGTAATTTCTGCAGGGCCATCCCAAATACAAAGTACATCATCAATAAAGTGATGCCAGTGTATAAGGTGTTTGACAAAGGGATTATTGTCAGAAAAGACAATGTCTTTTTCCCATAGATTTCAGCTATAGAAGATTCTGCACAAATCTTGAATAGTAGACTAAGTACCAATCCAGAAAGTGAATCCACAAGTGGAGACTTCACTGGTGATGCTGAACTTAATTTGGACATGTTTGAGAGACTTTTTATAGCTGAACAAGATGAGACTGAACAGTTCACTACCCAGTCTCATTATACAGATAATGCCATGTTTAATGTTAAGGGACATATTTCAACTTTAAGGCAAAATAAGTTTATAGGTACATCCACTTTTTGTCCAAATATTTTTAACCCTACTATACTGACATTTAAGAAAGTTGTGAACAAACAAGCGCAGGGATATTTGAGCAATCAAAACAAACAGAGGAACTCATTGATAGAAACTAGAGGTTATAATAAAAAAATTTTGGAACAAACCAGGGATAAGGTTCAAAAGATGGATAGGAATGAACTTTTAAGGTGTGATAATACAGGAAACATGATGGTTGCTGAAAAAATGCCCTGTACTTTTGTAACATATTTCAACCGTTTGGCTGGCCAGATAGGAAATGCCATACACAGGAATTGGCCCATTTTACTAGGAGATAATGCAGTGGGTACTTCTGTAGGCCTGAAACTGAGAGTCACTTTTAACAGAAGTGAAAACCTCAGGGACAAATTAGTACATAGTCAAATTCCTTGTGGTAAACAAACTACTGGCACATGGTTACCAAACTGCCCTAAGGGCTTTTACAGATGTAACAATTGTAACATTTGTAAATATGGTGTTTCTGCTAAGGAATTTATTCATCCCACCAACGTGAACATTAAGGTTGAGATCAGAGAACTCATTACATGTAACACCCCATATGTAGTGTATGCATTATGGAGTACTTGTGGTTTGGTATATGTTGGCAAGACTGTCAGACCTTTGAAACAGAGGATACAGGAAGACATTCATTCTATCTTGAATAACAAACAAGATACCCCTGTTGGTTTACATTTTTCAAATGTTCATGACTCAAAACCATCATGTTTCATGTATATTGGTTTGGAACATGTTTCACAAAAGAAAAATGGAGGAGACATACCAAATTTGTTATTACAACATGAGAGCTATTGGATTCATGCACTGCACAGTGTTAAACCACAGGGACTTAATGATAAATGGGATTTAAAGCCATTCCTGAAATAAATAAAAATAAAATTTCTCTGACTTGGAATTGTATTAGTATATGTAACCTAGATTCTCAATAACTATATCATTATGTTTGTCTTTTTTAGGTTTCATTTCATTTGACTGTCCTCTAGCTGCCTTGTCCTTAATTACTAGGAGGTCCTGTATTTTGGTTGCCTTGCATACACTCTCTCTCTTATCCAGGATTATATGGAGGTTTGGTCTAATTTTGTATCCTTGTCGTCAAATAATTTTTTCTTTTTAAAAATATTTATGTTGTTTCAATCTATCATTTTTGAGTCTGCATTTATGCTTGCTGTATTGTTAACTTTGAAATGATGTTAGTGTTGTTTTATCACCATCTAGTGACCTATTCAGGTTTAAATGTCTCTGCATGCTGACATTTAATGATTATTAGAAATATTTGTGTATTTTGTAATTTGTAATGGGTTAATTGTTTTGTTGACTATAAGAAGACTATGCTTAGCCTGCAATCTTTACCCCCTGATGAAAACTCATTGAGGAGTCGAAGCGCTGGGGCACGTTAGCACTTTGTTTAGTGTTTTGCCTGTTGGTTCATTTTGTGTCTTTCTGATACAATAAATACTTTTCTTACTTCATTTATACATTTGGACCTGGATTTTTCCTGCAACGGGGTTAAGTGTGCTGTTCATCTAAGTTTTTCCCTTGAGTACCTAACCTGCCCCTGTGTCACAGTAAGCTAAAAAAATGGTATTCAATGCTTCAGGTGTCTTTGTGACTGATCAGCGAAGCTACCTGCCTGACAAGAACATTGAGTACATCACATTCATAGAAATTAACTCCCATTTCCTCCCACCACAGTGCAAGTTGTGGTCAACTACAAGATGTCAAGATCCTGTCGGGGGAAGATTGCTGCAGGGAAGAACAGACTGGATCTCCTCTTTCAGACAGTACACATGTTACTTCATCCTGCCTGTCTGCAGCTGAAGAGAGCAGTTTCAGTTGCTCAGTGCGAGAATTTTGCTCTGTTCTTCTCTGACAGGGTGTCCTCCATTAGGGCTGGGACCTCTCTAATTGGGCAGATGCGGCCCTGATGTGACAAGTTATACATTTTCAGAGGCACTCCTATTGTCTGGAGAGAGTTTAGGCTGGTGGGGGTGATAGAGGTATGCGAGGTGATTACAAAGCTGCAGCCCACATATTGTGGGGTGGACCTGGGCCCAACCCATCTCTTGGTGGGATGTGTTGGGTCTGTTGGTCCAGTGCTCACTGAGATTACCTGGTGTTCACTTTCAGAGGGACTTTTTCCCATTGCCCTGAAAGAGGTGCTAGTGAGGCCTCTCCTAAAGAAATCATCTTTTGACCCCGACATCTTGGCAAATTATAGGCCAATCTCTAACCTCCCATTCTAGAGTAAGTTGTTGAGAAAGTAGTAGTAGTGGCTCTGCAGTTTGATGTACAACTTGCAACCTATGGCATCAATTAACCCTTCCAGTCTGGGCTTAGATTCAGGCACAGCACTGAAATGGCATTAGTCAGGGTGCAGGATGATATCCTCAGGGCAAGGGATAGAGGGGAATGGTCAATACTTGTTCATCTAGATCTCTCCTCAGAGAGTGACACTGTGGTACATGTAGTACTGCTGGATCACCTAAGGGAGCTCTGTGGACTCACTAGTACTGTCATCAACTGGTCTGAGTCCTCTTTCCCTGGCAGGACACAGAAGGTAGTGATGGGGAGTTTCTCCTCCCATCCAAAGCTCCTGCTTTGTGGAGTTCCCCAGGGCTTGATCCTGTCACCTGTGTTGTTTGCAGTGTACATACTTCCCTTGGGTGAGTTCAACAGACAGTACAGCTTGGGCTTTCACTGTTATGCAGATGACATCCAGTTGTATTTGTCATTTTTACCCAGGACGAATGACACTGTGGAGGTGATAAATAAGTGTATTGTCAAGATCCATGACTGGATGTACTCCAGCTGGCTGAGACTCAGTCCTGACAAGACAGAGGTGCTAGTAAATGAGCTTGGCCACTGGTGGCATATGAGTGTTGCCAGGATAGGAACAGGTTTTTTTCTTGGCTCAAGTTCTTGGTTGCATCTAGTAAGTTGAAAATCTGGACATTATCCTTAATGACTGATTGACACTTGAGGCTCAGGTATCGTCCCTCATCTAGTGATGACCTGCCCTCATTGATAGATGTCTTTGTAATGTATAGACTTGACTACTGCAATGCTTTTTACCTCAGGGTCTGTGGAGTGGTTCTCCATTGTTTGCAGCTGGTATGGAACACAGAAGCTAGGTTACTGATGAGTCTTCCAAGGTCTTGCCATGTGACCCCAGTCTCATGTGACATGCGCTGGCTGCCAGTGAGATGGAAAATCAACTTCAAGGTGGGCTTGCTCACTTATAAGGCCCAGTATGGACTTGGACCTCACTACCTCAGTGATCTTCTGACTCCTGCTCACCCTGTGCCCTCACTCCGCTCTCCCACTGAATTCCTCCTAGCAGTTTCCAGGGTCCAGCTGAAGACCTTGGGAGATCGGTCATTTGAGGTGGTGGGCCTGGTCCTATGGAACTCGCTTACAAGATATTTGAGGAAGACCCAATCGGTGGAGGTGTTTATTTATTTATTTCAAATTAGGATTATTACCTTTGAGCCAGGGGCTTGTTTACAAAGGCTCCAAGTCAACAAGGAATACAAGACATTTACAAGTGATGAAACACTGCAGAACAGAAATACATCAACTAACAAGTAGTATTAGTGTGCAGTTACAATATTAAGCAGGGTATAACAAGTGAGGAGAAACAGGACGACACTTGCAGAGAAACATACTAATGCATCACTAATTAAGTGCGGTACAGTGTTTAACAATCATGTTACAGTTCAGAAGGCACTCTCCCAGTCTGCAGAAATGCAGTTTTAGCAGCCAAGCTGAGGCTTTTTCAAGGGGAGGTAGTAAGCGGTAGGAAGTGGGTTGGGTGGGCAGTTGTGCAACAGGAGGGTGGGAGTGAGAGAGGGTAGTGTTTGACTGATGCGAGAACGGCTGTCAGGCCGTGGGTTAACAGAAACACTGGTAGTTAGATTTGCTGGCAAGAAGAGATAGAGGCCAATTTTTAAAGTAGCCAGGTCTAGGGGAGTCGGCAAGGTCTGCAGTCAGATCATCAAACCATTTAGGCCCACAGTAGGAGAAGGATCTTTGGCCAAGGGTGGTTCATTTGAAGGGAACGATTAGGACAGCCCTGGAGGCACTCTTTGTGCATTTAGATGGTTGTGCAGGCTGAAAGAGGACTGAAGTAGCACTAGGCATGGACCCCATCAGGGACTTTTTTGCAAGGAGGCAGGCCTGGTATTGAAGTCTGTGGTGGAGTGGGAGCCAGCCAGTTTCCTTGTATAGGTCACAAGAGTGAATTATTTTGTGTACTCCCAGGACAAGGTGGCAGGCCTTGTTGAGGATGGTTTTGACCATTTTAGGCACTGTGTCTGTGTCTGCCCTGTATATGACAAGGCCATAATCCACAGATGAGAGAACTGAACTGCACATAAAAAATTTCAGGGCAGCTGGTGTCATAGAGGTGCAGTGTCTGTGCAGGATGCCAAGCTTCATGTTGGTGGAGTTTACCAGTTGCTCAGCATGGACAGTGAAGGCAAGGCTGTCATCACAGTGAATCCCTAAGTACTTGAATGTGTTGACTTGGTCTAGTACTTCTCCTTCGCTATTAAGTATATGCAGTGAGGACCCTCGAATCTTGCTCTGTGGGGTGCTGAAGAGCATGCTCTTTGTCTTTTTGTAGTTGAGTAGCAGATTATTTCTGGTAAACCAGGATTCCAATGCATGAAAATTGAGCTGAAGTTCAGAGCTAATTGATCCCAGGTCTTTCCCTGGGATGGAGATTACAGCATCGTCTGCAGAGTACGGAGTGTGCAGGACAGGTAGAAGGCATGACATTTATGAAGAGGCTGAATAAGAAAGGACTGAGGATAGAACTGTGCGGACCCCTAGGTTTACTTTCCTGGGTTCAGCGATTGTATTGCAATCCTGACTCATTGAGATCCAAGGGTAAGGTAACTATGGAACCAGGCCACAAAGTCCATTGACAATCCTGTAGAGAGGAGACATTTCAGTAGTAGTTGGTGACTGACTGTGTCAAAGGCATTGGTGAGGTCTATGAAGATAGATCCACTGGCATCCTTTTATCCAGGGCTCCATAAAGCTGAGTGGTGTACTCTACTAGAGTGTTGACAGGGGAGTGGTTTTGTTGGAATACATGTTGTTGCAAGCAAAGAAGGCTATGTTTTTCTAGGTACTCAGTTATTTGTTCTGAGACCACCCTTTCAAGTGCTTTGGGGAAGGGGGGTTGTAAAATCAAGATGGGCCGGAGGTTTGCTAGATTAGCTCTGTCTCCTGATATAAAAACATGTGCGACTAAAGCCTCTTTCCACTTGTCAGGGGAGATGCCAGATCTCAGAGAGGCATTGAATACCTTGGTGAGCAGTGCCACAAGTTCATTTAATGAGTGCTACCATATTCATACTTATCATGCCGCTTCCCATTCTGGTCTTACCAAGGACCAGTTTGATATATTTGATGGTCTCACCTGGGGAGATTTGCCTGAAGTAGAACAGTGGGGTAACATTATCTTGTGGTGATGGAGTATTGAGGTTGTGCTGCTGGCCTGCAAGGATCTGATTCAGGTATTCAGGTGGCAACACATTGCTGAGGTCCATGAATGCAATATAAGCGTCAGCAATTTCTTTAGGGTCTTGCAATGTGCCAGAGGTGGTAACTATAAGGTGCGGTGGGGCCCTTGAGGCTCTACCCATGAGAGATTTTACAGAGTCCCAGAACTTCCTCTACCCCAGGTCTTTCCTAGGAAGTCATTGTAGTTAGTGAGGTCTGAAGGTGTATCTTTTTAGAGAAGCATGTGGGAATTGTCTTTGAATTCCTGAAGGAGCAGACTGCTAAACTGTTGATCGGACCAGATGATTGTATTTATCTATCATTGATTGTTTGTTTTATTATTGACATATGTTTTTGTATTTATGTGTTTTATGTAATTTGAACTACTGCTTGCCTGTACAGTGCCCAGAGCCTCCAGGATGGGGCGCTTAATAAATTAAGTTTTTTTACTATTATTATTATCCTGCTGAAAAAGGAGATGTTGAGCAGGTATCATCAGAAGAACAGGAGAGTGTGCCAGTGCCATCTGATGACAAACACACAATTAAGGGATTTGAGTTCTTCTGAGTAGGAGACAGAACATGTATTGCACTACTGTCATTCTCAGGTGTGCACCCAAACTGTTTGCTGAGGTACCGTAATACCTGTCTGTATCTGGAATCTGGAGATAGCAGAACAAAGTCACCAGGAGTCAGTGTGATAAATATGTCATGAACTGCTGTTTTGCAAAAAAAGTTGGTGAAAGGTTTATGATTCCATCCAAATTCTGAATATTTACACTGATATTACAACACGTGTGTTGTCAGAACATAGCAGTGTAGGTGTCCCAGTTGGCTGCTGTTTAGGCTTCCCTCTGAAAACAAAAAATGAGAAAACCCAAAATAACTTATGTGGACATTGTTAGTTGTCCCTCACTGTTTGATCATCTCTCTTTATGCAACTTTATTTCTGAAAAACATATCAGTTATTTGCACCAGGGGTGTTGTTAGCCTGCAACAGAAACTTTATTTCTGAAAAACATATCAGTTATTTGCACCAGGGGTGTTGTTAGCCTGCAACATAGGGGCATTTTAGGCTGTTGCTCCCCCAGGCTTTGATCTTACCCTTCATTTAAATTATTGGGCTTTAAAACCCAGCAGTAGCAGCAGCACCAGCCTGAGCCTGTTGAACCTAGTAGAGTACCACCTCAGCTCTGCCTCTTCCTACCTCGGATTGTTGATTGCTCCATCCATGACTGACTCCTCCTACACTCCCCTATGTCTCTCTAGAACTCTGACCAAGCCATCAGTGAAAGAAGAGTCTGACTACCTCTGATTGATGCCAACTGACCCTGACATCTCTAAGCTCAGTCTCACTGCTGGCTACTGCTAGTCCCAGCCAGGCTACTGTCTGATCACATGTGGCGGACTCTGCAAATAAGTCATCACATGAGGGAGGGGGAACCACGGCTCATACGGCATGTCTGCAGAACTCTTGCTGAGCTAGAGCAGGGAACTCCATAACAGGCATCAAGCATCTCTCTTCACCAATGGTGAATGGGGGAATATTGAACAGACTTATTCCTACTCCAACAATGAGAAGCCATCTCAGTGTTGTGGGTAGGCAAATGGCTTTGATTGAAGATGGTGTCAAATGGGGATGGAGCTGGACAACTTTACACTCTGGCTATAGAGCTTGGCTGTTATTTTGTTGAATGGATGCTTGTAGAGACAGAGAGAGATGGAAGAGAAGACACAGGCTGAGTCCAAGAACTTGTCTGTGTCTATGAGCAGCTGTAGTCAGCCTCCTTCCTTACACACACACACACACGCACATATATAGAACACATAAAAAAGCAAATAAAAAATTAAGATATTGATTAAAAAAAAACAGAATAACAAGAGGTGAGAGCTGCTGAGGAGGGGAGGAGAGACTCAGAGCAGCAGAAGTTTCTGAGCAGCCTGCCTGCCAGTCTGTACTGTTTTAAGATCTCAAGATCTGCAAAAAATAAAAATAAAAACAGTGTCGAAATAAGGAGAGTGGGAGCTTAGGGTGGCTAGGTAGTGAGTGCAGCAGCAGGAGCAGCACAGCCTGACCTACCCTGCAGGCCACAGTTAAACATCAGAAAAGAATAAAAAACAGATTTGGAATAAAGATAGAGGGAGCTCAGAGGGGAGAGAAGACTGAGACATACTGATACAGGGAATCAGTACAGCAGCAGGTGCCAGGAGCTGAGCAGCCTGCCTTGACACGCAGTGTTTAAGATATGAATAAAAATAATAATAATAATAATTAAAAACAGATTAGGAATAATTAGAGAAGGAGCTTGGGGATGGAGAATACAGAGACAGATTTCATACATGGACACAGGGATTGAATGAAACAGCAGCAGGAGCTGGGCAGCCTGCCCTGGATTGGAGATATGTTGCTGCAGTGTATTTCTCTTTTAGTTCCTTGCCTACCAGCACTAATTACTTGATTGCCTATAGCCTTGGGGTATAACCCCAGAAAAAAACAAGCATTTGTCAATGCAGAATGTTGATTGCGTTGGTCTGTTGAGCTCACTCAGTGGCCCTGTCAGTGGGTCAGTCTGTTTTTCCCGGTGCTGGAGGCTGCTCTTTTGTACTGGGCTGCTGCCTGCATTGGCACCTTGTTCTGCTGAGGAAGAAATCTGCAGCTATCCCGACAGAGGTCCATTGAGGTGGCTCACTCCCCCTCTCTCACTCGCTCAATCTGTTTCTCCTGGCACTGCAGGCTGCCCTTTTGTACTGGGCTCCTGTCTGTGTTGGTGGCTTTTTCTACCCACAAAGAAATCCACAGCTGTCCCAACAGAGCTCCATTGAGGTAGCTCACTCCCCCTGTCTCACTCAGTCAGTCTGGTTCTCCTGGCGCTGCAGGCTGCCCTTTTGTACTGGGCTCCTGCCTCTGTTGGTGCCTTTTTCTTCCCACAGAGAAATCTGCAGCAGCCCCAACAGAGCTGCGTTGAGCTCACTCACTCCCCATCTCTCACTCGCTCATTCTGTTCTGCTGGTGCTGCAGGCTGCCCTTTTCTACTGGGCTCCTGCCTGCATTGCTGCCTTCTTATGCCCATAAAGAAATTTGCAGCAGTTACAATACAGTTCTGTTGAGCTCACTCACTCGCTCATTCTGATTTTCCTGCCACTGCAGGCTGCCCTTTTGTACCGGGCTCCTGCATGCATTGCTGCCTTTTTCTGCCCACAAACAAATCTGCAGCAGTCCCAGCAGGGCCCCGTTGAGCTCACTGACTCCCCCTCCCTCACTCGCTTGTTCTGTGTCTCCTGGCGCTGCAGACTGCCCTTTTGTACTGGGCTCCTGCCTGCACTGATGGCTTTTCCTGGCCAGAAATAAATCTGAAGCAGTCCTGACATGGCTCCACTGAGCTCGCTCACTTCCCCTCTGTCACTCTCGCATTCTGTTTCTGCCACCGCTCCAAGCTGACCTTTTGTACTGGGCTCCTGCCTGCGTTGCCGCATTTTCTTCCCACAAAGAAATCTGCAGCAGTCACACTAGAGCTCCGTTGAGCTTGCTCAGTACCGCTCTGTCACTTGCTCATTCTGTTTCTCTTGGCACCACAGACTGCGCTTTTATATGGGGCTCCTGGCTGTGTTGGCACCTTTGTCTGTCCACAAAGAAATCCGCAGCTGTCCCGACAGAGCTCCGTTGAGGTCACTCAGTCTTCCTCTCTCATTGCTCATTCTGTTTATCCTGGCGCTGCAAGCTGCCCTTTTGTACGGGGCTCCTGCCTGCATTGACGCCTTTTTCTGCCCACAAAGAAATCCCAGCAGTCCTGATAGAGATTTGTTGAGCTTACTAAGTCCCCTTGTGTCACTCGCTCATACTGTTTCTCCCAGCGCTGCAGGCTGGCCTTTTGTACTGGGCCCCTGCCTGCATTGACACCTTTTTTCTGCCCACAAAGAAATCCGCAGCAGTCCTGACAGCCCTTCGGTGAGTTTGCTCACTCCCCCCCTTCACTCACTCTCTTGTTCTGTTTCTCCCACTGCTGCAGGCTGCCCTTTTGTAGTGGGCTCTTCTGTTGGGGCCTTTGTCTGCCCACAAATAAATCTGCAGCAGTCCCGACAGATCTCAGTTGAGCTCGGTCACTCCCCCCTCTCATTCAGTCGATCTTAATTTGTCCCAAACACTGATTTGCCAGAGTGACTGTGCTATTGTCTGGCAGGTGTGCAAAAACATATTTTAGCCAGGATGTGAAAAATGACAGCTGTAGTGTTCATAAGGAGTTGTGAAAAAATGCCACTGTTGAAAATGTGGCATGACAGTATTACACATTTGCAAAGTTACAAGGGTGCTTGGAAACATTTCAATGCATGCTTGTAACACAATCATGTTATGGAGTTTTGTCACCAAATTTTCAGCATAGGGATTTTAGGACCTCTGCTCATGAACAGTGTCACTGCCATTTTCTTAATTTGTCCCGAACACTGACTTCCCACAGTGACCACGTTATTCTGTGCCGGAACTGTGAAAACACATTTCAGTCAGGATGTGAAAAATGACAGCTGTACTGCTTATTAGGAGGTATGAAAAAATGGCACTGTTGAAAATCTGGTGTGACAATATTACAAAACTGAGAAGTTATAAGGGTGGTGGAAAGTGTGCAACTCATACTTGTAACACAGTCAATTGATGGACTATCATCACCAAATTTTCAACATAGGCATTTTAGGACCTCTGCTCATGAACAGTATCATTGTCATTTTCTTGATCTGTCCCAGACAGTGATTTCCCACAGCGACCGCTCTATTCGTGCCGGATGTGTGAAAACACATTTTGGCCAGGATGGAAAAAATGACAGCTACACTTTTCATAAGTAGGTCTGGGGAAATGGCAATGTTGAAAATCTGGAGTGAAAATATTTTAAATTTGCAAAGTTACGAGTGTGCGTGCCAACTGCGCAACACATGCTCGTAACACAGTCATTTTATGGAGTATCATTACCAAATTTTCAACATACGCATTTTAGGACCTCTACTCATGAACAGTGTCACTGTCATTTTCTTAATCTGTCCTGAACACTGATTTCCTACAATGACCGCACTATTCTGCACTGGAACTGTGAAAACACATTTTGGCCAGGATGTGAACAATGACAGCTGTAGTGTTCAGAAGGAGGTGTGAGAAAATGCCAATGTTGAAAATCTGGCATGAAACTATATTAAATTCACAAGTTACGAGCGTACGTAGCAACTGCGCAATGCACGCTCGTAAAACAGTCATTTTTTGGATTTTTCCCACCAAATTTGCAACATAGGCTTTTTGAGAGCCCACCTCATGAACACTGGCACTGTCATTCCGTTAATCGGCCCCAAAGAGTGATTCCGCACAGTGACCGTGAAACCACCTTTCGGGGCCAATTAACGCCATAACAGTTCAAGAATTCATGAGGAGGCGTCCCAAAAATCCCATGTTGAAAATTTGGTGAAAAAAGTCCCAAAAAGGCCTGAGATATGCACTAAAGTTGAAAAAAAAACTATTTATTACATTATACAGCTTACTGGCATTTCCTCAGTTCGCGGTCGGCTTTGAAGAATGCAGACGTGTTCCTGGTCCACAGAAAATCATCGCGCCAGACTCTGGAGGTAAGTATGGGGTGGGGGTGCAGGGAGGCAGGGTGTGCCGTGGGTGAGTGCAGGTTGTGGGAGGGGGGCCTGGGAGAGCTCGGAAGGACCATTTCCTCTTTACAGGTTGAAAAAAAAAAGGCATCGGGGTACCATTTTCTTGTTTAACAGGTGTTTTGGCACGCTGGGGTGGGCTTCCAGCATACCACCTGTGTGGGTGGGACGGTGCATTAGCCAATGGGGGATTGGGCACCCCTGTCGTCAACAAGGACAGGGGGAGGGGAACTGCAGGAGCCGAGGGGGATAGGGCACCCCCTCGGCTATACAAACAGAAGGGGTATCATGATGCCGATGGGGATAGGCACCCCATCACCAGGAACAAAGGGGGTATCATTATGCCGACGGGGGTTGCTCCCCCATCAGCAGGAACAACACGGGAAGGGGGGGTTACAGAATGCTGACGGGGACTTGGCTCCCCTGTCGGCAAGTAAACAAAGTGGAGGGAAGGGGGTTATATTGTTTGTGAACATGGTGGCAACCTGCCACCATGTTCACAAACAATATCGGGGGTTTCACATCCCGCCTTGCAATGACAGGTCACTCCCTCATTGCAGTGGATGGCTGACGCTGCAGTGATGAGGCTGCCCCTGATTGCAGCAGCTACTTTTTTAGAAGGTTGTGGCACACTGGCTGAATTAGTATCAGCAGCAGCATGCCACAGCATTGGGGGATGGGGGACAAGCCTTTGCAGGCTGTGGGGGCATTGGGCACAACAGTGCCACGCCTCCACAACCTGCTTGTGCAGAAAGCTAATGCAACATGTTTCTTGCGCATGTGTGCAATCAACATAAAAAGGCAGGGTTTGTTTCACTACCACTGTGATGATTTACCTGATTGGCTATAGCCTTGGGGTATAACCACAGAAGAAAAAAAAAGGCAGGGTGTGTTTGTATACTACCATTAAGAATTACTTGATTGGTTACAGCCTTGGGATACAGCCCCTGAAGGAATAAAAAGGCAGGGTGTGTTGTTTGCCCACGGTCACTAATTACATGACTGCCTACAGCTTTCGGGTATAGCCCCAGAAAATAAAAAGACAGGTTTTGTTTGCCTACTGCCATGACTAATTACTTGATTGCCTACAGCCTTGGAATACAGCTATAGGAAAATAAAAAGGCTGAGGTTGTTGCTTGCCCACTGTCATGAAATACATGATTGCCTACAGTTTTTTGGGGGTATATAGGTACAGAAAATAAATAGACAGCATTTGTTTGTCTACTACCATCACAACTTACTTGCCTACAGCCTTGGGATATAGTCCCTGACAAAATAAAAAGGCAGGTTTTGTTGTTTGCCCACTGTCACTAATTACTTGATTGCCTCTGGTCTTGTGGAATATAGCACCAGGAAAAAACAGGGTTTCTTTGCCTACTACAGTCACAAATTACTTGATGGCCTACAGCCTTGGGCAATAGCCCGAAAAGAAATTAAAAGGCAAGGTTTGTTGTTTTCCCACTGTCACTAATTACTTGACTGCCTCTGGTCTTGGGGTATATAGCTACAGAAATTAAAAAGGCAGGGTCTGTTTGCCTACTACCATCAAAGACTACTTGATTGCCTATAGCCTTGGGATATAGCCCCTGATAAAATAAAAATTCAGGTTTTGTTGTTTGCCCACTGTCACTAATTACTTGATTGCCTCTGGTCTTGTGGAATATAGCACCAGGAAAAAACAGGGTTTCTTTGCCTACTACGGTCACAAATTACTTGATGGCCTACAGCCTTGGGCAATAGCCCGAAAAGAAATTAAAAGGCAAGGTTTGTTGTTTTCCCACTGTCACTAATTACTTGATTGCCTACAGCCTTACGGTATAGCCACAGGAAAAAAAAAAAGGAGGAATTTGTTTACTTGCTACCATCACAAATTACTTGATTTCCTACAGTTTGGGGTATAGCACCAGAAAATAAAATGGCAGAGTTTTTTTTTATCTACTACCATCATTAATTATTTGATTGCCTACAGCCTTGTGGTATAGTCCCAGAAAAAATAAAATTGCAGGGTTTGTTGTTTGCTCCACTGTCACTAATAACTTGATTGCAAACAGCCTTGTGGTTTATAGATCAGAAAATAATAAACAGGCATGCAACCAAATTAAGCAGAAACTAGAAGTAAAGAACTAGAAAAAAAGAAAATGAGTTGTGACATAAGGCCTTTCTTTAATGTGGGAACAGCTGACAAAAGGCCAAGATTCAGTTCTTCATCAGCATCATCATTATCTACTGTGAGTGAGATCATATTCATAGACATAATGTTAACTGATGCAGATGTTCAAACAAGTGACACAGTGTGTCAGGGAGAAAGCGTCAGTCAGTATTAGCAACATTACTATGGAATTCATCATTGAACAGCCTTCTACTTTTACTTCAGTTTAAGCAGACTTGTTGTCTCCATCCCTCACGGTATCTTCAGTTGGTGATACCCCCCCACTGATCTTGGCACTAAAGAGAAAAGCCCCTCTCAGTCTGTATCTAATTTCAGTACTAAAATTTATGGAGGTAAAAGATGAGGCTTTAGCCATCACTGGTAAAAATATTTCTATTGGTTAGAGTACAGCTGTGAAAAACAGTACATTCTGCTTCACATGTAGATGTTTCATGCATGGGCAGGGTGAACTGAAGAAGCATTTACAATTCATGTCTTTCAAAACTGAAAAAAGCATTGGAGAAATGCTGAACACTCATATCAACTCACACTCAAAATTGCAATGGCTGCCTGGTCTGCATATAAGTGCACAAATGAAATGGGTAACATTATTCTAGAGGCAGACACTGGCAAGGTTTAGAAAATTCTGAAAATAAGACAATACATGAAGAGACTGGTTGAGGTCACTCTACATTTGTGTCAGCTAGGGTTGCCTTTCCGTGGTCACAATGAAGATGAGCAGAGTATTAATAAAGGACATTTCAGGGAGACTTTAGATTTTTTTTTAATTTTGACAGAGTGCTTCAAATAAATGATTCCATCCCATCAAATGCAACATGTATTTCAGCAGAGAAACAAAATAGTCTGATTCAGTCTGCAGCATCCTGTATTACAGATGCAATTGTTCAAGAAGCAAAAAATGCTAAATTTGCATCAGACTTATCTGATAACAGTAGAGACATTTCATGTTAAGAACAATGAGCATCTGTGTGAGATATGTATATAACCGTAAACCTGTTGAACATTTTATGTGCTTGTTGTCGAGGCACAGGTCAGGAAGCATAGAGAAAATCCAGAAGCAGTAGTACAATTCCACAAAATTGTTAATTTGTAGTTGGAGTAACATAAAATAAACCTGTTCAGAATAACTATATACATAAGCAAAATAAAATATCTTGTAAAAAATCTACCTTGCAGCTCAGCTTAGCAGTTTTGATCAGTCTTTTTAAACCACCATCCTCTGCAAGCATCCTGTTCTTTGTCAGTTTCAGGAGCTGCTTAGAACACTGAGAACTTCCTGAGGTACCTCCAGCCTTTGCAAAAGGCTCAGGCATTTGTACTCAAATGACCTCTAGCTCTTTACAGTTATCTCAAATTATAAATATATACATTTCAACGGTAACATAATTCTCTAAATAAAAGTAATCTTATTATCAGCTACATTTCCATACATTGATTCTCTATAATTTTATAATAGCAGCTATAGATATGCAAGGGGTGGGGGAACAGACAGCAAGAGAAAACAGAGAGACAGTGAGAGGCAAAGGATTGCGAGATTGTTCAGGTTGATCAAGTCTGATGTCTCACGGGAAGATTTGGTTGCACAACCTGATAGAGGAGAAAGAAAAGGAAAGAATACAGATCCTTGCATTTAAACACTTTCTCTCTAACAAATGGGACAGGGTCCTATTCTACCCTATCACATGTACCCCCCTCTTTAAGAGGGAACCTAGTTATTAAAACAAGTTTCCAAATTCTTTATTCTTCAGTAACATGTTCTACTTTCAGAAATCAAGCACATTTGCATCCATTTTTTTTACAGTACAGCAAAAAAATATGGTTCCAACCATACATTTTTTTTAAGTCATCAGAACCCTCAGTTCCTGATCCATATATTGACAAGAAAATTAGCATTACTATTCTCTTTACCAGATTTGTGAATTACAGAGAATTTAAATGAATGCAGTGCCAGATGCCACCGTGTGATTCTGGAATTCTTATCTTTCATCTGGTTAAGCCAACACAGAGGATTATGATCAGTTACAAGAAAAAATTCAGTTCCTAGTAAATAAAATTTGAGGGACTCCATGAACCACTTTGCTGCTAAACACTCCTTTTCGATAGTGTAGTACCTTTTCTCTCTGTCATGCAACTTCCTACTTATATACAGAATAGGATGTTTTTTCCCATCTGTATTTTGACTTTGGACAGCACCTAGGCCTACCTCAGATGCACCTGTCTGTAACAGAAATGGTTTCTCAATGTATGGGCTTCTTAAAACAGGTGCTGAACATAATGCAGCCTTTATGGCTTGAAAAGCTTCATCACATTCTGGAGTCCATTTCACATTATTTTGGTACTTTTTCTATGTGAGTTTAGTAAGGGGAGTAGCTAACTCAGCAAAGTTAGGAACACATCTCCAATAATGGAGTTTGCCCTTTAAGGGGCAGACCAGGGTGTCCTGGTGCACCCCTTCCCTTTTTATCAAGATGGTGTGCTCAGAAGGGGAGGGTCAGGAGTTAGAACACTAGCCAAGCAACAGGAAGGGGAGGGGCAAGAGGTGGTACATAATGGGCAGCACAGGAGTGGTTAAGCCACTTTTGCTGGAGTTTTGTGTGAGGTGGTGGTTAAGGTGGTTTGCATACTGCAGCGATAACAAAGTGGTTTGTGGAGCAGAGGTGAAGCACTGCAGTAGGGAAACTGAGTTTAAATTGTATATGCGTAGTCTATTGTGGTTTGCATATTGCAGCGATAACAAAGCGGTTTGTGGAGCAGAGGTAAAGATCTGCAGTAGAAAAACTGAGTTTAGATTGTATATGCATAGTTTATTGTGGTTTGCATATTGCAGCAATAACAAAGTGTTTTGTGGAACAAAGGTGAAGAGATGGAGAAGGGAAACTGAGCTTGAATGGTGTATCACCAGCCCAGGATTTTTTTTCTGGAGCTGAATGCAGAAATATAGCGTTAACAAGGTTTTTGGTAGAACAACGGCAAAGAGCTGAAAGGGATAGCTGATAGGGAATTGTGCAGGATAAGGAGACCAGAGGAACGCCAGTAAAAGGTAGGAGTGCATTGAATTCAGTTGTGTTTGCCTGATGTGGGCCTAGCAAGAAGAGCCAGGGGAACAAGATGTTGGGGAGGATCACGGCATTGCCAAAAGGAGTTTTAGCCTAGGAAAGAGGTAGCATGTGGTCTGCAGCGGGGCCTGGTGTGGTATTGCAGGAGAATTGAGCTGGTGATTGAAATAGTGGGCCGGAGAAGCAGCAGCACATTGGTAGGTCCAATTGAAAGAGGCCTAGCACACAAAGACAGAATGGGACAGACGCAGGCGGCCATGTGGCGTGACGTCACACGCCACACGGAGGCCGCAAGGTGAGTGGGGCCTAAATGGAAGGTAGGGCCAAGTAAGGAGCTATGGGGGGAGGGATGGACCCAGGGGACTGCAAACAGGAGGATGAGGCAACTGAATTGAGGCCTGGTCGCACAGGCTAGCACAGTAGAAATGTATGGTGTGACGTCATACGCCTGAAGGACCACGTGGTCCAGCCACAAGTTTCTTGCAAGCTGGTAACAGGCTTACCAATGATGGACAGGGGTACAATGTACATTGGGGGGCAGCCCAAGCTGGCAGGGTTGCAGAAGAAATGGGGGAATGAAGCCAGAGGCTTATGATGGTGTGCAGGGTGGGGGAGGGAGCCATAGGCCTCAAGAGGCCATAATATGCCAGAAAAAGGTAGCAGTGTGGTTGTAAGTGATCTGAAAACGGCCAGGGTACACAAAGAGACAGGAGCCCGACAGGCCAAAAAGTATGGTGGCAGTAGCCATGAGAGGGAGTAGGCCTGGAAATGTGGGGCCCTCAAGGAGAGGGGACGAGAGTTAGGCTGAGAGGCCATGAGGCACAGCTGAAAGAATCAGGGAAAAAGGAGAAGGTGAATGAACAGGCCCGGAGGGAAAATGTCAGAGGCATGCGAGATCATGCAAGGGGAGAGAGGTTTAGGCTTGGAAGGCCAAAAGAGGTGGCTCCTGAGGCACATGAAGGCTATGAACAGCCTGGGGGTGAGTACAGGAAGAGATGTGAGGCCTGGTGGGCAGGAGATGGGAAGAGGGGGATAGAAGACAGGGGAGACTGGAAGAATGGTAAGATCACCCGAAAAGGGCCTGTTTTGACCACTTACAATGGAGGAAGGCCCATGCAGAGGTTTAGTCACAAGGCAGGGGGGAAAGTTTTTTCATATTTTTCAGCAGTTATACAAGCACGGGAATGAGAGGGTGTAGCAAGCATTCAAAAAAAAAGGGAGGGGGGCACGTTTTTGTTACCATTAGGTGACTGTTTCGGGGAAAGAGGGCCTGGCCATAAGAAGGACTGATGTAGACAGAATTTTAATAATGGAAATGTTTGTTTTTCTTCTCTTCAGTTGTCTTCACAGTTTGAAAGGAACAAGGGACATGGCACCAAAGAAGAGCAGGCCTTCAAAGGAAGACGGTTACAGGGCTATAGGTGAACTGGCTGAAAAAGCCAACAGAATGTGGGAACTGGTGGAAGTGGAGGAACCAGGAAAATCGGGGGAGAACAGGAAAGTCGGGAAGGATAAAGGGGGCAGAGGGAAGTGGCCGGTTGAGAGGCCATGCAGCCCAACCAGGGTACAACCACTGATAGTGGGACCCATCAAGGTGGCTGATCCAGTACCTCTGCAGGCTGTTGACTCGGTACCACCAGTACCTCTCCAGGACCAGGTTGGGATCCTCCCAGGGGAACCCAGACCAGATCCCCAGGGCATAGTGGTTCCTCCACAGCCGCTATTGGTGCAACCACCCCTTCAACCACAGGGGACCATACTGGGACACCAGGAAGACAGCAGACAACAAGGCACGGACAAGGCCACAGGTAACACACCTGGCTCAGTGGGTGACAGCACCTAAGAGTATATAAGCCAAATTGTGTCAGCACTTGGGACAGGGGGTTTAGGGCAGATGGAGTCAGCCCTGGCAGAGATTAGGTCAGAAAAAGAGGTGCTGAAGGAAAAGGAAGGAGGAACAGAGAAAGAAGGAAAAGGGACAAGACAGATAGGTGTCCCTGGGATGAGGGTAGGCGAACATGTCCCACTGACCATGAAAGAGAAAATATGGAAGGGAGAGTATGTGGATATCTTTACCTTAGTAAGCCAGGAAGCAGCAGCAAAATATGAAGAAGCAGAGAATATAGGAAAGAGTGAAATGGCAGCAGCGGTAGTTTTGTTAGGAAAGAAAGGGTTGGACAAATTTACAAAAGGGAAGACTTGGGATGGGTGGTTTGTAGGTTTTGCCACATTCTTAGCCATAGTAATGGAAAAGAATCTGGAGTTGGGCATCCCACTCATCACATACTCCCTGATAATAAGGCGGGCAAAGGCAAAAGGGGGGTGGGGTGGATATACTATGATGAATTCTTTCGGCAGAGAATGGTGACATATGGGGATGTAAGATGGGACACGAAGCAACTAGACTTAGGGACAGATTATGTAACCAATCAGTCCACACCTGAGGGGGATTTGGGGAAGAAAGGAGCCATGCTCCAGAGGTGTTGCTGGGTTTACAATAGGGCCTTTTGATCCTGGCCGCAATGCCACTTTCAGCATGCATGTTCGAAATGTGGGGAAACACATCTGGCAAGCAGATGCAGGACGACATGGGTCAAGGGAGCCCAAGGATCTGGGGGTCAAGGTTCAGGTCAACAGTTTTTTCATGAGGGCCACGGGTATAAGGGGCAGGTATGGAACAGGGGGGGGGAGGGGTAGGGGGCATGCGAGTAGATGGAGTCAGAATCACTGACCAGCGAGGACAGGCACTGAGCGAAAGGGGAGAATTTGGGATGGGAGAAGGGAAGAAAGCAAGGGAGCAAATTAGAGAAGCCAGAACCCCCATCAGGATAGAGGCATGGAAAGACTGGTTGGACAGATACCCGAATAGACAAATGGCAGAGATGATTAAAAAAGTTTTTTGCACATGTTTTTTATTGCAATGTGAAGGCCCAAGACAAGCAAAAGAGACGAACAACCTGGGTTCAGTAAAAGGGAGAGAAGAAATGTTAAGACAAAAGATAGAGAAAGAAAAGGCAGCAGGGAGACTAGGAGGACGTTTGATACCCCCCCATTGCAGAATATGAGGATCTCTCCATTGGGTTTGGTCCCCAAAAATCAGGAGGGAAAATATAGGGTAATTCACCACCTATCCTTTCCTGAAGGGGATTCAGTGAATGATTTTATTGGAGAGGAATATAGTAAAGTGACATATGCAGCATTAGAAGACACAGTCCAGGTAATCCGGGCAACTGCTGATACATGGATGGCAAAAACGGATATAGAATCCGCTTTCAGATTACTTCTGGTTAGGAGAGAAGACTGGGACCTTTTTGGTTTTAAAATTGAGGGGCAATACTATTTTGACAAAGCCATGCCCATGGGATGTTCTATAGCATGTGCGACATTTGAAGCATTCAGCACCTGTTTGCAGTGGATATTTCAAGAACAAACTGGTTATAAAACAGTTAGCCACTATTTGGATGATTTCCTTTTTTATAGGTAGTGGGAAAAAGGAGACACAAAAAATGTTGGTCAATTTTCAACAGCTCTGCAAGGAATTAGGGGTTCTGCTGGCACTGGAAAAAACAGAAGGGCCCAGTAGGGTGCTAGAATTTCTGGGTATTGTGATAGATGCTCTGGGGGAAATATTTAGGCTGCTGATCAAAAAAGTGAAAAAACTGAAAGAGTTGATTCAAATACATACCAGTAGGAGAAGAATACAACTAAAACAAGTACAATAGTTATTGGGGCACCTGAACTTCGCTTGCAGGGCTATTGGACCAGGGAGGGCTTTCACTAAAAGATTAGCTAGGGCTATAGCTGGGGTGACCAGACCACACCACTGGGTAGACATGTCAAGGAGGATTTTAAGGTATGGGAGGAATTCCTCAGGGCCTACAATAGCTACTTCTTCTGGTAGGAGATTGGGTTTACAACACAGACCTTGATCTGTACATGGATGCAGCCAGGGGTCTAGGCATGGGTGGCTATTTGAGGGGCAGATGGTTTGCAGAGCCGTGGTCTACCGACTGGGTGAGGCATGGTAAGGTGAAAGATATAACATTGTTAGAGATCATGCCTATTTGGGCCTGCACCCCAATTTGGGTGGAAGAATTACGGCATCAGAAAGTGACATTCTGGTATGACAACAGGGCAGTGGTAGAGATATTAAACAACAGGGGAGCCAGGTCAGACACGGTCAATCAGGTCTTGTAACTTTTGGTGCTAAGGGCATTACAAATGAACATGTCATTCAGAGCAAAACACATAGAAGAGGTACACAATATCCTGGCTGACAGTCTTTCCTGTCTGCAGCTGGAATGCTACCGGAGGCTGGCACCAACAGCAGAGGAGCAAAAAACACCCATACCAATGAACATCTGGGACATTGGCACGAAGGAGCAGAACTGTTGTTTCGCAGTTTATGGGCACCACAGACTCTGAGGGCCTACGATGGGGCCTGGCGAGTGTTTCAAACATTCAGAGCAACACACCACATGGAGGTAAGTAGGCCACTCATGGAGGAACAACTAGGGAAGTTTACCATAGAGCAGTGGCAAAGAGGAACAGCCCACACCACAATGGGAGTCTATTTGGCAGGGATTAGTGTAATTTGCAGCCTGAAAGGGTGGAAGGACCCGACAAAATCAATGATCATTAGAAGAATGATGCAAGGGTGGGGTAGGTTAAAACAGGGGGCTGTGGATAGTAGAAGACCGATGGGTGAGCAGTGACTGGCAAAACTAACGGATGTATTGCCATCAATCTGCAGTTCAGAAGCAGAGGCCCAGCTATTTCACACAATTTACATGGTAATGTTCGCTGGGGTCATGAGAGTGAGTGAGGTGGTGTGGCATAACATTAAAGAAAAAGAAGGGGGATTGGAATGGGAAGATATAAGCTGGGGATGAAGGCGATACAAATCATTATTAAAAGGTCAAAGACTGATCAAAGAGGGCAGGGTTGCACGGTGATACTAAAGAAACACGTAGAAGTCGCAGTGTGCCCAGTAAATGCTTTGTGGGCTTTCACCGCAGAGCATGGGAATAGGACAGGGAGTTAATTTGTGCATGGAGATGGAAGAAAGGTCACAAGTTATCAAGTCACGGCCTTGCTCAAAAAAGGTATGTGAGGGTGCAATCCTTCCCTGAGTGACCAGCCATAGAATTATCATGTGCTATCTGTAACAATTCTGATCTATACTTCTTTGGTATAACCAGCTCTTCTGTCTGTTTCTGTGTCTGAAGTTTAACCCAAACTCTGTACAGTAATCCATTATATTTTTTAAACATTGGTCCACCCTGTTTTGGTTTTACCCCCAGCTGCTTAAAATAACCCTGGAGAAAAACATTGTTAGCTTGCTCTGAAAGAAAATCACAATCAGTTATCAATTTAGTTGCAGCAATTTCATATTTTAACCCTTCATGTCCAGCAGCCATTTGTTGCCATTGTTTCTTCAGGCTTTGTCTTTCTTTCCTGGATTTCTGGATCTTAGATCTGTGCTCAAGCAAGTCTGGATCAAAATCACTGAAAGGAAAAGTGTCTCCACTGTCTGAAATTTTCTTTGCCTGAGATCTTATCAACACAGCTGCTGAAACATCGGGATTTACTTCTTCTTTGATCAACTCAGTAAATCCTGGAAAGCCATTTCCAATAATCACAGATATGGGTAACTTTGGTACTACCTCCACTTTCATTTGATGTGACACACCCTTAATGGTCAGAGTCACTTGGGTGGAGGGATATTATTGAGTGTCCCCATGGATGCAGATGACACCAGTACCTGATTCCTTTGCACTGTTTTCCCAGCACTTTACCATGCACTATGGTCTGTCTGCTTCCTGAATCAATGAGTCCCTTTACAGTCGTATTCCCTACCTTCACATCTGTGAGGTACTTGCCCCAGTTTGCCAAGAACAAATCTGCTCCAGTGCCACTCTCCTTATTATGGCAGTCTCTTGCAAAATGGCCTGGCTTATTACAGTTATAGCAGATAATGTCTTTTGGCCCAGATTTATTACCCCCACCAGAGTTCTTAGCAGGTTTGAAATTTAAATGGAAAAAATTGTTTCTTACCAGTGCTTTGCTGTTACCTTGCTGCTGTGGCATCTGTCTGGCCAGTTGGTAGTCCTCAGCCAAAGAAACAGCTTTTTTCCTGTTCTCTGGTTGATGTTCCTTTACACACAGCTGCACATCTGTAGGCAAGATGTTGATGAATTGCTCCATGGAAAATGTGTTGATGATCTGTGGGACGGTTTTGCTCTCTGGCTGGGTCCCCTTCAGCAGGAGTTCTCGGAATCAGGTGAAGGCTTCAGGAGGATTGTCAACTGAGCTGTACCTCAGAGATTGAAATCTCTGCCTATAGGTCTCTCTGGAGATGTCATATCTTTTCAGGATTTCGCTTTTACCAGGTCATAGTTTTCTGACTGTGCAATGTCCATACTGCTGTAGGCAAGCTGGGCTTTCTCTGTCAGGTAGGGTACCAGTCTGATGTCCATTGCTGCTTTGGCCACTGGCAGGCTGTGGCAACTCTTTCAAAGGTTGTCAGGTATGCCTCATTATCATCTGAGAGACACAACTTTGTAAGTTTAATCACCTTTAGGTTGCTTGCATTTTGTTGCTCTTCTGGATCTGTGTCAGGTCCTCTGCCTTCAATAGATTGTAAGGTATCCAGCCATCACTGCTGCTGTCGTTGCATCTCTTCTCTCATCTGTTGCTTCTGTCACTGCATTTCTTCTCTCCTTTACACTTCTAAATGCTGAATCTCTTTTTCTTTCTGTGTCTCGGTCTCTTTTTGTTGTATAGCCCACCGTTTGACAAAGTCCATCAGGTTTTCAGGTTCTGCCACAGCCTGTTCTTTTTCCATAACTTGTGCTGGCAGTACAGTCTCAGACTGGACTTCTGTTGCTGTTAGTTTGGCTGCCATTCTCCTGGTAACCACTCCTGGACTTGCTGCTGCCGAATCCATACCTTCATCTGTGCTTCCCTGGTACTAGGTCCAGTACCCATACACAAATCTCCTGTTTTAGGGTATACATGCCTTAAATCCCACTTAGGCTGACACCATCTGTCATCGAGGCACAGGTCACAAAGCATAGGAAAAACCTAGGAGCAGTTGTAAAATTCCACAGAACTGTTTATTTGTAGTTGCAGTAACATGAAATAAAATAAACCTATTGAGAATAACTATATACATAAGCAAAATAAAATATCTTGTAAAAAATCTACCTTGCAGCTCAGCTTAGCTGTTTTTATCAGTCTTTTTAAACCACCATCCTCTGCAAGCATCCTGTTCTTTGTCAGTTTCAGGAGCTGCTTAGAACACTGAGAACTTCCTGCGGCACCTCCAGCCTTTGCAATAGGCTCAGGCATTTGCACTCAAATGACCTCTAGCTTTTTACAGTTATCTCAAATTATAAATATATGCATTTCAACAGTAACACAGTTCTCTAAATAAAAGTGATCTCATTATCAACTACATTTCCATACACTGATTATTATAATTTTATATTAGCAGATATAGATATGCAAGGGGGGAAACAGACAGCAAGAGAAAACAGAGAGACAGTGAGAGGCGAAGGATTGTGAGATTGGTCAGGTTGATCAAGTCCGAAGTCTCACAGGAAGATTCAGTTGCACAACCAGACAGAGGACCACGGGCAGTGGTCACAATCCAACCATAGCACCTCTATGGTACAAGAAGCCTGATCCACCCATCCCCCAAAGGGATAGATAAGATGCCACTTTCCCCCATGGGCAATGGTCATGATACAGCCATAGCACCTCTACGGTGCAAGGAGCCTGATCCACCCACCCCCAAAGAGATAGATAAGGTACGATGCTTGAAAAATTGCCATGATTTCCCTGGGCTGTGTGAAGGCTGAACTGGATCATCACTTGCAATTTGCTGTTTTCAATTTCAGTGCCTTCTCAGGATAGCACTATTGGCTCCATGCCTGTGTAGAGCTCCCTGATTAGCTGGTCTCACTCACCTGAGACAGGAGCACCCAAGACATGTGGCTTAATGTAAGCCTGCATCCCTGTACTCCGCTTCTAGTTTATATATTTTAATTTAGCCTGTTCTGCTCGGCCTGTGCAAAGTAACTTACCATTCCCCCCCACTGCAGTTTCTCTCCAACTGTATGTGCACTGACTCAGTGCTAGCTCTGAAAACTTCCCCTTGATTTTTTGTCCCACCCCCTGCCCCTTCCAGGCCTCCTTTAAATGCACACAGTCTCCTCCCACTCCTATCTGATGTTTCAATTTATTGTTTACTTACTGTCAACAACTGCAATTCCTCCCATCCCCTTTTTGCAACTAAGCCTTCTAGCAGCTTTATCTCATTCTGTCTTGCTGAGGCATACCATTTTGGTACTTTAGGTTTGCTTATTGCTCACTAGCATATCCTGTCTTGCTAAGGCAGTTGATTTAGGTCAGGTGATCTCTCTAGTACTTAGTCTGCTCCAGAGCAGTAGCTAAGAAATTTGCTTCAAAGCCTTTCTGCCCCTAGTACTACTCTATAGTCAGGTGAACTATTTTCTTATTAGCCTGACTAGGAGCTGTACTTAAGGATTACTGCTTCAGGCTCCACTGCCTATAGTAGTATTCTGCAGGGATTAAGAAATTCTCCATTGAGAATCCCTTCTCTTGCCTGCACTTGTAGTGCCTATTGGGTGATAGTCTCACAGTGAGGGCATATTACCTGCTTCTATGCTTGTCTCTGCTCATCTTACATGTATTGGACCCAAACGTGAATCAAAAAATAACTCCTAGAGTGGAAAATGGCTCTCTTTTTACATTGTCCGACCAGGACTTTTCCTATCAAGTAGAAGAACTTATATGTGTTCTAACTTCCCCTAGCCAGCTGCTGGTCCTTCACCTGCACCAGCATACAGGAACTCTCCTAGGCCCTGCACACAGGGCCACACCACCTTCTGCATACTCCCCCCTACTCCCATTGACTCTCTCGGTCAGGATATTATTGTATGCAGCATCAGGAAAACTGAAAACTAGCCTCAAAACTTCCTATACTGCCACAGAGAAATCACATAACTGAAAGAAGACCCAGCCACCCACACTTCTCCTAGGACTCTGCAGGAAACTCGTGTTCCAGCTTTTACTATGCTCAGGAAATGTTGAGCTTAATCCAGGCCCTCTGGCACTCATGGAATCCCCAGCAGAGCTACAAAGCCTCAAGGGGCTTACATTCTTGCATGTTAATGTATGTAGCCTATTAAAAAAAATCACTTCTGTTCAGGCCTGGATATGTCATACTGCTCCAAATGTTCTGGTGATTATGGAGTCCTGGCTCCAACCGGCGACCAGTAACAACAAAGTTAACATCCCCTCCTACTCTTTGTTCAGAGCCGACAGGTAAACCAAAGGTGGTGGGGTAGCTATTTACATCAAGAATAAATTCCCTGCTTCCATAATTGACTCAACCTCTGTCCCAAAAGAATTCGAAAGCTTGTCATTAAGATTGAAATTGCCACCGGTGTCTCATTATGTATAATAGGATGCTACAGACCCCCATCAGCTGGACTACAGTTGTTGAAACATCTCAAAAACATCCTGGGTTCAGCATCTTCAGAGTGTATCATACTAGGGGACTTCAACTTAGACTGGCTCTCCAGTGCATCCACCCCGCTTAAAATGTTCTGTGATTCCCTTGGGTTGTCACAGCTAATAAATGAATCTACTCTTCCTAACAAGCTCAACCCTAATAACAGTACTCTCTTGGATATCATTTTAGTTAACAAACCCCATTTATTCTCCATGCTGGAGTCTTTTTCTCTGATATTAGTGACCATTGCTTCATCGTGTGTGTGAGATCCACTGTTAAATACACAACTGTACCAAAATTCTCCTTTAAAAGTTGCATACACAACTTTGATCTCCATGGCTATTTATCAGACCTAAGAGACTCCATGAGATGGCAGGACTTCTATCTAGCCAAGTTCCTGACTATGGCTTACATTTTCTCAGAAATTGTGCTAGGGGATCTCAACAAGTATGCTCTCATAGTAAAAGTTTGTGCCAGAAACAAATCCTGTCTGTGGTTTACAGAAGACCTGAAAGATGCATTGTGGAGTAAAGATGTACTCTGGAGAACTGCTATGAAAAGTATTTTAATAAATGACTGGAATTCTTTCTGGAGGGCAAGGAACCTCTGCACCAAAATGGTCAGAGAAGCTAAAGCTAATTTCTACCATTCTCAGCTGGAGAGCTCCTCAAGAAATGCCCCCAAATTCTGGAGGACTATCAAAGACATTGAATGTCACACCACTGTAAATTCCCTACCTACTAAATTATTAATCGACAATACTGTCATCTTCGACAAAGACTTGATCTGTTCTTCAGGATTAATAATCTCCTCACAAGAGATGCTAAACTGAAACTGGTTCAAACTACCTTTCTTTCCCTATTGGATTACGCAGACTTTCTATATAGTCAGGGACCTGCAGGTACCCTAGCCAGACTTGATACGCTTTATCACAGAGCCATAAGATTTATCACAGGTCTTCCATACTCATCCCACCACTGTGCATTGTACACGGCAGTGGGATGGTCATCCCTTGCTTACAGACGGCAAAAAAATGCTGCAGTTTGGACATACAAAGCTTTCTCAAATAAACTGCCCCAATATATCTCTGTCTGTTTACCGTTGTGCACTCTGGGGAAGTATACCCTGAGAAGCACCTCATATATCTACCTTTATGTTTACAAAGCAAAATCTTGCATTGACAGAGCAGCCATCAGCTTTGTGCTCCCTCAACTGTTGAACAAGCTGAAAAAAACTTTGAAATGAATTCACCCCATCAGCCTAGCAGTTTTTAAATCTCTATATCTGCATCATAATATGGAGTCCTGTGCCGGTCTACCCTAAATAGTGACTCCTATAAGTCCATGCACACTCTAATTACTACTGTTAAAAGACTGATCACATCTATAATCGACTCTTCCCTCTCCCCTTTTTCTACCCCCATATCTGTCCCTTCACATTTCTTTGACCCTGGTTCCAGCTCTAAATTCTCCATACCATATCACTATATATCTTTTTATATTAGGTTTTATTTGTGTTTGATGCACCTGATATGTATATTTCTTTACTTTTATGAAAAATTATGTCCTACCCAAAACTAGCTGTATCTTCTGTTCCAAACATATACTACTGTCAATGCTACCTGCTGATACTTTGTATATACTGTATTATTGTATCTCACTTTATTTTTTATTATTACTATTTTCTTGTGTTTTCCATCCCATGTATATTGTCCCTTGTTCCTTGTTAACAAACCCAGGTCCACCTCAAAAATGAGCTTGCTCAACGGTGATTGCCTGGTTAAATAAAGACTTTGATTGATTAATTGATTGATTGACTGAGAGGAGAGAGAAAAGGAAAGAATACAGATCATCACATTTAAACATTTTCTCCCTAACAAATGGGACAGGGTCCTATTCTACCCTGTCACAGTGCTTTGCTAAATTCTCAGAACTGGATGCAAAAGGTTTGTGTGATACCATTAATTAGACTTTGAAAAAGTTTGATATTTTTAAGCCAGATGTTACATCTGTTGCCCAAGCATATGATTATGCTAGTGTCATGAGTGGCCATCTTAATGGCATTCAGGAGCTTTTCAAAAAGGACCATCCTCATGCTGTGTATGTTCACCGTTACACACATAGGGTTAAGTTAAATATTCCTCTTGTTGATTTATGCCAATGAATTCCAGAAGAAAAATACTTTTTTTTTTATTTTGTGCAGTGTGTACATACATTCTCTTTGACAGGATTAGGAAGGAGAGGGGTTGGGTGGAAGCAGAGTGCGATAAGGCAGAAGCACTAAATGAGTACTTCTGCTCAGTATTTACTAAAGAGAAGAGGGGGTGACACTCAAGGTGGGAGAAATGGCAGAAAAAGGGTGGGAGGGGGTGAAAGATGGGCAAATCATGGAGGGCAGAGTTCGGGAGGGCCTGAAGGCACTGATGGTGGATAAGGCACCAGGCCCAGATGGCATCCACCCCAGGATACTAAGGGAGCTGGCAGAGGCCCTTGCAGGACCTTTGGCAGACCTATTTAATGCCTCACTACATTTGGGGTGTGTAACCCAGGACTGGAGGATGGCTCATGTGGTGCCCCTCTACAAGAGTGGCCCCAAGGATGAACCGGGAAACTACAGACCAGTGAGCCTTACATCCATCGTGGGTAAGCTAATGGAGACTATCTTGAAGGAAAGGCTGGTGGCCCTCCTAGAGGCAGACAGCAGGACAGCAGACAGCATGGCTTCATATGGGGCAGATCCTGCCAAACCAATTTGGTGGAGTTCTATGACTGGATAACTAGGCAACTGGACAGAGGCCATGCAGTGGATGTCCTGTATCTGGACTCAGTATGGCATTCGACTTGGTGCCACATGGAAGTTTGGGAAATAAGTTAGTAGGCACAGGGGTAGGTGCAAAGCTGGTGAGATGGGTAGGGAACTGGTTTCAGGGAAGGCAACAGAGGGTGGTGGTGGGTGAGGAGCTCTCACATCTGAGGGTAGTGATGAGCGGTGTTCCACAGGGCTCAGTGTTGCGACCAGTGCTGTTTGGGATATTCATTGCAGATGTATCATGGGATATCAAAAGCAAGATCAGTCTGTTTGCTTATGATACCAAGGTAGAAGCAGTGGTGGATAACCTAGGGGGATGGCAGGGGTTGCAGAATGATCCGGCAAAGAGATCACGTGATGTGCTTGTGCCGTGAAGACGTTCAGAGCGCTACTCCCGGGCTGACTCAACCTCTAAACTAGTTCAAAAATCCCCGATTAGCGTTAACGGGCTGACACTTCTCAATAGAACCGGCAGCTGATTGTTGGACTTACCGAAAAGTCGTTCGGTTCGGTATTCCACTTTGGCAGCGCGAGTGAACCCTCCTGTGCTGCAGTACAGAGGATGGAATCAGGAAGCCCCGAACTCTCTGATGCATGAGCGCCGCCCTCCAAATGCCTGAAACCCCCCTCACCAGTGCCAGAAGACCAGGAGGCATGTTTGGGTGCGGAGGAGAAAGGCCAGATCCCTCCAGATGATCTAGCTGAAATTAAATCGCTCCTCCGAGGGCTGGTAGCCAATTTTGCTACTATTAAACCTACTCTTAATGTTCTGGCACAGAGAGTAGGGGATCTGGAAGCTAGAGCTGCCTCGCAAGACAGGAAAATGTCTGCACATGAGCAGGAGTTGGTGGCCTTAAGGAGACAGGTGAAAAAATTGGAGGAGAGAGTAGATGATCAAGAATCTCGCAGCAGAAGGAATAACTTGATTCTGGCTGGTCTACCAGAGTGCTCTGAGGTGCGGACTGTATCACCTTTATTCAGGGGCTGCTTTTAAAGATCCTGGGCCCTACACCTTATGGAGAGGCATATAATATTGAGAGGGCACATCGTCTCTGAGAGAGACCTCCCAGGGCTCGACCCAGGTTATAATGCGCTCCTGAACTTTAGGAGAAGACCCAGGTTTCTTATCAGAGCGAGAGCCCTTAAAAATTTGCATTGGAATGGAGCTGCAATCTGGCTTTTTCAGGATCAGACACCTGCCATCCGTGAAAAACAGAAAGAATATATTGACATTAAAAAGAAGCTTTATTTAGCAGGTGTGAAGTTCGGATGCAACATCCAGCTACTCTGGTGGTCAAGTTGCAATCGGGAGACCGGAGGTTTTTGACAGCGAGGGATGCTGCGGAGGGGCTGAAAGCTGAACTTCCGGATCTGTTCAGGGTGGAAACCTGAATCTATGTCTTGGGAGAAGTCCGTGGATGTGGCTGAAGTCTGTTTTCTCCAGTTATGTTACTTTGGAATAAGGCCTTTTATTAGTGCTATAGTACAATGCTCCCTGAGGATCTTGGAGACTGTGACTTTTGTTTTAAAGCCTTAATGAGGGTGGAGTTATGTGTTGGGACCACAGAAGAAGTATGGGGGGGGGAAGGGGCTTTCAAATAAAAATATTGATATTCCTGGTAATGGGGAATAGAAGCTTGACTTGGGTTATTTCGGGGTTGGAGGGGACTAGGGAGCGCGCTCAGTGGCTGGCTCATCTCATTTTCGACGGTGGTTAGGAGGACGATCAGCGGATCGGGGTAGTGCCAAAAGGGGTGGGGGTTGGGGAGGGAAGAGAGAGAGTCCAAATTGCAGACTTTGAATGTTTCTTCCTTTTTTCCTTAGCTGGCAGCCGGGGCTGGGAGGTATGGGGTGTAGTACATTAATATGTTTATGGTCAACATTTTATCTTGGAACGTTAAAGGCCTTAGAGGGAGGAAAAAGAGACTAGTGATTCTAAAATATATTTCACAGATAGGGGCTCAAATTGCTTTGCTGCAGGAAACCCACCTGTTAAAGGAAGAGTTAATGCTCTTGAGAAGGCTTTGGGTGGGTCAAGTTTTTGGAGAGGGCACTAAAGCTTCAGGGGCGCATGATTTTGATCGCAAAGAGCTGTCCGCTTGTTCCCTTGCAATATAAAATATGGGAGGATGTGCGCTGGGAGTCTTTGTCACGGTACTATTATGGGAGGCTAATAACAATTACTTCTGTATACAGGCCAACTCCCCCTAACCCTGATTTTTTCTCCTCCCTGGAATTAGACCTCGCTAGCTTCTCAGCTTACCCCCTAATTATGGCAGGGGATTGGAATCTCTGCTTTAGTAACCTGGTGGATAGGAACCCCCCTCTAATAAAACGCCTTCTAGAGCACAGGTATCGCTGGCCAGATTTCTGGAGGTGGCAGCATTGACAGATCCCTTTTGGAAGTTTAAACAAGGAGATGGTATTATGACCTTCTATTCAGGGGTGCATAAAACTCAAATACGAATCGATTTCTTCTAGGTTAATCAGGAGGCCCTACGAGGGGTTAAGAAACTATTTACTCATAGTAGAATTTTGTCTGACCATTCTCCATTACAGATGTGTTGGGTATTGGAGTCTGTTCTGACAAAACTGCTCAGGTGGAGATTGGATGAATCTCTTTTCTTAGAAGACAATATGTTATCTCGTCTGAGGAATCTCTTAGGATATTATTCTGACCCAGATCCCTACCCTGGACAATAAGAATTTAGCATGGCCTACTTGTAAAGTCCTATATACCAGTATAGCTCAGACCCTCTCCATTAGGAGGAATAAGATGAGGAAAGCAAGGGAGGAATTCATTGGGGGTGCTATTAATTCACTTGCCCCCCTTGAGGGAACCGGCGAGGAGGTGGATAGGGAACTTCGAGAACTGAGGGATGAGCTGACGGACATTATGTACTACAAATTGGAGGCTTGGACTGAAAGGCTTCAAACTGAATATCTTTTGCAAGGGGACTTGCCCAGTAGGCTTCTTGCAAGCAGGGTAAGAGAATGGGAGGCCGCTCGTACGATACCATATTTAGAATACCGGGGGGAATTGATCACAGACCCACAGGATATGGCAGATGTTTTTGCTGATTATTTTACAGATTTATATCAGGGAGCATCAGGTAGCACTGAGGAGTATGTGCGGGAGTTTCTGGAGAGTATTGCCTTACCAAGACTGGAGCAAGAACAAGCCCAGGCCTTGGTAATACCTATATCGGAGGCTGAAATATGTGATGCAATTAACACCATGCCTAGGGGTAAGACTCCAGGTCCAGATGGTCTTTCAGCTGGGTTTTATAAAGCCCACTTGAAGAGTCTCATACCTTTACTCCTTGAGCTTTTTTCTGGTATTTTGTCTTACGGAGTCCCCCATTTGCCGCTATATCAGGCTTATATTACACTTATTCCTAAACCAGATAAGCCCCGAGAAACACCAGGGAGTTATAGGCCTATTGCCCTCTTGAACCAGGACATCAAATTGTTATCTAAAATATTGGCCAATAGAATTTTAAAGATAGCTCCTTGGATTATTAGCCAAGACCAGGTTGGTTTTATGCCGGGCAGGGGGGCTCATGATGCCTTGCGTAAGCTTCACCATGTCCTTGTGGAGGCCTCCAGCTCTTGTTTGGATATGGCGCTTTTCTCCTTGGATGCTGAGAAGGCCTTTGACCAGGTCTCCCATTCCTTTCTATTTGCCACCATGGAGAGGATGGGCTTCCGGAGGGTCTTCTCAGGGTATTAGGAATCTCTATTACACTACTGGCCAGGGTCCTTTGTAATGGCTTTTGTCAAAGGAATTCCATCTCGACAATGGGACCTAGGCAGGGTTGCCCCCTCTCCCCAATTTTATTTAATATTTACCTGGATCCTCTTTTGCAGGCGATTCAATCGGACCCTGAAATACAGGGGATTGTGGTTAAGGGAAGGGAACTGAAGTTTTCGGTTTTTGCAGACAATATTCTTCTGCATCTTTGTGACCCAGTGAAGAGTTTTGATAGGGTTCTGGAGGTTATAAAGAGATTCTCGGTAGTCTCAATTATAAGTTAAACTTGACTAAGACACAGGTCCTCCCCTACCTCACATGTATTTAAGGCAGACTTTGACCACCTCCACCTAAAGTGGGCTCCAGATGGTATTGACTATCTGGGTATTGGGTTACTCTAATTTTCAGCAAGGTGTAGAAGCAAATCTGAACAAAGTATTAGTAGCAGCTAGGGCTGACTTGGATAGGTGGAACAAGCTCCACTAAATTTGACAGCTAGAATAGGATTAATTAAAATGAATCTATTGCCTAGATTTTTGTATCCTATATATTTGTCCCCCTATAATATTCCTAAGTCCTGGTTTATTAGAATACAAAAACTTTTTTCTAATTTTTTATGGAATTCCAAGCCTCCGAGGAGGAAACTTGTGGTTTTGCGACTTCCTTTTAGTTCAGGGGGGCTCAAAATTCCAGATCTCTACTTATATTATGTAGCTGGGCAACTATCGATAATGACCCGGTGGAATAGCACTCAGGAGGGAGAGGGCTATACACCAACTTGGTTACATATTGAACAGCAAATTTTGAGAGATAAGGGTATCTCCCCTGATTCATTGCTCTGTACTAATCCGGGATCTCTCCCTGATGTGGGTAATGATTCCCCAATAGTTAAGACAGTCCTGGCTTGGTGGGCTCTTTTGTCCCCACTCCGTAAGAAGCTCCAGAAGGGCTGTAGAGGTCAACCTATTTTAGGTAATCCTAACATGACTATTGGTGGCCGACTTATTAGGGACTCCTGGGCTCCACAGTTAGCTAATTTTGTTTGGTCAGACTTGATTCTAGATGATAAAGTCATGTTTCCACCTCAATGTAGTGGTATCAATTTTTTCAAGGAGATTCAGATTACCAAAATGTTACAGAGAATGCAGAGGGATAATATTTGTTTAGCAGGGACTCCATTTACTTGGGACAATCTTAAGGGAATTAACTGTGCTCGTAAGCCTCTGTCAATGATGTATAAGGTGCTTCTCGACTTCTTTAGTAAGGAGGTTTCGGCGAAGGTGGCCTACTGGGAGAAGAAGGATACCCTACTGAGGCCGGACTGGGAGACAATATGGAAAAGTGTGGCTTACATACCTATACCCAAATTTAGAACTATGCAATTTTTCATTTTTTTCTAATTTGTATTTTACCCCCGCCAAACTTTGTGCTAGGAAGCTTGGACAGACAGATCTATGTTTTAGGTGTGGTTTGAGTCCGGGAGATACACTACATATATTTTGGGACTGTCCTAGGATATACCCAATCTGGGTTTTAATTAAGCAGAATATGGACCCCTTTTAAACTATGTAGACTACATCTCGCCTAAGGTCTGTATTTTTGGGGATATGACTCAAATCCCGGGATCGCAGATCAAGTATCATATTTCCCTGATGTCTGCCCTGGTTAAAGCTTATGTGTTGAGGCACTGGAAAAGTGACTGTATTTATTCATATGACCGCTGGTTAGCGGATCTTCTGAGGGTACTAGGGAGGATTAAGCGCCACTTGTCTCGGAATAGGAAAAAGGGAACATATGATAAGAGGTGGCGAATTTTAGAGGCTATCTACTAGACCCAGCTCTAGCCTCTCTGCCATTGGTCTGTCTGTCTAAGTGTAGCTTTTTGAAGTGGTGGGTATTCATATTATCTATGATTGAATATTTACACTTGGAGTATCCTTGTTTTCTTTATCTCTAGGTTTAGAGATCTGTATGTTCTAGAACTAATTTCCCTTCCTCTTTTTTTTTTTCTTTATCATTGTACATTAATTAGATAGGACCTGGACTGCCAAGCAAGGGGTTTTTATTTTTTCTTTTGGGGCTCTCTCTCTTTCTCGGGACACAGATGCGGGAACATCCTCCCCCTGACTAGAGGGGTTTTGGGAACTATAGGACTGGTGGACTAATTCCAGCCTTTACACTTTGAGGTTCTCTTTTTTCTTTAATACCCAGTCCCAACTTGGTACCTTCTTGTTCTTTTTCCTCAATGTGGTAGTGGTGACCTGGTTTTTGTGTCTGGATAGGGGCTGCGGTTCTCTGCAGCTGTGATTGTATATTGTTTTTGTACATAGTTTGCCTACCCAGTTTTAGGGGTGGGCACCCAGGATCCCGGGTTTGTTGTGTATGTTTGTTTGTATGTTCATGCAAAATACAATAAAGATACTTTAAAAAAAAAATAAAAAAAGAATGATCTGGCAAAGCTTGAAACCTGATCAGACACCTGGCAACTGGGGTTTAATGCCAAAAAGTTCAAGGTGCTGCATTTTGGGATGAAGAACCCAAGGAGGAGTTACCAGCTGAGGGGAGTGAAGCTAGCCCAGACAGAGGAGGAGGAGAAGGATCTGGGGGTGCTCATTACAGGGTCAATGAACAACTCAGCACAATGTAGGAAGGCAGCTGCAAAGGCCAACAAAATGCTGGGTTCTATTGCAAGGGGTATATCCTCGAGGAGCTAGGAGGTGATTCTGCCACTGTATAGGTCATTAGTTAGACTGCACCTGGAGTACTGCATGCAGTACTGGTGCCCGTATCTGAAGACAGACATTAAGTTAATGGAGGGGGAGCAGCGCAGGGTGACAAAGATGATCAAGGGGCTGGGGGACTTATCATACGAGAGGAGGCTGAGGGAATTGAACATGTGCTCACTGGAGGAGAGGAGGGACAGGGGGACATGATTGAAACCTTTAAGTACATGAAATGAATAAACAAGACAGGTACAGAGGGGCTGTTCAAAGTAAGGGAGGGCAGGGACACCAGGGGCCATGATATGAGACTGGAGGGAGGAAGGTTCAGGAGGGAGATAAGGAGACACTTTTTTACAGAGAGGGTGGTGGCTGGGTGGAATGCGTTACCTGCAGAAGTGGTATCCAGTAGAACAGTGGACTGCTTCAAAAGGGGATGGGACATGACAAGGGGGAGGGTCAATGAAGAGGAAGGGTGGAAGGGAGGAGCAGCTGCAGAATAAGGAGTGCTAGCTGCACATTCAAGCAGACTTGATAGACCTCTAGGCCTTTATCTGCTGGCAAATTTTGTTTGTTCATATGTTCGTATCTGTAGTACACAGTGACAAACTGAAACAGATACAGCAAGACATGGGGCTCGGCAGAACATACAAAGTCACAGCTTTGAGCCACAATAGGTGGGGATATCAGAAAAGAGCATTGAGAGCACTGAAGTGTACTTAGGAGTCCATAATCTCTTATCTGTCTCAATGTGGCCATGGAAATGCACCCAAAGCTCAGGCTGCAACAACGTCATGATGCCATTTAACTCTGTATTTTGTCTTTTCAACTTTCATAACATTCCTGGATTCATGCAAGGACTCCACAATCTGCTAAAGACTGAAGATCTGGATCTAGCCAGTATGGGCATTGCAGAAGAAGCACTCATTGATACTCTGATTTCAGTCAGAAATGAAGAAAAATGTAAAGAATTACTCTATGAAGCAACAGCATTCGCAGTACCACATAGCATTGCTTCCAGTGGTGTAACAGAAGAAAAGACCCACCCTCGATGTACCCATCACTTAGCAGCTCAATTTAATGCAAATAAGGTTGACAGAATACTTAGGGAACAGCAACAAGTTACCCCAGAAACAGATTACCAACCTAAAATTTACTACCCAGTTTTGAAAACATCATTGCAGAGTTCAGATGAAGATTTTCAAAAAATGAGGTAGACCTACTGAAAGCAGTTCAGGCTTTGAAACAAAAAAGTCCTTTGTTTTTGGCTAAGACAACACTAAATGTTATGTGCAATTACTATTGAGTTCAACTTCCTGAAGAAGAATTGATTGTAGAACAAAGGCTCATTGAATGGCTGCCTTCTGAAAACTGTCAACAGAACATCTCTTCATCGCTTGAGTCACTGCCACTGACTACGTTTCCTGGCATCCACCAATTGGGTTCCATTGCACTTGCTATACCAGTCGCTACAAGTTCATGTGAATGATCTTTCAGCGTCCTAAAAATAAAAACATTCCTGCAAAACACAATAGATCAGGATGGACTAAGTGGACTTGCCACATTAACAACTGAGGGTGAGGCAAGAAAACTAATAAACCCAGATGAAGTCATTGACAGATTTGTTAAATTGTCAAACAGACATATTAATCTTTTGTTTCCTGCTCACATTACCAAAGAAAATTCCTGAATTATATGGCATGATCAAAGAAGTGCAGTTGTGTGTACTAAGACTGAGCAGTTTTGAACTTCTAGAATATATTACATCCAAAACATATGTAGTCTCTCATATATTTCACTTGCACATTTTTCTTTTCATTTTCATTGTTAGGTCTCTGTCTCTTGCACACAGGTCGCAATCAATCAATCAAACTTTATTTATCCAGGCAGTTACATAATTGAGCAAGCTCATTTTCAGGATGGCCCTGGACACAGAGAACACTTTTGCATACAATAGACAACACTTCATACAAAAGTAGACATCGGTACAGGCAGTTACAATATACAAAATATGTACTTGGATGAATCAGACATGTAAAGCAAGTGCAAATATAGGCATTTAAAGTGCAGTGTATACAGGTTGTAGCTTGTAGAGTGCAAGTGAGGAGAGGAAGGAGGGACATAGAGAAGGGCAGTGGGAAGAAAAGGTATCGGACACATAGTAGAGAGGAAAAATAGGGCAGACTAATCTAATGAGGCCCCCTGCAAAGCTAATTGATGATAGGGGGTATGGGGGTTGCCCAAAAAGGGATGCTGGCCTACACGGGAAATAGGCAGCCCAGGATTACAGAGGTTAAGGGACTCAGTTGAGTGGGGTAAGGCTTAACTTGAAACAATCACACGTCATTTTCAGGCCTCTATAGAGCAGCCCCCTAAATAAAAATGGCTGGGCAGCAGGGAGATTTTAAGTAATTTTTGCATAATAGTGACAGTCACTGAAAATATTTCATCAGTCTGTTTTCTTTTCTGTCACTGTCTGAAGTTTATGTATGATGACCTGATAATAAGACTGAGGCAAAAAAGCAATTTGAATAAATATGTTCACTGATTCATGTTTTGTGCTGTATTGCAGGGTTTGAGTCTAAGTTCTCATGCTTGTCTTGTTGCAGATTGCCTAGCTCGAACATGCTTCTAAAATTTACCATTTGCCATAATTCTTTAAAATTTCTAATGGGGCAAAACCCACCAGGCCCACCTGCCAGCCAGGCACTATTTTTATAGTTAATGTTTTTATTGAAATTTAAAGAGCACAACAAACAAAGACAACATAGAACAATATTCTAACAAGTCTTAAAATATTATAATCAATGATTTACACATGGCATATTGCCATAGGAGTTTAAAAACAAAAGAATGTCTGAACAACCACAAATTCTACATGTAAGCATATTTAGGAAATAAAGCAGTAATAATATTTAATGAGCATTTAAGTAATGATGCCTGTATATTGCTAAAACTAAATTACTAAATCTAATAGACATAACACAACACATAAAACTCACTATATCTCTTAATTATCAGTTTCACTGTAGCCCATTTTACTGCATTATACATCTATTCAAGTACCTAAGTCATCTAAGATTATTTTGCAGCTGATATCTGAAATGCAGGATATGAGAACTCTAACATTGCCTTAATTTACAATATTACAGATTAGGAAATAAGAGGAAGGGGGATGGCATCTTTAATATTTACCAAATACCTTTTTTTGGTGGTGAATTGGGGTTCTACTTTCTTGGTCTGTTATACCAAGCTATGCATTGAAGAAAGGGACCCCAGACCGAGTAGCATGTTGTCAATGTACAGTATGTTCATTCAGCTGTGATAGAAGTTCATTCTGTATTTTGCCAGGAGTGATTTGGTTTATGAATTCAGCAAAACTAGCAATTTCGTTAGAGCATCACTTCCATATTATTAGACGCATTGCTTCTATTAACACTGCAGGCATACAGTTCATCAATTTGTTTGATAAATATTGAGCAGGTTCTGTCAAACCAAGAATCAGACATTCTGGCGATATGGGGATCGATCTGTTTAATATATGACTTGGATATTGTGTGATCAGCGCCCAATAGGTCCTATTTTTATTTAGGGAAAAGAACATTTTAATGATTACTTTATTTTTTCTGTCTTTGTGTGCAGTCTGAGTATAAGACTAAGGCAATAAAACAATTAGATTACGTATGTTCCCAGGTTCAAGACCCCTGTTGTATTTCTAAATTTCAGCTACTAAATCCCTATGGCTTGTCTTGCTGCAGATTTCATAGAAATGCTTCTAAAATGCATCATTTACCACCAAATTCTTAAAAATTAATTACGAGAGGAAAATCTATTTGAACCCCCCCCCCCTTTTTGCAATAGTCACTTATGGGGGCATGAGGGTGTGGGGGCATTTTTTTTAAATCCTAATGATGCCCCTGATTTGTACAGTTCCCAGTTGGTCACTATTTGCGCCCCCCTGCAAAAAAAAAAACCTGAAAAATATGCAAAAAACAAATATAAAAATGAGAGGGGACAGTTTTATTTGTGCTGTAGTGTTTCTGCATAACTGTTTCTGCAATTTATTTCTTGAAGAACAAAGCACTATTTGTAGTTGTTCCAGCTGGCAGCTGTTTAGGGCCTCCCCTCCCCAAAAAGAAAAAAGACAAAAAAAAATTATATGTACAGTTACGTGTCCATTATTGTTCATCTTTCCTGCAACTACTTTTTTCTTAAAAAAAACACACAAAAAAACAGCATTTGCATTACTATTCATTCCCCACTTTCCACCTGCTTAGGACCCTCTCCACAAACCAGAAAAAGAACACCCCCACATTAAATTGCATCAGCCATTGTTACTTGTCCCGTATCTGTCTGCTGCTGTTAGTTAAAAAAACAACAGCATGTAGTATAAGTGCACTCCTTAGTTGTATGATGTATGGGCTAAGTCTCCCCACCCCAAAAGACACAAGACCCTTCCCCGCTAAACAATCTGTCTGATATTGTTTCACACCCTTTATCTTTTCTCTTTCTTGTTGCCTCCATGTTGTGTCAAAAAACATCACTTACTGTAAACTCCACAGGACATCCACAGCCCGTTCCCCCACCACCAAAACAAGCATCTTTCACATTTCAAACTGTCATAGTAAACAGAGATGATGAACTGAGCACAATGGCTTTGGTCTGGAGTTAAAGCAGTGAAGTATGTAGTCAACACCGGTATCAGAGTAAGTGTTATTTTTTTTTTAATTATTCAGTGTTGGATTACAGGATGGGTTGCCAGATCTTAGCCCCACCTAATTCTGCAGTTAAGCCCTTGGAACTCAGTCTCATGCATGACTGCCATTCAGTCTTGAGTTATAATTGGAAGAGGGTCAGTATTTAACAGTTGTACCTATATGGGACATCCAAGCTCACAGTTACAAAGAACATAAAGTGTAATTCCAGCACTGACTGATGAAAATAACTTTTAAGGATCAAGTTAGTATACTCACTGGTGATGCTGCCCTCCACCCATATCCTTTTGCCTGCAGAAGATCCTGTGTACTCTTCCTGCTGTCTCGTCTTCTTCTGGCCCTGATCCCCTGTGTTGACCACTCCACCCAGCACCTCCAGAAGTTGGGGGTCTCTTCTCTGAAGATCATCCCATTTATGCTTTATTTACCAGCGTGTCCTGGACACAACTCCTCCTCCCTCCACATCAAGGGTGACCTTTATTGTGGCACACAATTTCTCCCTCTCCTTTAGAGGCTGCCTCACAGGACCATAACGTTCTGCTGCATGGCTGGCTACCTCCTTCACCAATATTGCCACCTCTGTACGAGAGAAGGTGGGTGCCAGCTTTCTCCCTGTACTGGCAGAGGAGGTGGTGGCATGCAGCTCTGGGTTCTGCTGCACAGGTGGTGCCATCCCATGTCCCTCTGGCTGCTGACCCACCAACTGCTGTAGACCCTGCTGTTGCTGCTGCTGCTGCTGCTGGCCCCCCTGGTCCCCACGATGCAGCTGGTCTGCCCAATCCTGCTGTTGCTGTCATTTTTAATCAAAGAAAATCTATATACACTACAGAAAAAACAAACTGAAAAGTATATCTTCCTAGTAGTCTCAGTGGTCTCTGTAATTTAAATAAAATTAATCTTCCAATGCTACTATTTTTGGCTTCTCTCTATCACCCTCTCTCAGTCTCTCTCTCTCTCTCTCTCTCTCAATCTCCATGCAGAACAGAAACAAGCTAGATATGAGCTATTTCTTCCTAACTGATACATGGCTCTTGTATAATGCAGTTTACAGAAAGTGTCGCAGTTCACATTGGGATGCTGTTTACAAAGTGTGCAATTATTTTACTGTGGAGATGCGTAATACAGAAATATGTGGGGCAGGATTAACAAAAGATATGAGTCGGGGTGCAAATGAGATGCACTGGCACATCCCAAAGATGCGCCATGGAATGATTCACAGGCAGTGCAGATGCCCTGGTGCATCCCAGATGGACTGAGCTGAACAGGGTATGCCTTAGATGCATGTTAATGATAAGCAGTGCAACTAGAGAGGGTGTACACAGGCACGGGGTCAAAATGTTGCATGGCAGAATGGCGTGCGACTTAATCATGTTGAGCGATTTCTAACTTTATTTTGCTCTGCCCCTCACAGTCCCCGTTATGGGGGTTGCACCCCCAGACCCTCCCACTTAGGATTCTAACTCCGGTGGGTTCCAACATGGAGAGCACACAGGTCCTGAGTTCGCGCATAATGCTGTATGCTATTAAGCGTACAACATTATGACCCGGTACAGTGTACACATGCATACACAGTGCAAAGCAATTCACCGTGCAAAATTAAGTCGCAACTACAGAACAAACATGGCACAAGTACCAGATGTGCCATGGAAAGATAAGTATAAAAGAAGCAGACTTAAGTGCAAGCCACCAGCAGGCCAATGGCTGCACTACAGAACCCAGCAGACAGAGAGAGGGAGAGAGAGCAGCACACAACCATGGATGGTGCACCATTACTGATGGTGATAATGGGAATAATAATAGGGATGAGCAGACTGGGAGGAGGAAAGCACCGTAGGCGGACCGCCACACAGTGATATTGTGCCAGGGCTGTCATTTGAGCAGCTCACTGACACAGAGACAGTAGGCCTATACCGCCTGAATAGGACCATTCTGAGGCAACTCTGCGAGCTATGCCATGATGAAGTACCGGCACCCACTGAATGAGGTCATACCATATGAGTGGAGACCAAGGTGACTATAGTAATGTGCCTGCTTGCCACATAAATCTTCCAGTTGCCATCTGGGGACACCACTGGCATCTCTCATTCATCCGCCTCCCATCTTCTCACATAGTTCCTCACCGCCACTGCTACCACATGCTTCGGAATACATCCACTTCCCAAGCACACAGGCAGAGTGGACGGAAGCCATACAGCAGTTTTACAGGGTGGCATGCATGCCAGGCATCATAGGGGCCATTGACTGCACCCATGTGGCAATCCAGACACCACCTGGCGATGACGCGGTGACATGCATAAACAACAAGGGCTACCATTCTGTAAACTGGCAGATGGTGTGCAATGCCACAGGGCGCATCAGCAACGTCTGCACCACACACCCTGGGAGCACACATGATGCTTTCATATGGCACCAGTCTGCCCTCTACCGCAGATTCAAGGCAGGGGAGATACTATTAGGTGCGTGGGAAATGGCAACCTGCTGCACAACAGGACACTATGGCACAGGATAGGAAGGGGGTGCAGGTGTGCAGGTTGCATGATACACAAAGCTCAGAGGGTACAGCAGATGTGGGACAGTGGAGGGGGGAAGTGCCACAGGCAGGCACCAACCAGTACAGGGTGGCACATGTGCAATGCATGGAATGTGGGATGCAGTGCCATATGGGGCATGTGTGGCAGGGCCTAGTGCAACACATGCAGACAGCAGGCGCTGCCGCCATGCACACTGGGCTGGGCAGTGGTGTGTGGGGCATGTGAGAATGAAATGGCATGTACAGCCTAGGGCCAATAGCAGCAACAGGGCCAGACAACAGCAGATTGATGGGGAAAGTAGGATGGCACTGAAGGGACAAACATAGTCAGTGGTGGACACACACCACACACAGTTACGCAACATGGTGTGGGGGGCATGCTGCACATGTGACCAGTGTACTAACAGCCACCCTTGCTGCAGACAGGTGACACGGCATACCCACTGAGACCCTGGCTCCTTACCCCTACCCAACAACCTGGAACAGAAGTGGAGGAGCAGTACAACAAGGCACACACTGCTTTATGCACCACCATCATAGAGTGCACCTTCGGCATGCTGAGGATGCACTTCCGTGCCTGGATAGGACAGGTTGGGCCTTACAGTACAGCCCTGAGAAGGCCTATGGCATATTCCTGGCCTGTTGTATACTGCACAACATGGCCATTGACCGTGGAATAGCTGTCGAGGCCATTAAGGGAGACAGTTCCGGGGAGAAGGGTGGGGAGAAAGAAGCACTGCCTTGGGGCCTACAGACAGACCCACCAATGGCACAGCATGACTCACGTCTGGCTACGAGTTCATGGCACTACAGGAGCACACTGGTGGAGGAGCACTTTGGGAACCACAGGTGAGTAACACAGGTTTGTATAGTGGAGATGCACAATGGTGACTGCAGGTAGTAACAGAAGTGTACAGTGCATAGCAGACACAGCACAACACACATGCAGCCCACACACACACACACACACACACACATACACACACACACACACACACAGACACACACCTCACAACATAGCTGTGTGCCATAATGACAGTGCCAGGGATGGCATGGATCAGTATGCACTGCTGCTGGCACACAGCCTCAGCAGACACTGGACTGCACTCATCATGCCCATGCCACATGGCACAACAATGGTGCACACAGACATGCAGGTGGCACTGCACAGGAGGCCCATGATGGCAGTGCACTGGGGCAGGTGCATACCACCCATGCACCCCAAGCATCAGTATCGGGTTGAGTGGGACACAGAGGTGGCAAGTGCAGGTGCTGTGGACTGTGGACCTGAATGTCACAGGGTGGCACCACGGCCACCATAGACATGTGAGTAGCCTCTGCCACAACTGCTGGATGCAGCCACAGCACAACCAGCCACAGGGGGTGTTGCCAACACCACTGTGGGGTACTGCAATGAGACCCTCAATAGGTGCTCATTGATGAAGTGGCCCCACATGCCATGTCTGTTCCAGGGACACTGGGCATTGCGATGTGTGGCAACTGCTGAGCAGCAATGGGTCCAACTGATGCCACTGCCTGGGCATGCAGGAGGTACTCCTGGGTGTCTGGCTGGAAGCCCAATAGCCACAGTGAGCACCGGATGCACATGCTGCCTCAGCGGTGGCTGCAATCTGCTCCAGAGCTGCAGTCATGCCCCCCCCAGCAGTGGACATGCCTCTGACAACTTCTGGGCATGCCATGTGACTGCAGACTTATGCTCCACAACCATCAGTGTCCAGAGGCCCCTGAATTCCAAACATAGGGCTGTCTGCCCCTTCACTGCATCTGGCAGGAGACAGGCATAGCCCTCAATCTCATCTGTGGGTGATGGCTCACGGTGACATTGCCAATGGGTGGGTGGTGTTTCTTCCTGCTGCGAGGCATCCATGGCAGTGTTTGCACCATGGCAGGCTGCAGCATGGGAGGATGCATGAGCATGCATGGCTCCATCACATCCATGGCTAGTGGAGTCACAGGCCAATGGCACCTGTGTGTGACCCACAGCACCCAGATGTGATGTGCTGAATGACCCCTCTGCCACACCAGAACTGGATGCAGAGGGTACAGCACCCAACACCATGGGCAGCTGTGCAGACTCTGCAGCCATGCCATGAGCAGCAGGGTCACCAACAGCATCAGGTGCCACCTGTGCAGGGACCTGTGTGCTGCATGCCCCACTGTCGACCATGTCTCCCTGCATATCTGTGGCATCTTCAGCTGGAGGGACATCACTGTATGCCCCCTGCTTGCCAGATGCCAACACAAGTAGGGCATCAGTGATGTCCACTGCATCTACTGGTTCATCATCAGACAAACCCAGTAGATCCTCCAGCAACATGGCGTCATGCCCACCAGAAGAGGCAGCAACGTCTGAAGGGGCTGACAGACCCACCACTACTGGCACTCCAGCTGGTGAAGCTGGTGAGGTGGATGGTCCATGGATGGCACCATCCCCCGTGGTGCCAGGAGCCCTGTGTGACAGTCCAGCATCATTGCCCGCTAAGGCATCCCATGCAGCCGTGGACATGGCTGCACCTGTGAGGGGTGCTGGAGCTGTGAAATGAAGAAAGGAGAACATGGTCAGCGTCAATGGATAATACAGTGGCAAACATACATGTACACTGTGTCACAGTGTTGTGCCATAGTTGCGCATGACAGTCCCTGGCATGGCTGTGCAGTGCCTGTAACATTGCTGCAGCCATGCACCAGCTGTGACTGTGGCTTGATGGTGGCAGGACATGTCCACATGGTACCCTGTATGCCAGTGTTACACAATGCCCATCCAACAGTGGGAGCGTCCCACTAACCTGATTGGCAATGGCACAGCACATATGCCACCATGGGCATGGACTGTCAGACACAGCTGAGCACAGCATGGGCCATGTATGGGCCACTGCCACACATGGTACAGCCCATGGGCACACAGTTGCACTGTAGCACACATTTGGGTTCACATGGCAGCAATGGCACACACATGTGTCATGGGCATGGCTACTCACAGTGCTGCAATGAACTGCTACACATCTGGAACCACCCCCCAGGGATATGCTGCACAGCTGACCAGGCAATGATGGCCACTAGCAGCTCCTCATTTGGGCTGAGGCACATGTCAGACTGTGGGCCACCCCCTATTCTGAGAAGTAATGCCTCAATGTGGGCCACCTTCTCCTTGGCCCTCCTACTCCCAAAGCTGTGGTGCTTCCGACACTCCTGGAGGTCTGATTGTACCTGCCCACAGCATTGATGTGGCATGCCACCACCTTCTAGCCCTCTTCCCATGCTGCACAGCTGTCACCTTTGCCAGTCAGGACATTCCTGTGCAGGTTATGCACTTCCATGTGGGCTCTTTCCCCTCATCCTTTGTAAAGTTTGGCCACCTGCAACTGGTGGCCCTGTCTGCTCCAGACATTCTGGCTTCTGTGGCAGAGAACAAACAGACATTAGAAATGCACATGCAGGTTCCCATGTGCCCAGTATCACCATACAGTGGCCACAGTGTTCCAAGACAGCTACTGTCTGACAAAGGTCTGCAGTCAGTGCATGTCTGTTGTGGTGCATAGTCTGTTGGGGAGGTCGGCGCTGAATCCGCCGTGGTCATCTGCAGTGCCATAGACATCTGCACATCCATGGACATGCCACAAGTGTAGAATGTCCAGATACACATTGAGATGGCCTAGCTATCACAGACACTGCACACCTCAATGTGCATGCACAGCAGCTGCCAGCATCCCTCTTTCCTGTCATAGGGCAGCCTGTGGGTCAGTGTGTGGCACAGAATGGTATGCACATGTCTGGATGGAAATAGGCTGTCCACTGATCATTGCATTGAGTGGATTGGCTACACTGGTAATGGTACTGTAAAATATTACTCACCATCAAGTCTGTGAATCATCTTAGTCACCTATTCTCAGTGTGGGCTGAGTTGGGAGCATTTATGGCTCGGGACACGCAAATGAGGACTGGGGCAATGATAATGAGATGCTAAATAGCTGAGATTCCTCTGAGTACATTAATAAGCTGATCTGGGTACATTGTCTGTGAATTGCATAATTGCCCTCAGCTCATCCCAATTAGCATTGTGCATCTGATGCATTGAGTGCATTTACAATTGGCACATTACCTGTGCCTTTATGGTGCATTTGGTACATGTTCCTGAATGTGGTGCAAGTGCATGGGCACATTTTGCATGCATGTGCTGTGTATGTTGTGCCACTGGGGCAGCACTGCATTTGCATAATTGGGCTGACAGTCGCATTGTGGACATGCATATAGTGCATGTCGCGCTGTGCCATCTGTACGCGCATGCACATCCATATGCTCGATGCACATTATGCCACCTGTCCATGGTTCTACACTGATCATGTGTTACATGCCAAGCACGGCATTGTGCTACTGCCCAGCAGAGGAGCTATGCACGATGATATTTGACACACATATCATGGCGGGCAGCTACATATCATGCATGTGTGACCCGGTTATGACCCATGACCCCACTTTCCCACCATAACTTTACACATTACACATTGCACATTGCACCTGTGGGTGCATGACTGACAATCATGCATCATGCTGCTGTGCATGGGGGACTGCACATGGCCTGGGGGCACATGTGGCATAATTAGGCATTTCAGTAGCGCAGGCCTCAGATACTGCACTGTTGCAACACTGTGCTATAGCCATGCCCAGAGACAGGATTTCAAGTCCAAGGGCCATAACTGGTCCAATCTTGAACTGCATCACCTGGTGGCCCTGGTGATGCAGGTGGAGGGCCCACTAGTTGGGTGGGAAGACCTGTTGGTGCTCAGGGCACAGGTTTGGGCAGATATTGCATGGCAGCGGGTAAGCCTCACAGAGGTTCCTCACATAGGTGACCTGAGGTGAAGGGATGGTGTGCGGCTGGAGTGCCTGAGGGAGTGTGCACACAGGGGTGCACTGCCACATCCAGATATGTATCATGTGTACGTGTGTGGCACAGGTGCTTGTGGGGTGGGGATGGCACACAACACAACATCACACTCATGTGGCACTCAACAACACCCACTTGCACATTTGGGAGTGTCTGCACCTGCCTTGTGGTGTCACGTCATGCATGCCACATGTGGTGGGCCTCTCCACTGTAATGTGTGTGTGGAACAGGTACACTGTGTCACGCATGGGGTGAGACCACTGTTTGCAGTGTATAACCATGGCTGGGAACTTTGGAGGCTCAGGCCAGGGTGCTGTGCTCAGTTGCACAATACCAGGCCATTCACTGGTATTGCACTGACTGTTTACACCATCGCTGCATGCCCACACTGGTGTAGGGGAGGTGTTTGTGGCATGTTGTGTCTACTCATGGCAGTCTCTGTCTTCTGAGTCCTGCAGGGCTGGAGGCCAGGCAGCAGATTGCAGAGGCTGCTGAAGAGCGTAGGCAGGGGGCCACTGACAGAGGATGGTGTGGTGGCTGTGTGAGTGCAGGTAGGTGGCTATCTTGTGCATGCAGTGTCTGTCAGTTGGCGTGGGCTTCTGCTTGGTGGGGGTTGTGTGTCTTCAATGGCACTTAGTATCGGTTCTCTGTGTTCCTGCTGTAGGTCCATGGGTGGTCATGGTGTGGCATGATGTGAAAGGCCGACAGGATGGCACCACGATGTTGGGACTGGTGTGTGAAGGGCCATCAGGGAGTCGTTGCAGCCCATCCTGCATTTCCAAGAATGGATGCTGCAGAGGCTTGCAGAAGTTGTCTGACTGCTGTTGGCACGTGGCAGCCAGCGGGTATGCAGACATGTTGTTCGGCCATGCCCATAATTGTATATAGTGTACATAGTGTGTCTCTTAGTTTTTTAGTGTTGTTCCAATCTCCCTCCATACATATGTTGCTCTCCCCATCCCCTATGCCCATTCCCATATCTCATCTGATCCCCCCTATTTCATGCCTGTTGTTGCTGTACACAGTCCTTCACACCCCACCCCTTGTTATACATAGTCCCTCACACCCCATCCCTTGTTATACATAGTCCTGTATATAGTTTAGTTTACCTTTGTACATATTGTTGTTATTCTTGTTGCTGTTATTATTTTTGTATTAAATATTTGTTTATCTGACACATTATCTGTGGTCCTTCATGGTTCCATGGTCCTAGGATTGTTGTTATCTCTAGCTTTTCAATGTCCCCTTGCTACCATACCCCTGTCTGCTACTGTGTTTGTACAGTTTGCTTCCCCCTGCACCCTCCAGCCTCCATGTAGTCCCACTGTTGCCTGTATCATGTGGGTGGGCCTCATATCCTGCTGCTCATGTCTATGACCCTGGTCTGTTTGTGCCACTTGTGGCATGCAAACATTGCACTGCTGCACTATTGATCTGTGGCCCTGTGTGCGGTGTCCTGTCATTGGAGGTCTGGACTGGCTGTGTAGCACTGTGGTGGCACTGTGTGCCACCCAACATATACCACGGTGTCTACCTGTGTGGTTTCCCACACGGCCACAGTCTTGGCCAACTGTGGTGTTGGTCTTGTCCAGTGGTCACCACCTTGCTGCTTGCTTTCCCCCGCTGTTGTGTGGCACCATGCCGGCAACAGTGTACCTGTTCTGTGTGCCTGCCATGGACATGTGTGGTGTGTGCCCTGTACTTCTGCGTGTTGTTATGTATGCCCAGTCTTGGTATTGTGCCTGATTCAGCCACTATTGTGCCTCTGGCTACTCTGGTTTGTCCCGTTGGTCGTGTGTCCCCTCTCACCTTTGTCCCACTGCATTGTCCCCTGTTGTTTCCACATGCCTTTCTGGGTTGCTCCATATTCACTGTTCTGCTTCCTTGGGTGGTTGTGCACATCCAGGATGTGCTGGCACATCTCCACTTGTGCCATACCATTACCGAACAATTCACAGTGGGGTTGCGCATGGCACATCCCATGGCACATCCCTTTGTGCATCGCTCAGCATTTGGTGGGTGCATCCTATTTGCACTGGTGCATCTCATTTGTGCTCAGCTCATCTCTTTTGTGAATCCTGACAATAGTGTGCAGAATACACCACCATGACCGTGGGGTCTGGGGAATCATTTCGCTGCTTACCATGACACGCAAAATAACCTGTGACATGTAGAGTCGGCATTCTGCCACAGTAAGTGTGGTGGAAGATAAGTACACATTAATCCACAAAAGATTCCACCTTTCCAGATAAAGTCCGCAATCTGCTCTGTGGAACCTTTTTTGCACAATTTAATGTAAAAATTTGCAGTACATAAAAAAAAAAATTCCTGCCGTTCTAAGTTGCAATTCCATGAAAGTTGTCAAGATGATTTCTGAACTTTTGCAGAAGCGAAATTCTGACTTTCATGGAAATTCTACCAGTGGACGTTTTTTTCCCACACACCTCTAGTCCTGTTCCAGTCATGTAGTATAGCACTGAGCTGTGTAGCTGTAGGCCATGGGGAAATGCCCCAGTAAGGCTTGATTATGTGCACTTCATCAGTGGCAGCAGAGTTGCAAGGTCTTGATGTATCTGTGCCATTTGCCATTTGCCATTTGTCAGCATAGTGAGACAGCTCCTACTAAATCATCTTGCAGAAGATACTGTTTTTTTGTTTTGCTCCAAGCCCTGTATCAGTTTGTCTGTGTCCTGTGGAGATCCTACAGTGCTTGGTAAGTCTAGGTCAAGCTACCAGCAGGTGTAAGCAGTGATGTTATGGGGTGGAGCCACCAGGTCTTTAAAAGTGGAGCCACACAAGTGGCTTGAGATGGAGCAGTTCTATGTGTGACTCGCTCATGCTGGAGTATTGTGAGTCACCCAGCATGAGTCCACCATGGGGAGGCCACCCAGGGGTGTAAAATATTTGTTTTTATTTTGCTTTCCTCCTCTATTGGTTAAGTAGCTTAAATATATATCACCTAATAAGATATATTTGAGAGTGAGTCTGGTTGTGAAAAAGGTTCCACTGCTTTTGTGAATAAAATAAGTGTATTGTAATTCCTGAGCAATTGCAGCCTTGCAAATATTTCAGATATTTACTGGGAAACAGTGGATACTCACTTTTTAGGACAAGGGGATTAATTTAGTTAGAGGAGAGTACCATTAGTCTTCATTTGTAAGTGAGGTTGCACCTATCTTTTTGTGCATTTTCTAATGTTATATACAGTACCTTTTGTGGCTTTTAGAGTTGCCTCACTTTACACACAATGGTTGCCTTTTTATAATTCTTTTCATATCCAGGAAAGGACCTCTAGGCACAAGGCCTGTTTTCTGTGGTGATTATGGAGCACTGAGAAGGTTAAATGATTTGGTCAGGATCATACAATATGCAAGTAGAGGTTGTGGGACTCAAACTAAGATCTGTTGGATGTACCAAGTTCATTCACAGTTACTTACTGTAACCTAGAACATATCTGCCAGCCCTTTATCATTTAATTTAATGATGCCTTATGGCTGGTGTTATTCCTAATTTGTTTGTGATTATCAGATTTGTACTACTTTTAAAGAAGATCTGAATTCAATCTTTTGCCTGAAGATTTTGGGAATGACCCAGATTTTAGTGGGACTTTGACTCTGACAATTCTAAGACTAGATACAAGGCATGAGCTCATTTCTTCTAGCTTTTTTTAAGCTAGAGTGGAAAAGTGGTTAATTATAGCAGTATTAATCATTGTTTTCTCCACAGGTAGACAGGAATGCTGGAAGTCCTTTATTAATATTTTAAGATTGTATTCCTTGTGGCTAGAAAGGATTATTATCACTTTAATTGAATAAAGTTGCTAAATACAGTTTTCTTAGTCTTTCTGCTTACATGTGGAGACACACACCATAACTCAAGCCCTGGGATGATGCAAACTCATTGCATTATGGCAGAACTACTTAAGTGGGGGGTTAGCATAGTGCATTTTAATGCAGGAAACATCTTGAACAAAATTAGCCCATATTATTGATTGGATCACTTATTTTAAGCCTTACTTGGTAGTAGTATCTGAATTCTAGCTGAGCACTAAAAATAGGGACTCCTCATTTCGTATCTTGCCCTAGATATGATTCATTGGAATGATGAGTTTGGGCCTTTTTTTTTAAATCAGGTCCTTTACAGATATACCCCTTTGAGGCAGACTAAACTAATTTTCCCACTCGCTGAAAGCTTTTCTACTTTTTCTTTTCAGTGTTCTCTTTTTTAATTCATAACACTTATAGTTTGCTTGACATAGTGCTGTACTGATATTTCTTGTTACCTATGTTTATGATTTGGTCTTTTACATTATCTCTGTTACTCAGTAACCATATGTGAAATTATTTACTAATAAAAAGTTAAACATTAAAAATATGGACCCCCTAACTTGCATGAATGGATATTATAACTCTAATTAATTATTTTTGATGGTATCTCTGTGTGTGATTGGTTGCCACGCCAGTCTGAAATCTCTAAGAAGTGACCGGCATGGCACCCACTGACAGCTTCCTGCTACAGCAGCTGTTTTCTATCTGCATACTGAAGCAGAACATAAAAAATCTCAAGTCATTATTGCGATTAGACTTACAATCACAATAATGACCTCAGAGCTGGCCATTTTCAACAGATTAACGACCGGCTGTGGGGAGCGGGTGTCCCTCGGCTGCCCCTCGGGACACCCTCCCCCCAGTCCATCGTTAATCTCTAGGAAATGACCAGCTCTTCGGTCATTATTGCTTAATTATTCTTGGAGGATGATTAGAACTAATCTGTGTGGTGGGATCCTAATTTATAGGCAATAGAAATACAAATTAGAGAAGTAAATGCAGGAAAGGATTGGCTGTGTGCTGAGGTGTTCGATGAAGTGCAGTTAACTTTTTCTAAACAAAGCATGTTATTTTCATCTGCAGAAAGCAAGTTTAACTGTTTTTGATTTATTAAAAGACCATCTCCTAGATTTTATTAAATCCTGTAAATGTGTTAGTTATAGAATATCTAAATGTCAATTGGCAGAAAATTGAGAATCAACATAGCTTAAAGTATTTAATGACAAACTTAGAAACAATACAAGTTATAAAAGAATAATACTAAGGAGCTCAGAGCCTCTGCAATATTAGATTAAAATCTGACCACACTTCCTGTGATGAGTTGTGGGTGCACACAGTGAGGACAGAGGCTCAGCAGACAACAAAGGTTCCCAAAATACTACTTTATTTCTAACACACACAAACAAACAAACAAACAAATACAAAAACTAAATACATATGTATCATACAAAGGGAACTTTGTTTAGAGTGACATGAACCACCACAATGCTAGACAGAAGCAGAGACCAATAGAGGTCATACACTGTGAGTGGCTAATTAACCTCACAGACTTCTCACAGTCTGACTCAGCTCTGCATTTATAAACTTTGCTTGCATCTGATAAGGCAGTGGGCCAATTGCTCTACATTCAAATGTTCCCTCCTTTTTTATAGTTAATCAATAATGTACAAAAGGGTATATTTCGTGTTGGTATAACATCATGCCTCGGGTGGTTGTCACAAGGCCAAAGGTGAGTGCATCTGACGCCCATGAAATTATGTTATCCCAGCATGACACACACCTTGAAGTGCATTATTGCTATTATACAGTGGCTCGTTTGTGGAACAAACAAAAAAAAATGATGAAAAACTATATTTAAAGTACATTTTTTTCCTCATTGTCTTGAATGGGAATGCTTACTTTATAAGAGAATAGTTCTAATGTATTGTTTCAGCCAGCAGGTGGAGCTGTTGTGTATTCATGTGGGTCTGTAGTCCTCATAGCAACCTTTGTCAGTGCTGCCACTACTAGTATTTGTTAATACGTCCATTTGTTTTGTTTTGTGATAGTTCTGAATTTGTCTTTCTTTCTGTCTTTTCATGACTTGCTGTCTGTGATAGAAGAGAAAAGGAGGTAGGGAGGATGTTTCATTATGCTTTTTCATAGTCCACTTTCAAAAATAAAACAGGAAGAAAGTGTGTGAATGCCGAATGAGCGACTGTTATACCCTTGTGGTGACTGTTTAAAGATGTGTTTACTCACTTGGTCATTCATTCAGTGGGCAAGCTTGGTCCATGAACCCAATTGAAACGTTGGGTTTCACCTACACATTTTTTAAATATGAAAAGGAAAGTTTGCGCATGGAGGGGGATGTCTTATGAATGCTGCTTTGATTTTGGTTGGTATCTGTGTTTTATTCAATAATAAAGGAGTAAGGAGGAAACTGAAGGCAGCTGGCTAGCAGGAATCAGGGAAGTGGTTATTGAAGCCACTTGGTTTAGGGGGAAAATAAGCTGTACCATGATTTCTGATGGTGCTAAGCAGTCATGTGTGTGCCTGAACTTGATACAGTGATGTTATACTGGCATAACATAATTCCCTGAGGCACATAAGCAAGTAAGCAAACTTTATCTACTGACCAATCAGAGCTCAGGATTCTTTCTTGCCATTGCATAATTACAATATTTACAATTAATGCATCGACAAAGCATAAGACAACAAAGAGAACATATAACGAAACACAAGTTATTGAATTATAGTAACTCTTCTATGAAGCACAAGGAAATAAAAATGCTCTAAATGATAGTTCTGCCTCTACCCCACTCTGATGGCCTGCCGCCTTCTGATTCATCAGGGTATAATTAAGATCCAGTCAGGGCTGTTCTACCCCTGTACTGAAATAAAGGGAAAACCACATATAGGCTTGAATTCAGCACTCGGTTTGCTTATCATTCCCAATCTCTTTCCTGAAACGCTGGCAAATTATTTAATTTAACATTCAGCCATTTTAAACTAACAACATACTGTGCTTGCCACCCCTTTTTTAGCTTAAACATTACCAACTGTGAGGGAGTCAGAAAAATATTCAATCAGCAGTGTTTAATCTGTGCTAGTTAACCCTGCATTGAAAAAAACAACACTTTAACACTTTCATTTTTATTTAAATAAATTGCTGAGCAATGCAGAGAGAAAGGGGGCAGCTCAGTATAACAGGTGGCTTGCAGGACATAGGAGAAACTGAACACAATCCTCAAAGGAACAAATAAAAGTAGAAAGGACAGCTTGTTTACAAACAAGCATCAGAAGGCAAATGGAGAAGTGCTTGTAAAATGGGTATAAACATTACTTCACACCAACTGCTGATGAAGTACAAACCAAGATTTTAGCAGTAGTCACAGGCTATGTTTTTAGAGCCGTGCATCTTGTTTGCTAGCATGTCTCAATAGTACTTCCATTTTTGGTCAGAGCCCTGCAGTAAAAGAATAAAGAAAAAGGAATGTGGTATAGGTTGGGTGAAATAACTTCAGGGCCCACCTAATGGACCAGATAATATTCTGGAGTTTTACACAGCTATTCCTCTGCAGCGTATTAGAACCGTCAATGCAAGAAAGGACACCTAAACAACATTTTGCCAACAAACTATTCGAAAATCTGACTTTGTAAGGGACTAATGAAAAGGCAGCTGTATACATTAATGCTAAAACTATATTTATATAATTGACCTAAATGCAGTTCCATAGCATTTGAAAAAATGTCAAATCAGCTTTCCAGTTTCAAAAAACTGCTCTGCCTGCTCCATAAAATGGCTGCCAAATGTCTTGTGATTACATCTTTGGAGCCAGAGACAGAGAGCTATGTGGCTCTCTATAGTTCTAAATGGTTCTTTTTTCCCTTTGTTTAGAATTGTTTCACCAAAATGGTCAAAACCATGTGCATTATTTTGATCTATACACATTAGGCTATAGTTCTGTTCATTTTGTTCACTTTAACGTGCTGAAATTGTGTTTTAATCCAACCAACTTTCTCTTTGGCAAACCACAGTACAGTACAACTCTTCAAATGCCTGCTGGTCTAGTGGGTATGACTGATCCAGGAGGTAAGTGACTAGAATAGTGCTACCAGAATAGTGTAAGGGAAGAGCACTAGTCTGAACAGTGCTGCAACGGACAGCGAGAGGGGATTGACAGCACTTGCAGTAAGCGCTCCCCAGGTCGCTTTCCGTGGAGCTGACACAGGACAAGGGCAGGAGAACTGAGGAGGCTGGTTGAGCTGCTCCTGTGATGTGGTGAGCTGAGGGATGAAGCAGCTCTGCTGGGTTGCAGTGGAGAGCAAGGTTCTAACTCTAGGCTTCCTCACTTTTGCCAATCGGGACTTCTATTTTTTTTCAAGGGGCCATGGAAACGAGTATTCCATGACCCCACAAATTCTTTCTTTCCCTGTGATCTGTTCCCCCTGGAGTTGGGATTATTTAGTACAAGTGGTACAGGGAGCAGAGCCCCCCACTTTGGGGGGTGCAAAGGGCACCTCCCGCAAAAAAGAAAACTGGCATAATTTTGCCAGGTGTGATTATTGCCTGTGCTTTTCTTGTTGGTGCTATTCTGACCTAGTGTAATCCAGGATGTTACAATGGGGGTGCTGGGATGGTATGCATACTTGAAATGCACTTTTTAACATTTTTATTAAACCATTGTATTTTCTGCTATTAAGTTTTTTAGTATATTTTTAACAGAACCTGCGAATGTGATCCATGGTTTTGAATATAAACATTTGTACTATCAATACATCAGACTTCTTCAGCAAAGTGAAATGCAGCAGAAGCAAGCATGTTACAATGGGAAGAGTGCAGCCACACTCTTCACTACCCCCTAGATCTGCAGCTGGTTATGTGATGTCCCAATGTTTGTAGCAAAGTTCTTGTTTAGTCCAATGCCAAAGATCATACTTTCTTCGAAATCAAAAAAATATACTTATCTTGTCTTCTTTTTCCATGGGAAATAAGAAGAAAAATCAGCATTTATATTTTGTTCTTCTTACACATTGTATCCCAAAGTGCTTTACAAGTGACTGACTATGTAGTGGCAGCCATTTTACACATTGACACCCACACACAGCTTTGGACAATTGCATGAACTGATTTATAAGAAGGGGACTATTGTCCAGGACACCGGTGAAAATTCCCTACTCTTACAAAAAGTGCCTTGTGTTCTGTTACTTCCTCCTGGATACCAAATAGGACAGCACCAGAGATGGGTAGAAGGTAGCTTGGCTTAACATCTCACCCAAAGGACTGTACACACAAACAGTACAGTACCCCCTAGTACTGCACTCGGTGCCAGTGTTAAGGTATGAGCCCCCCCCAACTCCAGCCCATCCATAGTCGCACACTCTGCTGTCCACACACCATGCTTAAAGGGGACAGGAAAGGTGTGATAATTGGTAGCAGTTAGTAATGTTCCGAGTAAGAAAAATGAAAGATTTGTCTCAAAATGAGCCATATTTAACTGTACCTTTAACAAACACTAATGTATTAAAAACTGTGTTTTCAATTGTTTTCTTTTTATGGACAACACTATGCAGTGTTCTGTTCATGGAACCATTAATTTGGAGTTTTTATTATGTCACGGTTTGTGTACAGAATGCTAAACATGAGCTATTCTCCTATCAGAATCATGCTTGGAGTTCTTTCCTCAAACTGTGTTAAAACTCCAGATCACTGGTTCCTTGAAGAGAACCATAACAGAATGCTGCCCATAAAAACAAAACAATGCAAAATACAGTTGTTCACACCACTTTTTGTTTGAATAGTTACATAAGGATCATTTAGTATTATGGGTATCATTTCTGTAAATGGGAACATTATAAACAGCTGCCAGTTAGAAATCATTTCCTGTCCTCTTCAATAATGTCTGGTGCCACATATGAGCTTGCAGATCCTACAAAGAGAATTAGCACTCTTTATATCATAATCTTGTACTTCAGAGAGTAGTGCACACTCATACAGATACCTGTATGCTTCATCAGCTGGCACTGTTAAATGATGTCTCCCTAATCACTCTCCAGTCCTTTTATTAATGTTCTACTTGAGCTCCCACAGTAAACACTGGGTGGATCACAATCCTTCTGCACAATGAAGGCAGTATTACAGTCCCCCTGTTTTATTTTCTTCCACCTCATTAACCAATAACCAAGTCTTTCAGGATGGCTAAGCAGTAAGCACCGGGACACACCAGAAACACTTCTGTTCATACCCTCATAGTGGCTACACTTTCTATAGAGAAAAATATTTTTATACAGCAGAGGAAATCTAATGCCTTGAGTGAATCCACCCAACCTCCCGTGTCAGTCTACTCCTTTATCAATGATCAGTGAAACCCCACAGGACTGTCCTCAGCAATCCTCCTCCAGTCCATGTCCTTGCCTTCCTCCACCATACTAGTTGGCTGGCTCACCACTCTTCTGAATGTTGAATGCAGTATGCACAGTACCTTTGATACTGCCTCAACAAACCTTGATAAACCTGCTGAAGGTACTTTCTGTACATTGAATACAGGTACCAATTCAGGCACCGCCTTGCCACTCCAAGTATTTGTCATCACTGGCTGCTCACGTCCATGGTCAGGTACTGATCATGGTGCTGGCAGACCCACATCTTTAATCTCACGATGATCTGCTCACCTTTCTCCCCTTCTGTCTTCCCTCTTCCATGAATATAGCTGTACCCTGCAGGAATTGACTCCTCGGTTCCTCTCTGGTATTCATTCTTCACTCCTGCTCCCCACACCAAAAACTGATGAGCTGATCATCCATCTGCATCATGAACACAGTTAGTACAGTCCCCCAGGATTTTTGACACTGCAAGGTGTTTGACGCTGGTAACAGGATGGAGTGAAGCACTAGTCTCTGACATACCGGCTAACTTTTTGCACAGTGAGTTTTGGCTCATTACTCCTCTCCCACCCCCCAACAGCAAACAGTGATCTCTGGAGCCCAACCTGCCTCTTTACAGAAGCAGGCAGAGTGAGTTTTGGTTCCTCGCTCATCTCCCATGCCCCAACAGCAAGCAGTGATCTCCACAGCTCAGCCTGCCTCTCTGCAGCAGCAAGCACAGTGAGTTTCAACACCTCGCTCATCTCCCACCCCCCAACAGCAAGCAACGATCTCTGGAGCCTGGCCTGCCTCTGTACAGCAGCAGGCACAGTAAGTTTTGACTCCTCACTTGTCTCCCACCTGCAACACCAAGCAGCAGTCTCTGGAGTCTGACCTGCCCCTCTACAGCAGCAGGCCCAGTGAGTTTCAGCTCCTCACTCATCTCCCACCTCCCTCCCCCAAAAAGCACACAGTGATTTTCAGAGCCTGGCCTGCCTCTCTACAGCAGCAAGTACTACCTTCTACCATTAATGTGGGACTGTTGTACAAAAGAAATTGCCATTGGAGAATCCATTCTGATAGCTTCTTTCTGGTCATTTGTGCATGCAGACCACTGTGTTTGTAGATGGGATGTAACTGTTACTTTAAGGGAGCCAACAGTTCATGGGCCTATACAGCAATCACACCAGGTATTTTAAGGCTTTTTCCTGAGCTGTAACAGCATTTCTTCAGGCACTGTGTAGGATTGTACTGCTGAGATTTCCCCTGTTTAGGATTGTATTGCTGAGATTCCCCCCTTGTCACTCTGCACCCATTTGTATTTCCCATCCTTTGACCTCTCATAAGCTGTGTACTCACTGCATGTCTCTCATTCCTCCTCAGGCACAGTGACATTCGACTCCTTGCTTGTCTCCCACCCCCACCAACGGCAAGCAGCAATCTCTGGAGCCTGGTCTGCCTCTCTACAGCAGCAGGTACTACCTTCTAACATCACTATGGGACTGTAGTAGCCCCACTGCCACTACATGGTGGCTGCTGCAGCCCACCCCCGGCTGCCGCCCATCCCCTCCCTCCCCCCAGCTGCCCTTATCCCACTCCCCCTCTCCCCCTATTCAACTCCCCAAAGGCTTAAAAACCACACACCTTAATATCCATAGCCTACTCCCCAAACTAACCCTCCTCCCACCCATCATGTTGGATTTTCACCCAGATGTTATGGTTCTTTCTGAAACCTGGCTATCCCACAGGATTCCTGACAGCAGTCTCATTATCCCTGGTTATTCTCTCATCAGGCAAGACAGACACAGCAATGGTGAAGGTGTCACTATTTACTTATCCTCCAGCCTCCAATACTCCCTTGTTCTATCTCTCTCCTCCCCATCTCAATATCAACTGCTTCTCATTAAACTTTCCCTTTCCTTCTCACTACCTATATTTATAGCCAGCTCTTATTGCTGTCTGTGTCTCCCTATATCTACCAAACTCATTATCACTATTATTTCACTTGCCACCTCTGGTGAGCTATACATGTTAGGAGACATAACCCTGTAATGGATTTCATCCACAAACACTAAAACATGCTTCCATGCATCCTCCTTAAACATAACACAATTAATAACCACTCCAACTTGACTCAACAACAGATCTCTCAAGCATACACCACTGATAGACTTTGGCCCTTACCTATCATCCACATAGTATAATTGATGCACGCATCCTGCCATATTCCATTTGTGATCATCATATGATCTATTGTATTTGTAAAGTCCATCAGACTACAGCACCTCCTAAACTGATATCTCTACTCTCCTTTCATTCACTGAGCTTAGTACTCATATTAACTGACCTACACCACACTGATTTGTTCCCCATTGCTTCGAGTCCTCTATTAAGTCTGCTCTCAACTATTTCCAGACAAAATTTCTTGAAACCTGGGACATAAATGCTCCTATTAAATTAATTATAGTCAAAGGATCACGCATTCCATGGATTAACATTAAATTATCAGCCTGTATGCTCACCAGGGATCATGCCTGGAAGGCCTATATGACATCCAGGTCCAATTCACTTCTTCTTCAGTACCATCATCTTAGGAACACCTGCACTAAGGCCACCAGATATGCTAAATCTGAATACTTCTCCACCTCCTTCAACACAAATCTAAGCCTTCCTTTCAAGTTCTGGAAAGTTGTCAAATCCCTCTTCTCTTCCCCCTCCCATCCCCTTGTCCAAACCATCACCCATGAAAACACTACATTATCTGACCCACAATCTGCTGCTTCCACTTTCAATGCTTTCTTCACATCTGGTGCATCCTCCTCCTATCCATTCTCCCTTCTTGTACTCCTACTGCCTCCTTGAACCCTCCTCTCCCTTCATGTGATTCCACCACTCTTCCTTCTCTTTCTCTCTCATCTCATCAAATGAAGTTCGAAAGGACCTCCAAACTTTGAACCACATTAAGGGTAAGAGCCCAGATGGCTTGGACTCTAAACTACTCTATCTCTCCTCCTCTGCTGTAGTTTCTCCTTTTGCCTCTCTTCTAAACCTTTCTTTTTCTCTGTCCTCCATTCCCACATCCTAGAAACACTCCACAGTTATTCCTCTCCATAAAGGTGGTGATCCAACAGCCCCTTGGAACTATCAACCCACCTCATTACTTCCTATTCTAGCTAAGCTCCAAGAATGCATAGTTCTAGCTCAGCTTTCCCCCTACTTTGACTCTTCTTCATTTTTCACCCCTATCCAGTCTGGCTTTCACAAGTCCCAATCTACTACCACCTCCCTCATACATCTCACTGACTCCATACACAAAAGCCTTCGACACAATATCACATTCACGTCTCCTCCAACAACTCACTAGTGCTGGGCTAACTTCCACGACCATGGCTCGATTCTGATCCTATGTTTCAGGCAGATCTCAATCTTTTAAGATAGCCAGCTACCTCTATCCCCCTCTCACTATCAACATTGGTATCCCATAGGACTCAGTACTTTGCCCTATTCTATTTTCAATCTTTTTTAATGATCTCCTTACAATCTGTTCCTTATCCTATATCCACATGTATGTAAATGATACTGTACTTTACATGTCTAGTACTTCTCATGCTGATGTTGAGGCTAGATTGCAACATGATTTCAACAAGGTCCAACTATGGTTCCATCCAATCAGCTGTTCCAGAATGCCAAAAAAACAGTTTCCATGCCCTTTTGCAGAAGAAAGAGGCTTGCTAAAGTCCTGTCCTCTCCTGTATTCCACACCTTGGATGGCACACCAGTTGAAAATGTCACTTCCTTTAGAAACCTTTGGATCTGGTTAGATAACCATCTGGACTTCTCAGTGAACATGGATACTATCCATAAGAACCTTCACCCCAAATTTGTCACCTTATACAGAAACATGGACTGTATTCCACAGACTGTACACCATACATTTGTGCAGAAAATGGTCCTCCACACTTTTGACTATACTGACATAGTCTACAGTGCTGCATTCAATACTACCCTGGCCAGACTGGACACCCTTTTCAACTCATTTTATTGCTTTGTCCTATCATGCCCCCTCCCATCCATCACTGTGACCTCTATAAAACCTTATCACTCCCTTCCCTAGTGTCAAGATGACTGTCCCATACTGCATCTTTCATGGCCAGATTCTGGATAGGCAGCCTCTCCTCCTATCTTGTTTCTTCCATCTGTGCTTCCTCCCAGTGCACTCACTCCTTCCTCAATTTTGACTAAAAAATATTTGCCATCCCCCACCATTCCACCTCTGCTAGCCAATCCACTTTCTCTTTCTGTTGTCCTAAACTGTGGAATGGGCTACTCCTCCATTCATAATACTAGCTCACACAATTATCTCTCCTCCCTATTGCATGAATACATGGCCCCCCTCCTGTTCCTGCCCAAACCCCCAGTATTCCCTCCCTAACAATACCCCTTCCACATTACTCTTAACCCCAAGATCCAGGTCACAGGATCCTCACATCACAGTCCGGCAAGGCAAACACCTGATTACCCACTCCACCTGTAATAAGGGCCCATATCCACTCCTCACATCAATGCCAGTGTAAACTGCAACCTGTGGATCCTACACCATGCAGCTAGGCCATGCACCCACCCTGGCCAGGCAGTAGTGAACCCTCACTATTTCTAGCCTACAGGTTCCTCACTGCCCTTGGTTACCATATAGTTGCACTGGACTATGAATGCATTGTATATGTATAAGACAAGGCCTCCCTGAGGCAGCTTACTACCAACTCAAATCATGCATTGCTTTAGCTACCAATTGTATAGGTCTTAACTGCTCATTAGGTAAATATGTTGATAGCTCGGCCCTGTTTTAGCTACCAAATGTATAGGCATTAACCTGTGATCATTGTATTTATACTCTGTATGATTGCTCACCCACATTTATTCTATGTATGTACTGTATGAATCTCTATGTTTTATTCTGATGTGGAGCCAGTAGAAATGAGTCTATGACTCAAAGGGTTGTAATTCCTATTTCCTAAATAAATAAATACCATTGGTCCTCCTTTTAGTCTAAATTAATTGTGCCTTAGATTGTCTGACTACCTATGTATTTTTTTCTGTCTTGCCTGTATGTATAACTACCATGGTACCTATGCTGTAATATTGTACTTATTGCAATTTAATGCAATTTTTTACTGTAATGTTTTATCTGCTGTGTGACACATGCCTTTCACTTATGCTCATGTTTTCATGTATCATGCACTTGTATGTCTCCCACTCCTCTTCCCCAGGACACTTCTGGAAATGAGCCTTGCTGATCAGGATGCCATCCTGGTGAATGTTTTTAATAAATAAATAAAAATAAATAAAAAACTGACCTGAAACCTAGTGTCACTGAGTCCGAGTGGGCACAAAGGCAAGTTATTTACATCACTTCTTTGAAGCAGTTTAACTGTCTGCAACAGTGCAATTAGAAAAATTGTTTTGGATGCTAGTGTAAAAAAAGTCTTGTTCAAAGAGCCAGCTACAGAGAGAGAGAGAGAGAGAGAGAGAGAGAGGAGAAACAGAGACAGAGAGTGAGAGGGACAGAGCTGTCCAGTTTGTAGCCAGAGATGTACCAGGGATTTGTAAAAATAAAAAAAAAATAAGAAGTCTTTGTATATTCACTTACTGGCTTGTTAATTTTATTTATTATTTAAATGTGATTTGCTAGTCTTTAGAACCTTATGTGTGTGTGTGTGTGTGTGTGTGTGTGTGTGTGTGTGTGTGTGTGTGTGATTTATCTTCTCTAAAGGGCTGGTTTATGTTAACACTTTCAGGATCTAACTAATCATTAGTGACATTGGAAAGCTCATGGCTTTGTATTGTAGAAGGGGCAAATGCTAAGATACTAATGTTTATGGGTTTCAAGGGGTTACAAGGAGCATCATAGGTGATTGTAAAGAGAATATAGCAGTGTGAACTACAACACCTGGCTACCCTGGAATGCATACCTTTCACCCTTTCATGGACAAAATAAAGGACATTGTCCATTAAATCAGGGACAAATGTTAACAATAAGACACACCATTCTTACATGACATACAATGCAATGTCACAATGTCTTCATCTATTCAAATGCACTCCACAACCTGTCCTAAGGGTAATATTGCAAACTGGCATTCATACATGCAATAATCTCTTGTTAGTGGCATGCATAGGTATGCCAAAAGTTAACTGGCTGAGCAGAATTGCAGCCATATTACAAGTGATTTCCCAAAAATGAATAAAGTGGTTTAAAAAAAAAAGTAAATTGTAAGCAGCATCATTGTCTGGACCACTCACAGAACATGGATGCTATCCATAAGAACCTTCACCCCAAATGTGGTGCCTTATACAGAAATATGGGCTGTATTCCACATACTACATGCCATACATTTGTGCCAAAAATGATCCTCCATACTTTCGACTATGTTGATGTAGTCTATAGTGCCACACCCAAAACTACCCACTCCAGTCCGGACACCCTTTTCAACTCCTTCTGTTGCTTTGTCCTATCATGCTCCATCCCACCCATCACTGTGATCTCTATAAAACTTTATCACTCCCTTCCCTGGTGTCAAGATGACTGTTCCATACTGCCTCTTTCGTGCCAAATTCTGGATGGGCAGCCTCTCCTCCTATCTTGTATCTTCCATCTGTGCTTCCCCCAATGCACTTACCCCCCCAATTCTGACTAAAGAATATTTGTCATTCCCCACCATTCCACCTCTGCTGGCCAATCCACTTTCTCTTTCTGCTGTCCTAAACTGTGGAATGGGCTCCCCTCTCCATTCGTAATGCCAGCTCATGCAATTCCTGCTCCTCCCTATTGCGTGAATACATGACCCCCTCCTGTTCCTGCCCAAACCCCTAGTATTCCCTCCCTAACAATATCCCTTCTACATCACTTTTAACCATGAGATCCAGGTCACAGATTCCTCATGTCAGAGTCCGGCAAGGCAGACACCTGGTTGCTCACTCCACCTGCAATAACATTGGTCTTCCTTTTAATATAAATCAATTGTGCCCTAGATTGTCTGACTACCTATGTATTTTTTTCTTTCTTGCCTGTATGTATAACTACCTTGGTACATATGCTGTAATATTGTACTTGTTGCAATTTAATGCAATTTATTTCTGTAATGTTATATCTGCTGTGTGCCATATGCCTTTCACTTATGCTCATGATTTCATTTACCATGCATTTGTATGTCTCCCACTCCCCTTCCCCCAGGACATTTCTGGAAATAAGCCTTGCTGCTCAAGATGTCATCCTGATGAAACTTTTTAATAAATAAAAAAGTGATCTGAAACCTAATGTCTCTGAGTCCAAGTAGGCATAAAGGCAAGCTATTTACAGCACTTATTGAAAGCAGTTTAACTGTCTTCTGCAACAGTGCAATTAGAAACTTTTTTTGCATGCTAGTGCCAAAAAAGCCTTGCTCAAATAGCCAGCTACAGAGAGAGAGAGAGAGAGAAAGAGTCCCGTTTGCAGTCATAGATGTATCACGCATTTGTAAAATAAAAAAAAAAGAAATCGTATGTCTTTCTATGCTCACTTACTGGCTTGTTAATTTTATTTATTATTGAAATTTGATTTGCTAGTCTTTAGAACCTAAATAATTTACTGACATAGTTTACAACAGTGGACATAGTAAGCTTTAAAGGAAATTCCAGAGGAGTTTCAAATTTCTTTATCATGTGTGTGTGTGTGTGTGTGTGATTTATCTTCTCTGAAGGGCTGGTTTATGTTAGCCCTTTCAGGTTCTAACTAATCATTAGTGCCATTGGAACTCTTATGGTTTTGTATTTGTAGAAAGGGTAAATGCTAGGCTTCTAATGTTGAATGGTTTCCAGGGGTTGCAAGAGGCATCATAGGGGATTGCAAAGCGATCATAGCAGTGTAAACTGCAACACCTGGCTACCCTGGAATGCATACCTCTCACTCTTCCAGGAACAAAATAAGGGACACTGCCCAATAAAATCAGGGACAAATGCTACCAATCAGAAACACCATTCTTACTTGACATGCAGTGCAATGTCACAATTTTTACATCTGTTCAAATGTATTCCACAGCCTGTTCTAGGGGTAATACTATGAACTGGCATTCATACATGCAGTACTCAAGTATAAGTGGCATGAATAGGTAAGCCAAAAGTTCACTGGCTGAACAGAACTGCAGCCATGCTACAAGTGATTTCCCAAAATTGAATAAAGTGGTTAAAAAAAAGAAGAGGTCTCAAATTGTAAGCAACATCATTGGCTGTGAGTTATTACTCTGTAGACAATACCTAGGTTATTAAAAAGTAAACAAAAATGAATATAATCACATATTGTAGTCTATTCAACATTGGTGTACAGCTGGATACCATCATAATACAGTAACGTCATACAGCATGTACCTATCATGGTGTCACCACTCTATGAGTAGTATATTGTTTCACACATTCTCCTTGATTTCTTTCTTCCTTGCTCAATGCATATATTGTTACATAAACAATGCCAGCATAAAATTACCAAATGTCCATCTAGTCTCCCTATCTGCCCTAGGACCTGTTGTCCATACAGAGCACCCCCTGCTCCCCTCCTTAACGCTGCTGACCTGAGCAACCACCAAGCCCTTCACTCCATCCCAGCCATGCCTGAAACCATTTATGGTCTTGATGTCCACCATCCCTGCTAGCAAACTGTTATACAGCTTCACCATCCTTTCCATTAAATAGAATGTACTCACATCCCTCTTAAACCTTCACCCTTCCAATTTCAGCTCATTACCTCAGGTTTTTGTTTGTCAAAACATGTTTGGTTACAGTCCTTGATCAACTCCCATTTTATCTTTTCTGGACTTTGAAGCCCCCCCCCAAAAAAAATAAAAAAATAAGACATCACTATGCAGCAGGAGGGGAGGAGAATATGGCATCATGAGTGGCTGCATTGTTTGGGGATGTTCCAAAAGTTCAGGGGTATTCAGTAACAGTAGATCAATGATTTCAAACAAAACAGCTCTGGGTATTGTTAAACCATTAGCATGCATTTCAGTTCTATTATGAAAGGAGCAGATAAAACATAAATCAGCAACATTAATGAATTTGAGAAAAGGTAAGCAATTGGAAAATATGGGTTTTCAACTAGAAATGATATGATGCAAAAAGGGTTTGACAGTGACCCCTTTAAAATAAAAACTAAGGAAAAAAAGACAGATGTCCCATTCCTTATCCAGCTCAGTCATTAATAGTGGTCAATTTTTATTCTTCATGGCACTGGGTGTGCATGAAGGATTGCCACCATCCCCAATGGCTACTGTAAAATCAATTTAGGTTAACATTTCTAGGCTCCCTTTCACCACTGTGGCTAAGACCGTATCACTCCTTTTTGTCAACATCCCAATGGTGAAACATGAAAAAAGACCATTACGGCGACATTCGCGGTAATGGTCCTTTTTCATGTTTTGCCTTCCCCCAGTGATCTGCCCCCTCCCAGGACCAACTCCAACCTGGAGTTGGAATCCTAGAGTCTGGGAGTTTGGGGGCAGAGCCCCTGCATGGGTGGTGTGGGGGGAACAGCCACCCACAGAAAACACCCATGTAAGAGGCAGCACAATACCTGCATTGGTATTGTGCCATCACTGTGGGGGAGGTTGGCATTCTAGCTGATGAGAAAACTTGGTGCTTCCGGCTAAGTCATTTTGAAGAATGTAACTGAATGTGGCTGGCTGTCACACCTCACCACAGAAGGCCGACACTGTCACATCCATCAGCATGTTTGACCAATTGATGCCATGCAGCAGAGCAATTTTTTTCTTTTTGTCTTCTCAAAAATCATGAGCAAAGCCTGCTAGAGTGTATAAGTTCACTCACTGCTCCTTGAGACCATAATATCTGTCAGTCCAGTTCTCACACCAAACAGTGAAGAATCCTAGGAAGTTTGGGTCACAGAGACAAGAAAGCAGCATCAGACCATGTTTGTAGACTGGCTAATTCAGTTCACAAGTGGCTAAAACACTGGGTGCATTTTAGCCAGTGGCTAATTTTTAGACCCCATCATTTACTCAGCTGGCATGGAGCAGCACTGGACAATTTGCTGGATGTGTAAGTGAAATATTTTGTTCCCCTCCCCACAACATATTCTTTTACACTTTGGAGTTAGACAACAGCAATTTCTGTTAGTTCTTACTCCTTATCACAACCCTTTGTGGGAAGAAGGAACCTAGAGAAATCTAGACACATATATGCATGAGGAATAACTAAATGACCATTTTACACTATTATGAGACAACTATAATCCCAGGGTACTAACTGTTCAGGAGGGAGCTAAAACTTGGGAGGGGGTGGCTTTATTTGTAAAGGAGGGAATACAGTGCTGCTGGGAGGAGGCTAAGGACAGAAATGTGGAGATGTTGTGGGTCACCATGCAGGATGTTATTGGCTGGAGGGTCAATCTGGGAGTAGTCTATAGACCACCATCCCAGTCTGAGGAACATGCTAGGGAACTTGTGGATAACATAAAACATCACTGTGGTAAAGGCAGGTTGGTGGTGGCAGGTGACTTTAACCTGCCAGGGGTGGACTGGCGCACCATGTCCTCCACAACTGCCAGGGAGAAATGGATACTGGATGCATTCCATGATACATTCCTGTTGCAACAGGTGGTTAAGCCAACCAGGAAAGGGAACATCTTGGACCTGGTACTGGCAAACGGTGACCAAGTAAAGGATGCAATAGTAGAGGACCCACTGGTGAGGAGTGACCACTGTACAGTGTGGTTGTCCCTTGACCTGGGGAGGGAGGAAAATCAAACCAATATGATGGTAGTGGTCTTAAGGGGGCAGACTTCAGGAGTATGGCAGTCATGCTAGAAGGACACTTAGAGATGATCACCCCAGACATGGATACAATACACAGGTGGGCAGTCCTAAAGTTGGGCCTATTAAAGCTTATAAAAACTGGCACAAAAGTCTACAGCAAAAAAACAAGGTCATGGAAACCCAGTTGGACCAGGGAGGTACAAGTAAAAGTAAGGAAGAAAAGGCTAGCATTCTGGAAATACAAGAAAAGCCATGGGGTGAGGATAAGAAGGATTACATTAAGAAATTGAGGGAGTTGAGCAGGGTGGTAAGGGCAACCAATGCACCCAAAGAGCTAAGGTTGGTACAGAAGATCAGGGAGGGAGAGAAGGGTTGTTTAAAATATAATAGAGAGAGACAGAGGAGGAAGTGTAGGTGCAGATCACCAGGATAAAGAAGGAAGGTGTGTGGCTGAGGGGGGCTGAGGAGGCAGAGGTGTGAAAGGAGTACTCCTTATTAGTCTTTACAAGGGAAAAGGATGAGCCAATTCTGCAGGGGGGTGGTAGGGCAATGGTAGGGGATGGGGGAAACTAAGAGATGGTGTAATCCTGGTGAAGAGAGTATGCGAGGGCCTTAAGTCCTTGAGGACAGACAAGGCCCTGGGACTGGATGGAATTGATCCCAGAATCCTGAAGGAGTTAGCAGAGTTCCTGGCAGCACCTTTGATGGAATTATTAAATACCTCCCTCATTTTGGAATATGTACCACTGGACTGGAGAAAGGCACCTTGTTGAACCCCTCCATTAGAGTGGACCTAGGGATGAGCCTGGAAATTACAGACCAGTCAGCCTTACATCCATAGTGAGGGAAACTACTGGAGACCATCTTGAAGGAATGGTTGGTGGATTTCCTGGAAGTAAAGAGCCTTCTGGATGCCCAGCAACACAGATTTATCCAGGGAAGATCTTGTCAAACTAATCTGGTCGAAATTTTTGATTGCCTGACAAGATCTCTAGATGGTGGTCAGCTGGTTGATGTCTTGTATCTGGACTTCAAGAAGACATTTGACTCAGTGCCACATGGGTGACTGCTAGGCAAGCTAAGGAACTTGGAGTTGAGGGATAAGATGGTTCAATTGATTGGGAACTTGCTGAGTAGCAGACAATAGAGGGTGGTGGTAGGGGAAATGTTCGGCTACCAAGAAGGGTCACTACTGGGGTTCCACAAGGTTCTATTCTGTGTCCGCTACTATTTAATGCTTTCATAGCAGACATCACAAAGGGAGTTATGAGTAAAATGAGCCTGTTCACCAATGACTCCAAACTGGGAGTGGTGGTAAACAGTGAGGAGTGGAGGAGGATACTCCAGGAAGACCTGCACAGACTGGAACAGTGGTCATAATCTTAGCAGTTGGGGTTCAATGCTAGAAAGTGTAGTGTTCTGCATTTAGAGGCTAGGAATGCAGGGTGCAGCTACCATTTGGGGGGACAGTTATCCGCTTCTGAGGAGGAAAGGTACCTGCGAATGGTGATCACAGGTAAAATGAACCACTCAGAACAATTTAGGAAAGCACAGGCAAAAGCAAAGAGAATGCTAGGGTGCATTGTTAGGAGGATCACTTTGACGAGGGAGGAAGTTCTCCTGCCACTGTACAAATCCCTGGTGACACCTCACCTGGAATACTATGTGCAGTTCTGGCATCCATACTTAAAGAGGGATGTCCTGCTCCTGAAGAGAGTTCTGAGGAGGGCATCTAAGATGATCTGCAGAATGGGGGAGAAACTGAGGGAGCTCAACATATACTCCCTGGAAGACAGAAGGGACAGAGAGGATATTATTCAGTATTACTCAGTTTGCAAAAGGTGGAAGAGGGCCAGAGCCCATTGAGGCCACCTTCCCTGCACCTGTGGGGTGAATAATTATTTTCCATAGTCAAGTAAGTAACTGTCCAGAGCTTTTTTAAATTTTCCAGAAGAGTTTATATTTACTAAATATGGCTGCAGTACATTCCACATCTTAGTGACCCTAACTGTAAAGAGGCTGTCTCATTTATAAGTTCTTATTTTGGGTACCTTGAGCTGTTTGTTATGGCATTTAAGTCTGTCAGGTTTATCTAACCATTCTATGTTACAATCTCTCTGAAGGTTTGGGTTTTTCAAACTGTTGAACAACATACAGTAAGCATGTCCCCTCTGATTCTGCAAGTCTCAAGGTTGTAGAGATTTAATGCATTCAGCTTTTGGGGACAGAGGATGGGTTTGCAAACTGCCACCAATTTGGTGGCCTTTCTTTGTACTGATTCAATTAATTTGATATCCTTTATTAGATAGGGAGACCAAAAGGAAGCAACATAATCCACATGGGGCCTAATGTACATTGTATAGAAAGGGAGGATACAGGCTCTGCTTCTATTAACAAAGGCTTCTTAGATTTATTTCAGAATCCAATTGGCTCAAAGGGTTACCTTTCTACACTGATCAACATGTATAAAGTCTTTGTTAATAATTATTCCCAAGTCACTTTCAGATTCAACTTTTTTAATCATTTCTGCACTGAGCATGTACACTGTGTTGGTTTTTTTTTCCAAAATGGATAACAGAACATTTGTCCATATTAAACTCCATTTTGTTGGCTTTTGCCCATTGATATATTCTCATAAGAACTTGTTGAAATAAATCTGTTTTGGAGGTGGTGTCAACTTCTGAACAAACTTTGGTATCATCTGCAAATTTAGCAACCTTACACCCTAATCCTTCATCCAAATCTTTTATAAAAGTTCCAAATAAGATGGGACCCAGTAGTTACCTTGATCTCACTGGAAAGGTAACCTGATATTTGTATCTGTTGTGATCTATTAGCCAACCATCTTGAGACCCATCTGACTATGAAATGATTTAATCCTAACTTATCCATTTTGGATACAAATAGTGCATGTGGGACCATGTCAAAAGCTTGCCTGAAGTCAATGAGAACCACATCAACTAGGATGCACCTGTCTAGGCTGTTACTGATTCCATCATAACATGAGAACAGGTTGGTGGTACATGATCTCCCCTTGGAGAAGGCTTTTTGGATTTTGTCAGCCACCTTTTTGTCCCATAGATCTTTTTCTAGTCTAGCCTTTAATATCTTTTCCACTCATTTGCAAATAATGGAGGTCAGGCTTATGGGTCTATAATTGCAAGCCATATTTCTATTTCCCTTCTTATAAATCGGGACAATAGAGCCCCTCCTCCAATCAAGCGGTATTTGCCCAAATGTTACCGATTTATTAAATAGAATGGTGGGGGAAGGGGTAGAAGCGTTTCAGCTGTTTCTTTCAGAAATTAGCTGTTAATGGCATCAGGGCCAGGGCAAGAAATGTCTTTCAGTTCCTTCAACACTGTATTAATATATTCTCTTGTCATTGGTAAATAACTATTGTTATTCATACCAATCTGATCTGCAGTTTTATCTGCCATTGAAAAGGCAGTGCCAAAAAAGGAATTAAATGCATTAGCAATTTTCAAAGGATCATTTAGTTCTATGTTGTTTTCAACTAGTGATCCAATTTTATTTTGTTATATTTGTGAATTACTAATATATGCAAAAAGGCCTTAGGTTTTTTTGTTAACTGTAAGTTTTAATTCAACCTTATTCCTTTTTTGTCTTATTACCTTCTTGTTTTTTTCAATTCTGATTTATAAAGTCTCCTATTGTGCTGATTGGGATCGTTTTTAAATTTACTGAATGCCCTTTCTTTAGTTTTTATTTGTTTATGAACTCTTCCAGTTAACCATTGTGGAATCTTTCCCTTGGAGTTTGTAATGTTCTTTTTTGGGACAAATGATCCCTCCATATTATTAGTGACCATTTTAATTATTTCCCAACATTCATTTGTGTTCTTATACTCCAGCACATATTCCATTCGATTGACATTAGAACACTTCTAATGTTGCTGTAATTACCTTTATTGTATTGATACTGGTATTGAGGGATATTAGAGTTATACTGATGTTTATTAATTTTGAACATAATATTATTATGGTCACTAATGGACAGTGGAGTAGAGACAATTATGTTAGTTAATTCCATGGCGATATTAATTAAAACAATGTCGAGAATGTTATTACCCCTTGTTGGTGTATCTATCAGTTGATCCAGCCCTGCCTCTACAATGGCATCCACAACTGCATTCTCTGTATTCAAAGATTCCCTAAACAAGTCCCTTTGTATGCTTGGTTGGTTAAAATCACCCATAATGACTAAATTGTAATTTTCTGCCAGATTGGTGATAATAGAACACAAATCCAAATCATATACTTTATCCATGGAAGGTGGTCTATTTAATATTCCCATAATGAGATTTTTCCCATTATGACATTTCACCTGCACACATATCCCTTCAATCAAGTCAGAATTAAGTGCATGTTCTGCTGCTTCTACGGAATTTCTAACATACATGTAAACTCCACAGCTCTGATATTAGGTCTGTTTCTTTTATATAAAGAAAAAACAGGGATGGTATTATGCCAATCAGGAGTACTATCCCACCATGCCTCACAAATAATATCTATTTCATGCTGGTGTATAATGGGTTGCAATGTCCTACTCTTCACCTGATTTAAGCTTCTGGCATTAGTACAATAAAATGTAAGTTTTTTTTTTTTATTTTTTGTACTGATGGGGTAAATCATGTCTCACTTGCCCCTGACTTATTAGTTTAAATGATCATTTATGTATTTAAGCATAATTATGGCTGCAATTATGTTTCCCCTTTTACTGAGGTGAAGTCTGTCCCAACAATATAGACTGTGGTCATTGGAAAACTGTTCCCAATGGGTTAAACAAGATAGAGATTCTCTTAAGGTCCACTTCCTTAACCTCTCATTGATTGTCTTTATCTTTGCCATTTTTAATTTATTTGCCCTAGGGATGGGAAGAATTTCTGAGATGCAAATCTCTGCTCCAAACCCATTTAATGTATTAACCAGAGAAATATAATCACCCTTTATATCCTCAGTCATAGAGGAACTGATGTAATTTGTCCCTTCATGTACCACTACTAGTGGGTTGGAGCCATCAGATTTTATCATATTTTTAGCCATTTTCTCTATATCTTTTATCTTGGCTACTCTAAAACTAGAACATGTCCAGTTTGCCTTGTCGTTATAACATATAATTCCATCTGTGTACTTCAAGATGGAATCTCCTAGCACTATTACCTGCCTGGGGGCATCACTTTGGGAACATGTACTGGTGTGGTGGGTATCTAAGGGCTCTGTATCAGTTTTAGTCTGGTGCTGTAATGTGTCTGAACCTCCAGGGCTTTCTGGGTAGTGTGCTTTTCCCTGCATTTCTGGATTATAGGGTAGACTCACTACTGTCATTTGTTACCATTTGGGGTTGTTGAGGGTCATCAGCACTATCCTCCATTGCTGAGGGAAGGGGGTCCAAATTGTTTGTTCCACTTGAACAACCTTTCCCAACACATATGTTTGTGTCCTAATCCATATTATTCATAATTTCAAATCTGTCATGGAGTGGGATAGAAAAGTTCATAGCTCTCCTTCCCTGCTTAAACAAGCTTTTTTTAGCAATTGGAGCAATCTGAATCATCTTCACTTTCATGTTCCCTGTTTCTTTTTAATGAATAATCTGCAGGATTTTTAGGTTGAAGAATGCATTCTAAATTATATGTTTGGACATAAGCATGTTTCACATCATTAGGTATATTTGATAGCATTGCTTTTAACTGGGATTCAAGTTTACAGATCTGGCTTCTCAGAGAGTCAGTTTCCCCCATTGTCTGCATTTTATGCCATCCTGACTTTTATTTGCAGAGATGGAAAATTTGCAACAGAGGATGTATGACTTGTTACCTCTCCTGTACTTAAGATGACAAATCTTTTATTAATATTCATCTTATCTTAATGAATAGTACCGAGCTATATAAAGTGAAATAGTCACCCTTCTGTGGATACTTGCAAATATGGCTAGCAGTTACTCACCCCAAAAATGAATTTCTGTATCCCTGTCCATAGACACACTTAGACATGCACTAAGGATGCGTGTGTCTCTGCACTCATCTCTGCATGTAACGTCCATGTGCTTGCCCTGCTGCAGCTCACCCTGCTCACTCAGGGCTTGCAATTTTATTGTATGTGACCCAGAAGTAACCTCCCGAATTACATGACTCCACGGAGTTAATGCTGATGCAATATCTTTAACAATAACCATTAAAATACAAAATAAAGCACTCTGTCCTGCCTGGCTAGTGTGGCAGATGATATTAGTTGAAAGTATTTTGGATATCAGACACTGATTGGTCTAATAGTTCTATGTGTAGTCTTACTCAAACTACAATTACCATTCTACTTCCTGCTTCTCATTGAGCAGTGCCTCCCCAAAATAGTGAGCACATATCAATGAAATTCTCTCTCAAACATCTACCTGATTGAGATCTTTAAGTACATGAAGGGTATCAACAGGATTAGCACTGAGGGGTTGTTTAGATTGAAGGGGAAAGGGACCATGAGGGGGCATGGCCTGAATCTGGTGAGGGGGAGGTACATGAGAGAACTGAGGAGGCACTACTTCACAGAAATGGTGGTGGTGCCTTGGAATGCATTACCTGCAAAGGTGATCTCACTGGAATCAGTGGGGAGTTTTAAGAAGGGATGGCATGTGATCAAAGGCAAGGTACAAGTAGGGAGGGAAGTGAACAGAGAGGGAACCTTTGGAGGGAGGGAGGGATGGAAAAAGGGAGTGGAGGCAGCAGCAGTGTCTGAACTGTGAGCTGTGTTTTGAGCAGAGGCGATAGACCTTATGGCCTCAATCTGCTGGCATTATCATATGTTCATTGGTTCATAACTATATGGATGTACAACATCTTCTGTTGACTCAGAATTCCAATAATAACTCCCAAGTATTAGAGAAAACAGCTTTGGAAACAGGAACACAATAAGTTCTTATCAGTTTCTTATACCTACAGTGTTGTGTAGAGGTATGCCTTCAGACTGTACATGTCTGGTAGGCATCCGGATATCCCTATGCACTCTGTCCACAGGAAAATACTGTCACTGAGCTTGCAACACCTAGCTGTCTCAACTCCTCTATCCTCTATTACCCATTTGATTATTGTATCTGTGTAGCATAGTATAACATGAATTATGTATGCCACACAGTTTACAGTATCGACATTGTGCATATTAATAATTTTATGCTGTAGCCATTTGAGTCACATGACCTGTCATACATAGAAACAGAAACTGATGGAAGATAATGACTGGTGAGCCCATCTATTCTGCCTGTATTTAATTATGTTCACTTTTGCTGCAGATCTAACTTTATCTACAGTACTGTCTCTTCCACCTCCTTCTGCCCTCAAAACCAAAAGTTAATTGATTGAACAGAGTTGCAGTCTCAATTCAAGTGATGTTCCAAAAATGAATAAACAAACAAACGAAAAAAAACAAGGATGCAAATTGTAAAGAACATCTTTGGCTATCTGTCATTACTGTGCAGACAATGTCTGGATCATTAAAAAGAAAACAAAAATAAATAAAAATCCATATTGTAGCTTACTCAACACTAGCCCACCACTGAGTATCATCATAATACAGTAAATTCATTAGTATGTACCTATCATGGTGTCACGACTCTATAAGTAGTATATTCCTTGATTTTTTTCTCCCTTGCTCAATGCATATATTACTACTGATTTGATTATCATGTCTGTGTAGCACAATACAATATGAATTATTTGTACCACACAGTTTACAGTAGCAACATTGTGCATATTAATAATTTTACACTGTATCCATGTGAACTGCATAACCTGTAATACACATGACCGCTAGACCCATCTAGCCTGCACATTTTCAATAATGATCAGTTTTGCTGAAGACCCAACTTGATCTACCGCACTTTCTCTTCCATCCCCTTCCTTCCTCCAAGGATTCTTCTGTGCCTAGCTGAGGCATTTTTGAAACCCACCAATGGTTTCACTCCCACTGCCTCCCATGGAAAGCTGTTCTTGGAATCCAGTACCCTTTCTGTGAAGAAGTATTTTCTCCCCTCTCTCCTTACTCTACCTCCTTCCAGCTTCATATCATGACTCCTTGTTCTACAGCACCTTTTTCTGTGAAACATTCCTCCCTTCTGTACCTTTATTAACCCTCGTGAGGTATTTAATGGGCTCCAACATATCCCAACTCTCCCTCCTCTTCTCCAGGGTGTACGTATTGAACTCTTTCAGTTTCTTCTCATAGGGCTTCTGATAGAGACCTTGCACCTTTTTGACATCCCTCAGTTTTCTTCTTGTCACTTTCTCCTTTTTCCAGTTGTCCCTCCTTCCTCACCTTTCTTCTTGACTGTTCCCTTTCCCCTGTTCCTCCATTGCTAACCCCTGCTTGGGATCTTTCTACTATCTATCTCAGTTTATGGTGGCCCACTTTCTGTCTCCCCTATTTCTTCCATCACCCCTCCTTGGCTACATTAAATGTCCATCAAAGTAACATTTCAACTGTGCACTGAGGACTATGGTTCCCTCATTAATGGAAGCTAACCATCACTTCAGTATAGGCTGTTATCCTTCCAGGTTGGTCATCTGTCCCCATTATCACCATACCTTTCTTCTCTGCATCATTTCTTCTATTATAACTTGAAGACCTAGGTGTGGAGCTCCCTCTCCTTCGACACATAATACAAACTTCATTGGCCAGTGGCATTTTAAACACATGGGAATCACATGATCAACCAGATAAATGATCTAACTTTACCAAAAATGAAATTTACATACAAAGCTGACTACAGAAATTCATCTTTACATATAAACCCATTAAACACCCTTATCATGTTAATTCATTAGCCGCTGTGGTGGCTCTGATCAGAATTTGTTTGAAATTGGAAGGCTGATGTTTACATTTTTTAAATGCAATGAAACTGCTTTTATGTTATTTACGTAATGCAGTTTTAGCATAAATGTGAACAGCAGCCTTTCCTTTACCTCACTATGAAGCCATATTTTGGGGTTTGCAGTTTAAAACACTGTTTGTTTAGTTGCCCTTTAAGGGATATTTCCTTATTTTTATTAGGGTAATGTCTCTTACTGTGTTACCGGGGACCTGCCTGAATGTATCACCTTGCCAAGCCCATGTTCACTGTACAGACTTCACTTTGGCTCTCATTCTTAGTATGTACTCAGCCATAGCAGGTTTTTTAGCAGCTTCTTTGTCTCAGTTCTTTTGCATTTCTCTGAAGAAGATCGTATCAGATGCACTCATTCTCCAGTTATGTCTGCTGTTGGGGTGCTCACTAAAACAATCAAGGTTTCCTACATTTCACCCTAAAAGAGAATAACAGAAAAAACAAAGACACAAAGACAAGGGAATCAGGATTGGTTAGGGGATGGCATATCGGGGCCATGGGATCTTTTGCTTTAAATGGGTAAACCAAAAATATTATCATTAAATGTCAAGCAAAATACATAAATGTGCCCAACATGGACTGGACTGTGACTGTATATGTTTTGTTTTTTTATCTGGGTAGAAATGAGATTGTGGGTATGGGGTGTTGATTAACAAAAAGATGAAAACCTGACAGTGCCTTTCACAGAGATAAATATACCAAAGAAATCTAAGAGTACTGTACATTTTAGAATTGTTTTTATCATCTTGATTTGCATGTTCCCCAATACTGATGCAAATTATTGTCACTAATTTTACACATTTTTACCATCACTCTAATACAACCTAGATTACTTACTGGAACTTGTCAATGGGCATTCTGAAACTTCTAGGGGAAAAGATGACTAGGTTGTTAGAAAAAAAAGAATAATGCCATAGCTAACATATTAGCCCTTACTTTTCTTTGGGGCATTTACTGCTCCATGTGTTTGAGTTTGCATTAATTGTGTAGTAAATGGCAGGGCTGTAGGTACCCTAACCCTAGGCAAAATCGTCAAATGCAAAAGTTTGTAGTTTGTGTTAAGTGAAGCTACTGCTATCTTCCCTTTGTTGTTTCAAGCAGATCAGGAACTGAGCTCCAGCTGTGACCTTCCCAGAGTCTGGCTGGCCAGTTGGAGAGGAGAGCTGGTGTTGCAGGGTCACAGGACACAGGATGCCTCTCTCAATCACACTGCTAAGGGAAGAGTCTCATTTTAGTTTGCTTGACAGAAACACCCTGCAACTTTCCCACACTGAGATCTTAAACCAAAAATTACACTACACTGTTCCTATTCTGGTGATCAGCCCCAACTTGTCAGGATATACTGCAGTTGGGTGAAATGATCTCTGGATCATGCAAGAGAAATTATGAACATGCAGGAAGGCAGAAATACATATTTGGCCTCCAAAATGTAATTTTCTTTCTCTTGATGGTTCCTGTCATCAGCAGCCTTTTGGTCAAGGAACCATCAAAGGGAAATTATTTATTTATTTATTTATTTATTTATTTATTCAATCAGTCTTGGATTACAATACCTTTGAGTGGGAGACCATTCTTTTACAAAGGCTCCACGTCGTAAAGGGTGGGTTTACATACATTGTGGGTTTATTAGGTGAATAAACATAGACAAAAATACATTGTAAATAGGAAACAGAGATGGTTTTAACACTAGGATAATTCAGGTAACAGTAGCAGCCTAGGTGGCATTGTCAGGTAAAGACAGTAAGCAGCTATCCAGAAGGAGAGTAGGGGCACTGAGTGGGGGGCATGATGGCTATTTAGAGGAGGTAGAGAGGAGAGTGCAGGGTATTGGTGCAAAATGGGGACAATTCAGGGTAGAAGGACAAAGTAGGAGTAGCAAGGAGATGGTAATAACCTGAAAGGTGAATAAGACCAGGGTCAGAAGTGTGTGTGTGTGTGTGTGTGTGTGGAGTAATTAGAAAGTACAGTCACAGGAGCTTTTCTTCAGTAGGTGTTGTCTTAGCTTGGTCTTGAAAAGCCCCAATCTCTGCATGGCGTTATGTTCAGTGCTGAGGTTATTGAGCCAAATTGGTGCCCGGTAGGTATATGACCTCTGCCCTTGGGAGGTTCTGCAGCAAGGGATGCTGAGAACTTGATGGTCAGAGTTCCTGGTGTGGTGTGGACTGTGAATAAGCTTAAGAGGTTTGTGACTCCAGGAGGTTGAAGTCCGAGTAGTGATTTTTTAGCTAAGAGGCAGGTTTGGTATTGTATCCTGTTTTCAAGTTGTAGCCACCCGGCTTGCTCATAAAGGTCACATGTGTGCGTTAGTCAGGGGGAATTGGTGAGCAGTCTGCAGGCTTTGTTTAGGTCTACTGCTATCTTACGTAGTGAGGTGGGAGTGGCTGAGCTGTATGTGAAAAATTCATAGTCGATGACGGAGACAACTGTGCTATGGATTGCGGTTTGGAGTGCTTCAGGTGTTAGGCATTTCTTGTGCCTGTGCAGGAGCCCAAATCCTTTGTTGACTGTTTTGGCCACATTCTCGATGTGTTCTGCATAGGAGAGGGAACAGTCAAGCATAACCCCCAGGTATCTGAATTGCTCCACTTGTTCAAGTGAACCCTCTGCTCAGTTAGTGATGTTAAGGGATGCTGCTTTGTGTTTGCTTCTAGCACTGCTAAAAAGCATGACTTTTGTCTTTTTATAGTTCAGAACCATCTTGTGGGCTCTGAACCAATCTTCAGTTTGTTTAAAAGCATGTTGTAGCTGTTAGTTTAGGGTATGAGGGTCATGTTGAGAAGTAAAAGTAACAGCATCATCTACACAGAGAAGTATCCACTGATCACACGATAGAGGTAGGCTATTTAGAAAGATACTGAAAAGGAGGGGTCCTAAGATTGACCCCTGGGGGAGCCCACAATGAACTGGCAGGGGCCCAGATGTGTTGTTTCCAATCTTTTCCTGTTGGTAACGATCTGCTAGATAGCTTTTGAACCAGTTAGTAGCGGGGATAGAGAGGCCTATCGAGGTGAGTTGTTGAAGTAGTAGGAAGTGACTGACCATATCAAAGGCCTTTGTTAGATCAATAAAGGCTGCGCCAACAAGGTTACCCTGGTCCAGTGAACTGTGAATGCAGCTGGTGAACTCCAGAAGAGCTGTGGAGGTACTGTGCCCTTTTGGAAATCCATGTTGTTCCGGACACTGAATGTTGTATTTATTAAGGTATTTAACCAGCTGGTCTGAGACTATGCACTCCAGCACTTTTGACAGTGGTGGAAGGATAGAAATAGGTCTGTAATTGGCATGCAGTGCCCAGTCAGTGCTCTTGTGCACTGGAGTTACAAGGGCTGACTTCCAAGCATGGGGGAATTGAGCCAGCTGCAGGAATAAGTTCAGTAGTTTAGTAATGGGAGCTAGGATTTCATCAAGTGCAAGGGAAATAAACTTGAGGTCAAGTGTGTCACCGCTTTTCCTGGATTTTTCAAGTACCTTACGAATGTACTTTCTTGCTTGGTTGTAGTTGAAAGATTTGAAATAGACAGGGGGGGATATTTGAGTGGGCCCTAGGCTTTGGCTTGAGCTTGGGTTGGTTTCTTCAAAAACATTTGTCAGAAGTACACCGTTAAGGTCAATAAATGCTTTGTTAAACATGTTAGCAATAGTCAGGGGGTCAAGGGTAGGGGCACCATTGATGTTGAGTATCTGTGGAGCCTCTTTCTTGACTTTCCCTGTTACATCTTTTAGGTTATTCCAAAAAGACTTGCTGTTTCCCCATGATGTTTCTAATGCTTCCCTAAAATGTTTACTTTTGACAGAGTGGATAGTCAGAGTGCAGTCATTCCGTAATCTTCTATATTCCTGGAAGTCTGATTGCTTGCCAGAGTTCTGTGCCCTATGACACCAGCTGAGCCTGTTTTTTATGCGGCCTATTGAGTATGGCATAATCCAGGGGCTGTATCTACCATGGATCTTTATGCTCTGCACTGGGGCATGGCAGTCACAAGCAGCATTGAATTGTGTGATGAAGTACTCAAATGCAGAGTCCATATCCTCCACTTTGTCAAGGGTGCTCCAGTCAGTGTTGCATAGCTGCTCCTTAAGGTACTCCAGGTGACCCCCTTTAAGTTTATGATTAGAGATTATTTAGGGGGTTGTTGCATTGAATTTGTTGGTCCTGCTGCAGTTTAAGGGAGAGTGGTCACTCAGTGAGTCTGGGTGGACTGTCATTTTGGAGATATGATCAGAGCAGTTTGTGAGGATCCAGTCAAGTAGTGTGCTAGATCCAGTTTTGTAATTTGTTCTGATGGGTGAGTCAATGAGTTGTGTAAGATGCAGTGCAGCTATAGTGTCCTTATATGTGCCAGTCGGTGGTGCAAACCAATTGATACTGAAGTCCTCTAGAACAATGGATTCAGAGTTGAGGTGTTGACATCTGATAACCACATGAGTTCTTTGAATTCTGGAAATTTCAATTCAGGAGGGATGTATACAGTAAGTATAGATAGTGCTTTATTGTGGGCCCCCAACAGAATTTCTATGGGGAGAATTTGTGCAGTACTGGTAAGGTAGGGTAAAGGAAGAGCAAACCCCTTTATTGAGTCTTTAATGTATAACGCACATCCCTCTCCTCTTTTTGAGATCCTGTCATTCCTGAATAGTGTGTAACCAGGTATTTGAGACAGCAGAATCCAGTGTTTTTGGAGTGAGCCATGTCTTAACGACTGCGAGTATATCAGGGTTATGTTGTAATGTCCAGACTTGCAAGCAGTCTATCTTTTTGAATAGACTGCAGAAATTTATGTTGGTGAGTGAAATTGTTCCTTCCTTATTGTTGTTGCTTGACAATGCGACCCCAACTGGTCCAGGATTTGGGTGTACATTGCCAGAGTAATCCATGGTAGAGCTGAGGTGGCAGCACTTGGGTGATCTAACAAGCACACCAGGAGGAGATGGCAAAGCAAAAATGCTGATGGTTAAATTACATTGAGAGGAAATGGTGAACTGTTGAGATCCAGGGTGATATAGTATGTTAAAATTCCTGAAAGGTGATAAACTGTGGCCTGGGCTTATGCAATGTGTGAAATCCTTCTGTCTGTATGTTTCCTTTGATCTTTAAAGTCCTCAGAGACAAGGGCAATACCTTGGGAGCAGGTCAGACAGAAATGTTGATTCAGTCACAAAATGTGTTTATTTCCTCTGTTCTTTAAAGTCCAAAAGTGCAGCTGCTTTAGGAGTGGTCAGACGAAGATGCTGAAAAATGTTGATTCAGTTGCAGGTCCCAGCATCACCACGTTTGTAGGACTAGTTGTAAGACATATGCTTCCTTGGGGAGGCTTCAAGAAAGTTGATTTAAAATTAAAAAGCTGATACCTGGTGGTGATGTTTTGCAGAAATTCAGTCCATGAAACTTACACCGATGTTGTGTGCAAGAATGGCACAGTGTAATCCAAGCAGAAAAACATGTAAATGAACAAAAACTAACCTACAGACACAGACAAGCACAAACAGCAACCCACTCAGCCCTTTGAACTGAATTGAAAATTAGAGACATGCAGGGTAATTTGAGAATATTCAGGTCAATATTAGAACATGCAGAGGTTCCATGTCATATTAGCAATCGCAAAACAAAGATCGCTATTACAATATGGTGAGTGAATAACACCAAAAAGCAAATCGTCAATATACACTTTAAGGCGATCCACCATCCGGATATAAAAAGTATTTTTGTGGGGGTTCCATGCCCCCTTTGGGGCTTTGTCCCACACCACCAAGAATTAGGACTTCTCAACTCCAGTGGGGGATGCATATTGGAGAGGGAGCAAAATCCATATCTCAGAAAAAAATTAAGTGCCACAGCTAAAATGTAACCTGCTCTCGGTCCCAGTATCTGCTCTGCCAGAGCTAGCCTCCCATACCACCATGCCACATGGCTAAATTGGCAGCAGCAGGTACTCCAGTTCCTGACAACCACTTCCCTGTCCCTTCCCTTCCCTTCGCTATTCCCCCTTCCATTTGCCCTTCCCCATAGTCACTGTCCCATACCCTCTCTATTCTGCAGGATATCCCAGAATAACAGTGCCTAAAATGAGTCACTATTTCTGTAGTCACTCATTCTGGTTCACTGTTATTAGGTGATACCGATGCAGAGCAATTTTCAAGTTTTGAATAAACACAGTCAGTTCTGAAAGGGGTTCACAGCATGCAAGGGCTGTATCTCAGCCTCACAGCATGCAGTGACCATGTAGGGCAATTTTATGACAAAGAGGGCAAATTCTGTCATGCAGGGCAGTTTCATATTCTCAGAGCATTTCCCTTTAAATAACAGTCTTGGAACAAAATGATTCTAGCCCTTCACAAATATTCACAGTGATTCAGTGTTGTCACTTTAAATGCAAAGATACATTCATTTTAAAATTTTCATTCAGGATTCTACTTTGAATTGCTTGTGCTGTCATTAGAGGCACTGTACCAGGGCAGCTGCTACATATGGGGAAACCTGGGCTAAATGCTGGAGTATACCTAGCTATGCAGAGACCATGGGCTATGCCTTCCATTGCACAGGCATACACTTAGTCTTCCACAGTGAAACAGCAGTCCAGCTCTCCTGGCTCAAGGTTGGAGCAGGTGTCAGAGTACACCTAAATGTTTTGATTATTTAACACTAGCCCTTGGCATGGGTTTCTGTTGGCTACATGGGCTACTAGTCTTGCTGCTGGTCTACTACCGCAGGGGCCTACCCTGCCTCTTACCTCACACATTGGGTGCTGCTGTATTTAAAAACAAACAAAATGGGCTTGCCTGTCCATTCTGTGCCATTCTTGGGCTATCTTTATTTAAATTTGGCTTTAACCTGCTCTCTGCTTCCCTGCAGGAGTCGCTTTAATATTTAAAACAGGGCCTGCCCTGCCATCTCCTCTGGAGATTAATTCATTTAAATTTGGGCCTGCTGCCTACTTAGCCCACTCTCTGGGTATCTATCAATAATTGGTATCTTGCCCCCTTCACATCCCTGGCTATCTTCATTGCACTGTCTGGTGCTTTAAATTTAAATTATAAGTAGTTCTGGTGGTGAGCACCTACGGTGCTGCCACCATCTCACTGCCCTGACCCAGGGATAAGCTGCTTAGATGGCACATGGGGAATGTTGGTTGCTGGCTGAGGTGGAAGTGCTGGAGCTGCTCTCAGGGGCCTCGCTGTGGATAGTCCTGTCAATGGGGTGTGCTCTGCCCCACCTCCCTGTGCTCCTTCTCACTGCCATGACCACTGCTCCTGCTTGCTCTGTCTCTGTCACGCCTGCAGCCCGGTATTCTGCCACTGCTGAGAGACTAATCTTCATTTTCAAACTGAATAAAACAACATAAGAAATGGTTCTGTATATAACCCTCACTGACTGCTGCTCCTCTATCTCTTTCCCCAACTCTGGAACTGCTGACTGGACTGCTGTCACACAAGAGAACCACCACTACTGCTACTGTTTCCAAGGGGAACCACTAATACTGCTGTCTGGAGATAGGTGTGGGATTGCTTCTCGAGTATGCCTTCTCTTTCCTCCTAAAGCCAGACTGACAACTCTCTTCAGAACCTGAAAGCACTTCACAGCAACTCAACTTGCCTCTTGAATGAACCCACTAACCCACTGTCCTGGCCACCTTTATAGCCCCCCAATGTTCTGGACACTGAGTCCCTGACAATGCAGGGGACATTTAAAAATTGGCACAAGCTTGTGTCATTCTATGCTTATGCCACGGTGTGGGAAAGTGCTGCAGGGGATGGCTTGAGAGAAAATAAAAATGTTTAAGCTTCAGACAAACAGTTTACTGTGTGGAGCTACCTGTCACTGCCCCCATCTTACATGCTATCTGTTGGGGACACCTTGACTGGGGCATCTTGTTTATACTGTGGAAACTGGGACACCACTGGTTTGTTCTGGGACACTGGGGCACTCACCACTGGTTTTGGGGTATTTCACCACCACCTACACTGTCCCACCCAGGCCAGCAGCAACAGTAACAGCAGCAGCATTACATCAACCTGATCATTTGGCTTGGTTTAAGGGGCTGTCTGAGAGCAACTGAACAAGCACGAACAGTAAAAGCAACAAAACACTTACACAATTTTTTAAGCCAAACCAAATGTTTTCTTTATTGTGCACTTTCTCTCACTAAACCGTGAAGACCAGCCAAGCATGGGGGGAGAGAGGACAGTGGGTGAGAACACATCAGTATCAGTTCAGAGATGTCAGTATCAACTTGGTCCACAGCGACATCCTTATCCACTCAGCATATGTGCCAGGTTCTTTTTTTTTCTTATAAGAAAATATACAATTAAATAAAATACATGAACTGTCTCCTAGTGGAGGAGTAAGGTAGACAGAAAGCATTGAGTGAATGAGGATTTGCAGAGTGAGGTAAGAGGTGCAACTCCTGTTGTATATAATTTGTGTGCTTTGTTATGGCAGGATGTTACTGTGTGTTACTGTACGTTGCTGTGTCTTATGGCATTTTATATTACTGCACATTTTACTTGTTATTATGTAATTATCCCCTTCTCCTTCCCCTTCCCCTTCCCCCAGGACACCTCCGGAAATTAGCTTTATGGCTCAGTATGTATTTCCTGGTAAACCTCTTTTAAATAAATAAAATTAAATAATATTGTGGTGCAGTATGTGTATGTAGAAATAAATACAGCTGCAGTCAAAGCAAATACCATTTCTTTGCTTTGACTGCAGCTGTATTTAATTCTACAACACTGGGGCACTGGATCATTATAAGCAATACTGTTGTATTTTGCAGTCCCGCTTTTGCCCCGCCCACTTCTCAAGCTCATTTTCTAAAGCTCTCCTATCCTCATGTTTCCTTTTCCCAACATTACTTTTCTCAAGCGCTTGATCTAAATAAACGGTGGAGTGCTTAATCACTGCCTAGTGGTCCCACTTTTGTCCCCCTTCACGTGTTTCCTACCTCCTGAACTCAGACAGGAACACTGCAGCAGCGTTCTCCCTGACCTCTCTCTTTCCTTTCCGCTCATGTGGTAAGGCACAATAAAAGATGGTTGTTTCAGAGAGGGAAGGGAGGTATGACAGCACTTCGGATTTGGAGGAATTTTTGTATGTGTACAGTGTACAGTGAAACAGATCATCAGTTCTTGTGATAACAAAGACTTGGACAACTAGTAAGTTTATTACAACACCATTGAATTTTTGTTTCTTTACTGAGAGAGAGAGCACATTGATGATGCTATGTGTATGCCAGCTGAATGCTTCAAAATGACCACTGTTTCCCCTAGTTCATCACTTCCTGTCTAGATGCCAATGAATGGTGCTGCACATTTCTGAAGACAGCTTCATTAAAAAAAAAAATCAAATAGATTCCACTCAAGTCTAAATGGATTACAGCATTGAAAATTATTCTATTTATGAATGTTTACATATCCTAACTAGAAGAAACATGATATTTAGTCCACTATCTCTTTAAAATTTAATGCTGACTGTACTGTACACTGACATCTGTTGTCTAAACACTCTTGGTGTGTAGGGTAAACAATTAAAATAATAATAATACAGATTCTTGTGTCTCGGAGTCTGTCAAGAAACATTTGTAAACAAGCAAGGAGTACTAATAAAGTTTATTATGCTACTTACACCAGGCATGTGACAAAGAAAATCACAAGGGAGATGGGTTTCTCACCACTCCTGAAGAATGTACATAATCTCCAGAATTGTAGATCTTAGGTTCTCTAAGATCTTGTTCTATCTCTCCCCATGCTCCAGCTCTCTGCCCTTCTAGAGCAGCTACAGTAGTGTCTCGAGAGCGCTACAATGGGTTGCAGACAGCTAAATACTACAGATAACAGCACAGCAACAGAGATTACAACATAGTTACAGATATCAGAAATAACATGTATTGGTCCTAAGTCATTCTCAGTTGGATAATGACTTTGGAGACAGACTAACTAATGAGTATCATGTGAGACAGAATATGCTTTCATTAGCATTATAGCTTGGACAAAAGAAATGCTGACAGTTCAAACTACATTTCTTGCTTATGTAGAATATAAAATATTAGACATAACAAAGACCTTCTGTCTCTGTCAGCTTGCTTAGAGACAAAGAACTGCTGACAGGGCTATTACATGGCATATCAGAGTGTAAAATACACTACATATAATTATATGAGAATATGAGTATACAATAATCACCGATGATCCCTCTGAGTCATCTTATCAGTGATTAGATAGATTATATATGGAATATATGTAAAAGACAAACTAATCTAGATAAATGTATTATAGTGAGGTATAATACATCATGCTTGACAATATTAGCATATCTTAGCAGCAAAGCACATTCCTAGCACCCATGCTTATATGATTGGTGCTCATAACTATAGGTTAGTGCAAAATAGCAATATCACAGTACAATAGACCAGGAATACAGTGAGGTGTATGTGAGTGTATGTGACAATAGGGGCATAAACCTGCTGCACACCTCCTCTTGTTGCCCTAATTGCAAAGTGGCAACACAACAAAAAGATGGAGGTTAGGCACCATTCGTCTACAGGCCAAAGGCACGAGCCTGATAGAGGAATATTAACTGGTCATGGTGGTGTATCAGGGATTTCTTTAAACAACAAAATGTAATTATAAGGGAAAATGTTAGTAAACCTTGTATTACTATAAACATTTGGAATAAAACTTCACAATGGAGTTTTCCCATAAAAACAATCAGTAAATACTGACAGGTATCTGGTGTGTATCTGTCCTATTAGGAAGAAATTGAAGAGACAAACTTAATTTGCCTGTATGGATATTAAAAATAAGTAAAAAAAAAATAAAAAATTGAGATAGAGCATCAAGATAGTTAGGACTAGACTTAATGATATCTGGTTCTGGGATGGGAACAGATGTGATTACCGTATAATCTATTACCTGTTTAGGGAGTAAAAATAGAAGTTAGAAAAGCTCACTTTGCATAACTTTTAGTCCATATCAGAAGAATGTAGAGTCGGGCACCACACAATGTTCCACATCAGCAGAATATACCACCTTGAAGGATGGCATTTTTCAGTTGGTAAGTTGAACGGGACACTAAATGTCAGTGTCCACAAAGCATAAACTATGGACAGTCCCAGGGATAAATACAGGGTTTCTTCAAATGTTAGATGAAGATTCATAGTTCAAATTTGATGCATTCAGATTTTCCAAAGGTTGATCCAAAATGTTCAGGAGGCAGCAGTATTTTCATAGGCCTCAGCAGGAGGTGCATTAGATTGCACATCGAGTTTCACAATGGAATAGCAACAGTGTTCAGTTGAAGATGATCACACGGCTGCACAAAGTGTAAAAGTTAATGACAGTACTCAGTTCTCAGTTTATATGAGGTGCCAGCCAGGCTTGGAAAATGAGCAGTGGAGTAAATGGATTTCTTGATTATAGATCAAGTGAAGAAGAGCCTTATTGCTGAGCTAGGGCATTGCCTTTACCCCAGACTTGCTTCAAAGTATGCATAACAATGAGCTTGATTGTAGAATCTTAATTGGCTGGACCGAATACAGTTTATTTGGAAGTTCACAAGTGGAAGCCTAAATTCAGTTACTAGGCCAGTATTCACAAGTTGGTAAGACAAGTTGGAAGATGTCACATCTGCATAAAAGGTGATGTTCCTTTCAGATAAGACATTCAAAGTTCAGAGTCAGTCATGATTCCAAGACCTCATGGTAAACAAGGAAAGGTGGTAGTTTCAACCTTTTCATGATAAAAGTTCCCATCAAGATGTTCAATAGAATGGACGGTTGCCAGACAATCAGAGATGGATGTTGCCAGATAAAATGTGGCAATGACACTGTGAGAGTCACAAACAAGGCTTCCTGGATTGTGCAGGAATAAGTTTCAAAACGTGTGGCAATACTGGTGTGTGTGGTGACATATCCAAGGTCCCTTGCCATTGACAAGGGAATAGTGCTAGATTCAAATAAACATTTGTTAACACATGCAATAGAAGTGCAAAATGTGGCAATGCCGCTGACCCATACGTCTGTCATGTATGAGATCAACGATATATCCTAATTCCAGATCCTGGAAGAGATAACCAAAGGTTTGTAAAAACATAATAGCTGTAGGCAGTGCAAAGGACTTTCCTAGCTATATGATGCTCATCTGCTTCCTTAGGGTGAGCAGAAATGAATTCATTAACATGAACATTTGTCAGGTCAAACCCCTTCATAATATCCTTAATACTGTAAATGTAAATCACTCTTAATGAGCAAAATCATGTATACCATGCAGTGGGGGGGTATGATATTATATTTCATACTATCATGAACCTTTAACATATGTACTTGAATAATGGCTATTTCAGCCTTATTTCAAAAAGATGTGTCAGAGCCAAGTAGGTCTGAGTCTAAACCTGTGTTTTGCTTAAAAAAAAAAAAAAATCAAAACAAAACCAAAATGCCTAGTGTGTTTGGGTAGGTTTACAGTCATAAGATGTACCACTAGCAGTCAGGATGTGAAAATCCTGTGGGTATGTGTGGTGCTGTCAGTCCCTGTATAGGGAGTCATTAATGAGTACCTGGTATGCTGCCAGGGTATCCAAACACATCATTATGAAGAAAAAAAAAGTGGGAAATGTTTGCTGTGAAACATAAAACAAATCATTCCAAGTTCTAAAATGTGAAATTTAAAAATCACTGGGATGTGCATGAGCTGCACATTATTAACTAGGGTACCTGGTTGAGACGTAGTTATTAAACCACTGGGTGGGCCAAGGTTCTATTTTGGGCACTCAGTATTAAGTGTCACAAATTATGAAGCATCATAGGGTTAAACACTTTAAGATCTAATGGCTTTTATTGCCATATAATTTTGGATGCAAAATTCCTGATTATCAATAAAATGTAAACAGGAGTCCAGATCAAGTCTGTCTTTTAGAATTGATCCAAAACATTGATCATACCATTCCGCAGGGCCTCACTACCCTTCTGGACAATGAACATGTCTTTTAGGACTTTAGTGTGAATTTCACAGGATGCAATTAAATCATGTGGGCTTGTGAGGTGTTTTGCCTCAACAATTTATTTAGGATTAAGTCACTGGTCCTTATCTGCAATACAATGTGCAGTTTGGGCTTGTAAGAAGACCCATACTTCTAAAAAGAATAATAAGCATAAAAGCAAGCATATCTCTCTCTCTCTCTCTGGAACCTAAAAGAAAAGAGAAAAAGAAAAACATAGTCAGTTTAGTACTATTCCACCCATTGGGGTATGGAAAAGTAATGTAATCTCCTTTTAACAGGTTCATTTGATTGGCATGTAGCCATTTATCAATGACTGTTATAGTGTGGCAGTCTAACTTGGTAGACTGCTGGACTGAGTTTGTTTACAATGGGATAGGCCTGTTGTTAAGCCTTGCCCATACATCATGAAGCAAACAAGTGCACCTTTTGGATCTCTTGTTTGAAATATTTAACATATTTATCTACTGATGGTCCATCAGCAGTGGCAGTACACAGGTCCAGAAGTAAATGTTCTGGGAGTCTCATTGACCATCCGTTCATGATTTCAAAAATAGGGTACGCTGTGTACCTGCAGAGGGTGTCCCTCTTATTGCCATAAGGAGTAAAGGCAATAATTAATTCCAGTCCTTTTGGGTTTTCTGAACAAGTCTGAATAACATAACTTTGATCTGCCTGTTATCCCATTCCACCTGTCCTGATGACTGTGGGTTGTAAGGGATATGAAACTTTTGTTTTAACCATAACAAATCCAGAATTTCCTGCATTACTTTGGCTATAAAGCCAGATCCCTGTAATCAGAATTTACCTTTAGGGGTAAAACCCTACCTGGTAAATAGCTGGTTTACCAAGACATTTGAGGTCACTTTGACTGTGTTGTTCTGTTTTGGGACAGCTTTAAACTGTTTGGAAAATAGGTTGGTGATCACTAGTGCAAACTAGTTGCTCTTAGTGGTTGGCATAAGGCCAATGTAGTCAATCTGGATATTGTTCCAGGGGCCTTTGCCTCTGGGGTAACAATGCATTTGTCCTAGCTGGTAGAGGATTGTTCTGTGCACAGATCAAACAGTTTCTGATGCAGTGTTCTACATCATTTCTCATGTGTGGCCACAAGACAGATGATTTCAGTCTGTCTAGTGTTTTTATTGACTCACTGGTGTCCACCAGTTGGAGTACTATGTATTTGGTACAGTAGATAAACTCTACTCTCAGGTGTTCAAGAATTACCCGTAACTTTTCATGAGTGTTACAGCAGTGATGTTCCAAATGAGTAGGTCATCACTGGATAGGTGAGTGTCATTTTCACTTTCTATAAGAGTTAATTCTGGAAGTTATTCCTCAGTTTCTTTATTAAGGAACCTATACACTGCCCTCAAATGAGGGTCCTTCCTATGGAGCATAAAAAATATACATACAACATGCTCAAACCTTATGAATATACAGTATTTAAACTGGTTAGGTTTGTGTTGTACACAAACAAGTCACTGTATTGCACAGCGATACTATAGAGTACTGGAACAGAAGTTTGTTTTCTGCCAAAGAAATTTAGTTTAGAGAGAAACATTACCCAATTGGAAACTATAATAAAAACAGTATCTGCAGTGCTTTCTGTAACTATCACAAGGACATTTCTTGAAGCAGGCAGAACTTAACCCTCTCATGGAGTGCTAGTATTGTTTTACATAAGGAAAAATCTTTTTATTCCTTTCTTAAAACAAGCTGTGTCTTTCTCAAGGACGTTACAGCTCTCTGAACCATTCACAAATATTTGTGGTAGTTAGGAGACTCCTCGCCGCCTTGCTTTTCATTTTATTTGCCAGGTGTGTTTTAATATTGCCTGTGAATCGTACATATATGATGATGCAATTACTAGCCATGCACACTCTGTCATCACCAGGATGTACAATAAGAACTCCAAACCCTGCTATCTGACTCTCGTTGGTATGTGTGGCTGAGTCATCAGTCAAAACATGACACACAGTGGTATCTTTTAACACTTTCTGAGGTTCTGTCAGAAAGGGCACTGGGACAGGTAGGTCAGTGAGTTGAAGTGAACAATCATGGGTCTCTCTTATAAATTGTAGGCCATGGGCTAACAAGGATGGAGTTTTGATAGGAAGGACAGTGATGTCATGATCCTGTAAAATGAGAGACCAGTGTGTAAGTCTGGCATTGGATACAGAGTCATCTTTTACTCTGTCTGACAACAAAACATTAGATGGCAAATGATTGGAATGCTGCACAATGGGTACATATCCAATGATGTACATAAAGTATCTCACTGCCCAGCATGTAGCCAAAAGAATCCTTTCACAAAGGTTGTATTTAAGCTCCACTGGGGCAAGCATCTGGGATGCATTAGCAATGTGTCTGATGTGTCCATCATATGTTTGAGCTAAAACTGCTGAGATTGCTTTATCTGATGTGGCAGTTTCAAAATAATGCCCTAAAACTGTGTTAGGATTAACCAATGCTGGGACCATGGTCAGTGATCCCAAAAGAAAAGACAATGATATCAGTATTAGGATACCTTGTACCTTCTTACCTATAGTGCCTGCCATTGCAGTCACAGTATGGGATGATCCACGTGTCACTGATGGAGGTGGTTCTGCATAACATGCAGGCAGTGCTGGCGCTATCAAGGGTGCCTGCACAGTGGAGAAAAGTGGTGTGCAAGCTGCATGTAGTTCTCCAGCTATGGATTGTGGTTCAGTAGCCATCAGGGGTGGAGGAAATAGTGCTGAGACAGTTGTCAGCTCAGGTTTAGAAATCAAACCTGTAACCCTCCCCCCCAACGTGGCCTGTGATGCTGAAAATATCACAGCCACGGGGCTTTCAGAATCAGGGTTGTCCCTTCCCCCTTCAAATGTAAAGTGGGTTTCACCACCGGAATGTTGCTGGATGGTAGCAACATTGTTTTTGATGTTGCAGCTTAAGGTATTAATGCACTGCATAGGAAAAGCAGTACGTTCAGTCTTCTCAGCTGATGTTACATTGCACGGAAAATGAAAACAACTTTTCATGTAATTAACTTCAATGTGTTTTTTATCCAAGGACACTCAAATACCACAAACAAAGCAAACATTGTTAACAGCATCAGCTGTTTCTTCAGCATCAGACGCTGACTTCATGACAGATTGCGTATCAACCTTATTCAAAAGTACATTGACATCATTTTTAATGAGAATCTTCTGTCCCTCAGAAACACTAGTGTTACTGATAACATTATTAATCATGCCAAACAACTCCGGTTTGTTTTGTTGGTTATGGCAGCAATCACAGGTCCCTGTGACTGCAGGAATGAACCTCCATGAGATGGTGGTCGGCCATTTTGGATTACCTCATGGGCATCATGGGTTACTGTGTCATGACCATCATCACATGACCATGAGCAGCCATCTTGGGGATGGTATTGGGATGCAACCTGATCACATGTGTGTCCACCATTTTGAGACTCTAACAATTCTCCATTTTGTGAACCACAGGAAAAACAAGTGGCTAGCCTTTGCTCTAGTCCACTCCACAGCATACTGTGAGTGTTCAAAATCAAACTCTTCATCATCAGAAGAGGCAAGGTTTTTGGGCATTAAGTTAGTATGCCCTGTCAATACCTCTGGCTGACGGCGCAAGTTCGCCATATCTGACTTTTTACTCCTACATTGTAACTCAGATACAGGAGTTAGCACGCTATTAAGTGCTTTGTTTTCAGATTTCAAGACAATCACATTTTGTAAAACTTGCTTTTTATTAACAGAAACTGCGTTATGATTTAGATTCAAAACCTTCATTTCAAGTCTGCTGAAATTAAAACATACTGAATCATGCTGTACTGTCAAGGTCTGGTGTTGGAATACCAGCTTGTTAACTTTTTCAGTAATTACTTCAGACTTATCATCTCTAAGTTCCTTGTTTTCAAAACGTAAGGAATTAGTGTTACTAGCCAGAACACCATTAGTTTGAAAAACATTTTTTCTAAGTTTTGCCTTTTGAGCGTTAACTCTTAAAGCATGCAGGTCGTGGCTGCCTCTCTCATTAAATAGACACTCATTTTCTAGACAGACAGATTGTAGCTCAGACAGTAGTCCAGCTATTTTTTTCTGTATGATGAGCCCTTTTCAGACTAATCTCCTGCTTGTAGGCAGAATTCTCCATTTTGCAAGCATCATACTCACTCTTCAAAACAGATATCTTATTTAGAACAGCATCAAAAAAATTAAACAATGTTGCAATTAATGATCCTTCAGGATCATTGGTACCATTTTTCAGTTCCCCATAATGGGCAATGATATCCCTTAAAGGGCTACCATTGGATTCTGCTACTTTAGCAAAATCAAGCCAGCTAATGTTAGCAGTTTGACTTGTTAAGGCATTCAGCCTCAACTCAGTACTGATATATTTAGACATGTCTTAAGATAAGAAACCCTTAGCTGTCTGTGGATCAAAAAACTTTGTTTGCAACCAAAATTCATGAAAGCACACAAACAGCCTTTGGCGTATGTGGACACCTAGATGAGTAAATACCCATCAGGATTTGAATCCACAAGAAAGCTGTCTGTTTGTTTCAGATCCTTTATAGCTGTGTTCCCACAGAGAAAGAATAGGAAAAAAACAAAACAAAAATAAAACAACTCATTGCACAGAAATTGAATATCTGCCAAAAGATTGTTTTTGTCTGCACTGTAGAACACACAACTGACTGAAAAATTAAACATTAGACACTTTCAGCTTGTTTTTACTGGGGATTTTGTCACCCAGTGTTTTAATTTACAAAGGAAATTAAAAATGAATCTTGGCAAAAACATCCAGACTCCATTTCGCGGTCGCCATTATGTTGTCTATACACTCTTGGTGTAGGGTAAACAATAAAAATAATAATAATACAGATTCTTGTGTCTCGGAGTCTGCCAAGAAACATTCGTAAGCAAGCAAGGAGTACTAATAAAGTTTATTATGCTACTTATGCCAAGCATGTGACAAAGAAAATCACAATGAGGATGAGTTTCTCACCACTCCTAAAGAATGTACATAATCTCCAGAACTGTAGATCTTAGGTTTTCTAAGATATTTTTCTTTCTCTCCCCATGCTGCAGCTCTCTGCCCTTCTAGAGCAGCTACAGCAGTGTCTCGAGAGTGCTACAATGGGTTGCAGACAGCTAAATACTACAGATAACAGCATAGCAACAGAGATTACAACATAGTTACAGATATCAGGAACAACATGTATTGGTCCTAAGTCATTCTCAATTGGATAATGACTTACGAGACAGAATAACTAATGAGTATCATGTGAGACAGAATATGCTTCCATTAGCATTATAGCTTGGACAAAAGAAATGCTGACAGTTCAAACCACATTTCTTGCTTATGTAGAATATAAAATATTAGACATAACAAAGGCCTTCTGTCTCTGTCAGCTTGCTTAGAGACAAAAAAACTGCTGACAGGCCTATTACATGGCATATCAGAGTGTAAAATACACTACATATAATTATATGAGAATATGAGTATACAATAATCACTGATGATCCCTCTGAGTCATCTTATCAGTGATTAGATAGATTATATATGGAATATATGTAAAAGACAAACTCATCTAGATAAATGTATTATAGTGAGGTATAATATATCATGCATGACAATATTAGCATATCTTAGCAGCAAAGCACATTCTTAGCACCCATGATTATATGATTGGTGCTCATAACTATAGGTTAGTGCAAAATAGCAGTATCACAGTACAATAGAGCAGGAATACAGTGTGAGGTGTATGTGAGGTGTTTGTGGGAGAAAAGGGGGCATAACCCAAGCGTAACACATCTGGCTGCAGAAGCATGGAAGCCATACAACCCATGGTACCAAAATGCAACAGTACTTCAGTCTGTAGAAGTGCAGGCATCTGAGGGGACTGTACCTCTTCCCCACAGGTGTAAGACATGCAGTACAAACTGACTTCTGGCTCCAGAAGGGCAGGCCCCTTTGGGGACTGCCATTATGCAGATGGAAGTACTGTTGTATGTCGATATCAGGGTTTTAGCAGCAGATCTAGACATTGTTCAAGGGGTAGCAGATTTTCAGTTACACAGCTGCATCTGGAAAACCATGCAGCAGCAGATCATGCTGTCTGGTGAGGTACCTCATACAGTGTGCATGAGTACATCTGTATGTAGATGTATAGTCCCCATTGGGATTTCTGTCTACATAATGTGCTGAATGACATACACACACACAGGTATGGCTATATAAGCACAAGGCACTGTGGGGTCTGTGCTTATGCAGCCACAGATTCAAATCCAAGAAGGCAGAACATCAGTGCTACTGCATGTGTGTCATCTGGAAACAGTTGTATGTTGTTTGTACTTCCTGATGATTGCTCTCTCAGGTTACTTGTGTGGGCTTGTCCTATTGCTGCTGTGGGGGGGGATAATTAGGGTTGGAAACCCTAATGCTACATTTCCCTTTGTTACTTTTACCTGTTGTTTGTTTTTGGTGTTTTTTTTTTGTCTTTTTTTTTTTGCTTTAAGCTAAACTCTAACTGGTGCATTAACATTTTTTTTGCAAGGAAGTTCCTTTCATTTTGAGACAGTGGGATTGTATCCTCATTCACACAGTTTTGTTTGTTTTTATTTTTATACTGAAAAGCATGTAAACATATAGCCCATTTTTACAAGCATCCAGTACACAGCAAATAAATCAATAAGTACATAAAAACAAATACATTGTAAAACATGTTAACATACAATGGTAGTAATCTCAGTTACAACATTTACAGACAGATTTATGTAGTAAGTGGCACTTAAAACAGCAGTAATTTTTAGTACCCATGCACATTTTTCAGTAATAAGGGTCATCTGGCAAAAGTATAAAGATATACATTTTTCTTTTTATTTTCTTTCATTCCTGAACCAAGACATGGGATCTTGAAGTTTTTGAAAGTTCTCATGCCACACCCATGCCACACCCACCATAAAAAAATAATATTTAGTGCTGTTAACTATCAGAAACATGTGGAAGAACCATTCCAATACCACTACAGCATGGATATAACAAGTACATGCAACAAGTAACACCAGAGGAAGAGATTTTTAAAAATGGCGAATGGTGGTCATTTTTAATGACGTGAGTCATTAATTACAAAATCAGCTATAAAAAAGTTTGAACAACATCTGAGAAAACAAATAAATATACTGAGCATGAATTTTAGGTTGTCAGAAGTACCTTTTTGTTAAAAAAAAATATATGATGAATTTTTTCACTAATGCACTGCAGCTTTAAGTGAGCTTTTACAAGTAGAAATGTTTATACAATTCACAGTGGATTTAGACAATTATTGTAAAGATTAAAGCCCTATATAATAGGGAGTTTTTACCCAAAGCAGTGTGAAAGAAGGGAACCTGGAAGGAAAACCTACTATGTAACCTTGTTGAGAAAACATTGGCCAACTTTGGAAATAGTATTGCAATACATTCTGGCAGAAAACCAAGATGTGCCTAATGTAAAAATAACAATGTCCAACAATCACATTTATATTCTAAAGAAAAGCAACCAAATGTTCAAAGAAGATTACAATGGTCACTTTGAGACCTGCATGAACAGATCAGTCTGGCTGCAGAAGGGCAGGATCCTCAGGGATCAGCACTTCTGTGGAGCTACAGATGCAGATGCACAGGGCCATAGTGCTCTGTGCTAAGTGAGTAGTCCATCTGGGAACAGAAGCGCAGGTCACTGTGGATGCTGCACTTCCCCACCAAGGGAGGATGGATCCCATCTATCTGGGGCAGTTCAGAGCCCTCTGGGCCTTGCATGTTCATGTGGCTACAGATGCAGACACACAGAGCACAGGTCTTACGCCAAGTGAGTAGTCTGTTTGGCTGTTGAAGACACCCTGTGCTTCCATGCAGCTACAGATGCAGACTTGCAGGAACCTTTGGGGCCTGCACCAAACATGGAGTTTTTAGGCTGCAGAAGGGCAAAACATATTTCAACATTCAGTCATAACATGGTAATTTTATCATATTTTTGCACCAAATTTTCAAAATAGTCTTCTTATAACCTCACCTCATAAACCCAGTAGGTGAGGATGTTCAAATCCCTGCTGAAATGTCATTTCTCACCACAGGTGTGAAAACACATTTTGGACAGGATTTGAAAAATGACAATCTTCACATTCATGTGGTGGTGTGAAAAAATGGCTATGTTGTAAATCTGAAGTAAAACAAAATTGAAAATTACTGAACTTATGAGCGAGCATAGAAACATTTCAATGTAAGGTCATAACTTTTTTGTTTTTAATATTTTGACACCAAATTTTCAACATAGCCTTCCCACGAATCCACCTCATGAACCCCCAACTGAAAATTCTCAAATCTCAACCAAAATATTATTTCACACCACAAGTTGAGAACAAGTTTTGGACAGGATTTTATATATGGTAGCTGTCATGTTCATGATGTGGTGTGGAAAATATATCCTGTCAAGTTGCGAAATGATTTTTGGTGTAGCAATTAAGGTACCGCAACAATGGCGACTGTGGCAGGGGCAATCTTGATTTTAGATTGCCCCTCAGTCACTTTGTCTTTGTGCCCACACAATTTCTGCCTCCTCCAGGGAATACCCACCGTGGAAGAGATCATATTTAGTTTCAGGGGTGCAGGGGGACGAAGCCTCCCACTTTGGGAATTGCAGGGAGCAAAGCCCCCCACAAAAGACAACTATTTCCCTGTAAGGTGCTTTGGTGCTATAACTCCTGGGAGACAAAATGCCTGGTGTGGTAATGCCCAGGCAGTATGTTGTCTGCACTGTAATTGGCATCAGCAGCATGTTTGCAGAATGGGTGAACATGTTAAAAAAATGGATTTGTTGAAAATTTGGGTCAAAATATTGAAAATGATCAAAGTTATGAGAGTGCATTGAAATATTTCAATGTTCGCTCATATTTTATTTTAATATTTTTATCCCTGATTTTCAACATAGCCTTTTTAAGACTCAGCTTCATGAACAAAAGATGATAAAATGTTCAAATCCCACATGAAATGTGATTTTGCACAGTGACCACAAAAAATCATATTTCAGGATGGATTTGAATAATTTTACGACCTTTGTTAATGACATGGGTTCCAAAAAGGCCATGTTAAAAAATTTGTGTAAAAGATTCAAAAATGGCAAAGTTTTGAATAACAGTTCAAACCCCACTGAAATACATTAAACCAAACTTACCTTATTGTCTCGTATCATAGTCGCTGGTTCCATCAGCATTATATGACTTCAACTGGAGACTGGATCTGCATCATGGAACATGTTCAGGTGAGTGAGTGAGTGAGTGAATGAGTGAGCATGTGTGAGGGTGTAGGGTGCTGGGTGCTGAGTAGGGGGTTGGGGTAAGGTAAGTGTGGGTGTTGAGTGGTTAGATTGCTAGTGGAACATTTTCTTTTTTCACCTTACAGTGAGAGAAAAGGTAAATGGAAAGTGGCTGTACATCATGGGACTTGTTCAGGTAAGTGAGGGTGTGTATAGGGATGGGGTGGTTGGTGCTGAGTTGGGGGATCAGGGTGGAGTGGGTGGGGGTCTATGGGGTTCAGATTGCCAATGGACCATTTTCTATTTTTCAGCTTCTAGAGCAAAAAAAAAAAAAAATAAGATCAGCAAGGGATATTTTTTTTTATTGTAGGGAGAAACAAGCTGATACTGAGGACTGGCACCCCAGTGTTGGGATGATCTTTGGCAGCAATGAGCATGGACACCCTGGTGCCACCAGGTATTTTAAGGGAAAGTGGGGTGACCTGGCAGTGAGGAGGACTAGAGACACAGCACCAGTGGGGCATCCCAGACCACTTAATAGTTTAAAAAAAAACATTAGGAAGGATTGTTGCACTTTTTTTCTGATTTTCTCCCCTTGTAGACACAGAGAAGGGCTCCCGGTGTGCATGCATGCATAAGCATGCATGCGCACATCCAAGCTCATAGGTGTCCACCCCTCAGTTTGCATTTCTGCTTGCGCTGATACTCGATCACCAGCTGGCCAGTAGCACAGCAGAGACCAACTGCCCCCTTCCCTGAGATGGAGAGCAACCTCTGGGATGCTCAACGTACTTCCCTCAGATGACTTTCAAATGACCTACAGTAGGTGTGTTTCCAAACCCGGATCACTAATATTGTGTGCGGTAGCACTTCCACTGTGCTGGAGGGTCAGTTTTTAAATTAACTTTTCTAAATACTGTGTTCCAACTCAATCTACCAGTATGTGTAGCTCCCATTTTGCCCTGCCACCTAATCATACTAAACTTCATATTCAGTAGTTTCATCTAAGCTGCAGCTTAGTGAATGATAGTGAAATCAGATGGTCGAATCAGCAGCACCTGCCAGTTGGAGTTAAACGTCATTAGATCAAGTAAACAGTGAGAAAAAAAAGCAGTTCTTATTTACCATTTAGTATCTATATTTACCACAAAAATTATCACCTAATGTGTAAAATCACCTGAATAGCTCTCAAGAAGCAATGTGCATGGGGCTGTTTTGAGATTTTTGTGAAAATATTTAGCAAGGGAATGCAAGGCAGTCAGTTCTCAGGCAGTAACGGGCTCCTTTTTTTCCGATTTAATAAAAAAAATATACAGCTCAACAGCTGTGTGTAGGAGAAGATGGCCACTTGAATCTGAGCTCTGGTCTGCCTGCTAAATAATTCCTTGGCATTTGTCAACCTTTGCCACCTCAATGAGCAGAAAACAGAAAGAACCAGTTGCAATACTCATAAGGAATGCACAGACCAAAATAGTGCAGTACTTGAGCTCCTTGCTGCTTAACTCCTATGCTTGAATTGTGCTATAGTGTATGGAGACCCCTTGTTTCACATGGAATTCCATCGCAGTCCAAATGTTGTTGTACCACAGTTCAAAGTTCATGGAACATGGTTACACCACACTGTGGTACAACAACATATTGGCTATTTTTTTGAGTGCACAAGACAGCACTTCCAGTAATAAAAAAAATGCTGCATGCACATCTCAGTATTCAAACAGTGAATACTGTGGCAGGAGAGCATCTACGATTTTTACAAAGCTGGCTGAGGAGTGCTTGAAATTTGTTGACAAGCAGCTGAATAAGCACATAAAATGTAAAACCTCAAATAATCTGAAAGTGATCACCTCCTGTCTAAGTGACATGAATGCTTTGTGTGCCATGGTATTTAAACAAGGGGTCTCCATACACTATACAAAATACTGGCTTGGCTACTGTGCCCAACCAGCCTGTGCTGCCATCTCGGGGTTCTAATTCAGTCAGAAGCCCAGCCAGTATTCTCTATGTGGCCCTTGCCTCAGGGAACCAGAACTAGCACAGATGCCCTTAATCTGCCTAAACCACATGGAAAGCATGTTCTCCCAGCTTCTACTAGATAGCAGAGTGATCAGAGCCATCTGTAAATGGACTTCTGTGGATGTAGCCACCATTGCCACCAGAGTAGCAGTGGCAGAAGCACAAGCACAAAAAGCAGAAAATTCAGGGAACACCTTTAGGAGCCAACTAAGAGACCAGGATCGCCTACTGAAGCAGCTGTGGGAGAGAGTGGACGATCTGGAAAACAGAGGCAGATGGAACAATCTCTATTTCTTTGGCTTCCATGAAGGAGCTGAGGGCAGAGACTGTGTGCATTTTCTCCAGCAAGTGTTCCCTATTTGTCTCTGCATACAAGGACTTGCCCCTTGTGAGACTGAACAAGTGCATCAATCACAGGCACCCAAACCTAAGTCAGAGACCATCCAAGACCAATATTGGCACAATTCCTCCACTACCCAAAGAAAAAAATTGGATCTTGGCAACAGAACAATGACCTCTGATATAGCAGGGCCATCTGATAAGCGTATTTCAAGATTTCTTCCCCGAACTCTCAAAACAAAGGAGTGCTTTCATGGATGTTCACAGAACTCTATCCCAACTGGGTGCAGAGTACAGCCTAAGGTACCCCCCTTACCTTTTGAATTAAAATCAATAAAGAACCAAGAGACTGTTTGACACTGGAGGCAGCACAACGAGTTATAGACCAGCACACTGACCCAACCATCCCATGAGTAGAAAACGTAACGCAGTGAGCGCCAGAGAACTGGATACTGCTGCTATTGGCATTGCTGACCCAGCTAAATGATACCCAAGACAAAAGAAATCATGCCAGAGGAGGAAACCAGGAAGCTAGCAGGCAAATCATCCTCTCATAAAAAGAAAGTCAAAGATCAACACACACAAAGGCAAAAATGAGAAGATAATTTAGCAGCCTCACACAATGAATCATGTAGCAACAGCCGAAGTAGAGTCCCATACTTATCTGACAGATAGCCATCACTATAGTGAACCAACTATTATGTCCTCTCTTAAGAATCTGTCAGCCAGCAGGCTTGTGGATTCGCCCCCTCCTCACCTGCTACAGCAAGCTCCACGCCTTCCAAACCTCTGAAAACTTCATGGGTGGAGGTGGCAGCAGTCACCACTATGAAAACTAACTGCACACCAGGACTCGAGGAAAAGTCAGACACAGACAAAATGTGGGCAACTACAGCTGCCACTGGCAAGCTTGAAGGGTGGAGCATGGGAGCGAGAATTCCAATAAATATTTTTTTTTATTTATTTTATTCTTTTGGTAACAGGATAAGGCCCATTAAACACAAGTGACTGATTTTAGGGGTGACCCAGGAGCACTGGGATGGTTAAGTGACTTGCTCAGAGTCACACAGAATGCAAGTGGAGGTTGTGTGAGTCTTATCCAGGTCTGCTGGATGTACTAAGCTCATTCATGGCTTGTTACTCCAACCTCTAGGCTATACTGCCACTGGACTATGGTTGCCATAAGAACCATCTCCTTTATATGTGATATGCTATGCAATGCTTTAGTAATGATTTTTAGTGCATACATATGTGGTAGTGCCACTCATAGACAGGAGCATGCTACCAGAAATATTTTTTGTTGTCTTTTTTTGTTATCGTGGGGCGAGGCCTATTGCTGCATGCCCCAGCCCATAGTGGGATTAACTGCCGAGAGGCAGAGGGATGTCATTCAACTATTATCCTTCTATCTCCCAGTGGATTAGGGGCTGCTCTTGGAGAAGGTGAGTGAAGTGCACTCTTAACACTGAATGAGCTGGTGAGTGAGTGAGTCCACCAACCAGTCCATTCCCTTGAACCACCTCACAATAAAGTTATGGAATAAGACAAGACTTGGCCTATCTTTTGTACACATTACTAGCCACTTTTTACTCTGCAGGGTGGAAGGTTTACTCTGCAGGGCGTAAATGTGAGTGACCAGGTACTGATCTCCTCCATCTCTCCTATGAGCTGTGACCAGAACCATCAAGTGACATCCCCCTCCCCACCACACCAAGGCTTTTCAATTGGTCTGGAAACTCAAACCAGAAAAGAACTATAGAGAAATTGACTCTCTGCTTATCATTATAATCTCCATGGGGTGGGGATGGAAAATGTCCTTGGTGCAGCAGAACTGGTGGAGAACCAGACACTCTATACATCTCTTTGTTCTTGAAATGGCTCTGCCCACCACAGGTGCTTCCCTAATCAGGACAGAAACAGAGCCTCCAGTCACCACTTCTATCATGGAAATTATTTAGTGATGTCCCAGCAGGGGCGCTTTGCTTAAATAGAAAGTGGACAGGCCTTGGCATGCCTATCCAGCACACAGCAGCAGTGGTACACTCCATGATTCGGGGAGTGGATATGTATCTTGAGCCAGGAGTAATGGTTCGATGTCTCCCAGGTACATCAGTGTGGAAAGACACTGACCGCATTGCTAAAATTGTTCAGGAAGTAGGAGAAAACATTGACATCCTGGTACACATAGGGACTAACGATCTCGCCAGCCAGTCAGGTGTGGAGACCAAGGAACACCTGACCCAGCTGGCTGACAAACTATCATCCATTTCATCCGGCATCTCCTTCTCTGAGATCCTGCCAGTCTGGGAGATGGGTGCAGATGGATGGAAGGTCAGAGAAGGGGAGAAAGTGGAGCTAAACATGTGGCTGAAGGGCTGGTGCCAGGAAAAAAGAGACAAATTTGTAGGGAACTGGCAACAGTTTTGGGAGAGAAAGTTCTTTAAGTCTGATGGACTGCATCTGACTAAGGAGGGAGTCAGTGCATTGAGGCAGAAGCTAGATGTCTTCGCAGAATATTTAAACTAGCAAATGGGGAGAGGTGTGCAGCATCCCACACGTTGAATGGGAAGAACACCCCCCCCCCCAGCTAGTGGTCAAACAGGAGTTCAGCATGTTTGCAGTTCATTTGCATCACCAGGTAAGGAAAAAGGTCTGGCTCTCCCTACGACACACAGGGGAAACACCAGACCTCACCCAACAACTAACACACCGAAATTTGGCCAATGGAAAATCATGTACACAAATGCTCACAGTCTGGGAAACAAGATCCTAGACCTGCAGGCAATAATGACAGAGGCTAAACTGGAAATAGTAGCCATTAGCGAGAAATGGTTTAACAGTAACCACACTTGGGAGACTTCAGTACCTGGCTATGTACTGTTCAGAAGAGACTGAGGTGCAAAAAGGGGGGGTGGAGTGGCCCTTTATGAAAATGGAAATATCAAAAGTACAGAAATTCAGAATACACATAAGGAGCTAGCAGAGCTGTGGGTCACCCTGGAAAGAGGAGATGGGACAGCCATATGAACTGGAGTAGTCTACAGGCCTCCAGACCAGAGGGAGGACATAGAAACATTACTGTTAGAAGATATACAAAACATGACAGCTAAAGGGGAGGTTCTGATAATGGGGGACTTCAACATGCCAGATACAGATTGGTCAATACCAGCAGGAACATCTGCCAGAACTAGACATATGGTGGATTCCCTTCGGGGGGAGGGCCTCAAACTACTGGTAAAACAACCCACAAGAGACAGGGCTATCCTAGATCTAGTACTGACTAACAGGGAAATGATCACAGATCTCCAGGTAGAAGGTCACCTGGGGGCCAGTGACCATCGCATGGCATGGTTCAATTTGGCCACTAGAACTAAATCATCCCATTCCAAGGCAAAAATATGGGACTTCAGAGGAGCTGACTTTGATAAGACTCCCAACAGAGCTAAGCTAGCCCTGGCAAAAAGAAATACAGGTGAGGGGGTACAGGCAAAGTGGGCAAGTATTAAGGATGCAATACTTGAACTAACATCCCATTGTATTAGAGAGACAAGGAAGTACAAAAGAAGAAGGAAACCGCTTTGGTTCTCAAAAACAGTAGCAGAAAAGGTCAGAGCCAAAAGGCTGGCCTTCAGGAAATATAAGGGAACACAGTGGGATGAAGATAGGGAGGTATACCAAACTTGCCTAAGGGAAGCAGGGAAGGCAGTAAGGCAGGCAAAGTCCCAAACCAAGGAAACACTCATACAGACAGTAAGAAAAGGTGATAAGACATTCTATAGCTACATTAGTGAAAGGATAAAGTCCAGAGAGGATATTGCTAAGATGAAAGGGGATAAGGGGGCATGTGAGGAGGAGGAGGACCTTGTAAAAGCAACTATCCTAAATAGATACTTCTACTTAGTATTTACTGAAGAGAAGGTAGGACAGGGCCCACATCTCAGCGCAATGGACACAGGAGGGAGGGAGGTATGCACTAGTCCCTTCACAAAAGAAAGGTTCCTACAAGAGCTCAATAAGCTCAGGGTGGACAAGGCAATGGGACCTGATGGCATACATCCCAAGGTACTAAAGGAGCTAAGGGTAGAACTAGCAGAACCATTATCAGACCTGTTTAGTGAGTCTCTGAGCACTGGAGAGGTCCCAGGAGACTGGAGAAGGGCTCATGTGATCCCGCTCCACAAGAGTGGTAGCAGGAAGGAGGCAGGGAACTACAGACCAGTCAGTCTTACCTCAGTAGTGGGCAAGATTATGGAGGCACTCCTTAAGGAAAGGATAGTGCAATGCCTGGAATCCATAGGAGCACAGGATCCAAGACAGCATGGGTTTACAAAAGAAAGGTCCTATCAAACTAACCTCATAGATTTCTTTCACTGGGCAACCAGAGTGGTGGACCAAGGGGGAGCAGTTGATGTCGCCTACCTTGACTTCAGCAAACCTTTCAATATTGTTCTACATAGAAGATTGATTAATAAGCTGTGTAGGCTCGAGGTGGGTCAGAAGTTGGTCAACTGGGTGGCAAACTGGTTGATGGGCAGAAAACATAGAGTGGTGGTAAACGGTATACAATTAGAAGAGATGCAAGTCACAAGTGGGGTACCTCAAGGATCAGTCCTGGGACCCAGTGGCGGAGCTAGAGGGGGGGCTGGGGGTGTTGCCCTAATGGCTACCCCAATGTGAGTAGTGGTGCCCCATCACCATCTTTATTCACTGTTTAGTGCATATTGTGGAGCCCATGATTAACTGAATGCCCCCCCGACTCCCAAATGCTCCCAGACCTGGCTCCACCACTGCTGGGGCCAGTCCTCTTCAATATCTTCATCAGTGACATTGCAGATGGACTGGAGGATAAGGTTTGTCTGTTTACAGATGACACCAATATCTGCAACAGAGTAGATGATCCAGATGGGGTGAGCAGAATGAGAAGAGATCTGGATAAACTAGCAAAATGGTAAGAAGAGTGGCAACTGGGGTTTAACACAAAGAAGTGCAAGATCATGCACATAGGGAAGAGAAACCCTGAAGCCACCTATAGACTGGGAGGGGAGTTGCTGGCAGTCACAAGAGAAGAAAGAGACTTGGGTATCATCATCACCACCGATGACCTGAAATCATCCAAGTAGACTACTAAAGCAGCAGGTAAGGCTAGGGGGATGTTGGGGTGTATTAGTAGGGGTATCACAAGTTGGAAGAGGGAGATAATAATCCCTCTTTACAAGACACTGGTTAGGCCCCATCTGGAGTACTGCGTGCAGTACTGCAGGCCACACCTTCACAAGGACATTAACCAAATTGAGGGAGTCCAGAGAAGGGCAACCAAAATGGTGCAGGGAGTGCATCAGAAAACATATGAGGACAGATTAATGGAGCTCAATATGTGTACCCTGGCGCCAAAGAGGGAGAGAGGTGATATGATCGAAACATTCAAACACCTTAAGGTCATTACCAAGGTGAAAGAGTCTAACATGTTTTGATGAAAGAAAAATAGTAGGACAAGAGGACACAGCATGAGATTAGAGGGAGGCCAATTAGGGGTAATGTGAGGAAGTTCTTTTTCACAGAAAGGGTGGTGGATGCATGGAATGGCCTACCTCAGGAAGTGGTGAATATGAATACAGTGCAGGGCTTCAAACAGGCATGGGATAGGCATAAGGGAGCAATATGGACAACTGTGAATAGCTAGGCCATTGACAGAGCAAAGGCCGATGTGGCACATTCATAACGTAGAAAAAGAAATGGGCAGACTGGATGGGCCTTGCGGTCCTTATCTGCCATCATCTTCTATGTTTCTATGTTTCTAACATCTGAAGAGGAGGCAGGCCAAGATACACACAGTCAATCCACTCTACTACCTGCACTCAAGGGCTGGAATGCAGCCAACACATTGGGAACATAAAAGCTGTGTACTGCACAATGACAGCAACTAAGGTGAGGGCAGGGGAGACAGCTCCCACTGATTATGGTCAACTCATGCCAGAAACACCAGCACTCCCATGCAGATCCTTACATATGCACCTGATACTGGTGCACACACAAACACACCCTGGCTGTCTAGAAAGGCTTCCCTCAGTTTTTATTGTTTCTCTGTTTCTTCTTCTCATCCTAATGCACATCCTTGAGTTGATGTGGGATCCCTTCCTGCTGCCCCTGGCATGAATCTGTCCTCCAATGCCCACAAGATGCCAAAGGGAACAATGGAGGAACCACACACTGCATGAAACATAGAGAAATAGAAACACAGAATCTGACGGAATGTAAGGATCACTTGTCCCATCCAGTCTGCTATTTCTCCCTACCTAGACTATTACATTAGACTGATTCCCTTGTGCTTGTCAAATGCATTCTTGCATGCCATCACAGTTTTGGCCCCCACCACCTCTGCTGGAAGGCTGTTCCAGGAATACACCACTCTTTCTGTGAAGAATTACTTTCTCACATCTCTTCTGACTCTACCTCTGTCCAGCATCATCGTATGTCCCCTTGTTCTTGACCATGTTTTCTTCTCAAAAATACTCCTTCTTTGTACCGTGTTTACCCCCATGAGGTATTAAAATGTCTCTATCGTATTTACACTCTCCCTCCTCTGTTCCATGATGTACACATTGAGGTCCTTTAGTCTCTCCTCATGTGGCTTTTAATGCAGACCCTGCACCATTTTAGTTGCCCTCCTCTGGACTGCCTTTACTCTTTCTATGTCCTTCCTGAGATGCTGTCTCTAGAAGGGGTCTTACCAGCAATCTATACAGAGGCAATACCAGCTCCCTCTATCTGCTGATGCTACCCCCTACCTTTGTTCCCCAGCGTTCCACTTGCTCTCCCTACTACCTTGACTCTCTGCCTGGTCACCTTTAGGTAATCTGATATGATTACCCCCAGGTGTCTTTCCTGCTTGGAGGTCATCAATACCATTCCACTCATTTTGTACTCTGCCCCTGGGTTTCTGTGTCCTAAGTGAATTATTCTGCACTTGTTCACTTTGAAACCCAGCTGCCATACCCTTGACCATTCCTATAGTTTCTCAGGTATCTGCTCATCCTTTCCACCCCTCGTGGCGTGTCCACCCTACTGCATATTTTGGTGTCATCCACAAGGAAGCATACCTTCCATTCTATCTCCTCTGCAATGTCACTTATAAAGACATTGAACAGGACCAGTCCCAGCACTGATAGCTGAGGTAACACACTGGTCACTCTCCATTCCTTGCAGTGAACTCCATTTACAACAATACTTTGTTTCCTATCCCCTAACCAATTTCTTATCCAGTTTACCACCTCTGGATCCATTCCTAAACCACTCAGCTGGCTTACTGGTCTCCTATGTGGAACAGTGTAGAACGCCTTACTGAAATCCAGGTAGGCCATGTCCACTGCTCCACCCTGATCGAGTTCCTTGATCACCCATTCAAAGAAATCTATCAGATTCATTTGACATGACCTTCTCCTTGCAAAACCATGCTGCCTTGATCTTGAAACTGACTGGATTGTTCCCAGCACCAATGTCAGGCTGACAGGTCTAAAATTGCCAGCCTCCTCCCTGCTAACACTTTGTGTAGTGGGACTACATCCGCCCTCCTCCAGTCCTCTGGAACCTGTTTCCAGTGAGTTGTTAAATAGAACTGTCAGAGGTGCAGCCAGTATTTCCCTGAGCTCCATCAGTACCCTTGGATGCACCCCATCTGGCACCATTGTTTTGTCCACCTTCAAATTATCAAGTCCATTCAGGACTGTCTCCTCCAAAAAAGGACCAGTGTCCACCTCCCACCCTCCAAAGCTTTTTGTTACTTTTTTGTTGACTCTCTCTTTCTCCTTCCTCTGTGAACACTGAACAAAAGTATTTGTTCAGGGTGTCTGCCTTTTCCTGGTCTCCCTCTGCACAGTCCCACACTTCTCTTTTTAACCTTACAATCCTACTCCTGGTCTTCCTCTTTTCACTTATATATCTAAAAAATGTCTTGCTCCCTTTCATTACCTCCTGTTCTATTCTCTGTTTAGTTTGCACTTTTGCACCCCTTACTGCTTTCCCTGCTTTCTGCTGTTTCCTCAATACACCTCCCTATCCCCCTCCCTCTGAGTTTCCTGATACCTTCTGAATGCTACCCTTTTAGCTTTTACCTTTTTAGCCACCTCTTTGAAGAAACATAGTGGTCTCTTTTCCTTTTGCCTTTGTTCACTTGTTTGACACAGAAATTTGTTGCCTTTACTATGCTCCCTTTATCTTCACCCACTGTTTCTCCACCTCACCCATGTCACCCACCCCTTCTAGGCCATCCCCGAGGCATTCGCCCATATTTTTAAAATCTGCCCTCCTGAAGTTCAGGACCCTCACCCACGTGTGATTTGATTCTGCAGCCATGCTTATATTGAATAACACCTTATGGTGGTCACTGGTCCTCAGGTGGCCTCCCACCTTGACGTCTGCAACACCGTCCCTGTTAATGAGTACCAGGTTCAGTATTGACCCATCCTGATTGGGTTCAATGACTAATTGCCTGAGGAATGCCACCTTCAAAGAGTCCAGGATGTCCCTGCTTCTAGCTGAAGCTGCTGCTGGGAAGCTCCAATCCACCTCCGGCAGGTTGAAGTCCTGCATCAGCAGTACCTCCCCCTTTTCTGCCATCTTGCCAATGGCTTCTACCAGTACCTTATCTATTTTCTCCATCTGTGATGGAGGTCTGTAGAGCACTCCAGTGTGAATAGTCCTCCAATCCACATCTCCAGGGAGACACACAGTACCTCTGCCTCCCACTGTATTCTCTGTATATCTGTGACTTTTATACTTTTCCTCAAATAAAGCACTAGACCTCCTCCTTTTCTTCTTATCAGGTCCTTCCTGAACAGAGTATAACCTGGTATGGCCATGTCCCAGTCATGGTTTTAAGTGAACCATGGCTCAGTAATGGCCTCAATATCCAGGTTGGATTCTGCCATGATGGCCTTTAGGTCTGCAGTCTTATATCCTAGACTTCTAGCCTTTGCAAACATGGCCATCCAGAATTTGATTCCACTCTGCTTGTTGCCCCCCTTTTTTCCTTTTTGCCTTCCCTAATTCCCACCTCTCTTTTTAATGCTCATGTTCCTTTCCCCCTTTATCTCTACCAACCTGCTCCCTTTATTAATTTGCACCCTAGAGGATTCCTCTCCCCTCAGGTTCTCCTTACCCTCTACTTCAGCCTGTGGGGGGAAACCATTTCTGACTCCCTGATTCCTTCTGTCGTCCCCCTTGGATAGTTTAAACATTCATTAAAGTAACATTTAACCTGTCCCCAGAGGACTGTGGTTCCTCTCCCAGATGGATGCAGGATATCACCTCTGTATAGGCCCTTATTCTCTCAAGTAGGTCCCCCATCCCCAATATAGGTGAGCCATTCTTCTTTGCACCATTATTTCAGCCATGAGTTAAAGTTCCTGCAGCAGAGTTCGATCTCTTGCCCTTGTCATGAAGAGGGACAAGTTATATTAATTTATTTGTTTATTTATTTATTGTTTCTTTTTCCTACCCATCGCTCATATCAACCATGGAATGTATAAGAGTGCAGGACAACGAGGAGGGGCCACTAGTAACAAAGAACCACTAATGGGTAATGAAAACAATTGCCTGGTTGGAGCTCACCCAACTCATGATGCCTCCTTATTGTGGGTATATAGGGGGCAAGAAGCACCCACTACATACATGGAAAAAAAATAACTGGTGCTATATAGCTACAAAACTCACAGTGGCCAGCTGTGGCCTTCCAACCTACCTCAATTGAAAATGGAATTGTGATGGCAGGCAGGTGAGGGAGCCCTGATGTGTTTTGCTCACTGACTGCCACACTCAAACAACTATTCCTTCCACTTGGAGTGCAGTAGTACTCTGTAGGTATGAGGGTGTACCTACAAGCCATGGGGGGAGGGTGGAAAACTATGCAACATAGTTTGAATTTTGCATATTAACGGTGGTACTCAGGATATACATTACATGGTGTTTTGTATCTTAAATATCCACTTATTTCTTACAATTAGTTATGGTGACAACTCATCACTAAATTCAAGCAAAGAAGGTGTTAAATGGCAGGGAAATGGGAGAAATCTCAGTGGTGAGCTCTTCACCATTGCCACTCGACTGGGCCAATACCTGCACCACTACTGTTATGATACCTCATTTACAATATGGCCCAAACTAGCATGCTCTGTGTCTCATAGAACATATAGGGTCTACACAGCCCAGTGAAATGGAAAGCATTTCTCACCCAACTGTGCAGACAGCGGGACATGATGGCCATACTTCAAGAAACACACCTGACCACAGATAAGGCCTCTCAACTGAAAAAGGAGAGGGTAGGGCAGGAAGTAAATGCAACCTTCTCATGCTGGAAATGAGGAGTCTCCATCCTAATCCATAAAAAACTGCAATGGCAATTCTCCCACCAAAAGCTAACTGGGAGGAGAGGAGTGTACTAGCATCAGTCAAGATTCTGGAGTTGGAGCTGTTCACTGGGGGCATATATGGTCCAAATGATACTGACTCACAATTCTATACCAGCTCTGCACACACTCTAAATTTAAATTACCTATTAAGAATGCACTTTTTGTCCTCCACAATTTGCGTTTGCCCACAGGCTGCTAGCATGGCTGCACCTCCCTTGCTGCCCCTCCTTTGCCCCCCATCCCAGTGTTTTGCTCTCCACTCCCACTCTAAATACTATTGTTATTCCTATTCTTGAATGATGGAGCAACCTTACCCTGTTTACTTAAATGTTATATACCTTGGTATGCTCAATTGTTGCGGTACTCTCTATCTGGTACTGTTTACCTTATATTTTCTCTGTTAGCTTGACCTACACTAGATTCCCTGTTATGTTCCCTGTATGATTCACACTGTTCTCTCACTGTATTTTACACTGTTTGTGCCAGTTTCTGACATGGGTTATGCCCTAAAAAGGTCTTCAGATCAGTGCACCAACCCAGTTACCAAATGAAGAAATAAATAAAAAAGTGACTTCAACACTAACCACCAACCTATTATGCTAAGAGGTGAGTTTAATTCCCTCTTCGACAATATGCTGGACAAATCAACCATTGCTATGAGCACCCCCTCAGCAGCCCAATGAGTGCTAGCAGTCTTGCAGGAAAAATTTGCCCAGTGAGACAAATGGCATCTCTTTCAACCCACTGATGGAGACTTCTCCTTCTTCTCCTCTGTAAACAACTCATACAGTAAAATAGACTACTGGTTTCTCTCTCTCTCTGCCTAATGCAAGTGACATATCAAGTGAGCATCAGAAATCTAGTTCTATTCAATCATGCCCCAGTGCAGATCACAACTGCTATCTCCCCTACCCAACCAAAATCCTCACATGGAGGCTTGACCTATTCCTGCTCAAAGACATTGAGTTCTTCTCCTTAGTAATAAAAGAAATCAAATTCTACTTTAAACTGAATGCCTCTCCTGAGGTATTGCTGTCAGCTATATGGGAGGCCTACAAAGCATACATCAGAGGAATCATCATTAGCTATGCCTCCAACAGGCAGAAGAGGAGGAAAAGGGAAGAAACAGATCTGCAATGAGATCTAGCTGCAACATGAAATACAAAAGCAGAGCCAATACTTCCAGCACCAATATAAGGGCAATGCTTAATCCAAAATACCAGCTACACGCTCTTCTGTCTAGAAAAATTGAGCTTTCTAGCTAAAACACAAATATGTGGGAAGTGTGGAGAGTGATAGGAAGCTATTAGCCACAGGCTTAGAGTATCCCAAGTAAAGTGACACATTACTACTCTCTGAGACACCAAAGGTAATGTACTTCAGTTGTCTCATACCATCAATGCCAGAATGAAGGACTTTTATGCTGGCTTGTATTCCTCCAAAGACCCTCTGCAGAGGGCATTGTAGCAAACTTCCTTTACCAGCTGCTGATACCCTCCCTGGACTATGACCAGCAATGATCCTTAGGAAAGTCAGCCACTGAGCTAGAAGTCAGAACACCAGTTAAGGAATTGGCACCATCCAAGGCATCAGGAGATGGCAGCATACTGATTGAATTGTACCAGTCCATGCCAGAGACAGTTGCTCACCACTTGCATCAGATGTATGACAGTGCATTTGAATATTGTGAATGGAGCCACCATTACAGTGCTGCCCAAGATAGACAAAGATGCTACATTATGCTCTAATTATGGGCCCATCTCCATGCTCAACGTGGACTTTAAAAGTACTGGCTAAAATTCTGGTTACAAGACTTGATGGTCTTCTCACCTGCTGATTCACTCAACACAAGCTAGTTTCATTGAAAGCAAGTTTCAATGGGACCATATGAGATCTTTATTCATGATTATGAGGACAGCTCAGAATTTCCCAACAGGAAGCAGTGGACGTCTCCATAGACTTTGAAAAGGCCTTAAACTCATTCAACTGGGCCTTTCTAGAAGCGGTGTTGCACCACTTTGGATGCAGCTCGAATTTCCTCAAATGGGTACGTCTCATATATAAAGACCCAACAGCCAGTGTAGCCACCAATGGTATGATCTCCCCCCATTTCTGACTACAAAAAGGCTCAAGAAAAGGGTATCCCCTGACACCACTGTTTTTCCTGTTGTCACCAAGCCACTCACCATTGCCACCAGATCACATGTCAAAATCACAGGGGTCCAGGTAGGTCAGGACTCCTACTCAACCCTACTGTATGCAGATGGCCACTTCATCTTGCTTATATCCCCAGCCTCCTCGGTACCAGCACTCCTGCAGTTGTTACAGCAATTTACTGAGCTATTGGGACTTCAGGTAAACAAATCCAAAACACAAATGATTCCCATAAGTAACAAGTGCAACCCCCTCCCTTTCATGCAACATGGTCTGACATGGTCAGAAAAAGGCCTCACCTACTTAGGGCTCAAAATTTACACAAACATTCAATCAATCCCCCAGATGAGCTTTGCCCTACTACTCTGAGCCTAGCCTTGAATATGGACTGCAGCCACTGCCAAACACTACAACTCTCCCTCGCTGGGAAAATATGTGCACAGACAAAGGATACATCAATCAAACTGTTGTCTCTGGTAAGATATTTCTTGCTTGCCATTGGTAACTGCTGGTTTGAAAAAAAAATACAAACTCTTCTACTCCTTCCATTGGAAAGGCAAACCTCCATGGTACAGCTGAATAAACACCCTGGACACAGGATGGATGGGGGCTCCCATGGATCAAAGGGTACCACCTGGCCTTCTTGGGCATGCAGATTCTTCAATGGTTCGGGATGATATGGAGTACCCCCCCATGGGTCTGCATGGAACACCATCTGATGAGGAACTGTTCATTAAGTACCTCATTATATGATCTACCTCAAGGAGCCAGCAACCGCCCCACCATGATGCCTCTTTTTCAGAGTGGAGGACACAAGGCAGGATGATTCATTCAGATCTTACACCTGTCATATTAATGCCCCTCTGTGGTAACCACAAGCTCCTGGTGGACAACAAACCCCTGTTCTGGGCGGGATGGAAAAGAAAAGGGATCCACAGGGTCTAGGATCCCCTAATCCCCCACATCCATCAGTTCCAATTTTGTGAATTTCTGTGAAAGAAATGCAACTTATTGAGGGCAGATAATTGGAAACTTCTCTAACTCTGCAGCACCCGGCAACACATGTTAGGCATGATGCCCCCCTCTGAGTACATCCCTGGCCTCATCCCCAGCAGCCTGATTGCAACTCTCTAAAGGTCAAGCTGGCACTATATACCAAACCATAAGAAGAGCCTAGCTGCTGCAGACCCTAGCAGTGTAAACTCTCTGAAAAAAGGAGCTGGGCACTCAGCTTTCACCATCACAATGGACAGTGTTGGTTGAATGGTCACTCTTCATGTAGAGATACCAGAAGCCACCTTATCCAAAACAATGTCCTGCATTATTAGTACAGAACACCATAGGCACTGCACAAAATGGGTCTGTCACCCTGGCTAACTGCTGGCAATGCAAGACCCCTGAGGGGTCACTAACTCATGTCATGTGGGACTGCTAAACTCTCACAAGCTTCTGGCAAGGAGTCTACACTACTTGCAAAGAGACCCTGGGCTGTACCCTCCCCTTCTTCCCACTTCTCTATATCCTTGGATTACCAGTGGACACCCTCCCACTCCAACACTTCCAGGGTTGCTGGTTGGGGGCAGTAGCTATCAAAGTGAAATGCCTCATCCTACAAAGATGGAGAAATACTGAAACTACCTCTGTGCTAAACTGGAACCGTGTAGAAACCTTTGCCAATCATAAGCGCCTGAGCCATATGGCCATAGGGAAATACCATGAATACAAACAAATGTGGGACCCTTATATATGGTGCTTAACAGCCCTGTAACCCAGAGCATCAGGTGAGGCCTCCTAGCTGGTCTAGAATAACCTTCCATGAAGGATACTAACATCCACAAGGGAAGTGCCATATCTTCCCCCTCTTTCCCTTTCCTACCCCTTCATCTTTTCTGACAATATCACCTTCATTACAAATATATTTGATACTATGTTGATGCCCTAATGCTTGCCTAACACAACACTAATTGTTGCCTTATAACCATGTAAAGTCACCAGACTGTTTAGTGATTAATACAGATTATTGATGTCTATGTCTTTCTGTTCTAGAATGTAGCCACACTGTGGGACAGTCACAGAAATGTATACTTTCATCTTGCATGCATATAGGAAATGTATGTGAAGGTATAGTTTAAAAAACAATAGTAAACTACTAATCATATATCTGAATATGCTTACAAGTGTGTACTGCAAAAGTGTCCTTCATAGACTGTATTCTCTGCTTTTTTTCTAATCTGAAAACTCAATAAAACTTTTAACTGAAAATAAACAGCTCAGCAAATTACAGGATACAGGCAGCAATTGAATTAGGAAATAATGAGAACAGTTCTGGATGCTTCTCCCAATGCTCACATTTTGCTGGTTTGACACAACAGACTCCAACTGTTGTATGTGTCACAGGGAAACAGCTAAATATAAATGCCACCCCCATTCAGCATCATAGTGTTGAAGTTGCACCACTATAGTTAGGGTTGAGTATGCTGTTTAATGTCAAACCAAATCTTTCTACTTTAGTAACTTTGCAACCTTTTGAAGGATTTTAAGACAATTTTGCATGCACTGTTGGAAACATAAGGTCTCTTGATATGCCAGGTTTTTCCATTTGGATGTGCGGATTCCAAGATCTGGACAGTACAAAACATGTAAAAATCTTTTTTTTTTCCCCCAGTTTTTTTCACCCCTAAGCGCCCAGATGGTTTGGAATTTTGGTGTGAAATTCTCAGGTTAGAAAGGGTTTGGCTCACAACAGTGTCTTTAGCTGGATTTGTGAAAAAAAATAATAATCCTTTCCAGAGCTATAAGGATTTGAAATTTTGGTTCTGAGCATGCTCAGTAGTCATATAAAGATAGATGTTTGGAAAAAAAAATAACTTGGCCATATGAATATAGGAGGCCAATTCTTTTTTGTGAGGATAAAATCCTTTTTCATATGGCTGCCACTTTCTTTTCTGTTTAAACTTACAATCATTCAAAGTGCGGAAAGATTTCTTTTTTTTATATTATTTACTTATTTTTTGAGAACATACATTTACAGTACTGTATGCAGGATATATACTAGTCCATTTCAAAAGAAAAGGCAATATTGAGTAATATTTGAAAACAAATTAACAAGCACTTACCGCTTAGCACCATAAACTTATTTCTTCAAGTCTTTTTAACATTCACATTCATACTCTTATTTGTTCTCCACATTTAATACAGTACTAAATAACAATCATTCAAACAGGCAGCCTGCCAAAGAGCACATTATAAACCAAATAATTCAGTAATTAAATAATTTTCCACTTAACCTATTTCATCAACATCCTCAAGCACAATTTGTGACATTTCTTTTTCAGAAGGAGTCGGGGACTCTCCATTCCCTGGTGATTCCGACTCATATTGAGCTTTAAGAAATTCAACAAGCTGGTCAATCTCGAAAAAGATATATTGGTTCCCCTGAAATTTAATCCTAACCTTTGCAGGTGCCAAAAGTTGGAAAGTCCCTCCCATCTCTAACACTTCCTGCCGATAATTCAAAAATGCCCTCCTTCTTTGTTGTGTTTGAAAAGAAAAATCAGGATATATATAAAAACACTGAGATTTATAAAGAAGCAGGCCTTTTACTCTAGAGAGTTTAACCAAACAGTCCCAATCAGATTCAAAGGCGAAACTCAGAAGGATTGAGTTTTTTACAGTAGCATTCACTTTGCTAGCATTCACTTTGTCAACCTGTTCTGGTAGGGCAGATCTTGCAGCTTTAATAATCCTATAGGCATTAGTGACAAATGGTAAATTCTCCAATGGAAGATCAAAAACTGATACAAAAATATCTTTAAGAAGGTCCCTTACTGAATCAAATTCCAAATCCAAGCTTTCTGGCAGTCCGACTATCCATAGATTCTTATACCTCAGTTGGTTCTCCAGGGTTTCAATTTTCAGATGCATATGGTAGGTTTCTTTAATTAGTGCTGCATTTGTTGCTTCCAACATTATAAGCTTACTTTCTTGCTTGTCTAGCTTCTCCCCATTCAGGGCAATATTCCTCTGATTCTCTGTAGCCATTTCATTGGTAGATTTAACCTCTTTTTGTATGAAGTCCAATTTGGCATTGAATGCATCCTGCTTGCGCTCCTGCCTCTCCAAAGCCGCAAGAACGTGATTGGTGCCCCAGTGCAGATCACAACTGCTATATCCCTTCCCCAAAGTTTCAATAGTGTAGCTTGTATGGCTTGATTGAAATCCAGCTAAGCTAGGGGATGCCTGTTGAGGTGCCATAGCTTTACTTGCGATAATATCAGACTCCACACTAAGCTTCAGGGATTTCTGATCCAGAACATTTAGGGTATCCACAAAAATAGTGTTCTGAATAGGCAGGCTTTCCTCAGTAACAACATATGTAGAAGAAACTAGCTCCAGACCGGTCCCCGCAAATTACAAACCACCAACCGGGCTGATCAATGGCTGTAGTAGTCACTTCTCAAGTGGTTGAATGTTTGGTGAGGCAAACTTCTTGCTAAAAGATGAGGTAGGTCTATCTTTGCATTCCTCTCTCTTATTGGCCATATGTGCAGCCAGAAGTACCATAGGAGAATGCAGGTTTTTACGCTATGTCGGAGCTCCTCACGGTGCATCTAAGAGCTAGGATGCCATATTGTCTGTGTCTTAAACAGGTTTAATGCACATCAAATAATGTCTTTTTTAAAAATAAAAAAACACACAAACACCTGAACCTAGGTAAATGGGACCGTTTAGCTAGATTCTGGTGCTTTTTTAAAGAAGTTGCCAGAAATATGTTTTCTGGGCACGCAAAATATAGTGTGCCCAGTTTAGTAAGAGGAGTTATCAACCCACATTCTCTGTATAAGAACAATGCTGTGAGATGCAGTGAGAGCAGTGAGATACCATTTCCATGGTGTCTAGTGGTGCCCCCCCATTGCCATCCCTTGATGTGTGCAATGTTGTCCTGGTGTCAAGTGGCACTCCCTTCCCCTCCCTCTGATTTCTGTCCCCATAAGGTACTTGTCTTTTCCTGGTGCCAAGTGGCATACTCACACTCCATTTGCAGTCCCCGTAATGTGCTTGTCTTTCCCTTGTGCCTAGTGGTGACCCCTATTGCCATCCCTTGATGTATGTAATGTTGCCCTGGTGTCTAGTTGCACTCCCTTCCTTCTGATTTCTCTTTGTAGAAGTATGGTTATAATAACAGACACCAAGGCAGTAATTTAGTGCTTAAAAAATGCAAATACTGCATTTGTCAATTTATTTGACACAAAACAAAATTAAAAAAAAGATATTTACAGAATGAAAAAGAGTGTTTGTCCATCACACCACAAAACAACAGGAAATATTTCTTCTCAGGACTCCTGAAATTCATTAAATATCCAATAACTGCGAATAGTGTGCAAGCTCTCACACTCAGCTTCTTCTTTTACTGGGGTCAAGAACAACTGACCTACCTATCTACTTCATAGCCACTAGTGGTGGGTTTATATAGCAGAACTAGGGGTGACATTACAGATGGGTGACCCATCATTAAATATAATAACTGCCTATCTTACTCCCACCCCATTGTGACTCCTTAAATATTCTGTACATTGTTGCAGGCTAAAGGGCTTTACATCAATACATACCAAAATACAACGTTCAGGTCTGTAGGACCACTAAAAGCCTTAATTGTATGGCCACAGTTAATTTTAGGGGCTAAGTTCCTCCCATCAAGAAGTGGCATCACAGGTTAGGCTGCCATAAAATCTGCCATTGTTTGAGCTGCCAGCCCTATAGTAGGGCATCTGAACATCCAGGCTCCATACAGGTAATTACATGATTATTAACATTGTAATACCTCCTTTTATTTCACAGGCATCTCTGAGTTGGCTAGGGGAAGAGAAGCCTAAGGGTGCACTCCTTAACTTCTTTCTCTTGCCAGCTCAGGAGGCCTGGAAATGTCACTGTGTCTATTTTATTTCTCAGCAGCATTTTATTTATTTAATTATAAATCCTTTTTATAGGGCTCTTCCTCCTGCAGCATTTATCTAACTGCACTGTCTATGCCTATGCAGGGGCTCTTTATCATTACTTCTCTGAGCCTCTGCCAAAACCAGCATCTATTTTCATTGACCCGATGGCTGAAATATCAGCCATCAGTTACACATTTCATTTGGGCCTTATATTGCCTATTTTCTCATTTCCAACCTTTGGCCCCTTTTATTTACTCAAGCAGCCCCAGTTACAACATCTATGGGGCTGCATTATCTTCCAGGGCATATTTCATTTGTTTTGGGATATGATGGGGCTTCTCTGTCTAGTTGCTCATTGTGTCCCCTATTCGGCAATGCTTTTGATCTTTGCCACTCTTGCAACATCTGCCTACACTTTGAAGCATCTCTCTGCTCCGAAGCACACTTCCTGCTCTGAACAAGGAGCTTGTTTCTCACCACATCTTGTGGAGGTAGGGCATGGAGCATATTGCTCTGAAAAATAAGTGGATACATTGTCACATATTGCGACAGGAACCACATCAGCTAGCAGCTGCAGCCATCACTGCCTCACTAGTGGGTGCCACAGGACAGCAGTTCATTCTTCTTTGGGGCACAAGTGAATGAACATCTAGTGCTATGTGCAATAAAGATATTATATATTTAGATAACATTTCTAAGTGCTTCCAGCACTTCATGTGCACAATAAGAGGGTTGTATAGGCAATAAGGGATAGTTAGGATTAAGAATGTCAGGTTGGCCACCCTGACATGAAAAAACAGGAAAATAAAGATAGAAAAAGGAGACAGAAAAGAGTGAGAGAAATAAAGGAGGGGTGCACATCTTTATTAATACATTTCTTGAGGAAACTTTATTATAACAGGGGCACCCTGTTACACTGTCACCATAATGTACTTGCCTTTCCCTCATGCCTAGTGGCACACCCACCTTCCAATTGCTGTCCCCATATTGTACTTGTCTTTCCCTGGTGCCTAGGGGCACCCTCCATCTACCAATTGCAGCCCCAGTAATTTAAATTGTCTTTCCCTGTTGTGTAGTGGCACCCGACCATCCACTGATTGATGTCCCCATAATGTATTAGTCTTTCCCTGGTTTCTAGTGGCACCCTCCACCTTCCGATCACCATCCCTTAATGTATTTGCCTTTTGTTGGTGTCTAGTAGTACCCCCACCACCCTTTGATTACCTTTCTCATAATATTTCTTCTTTCCCTGGTGTCTAGTGGAACCCCCCATCACTTGCCAACCCTGTAATATTTTTTTTTTCTTTCCTTGGAGTCTAGTGGCACTCCACTCTCCAATCACAGTCCCCATAATTTGTGTGTCTTTTTCTGGTGTCTAGTGGCACCCCTCACCTTCCGATTACCATCCTGGTCTGAAATAAAGGAAAAAGTCCCTTTATGTTGTTTTTTAAACCTTAAATAAAAGAAAATGGGCCCTCACTGATCTAACATTCCCACTCTCACCTCCCACTTGTCATCCACCACCTCACGCCCCCAGTACATCCCCAGCCTCCCTCACTCACCTGAACAGGTCATAGGGTAAAGATCCACTCTCTGATTGAAGACTTGTCTTGCTGCTGGAACCATGGACTGCAATATGAGAAACTAAAGTAAGTGTGATTCAATGTATTTTAAAGGGGTTTTGAACTTTGATGCATAACTTTGTCATATTTGCATATTTTTATCCTAAATTTTCAAAATGGCCTTTCTGGGACTCCACCTCATGACCAATGGTGGTGAAATTATGCAAATCAAGCCTGAAAGGTGATTTAGTGGTCACTTGGCATAATTGCATTTAAGCGGGATTTGCAAATTTTCACAACCCTTGTTCATGAGATGGGATTATAAAAAGGCTATATAGAAAATTTGGGGGTCAAAATAAGTAAAACTGGCAACGTTATGTGTATACATTGAAATGTTCCTATCCTCGCTCATAACTTTGGTAATTTTAAATATCTTGACCCCAAATTTTCAAGATAACCATTTTTCACATCACCTCACGAACGTGACAGTTGTCAGCTTTAAATCCTGGTCAAAATGTGTTTTCATACCTGTGGCCTGGAATGACGTTTCGATGCCACAGAATCATGTTTCACAGGAATTTGATAATTGTCACTACCAGATTCATGAGGTGGGGTAATAAGAAGGCTATGCTGACAATTTGGTGTACAAATACAATAAAATATCCAGGATATAAGTGAGTGTTGCAGTTTTTCAATGTTAACTCATAACTTCACTAATTTTCACTATTTTTACTAAACACTTTCAAAATAGCCATTTTTCCACACCACCTCATAAATATAACATGTCATTTTTTAAATCCTGGATGAGATGTGTTTTTTCACTCCTGATGTGAAATGACAATTCAGCTAGTATACTATAAATGGTACATGTCGTGATTTGAAGGCAAATCATAAAATGAGTATCCTGAAAATTTAGGGTCACAATTGAAAAAAAATATATATATATATAATTATATCTGCCCAGTAGAGTAGGCATAGTTAGGGTTTCACGGCCACATCTATGATAAACCACACATTTTTTTACTTTAATAAATTTGCAACTGTGTGTCTCATTCACCTGAAATATGGCATGCACATTGTCATACTATAGGTCTCTGAATATGGAAATGTTCATTCCAGGCAGAGTTTTGGTTCCAGAGCTACGATGAGTAAAAAAGTATGAACAATCCTCAATGTTTGTGAATTCTTTGCTCATTTACACAGCCTGAATGCTTTTTCTGTCTGGTCTCAAATTCTCAGGGTATATGGAGACTGGGTCAGGGATGAGCATTTTGAATATTTAGTGAAAAAAAATATTAATCCATTCAAAAGTTATAAAAGTTTAAAGTTTCCCACTATATTCTATGGGGGAAAATATATGTTCCACATGAAAGCAACTGGTACGGTCACAAAAGCACCTTTTTCTGTCACATATGCCCTCAGTAGTGTTGCGCCACCACCATCTTGTTTTCAGTTAGTGGTGGAGAAAAAACAGCACAGCTTAAAAGCTAGCACCCCTAGGCGAACACCAACTGTTGTGTTTACCTAAATGGGGTCCTAGGAACAGCATCCATGCATCAGAATTTTGAAATAATACACAGAAATATGTTTTGTTCTGATCAGGCCATTTATGCTGTCACAAATACAAGCACAACACTTTTGCAAATTTGTGAAAGTATCACAAAGTACTTTTGCATTTTGCAAAACTTTTGCATTTTGTGACAGTACTCTCCCCAAAATCACGGTTTCTTTGTCACCTCACTGCACTACACGGTTTGGGATTTTGGGCTAAAATTTGCAGGATGGCAAGCCTTTGTAACACAGATATGCCTTTTGGTGGTTTGGAGAAAACATTTCAATCTGTTCCATAGTTACAGCACTATGCATTTGTGAATTTGTCCCATAGGTTAACATTGGTGCATCCGCCAAAAGCACAGTTTCTTTGTCACCTCACTGCCACTTCACAGTTTGGAGTTTTGGGCTGAAATTTGCAGGATAGCAAGTCTTTGCACCACTGATGAGCTGTTTGCTAGAATGGTGAAAAAAATGACACTGTTTGGAGAGTTACAGCACTCTGAATTTGCAAATTTTCCCATAGAATTACATTGTGGTGGCTGCAGCACCTTTCTTTGCCTATATCTCGAAAACAGTTTGAAATACTGATTTTTTGCTAAGTGGCGCTAAGCATGTGTGGAGGTAGCTAGGTCATGAATATGACTATGAAAGTAACTATGGTTACTGAGATATTTCCAAATAAACATTATGAGGGTTGCTTGGAATGCTTCTAGGCCTGTGCTATGTGTCTGTACTTATGTGTACTTGAGAGCTCAGGGCCCAGAGGGACCATGCTCCCACCTGTGCATGCTATTTATGCTAAACTGGGAGTACAGGTCTCTCCTACGCTATGTCTCTACACTCATGGATAAGTTGGAAAGCAGGGCCCAGAATGCCCATGCTCCCTTGTATGGACACCATTTTGCAAACCTGATGACATACTTTTGTGTGGGTGGGAGCATAGGGCCTGAGTGCCCACTCTCCAATCTATGGATACTATTTTGCAAACCTGAGGACGTAGTTATGGTTGAGTGGGAGTGCAAGGCCTAGAGGGCCCATGCTTCTATCTATAGATAACATTTTGGAAACATGAAGAAATAGTTATCGGTGGGTGGGAATGCAGAGCCCATATGGCCCATGTTCCCATGTATGGATACCATTTTACAAACCTGAGGACATACTTACGGGTGGGTGGAAGTGCAGGGTCCAGAGGGCCCATGCTCCAACCTATGGATTCCATTTTGCTAAACTGAGAGCACAGTTATGGATGCATGGGAGGGCAGGGCCCAGAAAGTCCATTCTCCCACTTATGGATTCCATATGAGTAACATTTCACTTTCTCAAAAAGAAGGGAAATTCATTGCAAAAAACTCCATTAATGCATCAGTTGGGGTTGATTCCACACTGATAAAAGTGTGGAAATTCAACGTTAGGGTTACCAGCCTCTACCACCCATTGTCCCACCCCCACTCTCCACAAACCAAAAGGCATCAAAGTGTATGTTGGGATCAATGGGCCTAACTCTCACCCCATTCTCCAATGCTGTACAACCTCAGCTTGTTTACACATGAAATGGGGTGAGAGTTAAGATCAATGACCCCAACATACACCCCAACACCCATTGGTGTGTGGAGGGTGGGGCAGTAGGGTTGGTAACCCTAAAGTCACAGTTCCACACTTTTGTTGGTGTGGGATCACCCCTAACTGATGGATTAACAGAGTTTTTGCAATATATGTGTGTAGTGTGTATATATATATATATATATATATATATATATATATATATATATATATATATATATATATATATATATTAGGTGCAACATTTTAGTTAATGCATCAGTTAGATATGCCATGCCAAAAGTAGGGAAATAAGGCATTAGGATTTCAATGTAACTCCCCACCCCTCTCCAGTGGAGACCAGGAGGTGTCAGGTGGAGTGGGAGTGATGTTGTGGTCCCCAACCCTAACACTCACTCCATTCCATTTTAAAACAAGATGGGTGGCTATAGTATAGGAGAATGGGGTGAGTGTTAGGGTTAGTGACCCCAATGCTGCCCCTTCCCCGACACCTCCTGGTCTCTGCAGGGGCAGGGGTGAGGTGTTACATTGAAACCCTAACATCTCATTTCCCTGCTTTTGTCATAGCAACCATTACTGATGCATTAACAACTTTTTTGCAACTAATGTCCTTACTTTTTGAGATAGTATAATAGTATGTTTATTTTACTGTGGGAGCGCAGGGTCCTTCAAACAATGTGCTCCTATCACTACACAAACACGCATATGTTTGCAGTACTGTAAGTGTCTTTAGGGGTGGGAGCACAGGGTCCTTAGGACCCTGCGCTCCCACAGCACCTCAGGTAGCAGCACACTACCCCATAGACCCTGTGCTACAACATGCACTATGACATCATTAAGGGTGGGAGAGCAGGGTCCTTCAAACCCTGCACTCCCACATTGTCTGAGGCACCACCACAGTGCCCCACAGGCCCTGTGCTACAATGTCTTTAGGGGCAAGGGCACAGGGTCCTTGGGACCCTGCTCTCCCACACTATCTCAGGAACCAGCACAGTGCCCCAACTGATCCTGTGGTAAAACATCTGTAGGGCAGGGAATGCATACTATTTAAAAAAAATATATTTTTTCATGAACTGTCAAATTCCTGTTTCGTGAGCTGTAAAAATCCTGTGCCCTCATGCAAAACAGGATTAGGGCCATCTGGTCAGGAACCCTAATCCTGTTTCATGAGCTGTCAAAATGTGAAACAGGATTTTGACAGTTTGTGAAACAGGATTTTGACAGCTCATGAAAGAGGATTAGGTTTGCCAGCCAAATGGCCCTAACCCTAATCCTGTTTCACATCACGACACAGGATTTTGACAGCTCACCAAACAGGAATCGTTTCACAAAACAGGGTTTTGACAGCTCATGAAAGAGAATCATTCTACTAAATCCTCTTTCACGAGCTGTCAAAATCCTGTTTTGCATACTGATTCCTGTTTTGTGAGCTGTCAAAATCCTACGTTATGATGCAAAACAGGATTAGGGTTATGGCAATCTGGTCCTCAACTCTGATCCTCTTTCATGAGCTATCAAAATCTTTGTTTTGTGAGCTGTCAGAATCTTGTTTCACATTGCAAAACAGGATCAGAAGTGAGTCATGAAACAGGAGTTTTTTTAATAAAAAATAAGCATTCTGAGGCCGCCAAAAACAAACTAAGGGCACGCAACGATAGAGGACATCCCTATGAGCAAAACATATACCTCCTTGACTACTTAGGACATCCCTAGGCAGTGTTATAATAGTTTGTTTATGCCAGAAATTAGAAAACAAGATGATGGCTCATGAAAAAGGAATGTTTTCTCATTTATTTATTTGTTTATTTACTGAATTTTGGTGAACCGGTAGGCCCACTGAGACTAGAAGTCCCTTTTTCAGGTGCAACCGGAGGAGGGGAATACAGATGGTAACCAACTGAAACTGAACCAGATTAAGTTGTTGGTGACATTTTTAGTGAATGAGAGAAATTTGGCCAGGACATTGGGGAAAATCCTCTACTGTACTGTAGGGGGAACCTTTGACTGCCTGAGGTCTGGCTGTTCATTCTCAGGCTGAGCACTAGAGGGAGGACATGTGGGCAGTTGGGGAGCTGGTCTCCTCCCCAACTGTGACTGAAAAAGAGATTGATGTCTTTTTTGATGCTATGAATGTACAGGAGATCACTAAGGAAAATGACATGGATGTCTCACCACATTCTACTGTGAAAGATACATTAGATCGGAATGTGATGCTTTTACTAGCAAAGGAGGTACATAGCCTTGATGCTCACACTGTAGAAGATTTGGAAGATTTGCTTAAAAAGGAGGAGGAATCCTTTTCCAAGTGTGGGAAGGAGCTCTGTGCAGTGCTTGTGAAGCACAAGACTTTAGTTTCCAAGGAGGCCAATGCCTTTGGCCAAAACAAGATGGCTCATGGTTGCCTAGCAGCACAGGGAATGACAAACTGTAATCTAGCGACTGCACAGACCCCAGTGAAAGGGAATGTGGTGTTTGCAATGCCAGATGGCCAGGACAAGGCCACCATAGTTTCCTTTTTCGGATAGCACATGGAAGTCGCCACCAAGAATGTTTAAAAAACCTGTGTCGCTGAAGAAATCTTGGGTGGACTGTGGATAAATCTTTAAAGGTGCAGGCTGGGTGTGGTTGCCTGATTCTGGAGGCTGGATGTCTGGATTTGCTCCCATTAGGATCACTGGGGTAAGCACTGCTATCCAGAATTATAGTGACTGTACACCGGCTTCTACTGTAGTTGGATACCTTTTAGACTCAGACTGTATTCATACTGAAAGTTCGGGGCAGGTTGGGCTTCCCAAGGACATTACTGACCCCCTTCAAATACTGAAGGAGCTGCAGCTCACTCAAAACCCTGTTTTAAATCTACCACCAGACTGTATGGATGTTGCTGATGCTGGTATACTGGGACAAGGAATTCCAGTACCTGCAGTAAACATTTCCACTGATAACATTTCTGGGACATATGAAAATCCAAATGCAGACCATGAGAGGCCAAGTGATGGCACTGACACCCACAATCAGCCCTCTCCAAGTTTTGGGAATAGACAACAACCTCGATCCTATGCTTCTTTTTTTCAGAAACAGGCCTATCCAGCTAAGAGACATAATGCTGTTAGAATCCTGTATAAAGGTTGGTTTAGAGTTGTTCCCCGATAGAGTTTATGTTGGGAAGACTTTATTAAAGGATAATTTGCACTTTCATGCTACAGAATTATATGCAATGATTCATGTGTCGGGAGAGGCCTCCTTTGATGTTAGTTTTAAATTAAATGGCAGTTTGGAAGCCTTTTGGGATAGGTATCAAAAGGTACAAAATGCAACTTTGTGGGCACCCTTTGAGGTGATCCCTTTGACCAAGCCCATGCACAAGACTATCATTGTCCTATTCTGAAACACGGGTGTTAGTGTGATGGACTTTGTTTTCTGGTTGAAGCAGCACTGCACAATTCTGGGGCATCCAGAAACCATCTTTGATTCAGAGAACATCTGGACTGGTGGTTGGAAGGTCACAATTATACTTAAATCTACTAAACAGGGCTTGCTGCACCTTCCTAATTGCTTTTTCTTTGGAGGGGTATGGTATTTCTTTTCTATCAGTGGCAACCCAAGGCTTGTTATAAATGTGATTATACTGGCCATATCAGTAGCACCTGTGATCATCTGAGATGTTCTTTATGTAATGAACTAGGCCATGTTAGCAGCCAGTGCAGAGGGGAGGCAGTCTGCAATTTGTGTGGCAAGCAGGAGCATGCATACACCAAATGTCCCAAGGCTGCTCACAATTCATCTGGATCAGCAGATACTGCAGAGCAATGGCTTTTTTGTAACTCTGGCACAGAGAACTCATTCTCAAGGTTGTAGCCAAGCCCCGGAGGTTCAACCTTTGATCAACCCCGCAAATCCAAAATCTAGACCATACCACTTCCCAGCCCCAAAGTGTGGAGGATGTGGCCCTGGTGACTGTCATACCTGACATTCTGGTTTCAGTGGAAGCCATGGAAAGTATGATTCCAGACCAGTTGTAGTGGAAACTGCTGTCATTATGCCCCCACCATCAACGCCACCTCCACAGGATGCAGAACCTAAAAGATTCAACACCAGATGGGGCAGGCTTGGCAGCAGCCAGCACCTAAGGAACCTGAGATTTCAGTCATTCCTACTTCTAGTAGGTACCAGCCTTTATCTGACAATGTTGAGGGCTCTGGTAATGAATCAGACAGCTCCTCCATGGGTACTAGCAGTGCCTGCTCATATTGCAGAGTCCCCACCAGCAGGTAAAGACTACACTCCCCCTCCCCAACTGATAACTGTTCATTTCTGAAAGCTCATCTTTAAGCCATGACTTTCCCTTTTACTCTGTCTATTCCCTTTTGAATCTAGCCACTCTTTCAAGTGATACAATTTCCTTAGGGAGCCATTCACCATGCCACTTCCCTCTCCATGAAGAAATGTCTACTGGGCTCCCTTCTGAACCTCCCACCCCAACTTAAGGCAATGCCACCCCATGTTTTTGTTTCCACTGAACCTGAAGAAGCACTTCTTGTCAACCCTGTTTATGCCTTTCAGATACTTAACCATCTCAATCAAGTCCCCCTCTACCTCTCCTCCATGGAGTACATGTTCAGGGCCAACAGCTTCTCCTTGTATGTCCTGCCCTGCTGACCACTAACCATCTTAGTAATCTTAGTAACCCTACTCTGGACCACCTGTAGCAGATTAATGTCCTCCTTTAACTAGAATCACCAGTACTACATACTGTATTCCAGGTGTGGTTGCACCAGTGACCTGTAAAATTATAGTAAGATCTCTTCCCTCCAACTGCTTATTCTCCCAGGCAATCCAGCCCAACATTCTGCATATGCTGTCCCCTCATTCAGTGATAGTAGTCCTCTAGTTCAGCCAAATATCTATCCAATCTATATTTAAAAAGACTGAATTAATCACTATTCACCACTGCTGATGGCAAACTATTCCAGATATTTACTATTTTCTGTGTGTAGTACTTTAATCTTTTTTGATTTTAACATTTCTTGACTGAATTTGTTTATTATGACCTCTTAATTGGTTGTGAATTCTTGTTTTAAAATTCACACCCTTCATAAGCTCCACTTCATTCACAATCATATACATTAACATCAGGCCGCCCTTAATGCAACTGTTATATAGTGTATTTAATTTTAGGAATTTCAAACAATCATTGTCAGGTTTGTCTTCTAATCCTTTAATAGATCTTGTTGCCTTCTTTTTGAATTCCTTTTAATTTATTACTGTCACTAATGCTTAGTCAACCCCAAAATTGAGAGCAGTAATCTGAATGTGGTCTCACATATGCATTGCATATACAGTAGGTAATCTCAACTCTTTTGATATGCTTGCAAAATGTCTATTGATAGCATTCAGCAAATAACAGTTTTTTTGTACACCTCAGTACACTAGTTTGGTGATTTAAGATCATTAGTTATGATAATCCCAAGAGCTCGTTCTTTTATTGTTTTCTGGAGTAACTCATTTAGCAGATAATATTTGTAGCTAATGTTTAATTTCCCAAAATGCATGACTTTGCATTTTGAGATGCTGAATGATATTTCCCACTCTCTTGCCCAAATTCCCAGCTTGTCCAGATCACTCTGCAATGTCTCATGGTTCTCAATAGTGTCGACCCTGCCACCCAACTTAGTACTGTATCATCTGCAAAAATACTGAACCAAATTTTTTACTCATTCCCTATGGGGGGGTATTCAGAGTCACGTGCAAAATAGTGCACTGTGCAAAGAACTTGGACTTTCCAGCTCTGGTGCCATATTCAAACAGGTTGTGTGATCCAAACAGACCACACAATCTGTTTGAATATTAGACCCATGAATGTGTGGTGCACAGCAAGGGATTGCCATGTGCTGGCCGCACAACCAAGGTCTGAGACTGACTGCTCTATAGGTACTGGCCTTGCTCTGGTAATGGGCCAAGCCCATGCATGATATTCAGCCCTAACATGCAGATGAGACCATTCGGCATGCACGGTGCAAATGGACCATTTGCATAGCCATTATGGGCAAATCTGCATGCTTGCACTGTGGAGGGCACTGGACAAGCCCCCCCCCCATCCCTGATCAGTTTTTCAGTACTATAATCCCCAATCCCCTGTTCCCTGGTAGTCTAGTGTCCCCCCTAGCTCCGGTCATGGTTATAATAAAAATACCTGCCTTGATCAGTTTTTTAATAATAAATCTCCTCTTCTCTTTTCCCTGGTAGTCTAGTGTTCTCCTACAAGCTCCGATCACTTTTTTAACACAGTTATTAGTCCCAATCACTTTGTAAAGAAAAATATAAATTCCAATAACTTTTGCAATACTTTAATTCCTGATCATCTGTTCCTTGGTAGTCTCATTGTCCCCCACCCCCACCATGGTGAAGTGACCCACCCCCACCCCACCCCCACCAGCCAGAGAAGTCATTCGAACCGTGCCATGGCCGGCTGCTGACTGAACTGTACCAGAGTGCATACAGTATATAGTACACACTCATTGGTCTGGACCAACCAATAAGTACATACTGTATGCTGTACATGCTCCAGAACAGTTCAGTCAGTAGCTGGCCATGGCAGGGTGAGGAGGGCTGTGCCAGTCAACAGCTCTGGTCAGGATGGGGGGGAGTGCAGGGTGATTGGTCACTTCCTACCAGAGTGTGGGGGGGGGCCACTAGACTACCAAGAACAGGGGATAGGTGATTATAGCTTTGCAAAACTGATTGGGGCTGATATTTTTCTTTACAAGTGATCAGAACTCATATCAGTGTTAAAAAAGTGATTGGAGCTGGGGGGTAACACTAGACTGGCAGAGAACAGGGGTCAGGAATTTATTATTACAAAACTGATTGGGACTGATTTTTTTCTTTACAAAGTGATCGGGCTGATATCTAAGTTTTTTTTTGTTTTTTTTTATTTTTAGTCTTTGGTAACTGGGTAAGGCCCACTAGGCACAAGTGCCTGTTTTCAGGGTTGACCTGGGAGCACTGGGCAGTTAAGTGACTTGCTCAGAGTCACACAGTATGCAAGTGGAGGTTGTGAGACTCAAACTCAGGTCTGGTCTGCTGGATGTATCTAGCTTGTTCACACCTCATTCCTTTAACCTCCAGGCTATACTGCCTACTGAGTGTTAAAAAAGTGATTGAGGCTGAGGGGAGCATTAGATTACCAGGGAACAGGGGATCAGGGAGTTGGTATTACAAGGGTGATTGGGGCTGGAAAAGGACAGCTGTACTGCCAGGGTTCCCTGCCCTAAATGTAGGCAGCTGGATCTGCACACTAGTTAGAGTAGGGTTTCATAAGCATAATTCTGCACTCCTGCTGGGGGCTGAATTGTGCCTCTGAATTGTTTCATTATTGTGCTGCGCTGCATATGCATGGGGACCCCTCATTTGCATAGGCGCAGCCCAATATTGTGCATATCATCCTTGTCAGGGGTGCACCACGCATCTGTGCCATTTGAATATGGGAATGCTCCTGACAGCCAGCACATTTCCAGGTTTGTGCAGTGCATCCCAGGTTGCACCATGCAGAACATTTGAAAATGGGACCCTATATCTGTAATATACAACTTAAATAAAACAAGGCCCAAAATCTATCCCTTTGGCACCCCTCTGATCACTTTGATGGATGAAAATGTTTATCCATTTATTTTAACCCTTTATCCCTATTACAGAGCCAGCTCTCTATCCAATTTATCAAACTTTGATCAAACTTTAATTCAACCAATTTGTTTTTCAGTTTTCTATGAGGAACCACATCAAACATAACACAACTTATTGTCAGTGAACAAAACTGTGAACAGCGTGAAACTCAGACTGCAGTATGTTAGCCAAATTGTATAAATCTTTTTTTCTGAAAGAAGATTATCATATCCATGTACAGCAGGTGCCTAAACAGTTTATGATACTAGGTAAATTATTCAAGAAAAATACAAAAAAAAGCAAAGGTACAAGAACTGATCCTTGAGGAACATCTAAATTTACAGGACACATTTTTGAGAAAGTGTAATGTATTTTACCCTGTAGCACTTGGTTGGTTAGATAATATTCAAACCATGGTGCAACTGAATTAGAAAACACAAGCTGACATAAAATCTCAATCAGTTTTCAGTGCTGTATCAAATTGAACACTTTGGAAACGTCATTATAAATTGACCAACTAGGTCACCACTGTTCAAGGCATCGTGAATGAAATGTGAAAATTCTGCCAATGCTGTAATGGTACTATGATTTTTTCTTTTTAAATCATGTTCCTCAACTGTCTGTAAATTATATTTTTCCAAGTAGTCCATAATCTGATCATGCAGTATCCTTTCAAGGAACATAGACAGTGACAAAAGAACAGAAACTGGTCTATAATTAAAAGTGTCTGGTCTACTGCCATTTTTAAATATAGTTGTGACAAAAGCATGTTTTCAAGATGAATGAACATCATTGCTTATGATTTAAATAGAAGAACTCCTTCTGAAGCACCCACCTCTACTTGAGTACTACTTCAAATGTTGGAGTTTGTTCTTAAATGTATTGTATTTTCTTTCTTAAATGTAAATTTTTTCCAAGTAAAGGGCACTGCCACAAGGGATAGTTTCACTCCAAGTTTGGCTAGTCTTTATGTTGGCCTATGGGAGAATGAGTGTATTTATGATGTCACAAAAGAAACAAATTAGGAGACAAACTGGGACTCTTGATGTGCTACATTGATGATGTGGCTGTGTGGTGAGGGGCAGCAATGGAGTTGGAGGAATCTGTAACATACCTTAATTCTACCCATGAACATCTGAAGTTCACATGACATCTTGATCCCAGTCAGATCATTTTTTTTGATTAACAGATTTCAAGAGAAGAGAATAACACTATTGATAAAAATATCTATAGAAAGACTACTGACAGAAACACCATCCATTCACATTCCAGATGCCATCCCTGCAATACAGTCACCAACATCTATAAAGGGCAGTACCTTCATTTAAGAAGGCATTGCAATACCGAGAAAGCATTTGAAGCAGGGGCCAAAGATCTGAGAACTAGGTTTGAAGAAAGAGGATATGCTTACAATGTGGTTGAATATGCTGAGAATTAGGCAAGAAGTAAAATTGGGGAGGAGCTATTATATCAGACCAGACAAAATAAAGACATTGACAATAACATTAACTTTGCCACCACTTATTCAAACTACTCTAGCTTTATTGAACATATAATAAAAAATCAATTGGAGGTCTTGAATGGTGACAAAGCTTTAGAAAAAAAAATGTTTGTCTCCCTCCCATAATGGCATACAGAAGAGCAATCACATTGAAAGACAGATTAGTGTACATTACACAATAGGCAGCGGGGGTTACAAAAACATGGCTATATAATAGGAACAGAGGTTGCTTTCCATGTAAAATAAAAATGTACTTATTGCCATGTGGCAATACAAGGGAAAGAGTTTATTAACTCCATTAATTGCTAACACATGAACTGGATTTTCAAAGATCTGAGAAGGATGCAAGGTGCTTGCATCAAACATGTCTGATGCAACTGGAACCTTGCATCAAAGGATGTGCCCAGAGCTATTTTATTTATTTATTTATTTATTTATTGCGCATTTCAGAATTACAAACTTTGAGTCAGAGACTTATTTTCAGAGGCACCACGTCATTAGACAAAATGCAACAGGTAAGGTCAACATACAACAAAATGTGGGTACATACATGTGTTACAGTGATAACATGATTTATAAGGTACGATCTTAGCCAGACCAAAGGCCTGACAGTGTCATGGTAAATAATGTACTGGGAGAGCAGAGAAATACACTTTGTTGGAGAATGGTGGCGGTGCTGGGCGGAGGGTGCAGGAGGAGAATCCATTGTCAGGATTAGATGGGGATTATGGGCAGTCACAGTCATTGTAGGTCATTTTGCAAATCAGCCTGCATCAAATGCAGGCTGCTTGCACCAAAGGGGGCTTGCACCACAATATGGTCTACAGCACAGTGCTAGGGGTTACAAGAGCGAGGCTGCCATATTCCCTAATGTTGAATTCCCAAAACCAGCCCTGAGGACAAAGGTCAAAGTGCAGATAGACCAACCAAGGGCTGGTCTGACAGTACTTAGACATCCTCTGGGAGGGTTGTCACCCATATGCCACTGTGCCACCCCCACCGCCACCACTGATCTGCCAGTAACCTACATGTCTACAAAACTTATTACCCTGGTGGTCCCCCCACCCCAATATGCCATAATATAATTTATTATTAGCCCCTTCCAGTTCATTTACCCTGCATGCTAAGTATTTGTTTAGTTTAGATAATGTATTGTACATTTTTGCGAAAATGTCTGTACATTACCATTTGTACTTTTCACCATTTGTTACTCATTTTATCTCCACGGTACATTCTGTACCCGTGCCACTCCTGGAAATGAGCCTCAGCTCAGTGTGCGTATCCCAGACATTAAATTTTAAATAAATAAATAAAATTATTGAAACACAGTCATTCCCTGGTGATCTAGTGGCTCCCCCCAATCCACAATATGCCTCTGATGTAAGTCATTATCAACAAAGTCATTCCTCAGTGATCTATTCCCCCACCAAGCCCTGATACACCCATAATGCAACATATTATAGGTACAGAGTCATTCCCTGGTGATCTAGGGTCTCTTCCCTCAGCCCAATATGTTCAAATATGTAACTGCTGATAACATCCCATCCTGGTGGTCTAGTGGCCCCTTACACCCCCCACCCTAGCAGGTAGTGCCCGTTACACAGCTCCCCCCATCCCTAGCCCCGATTCAGTGACTGGCACAGCCCTCCTCACTAGAGATATTGCAAAGTTTTAATTAGCATTCCAGGTTTTGGTGAAGTAGGCAAATTTGCTTCTGTGGAGCATTTCTGGAAGCTGCAGAGGTATATACAAAATTCTCCTTTGCGACGTCACCGTTAATTTCTCCTGTGACTTCACCTTGCACTTGCTAGTGTGAAGTTTGCCAATAGAACTTCAGAATCACATGACAAAGTTTGTGCAGGTCACATAAGATTGAAGCAGGCAGGAAGTGAGGTATCTGTTGTTTATCCTGAGAGGAAGTGAGTGAGTTACTTTCATTTTCTCCCAGTGGTTGAGACAGACTGATCTTAGTTCTGTGTGATACAACCTGCTAGAGAAAAGTGTTTAAATCATTACTTGATAATTTTTTTGTGCATTACTTCTACTTATCTGCCCTCTGTTCACATTTTGTTAAGGGTTGTTGTTTGTGATTTTTATATTTTTTTTGTATTTGAGTTTGTGATTCAAACTCCTGTATTTTTCTGTTTTTTGAGGCAGTTAGTATAGCTACCTTACTTACTTAATATGTCGGTGAAGCAAGAACTGGCCTGTGCAGGATGTAGTGAGTGGTAATCACATAATATGCATGTGGGGGAGGGGGTTCCTCTCCATCGGAGTGCATTTTGGCCTAGGAGGGAGGTACCTGGCAAAATGCAGCAGCGGCAGCAGAGGCAGGCAGAACAGCATCAGCATGAGGAACCGGTACAGCAGCAGCAGGTGTAGCACCAGCAGCAGCAGCAGGCAGTGCCAGTACAGCAGTAGCAGCAGCAGCAGCAGGCAGTGCCAGTACAGCAGTAGCAGCAGTAGGTGGTGCCAGTACAGCAGTAGCAGCAGCAGCAGCAGCAGCTGGCGGTGCCAGTACAGCTGTAGCAGCAGCAGCAGCAGGTGGTGGCAGTACAGCAGTAGCAGCAGCAGCAGTAGTCAGTGCAGTACAGCAGTAGCAGCAGCAGCAGTAGGCAGTGCCAGTACAGCAGCAGCAGTAGGCAGTGCCAGTACAACAGTAGCAGCAGCAGCTGGCAGTGCCAGTACAGCAGTGGCAGCAGCAGCAGCAGCAGGCGGTGCCAGTACAGCAACAGCAGGCGGTGCCAGTACAGCAGCAGCAGCAGCAGCAGCAGCAGTCGATGCCAGTACAGCAGTAGCAGCAGCATCAGCAGGCAGTGGCAGTACAGCAGTAGCAGCAGCAGCAGCAGCAGCAGGCGGTGCCAGTACAGCAGTAGCAGCAGCATCAGCAGGCGGTGGCAGTACAGCAGTAGCAGCAGCAGCAGCAGGCGGTGCCAGTACAGCAACAGCAGGCGGTGCCAGTACAGCAGTAGCAGCAGCAGCAGCAGCAGCAGGCAGTGCCAGTACAGCAGTAGCAGCAGCATCAGCAGGCGGTGGCAGTACAGCAGTAGCAGCAGCAGCAGGCAGTGCCAGTACAGCAGTAGCAGCAGCAGCAGGTGATGCCAGTACACCACTAGCAGCAGCAGGCAGTGCCAGTACAGCAGTAGCAGCAGCAGCAGGTGGTGCCCGTACAGCAGTAGCAGCAGCCTCCCACAGTAATTCCAGGATCACCCTTGTTTTATCCGTGCATATCCCCAGTGTGGGAATTCTTTGAGTACCACAGTAAAGACAGCAGTATTATGACATGCAAACTGTGTGGAAGAGAGGTATTGAGGGGGAAAAAAGGTACCCATTTATATACCAGTTAGTAGTGAACCCACTTCAGTGACCACCATGCCAAAGAATGGCATGCCAGGCTGCAGCATGAACATGAGGCTCCTCAGTGGTATGTGGGACAGGGGGGTCAAGGCATGCTGTCAGATGGTCACGTAGGCACATGCATGCAGAGTCTATCAGAGGAAGGGAACAGGAAGTAGCAGCAGCTGAAGCTCCAGCAGCTCATCCCTCACTGCCACCACCAGCTCCCCATGCAGTTGTGATGCAGGCGCGCCTGACTGTCCAGTGGGATGAAGTGTCTGACATCTGCCATGTGCTCAGTGAAGTATGTCAGGATGTCAAAACCATAAAGGAGAATCTGGAGATCATAACTGCCAACCAGGGGAAGTTACTGAAGCTAGTGGAGGAACTTTGTGGGCATAGCATTGGCAGTGCCCCTTAATTTTTTTTTCTGTCCTTTTTTTCATTTCTGCATCTTGTAAGTGTATGTCCCTCAAGTGTTACTGTCCCTCAAATAAAACACCAAAAAAATAAAAGGATATAAAAAAGTGAAAAAAATATTTCTATCCTCTGCTCTTCCTTGTCTAATTTCTTATCCTACTACTTTGTACTCCCTTTGTAACCTTCCCCAGGAAATAACTGTCTTGTTCGTATCTTTCTTTATATACAAGATTTTTTCCGTTCTGTACTAATCATCCTAGGTTTATGGTAGAATTGTCTGTGCTGTTTTTCAGTGATGTATTTGTTCCCACCACTGCCTATAAAGTAGAAATTCAAAAATTATTATCAAAAGTGAGATGAAAACTCAACCCAAAAATCTTTCCTATTTTAGCAAAACTGTGCAGTCCTGAGGCCACTACATCTTGCTGCCTGCCATTACATAGTTGACGGTGTCTTAACAGTAAACTCTAAGAGCATGATTACTTACTGGATAGAAGATGACCCCCCAAAAATAGCAATATCATTTCCTTTAGTGTTGTTTTGAAAGGTTTTGTGATATTCATATAGATGAATTAAATACTGGCCTGAATTCACCACACACTGCTGTAATATTGTTTGTTCACTCTTTTGCAATGGTGTGCAACTCCCCAGAGAAGTGTAATACTGCTTGTTCACTCTTTTGCTGTGGTGTGCGACTCCCCAGAGAAGTTACCAAGAATAACAGGAGAAAATATTTAAGTCAAAAACTGCTGTCCTTCTGCTACGTCCCTCTCTTGTCCATTGTGCTGCATGCACACTTCCATGAGAAATCACCCAGAATAAAATGAGAAAATATTTATGTCAAGGGACTATGCCTCTTGTTGTACCCCAGTGTGTCTCCTGCCAGAAAAACACATCACATAGTGGTGAAAGTGAAAAACTGCTGTCCTGCTGCTACATCCCTTACTTGTCCATTGCCCTGCATGCACACTTTCATGAGAAATCACCCAGAATGCAATGAGAAAATATTTACATGAAAATCTGCTGTTCTGCTGCTATGTTCCTCTATTGTCCCCTGAGCCCCCCAGAAATAACTCATTCCACAACTTTCTAGCTTTGGATGCTCATTGGCAATATTTATTTTAAAGGCACACTTTATAATAGTTACATCCCAATATTTCATACAAGTCATTATTAACAATCAGACATATCATTCCATCTCATTGCTTTAGACATATCAGTTCCTGTTTTCCATCCTGCCCTTCTTCCTTGCTTGATCATTCTCCTGTTCATGTTGCTTTTCAGGGTCTGGGCACTCTGATCTGGCTCCCCCTCCATCACCAGAACCAAGTACCCAAACTCTTACCCAGACTCCTTCCCTGCTAGGTGCGGACACAGTGATCCTCCCCCTAGCCCTATATCCCTCCCCTTCCCCCTGTTATTCCCATGCCTTGGTTCCTTTGTCCCTAGCCCATGGTACCTCACCCCTCTTCTTGCCCCTTCCCCTCGGTCCCACCCCTTCCCCCCTTTTATTCCATTTTTCCCATCTCCTACTTCCCGCCGGTGAGGCTCCACCTAGCCCGTGCCCCCCTCAGCTGCCCTTCTGCAGCTCACCTGGCCCTAGCAGGGCCCCAACAGAGACAACCATCCTTCCTTTGCCTTCCCCTTCTGTGTGCCATCCCAATTTACAAAATCCTTCTTCTTACCAGTGAGGGTGGGTGTGGAATTTGATCAAGAAAGAGGGCTCCCAAAGGGCTACCAGTTCTTATATAGCCATAAAGGACCCCTGCTCAGGACCCCTAATGGCCCCTTCCCCTTACCAATGGCCAGCAAGCAAAGTCCCTAGTCATATTACCCTCCCTTATCTCCTGTGATGTCACCAGTCAGCCACCCCTCCACCTCCCACTCCCCCTATCCCTTCTCTTTTGTCTTTTTGGCTGGTCCAAGAGACAACCTGGCTTGCCTTTAAATGGCAAGCTCCATTGTCCCCTGACTGGATGCTCACTGGCAATATTTATTTTAAAGGTACATGTTATAATAGTTAGATCCCAATATTTCATATAACACAATAGTCATTATTAACTATCAGACATATCAGTCCATTTCTTTGCTTTTGATATAACAGTCCCTGTCTTCCATCCGACCCTTCTTCCTTTCTTGATCCATTTCCTGCTTGTGTTGCTCTTCAGGGTTTGGACACTCTAATCTGGCTTCCTCCTTCATCACCAGAACCAGATACCCAAACAGTTAGCTGAACTCCTTCCCCACTAGGGGCAGACACAGTGATCTGCCCCCTAGCTCTATATCCCTTCCCCTTTCCCCATTACTCCCATGCCTGGGTTCCTTTGTTCTCAGCCCATGGTGCCTAGCCCCCTTCCCCCTCTTCCTGCCCCTTCCCCCCTTTTCCCACCCCTTTTCTACTGACCCAGCTCCCACTTTGTGATGGAAAATGGGTCCCCCCCCATGGGCTAGTATCTCAGGCCCTTTTTATTCATCACCCCATTAGGTTCCCAAAAGATCACAGGAATAGGCACATGATGAATTTCAACAGGTGGACTCCATCTGATCGGTATGCCTCAGCCTGCTCAAATGAAATATTCCTATGCTGGATGTGTACACTTCCCATCTCCCTAACTGCCCTGGCTACCTTCCTATTTAGGCATTTCCATGCTACCTCTATCACCTTAACCCCATTGGCTCCCCTCCACACCCATTGAAGTGATCTCGGATCAGCCAATCACCACCCCTGGACACCAGTTTTTTACCCTCTCAAGGTCTGCTACAATGTCCCTCATCAGTGCTCCCCATGGCAACCCACCCAGATCATCGCCCCCCCAGATGAATAATGATGCAATCAGGCCTGGCCCACTGCACCTGTAATTCCTCCAACAAGGGCAGCAGTTGGGCCCACCTCATGTCCCTGATGTTTTTCCACGTAACTTTTGTGTGCTTCATGTCTGGACGCAATTGCGTTCCTCTCCTTTTGGTGACCACAAACCTCTCCACCCAATAGATGAGTGAGTGCCCCAAGATCTACACCTGTTGCCTGGAGCCCACTGTGGAAAGAAAGGAACATGAGTTATCAACCTCAAGATCTCACATACCTCATGTAATAGTTGGATTTCCATAGCCCTACCCACTTCACCTCCTCTGCTGCCTCCCTTCTTGTGTCTGCCTCAGATGCTGCCACTATCCTGAATAAGTGTGGAACAAATTCCTTGGGGTTCTCCCCCATGAATACCAATGCTTTCTTTAGGACAGCCCCAACCTGAAAACTTGTCATTGGGGACCCATCACCATGCTGAAACCAGGTCCCCCCATGCCTCGAAACTTCCCATATTTTTCCATGGCCATGACTGCTCACACCCCTTCCCCCTGGTGCTTGTGCACTGTCACTGAGGTGCCCCTTCGCTTCTGTTCCATCTTGGACCTGGGCAGCCAAATGACCACCTCATCCCTGCTCCACGTGATATTCTCAAATTGCAATTCTAGGGAGACCACCCCTTTCCTAAGAGCAACTACCTTCCCCATTCTGAATGCACCCCTTGCCATGACTGTGAAAATGGCCTTGGAAAGGCAGGTCCCCTTTGCTGAGATGCAAACATGCTCTCAAGCCCTTATCACCTTCATGAGTAAGGTGCCCATTATGGGCTTCCTTCTGTCCTGCCTTGTGCCCTGCCTCCTCTGCCACCCAGTCACCATCCAGCTTATTGCCTTCCCCCAGCTGCATCCTCCAACCCCCAGTCTTTACACATCAAACTGATGTCTGTCAGCTGTACTACCATGGTAGTGTGGGCCATTCCCTCCTCCCATTTCTCCACTATGTGTTGCATGACTTGTTCCTCCTTCACTGGCTCTGCTGTATCCCAGTCCTGACAGTTCCAGAACTCCTGGAAACCTGCACACACACCTTTGTAAGCTCTTAGGGTGTTGGCAGACCAGGACCCCTCATATAGGGCCCTGGCTTTCTCCCTCCAATCTCCCATAACTTGTCTGGCACCCTGGTCTGGGATGGTGCTCTATGTGGTGCCAACTCCCGGAACCTTTCCATCTGAAAATGGGAAAGACAGTCTGCAACCTCATTTTTAAGCCCCTCAATATGTTATGCTTTGAATGACAGGTTCAACTGTAGCCCCAGTAGCACCATGCATCACAGAATTTGGCAGACTTGATTCAGTGTTATCTTTCTGTCTGTTCACCACTTCCATCACTCCTTTGTTGTTGCAACAAAATAGGATTCTTTTCCCCTTCATCCGTTCCCCCCCAGACCTCCATTGCTATCCATATGGGAAAGATCTCAAGGAAGATGATGTCCTTGTTGACCACCCATTCCTTCCAATGTGCCAGCTATGTCTCTGAAATCCACTCACCTTTAAAATATGATCCCATCCCTGAAGCCCAGGACACATCTGTGCACAGTTCGATGTCCGTATTATAGGCCCAATCCTCCTGCCAGAATGTCACCCCATTGTATGCCTCCAGAAATTCCTCCCATACCCAGAGATTCTCCCGCACCCCTTTGCTGATGTCCACCCAATGATGGGGTTGCTTTACCTTCCCAGTGGCCCTTCCCAACTTTCATGTGAATGTTCTGCCTGAGCTTATGGCCCTGCAGGCAAAATTAAGGTGCCCCAGAAGTTGCTGTGCCAGTGGCACCATCCCCTCCCCCACTAGCACCAATTGCCCTTTCAGGCAGGCTACCTTGTCCCCAGGGAGATGGAAGCATTCTTTTTCTGAGTCCACTTTAATCACCAGGAACTCTAATCTGTGAGCTGGGTCCTGTTTTTCCTTTCGCTAAGGGGATCACAATGGTCCCACACATGTCCTGGAAATTCTGCAACATTGCCTGCATCTCCGCCTGACTGTCCTTGATCAACAGGAAATCTTCCAGGTAATGGACCACCCACCTGTGTCAATACCGAGACCCGAATACTCTTTGTACCCATGAGCTGAACATCTCAAAACTCTCAAGCAAGCCACTGAACAGCCCATGGGCATAACCTTATGGAAGTACAACCTGCCCTCAAATTGGAAACCCAACAGGTCCCAGTCTGATGGCTTTACCAGCAACAGGTAAAAAGCTAACTCAATGTCTATCTTTGTCATCCATGCCCCTTCTACTGCCCTAATGAACTCGACCACCTAATCTGGTAAGGTGTATGATACCATGCTCACATGCTCTGGATCCCTTCATTCACTGACCCCCCCATCCGGGAAGAAAAGGTGATGTATAAGCCTAAACTCCCCAACCTGCTTCTTGAGTACCACCCCAAGGGGTGACACCCAGAAGTTACAGCATGAGGGTTCCTGTAAAGGCCCCTCCACCCTTCCTGCCTGCACCTCCTTTTGAATCTTCGCCTGGACTAAGTCCTCCCTCCGCTTTACCTAACTCAAGTGCTTTGCCCTCATCCTCACTCAGTCTCCTATGAAACCCAGTGGGAAACCCCTTCTAAAACCTACCCTCAACTGCTCTGCCCCTTGGGCATTGGGATAGCCTACCATCCAAGCCTCCATCACTCCGAGTCTAATGGGCATGCGGGCTAGGGTGCATCCCTACCACCCTACATTCTCCATTCCCTTAATTCCACCCATAGTTGGAGTTATACCCCTTTCTGCTGGGTCCCCTTCCCCATACCCCTTCCCCCCTCAAAAGGGTTTCTCGTGGTGCTGCCCCCCTACTTGTACTATCTTGTCCCCTCCCTGCCTGCATCTTGTTGCTGGGTGAGACCACGTGCACCGGGAGCAAGAATGCCTGAATTTACAACTAGGTCACATACATGATGCCCTTTTGAAAACCCAGCAGGCTTTTATGCCAGGGACCTGAAAGGCCTCTCTTGGCCTATTCCACTACAGGCCCTACTGCTATCCCTGAGAGAGTCCTCACCCACAGTTCCGAGTGGGTGCATTCCCATCTTAGGTCACCCTTTGCCACCATCCATTTCTGAAATGCCTCATCATATTTTAAACAACCAAAATACAGTTTTGCTTTATACGCATCCCTAATTATCACCGTATATGTCAACAGAGGGATGGCCAACTCTGGCTGCTTTTCCAACACCAGTGTGCTATAGATCAGAAAACCCACCTGCCAAGTGTCAATACTCTTGCCTTTGTATTTGGCCTCCTTCACCTTGTGCCCAACCACCACCAATGCCACTGCCTTCTCTGACTTACCGACCAATTCCTTTTGTTCGTACTTCTTGGCCGTCTCCTCGTTGATCAAGCTAAAAATATCCACATACTTGCACTTCCAGATTTTTTCCTTTAGAGAGGGCAGAACATGGTACCCCAACATAAAACCTGGTGGCCCCCCATACAGCTTTTTGGCCCCCCCAACTTTCCCTGTCCCGCCCCCTACTTTTGCCCCATCTCTGATGGCATGTAGTGCACACTCCATCTTTTTCTTCCCCTCCTCCACAATGTCTCCCAGAAGCCCTTCCAAATATTCTTTAAGTCCCCTTCATTGTTGACGTCCACATTATCCTCACCACTGTCCGGCCCACACCCCACTGGCACTGGACACAGTTTAGGTGCCAGCTCCAGAGCTGGCACATGGTTGGGTCCCACTCTTCTTGGTCTCTTGTTCTTCTTTCCACTGCCTGCCCCCTCTTTCCATTGCTTCCTTTTTCTCTGGGCCTCCTCCTCCTCTTCCTCCCTCTTCTTGGCTGCTTAGACCAACTCCATCATCTGGGTCATTAGCTTCATCACCTCCTCCATCACCTTGGTGCTGGACATTGGAGCCTTATTGGGTGCCATCCTCTCTGTTGTCTACTAAAATTTGTAATAATCAACAGTGAATAATAGCGTGACCACCCCCCAGTTCCCGGTCCCCAAGGGACCCCACGTGTATGCCCCCCTTTTTCATTTCCAAAACAGGCCCACCCAGCCCCAACCAAGCCTCATTTCCCTGTGCCAGTGGTTGCTGTGACCCCTCCCACTCTCCCATCCTGTCAGGGTGGCCCACCACAAGGCACCATGGACTCACTTGTACCCCCTTGACCCCTGCAACATCCCTCCATTCTGGGCTGCTGTTATGTCAAGGCCCACACCCTGGGGTCTCAATTTTCCCTATATCTGACTGCTCATGCAGCCTCCACTCCTGAAAGGGACAAGGGGCCTTTCCATGGGCCACCTAGGAGGCCCTCTTATTTACCTCCTGCTCCCTAGTGTCTTGCCTCTCATTCCTTGCCTCTGAGTGCCTCCCCATTCCACCCATCTGTCTCCTGAAGTGGGTGCCATCTGCCTGCTACACAGTAAACCAGTCCCTTCATTCACCCACCTGTGTGTCGCCTACTTGTGGGTGACTACCTACTCCCCCATGCCCTTGTGCCCCACTGTGCATTCCCTATGTCGGGCCTCTGATTTCCATGCTGTTGGAGCCATATGCTATGCTATGGTTGCCCTGGCTCCAGGCCCACTCCATTTTTCAGGCCCAATGTAGGAAAAACAAGTGGTCCCAGGGCCTCGAGGTCAACGACCCTCCTTCCACTCCTCTGCGCCCTCCAAACACTTACGTTTTGCCCCCTTCCTAGAATAGAACCCCCAGACCCTTTCCATGGAGGGCTAGTAGCTACCCACTGAAGGCACAAGTACACAGTGGTCTCAAGGGATCACAGGAAAGTTCCACATGAAAACTCCACAATACGCAAACGTATAAAAATTGTTTCAATTTACAAGCAAATAAGCTCAACTAACCATCTGAACCACAAGTCTGCCTTCCCATTAGCTTGCTGCCTGCAAGGTCTCCTGCCTGTTTCTGCCTGTTGCCACATGGTCTACTGAAAAAACACCCTGCCATGGTCACTCCAGTTTCCAGCCATGGGCCAGCCTGCCCCTCTTGGAACTGCCATCCCTGGTGCACTTCAGCCTCTCCTGTTGACTCCTACATTTTTATGTCATCACCATTTTTTTTATCGCAAACTCCTCTACTGCCTGAGATCAGCAAGAAAAGAGGGCTTCCAAAGGCCTACCAGCCCTTATATCGCCCTAAAGGACCCTTGCTCAGGACCCCTGATGGCCCATCCCATGGGTCAATGGCCAGTGAGCCCAGTCCCTGGTCATATTACCCTCCTTTACCTCATGTGATGTCACTAGCTGGCTCCCCTCTCCACCTCCCCCTCCCCTCCCCCCTTCTCTTTTGTCTTTCTGGCTAGGTCAAGCGACACCCTGGCTTGCCTTTAAATGGCAAACTCCATTGTCTCCTGTGCTGCATGCACACTTTATGAGAAATCACCCAGAATAAAATGAGAAAATATTTATGTCAAGGGAACATGCCACTTGCTGTTCCTCAGTATGTCTCCTACCAGAAAAACACGTCACATAGTGGTGAGAGTCCTGCTGATACGTCCATCTCTTGTCCATTGTGCCGCATGTGCACGTCCATGAGAAATCACCTAGAACAAAATGAGAAAATATTTATGTGAAAAAGTGCTGTTCTGCTGCTACATCCGTTTCCTGTCCATTGCACTTCATGCGCCACTTCCATGATAAATCACTCAGAATAAAATTAGCAAATATTTATGTGAAAAACTTCTGTCCTGCTGCTATAGCCTCTTTTGTCTATTGTGCTTCATCTGTGCACTTCCATGAGAAATCTCCCAGAATAAAGTGAGAAACTATTTATGTCAAGGGAACATGCCTCCTGTTGTACCCCCATATGTCTCCTGCAGAAAAACACATGTCACATAGTGGTGAAAGTGAAAAACTGCTGTCCTGCTGCTATGTCCCTCTCTTGCCCATTGCACTGCATGTGCATATCCATGAGAATCACCCAGAATAAAATGAGAAAATATTTATGTGAAAAGGTCCTGTCCTGCTGATACATCCCACTCTTGTGTGCCGTGCTGCATGCGCACTTCCATGAGAAATCACCCAGAATAAAATGAGAAAATAGTTATGTCAAGGGAACATGCCTTTTGTTGTACCCCTGTATGTCTCCTGCAGAAAAACACATCACATAGTGGTGAAAGTGAAAAACTGCTGTCTGCTGCTACGTCCCTCTTTTGCCTATTGCACTGCATGTGCACATCCACCTCTCTTGTGTACTGTGCTGTATGTGCACTTCCTTGAGAAATCTCCCAGAATAAAATGAGAAAATATTTATGTCAAGGGAATATGCCTCTTGTTGTACCCCAGTGGGTCTCCTGCCAGAAAAGCATGTAGAACAAGAACAATCAGGAATAATGTGGATGAAAAGGAAAATTCACAATGTCGGGACGATAACATATGAAGACTTCCAGCACTCAGAATTTACAGTAAACATCTTGCTGTTGCTGCTGCTATTATTATCATTTATGTCCTTGGAATGATTAGTTGTAGTGCTGCTGCTGTTTGTGTGCTGCTGCTGGCCATGGATGATGGTGACAGATTGATGGTACCCATTGTATCCTGTACTCCTGCACTTTGAGTGGTAAGTTCATTTATTTTGTTGAGGTAATGTGGTATTAAAAGAGGATGGTTAATCATTTGGTTTTTAAAGCTCAATTGTGCCTCTTTCCTTGAAGGGATTTCACATCATTGAGAGTCCGGATTTCTTTCTGGGAAATGATTCTTTCCTTTTCCAGTGGTGCCAGGTAAGTACATTTTTTTGTTTTTTTTTGGGAAGGGTGGTGGGCCTGGATGAAGGTAAGTATTTCTATATTTGCTTGCATGCATGAACGAGAAACATTATGCTGCAGCTTAGGAGAGAAGCAGGTTGTGAAGGTGCAGCACTGTGGCAGCCAACGGAGGCACTGCATTTGGGGACTTGGCACTGATGGACCAGTGGAGCCACAGTGTGCCAGTGACACTGGTCTTCAAAAGTGGCACCAAGTAGAAACATTTTCACCTCTGCAATGAGGTGCTGCCTCATCATTGCAGCATCAGCCATCCCACTGTAATGAGAGAGTGACCCGTCATTACAGGGCAGTACCTTCCCAAGTGTAACATTAAATTAAACATGACAGCAGCTTGCTGCCACCTCACAGCCCCAAGAAAGCCAATTGGGGTGGCCAATCCCCCTATCAGCAGCCCCCAACCCAGTTAGTTTGCTGATGGGGAAACCCACTCCCCATCGGCATGATGAAACTCCCTGCTCCATTTGTTGTGTGCTGAGGGGGAGCCCAATTCCCCTCTGCATCATGGCCCTCCAAACAGTCATTCTTTGCTGACAGGGGGCCCAATCCCCATCAGCTTCTGTACCCCCACCCCAAAAAACGTAGCTGGAACACTGGGAGCCCACCCTAGTGTGCTGGAAACTAGCCTGAAAAAAAAAAAAACCTTCCGGCGACGTCTTTTTATTTTTTTTTATCTCTCTGAAACAAAGGAATTGGTCCCATGCCGGTTGCCGTCCTCTCACCCCACCCAACACACACCCACTGTGCACCTGACCTCCTCACACCCCCCTCACACCATACTTACCTCCAGAGCCTGGCGCGATGATCTTTGGTGGACCGGGAATATGCCTGTACTCATCAAAGCTAACCACGAACTGAAGAAATGCCTGTAAGCTGAATAATGGCATAAATAGTGTTTTTTCAACTTTGGTGCATATCTCAGGCATTTTTGGGAATTTTGGCACCAGATTTTCAACATAGGATTATTGGGACCCCTCCTCATGAATTCAGGCACTGTCATGACATTATTCAGTCCCAAAAGGTGATTTCACGGTCACTGCACGGAATCATCTTCCGGGACTGAGTAATGAAATGACGGTGCCAGTGTTCATGAGGTGGGCTCTCAAAAAGCCTATGCTGCAAATTTGGTGAAAAAAAAAAATGACTGTTTTATGAGTGTGCATTGTACAGTTTCCATGCACACTCATAACTTCATAAATTTGTAATATTTTCACTCCAGATTTTTCAACATTGGCATTTTTCCACACCTCCTTATGAACAGTACAGCTGTCATTTTTCACATCTTGACCGAAATGTGGTTTTACACTACTGGCGCAGAATTGCATGGTCGCTGTGGGAAATCAGTGTTCAGGACACATTAAGAAAATCACAGTGACACTGTTCATGAGCAGAGGTCGTAAAGTACTATGTTGAACATTTGGTGCCAAAAGTCCATAAAATGACTGTGTTACGAGCATGCATTGCGCAGTTTCCACGCATGCTCATAACTTTGCAAATTTGTAATATTTTCACTCCAAATTTTCAACATTGGCATTTTTTCACACCTCCTTATGAACAGTATAGCTGTCATTTTTCACATTCTGGCCAAAATGTGTTTTTGCACTTCCGGCGCAGAGTAGCGTGGTCGCTGTGGGAAGTCAGTGTTCGGGACAGATTAAAAACAAATCACAGTGACACTGTTCACAAGCAGAGGTGCTAAAATGCCTATACTGAAAATGCTGTGACAAAAGTCCATGAAATGACTGTGTTATGAGTGTATGTTGTGCAATTTCAACGCACCCTCATAATTACATACATTTGTAATATTTTCACTCCAGATTTTCAACATTGGCATTTTTTGATACCTCCTTATGAACAGTACAGCTGTATTTTTCATATCCTGCCCAAAATATGCATTTACAAATCTGGCACAGAATAGCACGGTAGCTGTGGGAAATCAATGTCCAGGACAGATAAGGAAAATTATAGTGATACTGTTCATGAGCAGAGGTCACAAAATGCCTATGTTGAATATTTGATGAACAAATTCCACTAAATGGCTGTGTTATGCACATGCATTGCGCAGTTTCCACATAAGCCCAGAAGTTTGAGTATTTTTCATATTTTCACTACAGATTTTCAACATTGCCATCTCTTCACAGCACCCTATTAATGGTACAGCTGTCATTCTTCACATCCTACCTGATCTGTGTTTTCGTACATCTGGTGCAGAATGGCACAGTCACTGTGGGAACTCAAAGTTCAGGACACGTTAACAAAATCACAGTGCCACTGTTCATGAGAAGAGGTCCCAAATGCTTTCATGAGGTAGGGGTAACAAAAAGGCCATGTTGAAAATTTGTAGTGTAAAAAACAAACACCCGGGGCGTTAAGGTGTCTAACCATAAGGTAACATCCTGTACAGACTAATAGGCATCAGGGGTGTGCTTTTGGATTGCCGACTGTAATGCTCATGCCATTCCACCCTCACCCCACCACCTTGCAGCCAGTGACAGGCATCGAGGTGTGCTTTGAACTCTTTGGCCCCACAGTTCACCCGTTCTCCTATACTGCACCCATTTCAGCATATGTCCTTATGGAATGGGGTGACTGTACAGCTGAACACCCCAAGGCACACCTCAACACATGTTGGTGTCTGCAGGATAGGGTGAAGTGAAATGGCAGGAACATTATGGTCGACGACCCAAACGCATACCCCAATGCCTGTCCATCTCTGCCGGGTGGAGGTGGGGGTTGGCGTGAAGTTCAATACTTCACTGCCATTCTTATTCTGCATCTCTAACTCTTGCATTTCCAAAGCTAATACCTGCATGCAAATATTCAGCATTGACAAATGTTTGTTTTGTTTTGTTTTGCTGGTTCTGTTTCCTCTGTGGCATGTTTATCAAAACTGTCACACACTGTATTTTTGAACATCTGTGTTTCTGTGTCCTTGCAGGTATTTTGTGAGAATCCATCAATCTGAATATGACTGAAATGTGTTGTCACTGATGCTCTGGATTCCAGTTGCTGAATACCAGTACAGGAAGGTAAGCCTTTTAAATTATTGGGTGTTGTGGTGGTTTTCTTTTCTGAATATGTACAGTTCAATGGATGTTATACTTAATGTTTTCTGTTCTTGAGTATATCATTTCAGGTAATTCCCTGAAGCTATCTGTTCTTTATCCTGCACGTATAAGATGAGGATGTCTTCTGTGTAATGATTTCGGAAACAGACATGTTAAGAAATGCAGACAGCACTGGAGGCCCCTCAAGAATCATTCATTGTGTTCCTGGATTTCAGAAAAATACCAGTTATTTGCCTCAGCAACAGTCACTGTATCAGTGGATACATCAATATCCATTCGAGTATACCTGTGTTGCCTTTGTTTAAAAAAAGCTACTTTGACACACTCCACCACTATGGGATATGTGCCCAGTCAAGCACTTGCCCATGCCACAACCACTACTTCTATTCATGTCTCCTTATAAAAGAACTGCAGAATTATTTTGCCTCCTTTTTCCCATTGTGGCATACTGTTTTCCTTGACAAATAACAAAAAGTCCACCACCCCAAAAATCTTATACTTAACCATTTACCCTCACAAAAAAATAACATAAATAAATAATTTCAGTAATGAGACTTACATCATTGGAAGTGATCCTGAGTCCTTTGCAGCCCATGCATGTTCCACACAGATGCTTGCTTTGTCAGAATCTTAGCAAGCACTGTGACCTGCATGGCAGAAGAAAAATCAGAGAAAAAGCAGTTTACTATTTCACTTTAATGAGAAATGTCATCATCAGTTGTACACAAGGGTGACAAGAACAATAACACAAAACTTGACTTTTTAAACAGCAAAGCAGAGTGCAGCAGTTGGAATTGGAAAAGGATTTGCACAATTTTCATAACAAATGTAATGCCAAATGCACTTTGTGAAGCATGTTATTGTTTTCAATGCCAGACAGACACTGACAGTAAGTATACTAACCCTCTCTAACCTTCTGGTGCAAAATGTATGCACAGTTCCACCAAAAAAATATGCAACCTAACCATGACAGATATTACTGAAGTGAGATAATTGTTCAGTATGGTATACATACATCAGTTTATGTTAAAAAACAAAACAAAAAACTTTTCTATACCATTCACCATGTAAAGACCTCTTGAGTGAATTGTTAAGTAATGAAAGCAATTGACTGTTGGAGAGTAAAAACATGATTATGCTTACATCGGACTACAAACTACTGGCAGCGTGCATGCCAGTCAGATGGCGACTAATGTTGGACAGGCCTTAACCTCCAGGGGCAACAAATGAAAGGCAAAACCACACAAATTATAAATCTGAAGAAGCAATGAGAATGTTGACTGCAAGCCAAGTGACTCCGTACCTTCTCAGCCCTCAATGACAGGACTTGCAGGGCGTGAGTATCGGTGATGGTACTCGCAACATTGAACTGGTGTCTCAAGTACTCATGGGTCTGCCCTCATGCAGTGGCCTGGAACTCATGACTGTAGCATCCCCACTATTGCTGAATCACATTTCCAATACAAATGTTTATAGGTGCTCGACATCAGGGGTGGTTCCATTGAAAATGTAGAACGTAATGGGATTGGTGCTTGGCCATACTAACATTTGAGGAAGTCAGTACAAGTGATACAGGAGGATCTGAATACCCAATCTTCTTTCCTTCAGGACCAAGGCTTCATCACCAGTGCAGCAACTGGCTAATGCTGCGTAATACAGAGCAAAATCATATACATTTGAAGAGGAGGTGGTTGTGGAGCAGCAAGAGACAGGGCCATGTCTTTACTTGATTTGATACCCATAGCAGGAACTGCTTGCTGGGCTGTTAAAAAGTAATTTTTCTGTAGTTTGAGGAAGTGCCGGTGAGGATTGACAATGGTGGACGGGAGCGGTTCTGAGAATGGAACAGTAACAATCATGACAATAACATCAATTCTGTAGACTTTGTCTGGGAATGTAATGATGTGCAAAGGGGGTACAGCACACATAATATTGTTTTCTTTAATCATCACCTTCTTCAATGAAGCAGCCCTCCCAGTCCTCAAGACAGGAGTTCTCACCTGATGGGTATTCACTTTCCAGAACTGAGTCATTAACATCGGTGTCACTAGTGTATGACTTCATCTTTATGTGAACAGCATCATCTGTCTCTTCATCTTCCTCGGAAGATCCAATACCAGGATATGGAAGGAATATGGCTCTCATGGTCTTGCATGGAATGTGTCACTTATTCATTTCAATAAATGTCAGGATCTCTGCATTCTTTGGCGACAAGTTCATGTGCTTGTCACATACAATGACATCTGTAGCACTGAACATATGCTTAACACTGACACTAGAGGGAGGGCAGCTAAGGTATTTTATCATCACAGATGTCAGTGTAGGCCACTCAGTTACCTTGCTTGCCCAGTACAGCAATGGATCATCACCAATTGCAAGTCATCCATGAAACAGCCAACCATGTGATGTGCTGCTCTGAGTCCCACCACCTCACCATCCTCCTCCTCATCCTGGTTTTCCATAGGTGCAACTCAAACCTTGCTTAAAACATCCCAAATGCAATTGCTCATTTTTTTCTTTTTGGCTGCCTGTTAACATAATTGCGATATGTGAAGCTGACTATGCTGTGGTGGTAGCATCAACACTTAGTACCCTATGTATCTTGAGCATCTGTTCCCCTCTGAGCCTTCTGACAAGAAGGCTGGTAAGTAGTGTTGTGTGAAATGTGAAAATTTTGCTATGCAAAATATTCCATGTAATTTTCTCATTATGCGAAATTTTTCACTTAGTCGAAACAGAATTTTGCTGGGGATGGCAGTTTCGCACAACTGTGAAATTCTGCCGATTTTGCCAGTTTTGCAGTATTTCCTATTTCTCCTGTGAAATTATGCTCAGAAGGCACAATTTGCAATACATTGTGGGTAAATAGGTGAAATACCATGTGAAGGCTGTTTCTAGCACAATGTATTGTCCGTTGAGTTGGAGAGCAGTTCAGTGTGGTGCATCACAGCCAATAAACCCTTTAAAACCCTCTTTTTATCTTATTTGTGAGAGCCAATTGCTCCCAAAATATACAGTTTGTTCCTAGTGCTGCTAGTGAACATTTTCTTCTTTTTTGCATCTTTGGATAATACGTAGTTTGACTTAAGAAGTGTTTTCAGTTTTGTCTGTGTCTGTGAAGGAGTTGAGTGGGGGACTGTAGACCTTGTGGTGTGTGTGAAAGCAGAGCAGGCTTGTTCCTAATATTTCACAAACAGATTCCTCACAAGTTGCAAGTGAGTTTCTGTTATTTCTTTTAAGTCTTTATATTTTTGTTGGTGTGCCACTTATTTGTAATATTTTTCTTTCATATTGACACATTTTTTGTCACTATATCGGAACAGTTACTCATTCTGAGTTGTCATGTCCCTGTTACCCTTTGTTTAATCACTCTTGTGCTTTTTTGTTGTATTGGAAGTACTTGTAGCTGATGGACCACATTTCCATATGTAGGTACAAAGCTTTGGTGAATTACTCGCAGAATTTAGTTGTGGAAGCTAGCCTCTGCATTGCAGCAATCCTGTTTTTCTGTTTAATTTGCTTACCCTTTCCCTGTTACACCATTGCTATTTATTACCTGACCCATATTATATAAAAAACTACATAGTTTTCAAAAGAGTGGTGGTCCCTCCCAGATTGTTGAAGGTGACTTTGTTTGTTCATTTTAAAAATCTTGTTGTCCCTGCCCTCATATATCTATAAACAGAAATTGTATTTGATAAGTACTGACACCTTGCAGTACTTTCCTCATCAAGACAGCACTTATCCATTGGTCTGTAGATCACATTATGACTGTGAGGTGTTCTGTGCCATTGGTTTTCAATTTAGTTTTGCATAATCCTACCCGTACCTAACTAGTTATTATCAATTTGTGTAATAACCATTCCAGTTAAAAACTGACATTCTATTAAGAACTACTTCAGTCATTTTTCAGAGTCACTGCAGATCCTTGTTGGGGGTCGCTGTTGGTTTGGTATTTAAAGCCTCTTACTTCTGCCCTGTTACCCCATGTTACTTAATTCCTGTTTTCGGAAAGGAAAAAATAAAATTGTGCTTTACCACTAGAATAGGCTATAGTAGGAGGTGTAGTTGTATTGACTACAGTGTTTCCTACCTGTTCTGATTTCTGTTTGGCCTTTGAAGACAGTACTGCAGGCATTATTCACACTTAGTAAATAGAAACTCATTATCATATACTTCCAGAGAAAAGCAAACATTGGAACAAGCATATAAATATGCCTGCCAAGAGACGTTCCAGTTCAGGGAAAGGTGACAGGGTTGGAGATGCTTCAAAAAAGTCTGTTGAAAAAGTAGAAATGCAGTTCCACTTCTACAAAGCAAAGATATTTCTGCATCAGTGACTTCTGTGGGCTCCTGTTCTGTGGCAGCCAGTACCAGCAAAATAGAAGATAGAAGTGACATACATGTGACTCAGTTTTTTTACAGCCAAATCTGTAGCTACCATGCTTGTTGGGGATGATATTGAGAATAAGGAGACACTCACACCAGTGCAGGCACAGAGGTCCAGGAGGAGGAGGAGGATAAAGCTGTTGGTGTGACTATTCCTGTTCATGGCGGAGTTGGTGGTGGTACTACTGTTCAGCTTCAGTCCGTTTCTCCTTGAGAAAGAGATATGGAAAGTCAGCTCCCTGAGGAGATGCCAGAGAAGGAAAACATTTCTGTGGAAGTAGACAGTGATACTAACATACTAACATACTAAAATGCCAGCAGAATAGGCCTAATGGTCTTTCGTGTCTGCTCGTTTGGTCAGCCCCAACCCTGGGTGCTGACCTTGCTGTCCCCCTCGCCTTCTCTGGCTTCTCCTCCCAGTTCCGGATATTCTGCTGCATTGGATTTTGCTTCCTGAACCCTTCCCCTGTACCTGTCCCACCCCTCTGAACCCCTCCACTGTCTCTACCTCCACCAGCCCCTAGGTAGTGCATTCCATGGCTCTACCACCCTCTCAGTGAAGTAACACCCCTCCTTTCTCCCCTGAATCTTCCCCCCTCCAGCTTCCACCCATGCCCTCTAGTGGCCCCTTCCTCCTTCCTTCGAAGCACCCTCACTGTTCCTCCCCTATATACCCTCTTCATGTACCTGAAGACCTCTATCATGTCCCCCCGGTCCCTTTTCTCTTCCAAAGTGTACATATTTAGCTCTTCGAGCCTCCTCATAGGTCCTGTCCCCAAGCCCCAAATCATTTTGATGCCTCCTCTGACCCTCTCCAGGAGATTAATGTCCCTCTTTAAATGAGGCTCCAAACTGCAGTACTCCAGGTGCTGCCTCACCAAGCAGTTATACAGGGGAGTATCACTTCCCTCCTTCTAGAGGTGATCCCCTAGCGATGCATCCCAGCATCCTGTTGGCCTTCGCTGCTGCCCTCCCACAAGTCTCAGAGTTGTTCATCTTGACATCCACCACCACCCCCAGGTCCCTCTCAGCCATTGAGACTTGTAGTATTTCCCCGAGGGTGTACACTTGGCCTGGGTTTCTGGCCCCCAGGTGGAGTACCTTGCATTTCCCTGCATTAAACCTCAGCTTCCACTTTCTAGACCATCTTTCCAGAGCCTCCAGGTCCCCCTGCAGGGCCACCCTCCCCTCCTCCCCATCCACCACTGCCCCCAGTTTCGAGTCATCTGCAAAGAGACTCATCTCACTCCTGATTCCTGTCCTTATTTCAGAATGTGAGGTTGAACAGAAGGGGCCTGGCGACTGATCCTGGGACCCCACTAATGACCCTCCTTGGGGAAGAGATTATTCCACTAACTACTTACCCTCTGGGTCCGGTCCTGGAGCCAATTGCCTATCCATCGGACATCTGGTTTCCCACCCCATTTCTCCTAGTTTATCCAACAGGCCCCGTGAGGAACAGAGTCAAATGCCTTGCTGAAGTCCAGAAAGAGGACATCCACTGGTCTACCCAGGTCCAAGGCACTTGTCACCCAGTCATAGAACTCCACCAGGTTTGTCTGACACAATTTCCCCGGGATGAATCCATGCTGTCTATCGTCCAGGCACCCTGACTTATCCAGGGCCCCCCCTAGCCACTCCTTGACAATGCCCTCCATCACCTTGCCCACCACTGATGTCAGGCTGACAGGCCTGTAGTTCCCTGCCACCTCCCTTGATCCCCCCTCCTGCCACCTCCCTTGATCCCCCCTAGGGTGATAGGGGGGAGGAGGAGGAGGACATAATCATCTGTGGTCCAAATGATGATGAAGTATTGGATCTCCTGTGAAAGCCAGAGTTGAAAAAGCTGAAGGGTGATGTAGCCCATTTAGATGCAAGTGCAGCTATCAGCAAGCCTATAACAAGCTGTCAGGTAACTCCCCTCCAAAAACTAGTATAATAGAAGTCATGAAAGCAGCCCAAAAAGCAAAAACGTCAACACCTTTGGCTCTGCTCTCCCAGTCCCAATACCATGTGAAATCCAGAGGTGTAAAGTCCCTAGTTTGGGATTTTTTCATGCTTGATGCAGCTGATGAGAACATAGCGATAGGTCACCTGTGTCAAGCACGTATCAGTCATGGAAAAAAGGGCAGCCACATAGGTACCAGTGGCCAGCATGCCCACTTGAAAAACAAGCACCCATTGCGCTGGAACCAACACCAGAAAGATATCAGAGCTGTCTGTGGCCAGCCCCAAAGATGCAGTCCACATTGAAGAGCATGTCTGAGCAGCACTCAAGGTACCACCCAATCATGCTGCTGCATGTGAGCTGAATGCGGCCACTGCTGAAATTCTCGCCATCAACCTGTTGTCATTCTCCTTTGTGGAGCATCCTGGATTCTGCCGTTTGATGGCCTGTGCCTGTCCCAAATGGCAGGTGCCATTGGGAACCTATTTCTCAAAACATGCCATGCCAGAACTTTACAGCAGAGTTTCAGAGTCCATCCTACATGCCATGAAGCATTCTGCCTCTGAATATATCCACCTTAGCATGGATATGTGGACAAGTGGACAAACAACAGCCATCTCATATCTATGCATAACAGCTACACTGGGCACAGGTACCTGGTGTGGTCATTGATTTGTTGCCTGTCAAAACCCGAAAAAAGCAAAATTGTGGTGGTAGCAACACACCTGGTATTCTGCAGCATGCCACCCTCACTCTGCAAAGTGTTACCAGGTCTCACATAGGTGATAAAATGCTTAATGTGCTGCTAGATCAGATTGATGAGTAGCTACACACACACACACTCACTTACAGTGGGGTTTATTGCAAGTGACAATGACTCCAATGTGGTGAAGTGCATTAACGACGGTGTTTTTTTCAGAGTGCCCTGCCTGGCACATTGCCTTAATCTTGTTGTGCATCAATTTCTAAACCATGCTGACATCAAGGAAATGGTGTTTGTCACCTGGCACATCCTCACCCAGTTCTGCAAAGGTCCGCAACCATATACATGAGCTGCTGCACAATAACCATCTGCTTCAGCAACATATGAAGCTTGATGTTGTGACCAGGTGGAACTCCACACTGCACATGCTTGACCGGTTGTATGAGCAGTATAAGGTGGTTTCAGACTACCTGCTGCTGCACTCCACCCGGGACAGTGCTGGAGTGTCCATCACTCTAACACTGGAGCAGTGGTAACAAATGGATGACATAATATGCAATCTGTATCCATTCAAGCATGCAACACAGCCTGTGAATGATGACACTGACTGTATAAGTCATTCAATACCCTTTATACATGTGCTGAGGCAGACACTGTTGAATATCCATCCAGATGGAGGCAAGTGGTGATCACAGTGGTTGTAATCTAATGGCTCACATGGTCCATGTACTGAACAGCAATATTCATATCTCTGGCATACTACGGTCAGATAAATTTGCTATTGCTACCATGCTTGATCCACGCTGCAAATGTGGTTTGCCTGCAATAATTGAAGGAGGTTTTCAGTGACTGGAAAACTTGACAGATTACCTCATTAGATGGGTACATGGTACACAGAGAAAAAAGGTACAGACACAAACTGCATATACCAGGTGTTGCTACCATCACCAGCAGCTCACAGGTCACCAAATCTGAAAAAATATCAAAGTTGCAGCAGAAAACAGCAAGTAATCCCATTTAGGATGCTCTTTACCAGGTGGGAGTGGAAGAAATGGAAAACAAGGAGGAGGAACCTGATGAGGCAACAGGACTCAGGGCAGTACAAAAAATTGTGGAGGACTACATGTGATACACCAAGCATCTTCGTATCACTGACAAGCCATTGCAGTGCTGGAGCAGCAAAGTAAATGATTGGCCTGCACCAGCATCAGTTGCTTTTAAACATCTGAGCTGCCCACCATTCGGTGTCAGTGTGGAAAGGGTGTTTATTTCAGCTGGGGCAATTGTGCATGACCAGAGGACACATTTGTCACTCAAGAATGTGTCCATCCTAACATTCGTAAAAAAGGAACTAGGGTCACATTCCACATAACATAGTAATGTCAATGGTGTTGCCACAAGAACTGTGTCTAGGAGACAATGATGACAATGAAGATGTCAGCACTGATTAGGCTTCTACCCACAGCAGGGAAGTATTTGAAGCATCAGTAATGAGAGCATTTCCACCTGGTGATGACTCCAGTCTTGAAGATTGTGAGGGATGCTTCATGGATGATATGGCACTGGAAGAACTCTAAAGTTGTTATGGTATCCACTCCACACCCATTTCCATTGAGGATACTCTTTTAAGTTATTGTTATACATTTTTCATTGGATTTTGATGGTGGTTCTTTGTCATCTTTTGTTAATCTGGTTAATCTGATTACCCTAGTAACATTGTTTACTTCAGTTGGTCATTTTTTAAATATTCTTTACTCCTGCTATGCTAACTGTAATGTCAATACATAATGGCTCCACCAGCGAGAATTGCTAAATAACATCTGCACCATTTCCACATATACCTCCTCTCTGAATGCGTGTCCATTCTCCCCCAAAAATATATTCAATGTAACTGCTTTGTCTGACAGTGTGCAACCAGTACTAGGTGAATCAGCAATGCATGCAGGCTCTAGCCATGTATAGATTTCACCGGTATATACTCCTCCTTCTTGGCATCCATCCTAATGTCTATAACACAGAGTTTAGCAGTCTGGACCTTCACTCTGATACTGCCAAGAAGTATAGCCGAAAATTATCTATGAAGCTGGCATTATGCATTCTCCACCATAAACAACAGTCACAGTACATTGATGCTGCCTCCAGCTATTACTCCTCCTCTTCCAGTGTTCCACCAAGTACCACTCACCCATGATGACAGCATTGTGACCATATTATGGGCCAGTACCTCAACCAGCATGATGCAGCAGTTTCATTGCAGCCAGCCCACTTGCTGTGTTTGCCCTCCAGCCGACCAAACAGCCACTCAGTGACACAGATCCTCATCAAGCCATAAATATATCTGTTCTTCCTCCATGGCCTGTCTTCTGGTCAAATGATTCATGCTAAGTCTCTTTCAATCATGTTCTTATCTTATTACTTATACCTCCATTGTGTATTCTTTTGCCATAGCAGGTTGAGGTTGCATCAAAGGCAGCCCTCCTTATTAAGAAATGATGTGTAAGTTATCTCAGGTATTTCCATTTGACTCCATGCAGATTTTGCCATGAGCACTCCATGGAAGGACAGGAATAAGCCTGATACATCAGACATGGCACCATATGCACCTAGTCAACATTGAAGGTATCATTATGTACAGGTCAGTATCATCACCATTTACCTTGTTTTAGTTGGTCAAATTTGTGTATTCCTCACATATAAAATAAGAATGGATTAGGTAACATTGTTTCCTCACTACAGCATCGTCATAAAATAGAAAACTATGAGCTGAAGCAATGGCACGGTTTTGTAATTCAAGGCGTGCAAATGCACGCTGTCTGCATACATGGAGGTACTGCAGTTCTGTCAATCAGTGCAGAGATGTACGGGTCAAAATGTGAGCAAAGTAGTTAAACAGGTTCTTTATTTCAAGATTATTGCCACAACAAGTGCCTTACAGTTGTCCAGTTTGTCTTTTTGCTTTCTCAGGACCAGCTGCTCATCTGTGAAAAATCCATTTTCACTTTATTTCATGACAGTTATGTTCAGAGTCAGATCCGCAAACTCCAGTTTCGCTTTATTCTTTTTCAGTACATGAGGCACAGCTGAGAAAAGTACTGTTTGTTTGTATTATTTTCCATGACAGGTGCCGCAGATGAGAAAAGCCAAGTTTTTTTCAATTGGAGTCAAGATGATGCAAGGGGCACTGGAATCAGACAAAACACATTCAACTTTATTTCATGATGATATTCAAATGTTCATTCTTCCAGGTTCTCTATGTCCATGTAGGTTTCATTCCAGGAGCATTTTAATCGATGGCACCAACATGGATGGTAAGCATCACTACAGATACGAATCAATGATAATTTTTTTTTCTTCAATATTTTTTTCTCCCCCTTTTCACAGATAACCTTGGTTCAAACAACAGCAGTCATGAGTGGCAAATTTCAATTCCAAAGGAATTTATTTTTTATTACAGGTTACACTGTTAGTTCAGGAAGCATCATAATGCAGTGAATGATTATGCCACTGTTTACAGTGTTATTTGTGTGTTATGAGATAAAAGTAATAAATCCATCCTTTTAATGTGGTTTATAGAAATTCAGTAAGCACCGTATATGAGGTCTTCATCACTGACAATGGCCAAACACATGTGGATAAAACCCAAGATCAGATTTTGCAACTTCACTAAACAATACTACTAGTATTTTCCTTTTTTTCTTTTTCCTCACAGGTCTCCATTGTTGATGATGTCATATTTGTTTAATGTTCATGGCAGCAGTGGCCCACACCTTACAGCTCAAGCACAACGATCTGACATCCACATATCAGTAAGACCTGGATGTAGTCACCGTACAGACATGGGATACCAACTGGCCAGAGAAAAATGAAACAACCATTCCAATTCAAGTACTGTGTACCTGACAATCAGAGAAAATGAAGAAGACATTTTGAGAATTGTTACAAGTCTCCCCCCATCCCAATTAAAATGTAAGAAATACTTACCTCAGGTACTCGCTTGGAGACTTTTTTTTTATTTGTTTCTTTTTGTGTACCCCTGAGCCGTCAGTGTCCATCCTGGTCATGGACCCCCTCTCCTCCACCTCCGCCTATTGCCTGCACTCCCCAGTCACCCCTGGCTTGCCCCCCAAAGGGTGGAGGTCTTAGCGCTGTGGCCCTTTTAGCTCTGAGACACTAGTAACTAGTTGGGGAGCTGGTGGTGGAGGCTAATCGAGGCCCAGGGGGCAGGCCTTCATGGACACAGCTGGGGACATGGTGGCTTTTCCCCCTGTAGGCAGGGGCAGGGACATGCAATGATGCCAGTGTCCACCCCAACCCTGGTGGTCCTATTTGGCATTGGTGCATAGTGGAACACCCAACCTCCACTGGGTGTCGCCACTGCACCAAACACTCAGTCCCCTCTCCCCCCAGAGAAGGAGAGCAGTCCAGTGATGCTCGATCCTTCTCCCCTGGTCAGCCCTCCGGTGACCTGGATCTGTTCCCGAACCTGGGTCACCAGCGTCGCAAGCAGAATCCCTACCGCAGCGCCGATGGGCCAGTGGCTTGGAAACTTGAACAATTCGATCACCAAATGCAGTTCACAAGTTGTGGCCAGCAGCAGCAGGAGCAGTCGATAACACACACCCCAAAAGGTTCCTGAATATTGACAAAATGAAACAGAACAGAATTACTGTCAAACTCAGACATCTTTACTACAATAATCCTAGCCTCGCAAAACTAAATAACTGAGTATTTATTGTTTGCCTTGTCTCATAATTTTCTCATGTGTTTGTGCACACCTTTTCTGGCCTGTGGCAAATTTCTGCGATTTTGCAGGAGGAAATAATTTTTCCCAATGTGGCCTGCACTTGCCATTTTTGGCAACTTCATCACTGCCACAATAATCGTGTATTGTTTGCCTTGTCTCATAATTTTCTCATGTGTTTGTACACACCTTTCCTGGCCTGTTGCAAATTTCTACCTGAAAAGCATTTTGCAGGAGAAAAACATTTTTCCCACTGTGGCCTGCACTTTTTGTGCCTGGTGGTAGTGGGCCAGTAGCCAACTTCAGGACTGAGACTGTATTTATGTAAGACTTCTCTTTAAAATTTTCCTTGCAGCATTTCTGGACTTAGAAGGCCTGAGCTACACAGCACAGCAGTAAGCGGCAACGAGAATCATCATGAAATAATTTGTAAACAGTGGACAAAACTGCATTTTTTTGTCCAAAGTGGTGGTGGTGGGGCTCTCATCAGACTTCTGGATTGAGACCACATTCACGTCTTGATTTTCTGTAAAATTTCTCATGTTACATTTTTGGACTTATAAGGCCCGTGCTTCATGACACAACAGCAAGATGCAATGAGAATCATCATGAAATTGTTGGCTTTGCACTAGCACAGCCAAGGTGAAAACAGACCAGTGATTAAAAAAGTGTCAATTCTTTTATTCACAAATCCTTTCCACTAGTAAAAACCATTGCAACACATGAAAGAATGAGTCACCTTTTTACTTTCACAATTACTAAAAAATGAGAAAACATGAAAAAAATCACCAATTCTTTTGAAAAATGTATCTTACATATAAAAGAAACGTACTAAAACATGAGTTACTATATGGAACAAAGATTTAAAATACTAAAACACTGAAAAACACATACAGTATTAATACATTGAGAGAGATAGTGTGACAAAAATGTGGCATAGCTATAGGTCAGGTGCATAGGTCTGCGCAAAGGGTCTTAACTATGGGTGCCTGATATTCGGACATTTGTGCAGGCGCTAATCGGTGTTTGCCCATACAAACTGGGCTTTGAACAGGAACCCAATATTCAAAGGGCTAAATTGTACAGACAAACAGGGGTAGCACCCACTGATACCAAACAGGGGGCATGCAATATTTGGGTGGGGACAGGAATATCGGTGCAAGCTGATATTCGGTGGACTTGCATGGCATAATAGGGTTTGCACAGTTCTTTTGTGCTGTGCAGTTTCCAATGATGAAAACCTCTTCTTATTCCATAAAACCCTAGTGGCGATGGATGTAATGCAGCCAACCAGCTGGTTGGCTGCTGGGGGAGCACCTCTGTGGTCCATTGCACCTCCCCAAATGACAGCCCCAGCATTAACATAAAATTCCCTGGCACCAGTGCCCTCCCTCCTTCTAATACCCACCCCCATATTAAAAATAAACATCCCTGGTGCCAGTGTCACCTCTGATCCCCAGCCCCATAGTAAAAATACAATTTCTTAATGCCAGTGCCCCCTCAAGCCCAAGCCCCATATTAAAAATTAACATCCCTACTGCCATTGGTCCCCCAGCCCTCCAATCCATAGCACTGTAGTAAAAATACAAGTCCCTGGTGATAGTGCCCCCCCCACTCTCCGATTGCCAGCCCAGAAGTGACATGCATAATCTCTGACGCTATTGATTCCATTCCTCTGATCGCCAGCCAGGAATTAAAACAAAAAAATCCTCCCTGTTATCCAGTGGTTCCCCTCACAGCACCGCCGTCGACTCACTGTATCCTTATTGGTTGTGCTGTTGGTGGATACAGCAACCAGCACATTCCTCTTCACACCTCCCCAGCCAGCTTCCACATGTCCAGACAAGGAGCACATCTTTTACTGACAGGAAAAAGTGTCATGCCTGGTCCTATAAATAAGAGTCATGCTCCCTGCCTGGACATGCTGCAGCCAATCGAGGAGGGCTGTGCTGGTTGCTCTATTTACCAGCAGTTTATAATACTGTAGACCAGATTTTCTGTTTTCTGTATGGCCTGCAGATTCCTACCAAAAGCATGGAACAGGTCTGTTGCCCTGCACTACAGGTGGGCATTGCAGCAAGTGAGCTATGGGCCCAGGAACATACAACAAGGATATGCTTCATCTTGTGCAGATTCTAGCACCTTAGACTAAAAAAACTACAAGTCTTGGGACATGTTCCATAGTTCCAGTACTTTGTTTATGACCCCATATCAAATAGGACATCTACAGTATGAGACATGGTGTCATCCCTGTAGATTGGCCATGTGTCATATACTTAGGGGATGGGAAAGGGTAAATTAGGGTAGAAAACCCTAAGACTATATATCCTAAATTGTGTGGTTATATGACCCTAACAGATGCATATATCTATATCTATATCTATATCTATATCTATATCTATTTATACACATACACACAGTGTGTGTGTGTATATATATATATATATATATACATATATATACATATATATGTATGTATATATTTTAGAGCCATGGTCATGGCTCTGTAGTTAGGGTTGAATGGGCAATTCTATATGAAACTTGAAATTTTGCATGTTAATAACTTCACAACTTTTCAATTTATACTTAAAAATTTTGCATGTGTCATTGGGACCCAGGATCTTTTGATGTGGCAAATGTCGTTCCAGTCGGATACATAGGTGCAGAGATATGGAGTGTAAAATCCTGCATAATTAGCAGTGTTTTGGAAGTTTCTTTGTCAGTCCGCAGCACAGAAATGGTTTGGAATTTTGGTCTGAAATGTTCAGGGTAGAAAGTGCTTGCTTCACAGATGTGCCTTTTGCTGGTTTGGTGAAAAACTATTAATCCATTCCAAAGTTATTAAATTTTAAAGTTCCCATTATTTTTATTTTGTGGTTAATAAGTTTTATTGACTTGACTTATTAAAACAGTACAAACATTAAAACAGTCAAATACATTGCAAAGGTCTTACAGACTGTTACATATGTCTGAAGAAGCAGAAAACGAAACATGCTGGCCAAATAGTAATGAATTGAATATACTAGCCAGGTAAGCAGTAGGATAATACTCTTTGCCTGGATGTACAACACCTATCCAGCTGGAGAGTAACTTTGAAAGTATTAGCAGTTGGTGCATTGCATTATGGCTAACTCATACAAACATATCTTACCTGGCCCCATCCTGCTAGTTTCTGCAGTATTTGACAAAGCATCAGAAATTATAAGAGGTCCAAGGCCGCTGTCCTGTACTTTACTCCTACAAAATATAAGAGATCACACACACAAAGCAAACAGGTTTTCATTGTCAGAGAAGATACTGTCCTTTACTGATATTATACCATGTCATCCACAGAGCAGGGTCCCCTACAACTCAATAACAATCTCTCCATCACTTGCCCCTAAATGCACCATGAGAGGAGACCACTATAGTAGCATGGTTGTGCCTATTCAGCTGATTCCCTCCCTATGTTTCAAAAACAGAAGGAAGGGAGTCCAGAGGGCAGTATATTTAAAGAGGGTATTGGTCAGAGTATGTGATATTCTGGCCCAGTTGGCAACTTACACCATGGAGGTAAGTATCTCCCCCAGGGAGGGGATTATCTGGGACCACCATTTACACAGTAGAAGTCTTTTAACCTGCATACTGAGTGTCAGAAGTAGTTTCAACTCAGATAAACGAAGGTGAGGGGCCGGGGGCCTGAGTCCTAATAACAGCAACTCAGGGGACTGAGGCACAGGCTTCCTAAGTATTTTGGACCCCATCTCACAGGTAGCCTGCCATAGGGGCTGGATCAGCCTGCAGGACCAAAGTAAATGGAACAATTCACCTGGGAGTTCCTGACACCTCCAACACAGGTCAGACTGAGCCAGCTTTGCCTTGGCGAGGACTACAGGAGTCCTGTACCAGAAGTGAATGATCTTGTTCTATATTAATTGACTACTGGTGTCAGGATATGCCCTGTGAGCTAATTTTAGACAAGACTTCCACTCCAGGTCCGTAAAAGGGGCATGCAGTGCTTTCTCCCATTTATGCTTGGATTCCTCTGCTTGGGACGGGATGGTGCTCTGGATGGCCGCATATACCCGGCTTGACTGTCCTCTTTCTAGGGCCAGCCATGACTCTACCTGGGAAATGTGTTGTTCTTGGTGCTGCTTATGCCTGTACATAAGGATGGCACTTCTTATTTGAAGGAATCACCAGAAGTCTTTGGGAGAGATCCCATAAGAGCTCCGCAGGCCTTCAAAGGAATTAAGGGTATCTGTACCAGGAATAAGCATAACTTGAAGCAATGAGATACCACCGCGTTCCCATAAGGGCCATGCAATTGGTTGTCTATTGATGGTAATCTCATTATTGCCCCATAGCGGGGTGAGTCTTACGGGAGATGGGAAGCGCCCAACTTCTTATGCACCTTGGCCAATATTACAGAGAGGGACCTATAGTAGGACGAGAGCGAGTGCCATTAGGGGGATTGTTAAATAACAATAGTACCAAGTGAGTACGCTGACATACCTCTCTGTCCATATCCAGCCACTGGGGAGCATTGTGTTCAGAGAAAAGGAACCATTTTGACGTCTGAGCCAGCTGAAAGGCCCATTTATACCCTTCTAACCACGGAAGACCCCAGCCCCCTTCCGACCAATGAGCTCTGAGCTTATTTCTACTGTACCTAGGTTTCTTACCCTCCCACAAAAAGGATCCCAGCAGGGAATCTAACTTAGTAAACCAATAACAAGGTATTTTCAAAGGGATGTGGTAGAGATGATACATAATTTTGGGCACTGTGACCATTTTAATTGCAGATATTTTACCTACAAGCGACAGTCAAAGAGATTTCCATCTGTCCAGTTCTGTACGAATGGACACAAAAAGTGGTTTCATATTCAGGTCCCAGGTTTTATGCAGATTAGGAGAGATAGTAATGCACAAGTAGGTAATCCCCTCAGGGACCCATCGGAGCCCATGCTGAGTAACCATTTGAGAGGTACACTTAGAGTTTAAAGGTAGGACCTCCACTTGGCCTGGTTAATCTTGAGCCCTGAAAATGTAGAGAAATCTGACAAGGTGGACAGTAGGGAGGGAGGGAGGGAGGTGACGATATTGGCTATAGGGAGCAACAGGTCATCTGCATACATTAAAGTAGGGTACGCCCTTTTTCCCACCTGGACCATGGAAATTAGAGGATTTTGTCTAATAGCAGCTGCCAGGGGCTCTACTGTCAATACAAAAAGTAGTGGGAAAAGTGGGCAGTCCTGTTGGGTACCCCTACCCAGTATGAATGGGGGAGACAGCATCGTATTGGTGAGTATCCATGAAGTTGGGATGAACATATTGCCCCAATCCAGGCCCAAAACCCCGCCCCCAAGCCCATAGCACAAAGTACTTGTTGGACATAGTCCCACTCCAGGGAATCAAAGGCCTTTTTGAAGTCTATTGCAATGGCAGCAGTGGGGGAAAGATAATGTTTGGGCTTTATGGATTAAATTTACCAACTATCAAATATGGTCCATGCTAAAGTGGTCCTTAACAAAGTCTACTTGGGAAGGGTGGATCAAACTTGGAAGGAGAGGATTAAGTCTATTAGCTAGTATCTTAGCTAGCATCTTTCTATCAGCATTCAATAATGAAATAGAGTGGTAGCTGGATGCTTTAAGAGAGTCTTTAACTTTTTTGGGTAGGATAGTAATAGTCGCCTCCCTAAGGGATGAAGGGGGAGAGACCCTGTTTGCCATGACTCAGTAAATACTTGTTGCAATACCAGAGAGATTATGGGATGCAACAGCTGCCACACTTCAATAGGGAAACTGTCCCCTCCTTGGGCCTTTCCCTTTTTAAGGGAGAGGATGGTGTCTGCCAGCTCCTGGGTTGAGATCGGGGCATCTAGGGCATTAGCTTGGGCTTCTGAGATTTTGGGGAGATGTAGGGACTCCAAAAATGGGCAGACCCCCTGGGGTCTAGGCTCTGGAGGATTTATATAACGAGGAGTAAAAATCCATCATTATTAGATTAATACCTTGTGCCGAGGTCTGGGTCCTACCCCCTGCATCCTCTAAAGCCACTATATGCCTTTCGGCTTGCTGCTTTTTGAGATGGTATACCAGCAGCTTATCCCCCTTTCTCCCCCTTCCCAATATTTATGCTTGAGTCTAATGATCGAAATCACTGCCTTTCTAGAGACCAGCTCATTCACTTGCATCTTCAGAGAGGTGACCTTGTGACCTGCCTCTGACCTAAGGGAAAGGACATGAAGGGCCTTAAAAGCAAGCTCCGCTTCTCAGAGTTGTCATTCAAGCCCCCTCAAATGCTGTTCCCTCCTCTTTTGGCATCGGCTCGCATACCCTATTATAGCCCCTCTTAGAGTAGATTTGAATGCCTCCCATGTGGTACCCGCAGAGGTATCTGCTATGCAGTTATGCTGAAAAAAATCCATTGCTTCCTTTTGAAGCCAAGGGGGAAAGTTTGGGTCATGAAGTAGCAATGGGTCCAGCCTCCATGCCAGAGACTTAGGGAGTGGGGGGCCCCATGTGAAGGCAAGATGCACTGGAGCATGATCCGAGATAACTAAGGGATGAATAAGGGTATTAACAGTGTTACCAGTAATAGTAGGAGAGGTGAGTCGGAAGTCTATTCTACTAAGAGAACTATGTACTGGGGAATGAAAGGTGTAGTCCCACTGGGAGGGGTGAAATATTCTCCAGATGTCCATAAGGGCCAAATCTTGTTGTAATTTAGCAACTGCCATCACAGCCCTGGAGTGGGGCTCAGTATTGGAAGGGGATCTATCCAGGAAAGGGTCCAGAGTAAGACTAAAATTGCCCCTAATAAAATGGGGGTGTCTTCTGGAGCTATGGGACCCAGCACGTGGGCCAACTTGTAAAAGAAGGAGGGCGAGTCCTCATTCAGAGCATATATGTTATTCAGGATCAGAGGGCCCTCCCCAATATCCATGAGTACCACCACCCATCTACCCTCAGGGTCTCTCACTTGTCTCTGCAATTTCCCATTGTAGTTGCTTGTGAAGCACAATCACCACCCCTCTCTTTCTAGAGGAGGCCGAGGCATGAATGGCCTGACCTACCCACTCCCTCTTCAGTCTCTCAGGATCCCCCCCCCAGTAAGTTTGGTCTCCTGCAGGAAGGTGACTTTTGCCCCCAGTCTCTTAAGGTGGCCCAAAACTTGCTTCCTCTTGTTTGGGGTGTTACGCCCTCTGATGTTCCATGTCAGACAAGTGATATCACCTGTTAGTAATAGGGAGCAAATATTTAATTAAGAGACATATCAAGAACAACCAGCAGATAGGGGGCGAGGGCAGCCCAACCAGAAGAGGCAAATTTCTATATAACGCCACCACATATGGAGAGAGTGGGTAAAGCCCATATACCCTTCCCCTACCAGATGACCTTATACTAACAAATAATGAAACATCTGTGTGTGTGTCTCTTGTGAAGCAAACATACATAAACACATTAACAAACTATATACATTGTGCACAGGGTACCATGCAATTTGGGGATATAGAGGCATCTCTTCAGCCACAGAGCTCTGCTTTAGGACAGCCCCTATTCCCAGGGCATTATCAAGTGGTATACATCCTTCCTTAGCACTATGGTGAGTGCGGGGGGAAGGTTCCCACCGAGAGAATCAAGCAACCCAATAGGAAGGTTGGATGACATGGCTCATTGCAACCCCAAAGGGTTGAGAGAGCTGCTCCAGCAGTGTAGCTCAGAAGCTGGGGTAGTTAAAGTGGGACTACACAATGCTTCTAATGAGGTGGGGGTTTGCAGGAAAGAAAGTGGGGGAGGACTGCCCACTATTTCAGCGAGCCTAGGGTTATTACTGATGGGTGCCAACATGTTCTTACAACAATCCTGGTGAGGTCAGGCTCATCATACCTATGAAGAGTGTACTGTAAGCCACCCAATGCAGGGGCTGGGAGATCTCCCTTTGTTACAAAAAAAGTATAATAAAACAAAAACATACCAGAGGGGCTCAGGCCTGTGCCATTCACCACTTAGGGCCTCACGTAAAACACATCCTGGCTACCCATTCAGCACAACAGTTTACGCATGCCGACAATTACTTTCAAATTATATGACACAGCTTCCCAGTGGACCTCACCCCCCCACACACACAAGTAAGCGAGGTAGAACCCACAAAAGTTCTACTGTTTAATCAGATGGTACAAAAAAACACCTTATTTGCCATCTAGACGTGTCTGGACCTTTGATCAGGATGTCCACTGAGAGCTTGTTGGTAGGCCTCGTTGAATCCCTCCCAGCATAGGAGTAAGGCATCTTCTCTGCCACATGGCAGTGCAAGTCGGGGGTCAAGTTTGGGGTGAAAAGGGGCTCAAAAGTTCCCTTACATGGGTAACATAGAGAAAGGGTAGCAGATGGGTCAGCCAAGGAGATTGTCCACTGACGATCAATTTAGACACCCCAAACTCGCCCCATAGCTACAACTCCCTGTGGGATTAAAAGAACAGGAATAGAAAGAAAATAGAGGGGTGACTACTTATCTGACCACGCCGGTGGGTTTTCTCTGATCAATTGTCCTAGGGAAGTAGAGCACTCAGGATGGTCCACACTGAAGATGAGATCTCCGCTGGTAGAGGATGCCTGTCTGGTAGCCTTTGGTAAATGCTGATCTCTGCTATCTGTAGCTCCATTCTACAGCTGGTGAGGAGTTGCTGACGTTGACAGGTAGCTGGGCTGCAACATAGGAGTAGGCTTATCTTCCACAGTCAAATCCACAATGCCTGGGTGTTGATCCAGAGAGCTGGGGCATAAAGCTTCATACCTATTAGTGGTGTGGTAGGCCTGTAATGGATCTGGAGCAACAGTGTCCATGCTTGTGGCCTCCTCTGTGTTGTCTTGCCCTCTCTCCGAAGGATGCTCCCGGTGGCCATGTTTCTTTGAGGATTGCCTCTTTCAGTGTGTTTTTGGGGGGAGTTCCCAGTGTTGCTCCCTGAGGTCTTGCCAAACTGCAGGCCTGCTCACTGATGGAGAGGAGCAGCAATCCAACCCGTTGGTAGCAGTTTTTGGCTGAAGGGGCTCCCCAGGGTAGTGGTGGTGAATGCTTGTGGCCAGTTGCACCATAAAAAATCAATGAGTGCATCAGGAGATTCAAAACTGTTCGGGACCCCTTTATGCATAACCCACATCATGGCTGGGTAACACAAGGAAAAGGACAGTCCAATACTATGTATTTTATGCCTTGCCTCAGAGTTTGCTCGGCGTTTGTCTGACAGATCTTTAGAGAAGTCCTGAAAGATGTAGATCCTATTCGATCTCCACACTACATGCTGTAACTTACGAGCTCTACTTAGGACCTTCTCTTTGTCCCTAAAATCAATAAATCAGGCTATGAAAGGTCGTGGTCTGTCCTGGGCCTGAGACATGGGGTCTAACATACAGTGTGCTCATTCCATCTGAAGCAGTATCAATGGGTCCAACTGCAGCATTTCAGCGATGGCTAATTGTAGAAGTCCCTCAGTATTTTTGCCTTCTACATGCTCAGGGAAGCCCAGGAAGTGAAGATTATTATGGCTACCTCAATTCTCGAGGTCATCCATCTTACTGAGCAGCATCTGTATGGTCCGTTGTTGGTCTCTTAATTCTGCCCTTAAGTCCTGAACATGCCCCTCTTTTGCCGAGACCCGCTGTTCGGTATGCAGCATCCTGGCTTCTAAATTTTGAACCACTTGGGTGTTTCAATTAGTTGCCACAGTGACTTGTGCCATCTGGGCCATAAGTTGGCGGAACATCGCCTCAACTGACGGTTGCTCCCAGGTTTGTGGCAAGCGGCCTTCAGCCATATTTTCATGCCTACCTCGTCCAGGAGGCTCTTCAGTAAAATAGCAATTTCCACACAGCAAATGAAGTTTTTTTGTATCAATGAAGTTAAATTAGTGTAGCTTGAGTATTATCCCACAAGTTACAGTAGAGTGAGGATATAATACCAGCTGCTAGAAAAAGGATTTTAAAGGATATTTCCCTCTGGGTTGTGGAGCTGATCTTAAAGCTGCCATCCTATTTAGCGCCCCTAGTGGCCTGTTCCCATTATTATTAATGGGAATTTCACTCACAGTTAGATGTCCAGCTTGAAAAAGGATCCTTTTTTCACAAATGGGTAATCCTTTTTCAGAAATAGGTCATCCTGTGTCTCAAATGAGAAATCGTATTTTGTACCATTTTGTTTTTCAGTTATCGAATTTCAAAAGCCACACAAATGACACCTTGAAGAGATCCCAATGCATCAATCTAGCTTATTGGGACCCCATTAGGTGGACGCTGCACTTAAATGTTGAACAGATGATCCCCAAATGAATTTTTTGTTACATTTTATGTCTTTTTGTGACTGTGTGACATGAAAAAGATTTATTTTTTCATATCATGAGCCACTAAGAAGATCATTTTTCATTAAGGGAAAATCCTTCACCTTTTGCTGCATCTTATTCTCTGGTGTCTAGTGTCCCCCCCCCACACACACACACCATCCAATCACCTTACTCATTAATTGCATGCATTTCCCTGGTGTCTAGTGGTACTCCACCACCCTTTGATCTCCATCTATGTTATTTTTTTCCTTTCCCTGGTGTCTAGTGGCACCCACCAGTTTCCGATCATCATCCCTGTTAATTTAATACATTTCCTTGGTGTCCAGTGGCACCCCCCAACCTCCGATCACCCTCCCCATGTTTATAAATGGCTCCCTGTTGTCTAGTGGCACCCCCATAGTGGTCAGTGGAATTTCACAATTACATCCAGAAAGGCAATATTGTGGTTGCTTGGAGAAATCACCTCCCAGGCATGATTTGAAAATTATCACTGCCTTTGTTCATGATGTAGGGTCATAAGTAGTGTTGTGTGAAATTGAAATATTTCGCCTGGCAAAATATTTTGCCTAATTCAGCAATTACGCAACATTTTTCACCTACGCGAAATGAAATTTCTCCTGTTTTCTTGATTTTGCATGATGGTGAAATTTCGCTTAACATGCCTTGGTGAAATTTTTTGCCTATGCAAAGCAAACTTTCATTTGGTTCCACGATTTCGCATAAATGGCAAAATTTTGTCTAAATTAGTTGATCTGCCAATTTCGCCCATTGATGCTCCAAATTTCACCTTGTGACATAATTTCGCCCGAGTCACTTTTGATTTTGCCAGCAAAATTTTGGTCCAAAGGTGAAATGTGCAATGCATTGTGGGTAAATAGGTCAAACGTGACGTGTAGCTTGTCTACAGCTCATTCTGCTGTATGTTGAGGTGGAGAGCAGTCTGTTGTGGTGCATCAGAGCCAATAAAGCCTTTGAAAAACCATAGCAAAAACTTGTTTTTGAGAGCTAATTGTTGCAACATGTAAAGTTTTTTTCCTAGTGCTACTGTGCTGCTAGGGAACATTTTCTAATTTTGTGAATTTTTGTATAATGCTTAGTTTAAATTAGGTTTTACTTTTCTCTCTGTCTTTGAAAGAGCTGTGTGGGGTAGGGTAGGACAGTAAAGCAGTGCAGACTATTTCTAGCCAAGCAGATTGCAATGTATTCACAATTGCGAGTTATTTATTTACTGTTATTACTTATTAGTTTTGTTATATCTTGCCATTTATTTTTCTCTGAAAAGTTTCTCCATCCTGTTTGAGAGAGTTTCTGCTGCTGTTAGCTGTGTTATATATATCATTCTCCCACTTTTAGTTATGAATTGATTGTGAATTCTAAAGTTTTAAACACACAGAGCTGATCCTTTATTTTATTTGTTTGTGGTTAGTTCTGTTTGCAGGAGTGTTAACTTGTGTTACCAAAACTGTGAAAATCAGCAATTCTATATGTTTGTATCTTTTCTTAAGTACTTCTACTTGATCACTTGAAATTGAACTTGTCCATTTATAGTTGCACTGCATTGTTGAATTGTTCCACTTTATGTTATTGCTGGAGCTTGACTCTGCACACTGCGCGGTGTTCCTGTTTTAGTTAACTTACCCTACCCTTTCTCTGTTATAGCATTGTTTGTGTAACACCTGACACACTCATTATAAAACAGTATATATTAGAATAGTCATATTCAAGAAATTTCTTGGTGATCCCTCCCATCCAGACCACTACTTTACTGTGTGGTACTTGCCTTTGTTTCAGTTTTATGGTTGTCTCTGCCCTTATATATAAAAAAAAAAAAGTGGTACTTCAGCAATAAGGCATGACAAGGTGTGTGTTATCATGTAATAACGTCACTCCTGGGTGTGGAGCCACGAGGTGAAGCCGAAGCTCCACCATCCCAGAGTGACATTATTACACAAGATAACACACACCTTGAGTGCCTTATTGCAATTATACAATGGCTCAATGTTATACAAAACAAAAATAAAAATAAAAATGTTTTTAGTAGATTTTTAGTGAGGCAGTATATCTTTGTTTCTGAAATAAAAAAGCCATATCAGCCATATGCTCATCCATAACATCAGCACAGTGATGTTATTGTGCAATATCATCACTGTCTCAGGCAGGCACACACTGACCAATCAGAGTCCAGGAAATTTTCTTGCCATTGTATAATAAGTAATAACACATTATAGTACTTTATTTGTCCAGAGACACAGGTGATCTGTATTTAAAGTCAGACACTTGTGCCCTTTTTCCTTGTGTGTGTTTCTTTAATTCCTATCCTGTTTGGGGGGGAAGTTAACTTTTGGTTTTTTACTAGAATAGGCTGCCTACGATATACGGTATTAGTTGTACTCTAAGTGCTGGTACCTGTCCTGATTGTGTTTGGACTTATAAGGAAGTCAGTACTGTAGGTGTATGATGTCATAATTTACATGTGAGGTGTTATTCACTCAGTTAGTAGTAATGCATTATTTCTTCAAATACTCCCAGAGAAAGGCAAAGCTTTGAAGCAGTAGTCAGCAAAAATGCTGCTAAGAAGCAGCCAAGTACATGGGGAGACGTTGCAGGGGGGGATGAGGGAGCTAAGAAGTCTGCTAAAAAAAGTACAATTTCAGTTCCAGTTCCACACAGTAGTGAAAGCACACGTATGACTGCATTAATGTCTTCTGATGTGGGGCCTGTTGGTGCAGCAGGAATGAGCAAAGCATTTGGTGGCCGAACTGGGTCAGGCATACCTGTGTCTTACATTTTTAAATCTCAAACTGTTGCAGCCATGCTAGTGGGGATGCTGACAGTGAGAAAAAAGGAGGCACTGACACCAGCACAGGAGCAGTAGTTCAGGACTTGGAGGAGTGTGATAATAAGTCTGTCAGTGTGACTGTCCATGTTCCTGCAGGAGTTGGTGATGACAGTGTTAAACAAGAGTCTGATAGTCCTGGAGATAAGAATAGTAAGCACCCTGAGATGGTTGTAGAGAAAGAAAAAGGTGCCATTCTCCAAGAAGACAGTGATGGGGGGAGGAGGAAGAGGAAGACAAGGACATCATCGCTATTGCTGGTGATGATGATGACTGGGATGATCCCACATAGAAGCCTGATTCAAAAAAGGTCAAGGGTGATGTAGGCCATTTACATATAGAGCCCATGGGTCAGTCTGTCACCAAGTCCATAAGCAAACCTCCAAGCAGTCAAGTAACTCCCCCCACCAAATGTAGTTTTACTGAAGTGATGAGAGCAGCCCAAAAAACACCCCCTTCTACACCTGTTTTTGACCTATCCCAGTCCCAGAAGCATCTGATGTCCAGAGGTCAAAAGTCCCTAGTTTGGGACTTTTATGTGCTAGATTCTACTGACGAGAGCATAGCAATATTCCAACTTTGCCAAGCCAGTGTTAGTCGGGGGGGAAGGGAAGCCACATAAGCACCAATGGCCAACATGCCCACCTGAAAAACAAGCACCTGCTGAGATGGCAGTAACACCAATAGGATGACAGAGCTGTTGGTAGCAAGTTACATGTAGTAGAACAAGAATAGGAGGAGGGAGGGTAAAGTGGGTCGGTGGTGGAGGAGGAGGGTGAGCAATCCTTTGATCTCTCGAGTAGTGGCCTTAGCAGTGGTGGTATGAGTCCCAGTCCCATGAGTCTGAAAAGAACACCACTACACCCACAAGCAACCAAAATAACTGGCTTCATGTGGTCTACACAGCCCCAAGAGTCAAGTGTTACCCCTAAAAGAAAATCATTGCTGCCACAAGTACAGCGTTCTGGTCGGACAGCCCCAAAGATGCAGATCACTCTGAAGACCATCCCTGAGTGGCAGACAAAGTACCCACCAATCATGCTGCTGCACAAGAGTTAAATGCAGCCACTACTGAAATGCTGGCCATCGATCTGTTGCCATTCTCATTAGTTGAGAATGCTGGTTTCTGGAGGTTGATGGCCCTTGCTGTCCAATATGGCAAGTTCCATCGCAAACCTATTTTACTAAGTGTGCCATGCCAGAGCTGGACAGAAGAGTTGCTGATTACATTAGACATACATTGAAGCATAATGCATCACACTATATCCATCTTTGCATGGATATGTGGACCAGTGGACAAACAGCAGCAAGCTCGTATCTGTGCATAACAGCACACTGGGCACAGTTGCCTGGGGCAGTACTTGATTTTGGGCCTGGCAAAACATGTGTGAAGCAAAACTGTGGTGGTAGCAACACACCTGGGATTTGGCAGCATGCAACCCTGAGTATGACAAGTGTCACAGGTTTTCACATGGCTACGAAAATGCTTACCGTTCTGCTGGATGAGATTGATGGGGGCTACACACACAGTCACTCATAACAGGATTAATTGCAAGTGATATTGGCTCTAATGTAGTGAAGTGCATTAGCAATAGTGTTTTTTTCAGAGTGCTCCGCCTGGCACACTGCCTTAATCTTGTTGTTCAGCAGTTTCTCAACCATGTGGACATTAAGGAAATGGTACTGTTGCCCATCACATCTGTGTCCACTTCTCTCATTCTGCAAAGTCCCACCATGACCATCTACATGAGCTACAGCACAATAACCATCTGCCTCAGCACTGGATGAAGCTTGATATTGTCACCAGGTGGAACTCCACACTGTACATGCTTGACCAGCTGTATGAACAGTATGAGGCTGTGTCAGAATACCAGCTGCTGCACACCACCTGTGACAGTGCTGGAGTGTCTATCACTATAACAACAGAACTGTGGCACCAAATTGAAGGGCTAATACGCATTCTCTGTCCATTCGAGCATGCTACATAGGCAGTGAGTGGGGACGCTGCTCTATAAGTCAGTCCATACCCCTCATATGTGTGCTGAGGCAGACACTAGTGAATGTTTTGCTGGTGCTTGCCATGTACATACAGTATAAATACCTGTTTATATTTTATGTATATATTCTGTACTATGTATGTGATAATGTATCCTCTCGTCCCCAACACCCCCCCCCCAAGGCGCATCTGGACTCAAGCGGTAGTCTGCTCAGTATGCCTTTCCTGGTAAAACTTTTAAATAAATAAACAAATAATGTGCAACACCAGGCAGAGGCAAGTGGGGATCATGGCAGTTGTGATCTACCCTCTATAATTGAAGGAGGTTGTCAGCGAGTACAACAGTTGACAGAGAACCTCATTAGACTGGTACATGCTGCACAGATGAAAAATGCACACACTGCATCAAAAATGGGTATTGCTACCACCACCAGCAGCTCACAGGCAACCCAATCACAGAAAATGGGCAGGGCAGAGCAGAAAACAGCAAGCAATCCAATTTGGGATGTTCTCTTTCAGGGGGGGAGTGGAAGATATGGAGGAAAAGGAGGAGGAGACAGATGAGGCAGCTGGACTCTGGGCAGCAGAACAAATGGTGGAGGCCAACATGCTAGACCCAAAGCACCTTGCCATTACTAACGAGCCACTGCTGTACTGGAGCAGTAAAATGACTGACTGGACAGCACTAACATCAGTTGCTGTGAAATACCTGAGCTGCCCACCATCCAGTGTCACTATGGAATGATTGTTTAGTGTGGCTGGGGCAATTGCGAGTGACCTTTGGACCAATTTGTCACCCAAGAATGTGTTCATGCTAACATTAATCAAAATGAATGAAATACACATTCCACACAACACAGTGATGTCAGTGATGTTGCCACAGGAACTGTGTCTCGGTGACGAGGATGATGATCCCTCTACTAAGGCATCCACTGGCAGCAAGGTGGATGAGGCAGCAATGTTGAGATAATTCCCACCCGATGAGAACTCCAGTCTTGAAGACTGTGAGTGGTGCTTTTTGAATTATGTGGAATTGGAAGTTGAAAAAGCCTGAATTAACTCCAAGCGCCCCCCACAATTTTCAACTTAGTATGGTGGCTGGGGTGTGTATGTTATACCTTATTTTTAGCTATGTACCATTGGATTGGTTATGGTAATGTGTTGTTATGTGCTGCAGAGTGTATAAGTTTCATTTGATCACTCTTTGCCATAACCCATTGATTGGTCACCTCACCACCAGTCCCCCAAGCCTATGTAAGGCAGCAGCAATGTAATTACCAAAACTGTAAAGATTTTGCAATTGCATGATTACAGTTATAATGTTTTTCTTCCAAAAATATCTTACTTTTCATGTTGTCTATGTCAACCCCATCTTACAGCAAGATATGTTGCCTGGATGTCCTTTAAAGTGCCCACGATGGCAAATTCCACACTACCCCACTGCCCACCCTCAGCACCTGACCTGACACATCCATGCATTCCATGCAACTGAAAAAAATGTTTCTGCCACTTAATATCTGTGACATGTACAAGAACCCTGGCTCCCAGACTAGTACAAGTAGCATATGAATGTAACATGCAAATTCAACAGTTAACACCACAAGTTGAACACATTTTGAGAAATGGTGAATGGTGGCCATCTTTAATAATGTGAGTCATTAATTACAAAAGTAATCATGAAGAGGCTTAACAGCTTACAACATCAAATCCCCCAAAAAATTTTACTTATGCTACAGTACCAGGTTAAGGTACACCAAAACAGCAATGGTTTCTGGTGGGGGGGATCAGGGCAGGGGGAGGGTCCTGCTGTCCACACTTTGGAATGGATTCAAAATGCTCATGATTACTACAGCTGTGCAATCTCCATTGATTAGGCAAGACATTAACCCCCTCCACCTAATTATTTACTAAACACCTTCTCAACCATCTGTTTTCACATATAGTTCCTCCCTGTATGTGGGTGGCAGTGGTGACTACTCATTAATGGTAATGATATGGACACCAGTCCAGTGGCCAACATCACAGTTCAAGCAACACTCCTGTCTTCCACAGACACAACACAGCTTCTGCAGGGCCTGGATGCATGTAGTCATCAAGATATGATGAAACCTCGATGGGGTGATGACATCAGTTCTCGCTGAGAAAAGCTGAGCAAGATGCTGAGGTGGATGCAGTCAGAGCTTTAGATGGTTGAATGCAGTAGTAAACCATGCAAACCATCTTTTGTGATTTTTCTTCGTTGGTTTAGAGAGGGGCAGCTCCTAATATACTATGTTCTCATACAAGCTTTTATTTTTGGTCACTGTTGCCTGAATCGTACTCCAGAAGCAAATAGTTAACAGAATGCAACTATATCCATTTTGGTTCCCAAACTTTTTTTCTTATTCTCCCTTTTGGTGTGCATTTCACTTCTATTTTGGCTTAAGTGAACCCTGGTATTAAAAAAAGTAAGAACATAGAGGCTGCAGGTTCAGGAGCCAAGCTATAGAAACAAATAACAAGGCACAGAATGAGAGAGTGACTGAAGAAGCTGGCAACACGGCATGTCAAAATCAATAAGGAACATTAAAGAGATAACAAGGCACGACAAAGGTAAAAAGGGGGGAAGGTAAGAGAATGACTGTAAAAGCAGAACAATTTGAAAAACAATTCCAACCAAACAGAGAGAAAAAATGTGGAGGCTGGGTAAGTGAACCACTGTTGTCTCCATCACCAGATTCCCCACCTGGGTATAACAGGAAGATGAATCCCAAAGAAGTGGTAAAATCACACAGTATTGTAAAGCTAAAATGATGGATGCTACAGAGGGTAGTGAAGAGATGTCTAATGATGAATTTCAGAATTTAAATGAACAGCTGGAAATCTAGGGGGAGAAAAACAGGCAGGAAGATGGGGACATCAACTAAATGCTGGGTCAGATGAAACAGAATCACAGGGGAGAGGTACTTTACAAGACATTTCACCACACTCTCATAAACAGGGCCAAACAACACCTCAAGAGAATGAGGAGGGTGCATTGTTTTTGAAATCTCTGGGAAGCTACAGAACCAAGTTCCCATATCAACCCACTCTGTTCAAGATAATAACAACAGCAACGTTGGGGTAATGGAGGTTGTAGTTGCTTTAAGACAAGATATGCTGAATGCTATGGGGGAGTTGGAGCACTCAATAAAAGGGATTTCAGACTTAATGAACTCTTTAAAGGACAAAATGACCTCACTGATGGTGAGAGCACAAGAATTAGAACAAAGAGTCTCCCAGGTAAAGGACATTAAGGGACCTTTATTAAAGGTACAAACACAGCATGATATCCAAATTAAGAACTTAACAATAAAAATAGCAGACTTAGAGGATAGGTCCAGAAGAGGAAATATAAGGTTGAAAAATATTCCAGAAGGGGTAGAAGGCATTGGAGATTCTCTTATATACTTTAAAAAAATATTAACGGAGGCCGAAGGGAGAATATTTCCAGAACAAAAAGTGGCCCTAGACAGAACTCACTGAGTAGGATCAAGGTTTAATAACACTACTTATAATTACCCCTGCTCTGTGCTGATAAAACCACATAAATTTCAAGACAGGAAATGATTCTTCAGAAAGCAAGAACTGAAAGAGGTTTAAAATTTGCAAAACTGACATTTAATGCATACTCTGACTTATCAACAGACACAATGAATAAATGGAAACTCTTTAACCCAGTGAAAATAAAAAACTGTATGAGTGGGGAATACACTTTACTATGCAATACCTGGCAAAACTTTGTTTTGTCGTAAGTGGGAAAATTACTACATTTGATGATTATGAAGATGCAGAAGAGGCCTATGAAAAATGTTATGGAAGCTCAGCAGGAGCCAAGGGCCATTCACCATCGTCCAAGAATGGGAGAACACATCCATATGGTTAAAGAATTCTGATTGTCTACTCCTCCAACCAGAAAAGTTAAAATGATTAAGAAAAGTGAGGAAGGATGTAAGAAACAGCACAACGGGGAAAAAACAGGGTTCCATAATTAAAAGATAAGTCATATATATTTGATAGAGTGCTACCACCCAACATAGTTCAGGAGCATGTTTACAGTGCATGTGCCTAGCAGATTGTTAAAGATGTGCTTGAAGGCTATAATGGATCCATCTTTGCTTAAGGTCAAACCTCATTAGACACAACACATACCATGGAGGGGAAGCTGCATGACCCTCAGCAGATGGGAACAATTCTAAGAATTGTTCATGACATCTTTGATCTCACCTACTCCATGGACAAGAACCAGGAGTTACACATCAAGGTGTCCTATTTTGAGATCTGCTTGGACAAAATCAGGGACCTGCTCGACATGTCAAAGACAAATCTCGTTGTACATGAAGATGAATAAAAGAATAAATGAAAGGATAAATAAATAAATAGCACCTAGGATGGATTATTAAATGAAAGGGGTATTGGAAATTGAAGAAAATAGAATAGGAACAGAATGCAAATAATTTATGCAGAAATATTACTTTGACCATATCACAGAGTCACAAGGGATACCTTTGAGAGCATATCTGTCAAGTAGGGTAGGGGTGGGGATCTCTCGGATCCCCATGAGGGTTTGGGGGGGATTTAGGAGCACGTTGTGAAGGTGAAGGGGAGAAGAAAAAGAATAAAAAAGGAGAACATTTTAAAAGTAAAATTGAAAAGATAAAGATAAATAAAGGGGAAGAACAATTGAAAATAAAGCTTTTAAAGAAAAAGAGAAAGCAAATAGATAATTTATTAATAGGCATGATCCAGGACAAAAAGATAAAAATAGTTCTTTCAAAATTACCACATTAAAAATTCTATCATGGAATGTTAAAGGTCTAAGATATAGAACAAAAATGATTAAGATTATAAACAATATAAATAGTAATTTGTAACCTTAACCAACCTACTATCACTACCTCCCAACCTCCTAGACAAAGCTACTTCTTTCGGTCACGCACTGTTCCCCCCAGTATCCCTTCCCCCACACATTGACTCTTCTCGGACTCTCACACTAGGTGTCACACTTCTTTATCTCCTTTCCTACATGCAAACACTGTCCTTTACCCTAGCTGAATGTTCTTGATGCTGTACTATTACCATTGGTATTATGAATGACATTGTAACCTTATTATATACTAGCTACCTACTATTCGAGTATTGTATATAAACTGTTATTGTTGTCATTGTCACTGTTTGATGTGGAACCTTTGTGAAAGAGCTCTGAGCTCAAAGGTATGATCTGAATCCCTAAATAAATAAAATACAAATTAAATTAATAAATAAATATATTAATTGCCTTCTAATGCAAGAAACACATTTTTTTAGAATCAGACTTTGGTTGGTTTTAGAAAAATTGGGGAAAGGGTTTGTTCTCAGTATACACCCTACAAGCGAGAGGGACTGCCATGTTTTTCCATAAAGGAAATCTACTTCTTAACATTTTGAAGGAAATTCGGGACCAATATAGGAGATATTTTATCACAGAAGTAATAATAGAGTTCCAAGTTATGACAACAGCAAGCATCTATGGTCCAAATTACAATAATCCATCATTTTTTTTCAGATATTTTTCTGCAATTATCTGGCTTTAGCTCACCGTATATTGTAGGGGGAGATTTGAATTTAGTATTAAATAAATTGGATAGCACCTCAGGGCCCTACATATTTAAGTCAGCGTTAAAGGTCATAAAAACATTTATGGGGGAATTGAAATTAGTGGACCCTTGGACATACTTGAAGGAGGAAAAAAGCCAATACTCTTATTACTCTAAGGTGCACTACTCATATTCTAGAATTGATTTCTTTTTAGTTTCAGAAACCACAATGCACATGGTTAAAGATATACTGTATCCAGGAATAGTGGTATCAGACCGTTCTCCCTGTATACTGGAATTACAATTATCCCTCCATATATTGAAAAGCGTACGGTGGAAAATGGATCCAACAATATTTAAGGACACAGTAACTTCTGGAAACATGGAAAGAGAAATGAAGGAATTTTTTTAGAAGAAACATAGAGGAAGATACAGATATAATGGTATTATGGGACTCCAAAGCATGGATAAGAGGGCTATTACAAGAATTAGGGGTAAAAGAAAAAAATGGAACCAACAATATAGGACATTAGAAAATGAAATTAGTGCTTTGGAACAAATTCATTCTACAACTCAAGATATGCAAATATTTAATTAGTTAAAAAAGATGCATATAATAGTCTAATCACAGAAAAAGCAGAGAACCAAATTTTGAAAACAAGAGCAAATTATTACATAAATGTGGACAAAGCCTTAAAGCTGATGGCCTGGCAGATAAAAAAAGATCAGGAGCATAATAACATAATGCAAATTAAAGATAATAAGGGTATAGTGAAGAAAATCCTATAGATATATTGAACATCTTTGTGGAGTATTATGGAGAGTTGTATACAGCCCAGGTCGAAACAAATGAGGTAGGGCAGGACAAGACCCTAGAAAAAGTGAAACTAAGGTGATTATCTAATGAGGTAAAAAAAGCGCTGGATCAACCATTTACATATATTGAAGTGGCTAATGCAGTGGAAGAAATGAAATCAGAAAAAGCACCAGGACCAGATGGTATACAGGCTGAACTTTATAAAAAATTTAAAGAAATAATAATCACTATATTTGTAAAATTGTTTAATAAAATATTTTAATTAAAAAAGATTACAAATACCTTTTATGAAGCTTATATACTTCTTTTTCATAAACAAGATAAAGAACAGGAATTAAGTATGTCATATAGACCGATATCACTGTTAAACTTGGACTATAAGGTTTTTGCCAAAGTTCTGGCTAAGAGACTAGAAAAGGTTATGCCAGATATTTTTAATCAAGATCAAAATGGATTTATCAAGGGAAGAAAAATAATGGAAAATATTAGACATACCTTAAATATTCTGGAAAATGTGGATAAGAAAGATTCTATATTAGTAACGCTAAATGTAGAAAAGACATTTGATCACGTTGAATGAGATTTCATTATACAAACAATGCAGAAAATGAATTTTGGCGATAACTATATGTAATGGGTAAAAATTATATATTATCTTCCCACTGCACATATAAAAATTAATAATATGCTTTCCCCAGTGTTTAAATTGTCAAGAGGAACAAGACAGGGTTGTCATATTTTGCCATTGATATTCGGAATTAGTATTGAACCATGGGCAGAATATATAAGACAAAATGATAACATCAAAAGTATTCAATATAGTGAAATATATCATAAAATTAGTTTATATTCAAATGATGCCCTCTTGTATATGAATATCAATCAAGAATCTATTATAGAGTTTATTTGGACATCAGAGCAGTTTGGAAAAGAGTCAGGCTTTAAGATTAATTATGAGAAAACCTCGATACTTAAAATTCAAGATGCAGGGAGAAAAATCTTTAAAGATGATAACTATTGTCTGGAAGTAGAGTCACTTAAATACTTTGGGATCATACTTACTAAAACAATGGATAAGTTGATATTAATGAATCATGAAAAGTCTCTGCAACTAATAAAAGTAGACCTAGAAAGATGGATGAGCTTACCTCTCACTTAAATAGGAAGGGTTAATTTGTTAAAAATGCAAATTTTACCTAAAATATTATATGTTTTTCAAGCTCTTCCAATAGAAGTTCCAATGTATTTCTTTAAATCATTAAAAAAATAGGAACTAACTTTGTATGGTTGAATAAAAAAACAAGAATAGCAGATGACAAATTGGTCCTTCCAGTGGAACAGGGAGGATTAGCGATGCCAGATTCTTACAAATATTACTTAGTATCACAGGTTATAATAATATGGAGTTGGTTAAACTATCAGACAGAACAGAGAAATTTAATTGAAATGGAGAAGTCAACATCACATTATCCATCTTTAATGAATTTATTATTTTCAGGGCAAAAACTGGATGAAATCAAACAAGAAGACTATCCAATATCATTACTTTCAACACATAAATGCTGGAATCAACTCCATAAAGTTTTAAAATGTGATTTAGGAGTTACAAAGTATACTCTGTTGCACAATAATTAGAATTGTTCCTTATCAATTAATGATCAGATTACAAAAGTTTGGAAATCTTATGGGTTAATTGAACGGGGCCAGCTGTTTGATAATGATGAATTCTTGTCATTTGAAAAGTTAAGAGAACAATTTTCTATACCATCTACTCATATGCTTAAATATATACAAATTAAACAGTATATAAAAAAAGACAAAAGGGGTATTAAATCTTTTCTCAACACCAATTCTGGACAAGTTAGAAGAACAAAGGGAAAATAAAAAAATGATTTCATTAATATATAGATAATTATTTGGGGTTATTACAAAAGAAATAGAGAAGTTAAAACAGTAATGGCAAATGGAAATGGGAAAAGAACTCACAGAAGAAATATCAAAGGAATTATGGAAAAGGATTTTGAGAAATGGCCTTTTTGAACATAAAATTAAATAAATTAAGGCAAATTCAATATAACATTTTACACAGGACATATCTTACCCCATACAAAGGATATAAAATCAATGTAGAACTGAATGCTAAATGCTCTAAGTGTGTAAATACATCGAGCACATTGATACACTTGATCCATGATTGTCCTTACCTAACTAATTTCTGGTCTGAAATATATAAAATCATCAATTGGGCTTTGAATAAACAAATTTAATTTAAAATCCTTTTTTCTATGTTTGGATTAATGGAGCAAGGAAATATGATGGATCAGGTTCAACAAGCATTTGTTTCAATAGCTCTGACAATTGCAAAAATGCATGTTAATAAAATGGAAAGATTCAATACCACCAGATACTAAAAAATGGCTAAACTATATAGTGGATGTGATAAATCTTTAAAGGGTGTAGTATGTAAAGGAGGCACAGGAAGAGACTTTTGGGAAGATATGGCAACCCTTTAATATTTTAACATCTGAAGGAATTACAAATTAAGGGCAGAATGTGAATCAGTATTAAAAAAACATAATAAGTGGAAAAGGTTAGGAATTACATATAATGGAAATGACATATAAACAAAAAAATGTGAATTCTTCACTGAACTGCTGAGTGGTACTTTTAAAAATTGTTATCAAGAGCTTATGCAAAATGTACAAGATGAATGAAATATAAAACAATTTAAAAATTGATCACACAGCTAAAAATAAATGAATGTATTGATTTTGTTTTACCTTTCCAAATTTCTTTTTGAGTTATAAAACTACTGAGTACATACCAAAAAAAAATTAAATGACCTGTGGCTTTTTTAACATTTGTGAATTCTTTCATGAGTATGAAAACCCATCGGACACAAAGCAAAAAATAATGCAATGTATCTGTTTTTTTTTCTGAAATTAAAAATTATGCACAAACAAAAATGTCATGTATTAAAGTATAAATGTTACATGAACCAAAAGTTTAAAGTACTAAACACTTAACAGTACTATGCATATTAACACAATCAGTCAAATAGTGTGACACTTATCCTGAGTAAGGATTTAAACTGATGGGGGGTGGTATGAAACTAGGGAATGGACGGAGGATGAAAGTAGAGGGTCTTGCCTAGCTAGCTATCCCTTGCAGAAGTTGGCAGAGGATATAGTGGGGAAAGAAAATGGGAGGCAGTGAAGTAGGTGGAAGGGTATGCCAGCAAATGCTAGGAGTCTGGGAAATAAATTGGGGGATATGGAGGCCACAGTGGTGGATGAAGGACTGGGTATAGTAGCCATAATTGAGACATGGTAAACAGAGAACCATGACTGGGAAGCTGTAATGCCAAGGTACAGTCTTTTTATAAAGGACAGGAAGGAGAAAAGGGGGGAAGGGGTGGCATTACACATAAACGATGGGATAAAGGCTATGGCAGGGCAGGAAAGTCTGGGATCGGCAGAGGTCTTCTAGATTATGTTGTGGACTGGGGAGGCAATACAAATGGGAGTAGAGTACACACTGCCAAATCAGGGGAGGAAGTTGATAGGGAGTTAATGAAGGAGGTACAAAGGATAGCAAGCAAGGGGAAACGTCTACAGGTGGAGGACTTTAATCTCCCTGATTTGAACTGGGGGATTCCATCAGAAACATCAGAAAGGAGTAGGGAGAGTCCAGAATCTTTACAGGAGGTGCTCCTACAGCAGCTTGTCAGAAAACTGACTAGGAGTGAGGCTACATTTGAACTAATAATGACAAATGGAGACACAGTAGAGGAGGTTGAAGAGGGGGAAAATCTGGGGGCAAGTGACCACAAAACGATTAGGTTTAGTCTTAGCATGGAGACAGAAATGAGTAGAACCACCACCAAAGTAATGGACTTCCAGAGGGCAGATTTTAATTAAATAAGGGATATTTTCAAGGGACAGATGGTGGGCAAGGAAAAGCTGAGGGACATGGAAGAACTGTGGGAAGCCATAAAGGGGGGATTTTGAGGGCCATGAATCAGTGCATTAGGAAGGTGGGCAAGAAAAAAAGAGCAAGGAGGCCACTTTGGTTCTCTAGGGAGGTGGCTAGAGCAATAGGGCAGAAAAGGAAAGCATTCAGGGCATACAAAAATACACAAGGAATAGTGGAAAGGGGAGTATACAGGGAAAAGCTTAGGGTAGCTGGTAAGACAGTTAGGAAGGAAAAGGCAGAAACAAAGGAGAGGATAGTGGGGGAGGCCAGCAGGGGGACAAAAAGTTCTTCAGATATGCTAGTGAGAGAAGAAAGAACAATCAGGGTATAATGAGACTTAAAGGGAAGGGGGGAGCTCTGATTGAGAGGGACACAGAAAAATCAGACATGCTAAACCAGTACTTCAGCTCAGTTTTCACAATTGAAAAAGAGGGAAAGGAGCAGAGTTGTGGGAAAAGGGAATGGGAGATACAGAGGTGGATACTGGTCCTTTCATGGAGAGTAGAGTTTTGGAAGAACTGGGTAAATTAAGGGTGGACAAGGCAATGGGTCAGGATGCACTTCATCCCAGGGTGCTCAGGGAGATTAGGGAGGAGCTGGTGGCAACACTCGTGAGGCTGATTAATCTATCTGTAGACATTGGGATAGTCCCAGGGGACTGGAAAAATGCAGACATCATGCCATTCCAGAAGAGCAGAGGTAAGGAGGAGCTGAGTAACTACCATCCAGTCAGTCTTACCTCAGTGGTAGGTAAGCTGATGGAGGCACTCCTAAAAGAAAGACTAGTACAATACCTGGAAGAGGGTGGACTGCAGGACAACAACCAGCATAGGTTTACAGACAGAAGATCATGTCAGACAAACCTGATTGAAAGCTTCAACTGGGTGACAGAGGTTTGTGATCAGGGAGGGGTGGTGGACATGACCTATCTGGACTTTAGTAAGGCCTTTGACACCGTCCCACACAGAAAGCTGGAAAACAAGTTGGGCAGTTCAGGGGTAGGGAGGAATCTAATGAACTGGGTGGAAAACTGGCTTGAAGGCAGAGTTCAAAGGGTGGTTGCAAATTGGGCTCAATCCAGAGAGGAAAGGGTGACAAGTGGGGCACCCGGGGATCCATACTGGGGCCAATGTTGTTTAACAACTACATTGAGGATATAGCAGAGGGTCTCAAAGGGAAGGTGTGCCTATTTGCAGATGACACAAAGATCTAAAATAGGATGGATACACCGAAGGGGGGGGGGGGCTGGAGAAAATGAAGGAAGATTTGATAAAGCTGGAGGGGTGGTCAGAGAGATGGCAGTTGTGCTACAATGCAAAGAAATGTAAAATAATACACATAGGGCACAAAAATCCAAAGGGCATGTACACACTGGGAGGGAAGGGGATTTTGGCAACGGAGCGAGAGTGGGATCTGGGGATCATCATATCAGATAACCTAAAGGTGGCAAACCAGTGCAACAAGGCAGTCAGAAAGGCAAACAAAATGCTGGCATGCATAAAAAGGGGTATTACAAGTAGGAGAAGAGAGGTGATCATGCCACCGCACAGGTCCATGGTTAGGCCACACCTGGAGTATGGGGTGCAGTTCAGGAGACCTCACTTACAAGGAGACATAGCTAGAGTGGAGAGAGTCCAGAGAAGGGTGACCAAAATGGTGCAGGGCTTGCACAAGTAGTCATATGAAGAAAGGATGGAGGAGCTTAACCTGTATACCCTGGAAACAAGAAGAGAAAGGTGGGATCTGATAGAAACCTTTAAATATCTGAAGGGAATCAACAAGGTATGGAAAGGCAACATTTTGGAGTTGAGGGAGAACACAAAAACTAGGGGACACAGCTTAAAGCTGGAGGGGGGTAAATTCAAAAGAAATGTGAGGGGGCAGTACTTCACTGAGAGGTTGGTGAGCCCCTGGAATAGGCTGCCTGAATGTGTGGAGGGTGCAAAATTGGTGAAGGAGTTCAAGAGGGCATGGAATAATTACATGGGACTAAACAAGAATTATAAGGGTAAGCAACAAGTTGGTACTAAGGAGACTGGTAGTTGTACTGGGGAGGTGGTGTAATATTGGGGAGTAAGGAAGAAGGGCAGATGCATCTGGGGGAAGGGGCAGATTAGATGGGCTGTTGGGTCCTTTTCTCTTCACAGATTTCTATGTTTTTTTATGTGGCACAGCTACGAATATAGTCCATGGATCTTTACAATGAGTCTTCATGAAACAAGCTATAGGTTCAGAGCTGTGCACAATGCGTTTGCCACTTCATGCAGGGCCAAACACAATGAAAGATAAGGTGTTAGTTGTTAAGATCCTTTTCAAAAAGAATGGATTTAAATAGCTCATTTACTATACTGAACCTCACTATTGAAGATTTCTGGTTACAGTGAATGTGAGTCATGACTCCTGACAGCAGCAATGTCTGAGGGTAGTGATCAGTGAGTGGTCCTGATTAGCTGATCAATTACTGTACATCAATTGCACTCCAAGCTGATAACTTGCTTGTATCAGCCTCAAAAAGAAACCAATATACCGGTAAGTCCCTCTAACACTGCCAGCACCAGTCAGCACCAGACATCTTCATGAAACACTTGGGCTACACAAACCAGACCAAGCACGCCATTATTGACTATTTGAAAAATGGTTAAAGCTTCACCAAATAGCCTCAGAAACATACTATTCTAAGTTCACAATCTGCACTTGGAGAGAGGGATGCCCTTTGAAATTATGTGCAAGAGTGTCTAAGTTCATATTCTGCATTTGGAGGAAGCAGGAGGATGCCCTGTAAGATTTTGTGCAAGAGTCTGAGAACCTGAGCAAACAAAGACTCTGTAAGATAGACAAAGCAGGTACAGACAGGGCACAGTACTCAAATATGGTTCACCCAGCAACACTACAATGGTGTCCCTATGTCTGGTTCACTTGCCTGCAAGAAAGAAAAGATTGTGTATGAGCAGGTATACACAATAAGGCTGTGCTTAAATGAGAGGTTTCATTGGTAACAGGAGACCTTGAGACCATAGCTGGAGAAGTTTCTTGTTACTAAGGGAACCTTGAGATTCATGCACAGCCTTGTCTGTGTATACTTGCTTATACACAATCTTTTATAGTGTGTGGGCTGGTATTACAGATAAAAAACAAGATAAAAAGTGGAGAAGAAATCAGCTATTGAGGAACACAAGTATTTTTATTACACTATGATACTGAACTACATGTGAAACTGAAAGTATGCAGTGCCCTCCTCTGGACTGCCTCCATCCTGTCTATGTCCTTGCAGAGATGGGGTCTCCAGAACTGCATGCATTACTCCCAGATGGGGTCTCACCAACTGTCTGTACAGAGGGATAACAACTTCCTGTTTTGTACTGGTGATGCCTTTCCCTATACATCCTAGTATCCCTCCCAGCCATCCTGACTTTCTTCTCACATTGCTTATCCTTAGGTCATCTGATATGATTGCCCCCAGCTCCCTTTCCATTTTTGTTGTTGTCAATACCTCCCACCCAATTGTATACTCTTCCCCTGGGTTTTTGTTTCCCAAGTGCATTACTCTGCACTTCTTTGTATTGAATCTAAGCTGCCATACATTTGACCATTCCTCCAACCTTGCCAAGTCCCTTCTCATCCTTTCCACCCCTCCTTGTGTATTATCCCTGTTGCAGATTTTTCTGTCATCTGCAAAGAGGCATACCTTTCCTTCCAGTCCCTCTGCAATGTCACTTATAAAGCCATTAAAAATGACCGGACCCAGTACTGAACTCTGCGTTACCTCACTAGTAACCCCCCTTTCTTCAGAGTGGACTCTATTTACTGTTACCCGCTGTGTCATGTTGTCCAGCCAATTTTTTAACCAGGCTTCCACCCTGGGACCCACTCCCAGGCTGGCTAATTTGTTTATTAATCTTTTCTGTGGATCTATGTCAAATGCCTTGCTAAAGTCTAGGTAGACCATGTACACAACTCCTCCCTGGTCTACTACTTTCATCACCTAGTCAAAGAAATCTATTAGATTCATCTGACTTGACTTTCCCACTGTGAATCCATGCTGCCTTGGGTCCTGTGCTTCCAGCAGTTTGTTGTGTATCCACCTACTAGCAACCCCAATCTTAGGCATTCTATAACTGCCAGTAAAGGGAGTATCTGCCTTGATCTGGAGTTTATAAGAGTGAAAATACTGACGTGAGTATGGAAATACAAGAAATCAACAGTTGCACCACTCATGTACACTCCAGCAGTTGCCACCCTAGCAACATAGTTAGGATCATCCCAAAGGCTCAATTTTTGTATGTGATGTGCAATTGCATCACAGAATCAGAAATTATAAATGAGTCAGGATAAATAGATACTTAAATAGATATTTATTTAAAATACCTTTCTAAAAACTAGACTGCTTTACATAAAATTAAATAATAAATCAAACATAATAATCTATATAACAGAGAGAACAATGTGCACCACATAACAATTCAGTCTCATACAAAAGCTTGAGAAAACAAGCAGGTCATAAGTTTTAAAGAAGGTGCCCGAAGGTGTAACACAAATTTCCAAGGTGAACCATTCCATATTAATGGGGATGCTGCAGGAAATGCTCTGTCTCCAGGTTAACTTTAGTCTTGATTTTTGAACCACCAACAGTCCAGTACCAGTAAAACATAACTCCTGGATATCAGGGTGGGTTGAAAGAAGGTCACTAAGGTACTGGGGTCTAAGTCCATTTAGGGCCTTATACGTAAGCAGAAGAATTTTAAAGTCGATCTGCCATTTCGCAGGAAGCTAGTGCAAGAGCACAATTCTGGAGTGATATGATCACTCCACTTTATAGATGCAACAGGTCTAGCTGCCGCATTCCACACTAGCTAGAGATGGTGAATCTGACCTGCTGGAATTTATCAGCAGAGTGCATTGCAGTAGTTGAGGTATATGAGGCAATAAAAGTTTGCACTACTGTTAACAGATCATCTCAGGCAAGGTAAGGACTCATGCTATATTATTTAAATGAGAGAGGCCACTCTTGACCATAGCTAACACTTGAGGTCCCGGAGTCAGCCACTGGTCAATAGGGTAGCCTGTCAGGAGGGCCCTGAAAAGAAGGTGTTGGAATATGAGCGTCGGCATTACCGTGAGACTGCTTTCAGCGTCCGTGATATATCAGTGTCTGCTACTGTAAGTATATTAGGGAGGCTGCCACCATTACATAATGTTTGTCTTCAGAGCCAACATATGCCAGCTGGAGTTGCTTATATAAAACTACAGGTGGGTGCAGGGGGCAATGCTCCTCACATAAAATCATGGAGACAGGAACCGCTTCTGCTCCTGCAATTTCTGTGGTCATGTCTGCATGGCGACACAATTTCAAGTAGCTGCATTGGCATTTGACATTTTGGCTGCATTCTTTTTTTTACAGTGCTCTGTTTAGTTTAGCCTTAATGTGGGTGAACCGGTCAATAGTGACCCCTAGATTGCAAACTACTTGCATAGCCTGTAGTGTATCTCCACAAAACCTGGAGAGATCCATGCTCTCCAAAGTGGAAGACATAAGACAATCTGAACCCACCATCAACAGCTCAGTTTTTCCCAGATTAAGCTTCAGCCTACTGTTAGCCATCCGCCCACTGATCTCCAAAAGAGCATTCTCAAGCACCTTCACAGAGGAGCTTTGTCCAGGTTTAAACAAAAGATACAGCTGGGAATCATCTGCACATCATTGAAAATCCAAGCTATACTACTGGATCACATCTCTGAGTGGGAGGATCATGCAACCAGATATACTGAAAGGGGGTGATACTCATGGATTCATAAGCAGGCTAGTGTGGTTCTTGACAACTTACTCAAGTATGACATGCTGCACAAAGAGAAGATTCCAGCCTAGCATCTGGGAAATACATGTTTTGTAATGGATACAATACAGCAACCAATGCATGGATATTATGTAAGTGTAATCATCAAGTAAAGTTGGAGCTTTCTTAAAACTGAACCAGCCTGAAATAATCAAGACTCTATTAACAGTAGTCTACAGATGTGCTAGAAATCTTAAAGATACTTTTGTGCATAGCTATCAAAAGCCTAAACTTACTGTAACTCTACTTTGCTCCCAAAATGTCTAATGGTTGTTTCATATGCCAAAACTATAATGTGACTCTGGGCAAGACTGAGCATTTTAAGAACCCCAAAAGAGGCAACATAATAGATTTTAGGAGCTTCATTATCTGCAACATCATAACACAGGGACAGTACTGTATACTGTACTTTGCTACTGTATGTTCTCCTGTGGTATTTTCTATGTGGGGAAAACTATTAGAAAATTGAAGATCAGAGATGGGGAACCAATTCAGGCCATACGCAGTTCAAATAAATATTCCACAGCATTCTACACTGTTGTGGCTCATGATTAACTTCTCCAAAATTTTAAATGCTCCACCATCACACATATCACAATGGTGAACTAAGATTAGGTGGCAGATGAGGTACAGTTAGGCCCATTACAGCATGTTTCTTTGGTTAGCTTTCTTCTCTCAGGTCTTCCCATCCCTCAATGGCCCCTTGGGATTGCAGTCTCAGAATACTGAGGTGCACTTGTCTGTGGACATGGCTCAAATGCTGGTGGCCTAGAGTGAGGGGGTGTCTGGCACTACCTTCAAAAGGTCCCTGGGTACATAGTTCCTGTCCTTGGCTCCCATGCCGTCCCATTCTTATCTGCAGCAGCATTTATTAATTGGGCCATCTTCCTCTGGTTCACGCTATCTTTGAAGCCGCAAGAGTTGAATATGGGGGCACTTGGGAGGGACTCAGAGCTATATTCTCCCAGGTCTGTTCTTCTGTTGGAGTTAGGAACTTGGCAGTGAAGCATGGGATTTCTCTCCCATTCTACCATCAGGACGGATGTGGTATGGCTGGATTATGCCTGTAATTTATTTTATAAATTCCTCCACAATGATGTGATCCCCCATTGGATCATGCTGCATCTGCTATGCAATCTAGCAGTTGCTGGTTGCAACACACCTAGCTCCTTTCTATACAGAGCCAGTGGTACAGTATCTCAGATGACAGGAGGGGGCAGGTTCTTCTTATAGCCTTTTATAGAGGTAGGTTGGTTGGTGACCATGTTGGATCCAGGTGGGATTGGATACCAGTCCCCTGCTACCCCACCATCAATCTCTACACAATGTTAATATCTGAAGGTTGTTGTGACCTCTTCAGCCAGCCTTCCTAACTTTTTTTCTCAGCAGATCACAGTGCAGTTTTGAAGAATACATGCCTTAGTTCTCATATATTCTCGGGACTTGTTCCTTATCCTCCTCTCCATCCTTCAGAATTCATGAGTTCATGGGTGGGTGGCTGGAGAGGTGTCGGATACCAGAAAGCATTTAGATGATCCTCTGTCAAAAGAAGTTTCACATATTCTTACACTATTTGGATCAAGGAGTGCGCACCCTGCTGGGAGGGAAGAGGAAAGATTCGCTGCTTCTTTCCCTGGACATTTAGACCTGCAAAGTGTGGAAGATTTTATCTCATCTCCATCAGGCTGTCTCCCCCCACTGTTGTTTTCTGTCCGTGCTGTTTTTTAGTACCCCACCCCATGCACATGCAATGCAGTGTAGCTGGTTATAAGGATGATCAAATTTAGAGTGATTACTGGGATTCTGCCTGAATTATGATACAGCACATACCACCCCTCTAATCTCACCCCCCAGTTACAACAAGTGAGTCTGAGTACAGCAATGAGTTTGATCAGGGCTCAGTTCTATTAGCTGCCACCTAGACACTTTTGGACAATGCACTGATTTGGGTACATGTACTTCAATTATTTTGCACTTTTCTCTTTCTTCAAATCAAATCAAATGTTACTTATGAAGCGCTTTTTAAAATAATCAAAGAGCATATACAATATAACAGGCATTCAATCAAAAAAGAAAATACACAAGACATAAAAGAATAAAAAGGCAGCAGTGATAAAACTAGACATTGTCCTCATAGGCTAACTCAAATAAATATGTTTTTAATGAGGACTTAAAAGTCTTGAAGTAGGAGGCTAGTGTTAGGGGAGTGGACATTTGTGACTGGTTATGCCTACTTCCACATTACCTATCCAAAGTGCACTTATTTCTGGGCATTACTTAGTTCTGGATTGGAAGGGTAATTCAGTCAGGAAGGGTGTTGAGGTCCTTGGCCCTTGATCTCAGCTTCCCACAAAGTGGAAGTTGAATGTTCTAACTGTTGACTTTTGTGATTAGGCTTACTGGGTTTAAATGTTTCTTTAGAGGTGGGTCATAGTAAGAGATGGTATATCAACAGTCCTTTATGAGAATGTGGTATTTTGTTGCTCAGGTTATATGCCTGATAGTCCGACCAATGCAAGGGAGAATATTAGTCACAAAGGTTCCCGTTCATGTTCTGTGTAAAACTTTTCTCATTGTCTCCTGCCTCATCCAAGCCACAAGGAACTGCTATCAAGGCAGATCTTCAGCGTTTCAGTTGGAATGTGAGGGGTGTTACTCCCCCCATCTTATGGTATAAGTCATCTTTCTTGAGGCAACTAAATTACTTTCCCTTGAACTTGCTAAATTGAAAAGGGACTGCACAGGCTGTGAGGTTCACGGATCTGGTACAGCCGAAAAAGGGAGGATTTCTATTTTCATACTTGAGGCTCTACGCTGGTCCAAGGGGAAATCTCTGGGGATAAAGAGAGCATTTGGTCTTATTGCATTCCAACACCACTTAGAGCCCTCTCATGTTAAAAAATATGTATATCCAACATGGATGACCCTTTTTTTTAACTCATTTAACTAGGCACTTATGCAGTTTTATTCCTCCAACTCCCCTCAGCTCCTTTGTGGGACTTTAATCTTATTATTGAACTCCTGCTGGACAGAAGCATCAGTACAGTTAAACCTCACCCATGTGCAACTCTGGCAGTCGCTGCTATGATGTTTGAACATGCCATCTCAGACATGGGGAGACTATTCCGCCTGGAAGGCAGGGATTATACATGTTACTTTGTGGCACACCTTTCTTTCAGTCAAATTGATTTCTACTTTGCATCTCCTGGTGTGACCCAGTAATTGGTGGAGGTGCACAAAGAGCCAATCCTTATCTCTGATTGTGCACCATTGTTTTGAAAATTGCATTATGCCAGGTTTGCCTGCAGTCGTAATCTTGGAAAATGGAGCCACTCCTCTCGCAAGAAGAGAAATTCATCTCTTGGACAAAAGAGAGAGCTAATGCCTATTTTTGTCTGAATGACAAGCCGAAGTTGTTGCATGTTTCCCAAGGGGAAGCATTTAAGATGATATTGCTCAGGAAAATCATTGGATATGACAATTTTCAGTATACAGCTCAGTAGGTTGAAATACACTCACTGGAGATGCTGTTGAACAAAAGGAGGCCACAAGCAAATCTCATGGATCCATGACAGGAGTCCAACAGTATTTCTGTCAAACGCCCTGTCAGCGACACCGTTAGATCAACCACATTCTGCAGTCGGCTGCCAGTTCGCTATTGTTTTCTTTGTTTTCTTCAGGGGGCTTCACCCCCGGAACCTCCCACATGGGGGGCTGTGCCACAGCACCCCCCCAAACTTAAAGATTCTCAACTCTAGTCAGAGCAAATGGGGGGTGCAGGACCCCTGACACGCAGCACCAGGTTCCAGCGGGTCTCCCACCATGGCTAGGCACTGTATGCACTGTGGGGGACCTCGCTGGTGAAATGTCACTGCGAGGGGGGTAAATGAATCTCATAAGCTGGACCAGGTTCCAAGACATTGCTAGTAGAAGTGCCAGGAGCTTATGTCCAGCTAACATCCCATAGACTTGGGAGGCAGAAGTCGCCCTTCTTCAACTGCAGCACAAATATTTGGAGAAGGGTGAAAGAGTGTAAATGATGCTATTATCCCAGCTCCTGAAAAGGAAGCTGAGCAACATGTCCCCACTCTATGAGATGCTCAGGGGATCAATCCAATACAGACTGTTGGGGCTAATCAGGATATCTGAGCCTTCTATAACATTCCCTACTCTCTCCCCCCTCTCCTTATTAGAGAAGGCTCAGCTCACCCAGTTTCTCTTCAGCCTTCAGTATCTCCCTAAACTTTCCTCATAAGAGTTTGCCTTGCTGAAATTCTACCTCACCGGGACAGAAAGCTCAGAAGCCATATCCCACATGAATACGTCTTTGGCTCCTGAGAAAGTCAGGGGAGGCACAGGCTGTTGGTGGATATTTATTATCATGTATTTGACACAGTGAGTCCAGTGCTGCAGACAGTATTTCTACAAGTGTAACAGCATGCACTTCTCCAACTGCCATACTTGAACAGGTATAATAGTGCTGCCTAAGAAAGGGAAGGACTAGGCATCCCAAGCCAGCTATAGACCAAGTTCACTTATCAATGCAGAGGCCATAATATTGGACAAGGGCTTGGTGTTGAAACTAGAAGACATCCTTCCATCATTTTTCTATCCCTCGCAATGAGCACTGTGCATGGCTGCTTTAGCTCAGACCATCTTAGGTCACTCCTGAATATTATTCATGCTTCTAGCAGTTCCCCAACTCAGTCCACACCACTAGTGGTGTATTTTGAAAATGCTTTTGATTTGATGGAGATGGGGGGTGTACCTTATTAAGATTTTTCACTTCAATATGTTTGACCCTTCATTTCTTTTTTGAGTCAGTGCACTGTATACGCACTCAGAGGCAAATGTTCTCATGAACGGCATGTTATCCACCACATTCCTGCTCCAGATGAGTATGAGGGAGGGGTGCTCATTGTCTCCTCTATTGTTTGTGTTAACTATATTGCCACTGGCTATTGATATCAAGGAGCACCAAGACATACAGGGCCATTTGATTTGTGCTTAAAAGAACTGTACAAAATTGTATGGGGATTATCTAATTCTTTTTTCAGATGCACCATAACTGGTGGGCCCTCTGCTTTCTCTTCTTTACGTCTTCTCTCTGGTCTCTGGGTGAACCCATGTAAAACTGAGGTATTATCCCTGAACAAGTACTGTCTATCTAGCACATTGTGGTCTCATGTGGTCCCCAGAAGGGATAATCTTTTTAGGGAATTGTCCTCACTTTGACCTTCATAAAATATTGTTTTTAAATTTCTCCCTCCTGCTAAACATGCTGCAAGCCGAATGAGATCAGTGAAAGCAGCTGCACCTCTGTCTCACTTGGGAAATAGCAGCCTTGAAAATGGCCACTGCAACAGATGTTTTCCACTGTTTACCTCACTTAACAATGGGTCTTCCCCTGCAATAATTTTTGCAAATAGATTCATTAGTAGGTAATTTTCTGTGGGAGAGTAAACATCCAAGATATAGACTTACCAAACTCAGGCTTCATTGGAGGAAGGAGAGGTCAGGTCTGCCATGATTTTGCATGTACTATTTGGCATATATAGGGGTGCCGACTCTTAGATAGTTCTCCTTCCAAGAGGCAGACTCTCTTTTTGAATGAGAATGGAGACAGAGAGAGTGGAAGGGGTCTCTTTTTGCTTTCTTTTTATATTTCTCACCTCTCAGACCCTCTGATACCACCTAACTATCCCAACCATGGTGGCTGTGTAGGGGAAACTGGGTAAAGCCTTAGGGATCAATTTAGTCCTAGTGCTTAATGCCCCATTCTGGGGTAATCCTCAATTTTGCAGTGGCCTCATCAAAGTTTAATGGCACAGCTTGTTAAGAAAGGGAGCCTTCTCAGTCAAAGATCTTGCCTTTCCAGGCTCAGGTCAGAAAGATTAATTTGAGAACCTCTCTCACTAATATCAACTATCCGGGGGAGACTTTTGGAGATATATTTAAAACAAGAGCATGCTATACCCACACTTACAGTGGGAAATGTGTCCTTGTCCCCATCTATACTGTTTCTTTTCTTTGCACTTAGTAAAGCAAAGCAGTCTGGATTTAAAAGATTATTTGGGAGTCACTCCTTCAATCTTTTAAGGCCAAACAAGAGTGTGATTCACGTTTAAAAATCCAAAACACTGAGGAAGACTGGACATACGGTTGGTCTAGTGCACACAAAGCTTGCAAAGACAACTGAATCCATCTTCTTCAGAGCAAGGTGTCGCAACCTTGGTATCAGACCCCAGCAAGACCCCATTACCCTAGGATACTGCCCCAGGATCACTGTTGGATGTGTAGAGCCTCCAGTGGCAATGTGGAGCACAATACTGTGGTCTTGCCCCTCCTTAGCTCATTTCTGGTTGGAAGTATGGGAAGCCTATTCAGAGATGCTTAAGGTACCCTGTGCTATAACCCCCAAGCAGCATTGCTGGGGCTGTTACATCTCAATTTTCCCTGAAAGTCCCCTTAGGCCTATGCTTGCTGTTGGCCAGTGGGGAAGTAAAAAAAAGGCTTATACTCCAGAAATGGAGGACATTGAATGTTTTCACTCTTTTGGAATGGCAGACCTATCTGAGCCAGGTCAACATCTATGAGATGTTGTCCAGTGTTGCTGTTTAGGACCTTCCTGTCCATTTCCTGAATTGGGGGACTTATATCACTTTTTCTTCATGCTGCATTCCAGAATCAGCCCTGTGCCCAGCTTTATTCCTTCTATTCTCAGTGTCAGGCTTATTTCCCCAGCTGACACATAACCACTGGAGGTTAGGAGAAGCCTGGTCAGGATGTGGTAGCTCAGCTATATGGTGTCTTGGCAGCTCTCCTTCACTCCCCATCCATGGGAGTATGGGGGAATAGGGATCTGGACCCCCCAACCACTGTCCCCAATTAGGTTGTTCTTTTGAGCAGTGGATATGAGGGGATCCCCAGCCCCAGCTCCCTTTTTCCCCTTACTATTCAATCTTTTGGCAATGGTGTTGCGGCCAAGGTATCTGAATACTGGTAGAGATGTTCACCAATAACATTACGGGTATACTGCAAATAGTCTTGCTGGCTTTCACAGGCACAGGATCTGAACACTTTACTCTCCTATCTTACTATCCTTCTGTATTTAATGTAAGATACTGTGGAAATGGCAATCTTCTTGTGATATACTCCCTTTTTGCTGATTGCTTCAATTCGACCCACAGTGCAGCATGAACTTTTTTTTTGTTTTCAATATCTGTTGATATCTGTTTGCCTGTTTTTGAAAAGCTTTAATAAAAAGATTAACAAAGCAGCCCCACAGTTCTACATTGGTTGGTACAGAAAGAGTGTGATTTAGGCAAAATGAAAACAGTGCACAAAGGAAGAACATGATAAAATGCTTAGAGCACATTTTTTATTTACAGTAGGTTTGAAAAGTGAGGTCAAATTCCAGAAGGGGGAGGGCTTGGAAAGTCACTTCTCAGATAGGAGTCCTGAATGCACTGGAGTATGTCCCATTTTTAAAAGTGTAAACCTACATGTCTCATTTGCTAGCATGTTATTGCTTTAGACAACATACTATGTAATCATTTGAATACTGCAATTATGGTGGATCTGTTTTCTTGCAGGATAGTTACCTGTTCAATACCCAGCTTCAGTATAGGTGGGGATCTAAGTATGGTTGTATGAAATTTAAATTACCTACTCTCATCTTTCTTTTTGGTGTTATTTCTTTGGATAATCAGGTCTGTCTGTATAGTTATCTATTTGATGCTTGAATAATGGAAAAGTAACTCAGGTGCTATGTATAAAAATATATATGAATGAACATGGTGCATTTTACTACTTAGCATATATTTACATTTCTATTTTTAACCATGTAATGAGATTTAGAAGGATTAGTATCTATATATGCCATAGATTGAGGTCTCCATATTCAGAGCTGGCCATTAGCTCCAAGCAGCCAGTAGTGCTGTGCAGCAGATAGCACATGGCTGACCTTGAGCAATATTCGGACAGTTAGCACACTCCAATGGAGTGTGCTGTCTGAATAAGGGTCCAATCCGGCACAGTGCATAGTGCCAATGTGATGCACTAGCATAGCCCATAGCTGCATATGGCCCTCAGGGGAGTCCACTGGAGATAATGCAGCCAAAACTGGATAGCACCATGGCTCTTGTAGGCCATATTAAGCCCTTCTGTGAAGCCACTTTGTATACATGCAGGGCTTTAGGTAAACTGAATCCTTGGTGTCTACTGTAAAATGGCTGCACCACCCTGAACACCTATGTTGCACAGATTTATAGATTTCCCTGTTGTCTAGTGGACCCCTTCTGATCATTCATGTAGCTGTTAGTATTAATGTCCCTAATGTATGTTTCTCCCTGGTGTCAACTAGCCCCCCCCCCCATTGCTATGATTGGCAATTATAAGTTTCTCCCTGGTGTCTAGTGGTCCCATCCCCCACCTGACTTTTCATGCTGGACTGCTTTATGTTTCTCCTCAGTCCTTAGTGGCCCTCTCTCCCCTGGTCACCCATGTAACTGAGTACAAAACACTCACAATCACTCACTGGCTGTCATGTGGTGATTGGCTGAGGAGGTGAGTAAAGGGCTGTGCCAGTCGCCATCGCTGTTAGTGAGCTTGGACCAGGGTGGAGGAGTGTGGGGTGGTTGGTACATGCAGACTGGTTGGGGGGGGGGTTGGTAACTGTTGAAAGGGTAGACTGACATAAATGCCAAGGAAACTTATGAATGTAAAGAATATGGGTGATTGGAGGGACAACTAGATGCAAGGGATTATGATACAACAGTTACAGTACGTGGCTGATCAGGGGTGGGTGGACCAGTAGATGCAAGGGATAATGATGCTGTCAGCAACACGAGTGATTAGTTGTTGTGGGGACCTCAAGGCACCAGGGAGAAACATCTAGCAACCCAGCATGGGTGATCAGGGGGTGGGGAACATTTGATACCATGGATATCAATACTAACAGCTACAGTATATGGGTGAACAGAGGTGAGGGTTCCAGTAGACACCAGGGAATCCTATGAATCTGTACAACATGGGCAGTTGGGGGGGGCACAGCTGCTGTGCATGGTTAAGGTGAAGGTTTCAATCATCATAAACACTGCTGTGGTGGCAGCTGTTTAGTGCTGCCAAAACCTATGAATATACATCTCTGCCCATTATGAATGGGGACCCCTCCTTTGCATGGATGCTCTGTCATGCTGCCAGGATACCATGGTGAGCTAAGGGCCTCAAAATATGACTCTGACCAAAGCACCAGTACTATACATGGTTATTTGTTTTTTTATTTATTTTTATTTTGTTGACAGGGTGGGGGCTCTGGACAAAAGTCCTTTTTCAGGTCCAACCCAACATAAGTAAAAAAAAATGACAAACAACACATATACAAGACATATTATGAAAAACAACTACAAACATCCAGTGCCTGTAAGCAATTTTTTAAATTAACTTTAACATTTTGTAAAGAGGAAGCAGAACGTAGATTGATTGGCAAATCATTCCAAAACAAAAAAGTAGCAACTGAACTTAGATTTATAGGGAACAGCCTGACAAACACCTTTAAATGATCACAAATTTAAAGCTGAAGACTGAATTGTAACCAAGTCCCTTAATGGAAATACATTGTTGGAAAAGATAGACTTTAAAATTAGGCAACCAAAACAGTAAGCAAACTTAAGTTAGAAAAGATAAATTTCAAATATACTATAAAACTGTTTTCTGTTCTTCCTATACAGGCTCAGCCACTTGTTTAAATCCTACCACTACTTCCATGAGCAATAGAACAAATATATACTTGATTATGAAATGGATGGTCAAAATCTTTAAATCTGACTGGGCAAAATCACATTCAGCCAGGAGGATATCTAAGTACATACAGTAATCATGGTCAGAAATAAAGTGGTGCAAATGTCAACAAAATCAAAATACTCTATATCCATTTCATAATCACAATAATGCACTCCAAGGTGTGTGATATCATGAGATATAATCCCCCAATTGTCAACAAAATCAAAATACTGTAGATCCATTTCATCATCACAATAATGCGCTCCAAGGTGTGTGATCATGGGACATAATCCCCCAATTGTCAACAAAATCAAAATACTGTAGATTCATTTCATAATCACAATAATTCACTCCAAGGTGTACAATATCATGGGATATAATTCCCTGAATGTCAACAAAATCAAAATACTGTAGATCCATTTCATAATCACAATAATACACTCCAAGTGTGCAAAATAATTGATATATTTCTTTATTTATTCATTTGTTATGTTATGTTTATGTTAGTCTTTGGTAACTGGGAAAGGCCCACTAGGCACACGTGCCTGTTTTCAGGGGTGACCTGGAAGCACTAGGTGGTTAAGTGACTTGCTCAGAGTCACACAGTTTGCAAGTGGAGGTTGTGAGAATCAAATTCGGGTTTGGTCTGCTGGATGTATCAAGCTCATTCACACCTCATTCCTCTAACTTCTGGACTATACTGCCAACCAATTCAGTTGACCAGTTCAGTTAATCAGGTTGGTATACTGATCCAAAAACCTTTCCAGGCACAGCACGGGCCAGATACTGGCAAACACAAAGATAGAGAACAGATTTTCAGTACAACATTCATTATAAACCATTAAAATCATGGAATATAATCCCTTCTGAGGTGGTTGAAGTCACTCGGACTATGGCTTAGTGACTCTCAAGGCACCTGAAGTGGGATGATATTACATGATATTGCACACCTTGTCATGTATTATTGTTTAATTTATACTGGGCCATAGTTTAACTTTTTAGCTTTTTCCTCGCTTATATAATTAATTTATTATGCAATACGCTATAAGCTATATGACTGAACATTTTGTGATATACTAACGAGGTTAGATTCAATGTGCCATAATCTGTATCTATGATAACTCTATTTTTCTGAGCTGTAGCATAAGTTAGTAGGGCCTTTGAGGGGTGTTTCTTATTTTATCAATCAATCAATCAATCAAGCAATCAAACTTCATTTAACCAGGCATAAACACTATTGAGCAAGCTCATTTTCAAAGTGGTCCTGGACAACAATACAATTTACAGTCACAAATAAGGTAGACAAAAAACAAAACATTGTACATGTGAAGGATAGTTCAGGCCTATACATACAGAGCTAACATAGGTAACCACAGTTACAATTCATATCAAGTAAACACGGGAGGTAAAAAACTTAAATCCTAGGCAGTCACCAGTAAATAAAGGCTAGTACCTCTATTAAAATATGTAGGAAGGGGAAAGAAGACACAGTATATGAGGCAGAGATAATGCAGTGTGAACCTGGAGAAGAGAAGGTGGGCTAATATGTGCTGGGTACCCCTTACTGGGATGTGGAGTTGAGCGAGTCTCTGTGTCTTAGGATTCGTGAGAGATACCAGAGGCTAAGGGCACATAGTCACCTAAAAAAGCTGCAGGTTTTCTTCAGGTACTCAGCTAATAGTGCTTTGAATGTGAATGGACCTGGAAAGGATGAGAGCTTTAATGAGCTTTGCATGGCATTCCATAGTGATGGGAATTAGAAATTGATTGCAGCTGAGCCATGCGTTGTTTTTACTCTGGGAATCTGGAAGCAGAGTATAGAGAAGTGTCTCAAACCATAAGATCCATTGGCACGTTCAAAGAAGCTTGAGGTGTATGCAGAAAGTGTATCAGTCAGTGCTCTAAAGAACCAGAGAAGAGTGTTCCTTTTCCTCCTTGTTGAGAGTGAGGACCATCCCATCTCTTGGTACAGTAGGCTGTGTTGGGTGCGAGAAGGCAGATTAAGGATGAACCTTAAGGCCAGGTGGTAGAGTGTTGAGTTTGTTGAGCACTGTTGAGGGGCAATGATTGTAGAGAAAGTCAGCATAGTCCAGTAAGGGTCCTAGAATGTGGATTGTACTAGTCTCTTTCTAGCTTCTTTGGTGAGCAGATGCTTAATGCGGTAGAATAAGCCTAACCGCTGCCTTAGTTTTTTCGAGACCTCAATCAGGTGGCACAGAAAGTTAAGCTTATTATCCAGCCAGAACCCTAGGAATTTAAAGGTATCAACTATTTCAAGGGGTTCACTCAAAAGCATTAGAATCATGGGATTGTGTTTTGGTTCTGAGGCTGCCTTTGGTGAGACAATCATGGCTTTGGTCTTTTTGGTGTTGAGTAGGAGCTTGTGTTTGATAAGGTTATATTGAAGAGAGATAAAGACTCACAGTAAATCTTCATGGGCCAAGTACAAGGATGAATTTGAGGTGCAGAGTACAGTATCATCTGCCAGTAAGTGCACATTAGCTGTGTGCAGATGTGAGTCAAGGTTGTTGATATAGATTGCAAATAGGATTGAGCCCAAAATGAAGCCTTGAGGGACATCTTGTGGAAGTGTTTTTAGTGGAGACAATTCACCTGAGGCTTTAACTTGTTGTAACGTGTTGATAAGGTAGCTGGTGAACCATTTAATGGCAGTACTATCAAGACCAATATTGCTCAGTGCATTAAGCATAATATTGTGATCCACAGTATCAAAAGCCTTACTGAGATGAAGGAAGATGGCAAACACATGCTTCTTAGAATCCAAGGAAATTTGCCAATCCATGGTTACTTTTGCAAGGGCAGATACTGTGCTATGTTTGCCTCTAAAACCAGACTGTGCAGGGTTTAGCAGTTTCTGTGAGTCCAAATGCTCTCTAATTTGGGTGTTGACAATTTTTTTCCAGTAGTTTTGATAGGGTAGATAGTATGGAAATGTGCCGGTAATTGTTCAGGTCGCTTGGATCCCCAGACTTGAACAAGGGTAGGATGTGTGTAGTTTTCCACGGCAGAGGTAGCTCACCCTACGTCAAGGAGGTGTTGAATAAATGGGTGATGGGGCAGTCAAGTAGTAATGGCCTAATTTTAGGAAGTGGGGTTTAATAATTTTGACACCGGCACTCTTTTTTGTATCCAGTGACAATAAGAGGTCCTCTACTTGTTTAAATGTGACAGTATGGAAGCTGAAGGAGGAGGAGGAGGAATGACATTTGTTAGGGCTGAAGTTAGCATTAGAATCTGCAGTGGAGTCCCCTAGCGGGCTGAGCTTGTTGATAGGTGAGGTGTCAAAGGCCAACTCTGCAGTGGCGAAGTGTTCGTTGAGCTGTTCTAATATAGCAGCTCTGTATTTATAGCTTTATAGGCGACTCCCACTGTGAAGATTGGGCATGCGGACTGAGAAGAGAAGATGAGCAGTTCTGTCTGCCCAAACTGCATAAGAGTAGTCTCTTATAACATAAAATACACTACTTGAAGGCCATATTATCTCATTTATAAGTAGCTTAAGTTTAGCTCCAGCTATTTGCATTACGTTTAGAGTCTATTTTCAAATTTTATTATGCTGTCATTTCAGCTGGTGCTAAAGTGGAGTACTCCCTCCTAGAGCTCCTGCACAACAGCACACTGTTCACAGGGTAAGAGGCACAGTAGTTCTGTAGGATGATTTGCTGAAATTGCATTTATAGCAATGAAATGGAAATAACTTTTTATAGCAAAATTAATGTTGATCTATTAAATTATCCACTCATTTTATAACATATACATGTTTTCACTTAATTTTCATGGGTGAGTTGTTGATTGTCATTGGGTTTGTACCCCTTTGTTTTATCTGATAAAAATGGTATGTAATTTTATGGTGACGGCACAGCTTGACAAACTTGACACGTCACAAAGTGAAAACTGGCACTGGCCAAAATCATGAGACTGTAGTTAGAGACCCATGTTAGATAGATACACAGACACTGACAGCAGAAAAGGGCATTTGGCCTACCTAGCCTGCCCAATTATGTATGTAATTTTTATTCTTCAAGCTTTTTTTTACCTGGGTTGTCCTCTTCCCCCAACTGTTAGGATCCCCCGATGCCTGTCCCATGCATTCTTGAATCCATAATCATTTCAGACCCCACCCCCTCCTCTGACAGGGTGTTCCACTTGCCACCACCCTTTCCATGAAGAAATCCTTCCGCACGTTACCTCTGAACCTCCCTCACTCTAATTTCATCCCATGACCCCTATTCCTGGAACATCTCTTCCTCTGAAAAATATTGTTTTCCTGCACCTTGTTCCTCCCCGCAAGGTACTTGTATGGCTCTATCATATTCCCCCTCTCCCTCGTCTCCTCCAGCAAGTACATATTCAGATCCTTCAGCTTGCCTTTGTAGGACTTGTGATACAAACCCTGCATCATCTTGGTTTCCCTCCTTTGAGCTGTCGCCACTCTGTCTATATCCTTATGTAGGTAAGGCCTCCAGAATTGGACACTGTACTCCAAGTGTAGCCTCACTAATGTCTTGTACAGTGGAATCATGACTTCCCCTTTCCTGCTGGTGATGCCCCTGTCTGTTCATTCCAGCATCCAATCTGCTTTACTCAGCCCCTTGTTGCACTGACTGCCAACTTTAGGTCATCAAAGATGATAACCCCTAGGTCCCTCTCCTGCTTGGAACATGCTGTATCCCCTCCCACCAGCAGATAATTTGTTTCAGGGTTGTTGTGCCCCATGTGCATTATTCGGTACTGTTTTGCATGAAATCTCAACTGCCACACTCTTGACCATTCCTCAAGCTTCTGCAGGTCTCTTCTCATTCTATCCACTCCCTCTGGTATGTCTACTCTGTTACATAGTTTTGTAACATCAGCAAACAGGGAAATTATCCCTTCTATTTTATCTTATCTGCAATGTCACTGATAAAAATGTTGAAGAGGACCAGACCCAGCAATGATCTTTGTGGCACTCCACTAGTCACCCTTTCTCTGAGGCGTGGCAGCGATTTACCACCACCCTCTGTGTCCTGCCATCAAGCCAGTTCCCCACCCACTGCACTACTTTCCTACCCACACCCATATTGCTCAGCTTGTTTAACAGCCTCCTATGGGGCAGTGTCAAAGGCCTTACTGAAGTCCTGATAGGCCATGTCCACTGCCCCCCATCCACCTCCCTTGTCACCCAGTTGAAAAATTCAATGAGGTTAGTCTGGCATGACCTCCCCTCAGTACAACCATGCTGCCTTGGGTCCTGTAGACTGTTGGCCACAAGGTATTCCACTAATCTCCCCCTCAGTAGTTCTTCCATAATCTTCACCACTACTGAGGTGAGGCTGACCGATCTGTGGTTTCTCGCTTCCTCTCTCTGTTGATGCTCTTGTATAAGGGGAATACATCAACTGTTCTCCGGTCTTTGGGCACCTCACCTGTTTCCAGTGATCAGCTAAACATGGTCATCAAAGATTCAGCCACCACTTTTTTGAGCTCCCTCAACACCCTGGGGTGCACCCGATCCGGACTCATGGCTTTATCATATCTTATTCCTTCCAGTTCCTTTGGGACCCTTTCCCTTTGAAAGGGACTTGTATCCATTTCTGTGCCCTTCCCCTCCTTGTATTCCCTTCTGGGCCACTACCCACCTCTTCTACTGAAAAGACTTAACAGAAGCATCTGTTCACTATGTCTGCTTTACTGTTGTCATACACAACACTAATCTCACCCTCACTCTTTAGCCTCACTATCCCACCCTGTGCCTTTCTTTTTTCAATTAAAAAGCTGTAAAATATTTTGTCCCCACTAACCACTGTTTACACAATGTGCTCCTCAGTCTGAGCTTTGGCTTTCCTTACTGCCCTCATTGCTTTCCTTTGCTGCTCCTGGTTCCTCTCCCTATCACCTTCCACCTGTGTCTTTTTGTATTGCTTGAATGCAATCCTTTTGGCTTTCACTGTCTTTGACACTTCCTTGGAATACCATAAGGGATTTCTCTTCCTTTTCCCCTTGCAAACCTGCTCAATGCATAATTGTGTTGCCCTTGCAATCCCTGTTTAAATACTGCTCACTGTTCCTCCACCCCAATTCCTTCTACATTCCAGCTTATGCTTCTTCCAATCACTTCACCATTCTCCCAAAATATGACCTCCAAAAGTCTAGGATATGTGTTTTGGTGTGGCAGGAATCTGCCCATTCATTTTTTTCAAACCACAGTGTCTGGTGGTCACTGTTCCCCAGGTGCTCCCCCATTGTGACCCCATCATCCCCATTTGTAAGCACCAATTCTGGTATTACCTCCTGCCAAGTTGGCTCCATGACCAATTGTTTGAGGAAGGATCCCTGAAGGGAGACCAGGATAAATCTGCTTCTGGCTGCTGCTGCTGCTGGGAGTCTCCAGTCCACATCTGGCATGTTGAAGTCTCCAACCAGCACCATCGCCCCCTTGTCCACCATTATTTATCTCTTCCACCTGGGTTGGTGGTCTATAGACTACTGCTGTGCAGATGTCTGCCCAATTTTTCTTTCAACCTTAACCAACAGTATCCTCCCTCTGTTCCCCTTGGATCTCTGTGGCCTTAATGTTATCTTTCACATACAGTGCCACTCCCCCCCCTTCCTGCCCTTCCTGTCTCTCCTGGATAGGTTATAACTGGGTATGGCCATCTCCCATTCAAGGTTATGATTACACCAGGTCTCGGTGATGGCCACAATGTCCAGGTATGACTGTGCCATAGCTGCTTCCAGGTCCTCAATCTTGTTGCTAAGGTTCCTGACATTGGCACATGTGGTACTCTGTGATGTAACTTCCCTCCCTTATTTTGTTGTCTTACACTCCCCCCTTCCTGGGTGATCTTTTTGCCTGGCCCACCCTGCCTTCTGCCCTTCTGTTGTATTTTGCTCTCTGAATGTCTATCACTCCTTGGGTACCTTTGTGCCCTCTATTCTTCTCTTCTTCCATCTTTTGCTCTTTGCATTGCTGAGATATTCCCCCCCCCCCGGTCTCTTGTTCCTTTGCTAGCTTCTGGGGGTGGGCAATCAACTTCCCTTCTTGCTGGCCTGCCACCCCCCCCTTGGCTAGTGTAAATGCTTGCTAATATAGCACTTAAACTTTTCATTGAGGATCTGGGTTCCTCTCCAAGATGCATGCAGGCCATTAGGCTTGAATAAGCTCCTATCCCACCAGTCATCAATGAATCCGAACCCTTCCTTGCTGCACCAGTTCTTCAACCATGTGTTAAAGTTTCTGGTGCAGGCACCTTTACACTCACCCATGCTTTTCACAGGTAGTACTTGTGAAAAAAATAACGGAAGTAGCTACTTGCTTGAGACCCCTCCCCAGTCTTCTAAACTCCTCCTCAACTGCTTTATGTTTCCCATTTGCCAGGTCATTAGTTTCTATATGGATAATGACATCCAGCTCTCCCTCCCATTCTGCCTTCCTGGCAATCCCCAGGATCCTCCTCCCATCCCTTCACACCTCCCCCATCCTCCCCGTCTCCTGTTCTTAGCTGGATATTCTTCAAAATAGAGTCCCCCAATAGAATTCACTTCCTCTTCCTCTTCCTCTGGGGTCCACTGCTTTCACCTCTGAGGTCACCTTCCTGGTTGACCTCCACATCCGTCCTTTCCACCACTATGGGTGCCTCGGACTGGCCATCCCCATTTGCCAGTGCAGCATATGAGTTATGTAGTGAATAAGTTTTGGCATGTGTTTCTGTCTGACAGTCCTAACCCTTCCCAAGCTCACTGCTGTCCAAGTGCTTCTCTTACTTGACATTCTTTGAGGCAGCAGCTTTGGACAAATGGTCTCTGGATGGGGTTGAAGGTACGCGCGACCCAGTTTACCTCTGCTCTGGGTCTGGCAACCTCTTCCCTCAGTCCAGAGAGATACCTGCAGATAGGGCAGCACTTCAGTGTCTAGAAGGTCTGCCTGAATATGATTGCCCATCACTCACTGCATTGCACCACTCCCCACATAATGCTACACTTAATCCACTGTTTATCTAGCTGTCTGCTTCTCTAGCCCTCCTTCTAGGTCCCTTTTGTTTGTTGCCTAGCGGTTTTGTAACTAGACCCCTTTTCTTTTTTTTTTTATTTTAATTTTTATCTTTTGGCCCAGCCATCTTGCTGCCGATTATCTACCTGGTCATGGTGCCTTCGTCAGGCTTCCACCTTCCCCCATGCTCATCCCCACCAAAACCCCTGAAACCCCCGAATTACCCCTCAGAGGGTGGGGTCATGGCACTGGCCAGGTGCCACGATCCTTGTGACTATCTGGGAAGAGCCGGATGTGAGGCTAATTGAAGCAGAAAGCAAGCTTCACGGAGGTGGCAGACTGCAGGAGATTTTCTTCCCATATACCGAGGGCAGAGATGTGCGATGATGTCCTGTGTCTGCCCTGTCCCTTAGTACTGTTGCTCATCCATACTTAGTACTGTTGCTCATCCGTAGGTGTGGTGCCCCCGGCCTCCACCAGGGGTCCGTCACATGCCAGACAAGATCCCCACCCTCCACTCCCCTTGGAGAAGGAGAGCTGTCCACAGGATGCTCCATCCTTCTCCCCCCCCCGGCCAGTCCTCCAGCGACCTGGGTCCATTCCCGAACCCAGTTTGCCAGCGTCGCAAGCAGAAATCCAAACACTGCACCAATGGGCTAGCTACTAGACCCCTTTGCTATGCTATTTAGTAGTCCCCATTTTAAATTTGGTTGTTGTTACTGTTATCTGTACTGCTTCCCTTAATCACCTTACTGTGGCTTGACCCCTTTCACTTAGTTATTTTTTTGATACCCCTTAAAAAAATATATTTTTTTTCTTTCATTCCTCTATTATGGCTTTACTTTATGTATTACTGGGACACCGCTCCCCTACTGGGACTAGGCAGGAAGTGTGTGCTGTGCAGTACCTATAATGGAAATCTCAGATCCATGACCTATATAAGAAGGATGAGCCCTGGGATGGATGGGTGGGTGGCAGTACCCCTGGACTGAGAAAAACAATCAGCTGAGGACCCCTCGCTCTTTCTGAGGCTAGATTACCTCACTGGCAAATAAAAGCGTCACTAAGTAAAGAACAACCTCAAAAACAGTGACTCAAAACTTTTACTTCTACCTACTTCCACAGGCCCCTGAATTATGAACTGAATTCAATGTACTCAATTAAATCAACTCCTTGCTTTAAGGCAGCTGGTAGCTGTACTCCCTCTCAGCTCCTGTGTTTTTCTTAAATTAGAAATAACTAGAAATTCAAGATATAAAAAGAAATAAACTAAAACAAACACATGAAAAAAGTTTAAAAAATTGCATGCTCCTTTGGCAAATACTAAATAACTGCAACAGTTGTTGTTTAGGCAGCAAAACTGTCTGATTCACAAAACCTTTTATAACCATAGCATAATGCTGCTTAATATTATGCAGTATATTAGGAATGTGATTTTTGGTGTGTATAAGGTCATATTAAGGTAGTGTATGAATGTAAATGTGATGACAAGAAACAAAACTACACTTTCAATTAATAAAAAGAATTTCATGGGGCTCTAACTATAGTCATTAAACCAGCTTGAAAAATGGAGATGCGCATTACCTGTAATCCAACATCAATTCTTCGTTATTGAAAGGTCTTTGAGAAAGCATATTTTTGTGTGAAACTCAAGAGGCATCATGTGGAAGGGACATTTGCTATGCCATAGATGTGGCTACCTTATTTTTGTCTTGTATAGTTGAACCTGTAAATCACCTGCACTGAGCACTTTCAATAAAGATGAACTGATATTGGATTACAGGCATCGTATGTCTCCTTTTTTCAAGCTTGTTTAATGACTATGGTCCCATGGTTTTGTTCAGTGCTAGTTTTCATTTTGACTTCTTATTCATTTACACAAACTGAAGCACAGCCATCCCAGGTGCAGTTCCCCCTTCATGTTTGTCATATTTGACAAAACATCTTGGGCTCAATCTTCAGAAGCAAAACATTGGCTCAAGGTGTCTGCTTTTGCTACAAGTGGCAGATTCTGTCAAAGTTTGTGACGATACCAATTTTCAAACACAGACTGAGTTAAAATTAGGATACCTTGTGCCAAAAGCCACTGTGCCACCTTAGGCAGAAGCGCCTTGGCGCCAGGTTATAAGAAGGCTTGCGCCACAGTGGGGCTGCACCATCCCCTTATTTGGAATTCCAGAAGCCTTCCAGTGGCCGAGTTAGGGGACTCAGGTTAGATCAGCCAGGAGATTGGCTAAGGGCCTTGCAACACTGTCTGGCAGGGTGGAGAGTGAGGGGGGGTGGGAAGTTGGGATGGAGGGGCCGATAGAGCAGTGCTGGTGTCATGGGGGTGATGGTGGCACAGCACCAGTGAGAAGGATCTGAGCAGGCACCTAGCTGAGATGCCATGCTGCAGTGTAAATGATCTAATCACCTAGGTAGGTGGGGTGACACTGCTGGACCATCATGACAAGGAACCCAGGTGAGAACAGCCCTGGCACCTGCCTCACAGGACCCACAGTCCCAAACATGTAACAGCTGGCAGTGGGTGCAGGTTATGGGGTGCATTTGGCAGACAAGTATGTGCCTTGGGCACTGAAACATTCCCCTGCACAGACCCCCACATGGCAGCTGGCAGATGCCTGCCTACATTTCCATGGGCTGTGGGTCCTGTGGGGCAGATGCCAGGGCTGTTGTTACCTGGGATCTGTGTCATGATGGTGCAGCTATGCCAACCCCCTGCCCCCAACTGGGCCAATTGGATCTGTGACACTGCGGATGGCACCTCTGCCAGATGGATCCTCAGATCTCTCTCACTGTCACTGTACACCTGTTGCCCCCCCGTGGCATCCCCACTGCTTCATCAGCCCCTGGTCCCCACATTCCAGGCATTGTAACCCCCACAATCTTTGCAGCTCATCTAGGGACCCTCCATCAAACCTCTCAGGTGTGCCAAATGTTTGGCACAACCCTGCGGCTGCAGTAACTCTCATGACTTTGGTGCAGGGACCCCCATTTTTATAAAATAGTGTGCAGGGTGACTGATGCACCTGGAGGTTGCCACAGCCATAGGCTGGTGCATCTTGCTCCACTATAAGGGCTGATTGAAAATCGAGCCCCTTGTTTGAAGACATGAAAGGTTAAACCATTCCAGCCTGGGTCACTGTTGACTTTTTTGACACCTTTGTCCTCCTTAATAAAAGTAAAAATGTTACACATATACCTTTGGCTGTGTGTGTTCCTTTTCTCCTTAGTGTGATTTTGTGAGTGCAAAGTCCTGGTTTACATTACATACTGTAGTTCTTTTTTCTGCTTAAGCACTGTGAATCTTTGGTACACTCACTCTTTTATTTTCATTGTGTTCTGATATATTATGAGTTACATTTTGTTCTTTTTCACCCTTATTTACATTTCATTTTTATCTCCAAATTCAAATTGCTGTATCTATTCAGTCAAAACAGCAATGGAAACACTAACAAGGTAACCAGTAACTTTCACTCATTTGATTAACACACAGCTAGACTGATAAAGTATCATTAGGATGTTGAGTGCCCGTGCACAGCCCCTGATAATAGTAATACCTCTGGGTTAGGTAGTCAGAGGCAGGGCTTCCATAACAGTGCATATTCAAATGTATTTTTCCAACAGCCCTGCCACATGCCTACATTAGAGGTATAGCTATTGTTAGTGACCATGCACCTGCACTAGTTCAGCCACTTTCAGGAAGTGTATTCCTACAACCCCCATTGTCATGCCACCATATTACTTATCAGATAGAGAGCTACTCCTCCTCCTCTTCTTCCATCCCTGTCCCTCCTGTAGATTGTGTACCCTGGTATGTTGACATCCCAGTCATGGTTCTCTGTGTACCATGTTTCTGTGACTGCCACAATATCCAAGCATCCCTCTTCCATCAAGGCCACCATTTTGGGGAGCTTTTTACCTAGACTACAGTCATTGGTACTCAATACCCTCAATTTTTTTATGGCATCATTTCTTTTTGCCCCATCCCTGTCCTTACTGCTTTTGTCTTTTCCTCCATTTACCCCTGCCCTTCTCCCTATTGACTGCTCTATCTAGGTGTTTACCTCACTAACTACCCTGACTTTTTTTGGGGGGGGCTAGGATTTCCCTTCTGCTTTTCAGTGCCTCCCCCCTTGGCTAGTATAAATGCTTGCCAATGAAGCATTTAAACTTATCACCTAGGATACTGGTTCCCATCCTTGATAGATGCAGACCATTGTGCCTGTATAGGCCTGCATCCCTCCAGGTGGAGCCCCAGTCCCCAGTGAGGCCAAATCCCTGAGAACTGCACCAGCTTTTCAACCAGTCATTGAATCCCATGGTGCGGAGTACCCTAGCATCATCCATGCCATAGACAAGTAGCACTTCTGAGAAAGTGACCATGTGTTCTAGTTGTCTAAGGCTCCTCCCCAACTCCACAAACTCCTGTTGCACTGCTCTGATCCCATTTTCAGCCAGGTCATTCATCCCTAGGTGGATAATGACATCCAGCTCCCTCCCCATTGCAGCTGCTTCCACAACCTGGAGGATTCATTTCCTGTCCCTCCAAGCCATTGCACTGGGCAGGCACCTTACCTCCCTTTCCCCTCCCTTCCCCAGTTTTACCCCTCTAACAATTGAGTCACCCACCAGGAGTTGTTTCCTTCCCCTATGGGGTCTTCTGCCACCCTCCTGTGGGTCTCCATTGTGGAGGTTCCCATCATCCTCCTTGGTCTCCACTGTGGGTGCCTCCATAGAGGAACCATGTTCCGCCAGAGTGGTGAATGAATTGTGGAGAGGCACAACTGGAGGGATGTGCCTTTGTTCCACCACCCTCACCCTCCCTGAGCCCAAGGTGGTCAAAACACTCCTCTTTCTTGGCAACCTCTAAGGCAGTGGCAGTGGCCTGGGTGATCCCTGGGTGGGGGAGCAGGTTTCTTGAATCCTTGCCAGGTCAGCATGGAGATGAACAAACTCCTCCCTCAGACCAGAGAGGTGCCTGCAAATAGGGCAGCAATGCAGTCTCCAAAATGTCTCCCAGAAGACTGCTGCTCCACAGCCAGTGCATTGCACCACTCCCCACATGTCTGTGTCCCTTCCTGTTACAGATGCTTTTCTTTTGTTGTTTTTTTTGTTCTTGTTTTAGTATGTGCAAGCTTGTGAGTGGCTCTACCCCCATTCAGTGTGCTGTGCCTTTAAGGATATGAGCAGGTGTATGTTGTTAGCAGTTTTGGGGAACTGATGTCAGAACCCCTGCTATAAAAGAAGTTGTGTGCTTGGGGCAGGTGGGGTGAGATGAAGGGTGGGAGGGAGTAAACCTATGCTGTCCAGAAACAATCAACTATAAATCTGACCCTCCACCCTGGGGAGTGCCTTCCTTCCTTTCAGACACCTATTTCACAGAGGGTAAGTAACAGGTCTAGTCACAAATGACTGCAAATATCCCCCAGCTACAGTTCCTCCCTAGCAAATTAAAGCTTAAACTAAGAAAAGTCAACCCCGAAACAGAATCAATACTAGTTACTTACACCTGTCCAAAAGTGATAATTCATTTCAGTGTAGTCTAGAAAACAACCTCCTTGATTCAAGGAAGCTGTGGATGCTTTCTCACTCCCTCTCTCTCAGCAGACAGAGACCACAAACAACTCCTGTTATAAATCCACAGTTCAACTAGGCCCCTTTCAGCTCCTCCCCTTAACAAACACCTATTTCACAGAAGTTAAGTGACAGACCTAGTCACCAATGACTGCAAATATCTTCCAGCTATAGTTCCTCCCTGGCAAATTAAAGTTAAAACTAAGAAAAGTGAACCCCAAAAACAGAATCAATGCTAGTTACTTATACAGGTCCAAAAAGTAACAATTTAGTTCAGAGTAGTCTAGAAAATAACCTCCTTGATTCAAGGAAGCTGTGGCTGCTTTCTTACTCTCTCTGTCTCAGCAAGACTAAACACAGTCAGTAGAGGAGGCTAAGCATAGGAGCATAAAAACTTATAGGCTAGCAACTAAAGTACAGGCAGAGGTTTCAACTACACTAGGAGCAACTGATAAATAACTTAGTCCCAGAGCAGCAGAGGCAGCAAATTCTAAGATCATTATATGAGTAACCTGATATAGACAGTTGGAGAAATACCCAAGTCCATTAGATGCACAGTCCCTGAGACCAAATTAAGAGCAAATTCCACAATCAGGCAGTATGGCTGGCTGCTGGATGCCTCTTCAGGCTGACTCACTGGCAGACTCACAATGTCCTTTGCGCTGCAGTCCTTAGCGCAGTGGACCTCAAGCATGAAAGACCACTAGATGGCTCTGAATAAGAAGGAGTTTCACATCCCTAATAAACCTAACTGGCTGCAGGTGCAGGTCAGGATGGATCAGGTTCTCCAGTGGCCATAGAGATAGTGTGCATGATGGCCGTGGGAGTGGGGGTGGGGGTGAATAAGCACTGGCTCCACTTACCCTCTCAACCCTTAGGTTCAGCTGCTTTGGTCCCCCTGGCAGATTTCTAGCACTGCTCACACTTCACTGTAATGTGGAGGCAGAACAAGACATGCAGGAGATTTAAAAACTAATGGCACCTCCAGGACTGTAGAGACCCCAAGTAACCCACTTGTCTGCTGAGACAGATCACAGTGTATTAAGTTTTCTGGTGGCCTCATGGATAGCACATAAGGTGACTGTAGGGGGGAGGGCTTCACTCACTCTCTAGACCATAACATTCAGCTGCTTCTGTCCTTCCAGCTAATTTCCAGCACCACCTGCACTCTGCTATGATATGCAGACAGACCAGGATGTGTAGAGCATTTTAAATATGACACATTCGGCACTGCACAGCCCCCAAGTGACCTCATTGGATAAAGGGGCAGGTCATGCCAGGTCAACTTTTCTGGTACCCTTGGGGATAGCAGGTGATGCAGCTGTGGGGTGGGGGAAGATAAGTAATGGCTCCACTCACCTTCTTGGCTCTTTGTGTCTGATCAGTCAAAAATAATCTGAGCAAGTTGGTGCATGGAGTGTGGGGTGACTCCCTGTTTTAGAAGCCTTTCTATAAGCAAAAAATGGTTCATAAAGTCAAATGCTTGTGATTGATTCCTAAAGATCATTCTAACACTATTTTATTTTCAACTGATTCGGTAACTACAGTTTCTTCACAGAATCTATCAGAGTGGTGTTTGTTGAATATTTAGAATCCATAATGAGGTGGAGAAATTTATAGTTCTCCATTTGTGTTTACAGCAGTTATGCTCCAGACATTTGAGTGCCTTAGTGACATTCCTACACACATGTGATGAACAGAGGGATGTCAAAACTAGATTCTGCACGATTGCAGGTATGCCTAATTAACAGCTGTAGATGCAATAGACTGCACCCAGTGGTCAGTCAAGTCATATTTATTTATAAAAAAAGTGCAATTCACAAAGACCAAAGTGCTCATACACAGACAAAAAAGAAAAACTAGAATTTTAAATTATCTAAAAATAATTAAAATTAAACAATGAAAGAGCAGCAGACTTTAACAATCTTCAGGAAATGCTACGCTAAACAGATATGTCTTCAAAGCAGATTTAAAGGACTCAACAGTCAGGCACTCTCTAACCCAAAGAGGCAGAGAGTTCCACAGGGTTGGACCCACAAATGCAAATGATCTGGCCCCTGAGGTCTTCAATTAGACCCTGGAAACCTCTAGCAATCCCTCATTGAAGGAGCGGAGTGGACAAAGGGGGTGGTAGAGGCAGAGGAGATCTTGAAAATTCCTCACTCCCTGTCTGTGTAGGGCCTTATAGGTCAGTAAACTGACCTTCAAGGTGATCCTCCACTACACTGGCAGCCAATGCAGGCCTCAGAGCACAGGATTGACACGGCAAGATCTAGATAAACTAGTCAACAACCTTGCTGCTGTGTTCTGCAGATACCCCCCCTCCGGCAACCCTAGGTACAGAGCATTGCAGTAATCAAGGTGTGAGGTCACAAAGGCATGGACCAACATTAGAAGATCATCAGGCGAAACAAGTTTTTTTTTTATCTGGGTGATATTCTTCAGATGGTTAAATGAAGTCTTGACAACGACTAACACCTGGGATATAAGCATTAGCCTGTCATCAAGCCTAACGCCCAGATTCCGCACCTGATCAGAGGTCGTCTGCTGGCTGCATCCCAGCCAGAGCCCATATGGCTGACCTATAAGTGACCCCACTACCTGACGATCTGGGTCCACAACCAACACCTCAGTCTTATCAGGGTTCAACTTCAACCAATTGGCACTCATTCAGTCTTGGATCTCAGAGAGGCAGTTATTACTGACCGAGACTGTTTCACCCTGTTCAGGTACAAAGGACATGTATGACTGAGTATCATTTGCATAATAGTGAAAACTCAGCCCATACTACTTTATAATTTCCTCCAATGGCAGCATATACACTGCAAACAACATGGGTGATAAAACAGAGCCCTGCGGCACCCCACAGGATGGGGGAGAGGGGCTGAAGAAAAACTTCCCAACACCAACCTCCAAGTCCTACCCATGAGAAAAGAATGAAACCACCTGAGGACTATACCCAACAGTCCACAGATCAGCCACAGGGGCTCCAATAACATTTCATGTTCCACGGTGTCAAATGCTGCAAAGAGATCAAGGAAAACCAAGACTGAATGGCTCTTCTGATCTCTCTCTATCAGGAGAGCATTAAAACCCAAACAAGTGCTGTCTCGGACTGTGTCTCTTCCTAAATCCTGATTGGAGAGGATCATAGACATCGTGGGTGGAAAAATGATCCTCCAGTTGCAACTCATATAAACCACCTTCTCAATAACCTTGTCCACAAAAGGCTAGTTAAAGACAGGTCCTTACTTAACAAGACAGTCAGGGTTGAGGGAAGATTTCCTCAGTAGAGATGCCACCACCACCTCCTTTAGGGGGTCAGTAAACACCCCTGTCTCCAACAAGCACTAGACTATCTCAGCTAGGACCGGTCTGATGACCTCCACACACCCCACAAAGAGACAGGTTAGACCCAGGTACAAACTACAGTAGGTCAGTCTCATACCCTCAATAATCTTCGCAATGTCCATGATTGCCAGACAGTCAAAGTCAGATCAGACAAACTGGGCAATTGAAAACTCCCACCGACCACCGCAACCCTCATTAGACTGTGCTGCACTGATCTCAGACCTGATGGTGACAATCTTATCTGCTAAAAATTGAGCCATCTCATCACACTTATTCTGTGAAAACACTTTCTGATTCTGAAGACAGGCTAGACTGCACAACTTTTTGACAGTTCAGAAGAGCTAAGCCAGTCAATTTCGCACTGTGGCAATCTCCCTGGACAGGAACTCTGCCTTCTTATGGAAGATGAATGACTTTTGGTCCTTATAATAGGCCATCAATCTACGTCTGTCAACAACAACCAAGCCAGATTTCCACCAGCATTGCTCCAACCTTCGCCCCACTTCCTCAACTCCTTCAAGGTCCCATCAAACCTAGGGGACTGAGGACAAAGAGTATGTGGGCAAAAATGGACAGGAGCTCTGGAGTTCAGGGCCACTGTCACTGCCTTATTATAGGCCAGTAGCAGATCTCCTGGTTCTGAGCTTACACTCAGTCTACCCAATAGGTCCAGCACTGCCATAAGACCATCAGGGGTCAAACCCCTTAAAGGGCGGTACCGAACCATCTTTGTAGGGGCAGGTCTATTGGGGGAGCCTTGAAACTGATCCCTATAGTGTGATGGTCAGACCAACTGACTGGCTCCACCACAAGTCAGAGATCTCCATCCCCGGTAGGAATACCAGATCCAACGAGTTACCATGATTGTGGATCACAGAGGTAACTACCTGTGTAAAGCCGTACTAGATCATCAGTTGGTGGAAGTCTTGATCAAATTATGAGAGTTTGTCTTTGACCCAGGTGTTGAATTCCCCCAGACCCAACCATCTGGAGGATTCCAACACCATGTCAATGACAAAATCTGCAACTTCCTGCAGGAATTCTTCCCCTCTCCCAGGTGGACGATAGATGAGAAGTATCCTGCAGCCTACACCTGAACCCACGATACACTCAAAGGATCTAGTTACCCAGACTGGCACAGTTCCAACTTAAAACAAATGGCTACACCTCTGCCCTTACAATCCAACCTCGGACAGTGTATCACTGAGTACCCAACCGAAACTGCTGGCTCCAATATTGAACCAACATATTCTTCCAGCCAGGTCTCAGTGATGCACACCAGGTCTGATATTCCAGCAAGGTCAGCAATCACTGCTGTCTTGTTCTTAATAGATCTGGCATTACATAACACCACCCGAGTAAGACAGGCAGCTGAGGAAGACCACACTGTTTGCCCACCCAACACGGAGCACTTGGGTATGGGAACCAGGCAAGGAGGACCCCTCTCCTGGACCCATTTTTTCTTGGGTCATCTCCTTGACCCCACAACCCCAATCTGCCCACCTCATTCCACGCTCCTACCAGGCTCAGCCCCCCGCCCTCCACCTCCTCTGAACTATCCCCAAGGCATGGCAACACCTATACACCTCAGTGGGCGGGGGCTGTTGAAAGAATGGAGGTCCCTATGCCTGGCAGGAAAGTAGTACATGACTGCCCGAGATTTCTACCAACACATAATTAACTGCACTTAACTAGCAGCACAGAATACACAAATTCACAAACAGACTCACACTCCCATACACACTTTCACACATAAACACCCCAAAAATACTTAAACCGAAGTAACCCTCCCTCCCCAAAAATAAAAAAAACACAAAAGAACCCTAACCAATCACATTAAACACCACACAAGTCAAAACAGAACAATAGAAGGGATCTTGGAGCTGAATTAAAGCAGATCACTTTTTGACCAAACTTCAGTGTCCCGTCAAAAATTGAAGATGTCCAATGAGTAAAATTCACTGTTCCACCACAAATTAAGAGCACATGCCAGAGCTTAAAAATGTATTTAGGAGAATGTAGAGCTCTCACCCCTGCATTCCACCTGCCAAAACAATGTCCACAGAACTGCAGCACTCCCACTACTGCAGTCTTACTGTAATAAGAAATCAAACAGTAAATAAAGAACCAGCAAGGCCCTCACACCACCTCCCAGTTCAATTTAGTGTTATGGTTCAAAGCCAGCCGAAACTGATACAGTCATTAAAGCATTTCAGGGGAAAAGATAGATAAAATTCAATCTCTTCCAGCAGGCAGAAGAACCTTGTAGATGCTGTTCACATTGGCCACTCCAATCATAGGCCACTAGCAACCCCCTTCCCTGAGAGCAGATACCCCAGCCCGAGCGTCCCTCTGAACTGGAGCCCACTAATGAGTGTCTGACCTCCTGCAGATGCCCCTGGGTAACCCTGAGGTGATCAGGACAATGTCTACCCTCTGATAAGCATCTCCTGACACCCCCATCGGACATCACCAAACAGAGCAGCCACTTCCAGGTGGGCCACCTGGCCCTAAGCTTACTCCACAAAGGATGTGCTGCTGTTCTTCTTCAAGAGTCAGACAGGACCTCTGGCGTCACTAACAGTGCCCTCTAAGTCTCCAAGATCCTCCGCAAGCTGCAACTCTGGATTTGGGCCACATCCTCTGGTACATGCTAACAGTGTCCGACAAAACCTCAGACTCCTCCACACACTCCAATTCCAGGTTTGGGCTACTTCTTCTCCCCCAGGAATACACAATAAGGGTTAGGGCAAAACAGAGATTGCTGCAGATGTGGACCAGGTATAAATTGTGCAATCACAGCACCGGCAGTAGACGCCTCCAAAAACAAAAGGTGTAAAAAAAAAAAAAAAGAGTCAGCTAGCACCTAAAAAAAATACTAGCAAGTTGGTGTCCAGTAGTAAAACAGTGCAGGGCATTAAAGTACTTAGCAAAACTTAACACACCAGATGCAAAATATACAAATGAACTATGGCATCTAACTTAAGCCTGAAAACACAGTTTAGCTCACTAATCTTACTCACTTAAGAATCCCTCACTATTTCTAAGTCAAATCCTAACTAAAATAAAATGACCTACTAAAAATTAAAATAAATAAAATACCAAACAACTAAAAACTCTAAAATGCTAAGCTGCTGTAGATGGCTGGCCCAGTGTGGTCATCGTCTTAAAAGTTAGTTCAACGAGGCACCATCAGGTCATGAGGAGATGAATCACAACTGGAAGGCATACCATAGCATCAACATGTAGCTGTTTTTTGAAGCTACTGGTGGCATTCCCCAGGTTTGTGCCAAGCTCTCTGGGTCCACAGTGACTTTATACTGGAGAGGGCAATGTGATGTTCACAGTTGAGGAGACTGCTCCAGAAAGAGGGGTGACTGGATGGTAACTACACATGTAAGACATGCAACACATGACCCTAAACCATGTGTCTGTAAAGCAGGTAACTGGCACACATCTCTTATCATGTTAGTGACAATGGATATCTACTGTGGCAGCAGAACCTTTCTGCAACAAGAGAATGATTCACAGCCACAGCATAATGATGCACGCAGGCATAGACAGATCCCTGGTATCACTGACTCTGTGTTTGGCATTACGAAAATTCACTTCTGGTGGCATACTCCTGCTGGCTGCTGGAAAGGCATGCAGTATCTTTGTAAGGTGCTACATGCAGCATACTTTGGCAGTACAGAAGTTTAATAAGCTTACGTGATAAGGATTTAGCTTCAGATGAAAATGTGCCATCCCAGGATCCAGATCTTCCCTGCTTTCCAGTGGATTGCTATCCTTGTGTGTTTGCCTACAGGAAGGGTTGTGCATGCTAAGTCAGGGCTGGTGTCTACTACTTCACTTAGTGATGGTGGTGGTAGTGCCATGGTGCACAGTGCAGTACAGAAATAAACATACCATGGCAGAACACATCACATTGGTATTATGCAGGGGAATGGCTACATTGGGGACTGGAGACCCACCTGGAACGATGCAAACCTGTACAGTGGTGATGGACTGCATCCGTACAAGAAGGGGAAGGCAGTCCTCAATGAACAGTTTAAATTCTTCACTGACTGGTGTTCAAACTAGCGGGGAGAGCACACGGGAGGTGTAAAACAATAGCAGCCCATTCCCACAAGGCAGAGAGACTAGAACTGAGATGCAGAAAGACAAGTTGAACATAGGAAAGACAGAATGAGGCACAAAGGAAAAAGCAGAGGAATTGTATCCACATAAGAAAGAATACTGGGGTGGGGGGGAGAATCAGGGATCAGCAGCAGGAGTAGGGGAAGGATAGGCAGCAAATCATGGAAGGCCATGGTAACGAATGCCCGCAGCCTGGGAAATAAAATCCCAGACCTGGAGGTCTTACTAATAGAGGGGAACCTGGATATAGCAGCAATAACAGAGACTTGGTACACCACAAATCATGGATGGGTCATTAATGTACCAGATTATGCTCTGTTCAGCAGGGATGGAGTAAAAAGGGGGAGAGTGGCCCTGTATGTCAGAGAAGATATAAAGGCTACAGAGGTGCATGGTAGACAGGTGGAGGTTGAGGCATCGTAGGTCACCCTTGAGCCTGGCAATGGCACAGCAATACACACGGTGGTGATTTACAGGCCTGCAGCACAGAGGGAGGAAGCAGATAGTGAGCTACTGAATGAAATATACGAGATGGTGGCAAAGGGGGAAGTGCTGCTGCTGGGTGATTTCAATGTAGCAGACATGGTTTGGACTACCCTAGTGGCTAATTCAAACAGGAGATGGGACATCCTAGAGTCCCTACAGGGGGCAGGCCTCAGGCAGCTTGTGCTTGATCCCACCAGAGACAGGGAGATACTGGACCTGGTAATGTCCAATAGGGACAGAATCACTGAAGTCCGGGTAGAAGGTCAACTGGGATCCAGCAACCACCTTATAGTGTGGTTTGACATGGGGACAGGGACACAGTCAAGTCACACAAAGACAAATGTCTTAGATTTCAGAAGGGCAGACATTGCTAACATGAGGAAAGTATTAAAGAAGCCCTGGCAAGGATGGGGTTGGGGGAGAGCTAAGGAGCAGTGGGAACACCTGAAAGGAGCCATAGAGGAGGTGAGAAACCAACACATCAGGTTGATAACCAAAGGCAAGAGAAGGAAGAAATCACTATGCTTCTCAAAAGATGTGACAGACAAAGTAATGTCCAAATGGGCATGGTTCAGGATGTATAAGGAGACTCAGAGGGATAAAGACAGGGAAGTGTACCTAGAAAGTCTAAGGGAAGCGGGGAAGGTTGTATGGAAAGCAAAGGCACAGACTGAGGAAAGATTAGCACAGACAGTGAAAAAGAGGATCAAGACATTCTACAGGTACATCAGCGAGAGAAGGAAAGCCAGGGGGGTTGAGGATTGTAAGGCTCAGAGGGGATGAAGGGGAGTATATGGAGGGAGACCTGTAAAAGGCAGAAATAATTAATAAATACTTGTGTTTAGTTGTCAACGATGAGGGGGAGGGTCATGGGTCTCATCTGGGCAACAGATATGAAGGTGGGGGGGTGAACACTAGCCCATTCACAGAGGAGAGATTCCTGGATGAACTCATGAAACTTAAGGTGGACAAAGCAATGGGGCCAGACTACATACACCTGAGGATATTATGGGAGCTGAGGAAAGAGTTAGAAGAGCCTCTTGCAGTCATGTTAACAGAGTCTCTAAACAAAGGAGTAATTCCGGAAAACTGGAGGACTGTACATTTCATTCCTCTACACAAAACTGATAGTAGGAAAGAACCAGGGAACTATAGGCAGATCGGCCTCACCTCAGTAGTGGGGAAGATCATGGAGGCACAACTTAAAGAGAGAATAGTGGGACACATGGAATCCATTGGTGCCCAGGATCTGTTGCAACATGGATTAACAGCAGGGAGAGCATGTCAAACAAATCTGATAGATTTTTTTGACTGGGTGATGAGGAAGGTACATCGGGGGGGGGGTCGTTGTACATTGCCTACTTCAATTTCAGCAAGTCTTTTGACACTGTCACACATAAAAGGCTAGTTAGCAAGATTGGTAGTCTGAGAATGGGCCACAAGCTTGTAAACTGGGTAACAGACTGGTTAACAGAGAGGAGGCAGTGGGCGGTGGTAAATGGGATCCAATTCGGGGAGAGGAAGTGACCAGTGAGGTACTTCAGGGATCCATCCTCGGGCCAGTCCTGTTTAATGTCTTCATTAGTGACATGGCAGTGGGGGCTGTAGAAAAAAAAGTCTGCCTGTTTACAGATGACACCAAGATCTGCAACAGGGAGATACTCCAGATGGGGTGGAGAAAATTAGGACGGACCTGGGAAAGCTTGAAAAATGGTCCTAGGTGTGGCAGCTGAGTTTCATCTTAAAGAAGTGTGAAATAATGCACCTGGGATGAGGGAACTTTGGGGAGAGCTACAGAATGGAAGGGGGGGTTACTGACAATCATCAAGGAGGAAAGGGATCTGGGGGTTACCATTTCAGATGATCTAAATGTGTCTAAGTAGAGTACAAAGGCAGTGGGGAGGGCAAGTGGCATGCTGAGGGAGCACTGGCAGAGGTATCAATAGCAGAAGGAGGAAGCTGGTGATGCCATTGTACAAAACACTAGTAAGACCTCTCCTGGAATACTGTGTACAGTTCTGGAGACCACATCTATGTAAGAATATTAACAGGGTGGAGGCAGTCCAGAGAAGGGCAACAAAGATGATACAGTATTTGAACCAGAAAGCAGAGGAGGAAAGGCTAAGGGACTTCAATATGTACTCACTGAAGGAGAGGAGGTATCGGGGGGACATGATAGAAACATTCAAGTACCTAAAAGGCATAAACAAGGTATGGGGGGGGGGAGCGATGTCTTCCAATATAAGAAGAGTACAAGAATGAGGGGACATGATATGAAATTGGAAGGTGGCAGGTTTAGGGGAAATATGAGGCCATTTTTCTTCACAGAGAAGGTGGGGGACACATGGAATAGTCCGCCACAGTAGGTGGTGAGAGCGAGCATAGTGGAGTGATTTAAACATGCATGGGAAAGACATAGGGGAACTCTAGAAGCAGGATGGCATAGAGAAAGCTGTTGACCTAGTAAGGTAAGTGGCAGCAAAACAAGGAGAAGGCTTACAGGCAGACTAGTTGGGCCTGGCGGTCCTTATCTGCTGACAACTTCTGTTTCTATTCGATGTATAGTGCAGTGACCTTGCAACTTGTGGTGTGGCGTGTTTAGTGATTACTGTGGGTTGTGGTGTTGGGTGTTTTAAGGACTGGAATCCCAGAGGAGTGTTGCTTACTCAGTAAGTGGAGGTTTGTGGAGGTATAAACTGTGTCTGTAGCTACTTAGTGTTTTGTCCAAGGGATATGACAATTTTACTGTTCTGGGCACCACTCAAGTTTCTCCATCTCACTTGTTCCTGCATCAGAAGTGGATTTTCCCTCACGTCTTTGTGCTGTCATTCGCAGTAGATGATGGTCCTGGTGCCCCCGACAGACCCAGCTGGAAACCTTGGCTTTCTATGGCAGCTTGTGCAATGGCTGCAATGTCTCATTCCAGCACATTAGCAAAACAAAATAGTTACTAGTAACAGTACATCACTTTAAACAAAATGCTTGCCTAATTCCTAAGGCTGCTTAATTATTTAAACTCTGAAATGAAGGTGCAGTTTGAATTCCCATAAGCCATGAATTAGATAGGAAGGGAGCTGCAACTGCAGAAGATCAGGGCACTTATATACAGTTATTTTAGAGCACTCTAACCACACAGATCATTTTGTACCGCAGTTTAACTTTATGCCCTGTTTTACTGATCACAGCAGGATTGCAAGACTGTCCCTGCATGGTCACAACAGGAAAAACAAACATCATTGAAATGGGGTTAAGCCAACATGCACATGATGTTGTACGGGAGTCTGAGCTGGACATCATTGTCCACCTAGGGACAAATGACTTGGCTCATCATGAGATTGGAGCAGTGCAAAAGGACTTTGTAGAGTTGGGGAGGGGCTTAAGGCAAGTAGCACACACAGTATCCTTCTCAGAGGTGCTGCCTGTCAGTGGCATGAGTGAGGCGAGGGTACTTTGCACCATGCAGTTTAACAAATGGTTAAAAAAATGGTGTGGAGCACAGGGGTTTGGCTTCTTTGGGGACTGGGGTTCCACCTGGAGGGACACCAGCCTATACTGGCAGGATGGTCTGCATCTGTCCAGGAAGGGAACAAGTCTTTTGGGCAATCGGTTTAAATGCTTCATTGGCAGGCCTTTAAACTAGTCAAGGGGAGAGGCACTGATAAGCAGAAGGAAAATCCCAGCCTCCTACAAAACAGGGTACTAAATGAGAAAAAGACCAAGGTAGAAAGGTCAGTGGGGGTTGCCGCTACAGAAGGTAAAGCCATCAAAAATGGAGAGCAATGAGTACCAATGCCCGTAGTCTGGGTAACAAGCTTCCTAAATTAGTGGCCTTGATGGGAGGAAGATCTGGATATTGTAGCAGTCACAGAAACATGGTACACACAGAACCATGACTGGGACGTAAACATACCAGGATACACACTATCTACAGGGAGGGACAGGGAGGGTAAAGAGGAGGAGGAGTAGCTCTCTACATAAGAGAAGAAATCAAAGCAACAGAACAAAAGGGTAAACAGGGAGGAGAAGAAGCATTGTGGGCCAATTTGGAGGCAGGCAATGGCACCACAATCTGCACAGGGGTTGTATACAGACCCCCTTCTCAGGGGGAGGAAATGGACAAGGAAATGATAGAAAGTATACTTAGAATGGCAGATAAAGGGGAGATATTGCTGATGGGTGATCTGAATATGCCAGATGTTAACTGGAGTGTAGTTGCAGCAGCCGCTTCTAAGAGTGGGGTTATTCTGGATGCCCTACAGGGGGCATGCCTTAGACAACTAGTATTTGAGCCCACTCAAGAGGGAGCAATCTTAGACCTGGTTCTCCAAACGGAGATGAAGAGAGGATGCAGATTGAATGGTAGCCATCTGGGAACTAGTGACCATCGAACAGTATGGTTCACAACAAACACAGCAATAGAGTCAAGCCATACAAAGACAAAGGTACTGGATTTTAGGAGGGCTGACTTTGCCAAAATGGGTGAGTGCCTAAGGAATGCACTAGCAAATGGGCAGGAAGGAGGTGAAGAACAATGGGAATAATAAAACTGCCATCACAGAGGTAATAAGCCTTGTAAAGCAAATAAACAAAATGAAACGAGGTAAGAAACCACTATGGTTCTCAAAGGAAGTGGCAGTGAAGGTTCAAGAGAAAAGAAGCATTCAGGAAGTACAAGGAATCACAGAAGGAACAGGACAGAGAACTGTATCAGTTAAAGCAAAGGAAGCTGGAAAGGCAGTCAGAACAGCAAAGGCCCAAACCGAGGAAAAGATAGCCAACTCAGTTAAGAAGGGGGATAAAACCTTTATAGTACATCAGGAGCAAAGGAAGACCAAGGAGGGATAGTGAAGCTTAATAAAGGGAGGGAGGGTGGGCAGAGGGTGACTGTGAAAGGCAGAGATACTAAACAAATATTTTGTTCAGTATTTACAAAGGAAGAGGGGAGGTACCTAAAACAAACAGTAGAAACACTTGAATACAGAAGTTGATACCAGCCCATTTACAGAAGAAAGAGTTCTGAAGAGCTCTTAAAACTGAAGGTGGACAAAGCAATGGGGCCTGATGGGATTCATCCCAGAATTCTAAAAGAACTAAGGATAGAACTAGTGACACCACTGACTACCCTCTTTAACAAATCATGGGAGGATGGGGTGGTACCTGAGGACTGGGAGGGCAGATGATTCCCTTCACAAAAAGTGGGAGCAAGGCAGAAGCAGGAAACTACAGACCTGTTAGTTTAACCTCAGTGGTAGGGAAAATTATGGAATCACTTGAAGGAAAGAATTGTTGCATATCTAGAGGCCAGAGGGCATAGGACCCAAGGCAGCATGGATTCACAGCGGAAGGTCATGCCAGACAAATCTGATAGATTTCTTTGACTGGGTGACCGAAGTAGTAGATCAGGGAGGAGATGTGGACATGGCCTACTTAGACTTTAGCAAGGCATTTGACACAGTCCCACACAAAAGATTAATATACAAGTTAGCCAGCCTGGGAGTGGGTCCCAAGATGACAGCCTGGGTAAAGAATTGACTGGAGAATAGGACACAGAGAGTACTAGTAAATGGAGTCCACTCTGAAAAAAGGGGGGTTAACAGTGAGGTACCACAGGGTTCAGTATTAGGACCGGTCCTCTTCAATGTCTTTATAAGCGACATTGCAGAGGGACTGGAAGGAAAAGTATGTCTCTTTGCAGATGACACAAAGATCTGCAACAGAGTTGATGCACAAGGTGGGGTGGAAAGGATGAGAAGGGACTTGGCAAGGTTAGAGGAATGGTCAAATGTATGGCAGCTTAGATTCAATGCTATAGACGTAAAGGTAATGCACCTGGGAAACAAAACCAGGGTAGAGTACACAATGGGGGGTGAGATACTAACAACAACAAAAATGGAAAGGGACCTGGGGGTAGTCATATCAATGGCCTAAAGGTGGGCAAGCAATGTGAAAGGGCAGCAAGGAGGTCGGGGGGGGTACTGGGATGCATAAGGAGAGGCATCACCAGCAGAAAACAAGAAGTTATTATCCCTCTGTACAGACAGCTGGTGAGACCACATCTGGAGTACTGCGTGCAGTTCTGGAGACCCAATCTCCGCAAAGACATAGACAGGATGGAAGCTGTCCAGAGGAGGGCAATCTCAAATGGTGCAGGGTCTTAATCGGAAGACATATGAAGTGAGACTTAAGGAGCTTAATATGTATAGCCTCGAGAAAGTAGGGAGAAGGGGACATGATAGAAACTTTCAAGTACCTCAAGGAATCAACAAAGTCCAAGAGGGTAGCATCTTTCAAAAAAGAGGTGCAAGAACAAGGGGCACAATTTGAAGATAGAAGGGAGCGGCTCAGAGGTAATTTAAGGAAGTATTTTTCACAGAGAGGGTTGTGGATGCATGGAACAGCCTTCCAGAGGAGGTTGTGGAGTCAAAAACAGTCGTGGAATTCAAGCATGCATGGGACAGTCATAAGGCAATTCTAAAGGGTGGGGGTAGGAAGAAGTAGGCTGCTGGTTAACTAGGATCTGCAGCTTATCCATCAGGTAGGGAAATGGGCAGACTGGGTGGGCCAAGCGGTCCTTATCTGCCATCAAATTCTATGTTTCTATGTTTCTATGTGCTGAGATATACTTAGATACCAATCCTCACACATCTGATGGCATGCCGCAGTGCCCCAGTATCCCAAGACAGGTATAACTGTGTGACTCTGGGATGAAGATAAACAAGGAATCTGACAGAGAAGAGAAAGTCATGGGGGACATGACTAGGGAGGAATACACTGGATGACAGGGATCATTTATGGTTCAAAGTTATGAAGCGTTGTCACTAGACCTCCAGGGATGTCTACAGGAGAAAACAAAAAGTTGTTATTGCACTGGCCTATAAGTAGGCCTAACGGTGAGTATAGGGCAGGTGGTGGTGGGGGGTGAAGAGTACAGCAGTAGTGCCAGTGTCATAGGGTGATGTGCATGGCAGTGTGCCTTCTGCTTGGAACAATGCCATGCACACAGCACTGTGACTGATGCATTTAAGGAGTAAGTGGATATAAATCCTGTTTGCAATGATTAACACCTGGAGGGCTTTATTTGCATTAGGGATAGGCCAAAGCCTTCCCTTGAAAACCATGCCACTTTTGTGAGACCTGAACTAAATACAGCCGGCTTGGCTCCGATCTCACACTCCTCAACCTCCCTGTCATGTGGCAAGCTTACTCCCTATCATATGACAGTCTTAGGAGGCTGGGGAAAAGTTCAGAGGCTGCTTGAGCAGCATGCCTCAGCTATATACCGAGTTTGTGCATGTGCAGAAACTCAGTCTACAGCAGACGGCACTGCTGCACAGTACACCATTCTGCTAGGGAAGTTTGGAAGGGAGAGATCAGGTCTCTTGGTGGCCACAGAGGCACCAAGATGAAACCTCATTATTTTTTGGCCATATTGTGAAAACCCTGTGGCCACACAAAGATGCCCCCCATGCCCTCAGTCCCCTCATCTCTGCTTGAGGCTAGCAGTATAGCCTAGAGATTAGAGTAATGAGCTACAAAAGAGCTTGGAACATCCGGCAGAACTGGGTTTGATTCCCACAACCTCCACTTGCATACTGTGTGACTCTAAGCATAAGCAAATCACTTGACCTCCTCGGTGCTCCCGGGTCACCACTGAAAACAGGCACTTGTGCCTATTGTTCCTGACCCAGTTACCAATAGAATAAAAAAAAAATGAAGATGCCCCACATGACCCTAGCCCCCTCATCTCAACTTTGGGTTGTCATTATAGCCTAGAGCATTTTGGGCAACCCACAGCCCCCAGTGGTCAACCTGTGGCCCCCTCTTCCTTCCAAAAATGCACCCTTAGGCTCTCTGTTCAAAGCTAGGTAAGGGGGATAGGCTGAAGGCTGTATGTTATATATTGCTTGTTTTTAATTTAAATGCATAAATTTGGCTTCTGACAATGATAAACAAGAGTCTTGTGGCCTTTAGGGTGTTTGAGGGCCACACCTCTGGCCCAGAGATTAGAGTAAGGAGCTATGAATGAGCTTGGTACATCCAGCAGAACTGGGTTTGATTCACACAACCTCCACTTGCATACTGTGCAACTATGAGCATAAGCATGTCACTTATTCTCCCCAGTTCTCTCAGCTCACCCCTGAAAACATGCATTTGTGCCTAGTGGACCTTACCCAGTTAGCAAAAGAATAAAAAAAAAATCTAATTTTTGGCCATCGAGTTGCCCAAGCCTTCAAGCTATCAACCTTTTTCCACAGCAACAAGGGACATGGTCACTCTAAATAAGGGGACAATAAGGGACACTTAACCTAGGAATGAGGGGCACATCTTCAAGCACAGTACAAGTTCAGAACAGTGTGGAAACAAGAGTCTTCACTTGTACACAGTTTATTTTTGATTTTGCATCTTAGAATATCATACATTTCTGCTTTAAAATCTGAATTATCTGCACATTCTCTATGTGGGCACACCTTTTCTACAAGGGACGGATCAGGGTTTGAGCAATTTTTAGCGGCAAAATTAGTGACATCTCTCGTAATCAGGGACAGTTGCAAGAAATGCACGCAGACACCCACCCTCCCCCAATTTCCTTTTCAGCCACCAGGTTGCCCATGCCCAGTGGCCACACAGATGCCTCCCACCTTTATTTTGGCCACTGGGTTGCCCAATTCTGGTGGCCAATAAAACAAACACCCTCACCATCAAAGCACTCATGCCACCCACCTCCCCCCAATCCAAGTTAAATTCTATAAAAAAGGAGTCTGTCTAACGCTGTCATTATTCATCCCTCTCCCCACTAACAAGAAAATTCTCCACTGATACATCTCCCACCCCTTAGCACACACCACCTGCCACCCTCCAGGCACCCAATTACCTCTGTAAGGTCCCTTGTGGTAATCCTCTCATTGCAGCACACGACCTCGCCGAACCACGTTCTGCCCTGAAGTCTAAAATTATTTTTGCACTTAGGGTTTTTTTTTTAATTCATTTTAATTTACACTCATATATGTTTTTTAAAGATTTTGACCACGCATTTTCAACATAGTTTTTTTGCTACACCTTATGAACTAGACATGTGTCATTTTTTCAAATCCCACAGGAAACATTGTTTCACCATTGCTCTGTGAAATGACATTTCTGTTGGGATTTGAAAAACGAGCATTTGTCAATGCCGAATGTTGTCACGCTGGCATTGGCAGTAGCGGTGGAGCTAGAGACGCATAGCACTGTGATTTTGTTAATGTGTCCCAAAAGGTGATTTTGCACGGCAAGCATGCCATTGTGCACCACAGCTGCAGAAATGCGTTTTGGACAGGTTGTGAAAAATGGCAGCTGGACTGTTAATAAGGAGGTGTGCACAAATGCCAGTGGAGAAAATGTGGCATGAAAGTATTGCAGATTGAAGAAGTTACAAGGGTGCATGGAAACTGTGAAATGCACGCTTGCAACACAGTCATTTTAGGGACTTTTGGCACCAAATTTTCAACATAGGCATTTTAGGATCTCTGCTCATAAATAGTGTCACTGTCATTTTCTCAAACTGTCCCAAAAACTGATTTTGCACAGCGATCGTGTAATTCTGTGTCAGACGCGCAAAAACAAATTTCAGCCAGTTGCACTGTTCATAAGGAGGTATGGAAATGTGCCAATGATAAACAGCTGGAGTGAAACTTTTACAAATTCACAAAGTCACAAGCATGCATGCAAACTGAGCAACGCACGCTCGTAAAACACTCATTTTATTGACTTTTGTCCCCAAATTTTCAACATAGGCATTTTGGGACATCTGCTAATGGACAGTGTCACTGTCATTTTCATAATGTGTCTCAAACACAGATTTCCCACAGCGACCGTGCTATTCTGTGCTGGAACTGCGAAAACAGATTTTGGTCAGGATGTGAAAAATGACCGTTGTACTGTTCTTTAAGAGGTGCAGGACAATGGCACTGTTAAAAATCTAGAGTGAAAATATTATAAGTTTGCGAACTTATGAGCATACATGCTTGCAAACTGTGCAATGCATGCTCGTAACACAGTCATTTTATGGAATACTGTCACCAAGTTTTCCAAACAGGTATTTTAGGACCTCTGCTCATGAACAGTGTCACTGTCATTTTCGTAATGTGTCCCGAACACTGATTAGCATAGCGACTGTGCTATTCTGCGCTGGAAGTGAGAAAACACATTTCCGCCAGGATGTAAAAAATGGCAGCTGTATGGTTCACAAGAAGGTGTGGAAAAATGCCAATGTTGAGAATCTGGCATGAAAATATTACGAATTCGCAAACTTACGGCGTCTTGTGTAACTTTACAATGCACGCTCATAAAATAGTCATTTTGGATTTTTCACTAAATTTGCAACATGGGTTTGAGAGCCCCTCATGAACAGTGGCACTGTAATTTAGTTACCGTCCCGAAAGGTGATTCCTCACAGTGACTGCAAATCACCTTTCAGGCCTGATTAACAAAATGACAGTGACATAATTCATGAGGTGGGGTCCCAAAACTCCATGTTGAAAATCTGGCAAAATTCCCAAAATGCCTGAGATATGCATCAAAGTTTAAAAATTCCTATTTATGACATTATACAGCTTACCGGCATTTCCTCAGTTCACGGTCAGCTTTGAAGAGTGCAGATGTGTTCCTGGTCCAACAAAGATCATCGCGCTGGACTCCGGAGGTAAGTATGGGGTGAGGGGTGGTGTGTGGGGAGGCAGGGTGCACAGAAGGTGGGTGCGGGTGAGTGGCAGTGAGACTACGAGGGACCATTTTTGTTTAACAGGTGAAAAACAACAAAAACAAATTGTGGGGCAGTTTTTTTGTTTTAGGTGATTTGGCATGCTGGGGTGGGCTCCCAGCATGCCACGTAACTGTTTGGGGTTCTGTAGCTGACGGGGAATTGGGCACCCTCATCAGCACACAACAGGGGAGGAATTTATGCTGACGGGATTGGGCCCCTGTCAGCACACAAAAGAAAGTGGGGCACTGAGCCAGGGAGACTGGGCACTCCTTGGCATTTAACAATGGGGGTTCTTTATGCTGACGGAGAGTGGGGTCCCCCATTGGCACACAAGTAAAGGGGGGGTTAGAGCCAAGGTGGATTGGCCACCCCCTCAGCATATAACAAATGGGAGGGAGGTGACTTATGCCGACAGGGAGTGGGTTCCCCCATCAGCAGTACAGAGGGGCAGGGTTAACCAACAGGGGGATTGGGCACCCCTGAATTCAGCAGTTTGGTGGCCACTGTGCCACCATGCTCATAATGTCAGCAAGCACATCCAGGGAAGGTCCGCTGTGTCTGACGAGCTTTGCTTGGTTTGCAGCGGACCTTTTCTTAGATGTGCTCACCACATTATGTATGCAGGCTGATTGGGGAATGAGGGATGCACCTACTGGTGCATGCCCTGCATTTGCCCAACAGCGACCGCACCTCCAAAGCTGCACTGCCACAAGATGTTGGCTGCGAAAGTGCACCAATATAATGAGACCTGTCTAGTTCATAGGATGGAGTAATAAAATCTCCTGTTGAAAATTTGAGGTCAAAATCTCAAGAAACCATGAAGTTATAGTTTTTTTTTTCCAGGCGTTTCAACTTCAACTTGTAATGTCATGTTTTTTTTTTTAAGATTTTGACCCCAAATATTCACCAAGGCCTTTTTCTTACCCCACCTCATGAACTAGACAGGTGTAGTTTTTCATCTCCCACTGGAAATGCTGTTTCACAATAGTTCCACAAAATGACATTTCTGCTGGGATTTGAACACCACCACTAAAAAAGCCCATGCTAAAATTTTGGGTAAAAACATGTAGATGGGTCAGAAATTAACACTTTCAAAAGCTGGATACACAATATCTCTGGCAATGGACCCCTTTTTATGTTGATTGCGCGCATGCGCAAGAAACATGTTGCGGCAGCTTTCTCCACAAGCAGGTTGTGAAGGAGCAACACTGTTGTGGCCAATGACCCCACAGCCTACAAAATCTTGTCCCGCTTCCCCCAATGCCTTGACATGCTGCTGCTGACACTAGTTCAGCCAGCATGCCACAACCTTCTAAAAAAGGAGCTGCTGCAATCAGGGGCTGCCTCGTCATTGCAGCGTCAGCCATCCGTTGCAATGAGGGAGTGACCCACAATTGCAAGGCGGGATGTAAAACCCCTGATATTGTTTGTGAACATGGCAGCAGCTTGCCGCGTGTTCACAAACAACTACCCCTTCCACCGTATTTACTTTGCCAACTGGGTTCCCTAATCCATGTCGGCTTTGGTGCTCTTTGTTTCCTGTTAAGGTCAAGGAGCCCACTCCCCATCATCAGCATTCTGTAATCCCCTCCAGCTTTTTGTTCCTGCTGGACGGGTGCCCAATCCCCATCAGCATAATGATAACCCCTCTGTTTGCCGACAGGGTGCCTAATCCCGCTCAGCTACTGCTGCCCCCAAATGAAAGTCTGTTGGCATGCTGGAGCCCACCCCAGCATGCCAGATGCCCTGTGAAGGAAAAGACGGTTCCTCAACATCTTTTCTTTTATCTCCTGAAAAAGGAACCTCCCTCGTGCTCGCCCCACCCACCCGCAACACGCACTCCACCCACCGCACCTCCTTGCCCTCCCACACCCCCCCTCACCCCATACTTACCTCTGGAGCTCAGCGCAATGATCTTCGGTGGGCCGGTAACACATCTGCACTCTTCAAAGCCGACCGAGAACTGAGGAAATGCCGGCAAGCTGTATAATATAATAAATAGGGTTTTTTCAACTTTAGTGCATATCTCGGTCATTTTTGGGAATTTTGTCACCAAATTTTCAACATGGGTTTTTGGGACCCCTCCTCATGAATTCTTGAACTGGCATGGCGTTACTCGGCCCCAAAAGGTGATTTTGCGGTCACTGCACAGAATCACCTTTTGGGGCTGATTACCAAATGACAGTGCCAGTGTTCATGAGGTGGGATCTCAAAAAGCCTATGTTGCAAATTTGGTGGAAAAATCCCTAAAATGACTGTTTCATGAGCATGTGCTGTGCATTTGCTACGCACTCTCATAACTTCGTGAATTTGCAATATTTTCATGCTAGATTTTCAACATTGGCATTTTGTCACACCTCTTTGTGAACAGTACAGCTGTCATTGTTCACATCCTGGCAGAAATGTGTTTTTGCACTTCCAGCGCAGAATAGAACAGTCGCTGTGGGAAATCACCATCCGGGACAGATTAAGAAAATGAGAGTGATACTGATCATGAGAAGAGGTCCTAAAATGCCTATGTTGAAAATTTGGTGATGATAGCCTATCGAATGACTGTGTTACAAGTGTGCGTTGCATGCTTTCCACGCACCCTTGTAACTTCTCAGATTTGTAATATTGTCATGCCAGATTTTCACCAGTGGAATTTTTTCACACCTACTTATGAGCAATACAGCTGTCATTTTTCACATCCTGACCGAAATGTGTTTTCACTGTTCCAGAGCAGAAAAGGCTGTTGCTGAGGGAAATCACTGTTTGGGACAAATTAAGAAAATGACAGTGGCACTGTTCATGAACTGAGGTCCTAAAATGCCTAAGTTGAAAATTTGGTGACAAAACCCCATAACATGACTGTGTTACAAGCATGCATTGAACTGTTTCCACGCACCCTTGTAACTTCGCAATTTTGTAATGTTTTCACGCCACATTTTCAACAGTGGCATTTTTCCGCACCTCCTTGTGAACAGTACAGCTGCCATTTTTCACATCCTGGCTAAAATATGTTTTTGCACTTCTGCCACAGAATAGCATGTTTGCTGTGGGAAATCACTGTTTGGGACACATTAAGATCAAACAAGTGAGAGGGGGGAGTGACCGAGCTCAACTGAGCTCTGTCGGGACTGCTGCGGATTTGTTTGTGGGCAGAGAAAGGGCCCAACGCAAGAGCCCAGTATAAAAGGGCAGCCTGCAGCACTGAGAGAAACAAAACGAGAGAGCGAGTGATGGAGGGAGAGTGAGTGAACTCACCGGAGTGCTGTCAGGACTGCTGTGGATTTCTTAGTGGGCAGGAAAAGGCATCAGTGCAGGCAGGGGCCCAGTACAAAAGGCCAGCCTGCAGCAGTGGGAGAATCAGTACGAGTGACTGAGACAGGGGACTTAGTGAGCTCAACAGAACTCTATCAGGACTGCTGCATATTTCTTTGTGGGCTGAAAAAGTTGCCAATGCAGGCAGAGTCCTGTACAAAAGGGCCGCTTGCAGAACCAGGACAAACAGAATGAACTTGTGAGAGAGGGAGACTGAGTGGCCTCAACGGAGCTGTCGGGACACATGCAGATTTGTTTGTGGACAGACAAAGGTGCCAATGTAGCCAGGAGCCCTGTACACAAGCGCAGCCTGCAGCGTCAAGAGAAATAGAATGACTGAGTGACAGAGTGGTAGTGAGCGAGCTCAACGGAGCTCTGTTGTGACTGCTGCGGATTGTAGGAAGAAAATGCGGCAACGCAGGCAGAAGCCCAGTACAAAAGGCCAGCTTGCAGTGCTGGCCAAAATGGAATGAGTGTGTGAGAGAGCTCAATGGAGCTGTGTCGGTACTGTTTCAGATTTCTTTCTGGCTAGAACAAGCCACCAATGCAGGCAGGAGCCCAGTACAAAAGGGCAGCCTGCAGCGGCAGGAGACACAGAACGAGTGAGTGAGGGAGGGGGAGGGAGTGAATGAGCTCAACAGAGCTCTGTTGGGACTGCTGCAGATTTGTTTGTGGGCAGAAAAAGCCAGCAATGCATGCAGGGGCCCAATACAAATGGGCAGCCTGCACCGGCAGGGAAACCAGAATGAGCGAGTGAGAAAGGGTGAGCGAGCGAGCTCAATGGAGCTCTATTGTAACTGCTACAAATTTCTTTGTGGGCAGAAGAAGGCAGCAATGCAGGCAGGAGCCCAATAGAAAAGGGCAGCCTGCAGCGCCAGCAGAAACGGAATGAGCAAGTGAGGAAAGGGGAGTGAATAAGCTCAACGGAGCTTTGTCAGGACTGCTGCACATTTCTTTGTGGGAAGACAAAGGCACCAACAGAGGCAGGAGCCCAGTACAAAAGGGCAGCCTGCAGCGCCAGGAGAAACAGAATGAATGAGTGACACAGGGGGAGTGAGCAACCTCAATGGAGCTCTGTCGGCATAGCTGTGGATTTGTTTGTGGGCAGAAAAAGGTGCCAATGCAGGCAGGAGCCCAGTACAAAAGGGCAGCCTGCAGTGCCAGGAGAAACAGAATAAGCGAGTGAGAGAGGGGGAGTGAGACACCTCAAGGGAGTTCTGTCGGGACAGCTGCAGATTTCTTAGTGGGCAGAGCAAGGTGCCAATACAGGCAGGAGCCCAGTACAAAAGAGCAGCCTGCAGCACTGGAAGAAACAGACTGAGCGACCAACAGAGGGCCAGTGAGCATGCACAACAGACCAACGCAATCAACATTCAGCGTTGACAAACGCTTGTTAGTATTATTGTCACTTCATGGACATCTTCTAGTGCTTTTCAATTGATCATCCCCTTTTTCATTCAATTATACATATAGGTGGAATCTGACAAATCCAAATCCTTTGCAAATCCAAACTCAGCCTACATTTGGCAGATCCAAAACCTAATCCACATCCACCCCCGCTTTGTCCATCCTGAATCTGCACTGTGACTAATTTGCTGGAGAGACTTCTTCACCCGGCAATCAAGTTTCCCTTTTGCGTACAGCATTTTTCGGTGGTGGCAAGGGCACAAGGGTGAGCCTTTTACCCTCACTAACTGAGACTGTATTGAACAGGCCACAGAATCCTGCAGATAATAATATAGGGTATGTTTTTACAAGTAGGATGTCTGTTAAACTGCTTAAATGCATGCATATTATCTTCAGGGACTCTCAGGAAAACTTAGATGCCACATTTCATGAGGATATCCCAGTGAACACAATTTTAAATATATAAATATATAACTACGTGTTCTGTCATTGACTGATTAGTCTACTTAGCTATTTATCAAAATGAATAATAACCCAGTAGATCTACTGCTTCTGACAGTGATGTAGAACCTGTGGCTGTAACTGTCAATGACATACAATCAGCATAAAGAATGTGTTGCCAGCACAGACTGTATGTCATTGGGGGATGATGGCCAGATATTAGGTTTTCCCTTATTTATCTTGACAGCTGTGAAATAAATCTGACTTCTAGAGCAAGGTCAAGAGGAAATGCACTTCTGATTTTTCATTATTCTTTGTTTTACCATACAGGCAACATCTCCATTTACTGAAGTATAGTTTGTAACAAAAATAATTAAGGTTGCCCTACCACAGACTATTGTCTTGTTACACTATGCACAGTATTTTTTCTACAGATCAAATATTCCATTTCTTAAGTAATTAAAAGTCCATCAAAAAGATTAGAAAGCACAGTAATTAAACTGAGACATATCTAAAAAAAAAATGTTCTAAGCGCAATCACGTCTTTCTGACAAAAATGCTATACTGGTGACCTTTATCTCATGCTTACAGTTTTGAAGCGCTAGCTTAGATCATCATTTTTTGCCATATTCATGTGCCTTGCTTGATGGCTGACCTTTCGAAGAATTAAGAGATGGACAGAATACAAATGTACTGGCAGATGTTTTTCTCCTGCAAAGAAGTTCTAAACTCATAAAAACACTGGCTTGAGATACAGACAACCAAAACAACATATATATCATTCAAGTTGGTATTGCAGATTATGATATGTGAAAGGGGCTGTTAACAGCTGGCCCTTTCCGTATCCACTAATGATGCTGCTGCTGATAGAGATCTGAATGGAACATGACACTCAGTGATCTATCCAGTGTGAAGAAGACCCCCAAAAAGGGTCTTCTATTACAGACATATTTAGACAAATGTCTTTAGCAAATGTGAAATACAGTATAGTACAGTATATTAATTTTCAAAGGCTTCATAGTTTCTTATTCAGCTAACCATTGTTTTTAGACTGCATTATTGCTGACATTGACACACTATAAATAGACCTCCAAAAAACTTTCAGATGCAGCCGACAAGTCAAGCTCAATGCTTTTAGCACTGCAGGTTCACCAGATTTAATGCAGGCATGCAAGAGCAGCATATTGTACCGTGACCATAGAAAGTACATTGAGTGACTTTATCCATCATGAAAATTATTTCAGATTCTATATCATTTATATATTGTACTCAAAGCACAAAATGACTTTTGGGCCTTTGCACTGTGATGCAGCACATACCTGCAGGGTCAAGATACATACAGTCTGATGCATGACCTCCTCTTCCCCACATTGCTGCATGTGCTTAAGTGAATGGACATGGAGCGGACAGGGCAGAGGCCATCCCAGCAGCACATGATATATACTAAGCCAATTGTGCTGGATGGTGTAGGGGAGGCTTCTGTTGTGCAGAATAGAGGCCAGTCTTACACCAGTGCTGAGACTACAGCGAGAGTTTGGGACTCTGAGTCAGCCACAAACAGTAGCATCTGGCCCACCTCCTTGTTTCAGAGGTCTGGGGATGGCAGAACTGGCAAACAGTCAGAGGCCTCAAGGAGTGTGGTAGAGTACCCCAGAGAAAGAGGAAGCAACTTCTAGTTGGGGACTCAATTGTCAGGAGGATAGAACTGAGAATATGAAAGGGAGCAAAGAGGGAGGTCAAGTGCCTGGTTGGAGCTATGGCATGGGAGGATCGGAATGTTATTTTACGGATTGCTAAAGCAGTAGGAAGGGAGGAGGAGATGCATGTCATTGTCCACCCCAGGACAAATCACCTGGCTTGGGATGGGGAGAAACTGTGCAGGGGGGAGTTTAGGGAACAGAAAAGAAGCCTTTTATAGGGAGCATGGTCTGTAGGTTTTCTGGACATGCTGCTTGTCTACAACATGGGGAAGGAGAGGGAGCTCCTCACCAAAGCCTTGAACTCATGGTCGAAGGAGTGGTGCAGAGAGGAGGGATATGGCTACATTTGGGACTAGGGCCCACCAGGGAGGATAAAATCCTATACATAGGGGATGACCTTCATACATCCAGGAGGTGGACCACAGTTCCCAGTGGACAGTGTAAATGTTACTGTGATGAACATTTAAACTAGCCAAAAGGGGGTGATGCAAGACAAAGGGGAGGCAGAAACTGCCCCCCCCAAAGGCTAAGATAGAGAGTAAGGAGACCACAATAGGTGAAAGTCCCACCACGGTGCAAGTTAATCAAGGAAGCAGGGGTTAGCAAAGGAGGAAGAGCAGAAAAGAAGCAGTAGAGAGGGAAGATGGGCAGACTAGGCTGGCCAAGCAGTCCTTATCTGCCATCAGATTCTATGTTTCTAGAAGAGGCAGGAAGGGGGAATTAAAGGAAAAATGGGAAGTGACAAGCAAAGAGATAACAACATCTGGAAGGCCATGTGTGCTAATGCTAGAAGTCTGGGAAATACAATCCCAGACCTAAAGGCCATCATGTTGGAGGCCAACCTGAATATTGTAGCCATTATTGAGTCATGGTGCACTGACAGCCATGACTGGGATGTGGTTATACCAGGCTACGCAATGTTCAGAATGGGCAGGGTAGAAAGTAAAGGAGGGGGTGTGGTGCTTTATGTGAAGGGAAGCACAAAAGCAGAGAAATACAGGGAAACTTGGGGGATGTTATGGGTCATCCTTTAATAGGGAAACGAGTCACTATTCCTAGAGGCATGATCTACAGGTCTCCCGAACAGAGGAGCACTTAGAGAAAGAGATATTAGAAGTAACTGACCAAAGGGCTGAAAGGAGGGGGAAGTGTTTCTGGTGGGGAACTTCAATCTGCCGGATGTGGATTGAAGCCTCCCAGCTGTAGCTTCATCTAGAAGCAGGGACATCCTGGACTCCCTGCAGGGAGCATTCCTCAGGCAACTAGTCTGCGAACCCATTGATGATGGGGCGATATTGGACTTGGTGCTTACTAATAGGGACAGTATTACAGATAACAAGGTGAAAAGCCATCTGGGGACCAGTGATCATCATACAGCGTGGTTCAACATAAAAACAGTTAAGGAATCCACCACAAAATGGCGAGAGTCCTGGCCTTCAGAAGGGCTGATTTTATAAAAATAGGTGAACACCTTCAGAATGACCTGGTGGGGTGAAGGAACAGTGGGCAAAACTAAAAGAAGGTATGGCAAAGACAACAAACCTCTGGGTCAAGCAGGCAAACAAAAGCAAAAGGAAGAGGAAACCACTATGCTTCTCAAAATGGGTGGCAGAAAAGGCAAAGGCTAAAAGAGTGGCATTCTGAAGGTTTAAGGAGACCCATAGAGGGGAGGAGAGGGAAATGCATCAGGAAATACAGAGAGCAGTAAGGAAAGCAGTAAGGAGTGTGATAGCACAAACTGAGAAAAAGAACGGCACAGGCAGTATCAAAGGGGGACAAGATTTTTTCTTAGGTATGTTAAGAAAAAGGAAGACAAAGGATGGGATTGTATGGTTAAAGCAGGAGGAAGGACTGTATGGAGAGGAATCAAAAAAAGACAGACATCATGAACAAATACTTCTGCTCACAGTAGAAAGTGAAGGGGAGGAACCACAAAAAGGCACCACAAGCTTGAATAGGAAGGAAATGGACACTAGTCCTTTTTCTTTGGAGAGAGTCAGGAAAGCCCTCACTAACCTGAAGGTGGACAAAGCTATGGGGCCAGATGGGTGCATCCAAGGGTGCTGAGGGAACTCAGGGAGGTACTAGCTGCAGCTCTAACTGATCACTGCAGACTGGAGTGGTCCCAGAGGACTGGAGAAGGGCAGATGTAGTTCCACTTCATAAAAGTGTTAGCAAGGAAGAGGTGGGTAATTATAGGGCTGTCAGCCTGACCTTGATATTGGGTAAGTTAATGGAAACACTATTAAAGGAAAGGATTTGTGGAATATCTTGAATCCAGTGAGTTACAGGATCCAACGCAGCATGGATTCACAGGTGGAAGGTCACGCCAAACAAATCTGATAGATTTCTTTGACTGGGGGAAAAAAGGAGTTAGATCATGGAGGAACAGAGGATGTCGCCTACCTGGATTTCAGCAAGTTTTCAACACTGTTCCACACAGGAGACTAGTAAGCAAGTTAGTTAGTTTTGGGGGTGGGCAATAAGGTGGTAACCTGAGTAACAAACTGGTTAGGGGATAGGAGACAGAGGATAGTGGTAAACAGGAAGGAAGGGTGACAGGCAGGGTACATCGGGGGTTAGTGCTAGGACCAGTCCTCTTTCATGTCTTTATAAGTGGAATAGCAGAGAAGCTGGAGGGGAAGGTCTGCCTCTGTGGGTGACACCAAGATCTGCAACAGAGTGGACACTGGGGGTGGGGGTGGGCAGAGATCTGAAATAACTGGAGAAGTGGTGTAGGTTGTGGCATCTGGGTTTAATGCAAAAAGTGCAAAATAATGCACTTGGGACATAGAAACCAAGGGTGAAGTTCAAAATGAGGTTATACTGACAACGACCAAGCAGGAAAGAGACCAGGGGGTAATCATATCAGATGACCTAAAGGTGGTAAGGCAGTGTGACAAGGCAATTAGAAGGGCCAGTGAGATACTAGGGTGCATAGGTAGGGGTATCACCAGCAGCAAAAGGGAGGTGATGTTGCCCCTATATAGATCACTGGTAAGACCCTACCCTGAATACTATGTCTTGTTTGGGAGACCACATCTCAAGAAAGACATAGACAGAGTGGGGGCAGTCAAGAAGAGGGCTAACAAAATGGTGCAGGGTCTGTATCAAAAGCCTTTAACAAAGATGCTAAAGGTGCTCAATATGTACTTCCTGAAGGAGGGGAAAGAGAGGGGGATATGACAGATACCTTTAACTACCTCACAGGGGTTAATAAGGTACAGGGGGTCTTTTTCAGAGAAAAAGGTGCTTTACAACAAAGAGACATGCTAGGAAGCTGGAGGGAGGTAGATTCTGGAGAGATGTGAGGAAGTACTTCTTCATAGAAAGGGTGGTGGATTCCTGGAACAGCCTTGTAATAGAGGTAGTGGCAGCAAAAACAGTATTGGGGTTCAAAAATACCTGAGCTAGGCAAAAGGGAATCATTGGTGTAAGGTAGAGAGACAGTGTCGTAGGTCAGGTATGGTCTGCACTAAAAATGAAGATAATAAAAGTGGGCAGACTGGATAGACCTAACAGCCCATATCTGCCATCAGTTTCTGAGTTTCTGTGTTTTGGTTCAGGGCACGATTCTCAAAGGGAGGTGCAAGTTGAGCCAACAGCAGCTTGCACCAATTGCCAGTGTGCCAGGGACCCTGTACCAAATTCTCTATGGGGTAGGGTCCCAGCAGCAAAGTCCTGTAGCTTGCTATATCTGTCACTGTGCACCAAACAGATGGCACATCTGGATGGTTTGCTGCATGCTGCGGGGTGGTCACGGGGGCTCTCTAGGAAGGGCAGACAGGATCTGTGTCTGCCATTCCATTGTACTAATGCATACATTGTTACATAATTTGAAGTGTGCCATTCTAGAAATTACAACACATCTTTGTAGTAAGAGGTCTGTATAAACTGCCTTCCACAGAATGTAACAAAACTTTTAGTTCCATTGGGTATTGAGTGAGGATAGTGACTGATTATGAGTGACCATCAAAACGGCGACTCATAAACAGTGCTATCCCCATGGGCTACCCTGCAAGGGTAGCGACCCTATGCGAAGGCGATTGAAGGGGAGGGCGACTAGAAGGGGAGAATAGTGAGGGGAAGGGGAGGGATAGGGAATAGGGTTTCTCAGGGGGTAGTGTGCCTGCTGCAGCCGAGCTAACTTTGTGGTGTGGTGTGGTGGTGAGGATGGCTAGCTCCTGTGCAGCAAGTACTGGGTTCGGGGCTGGGGACTGGGGGTAAAAATGTTGCTGCTGCCTGCTACTGCCATTTTTCAATTTTTGTGCAATCTGGTGTGTTGCCCCCTCCCCAACATGCACCCCCTGGAGTTAGTAATCCATAAGTAGGGAGGTGCAAGGGGGGCACAGCCCCCACATACATACTAAGTCCAGTTTCTCAATATTTGTTTGCTGGCAAGTGTATATCGCTGATTTTCTTTTCAGGGATATACACTCGCCCTAACAGCGATCATGGTTTCTCAGTTGCTGTTATCACATTGAATCATTTAATAGTATATGATCTTATAGTTCTTACCATGGCAACTGACACCAATGTCAGGTCAGCTGGAGAAAGTTAATTGAGTTTCCTAACTAGCAGTGACATATGAAACACATTAAATATGAAAGATAGCATATAATGAGAAAATAAATAACTTTTACCTCAGGTGGGCAGCAACATGCCCCCTACAGAGCTCTGCAGGTGGCACAAGTATCATTAGATCAGTTCTGGCTGGGTCCATGTACTTGAGCTGTGCCATCGGTGAAGGTTATGAGAATCCCAAATTGGGGTATAGGGCAGCTTGCAGCTGCTGCAAGCCACCTAGTGCCCTGGAACACCCAGCAGCTTGGCGCAGACCTGGTGCAGGGCTGGTCTGGTGCATTGTGTCCCTATGGGGTGCAGGGGGCCTTTGAGAATCCAGAAATCTGCAAGCTGTGATGCAAGGTGCCCCTTGTGCCACTGCTGTGTGATGTAGGCACCTTGTTTCATATTCAGAGCTTTGAGAATTACGACCCAGTGTCTGGGCCAGCTTTGTCAATCAGATCCGTGACTTCTATATTGCTATGCAGCAGCATGGGGGAAGGGGGTTGTATGCTTTAGTGAATCCCAGTCCCATAAATGTATTTTTGCTATATGTGTTTTTACTTGTGATCCTTCTCCACTGTGATTGTAAAAACTGTGTTTCTTTTATTCTGCTTCTTTTGTTGTGCTAGATGTGCCATCTAAATGGCCTGGGTCATGCCTGAAAATGGTCCCTGAGATCACAGTGCCTTGCCCAGTAATCAAATAAATAAATTTATAAAATATGTTTCACCTACTCTCAGCTCACCTTTCACCACAAGATAGCAGATCACAAACCCTCCACTGTACCTACATGGCCAGCTGTTGTCTAAGTTTCATTATTGCAAAAGCAATGCAATTTAGGACACACATTGTGTTTGTATTAATGAGAGTCGCATTGTATTAACACCCAGATCATACATAACAACAGAAAAAATTCTCATTGGTCTAAAGTATCTATTTCAAAAAATCACATATTTAAATGGAATGAACAGCATTCCAGTAACTTGCTACTACTGAGAATCTTTTCAAGGTCAAATTACATCTAAAGTAAACAAGCTGAACACTCAAGTAGACAAAACCTCTAACTGAAATTATTAATAAATGAGTGTGTTATGATAATACTTTCAAAATAAAAAGCAAGACCTTTAGATTTGATACCACAAATGTCCAGGTTAAAACAGTAGTATTGTATGATTAAAAAACTGTACAACAGAAATTGATGTGTGCAGTAACACTTATGGAGCTGACCAGTACCATAGATTTCGTATGAGGGAGGTCAACCGAGTTGAGAGTCAAAAAGAGATTAAGCCTGCAAAAAGCAGGTCGATTTCTATGCTCTGGGTGGTTTTGCAGTTCAGGTTCCAGCTGGGGTACTTCACAGGGCTATGATTTAAAAACTGAACAGATCATGAGAATTGGCCCAAGGATTAGTAACAGGTGTGGTGGGGGGGCGGACATGTACTATGGACAGCTTGTAATGCACAAGTGGCTGTTCAATGGCACTTGAAATTAAATAGTTTATGTTTTGTTTCATTTTTTAAAGATTATCAGTTAAATTGTGGACAGGGTTGTGCATGCCTACCTGTGTGTGCTTGGTGGTGCTGATTTGCTCTTTCATCTCACTTAGTGAGTAGAAAAAATGGCGGCTTCTGAGTTTTAAAATTTGAACTGGCACAAGGATACCAGTTTCTCAGTGAGGCATGGCAAATTGGAACTTTTTATTTCCTGGGCATCTATTGAAAGTTAATATACCCCCTCAGCAGGGGTAACAGACAATCAGAGCCCAGGAAATAAAAAGCCTATTTTCTAAATGTGATCACAGGTGCTTGATAAGACCTTATAAAACAAACACTGGAAACAGTCATTGATGACTGATTTTAAATTGTCTTGTTTTCATGGAGGTCTTGCTTGTATCTATTTTTTTTCAAAAATTAATTCGTGCACGATAGCCAAGCTCAGATGCAACATCTCATTTTCTGTGGGATTCTGGTTTCATACATTTTTTCAATGTACTCTATTTACCCAGGATTCTGCTGAAATGCAATATGTCATTGTCAGTGGGAGTCATGCTTTTACTGATTGTTATGCTGTATTTGCTCAGTATAGCCCAGCTAAGATGCAATATCTCATTTTCAGTGTGGTCATGCTTTCTTCATTTTCATATGATATTTACCTGGGGTATCCCAGCAGAGATGCAAAACCTAGTTGTTAGTGTTAACCATTTACATACTGTATTTACCCAGGATAGCTCATCCTGAATAAGATGAAATATCTCATTTTTTGTGTGGGCCTGCATTCACACATTTTTATAATGTATTTACCAGGGTTATAATGGCTGAGAAGACATTATTTGCTTTCACTGGCGTCCTGCTTTCACCCATTTTTCACATAATTTTTTGAGAGTAGCTAAGCTGGGATGTCATGCCTCATTTTCAGTAGTGTCCTGCCTTTATGCATTTTACACTGTCACTACACAGGGTAACCCAGTTGAGGTGCAATACCTCATCTTCAGAAAGGTTCTACTTTACCCCATTTTTATACTGCATTTACCAAAGATAGCCCAGCCCAACTGAGATGCAATATAGTAACTTACCTTCAGTGGTGTTTTGCTGTTACCAATTTTTATAATATATTTAGCCTGGATAGCTCAGTTGCAATGCAATGCAATCCATTATATCTTGTTTTTAGTTGAGTCCTGATTTTCTTAACTTTTGCAGTGCATTTGCCAAGACACCCCAGGTAAGATGCAACATCTCTTTACAGTGGGGACCTGCTTTAGCCCATATTTTCTGCTTTCTGTTTAAACCACTATTTATTCTTACCAGCTTCCAGGTCCTCCTTTCACCCGCTGAAGTCCTTCTGCCTGCCATAGGAGTCAGCCAAGAGGCCAAGCTGCAACCAGTATCTGCTCATCAACCTCTCTGGAGTCACTTATCCACTGTGAGTGGGTCTCTCCAGTTCCCCTGCCCTAGATTAGAATCCACTTTATTAGGACAAGGTCTGGGAGGAGGAGCCAGTGAGGCACAGGTGGAGTTTGAGGGGCCCGACAGAGGTGTGTGGGTTATGGGAGCCTCATCTGCCTTAGAGTGCTGGGATATTTTATTCCACTTAAACTTTTATTTCTCCCAAGGGTATGATCCTGAGGTGTAATCTGAAGAGCACCTATTTGAGTTACCAGATAGGTGGGTGAGCCTCACCCTAGCTTTTGAACTCCCACGCCATTCCTGAATTTGGTGTGTGACACCTCCACTTCACTTACCAGGCAAGGAGGTGCATGAAAACATAAGACCACACCAGAGTGCCACATGCTCCTTTTTGCATGACATACACTGCCCTTCAGTCACCAGGAGGCAATCATGTAGTAGGAGGTGGTGCCTTCCCTCCCTGTGGCAGGAGGTAATGGGGCTTCCCACCAGAATCCCACCTTGTTAGTCAGCACCAAACATACATGGGTCAGGGCACAAACCTAGGTTGTCAGGATGGCAAGTAGTAGCCCTACAGCTGGGGTACTCGGCTGGCTTCCACACATTTTTTAATTGCAAATACTCCAGAGTGCCCATCCTTAAATGCAATATATCTTATTCAGTGGGTCCCTGCTTCATCCCATTTCTTGTATTTAGCTAGGTTAACTCAGCTGCAATGCAGTATATTTTGTTTTCAGTGTGGTATAGATTTTAGCAACCTTTACAGTGCAATTAGCCAGAATAGCTGAAGTGAGATGCAACATCTATTTTCAGTGGGTTCCTCCTTTCACCCATCTGTCTCTGTTGTATTTACCAAGGTCAGCCCAGAGGAGATGAATATCTCTTTTATAATGGAGCCCTTCTGTTAACTATTTTTTACACTGTATTCACCCAGGATAGCCCAGCCCAGGTGAAAAGCAGTATCATATCAATAGGATCCAACATTTACCCATTTCTTCATTGTAGTTACCGAAGATAGCTTAGCACCACATCTCAAGTATCATTGGGGTTATACTTTTACTTGTTACTCTTCATATACCCTGGGTAGGTAAGCAATAAGACATGTTGGGGTGTATATTGAACAGATATTACCACACACCCAGAGTAGTAGTGAGACATGAGGCCATAGGCTGAGTGCCTTCAGCCCCCTGGGCATGTGGTAATATCTGTTCAATGCACACCCCGGAGTGTATTATTGCATTTATAAAATGGCTCTGTATTTTGCATGCATGCAAAAATCAAAATGTTGGTCTTTAAACAGAAATAAAATTAAAATCATTAATGTCTTTTGATGTAAAGTAGTTCCTCCACCTGTAATAGATCATTGTATTTTTTTTCCCCTCAGACTTTTGTCCCACTTTGGCCAGTGTATTTGAAGCTGGTTGACATGGCTAGAGGTGCCTCTCCACACAATCTTGACTCCCTTCCCCCCCAAAGGCACACCCTAATCTTCAGATATACCGCAGTCTGTGTATTAATTTAATTTTCAATTATTTAAACATTTCATGCTTTACATTTGTCTGAGGATAAGCTGATAAGGAGTGAGCCAGCGTGCATGACAGTCTGTCTGGTGAAGTGGAAGATGTGAACAAGCTCAGCATTTCTAGTGCTAGTAAGTAATTATAAAAAAGCAAAAGAAAAACAAAGTAGACCTGCTCATTCACAGAAATGTGCTGGACAGCAACCAAGCAGCAGTCTGTATTTTTCCTTTTTGTAAAATATTTTTATTGTCATAATAAAAACAGGATAACAAATTAAAAACACTAACCTGTACAGCAGGTACATCATTAAACATAAAAAGAAACAAATAACATAAAACATAAAGCATAACAGATCCAAGGGTACAAGTACAGTTGATAGAATCAGAGGAAAACATTAACACTGTGGTTACATTAGTTTATGGGGAGCTACTATGCATGTCAAATGGAATTACTAATACTATAAAGATATAAGAAAAGGGAATATATGTAGTAGACCACTTTAGGAATGTGAAATGGAATGCAGACTTAACATAATTATTTGGAGGAAAAGGACCCAGATATAGGGCCCCCTATAGAAACAAAAATGTCCCCCTCTGGACAAAAATAGGTCCAATGCCTCACCAAGGAAACAGGCCCCGCTGCAAGGCCACCACCAGTTTACACCAACATGGTTCAAACTTCAGAGCAACCCCCATGGAGACTGTCTGAGCCCACTCTATTTTTAGGCAGTACAGAAGATTGTGTACCCATTTTTGAATCGTAGGCAGGTTTTCATCTATCCAACACTGGACCAGTGTTTAATGCACATTAATTAAAGCAAGGGACCAAAGGTCAAGATTCTTTCCAAGTGACCTCCTTCCTGGGTCAGCTCCCAGTAGAAATTCCAGTAGAGACCTGGGTGTCATGACTCCCAGACCAGATGTCATTATTTTATCTATTTTATGCCAATTGAGGATAATTTAGCAGCACATGAGAGTGATGGTGGTGGTAAATGGCATTCACTCTGCAGAGGGTAAAGTGACCAGTGAGGTACCACAAGGATCAGTGTTGGGTCCAGTTTTGTCTTTATCAGTGATATTGCAGAGAGTCAGGAAGGAAATATTTGCCTGTTCGCTGACAACACTAAGCTCTTCAACAGGGTGGACACACCAGAGATAGTGGATAGAATGAAGGGAGATCTAAGGAAGCTGGAGGACTGGTCAAGGGACTGGCAGCTAGGTTTCAATGCAAAACAGTGCAAGATAATGCACATAGGGCACAAAAGCCTAGGAGCTACATATCAACAGGAGTGGGGGGGAGAAATAACATGTTCCAAGCAAGAAAGAGACCTGGGGGTGATCATATCCGATGACCTCAAGGCAGGTAGGCAGTGTGACAAGGCAGTAGGAAAGGCAAAGAGGATGCTGGGATGCATAGGCAGGGGAATCACCGGCAGAAAAAGGGAGGTAATAATTCCACTATACAGGACATTCGTGAGGCTACACCTCGAATACTGTGTCCAGTTCTGGAGGCCTCATCTATTTAAAGACATACAGTAGACAGGGTGGAAGCGGTTCAGAGGAAGGTAACCAAAAGGGTGTAGGGACTACATTGCAAACTCTATGAGGATAGGTTGAGGGAATTAAATATGTACTCCCTGGAGGAGAGCAGGGGGAGGGAGAATATGATTGAGACATTTATGTATCTCACAAGGAAGAATAAAGTACAAGAGAATACTATATTCCAAAGAAAAAGGTGCTCAAGGATGAGGGGGCACAAGATGAAACTGGAGGGAGGGAGGGCGGTTCAGAGGGAACATGAGGAAGTACTTCTCCACTGAGAAAGCGGTGGACAAGTGGAACAGCCTTTCAGCAGAAGTGGTGGGGGCAGAAACAATTACAGGCATAGAGGATTGCTGGTAGTGGAGAAGGGGGCGGGGACAACATAATGCCAGCAGAGCATGACAGAGCGCAATTGTTAGAGGTAATAGGTCAGACTAGCTGGGCAAAGGCCCTTATCTGCTGACAATTTCTATGTTTCTATGAGAGTCATCTAGAGGAATTCACCATTTTCAGCACTGCATTTTGGGCAATTTTTTGGTTTTTTGGGGTGTAGATGGTGAAGTTGGGCAGGGGGAGATACATGCTCTATAGATGCAGCCGAGTTGTGTCTATCTCAGCCTGTTGTTCTTGGAGCAATTGTAACGTGATCCAAGACCATAACCCACTACTCAGAAGTAATGACAAAAACTAGATCCTTCTCCCATGCTGACTGTATGTTCCGGGAGGGGTCTTGGGAACCTGTTGCCAGAATCCTGTAGTAGAGAGACAGAAGCCTACAGTTAGGCTGTGGAGAAAATAGCTCCTCTTCAAAATGATTGATTTGTGAATAGGTACCATAGGATACTGTTTGACTTTCCAGTCTGTTTCTAACTTGTAGATAAATAAAAATATCCTCAGGCTGGAGGTGCCATTGCCCCTGTAGTTCAGTGAATGTGAGGAACCCACCCCCGTGCACAACTGCTGAATGTATTTTAGTCCCTTTTTCTGCAAGAGGAGAAGGCCTATATGGAGAAAGACATTGTACCTCAGGGTAGTCTTTAAGGTGGACCAGATTTATGTGAAAAGAGAGATTCTGAGTGGCATTCCTGTGGCCCCATGAACAGCCCTAGTCCAAACCTTAAGAAGGTTCTTTGTGAAGGGATTGTTGCAGTTTATTTTTGGCCTTGACACCAGAGAAAAGGAAATAAGGTCCCTTCCAAGGTCAGCCCCTCACTGCTCTTCCTCAATTTTAATCCACTTTTGGGAAAATGGGATTGGTCCATAGGGAGGAATGCCAATTGTGCTGAATAGTAATAATCCTTGAAATTCGGAAGTCCTACCCAACCCTCCTTTGTGGGCTGTTGTAGAATAGCTCTCTAAATCTGGGCAGGTTTGCCCCTCCATAGAAATTTGTTGACAATGCTCTCCAACTGCTTAAAGTATTTCTCAGGGAGATGCACTGCAAGGGGCTGGAAAAGGTATAGGAATTGGGGAAGTAAGTTCCTTTTAACTGACTCCACCCTTCCCAAAATTGTCAGTGGCAGTGCTGACCATCTATCACAGTCCAGGGCTAATTTGACTAACAGGGGACCATAGTTAAGGAAAATTAGTTGGGTATATTTAGCCAAGATCATTACCCCAGATACTTAATCCTTTGTACCACTAAAACGGCAAGAGTATTGCCCATCAACAAGTGTCTGTTTACTTCCCCAATTGGTAAGATCTCACTCTTGCCCAGTTAATTTTATGACCCAATAAAGAAGCATATTCATTTAGGATTTTGTGGGTTTGGAGGAGACTATAATGTGGATTTTTCAGATATACAGGTAGGAGTAGATCATCTGCAACTTATTTTCCCCACTTTTGTCAAATCCTTTGATCCCAGGGTGGCTTCGTATAGCCACCACCAGGAGCTCCAAGGCCAAAACTTATAGTAAGGGGGACAGCGGGCACTCCTGTCTTGTTCCCCTATGAAGGGGGAAGCCTGGGGATAGGGATACATTGACCAAAATCTGAGATGTTGTGTCTGTGTATAGTGTTTTGATCCAATTGACCATGTGAGATCCCAAACCAAAAGCCAGTGAGACTGCGAAACATGTACTCCACTGCTCGCAGATACAGTCAAAAGCCTTTTCTGCATCAAGTGCAAATATTGCTGCCCCATGGGATCTGCTAGTCTTGGCCCAGTAGTGTATGATGTTCAAAGTTTTCCTCAAATTTTGTTTCCCCTGGCACCCCTGCATGAACCCACATTAATTCAAACTGATTAAGTAAGGTAAAAGAGATTCAGGTCTAGCTGCAATTATTCGGTAGATTTTTTTATAGTTTGATGTGAACAGGGATATGGGACAGTAGGAGGCACATTGGGCCAGATCCTTACCTGGTTTTGGCAACACAGTTATAATGGCTAACTGCATGTAGAGCGGCAGCTGTCCATTGGTGAACCCTTCTTTACATACCTCAAATAGGGGATCTAGGAGAATTTCTTGACATTTTTTGAGAAAGTCCATTGGCAGACCATCTGGTCATGGAGCCTTCCACCCTCTAAGTTTTCTGATAGTCCTGCTAATTTCTAATTTTTCCAGGGGAGGTTTGCAGGATAGTATACTCCTCTATGCCCATTACCACCAGTGGGGTTTTATGCAGGAATTGCTGTATTTGGCACATGGAAGGAGATGTCTCCAAACAGTAGAGGTCTTTATAGAAGGCAGCGAAGGTCTCTCCAATAGAACATGTATCAGTGGACAACCCCATTCCAGGGTTTTTAGGCCCCATACCATGCACTCACTCTCTTTTTACCTAAGTTGCCAGGAGAGGACTTTATCCCATCTATCACCATCAAAGTGTAGCCTGATATTACCCAAGAGCAAGTTATGCTCTATCTTGGAGCTAGTCAGTGTGCTATATTTTGTTTTATTCCACTGTAGCCTGTTATAAAGTCCAGGGGTGGGGTGTGCCTTGTGTGCCCTCTCTGACTCTTGAATTTTCTTTTCTAGGAAATTTAGGTCAGTCTGTTCTATTTTTTTCTAGTGGGCTGTGTAAGATATAGTCTGGCCCTAATGCAGGCCTTCAAAGCCTCCCACCTTGCTGAGCGAGAGGTGTCTCCCTTTTTATTTGTCACTAGGTATCCTGAGATGGCCATTTGTATGTGTTTAATACATTGTTTGTCAGTTAAAAGCATGGGGTCTAATCTCTATTGTCTTATGGGTGCTCATACATTCCATATTTGTACCTGGGCTGTTAGCGGGACATGGTCTGAAACCAGCAGGGGCTCATAAGTTATCTGGCTTACCTGTAAGGCCATAGGTGAAGAGGTCAGCAGCCTATCTGTAACCCCTAAGCAGTGTTGGGTATCTATTTATACTGGTGCAGCCCATTGGGAAGCTATCTCCACTCACAACCCCACCTAGTGCCCGATTACCTAGATGCTGACAATGACTCAGTCAAACAAGTCACAGAACTCACCACCAGCTCAAACAATAACTGACATCCACACCCAAGGTATATCAGAGACTGATACAGTTTTACTGCAGCAATAACAAGGAATCACAATGGTGGATAGAGAAAAGTACTGACATTTCACGTGGTCGGCTTTATCAAAGTATTATTGACAATGACCATTAAAAGTATTCACTAGACAGTTTGCAATAGGCATTAACAATATGCTCCCTGTTGTCCCACTTACCATCAGGGTCTCTGGTCCTGGTACATACCCTGCAAACCTCTCTGTAATGACAGTTTGGGATCATACAGCATGTACTTTCAACACATTCAATGAAAAGTTTATCACTTTAAATCAGGTAATAATATGCTCACAAGTCGGATTCAAAGTAACACAGTGAACCAGGTTAATTGAAGGGTCATAAACAAGAAGGGGGGGAGCAAATCATGGCAAATGATTACTGTTCTGGAAAACCAGGTTACTAAACACTGTTAATTTAGTCCCTCTGCTACCAGGTACCCAGGATTTATGCTGGTTCATCAGAATTGGTGCCTGGGGTTGTAGCTGTTGTTGGGGCCCTTGAAGGAAAAAATCTATCACATTAACTGTACAAAGCAAATTAAATTAGTTGCATCCATGGCCAGTTGGCCTAGTCTATCGAAAATCCTTGAAATTAAGCTGAGAACAATTAGATGATACCATAGGAAAAACAAGATGCCTGTTGCAGTGAGCTACCCTGGATCTACTTACTGCACCAGTCGATTTAAGATGTACTGGTGAAATGAAGACCCAGTGCTGGAATCTGCTGCACATGGGGCAATGGGCCCGGCACAACTCACCTGTACTTCATGGCCTTTCCCTGTAGGTGGCCACAATCTGCGATGACTTGTTGCTCAGGGGCTGGATCCCTAAAGCAGCTCTCTCACCAGAAAACCTCTAGCTGGCATGAGAATAGATGGCATGGGCCAGAAAGACAAGGCCCAAACTTAACAGAGTGTCCCTGACAAAGTTCAGTTTCACATTTGGTGACCCCTCCAGCTGGTAGACAGTTTGGTCACTGGTAAAGGCTGGCTCCTCTCTGGCAATCAGGAGTCCCTAGATGGTAGGCCTTGACACACAATAAGCATTCAGCACATTTAATTTTGGAAACATCAAACTCTCTGATTCCTCTTTTGGATCCTAGCTGGTTTGCAATGTCAGTTGCTTTGTTGAGCAAACCGATTGATCTGTAGTAAGGCTGTTCCTGGTGACCGATCCCCCTTTTGGGACTGTCCTATGCACACCAGAGAAACTAGGCCTCTCCCAGACCAGATACCCACTGGGCATACACATTCTTTTTCCCACAAAGTCTCGGGATGAACCAGCACACAAAAGCTCCTATCAGTTCAGAAGCTCGAGCTTCAGTTCTCACTGTTTTAAAATATTCCTTGGACTTGTCTGTCTTTCCTGCTATTAGGCAGTTGGATGCTGAAAATAGTAACAGGGAGGTAATTTAGGCCTTTCCCCTTCCAGTTCTTTTCAGCTGTTTTCCTGGAGCTGCTTCTCGATGGCTCGAGCTGCTTACTTTCTCCACTCTATCAGCAATTGACTCTTTTTTTCTATCAGTTTTTGGACTAGTCTGGTTTCTATAGATACCGGTTGGCTAGGGGAACTGTCAATCACAGTTCTGGTCCTCCCATTTGTCAGTTTAGGTGCCAATCTGAAAAACTACTAAAACTATAGCTTTTTCCATTGAGGCACCTGAGCTAAGGACCCCTCAAGGTCCCCTGTGTCCTAATTGGTCCAAACAGGGAAATCCCAGTCCAAAACATGGTGGTTTCCATTGGACAATGCATGCTGCAATAAAGGCAGGTTAAACAACAATCTATATCTTACTGACAACTATGAATTAAAAGTAAATAACTGCAGTTCAATGTAGAGCTCCCTTTTCTCTATCAGCAACAGCAAAGTGGGGCAAATTGGGGTGATGCCTGCTGGTCGCGAGCATTGAAACACTGGGACCCAGTCTGGGCTATCTATTGCATTTACACTGACTGTGGCACTTAAAGAGACAGGCATGGAGACACATCATGACATTCTCATGCAGATCAATAGGAGGACACCAACCATTATGGATTTACCATCTCTGCAAGATGTCTGCCTGGCAGTGGGTATTACTGGAGACAAGGGAGTTACTTAAGGTAAGCCCATGATTTGTGGGGGTTATATATCTATACGAGCATAGGAATGAAGAGAGTGAGAGAAACAGCTGTGCTCCCTCCACTTGGGGTTCAGGTGATGCCAGATATCTACCAAGTAGTAGGTGGTTTCAATCTCATGGAGGGCTTGGGCATTTTTCAAGAGTGGGACCGGAGAAGAGTTAGATCTATCTAGAATAGTGTCAGATACACAGTTAAAATCACCCCACCCCAGAATCCAGTCTCCTTAGAATGGAGCTATATCCAGATGTAGCTTGAAGTAGAAGTTAGGATCATCTATATTTGGCCTGTGCACACACCCTACCACTAGCAGCTCTCTTGAGTTGAGCTGAATTTGAGCAAATGTGTATCTGCCCATTGGATTTTCATGTGAGTTAACTATATGCCCCGGGAACCCCCCAGAAGCCATATAACGGCCTCCCCCAGCCCAAGAAATATAGGTGGCAGCTAGACAGTTTTCACCCCATGACTCCCTTAGTCTTCCTGTCTTGCTGGCCATCAGGTGAGTGTCTTGCAATAAGGCTATGTTGACCTTCAGTCTTTTGATTCTATTCAGGACCCACTTCCACTTAACAACATTCTTTAACACATTCACATTCCATTTGACAACCTTCAAGAATGATGCCATTTCCTCATTTTTGTCTTCTAATGCTCTATAACTTCCCCCTGTGTCATACTAAGCATACCTATACCTTTGGATATTGGGCCCTATGCATGATACCAATGCACCATGTAAACCAGGTGAGTTGGAATCATTATGCATGAAAGCCATGGAGCGTTGGCCACGTGGCATTCACACCTGGGGTGCACTGCAGGTATGCACCCAATCCCCCAGCCACGCAAACAGCAATGCACCAGAGGTGGGCGTGACAGCTGTACGCAGCAGGCACAATTGCAGGATGTTCTGGCTGCAGGAGTGTGGATGAGGGTGCAGGTAATGGCAGCTGGGACCCCGCCATAACCCAATGCACACCCCACGGACATGACCCGCTGATCGGAGTGGACGGCAGTACTGCCCCAGCCCATGAGGCCATTGGTGAGGGCTGGGGCTGCTTAAGGGGTGAGTGTCTGTCCACGGACATGCTGTGTCCTGGGAGTGGAACTCCCCCCAATATGGCAGCCTGTACTCCATAGCACCAGCCCCCCCCCGCACATGTCCACCATGACCCTGTGGTGGTGGCAACACCCATCCCCAAACATGGTTGCAGCATCCCCATCACACGTAACCCCACCCCTGCTAACACATATCTGGCCTGGCCCCTGTGCTGTACAAGACCCCCAACCAGAACCCATCCCGTCCCTTCTGCAGTGACCCCCCCCTCCACACCCATGAGTTCCCCTGTCTGCAATGGGTAGATCCCCAACCCTGGAACCCTTACCCATCATTGGTGGCAGTGTAAGCCCACCCCCATGGCACTGACACCCCCCCGTACCTGCTAGCCAGTGCCAGGTGCTGCATGGCCAGCAGCACAATCCTCCATACACCTACTCGGCCACCGGCCTTCCAAGTGATGCTGGAATCACACCTCTCTATACAGGCAGCATGTTCCCAGCAGCACTTGGACAGTTGGTGGCTGAGGAGGTGTGAGAAGGGTTGTGCCGCTGGCTGTCCAGTGCCCGGCACCGCTTAGCAAGTACTTGGGGAGGGGAGTCGGTGCTCTGGGGAGTGGGCTTACACTGCCACCAATGATGGGTGGAAGTTCCGGGGGTTAGAGGCTGTTTATATTGCTCCTTGCCTGGCTGGGCGAATGCGATGGGGCACTTGTTGGGGTTGTGGGGGATCCAATTGTGGGTGGGTGGGTGGGGGACCCACATCAGGTTGTGTGTCTGTGTGTCATGAGGTGCCTTATACTTTGGTCTGAGCCAGTGGAGCACAGTGGATGATGGGGCATGGCTGTGTGGGTCCGGATGCATGTGGGTGCTATTCACATACCTGGACCCGCGCCATCAAGCATAGGTGATCCACTCCAGGACAAAGGCCGGGCAACCCATTGATGCCTTCCTTGGTCTGCAAATTTGCCCCCAGCTGCCCTACTGAGTCCTGTGCTGGGGGAGTGGAGCTGCAGACAGGTGATCGCCAGTCGTGAATACCAGCATGTGCGCATCTGTCCTCAGGTACGGACCTAGGCTGGTGGGATACATGCCTCCAGCATGTATTTCCTGCCTATTCATGCATAAGGGCCATAGTGAACAACTTTTAAACTATAAACAGTAACATACACGTGACTACAACAATAACATTTCACTAACAATACAATAGTTTTTTCCCATTTTTCTCCCTCCTCCCACCCCTACCGCATCACTAACCCCCCCCCCGTCTTCCCCCAGCAGCATAATATTCCAAATATCCAGGCACAAGCTGCCAAAGGGCTGTGAAGCGACATAATGTGAGGTTCAACACACTGGTCAACCCTCCCCCCCCCTTGGTTTTTGATGGTGGTCATTGGGGGGTACTTGGGCTTAGTACTCAACCACTGTAATCAAATTATCAAGGATTATGAAATTAGTGGGAAATGAAAAGGCACTATTTCACAGAGAGAGTAGTGACAAGGTGGAATGCACTGCCTGAGGAGGTGGTATCTTGAAGACGGTGAACAGTTTTTAAGAGGAGATTGGAGAATGTAAGAGGGAAGGTCGCCAATGAGGCACTGGAGGGAGGAGTAACAGCTAGTATGGGCATGGAATTAGATATGCAGGTGGGGGGGGAGCAGCAGCAAAGTAGCAGACTGCTAGCTACACACTCGAGCAGACTAGATAGATCATCAGGCCTCCATCTGCTGACATTCTTTGTATGTTCTTACGGAGGATCATGGACACTTTTATGTCCCAACCCAGCAGGCGTGAAGCATGTTCTGCTGTTTGCAGTTTTAAAAAACACCAGCAACCCCCCAGTAAAGTGGGAGGACCCTCTCTAGTTGACCATAGCAAAGCCCACTCCTCCTGAAGAGCCCAAGAGGTTGTTTGGTCACATGGATCAGTGGTTACCTGAGGTTTCAAACAAGTTGCCCCTCCCCCCAGTCCAGTCACCATCAAAATGTCATCCAAGCAGGACCCAGCAAGGTTATCCTCATCCACTGGCCCCCCCCCCACACAAACACACACCGCAACCTGCAATTTGTTTATTGTGTATGTGAGGAGCATGGCCAGGAGAAGGTGTTGAGGCAGACGGAGAATGCAAAAACACTTCATGAGGTACAGACTTCGTTTTCTAGGGCCACAGCCATACATTAATAGACAATGGTCTCAGTCAAATTTCCAAACTTGTGGAGTTCATCTCCTTCCCTCCCTGCTGAGACCTGTGCCCCCAGGCACAGGAGGGGTAAATATTTGCTGAAGTCCAGGGGCAGATCAGGCAGTAGAGCTTGCAACATGAGCCAGTAGGCCAGTAATAAACTCATCATATATGCTCCCATTTACAGGAGTGTATGGGGATTTAAACCTCGTGATTGTTTAAACAGTAGTATTGTGGAACTGAATTGACAGAATTGATTCAGACTCATTATATTTCTTAACAGGGACTTAATCCTGGTCCCTGGTAGGTCTGGCCACTGTTTCTGTAACAAGAATTATGACTGAAACCAATATATAGGATATTCATAGGGGGAGGGAACCCCCAACAGACAGGTCATCCTCTCTCTGAGATCCTCAGGGGCCCAAACATTTTAGATCAAGGTGACCAGAAGTTAGTTGTCTCCTGCCCCCTTCCTGGTAATCAATATGCAAATGTGCAGGAACATCAAAGTTGTGAGATCACTAGAGTTACATCCCTTCCCCCCCCGCTACTGGCACACCCAGGTGTGGTCGAGGAAAAGAGCGGAAAGGCAGAAGAAAGAATGATGGAATATAATCATAGGCAAGAGACTATTTTACTAGCCAGAGAGTAAGCAGATGAGATTGCAATTACATACTGATGGAGCCTCGTCTCCGCTACCAGAGGCTGCATGTGAGTACAGAGCATCAAGTCCATGAGGTGGGTATATGTCACATTTTTTTGTTGAAATTTAGTAAGCTTTATTAGATTTTACAAACCAAGAAATACATCACAAAAAAAAAACACTAACATCAAGACAACCATATCCCCATGCCCCCACCTCCCTCCCCAGTGGAGTGGTTGGTATAACATAGGGTATTTATAGAATGATGAACCATAAAATCTATGCATAGTGGACTTGACCAAACACAAAGGTAAGACAGGGGGAAAAAAGGGAAAAGATACCACTTTATCATCCAACCAGCGCTACCCCAGAGGAGGGTAGTGAATATAATGTATGCAGTCTGCCCCATTCCTTTTCATATAGATCAAGCCTATTGCGAAGGCTTGCAATCATTTCTCTATCCTCAGAATAAACAAAAGTTCCTGCAGGCACTCATGGTATGAAAGCAACACTTGGTCAGTCCAGTGACGGAGGACAATGCATTTAACCGATAGGGACAGCATAGTTATATGATGCTTCCTTTCCTGTACTCTTATCCCTGAAAGGTCTCAGACAGTACAAATTCCAGGCTCAACGAGACCATCTAAACCTAAAAGAGGGTCTACCCTGGTTTTAATCTGAGCCCACAATGGAGCAACTTTAATACATTCCCATAGACTATGAAGTAAGGAATCCTCAGCTTTTCCACACCGTATTCAAAGAGGAGAGGCCAGTCTACCCATCTTGTGCAACTTTACAGGTGTGTAGTAGATACTGTGCAAAATGTAAAATTGAGTGAGGTGTAGCTTATCGTTAGAGACAAATTGATAAAGATCTCCCCATATCTTCTTCCATTCAAAAGTACTTTGTAATGCTCGCCTGGTGGCACTGAAGGTTGAGGTGCTGGATGCCACACCTTGTGCAATGTCAGTGACCTATGTTTGGGAGCAAGTGCTGGCCATGAGGGATCAGCAGGGAAGAAGAAGGATCAAGCATCCCAGGGGCAGTTGTCCTTCTCCAGGGAGGGAGGGGTGGCCTGCATGACTGGCCCCTAGTGGTGGTTGAGGGCTTGCACACCGATGCTGCACCAATCGGGTAAGAGGTGGGGCAGATACCTGATGAGGTGCAGGCACAGTAGCATGTACAGTGCCATCACTGCCAAAGACACAAAACACAGGAAAAGGGGCTCCTGGTTGGGCAGAATATGCTTTCATCCACCGTGGCATCGACCCCGAATTACATTTCCCTCAAAGTTTGGATCCATTTTAGGTGGGTCGAGTTGGGGGTTCCTCACTACCCTGCCATGGAGGGGAACCCGTGAGTGATAAAGGGGGTATGTTGGCCTAATGTCGCTGTACGGGCTGGGAGGATGGTTGGGATGTACAGCTGATCAGGGGGCCAGGGAGAGAAAAATAGTAGTAAAAGTACCCTGTGGAAAAGCTGAGGTCCAATATGAAGACAAACCAGAAACATGAGGGAATAACAAAGGGAAAAGAAAACAGAAATACTGGACACTGAATGTGGTTGTTTTGCTAAATCCATGAAGGACTGCAGGAAGTCGCTATGGTCAGTTAACCAAGGCACTGCGCTGAGATGTTGAATAAGGACATGATGAAGTTGAAAAGCTTTGAAGACAGAATTGTCTGCATCTTTAGCAGTACAAGTATATCCTGGGATGACATAAGATGACCATCTTAAAGCAGATCGTATACTCTCCTCCCTAGCAGTTGGGGTAGCCAGATGTCCATTAATATTGTGCCCCCTACTTTGAAATTCAATTACGAAGAATTGGCTGAGAAACATCCAATAGGAGGTTGTAACGTATGTGTTTATACAGCTGAGCAAATGCCCGCAAGGAGGTGCCTATCGCTGATTCTCGAAGATTCACTGGCAAGGATTTAAGGGGCATGTAAAATAATGCAAGGGAGAAAGCCCCTAATCAGCAATTAAGGCTCTTTCCAATTTTAGCCAGATTGGTGTATAAGAAGTCACAGGTGTGTCTGAAACACAAGTAGACCAATGGAAATACTTACTGGCATGGCTGGCAAAGTAGTAGAGCAGGAAATTAGGCAATCAAAGTCCTCCCAAAACCTTAGGTGCTGATAGACGAATATAAGCCTGTCTCGGGGTCTTACCTTGCTAGACAAAGTCTGAGATGATTCTGTGAAGGCAATGAAACCAGGATAGGGGTAGTGTAACATTCTTGGCATGAAGGGGATAAAAAAATGCATTGGAGCACATTCATTCTGACAATATTTACACAGCCCCAGAGGGTGAGAAGTAGGGATGACTACCTCATAAGGTCACTTTGAATATTCTGCACCAAGTTGTCTAGATTAGGTTTTTTAGAGATCGCAGAACTCTTTATTAAAGTAATATCAAAATATTTGAGTTTCGTAGGTATCCAAGACAGACCCATATTCAGGATATCCGATTTAAGAATATTAGGGGTTAAGGGCCACACCCCAGTCTTGTCAATATTAAGCTTGTAATAAGAATATTTACCATATTCCTCAATAATAGACAAGGCCATATGGATTGAGGAGTGGTGGGTCAGTGACATGTAATAATATATCATCTGCATAGGCAGACAGTAACAATTCACTGTTTCCCACCAGCACCCCTGTCAATGTAGGAGAGCCCTTAAGCTTAATCAGTAAAGGTTCAATATATGAGATGAATAGCAGAGGTGACATGGGGCACTCTTGTCGAGTCCCTGAGCACAAAGGAAAGGCAGAAGAGAACACCCCATTACAGTAAATGTTTGCGCTGGGGCAGGAATAAAGAACTTTAAGCCAGTTTATGAATTTGGAGGGAAAACCAAATCTACTAAGAGTGGCAAAAAGAAAGGTCCAGTTCACTCTATCAAAAGCCTTCTCCATGTCGAGACCAAAGAAATGGAGGGTCCGGCCTCCTGGGATGAGGAGAAAATATGTGTTAGTATGCAGAGGTGATTGGCCGAGCACCGGTATTGCATGAAGCCGACTTGCTCATGGCTGATAAGCCTGTCCTAAACTTTATTAATCCTAGCAACCAAGATATTGGCCAGTATCTTAATATTGTAGTTGATAAGAGAAATGGGTCTATAGCTGGTAACTTTATCAGGGGATTTTCCCAACTTGAGTAAGATGACTATTAAGGCCTCCAGTAATGTAGGGTCTGATATATCAGAACCACATATAAAAAGGAAAAATATGGTACAGCAAGGGGCCACCTCACCAGCCAACACCTTGTAGAAATTAGGGGAGAAGCAATCTGTCCCTGGACCCTTATCAGCTGGCAGGGACCGTATGGCTTCCAAAACTTTTTGTTGCATAATTGGTTGTTCAAGAAGGGTTTGATGAGGATACATTAAGTTCAGGAAGAGGTATTGCATTTAAGTAAGCCTCCAATTCTTCAGACGAAGGTGGATTTGAGGGGGGCCATAGAGAGTTTGATAACTGGATTCAAATTTCGCTACTATATCCTGAGGCAATGATTTAGAGGCACCATCTACTTCTGATTGAATTGAGCAAACTATACGGGATGCCTCCTGTCTGCGGAGGTGCAGTGCAAGGAGACGGGCCACCTCCCCCCCTGATTCAAGTAGATTGAACAGGTCTTAAAATGGCATATTCTGCCTTTTCCCACAGACATTCCTCATATTGATCACGAGGGTGAGAAGTTCTCTTCGTTCATCCTCAGAGGTTGAGGGAGACAACTTAATTTTCTAATATGGGTGAGGAAGCGAAGCGCCTCAGCTTCCCTGCTACATTTCTTGTTCATTGCGAAGTGAATTATTTCACCTTGAAGGAAGCATTTAAGGGCGCTCCATTCAATATCCCCTCTGGTCATGGAGTTCTCATTCTAAGCAATGAAGTGGCCCAGCGACTGTTTAAGTTTGGCAACAATCTTATCATCCTTTTGAAGCTGATTGTTCAACTTCCAAATAGTGTCTTTCTGAGTATGAGAGGGGACCACATGCTCCAGTCACACTAAAGATTTGACCGAAAGGACCAGTGGGGCTATCTCGCTGCCTCCGTCCCCAACCACATGACATTACAATTTATTAAAAAGTAGTCTAGGCAGGAATAGGAGCCATGTGCTGTGGAGTAATATGTGTAGTCTCAGGCAGAAGGGTGCAGTGCACGCCAGGGGTCACATAGCCCTACCATATCGACCATGTCACAAAGTGAACACTGGGCAGGAAATAGCCCAGCCTGTGTTCTGTAAGATCTATCCAGATTTGGAACAAAGGGGAGGTTCCAATCCCCTCCCAGTATAATGGGAAGAGATAGGAAGGGAGCCAGAAGAGTGGATAATTCAGTAAAGAAAGCAGGGGAATCTGCATTGGGCCCTTAAATCCTGCCCAACAGTACTTCAGTACGATCTAGAATACCTTTTATGGTAAAGTAACACCCTTGTCGATCCTCGAGACTCAGTAAACATTAAAATTTTACTTCCCTAGACAATAGTATGGCTATTCCTTTTTGGACTTACTATTGCAAGCAACGAATACCTGTCTGAGGTATCCAGTGAACACAGCGACCATGATTGAGCACTGTCAAAAAGGGTGACTCAATCATGGAGCCAGTGTTCAGGGCTACCTGGCAGATAGCTGACCCGATACCTGGGTGGTGGCGGGTAGGGCAATGGGAAGTGTACGGTTAGGGGAGGAAGGGAAGGTATGGGAGGAGTGGAGAGGCAGCTGCCGAGCTGGTCGGCCAATGTGGTGTGAGGGTAGCCACAGGCGCAGGGTTCAGGTCCACAGCATGGCGATTTTTTTCTGTGCTGGCAGCTTATTTTTAATTTTTAAGTACACCCCTCCCCAACATACACCCTCCTGGAGTTGAGAATCCTTAAGTATGTGGCACAAGGGGGGTAAAGCCCCCTGCAGGAGGGTGGGTGCGGGGGGCCCCATGCATACATTGAAATTCCATTGCCTTTTAGTTCACTACGAGTGTACATCACAGTAATTTATTTTCAGTGATGCACACTCACTCAAATGGCAATTGCTATTGTGCGATTGCTGTTATCACATAGTAACCCTGTGTGATCATTTGCCTATGGAAAAGGGACCCTTCTGTGGCAAGCAGATGTGTTTCCTCTAAAAAGGAAATTTGGCAGTGCAGTTGCTTCAGGTGCTTAATGATTTGGTACCTTTTCACCTTGGAATGGGCACCTTTCATGTTCAATGATGCATATTTAATGCAGGACAACATAGACTACTAAGACTATTAAGTCGGGTACACATGGGCTCCAAAGGGAGATGTCAAAACCATCAAAACACGGAGCCAACCCCACTGCTGATGAACCCATCCCCCTTACAAGTATAAAAAGTCCTGCCCCAGTCTCTTGTAAACTATTGTAAAGAGACAGGACTCTCCGACCCCCACAAGAAAAACAGCCACACTCTACAATACAGCCATAAAGCCTAACAATAATAAAAAAACTACCCCTGATCCTAATGACTGCCACCCCCAAAACAAGCAGGTCCATGATGAAAGAAATCCACCAACACTGAGCCCCCCACCCTCTGTCCCCCAAACAATACATACAATCACAAAAATGTGGGTAAGAAGGTTAAAGCACATCATACTGCAAATCATAAATGAGGCAAGGTAAATATCGAGGCAGTATGTCACTATTAAAAGATGCAACAATAAAAGGGTTCCAAACATCATATACAAAAGTAAAATAAGCAGATATTGCATATTTTTCCTGATCACTAAGAAGCACTAATGAAGGTGACTTATATCACGACTAGTGCTCAACCATAAAATAAAATACAACAAGGTAGAATAACTAGACATATGTCGAAGTCAGAAACGAACATTGTACCAATGCCAAGCATCCAGGCTTTAAAATGTTCAAGCTTTCTCCCTTAGCTGCTCTAAACACTTAGTATCAATAGGAAGGTAAGCTCAGAGGCTGCTTGTTTACTGGCAGTGTGAGTTGTACCTATAATAGGTAAAGTAGTCCTCAGTCTACATATAGCAAGGTGATTTGCTACTGTTCGAAGCTATGGTAGAGATTATTGTTTCCTGACCTTGGTGAAGAACAGTTGCACCAACACCAGGTTCTGCTCCCATCCCACTAGCTGATAATCAGCATCAAGGGAAGTTCCCCACCATCGCTGACCTTGACCGCTCTCTTGAGTGCTAACTGGTGCTCCACATCTATCTGCACTATAGGCACAAAGTCAGCTACCCCCTCAATGTCACTTTATTTACAAGTACTGTCACCAGGAGCTTACTAGGGCCTATGGAAGCTGTGCACTCATCTATTGCACAAGTAGCTTCCTCAGAGAGAAGGACTCAGAAAACCGGGCCCCCTCCACACCAACACCAAGCCCAATCAATATTTTCCAGAGAGGTCAAGGCATGAAACAGTATTTGAGTGTAGGGCACTAAGCTAGGAGTGTGACCAGGTCTGGCCCAACTCAACTTACAAATTATAGTACCTTATTATAACATCCCCACTAGAGACATTTATACAAATTGGAGGGAGAGGAGGAGCATGAAAAAGAAAGAGGCACTTAAAATTACAGAGACTACAGGTCCTGTCCCATGGCAGCAATTAGCAGGTCACTTCTCCCCCAACTGATCCTGCCAGAGAGAGTGTAAAGCCATCCCAGCAACCAGCCACTGTACTCACCCGTAGGATTTCTGTAAAGGGACTAACATCCACAAGGTTATTGCCAGGATATAAGGGAGGTGTCTGCATGGGGAATGCAGTGTCTAAAACCACTCATTAGTGTCTCCCATGGTTCCCTTTTAACATTTTATTTCTTATTACATTTATGTATATTCCTTTTGTGGGGAGTGTACCACAGCCAGAAGAAAAGCTCAGTTACAAGAATTTGTGGCATTCAGCCTCAAAAACCAGTCCATCTTGTATGTATCCACTTTTTTATTTTATTTGTATCCCCTGCACAGTGTTATTCCAAGGGCTACTATTCCTGCCTGTATGGGTACGTTCTGGTTGAGGGGCCTGGATTTGCTAATAAGGTACCTCTGCCCAGAGTAATGGTATTGGGGATGTTTAGCTGTACTGCTATAGCCCTCTGGGAAGCTATAACCATCCACCAACCCTCCTAGTGGCCTAGTACCTGATGCAGAAGTAAACTCACAGTCAGTATGAAACAGTAATAATATGCACACACCTTTCACACTTACCACTAGTGTTGGACTTGCAACAGTTTCTCTGGAGACCCCCTGTAAGGTAAGGTTAACAATACAGTTGTACACTAATAACACGGTGACACAATCAATAATATTTGCACTAGCCAGGTTAAACATGAAAAAAAACCAATCAGGTTTATTTAGGGGCAGTAAAGAAGGAAGGGGTGTAAATCTAGTCAAATGATTGGCAATCTGATTTAGTTCAGTTTTGGCATGCACTTTTAGTCCCAAATGACAGTCACACAACACTGGGTACCCAGGATGGAATATCTCGCTAGCCAGAGGTGTTGCCCGGGGGTGGCCGGCATTGCAGCTGTGTTGGGGCCCTTGATGGAAAGAAAGGCAATTAACATGCAAAATAACCAGATTATTTGTAATCCAAGCCAGTTGGCTCAGTCTCTTGAAAACCCAGTGAAATGAAACAATTAGATGGTACCACAAATGATTTAACACTTGTTGTAGGGAGCTACCCTGATTTGTACTCGCGCTAACAGGTTTCTGCTGACAGGCAGGCAATAGGGAGATCTCGTGGTGTTCATTGATGAGCATGGGGAAACAAGGCCAACATGACACACCTCCTCTTCACAGCCTTTCCTCCAGGTGGCCACAACCTGCATGTTGTTATTGCACAGGGGTTGGATCCTGAAGTTGGTCTCTCACCAAAACAGTCTCTGGTGCTGGAGTTGCAGCCTGTGTTGAATTAGCAAGACCCAGGTAGGATGGGCAGTCTGGCAAAGTTTGCAATTTTCTGCTGGTGAAGCCTCCAGCTGCCGTAACAGGTTGGCCTGTGGACAAGCAGTTCTCGACCCCCTATAACACATTCAGCACATTCAAAATAAACAGCTATCTCTTGGAACAGTTCGGATATAGTCTGGCTGCAGTTCAGCAGCTTTACTGAGCAAACTCTTCAATCCAAGCATGTCTCGCACACAAGTTGGGCCGATCAGTTCAAAAGAGCAAATCGGTCCAAATCCCAAGTAGCACTGATAACACTTCTCTTTTTCTTTTGCCGCAGTTCCAGGCTGGAATTGGACAAGTCTGACTTCTGCAATCAGGCAACTCAATGCAGGAGAAAGGTGGCAGGGAGGCAAAGTAGGCCTCTTCCCGCCAATTCCCCTACGCGCCTTCTGGGACAGCTGCTTGAAAGCTCGAGTTGTTCATACGTCAAACTCCAACTCTAACTAATTCACAGTCTCTTGGAACACTGGGGATTTCTCTTGTAAATCCAGCATTTCGGTTGGCTGAGGGAGCTGTCAGTCACAGCTAGGACTCCCCCTCCAGATTAATTTGGTGCCAACCTAAAAACTACAAACCTACAGATTTTTCTGCCCACTAAACACTGGGGTTCGGATCCATTTGAGGTCCCCAGTGTCCTATTGGTCTATTTACTGGAAGTCCCAGACCTAACATGGTGGCTCCTATCCCGATAAACAAACTTCAAATAAAGCAGGTTAGACAAGTTCCTCTACTTCAAATATAACAATGCACAAACAGTAAATAAGCACAGTTCCTATACAGGCTGCCTCTGTGCAAGTAGCAGTTGCTGGATGGAGCAAACTGAAGCAGTGTCTGGCCAGTCACAAGCCCTAAATCCCTTGGACCCAGCGCAGAATATTCTCTTAACTCAGATTAGCTAGTCTCTTGAAGGGACAGGCACAGAGGCTCGTTATGACACTCTCACCCAAATAAACAGAATCACAGAAAAACAGGACAGCAGCCTGACAGTGGGCATTGAGGAGCCCAAGAAGACATTATGGTAAACCCCCAAATTGGTGGTGGAAGGTTACATATTCTTTTTATATTTATATTTTCAAGCACCTCTTCCTTAAAATATATCACTTTAGTAATGTTTCCGAACAATCATGTTCCTTCCTCAAACTAAAAAGATAAGCTGCTTTAGTTTACTTTGTTTCCTTATTCAGACAAATGCTTGCCTGTTCAAAGCCAAATTCTATAATCTAAAACAAATAAACTTGTTTTAATATTTTCTACATAAATGAGTGAATATACATTGGTTGTTTAACTTAAACTTATATTAAACTTGCAGGAGGAACACAAAGTGAATAAATACAAAAAGGATTGGTTATTGATTTTGAGTGCCGCAAATTCCTGTAACTGAATGCAGTCACTAGCCATAGAAGTTCCAGAAAGTTAGCCTATGGTCAGACATATTTGGTAGAAGCTGCAGGTATACTGGAGAATGTTTCAGAAGGTGTCATTGCAGACACCTGCAAGTATTCGAATCCAAAAAGCTATGTGTGGGAAGACCATGCTTTATAAATGACACAACTGACATGTGAAACTTCCAGTCCATGACTCTCATGAGTTACCAAAACAGCAAGTCCATATATCACTGTCTTTCAATTAAAATCCTTCTAATATGGATCACCAGTCAATACAGGAAGTACTTGTGAACTGGAATGGTAGTTCAAGACAGGATGCTGGGATGCAGTAAAGCCACTTTGCACAAATCCATGCCACTCAGTACTGAACAGTGGACCAAATAAAAGTAGCAAAGACGCCATTCTCAGAGGTAAGAAAGACTCAGACACTGAGGCAACAGGAGACCGGCACATTTCTCCACTTAATACAGCTCAGAATTGCCTTGCTCAATAGGATGGTAAATTGAACCGGAATTCAGATTTGTACAAATGAGAATGAGAAATGATGCAAAGGCAACAACAAAGTAAAGGTGCAGCAAAGCCCAGAATGAAGGAATCTGACTTGGTTCCTCTCTGAAATTTTGAATGGATCTGCTGGTTAACACATGGGCATCCAAAATGAACCTACTACTAAAACCAAAAGGTCACAGTGGGACTACCACCTTTCAAAAGAAGGGGACCTGATCTAGCATCCTCAGGTAATGAATTGAAATAACTCGGGGTACATTTTCACCAGTTCTGATTTAGCTTGCTCACTGGAATCAAAAGTTTTTGAATTGCCCTTATAGTTGATGTGTAGCCTAGTGGGGTGCAAAATACGGAATTGGATCTGGGCCGCCATGAGTTTGGAGATGGCCAGTCCATATGCCTCTCTTTTCAGTCTAACAGATCTGGGAAGATCCTGAGTGATTCTGAGCTTATGACTGTCCCAAGTTACCTCTTTGATCTCTCTGATTCTAGTGAGCAAATTAATTTTATCTAAATAATTCAAAAAGTTGAAGACCGGGGGCGAGGAGCCATGCCTGGTGGAGGAGTAGGTGGGAGGGATCTAGGGACATGCTTGACAGTGTATACGGGACCATTAGGGGAAGAACCAGCAATCTTCTAACAACATTTTTGAACAAACATGATTGCATTCTGGCCTTCCGAACCCTCTAGTAGGCCAATGATCACAATGTTATTCCTCCGACTGTGTCCCTCCAGATCCTCTGTTTTTTCTTCCAAATGGGCTATTTTCTGACTGAGGGACACAGTCTCGGGATCCATTGCACTAGTCCTCGATTGAGCCGATTCTGGCTTCGGCGACACCCATCTGCTGATTCAGTTTCTCAGTTGTAACTCTGATGTTTTTTTTTAATTCTTCTGTAATTGTTTGCAGTGCCTCTTTGATGGGTGTAATCTCTTGCATAAAATGATCCTCAGGGCCTGTGAGGAAGTTTGAATCTTGGCGCAGCAGAGGCCTGCACCTTACTTCTCTTGGAGGCCATGTCTCTCTCCGATGTGGTTGGAGGGATATAGCGTACGTTAGCAGTCTTCATCTCCACATCCATTTTAGTGGTAATTGTCACCCACAGTATGATCTCCGGAGCGATGGCAATTAAGTTGAATTCAAAAACCACCAATATGTACAGTATTAAAGAGAATTATAATATCAATGTTAAGGTGAGGAGCAAGTCAAGGAATCATGCTGCCTAGCTAGGAAGGTGGATCATGTGACTGCCCATATAGATCAATTTTAACAGCTGCTCATTTTGTCCAATTCCAGTTTTACTTTAAACAAATAGAGGTGACTTCAGCAACAAAGTATTGGCTTCTGGTCTGAGGTTGTGATGTTTAGAACCATGGAGGCTGGCTCAGGGCAGTGATCTCAGGGCCTAAGCTTTATTCTGAGCCTCAGTAAAGCAGTCTGGCAATCAGTTAAAGAAATTTGTCAGTTACAAGATGTAAGCAGCTTTGACAGCAAAGTGGTAAATTACAGACCAGGATCCAGCTGTCAAAAATGACAATGCAATTTGGTTTGTAGGCAGAGCATGCAGGGTTGATTTTTTAAGCAATATACCCCTCCAGGGAGTGGGTATATGGGTGGATTTACCACACCTGGTGTGGTTCAGTCATGAGGTGTAGCCGAGTGACTTAACCATACCAGAAGTGGTAAATCCATCCATATACCCACTCCCTGGAGTGGTATATTGCTATTATACAGTGTTCTTCAGTTTTTAGAAAAAGGAAAAAAATTATTTCTTTTTTTCATTTTAAATCTTTTTATTGTTGCGTGGGGAAAAATAGTTATCTGTTGTTAGGTAGAATATAGTAACAGTGTGTAGTGAGGAATGGTAGTTTAGCATGTGGGCTACATCTGAACAGAGTACTGCCTGCCGTTGATAACAGTCTGTTTCTGGGTGCCTTCATTATTGAAGCATTATTTTTTTTTAATTATTGTGAGTTGAAGGAGTTGTTTTTCAATGGGAAACATCAATAGACTGATTTACTCAGCAGGAGCATTTAGTAACTTTGCAAGCCGTGATGATTTGAGGAACCTGTGAACGGAGCAGAGCCGACAGTGGAAAGTGGAAAGTGAAAAAGGTGAGCTGTGAGGAAGTGGTTATGGGGTAAGTACTTTGAAAAAAAGACTGTTTGGGGTTATTGTATGGCTTTTGGCAGTGTTTCCATTGTTTTTTGGTAGGATATACAGAATGCACTGTTTAACAGGTTTAGAGCAGAGTTTAAGCCTTTATGGCAGTCGGAGTGAATTCTGCTGGTGTTTCTGCTGCGGCTGACTGGTAGTTGGTACCTTTTCCAGTGGGTACACTGGAGGATGTATCACTCTGAAAAGGTGTCAGCCAACCAATCAGATTGCAGGGATTGGACATTTGGATTTATCCCATTGTATAATAATGGATTGAAAGCAACAGTAATAATAAAACTTATCTACAGTGTGACACTCCAGCTTCAGTGGAGACAGAGGTACTTACTTTTAGGTTCGTTTCCAGAAGATCTCTTTTGGAGCTCTAACCCATCTGAAGTTGATCTTAAGGTGACTTCTTGTTCAGTTTAAGTGGAATCCACATTTAAGAGGTATTGCAAAGATCCTAGACAGGGCAACTCAAGATCGGGAGCAGGAATGATGAGGGGCTTTTTGACTGGGGTATTATCAGAAATGGTGCTTCACACTGCCAGACCTATGCCGGATTCGTTGTGTGAACAGACTTCCCTCAGAAGCATCAATTTCTTCTTCAGTGTAGGCTGCAGAAGCAGTTGGGGAGTCAAAGAATTGTGGTGGTTGACCTAGTCTTGCAATTCAAAGCTTTGAGGGGTATAAATGGGCAAATTCCCAGCCCCGTCGGAATAAGGTGCTTTTCACCTCTGCAAATTGCTGTCGGCAGAACTGGAGCTCACGGCTGTAGTCTTGTACCATGAACACCTTCTAGGATTATGGGACCCCTAGAATTACCTGTCCAAAGTATCTTCTACTTGTTTGTATATCTTAGATATTTAATTAGGAAGTGATGCGCTCTTCCCCCAGTTTAGGCTTTGGACCCACCCGATGGATCAGCTCCACCTCAAAGGACCTTGACATTTCCTGTTTTCAACTGCTGGGCTAGCCAGGAATGTACTTCGTCTTCTGGGTTATTTTTTCAGTGCCTTCTTGAAGCCCTATGATGTGGATATTGGAATGCTGTGATCTATTCTCAAGGTTCTCTGCTTTATTTTGTAACTCAGTTACTTGTTTTTTGAGAAGATTTCTTTCTTTGTTCGGTCCATAAAGGGTGTCTTTAATGGCACTGATAGTTTTTTCCAATTCATCCAGCCTGGCAGTGTGGATTGCAATAGTTTCAGACAAGCCAGAGACCACAGACTGCATGTGTAGAATTTAAGCAGTAATATTCTTGAATCGGGCATTCCTATCATTCTGCAGGTTAGTTAGCATGGCTGTCACGCCAGCCAGTGATTTTTTGAGTGCAGTCATTTTGCCACCAGTCCTGGTATTGGAGCTCTGTGGGCCTGGAGTTGCCTCATTGTCCCATGGAGAAGTTGTTGACAGTTCTCGAGAATCAAACTGTAGTTCAGCTTGCCTTGTTTTCGGTAAGTTCATTGCAGAAGCATTTTTACTCACCATCAGTGATGGTATGGAAATATTCTTCACAGCAGAAACATTTTTCTCACTTATTAAGATTGTGCCCAAGTTGCTGTGTGTCAAAAAGCATCCACCATCTTGCTTGGTTGGGCACGCACCCCCCTTCCCCCAGCGGTCTGTTTTTAGAATGCAGGTGATCCATAAACGATTGAATGGGATGCAGCAGTGATGCAGTGTGTGAAGGGGTGGCACCTGTGAGTGAATGAGCGAGCAGCAGGGATGGGGGCTGTTCCAGTGCATGAATTGAAAGCAGATTGCTTCTGTGGGTTAAATACTTAAAAAAAAAGTTAACTGTCCTTGATTTTTGAATACCCATTGTACAATTTATATGTACCTGTTATTACTAGTTGTAACTGTGATTGGTTATGTCTACTTGAAAATTCAATAACCTTCTTGAGGAGAAAAAAAAAGTTAACCATATCTGTTTTCTTTTGGGATACAGAGTATTGTATGGGTAATTACGATGTATTTAGTGGTGAAACTGCTTCGTTTAAATAAAATGGCAGTCCTTAAAATTCTTTTCTTGTCTAGCTTTCATGTCATGGATGGCTAGAGCCACAGGCTCCCTGACGGGCATCCAAAAGTATAAACAGTCTTGCAACTACTGCACTAAACAAATCTGAATGATGAAGAGCTCCTATTTCAAGAATGCCCTCTCCAACTCCTGGGGTGATGGGAGATTCTTCTGGGACAACATCAGAAATATCATGAGTAAGCAATCCAAATCATCTCCTACGATAATGACTGTGGATGGAACCACTACTCTAGACCCAATGATCATGGCAAAGACCCTAAATGCAACTTTCACAGACCTTAGTGGGGTCCTCCCCCGGACTTCTTCTCTGATGTTGACTCCCCAAAACCAACTTCACCTACTGCTTCTCCTAACCAACCACCCTTCCATTTCAAAAAAGTCAGGGCACATGAAGTCTGCAAATATATAAAAAAGGCTATTTCTAAGTCCAGAGCAAGCAGCGATACTATTGACCTTAAACTACTGTCCCTTACCCTGGAAGAGGTGCTGCTCCCACTCACCAAAATTTTCAATCTCTCCATCTGCCTCAGTCAATTCCCCAGCAAAGGGAAATTTGCAGAAGTCACCCCGGTGTTCAAAAGTGGTGACAAGTCCCTACCTGGTAACTATCGACCTATATCAATACTCCCACCCCTCTCCAAGGCCCTTGAATGTATCGTGGCGGACCAGGTCTCAGACTACCTGCAAAAGTATAACATCCTCTGCGCACAGCAACACAGCTTCAGGAAAGGACGCAGTACATCGACCACCCTCCTGGAATTTTCAGGAGCAATCCAAAATGCTATGGACAAAGGATACCAAACTGGAGCGGTTTTCATTGACCTAACAAAGGCGTTTGACACTGTTCACCATGGCTTACTTGTCAAACAGCTACAGGCTATTGGGCTCTCTCAGGGTCCAGGTGCCTGGGTAAAAAGTTACCTCACCCAACGCTTTCAAACAGTAAAAATCTCAGGAGTTCTTTCAGATTCAAATCCGGTTCTCTCAGGTGTTCCCTAGGGATCCATCTTAGGCCCTCTTCTTTACAGCCTTTTTCTTAACTCTCTCCCCCAGTCCTGCCCTGAACAAATAATCCTCTATGCTGACGATGCCATGATTCTCTCCTCTCATAAGAATCCGGAACCCTTACTCCATAGCCTGCAACTTGCTTTCTCCAAGGTTGAGAAATGGCTCCTAGATCACAAACTGGTCTTAAACCACAAAAAAACACAAAATCCATGCTCTTCTCAAGCCTGCAAAACAAGAAAAGGCAAATTCCACTTGCTATCAATTTGTACCCAGAAAATACCATCTAACAAGTGACAACATTTAAATATCTTGGAATCACCTTTGATCAAGGCCTAACCTTTGTGACCCACATTGATAGTACAGCGAAAACGGTGAATCAGCGCATTGGTATCCTGTACAGAAACATAGTTCCTTACATAATCTGCGCTGAGGATTGCTATCCAAAGCTCTGTCATCTCTATCATAGACTATGGCTTAATTATCTATGGCTCTGCCTCAACTACCGCACTTAGGCGCATTACAACCTTCCTAAACAAGGCCTGTCGACTGCTCACTGGAGCTCAAAGACGCACTCATACATGTGAGCTCTACACTGACACAGGATGGTTACAGCTCTCAAATCGCACAAAGTACCTTACCTGCTTGATGGCAAAAAAATCTACCATGGGCCTCACTCCACTGTGCATCCAAGATCTGCTATGCCCGAATACCAGCATCTGCTTCACCAGAAGTTTGGAACATCAGCTTCTCCAGGTCCCCCAGTGCCGCACCACTCAGGGCCAAAGATCTTTTGCCTACCGTGCCCCCAGCTGGTACAATGCCCTCAGCACTCTCATCACCTCCTCCACCTCCCTAGATGTCTTCAAATCTAGGCTACATTCTCACCTCACAGCCTCCAGCTCCTGTGACTGCCTCGACTAAATTTTTTCCCCCCGGCTGTTCTCTTGTTTCATCTACCACCCCTGTTTCATTTCTTGACAAAGGCATCTAAGTAGCTCTAATCTCTCTATGTCTGCATCCCCTTTTCTCCTCTTACCCCTTTCATTGTTCATTCTCTAACATATTCCTCCAATCAGCTTGTACTGTGTATGCTAAAGTATTTTTTTTTTTGAAGTTTGACATTACTGTACTGAATTATACTGGCTTATGCCACTTCATAACTTGTTTGTCATCCTATGTAACTTAACTTGTTTGTACACAAACTACGTGGAACCTTTGTAAAAGAGCCATGGCTCAAAGGTAATAATTCCTAGAACAATAAACTAAACTAAAACTAACATTCTAATTGTGTTATACATGCTTTGATTTCAGCTGCTTCCAGATTGCCTGCACTTCTTTTTACCCATGCATCAAACAGAATTGATGCACAGGTAAAAAAACAATCAAAATGCAGGATTTTCTGTCACCATTTTATAACCTAACTTAACCCTTGCAGGGCAGCGGACTGATATGTAAGTCCAGACTTCCAATACATTCCAATTCTGTCAGCAGCCTAAGGGTTAATAGCAAAATCTTTTTTACAACAGTGGCCTGCTTTACCCAGTTTTACAGCATAATCTGGGCAACCTAGCCAAGATGCGCAGTCTCATTTTCAGAAGAGTCCAGAGGTTATCTTATTTTTGTCCTTATTTGCACTGGATAGCTCATCTAAGATGCAGCATCTTTTTTTCACTGGGTTTCTGCCTTTACTCTTTTTTTTTCCATATACACTTTATGCTGCCGCAGAGCCGACGGGGGCTATGACTTCTCCCTTGGAGGGGAACATCCTCTTGCCATGGTCCCCAGCTTGTCCATCCCCTCGAAGTTCCCCTGTGGGATTCCTCCTCTGTGGCAGGGCCAGGGAGAGGAGTGCCAGCATGCTCCTCCACCACCGGTATGTCAACTCTGGTGTCAGGGGGGTGGACTCACTGCAGCGATCGAGTCATCATGGGTCCTACTGAGTACTGGAATATGTCCACCATTTTCTCCTGTACCCACATCTGTGCAATGGGTGGGTAGGCACTCTCCACCTCCACAGAGGCAGCCAATTGTCCTGGACCTGGGCCAACCCCTTACGTGCGCGCTTGTGCCAACCCTCAGCCACTGCTAGGTGTCGGCCGACAGCACACAGTGCAAATGCCCCCACCCCCAAGGAAGGAGAGCAGTCCTCCGGATGCTCTATCCTTCCTCCCCAGCTGACCTCAGAGCGACCCTAGTCTGTTCCTGAACCTGGGTCACTGGCGTGGTGCAAAGCAAGGTGTCCCGTGCCTTTACTCTTTTTGGATTATGTTTACCTATGGTAACCAAGTTGCAATGCTAAAATTAATTTCAGTGTGCTCCTGCATTTGTCTCATGTTTGAATTTATTTAAAAATTAATTAACACAGAAAAGGCACCCTGAGCCGTGATTCATTTCTAGGACTGAGCCGGGGGGAGGGGGACAGATAACATAAAGTGGGAAATAAAAATACAGGTACAGTAAACTAAAGCAGTGTACAAACCATTCAACATTTGCAAGTCCATTTACTGTGGATAGCCTTGCTGAGATACATTACAGTTTGTTTTTTTTCAGTGGGGCCTTGCTTTTATCCATTTGAATTGTATTTACTGTAGATAGCCCAAATAAAACAATATTTCAGTTTCTTTTGGACTTTGTTATTATCAATATTATTATGTTTGCTATACACATAGAAACATAGACTTTGATGGCAGATAAGGACTGCTTGGCCCACCCAGTCTGCCCATTTCTCTACTTATTGGATAAGCTGAAGATTCAAGCTTACCAACACCCTACTTCCTCCTACCCCCCACTATAATTGCCTTATGTCTGTCCCATGAATTCTTGAATTCCTCCACTGTTTTAGACCTCACTATCTCCTCAGGAAGGTGGTTCCATGTGTCTACCACTCTATCCATGAAAAAATATTTCCTCACTTTGCCCCTGAGCTGTCCCCGCTCTATCATTGAATTGTGCCCCTTGTTCTTGCACATCTCTTTTTCTGAAAGACGCCACCCTCCTGGACTTTGCTTATTTCCTAGAGGTACTTGAAAGTCTCTATCATGTCTCCCTCCTTTCCTCAAGGGTATACATATTTAAGCTCTCTCAGTCTCTCTTCATATGGTTTCTGATGGAGACCCTGCACCATTTTAGTTGCCCTTCTTTGGACTGCCTCCATCCTGTCTATGTCCTTGTGAAGATGGGGGGCTGGATTCACAAAGCTTCCTGAAGGTGCAAAACCTTCCCTAAGTCCCCAAAACTGATGTAGTTATGGAAACAAAGGGGAATTTGCACTGGGTGCTATTCAGAAAACCCTCCACAGCTGTGGAAAACAACACTAAGGACTGTGGAAAAAGGTGCAGCTGTGGAAGTCCCTGAGGAAAAAAAGGTGTGAGATAAGTAAGGCACAGCCGCTGAAAGGCTATTCACAACCAGTTTTTTTCTGCAGTTGCAGAAAAAATTTTACACACAGTAGAATGAGATTTAACTCTCCCTCAGCAAACTGCAGTAGTGCTCCAGCAATTGGAATCAATTAAGGTGGAGGTGAATCACAGATAATAGCATCCCAGATAGTATAACAGTGGTTGCTGTAACAGCAACAAAAGCAGACCTTGCCATGATATGGCAACAGGCAACAACCAGCAGACAAAGTGCAGCCCATGATGGAGCCCCACAGGCAGTAGATCCTGGCCAACCTGCAGTGAGTGCTACCCCTGCAGGCAACAGGAACACCCCAGGGAGGGAGGGAGGACCAGAAGTTACAGTTGGCCACTGTGGTGCCATGGTTTTGCTGGTACCTGTGGTGCTGCAGTGGTCCCAGTTGAGGGACAGATTGCTGGTCTCTTTGTGGGTGCTTTCAGCTTCATTCTATGGCAGCCCTGTTAAAAGTCTTCTGTTCCAGCTAATTAAGTTCACTGTTGTTGTGCCTCCTAAGCTAGTTCTGCAGTTGCGGATTTTCAGCACGTGCGCAATTTCCGCAGCTGCGGGGATTTTATGTAATTCTTCACCTGCTCAAAATTTCTTTATGAATATCACGCAACTGCATTTCTGCAGTGCTGCAGGCCTTTTCCCACAGCTGCAGAATTTTTAGCTTTCTTTGTGAATCCTGCCCTGGATCTTCAAAACTACTCGCAGTACTCCAGATGAGGGTCTGGATTCACAAAGCTTTCTGAAGGTGAAAAACCTTCCCTAAGTCCCCAAAACTGCCGTAGTTATGTAAACAAAGGGGAACTTGCACTGAGTGCTATTCACAAAACCCTCTGCAGCTGCAGAAAACAACACTAAGGACTGTGGAAAAAAGTGCTGCTGCAGAAGTCCCCGAGGAAAAAAAGGTGTGAGATAAGTAAGGCACAGCCCCTGAAAGGCTATTCACAACCAGCTTTTTTCTGCAGCTGTGGAAAAAAATGTTTCACACAGTGGAATGAGGTGTAACTCTCCCTCAACAAACTGCAGTAGTTCCCTTGCAATTGGAATCAATTAAGGTGGAGGTGAGGCACAGGTAATAGCATCCCAGATAGTATAACAGTCGCTGCTGTAACAGCAAAGAAAGCACACATTGCCACGATATGGCAACAGGCAACAACCACCAGACCCAGTGCAGCCCATGACAAAGCCCCACAGGCAGTAGAGCCTGACCAGCCTGCAGCAAATGCTGCCCCTGCAGGCAACAGGAACACCCCAGGGAGGGAGGGAGGGAGGACCAGCAGTGGCAGTCAGCCACTGTGGTGCCATAGTATTGCTGGTACCTGTGGTGCTGCAGTGGTCCCAGTTGAGGGACTGGTGGCAGATCTCTTTGTGGGTGCTTTCAGCTTCATTTTATGGCAGCCCTGTTAAAGTCCGCTGTTCCAGCTAATTAAGTTCTTTGCTACTGTGCCTCCTAAGCTATTTCTGCAGCTGCTGAAATTCAGCAGCTGTGGAAATTGCGCGTATGCTGAAAATCTGCAACTGCGGATCCGCAGCTGCAGAAATAGCTTAGGAGGATTTTACGAAATGCCGCACCTGCTCAAAATTTCTTCATGAATATCATGCAACTGTATTTCCGTAGTGCTGCAGGCCTTTTCCCGCAGCTGCGAGATTTTTGGCTTTCTTTGTGAATCCTGCCCAGGGTCTCACCAACTGTCTGTACAGAGGGATAACCACTTCTCGTTTTCTACTTGTGATGCCTCTCCCTATGCATCCCAGTGTGCGCAGAGTGAACATTTTTTGTAGTTAATCTTTTTATTGAGGCATTTACAGCAGAAAGAAGAAACAATAAACATCCTCCAATACAATTCTGTATATGCAAGTACAGAGAAAAACTAAACTGAACAACATGTTTCCTAAAACATTGCACAATTGGTGTAGCGAAACAAATGGTTGAAGATTGAAGTAGGAAATATAAATAATGTTGTAAAATGAAATTTAGTATTTTATAATTAAAAAAGACGGTACAACAAATAAAATGGCATTACTACTGTGCACAGCCATAATTATGCTCTGTTATACTAAATTACAAGTTCCAATGTTAAAAATATGTATAACGGAGGATAGTATGAAATAATAAAGGTTATTTAAGAAGGATAGCCAAACAGTAAAAAGGAATGTGGAAGAGAAATGAAAGAGAACGAAAGAGAAAGGGGAAATAGAAAGACTGATCAAGAAAGAGAGAAAGAGGGAAGAGAGGGAACATTTTGGTATGATAGTGGGTTTTGCAAGTTATGCCACTGTCAGTTCAGTGCAGAACAGTCTGCAAAGGGCTCGTCAGTGTCACACCAGTCATCAGCCAGGTTGATCATGACCCTGTTCTGGTTTGTTGGGCAAAAACTTTGTGAGTTCAAAGGATTAAAGGAGGGAGGGAGGGAGGGAGGCAGCCCAATCATAAGATGCCTCATTCTTTTTTCGTGTGCATGACATCACCAAGCAAGTAGAACAGATCACTTCATGATCAGCCTGCTGTGGTCCTCCCTCCTCAATGTGAAAACAATTCCTCCCACCCTCTGCTGAGTATCCCTCCCACCTGCCATTGCTTGCCCCTTCTTACATTTCCAACACCAAAATGTCCAATCCCCAATGCAAGCTAGTACCCCTCACCCTTCCTGTTTTCAGTGTGTGATATCAGAGAGCATACCCTCTGGTGCCACCATTACTTTCCCACCACGTCACCCTCACACTCAGCACCCACCACCTGACACCGCCCACCCTTATTTACCTACTGGGGTTCCAGTGTTGTAATCTTTTGTGGACTGCAGACACGCTTTCACTCTTCAATGCCAGACCATGAACTAAAGAAGTCAGGTATGTAGTTCAATGTATTTCATTGGGTTTTGAAATTTCATAAAAAAAACCACCTCATGAACAATGGTACTAAAATTATGCAAATCCACCATGAAAGGAAATTATATAGTCACTGCATGAAATTACCTTTCAGAGAGGATTTGAAGATTCTTTGCACCCTTGTTCATGAGATGGTGTCATAAGAAGGCTACGCTGAAATTGTGGGGTAAAAATATTAAAAAATAACAGTTATGAGTGTACATTGATATATTTCAATGCACATTCATAACTTTGATAAACTGCAATATTTCAACCCCAAATTTTCTACATAGCTATTTTTTCACACCACCTCATGAATGTGACAGCTGTCAGTTTTGAAAACTTGGTCAAAATGTGTCCTTTGCACTTGTAGGGCAAAATTACCTTTGGCCATGATTTTAAAATTTTTCTCTGCCCTTGTTCATGAGGTGGGATCATAAGAAGGCAATGTTGGTGGCATGTCAGAGTAGTGGTAGCGCTACCACTTGCAGTGCTGATGACCAAGGCCACTGATTTACGGTGATTAAAACAATTAAATTCCATTTTCAAGACTTAAGATTCTGGAATTTCACCAGTGATTGTTACTCTAATTTCCAGATTTTACCGGGATTCTGTTATCATTTTTTAGTATGTGCATAAATAATCAGAATTAAAGAAGGCTTAATATACAGAGCATTAAATAAAGCAAAATGAAAATAGTACAGGAAGGAATTAAAAGAAAAACACACTTTTTTATAGATTTACTGATCTGATAGAAAATGCCAGATTCCATGAAATCTTCATTTTTACCGGTTTTCAGGCAGCCCTAATTCCGGAATTTTACCGGATTTTCCGGTAAAAACCGAAAAACAGTGGCCTTGCTGATGACCCATGTTCAGAAGTGAGCATGGTGCGTCAGAGAGTCGGCTGGGGAGAGGCTGGGTGAGCATCCCATAGACAGCTCTCCCCCTCCAGGGGGAGGGTTGTTTCCTGGCATGCCAGCAACACCCAGTGGAGACTGGGGGCTTGGTATTCAAAGGGACAAGAATGACACAAGGTGCTTGTACCAGAAAAGAATGACGTAAGGACCAAACTGCATCAAAACTTGTGTCAGTTCTGATTTTCTAATTCTGCTTGTGTCAAAAGCAGAACTGCCTGTCCCAAAGTGGCTTGCAACAGGCTTGCATCAAACATATGTGTGTGCCACGTCGCAATGGGGTTTGTGTCAAGAAAATGATGCACCATCCCTCTTTTTTTTTATTTTCTAAGGTGGAAGCTATTGACAGTGTGCTGAAGATGCATTCTGCTGTTAGTCCTGCCAGAGCTGGTCTAACTGACACTGGAGCATATAAACATGTGATTGATTTTGTAGGGGTTGGTTATTGATTCAATATTCCCTTGGGTCTAGTTGACAGTGTTTTTGGGGTGTGACATGCCACTGTCTTGGCCATTTTGTCTGCAGTAATTTTTGACTCAGCTTGTGTCATTTTTGCTCCATGTACCATTTTCTTACTCAATTTGCTTCATTTTTTTACTGTACTTTCTACTTTTTTTAACTCAGCTTGCATCACTGTTAAATTTGGCTTTGTGTCATTTATCTCCATGCATGCAGTTTTTTGATTCAATTAGCTTAATTTTTTTTTACTCAACTTGCGTCATTGTTAAACTTTGTACTTTGTGTCACTTTTCTAAATGTATGCAGTTTTTGACTCAATTTGCTTCCTTTTTTGCCTCAATTTGATTTGTTTTTTAACTCAACCTGCTTCATGTTTTTGGCTGAACTTACATCATTTTCACTCTGCATCATATTTTTGACTCAATCTGCAGTCATTTTCACTCCATTTTACTTCATGCATCATATTTTTGCCTCAGGCTATGCCTCAGCTTTGCCTCATTCACAGCTTGTATCATTCTCACCCCATGAGTCACATGTTTGATATAGAGGATCTCTTGTGTTATTTGAGGGACTTTGTCACAGGGAATGTGTTTCTTACAAAATAGGGTGTACAGTCTTTGGCGTACCTGGACTGCATGCAAGGTGGATGTTTGACATACCTTGTGTCATTGTAAAGGTCCTTTGAAAATCCAGCCCTGGGTGTGCAATAATTGGGACCACAAAGCAGTGAGCGGAGGCATCAGCAGATGTCTGTGGGTCAGGTGGGGGAGTGTGTCCAACCTGTGCTGACATCAGGGCATGTGAGAAAACCCCTGGGCTGGACCACCTCCTGAATAATGACCCAAGTATAAGCCTCCACTAGGACCTCTGGTGAATATCGGTCTGTCACTTCAGTGAGCTCTGCCATAGGGGGCAAGCTATGGACTACCCAGTCCAGGTAGCTTGGAGGGGATACCAGGAGGTCAGGTCTAGGTGCCAGTGAGGGAGTACATCCCCCACCCATTGTCCAGGTGATAAAGAAAGTTGAAAAAAGAATGCTATGTGGGGTCATAAGAAGGCTATGTTGAAAATATGGAGTAAAAATAATCATTTTTTTAATCCACCTCATGAATGTGACAGCTGTTATTTTTCAAATCTTAGCCAAAATGTGTTTTCACACTTGTGGTACAAAATGACATTTTAGCCAATGTTTCAGAAATGAAACATATCAAGTTTAGAAGCAGTAGTCATAAAATGACAATGCTGAAAATTTGGGGTAAAAATGTGAAAAATAAAATCAACATTGAGTTGCTCCAACATTTACTTATAACTATTTTTGCAGATTTGGGCCCTAATGTTTTAGATATCCCTTATGTTACCCCACCTCCTGAACATGGCAGGTGCCATTTTTCAAATACATAGAAACATAGAAACATAGAAGTTGACGGCAGATAAGGACCGCAAGGCCCATCCAGTCTGCCCATTTCTTTTTCTACCTTATAAATGTACCATCGGCCTTTGCTCTGTCAGTGACCTATCTATTCATAGTCATTTGTATTGCTCCTTTATGCCTATCCCATGCCTGTTTGAAGCCCTGCACTGTATTCATAGCCACCACTTCTTGTGGTAAGCCATTCCATGCATCTACCACCCTTTCTGTGAAAAAGAATTTCCTCACATTCCCCCTAATCGGCCTCCTCTAATTTCATGCTGTGTCCTCTTGTCCTGCTATTTTTCTTATATTTAAACATGTTAGACTCTTTCACCTTGTTTATGCCCTTAAGGTGTTTAAATGTCTCGATCATATCACCTCTCTCCTCCTTTGCTCAAGGGTATACATATTGAGCTCCGTTAATCTGTCCTATATGTCTTCTGATGCAGTCCCTGCACCATTTTGTTGCCCTTCTCTGGACTGCCTCAATTTGGTTAATGTCCTTGTGAAGGTGTGGCCTCCAATACTGCACGAGTACTCCAGATGGGGCCTAACCAATGTCTTGTACAGAGGATTATTACCTCCTCTTACGACTTGTGATACCCTACTAATACACCCTAACACCCCTAGCCTTACCTACTGCTTTAGAGGTCTGCTTGATGATTTTAGGTCATCAGTGATGATGATGCCCAAGTCTCTTTCTTCCTTTGTGACTGCTAGCAACTCCTCCCAGCCTATAAGTGGCTTCAGGGTTTCTCCCCTATGTGCATGATTTTGCACTTCTTTGCATTAAATCCCAGTTGCCACTCTTCTGACCATTCTGCTAGTTTATCCAGATCTCTTCTCATTCTGCCCACCCCATCTGGATCATCTACTCTGTTGCAGATCTTGGTGTCATCTGCAAACAGACAAGCCTTACCCTCTAGTCCATCTGCGAGGTCACTAATGAAGATGTTGAATAGGACTGGCCCCAGGACTGATCCCTGAGGTACCCACTTGTGACTTGCATCTCTTCTGACTGTATACCATTTACCACCACTCTCTGTTTTCTGCCAGTCAACCAGTTTGCCACCCAGTTGACCAACTTCTGACCCACCCGAGCCTACCTAGCTTATTTATCAATCTTCTATGTGGAACAGTGTCAAAAGCTTTGCTGAAGTCAAGGTAGGCGACATCAACTGCTCCCCATTGGTCCACCACTCTGGTTGCCAGTCAAGAAATCTATGAGATTAGTTTGACAGGACCTTCCTTTGTAAACCCATGCTGTCTTGGATCCTGTGCCCCTATGGATTCCAGGTGTTGCACTATCCTTTCCTTAAGGAGTGCCTCCATAATCTTGCCCACTACTGAGGTAAGACTGACCGGTCTGTAGTTCCCCGCCTCCTCCCTGCTACCACTCTTGTGGGTGGGATCACATGAGCCTTTCTCCAGTCTTCTGGGACCTCTCCTGTGCTCAGAGACTCACTAAACAATTCTGCTAATGGCTCTGCTAGTTCCTCCTTTAGCTCCTTAGTACCCTGGGATGTATGCCATCAGGTCCATTGCCTTATCCACCCTGAGCTTAGCAAGCTCTTGTAGGACCCTTTCTTTTGTGAAGGGAGTAGTGCTCACCTCCCTCCCCTGTGTCCATGATGCTGAGCTGTGGCCTGCCCTACCTTCTCTTCAGTAAATACTGAGCAAAAGTATCTATTTAGGATAGATGCCTTTACAGGGTCCTCCTCCTCACATGCTCCCTTTTCTCCATTAAGCTTAGCAATACCCCTCTGGACTTTCTCCTTTCACTAATGTATCTATAGAAAGTCTTGTCACCTTCTTTTACTGTTCGTGCTAGTGTTTCCTCAGTTTGGGACTTTGCCTGCCTTACTGCCTTACCTGCTTCCCTTAGGGCAGTTTGGTATGCCTCCCTATCTTCATCCCGCTGTGTTCCCTTATATTTTCTGAAGGCCAGCCTTTTGGCTCTGACCTTTTCTGCTACTATATTTGAGAACCAAATATACCCTCTGAAACCTGTTTTCATACTGTGAAATCATCTTTCAGATAGGATTTAAATAGACACACAAAAAAATTTACAAACAGAGCAACTAAACCTGTTACTGTTACAATTGCAGTGACATTACAAACAAGCATTTGTCAATGCCGAATGTTTGCTTGCTGTTATTAGCATTGGAAATGCAGATGTTAGAGAGATGCAGGATAGGAATAGTAGTGAAGTATTGAACTTCATGCCAACCCCACCTCTACCCTGCAGAGACGGACAGGAATTGGGGTACGTGTTTGGTTCGTCGCCCATAACAATCATGCCATTTCACTTCACCCTATCCTGCAGATACCGACATGTGTTGAGGTGTGCCTTGGGGTGCTGGGCTGTATAGTCACCCCATTCCATAAGAACATATGCTGAAATGGGTGCAGTATAGAGGAACAGGGTGAACTCTGGGGCCGAAGAGTTCAAGGCACACCTCGATGCCTGTCAGTGACTGCAGGGTAGTGGGATGGGGGTGGAATGGCATGAGCTTTACAGTCGGCAAGCCAAAGGCACACCCCTGATGCTTTTCAGTCTGTACAGGGTGGGACGTTATGGTTAGACACCCTAACGCCCCGGGCATTTGTTGAGATTTGCACTACAAATTTTCAACATGGCCTTTTTGTGTCCCCCACCTCATGAAAGCATTTGGGACCTCTTCTCATGAACAGTGGCACTGTGGTTTTGTTAATCTGTCCCGAACTTTGAGTTCCCACAGCGACCATGCCATTCTGTGCCAGATGTAGGAAAACACAGATCGGGCAGGATGTGAAGAATGACAGCTATACCACTCATAGGGAGGTGTGAAGAGATGGCAAAGTTGAAAATCTGTAGTGAAAATATTAAAAATACTCAAACATCAGGGCTTACATGGAAACTGCACAAAGCATGTGCATAACACAGTCATTTAGTGGAATTTTTTCATAACATTTTCAAAGTAGGCATTTTGTGACCTCTGCTCATGAACAGTGTCACTATGATTTTCCTAATCTGTCCCAAACATTGATTTCCCACAGTGACTGCACTATTCTGCGTCAGATGTGTAAATGCATATTTTGGGCAGGATATGACAGCTGCACTGTTCATAAGGAGGTGTGAAAAAATGCCAATGTTGAAAATCTGGAGTGAAAATATTACAAATGCGCATAATTACGAGGGTGCATGGAAACTGGGCAATGTACGTTCCTAACACAGTCATTTCATGGACTTCTGTAACTAAATTTTCAACATAGGCATTTTAGCACCTCTGCTCATGAACAGTGTCACTGTGATGTTCTTAATGTGTCCCAAACACTGATTTCCCACAGCGACCACGCTACTCTGCACTGGAAGTGCGAAAACACATTTCAGTCAGGATGTGGAAAATGACAGTTGTACCGTTCATAAGGAGATGTGGAAAAAAGCCAATGTTGAAAATCTGGAGTGAAAATATTACACATTCGCAAAGTTATGAGCATGTGTGGAAACTGTGCAACACACGCTTGCAAAACAGTCATTTTTTTGATTTTTTCACCAAATGTGCAACATAGGCTTTTTGAAAGCCCACCTCACGAACACTGGCACTGTCATTTTGTTAATCGGTCCCGGAAGGTGATTCCGCACAGTGACCGCAAAATCACCTTTCGGGACTGAATAATGCCATGACAGTGGCTGAATTCATGAAGAGGGGTCCCAATATCTCCATGTTGACAATTTGTTGCAAAATTCCCCAAAATGCCTGAGGTATGCACCAAAGTTGAAAAACCCTTATTTATGCCATTATACAGCTTACTGGCATTTCTTCAGTTCACAGTCAGCTTTGAAGAGTGCAAACGTGTTCCCAGTCCACTGAAGATAATCGCGCCAGGCTCCGGAGGTAAGTATGAGGTGAGGGGTGTGTGGGGAGACAGGGTGCGCAGTGGGTGGGTCCAGGTTGGGGGAGATGGTGGCGACTGGCATGGGACCATTTCCTTTATTTCAGGGAGAGAAAAAAAAAGAAAAATACATCATGGGAAGGTTTTTTACCCCCAGGCTTGCTTTCAGCACACTGGGGTGGGCTCCTAGTGTGCCACCTGCCTTTTTTGAGGTGGGTTACTTAAGCCAATGGGGATTGAGTCCCCCATTGCAAAGAACGACTGTTTGGGGTGGGGGGCATGATGCCAAGGGGGATTGAGCACCCTCTCAGCACACAACAAATGGGGGAAGGGGTTACATTCTGCCAATGGGGAGTGGGCTCCCCCGTCGGCAAATGAACTTGGTCGGGGGATGCTGATAGGGGGATTGGCCACTCCTGTTCAGTTTTCATGGGGCTGAGAGGTAGCGGCAAGCCACCACCATGTTTACATAAATTGTTACACTATGCAAGATACCGCCATGCAGTGACAGGTCGCTCCCTCATTGCAGCGGAATGGCTGACACTGCAATGACAATGCAGACCCTCAATGCAGTGGGGAAAATGTTTCAACTTGGTGGCAGTTTTGGAAACCAGTGTCATTAGAACACTGTGCCTCCATTGGTTCACCAGTGCCAAGCCCCCTAATGCAGTGTCTCCGTTGGCTGCCACAGTGCCTCACCTCCACAACCCACTTCTCTCCTAAGCTGCCGCATAACGTTTGTTGCACATGCACGCAAGCAAACAGAAAAATGGGTGTGCATGCTTGGTAAGCCTTCTCTGAGCAGGTCAAAGCCCCAGGATGGGCTTTCATGATTTTAAATGTCACCACAATTGCAGGTCTGAGCCCCGTAGGGGCGTTTCTTAAGTTTAAAATTCTCGCTCAAAGTAGGTCTCAGCACCAAGGGGTTGGGGGAAAGGCTCAGCTAGCTCAGAGCAGGTCTAAGCACGTTATGTGTTGGTGGTGGGGGACTGCATTAATTCGTAAACCCACTCTAAGTGGGTCATTGCCCATGAGAGGCTGATATTTATTAAAAGATGCCCGCTTGAAGCAGGTCTCTGTGCTTTTGGGGCAGAGTGACTGTCACTCATAATGAGCCATTACAACCCTGGATAGAGTAAGCATAACACTGCAGACCCTACAAATGTGCACATTGTTCATTTTACTTTGTTGGAATTGATCAAGTATTAAACCACCTTTTCTTCTGTCCTCTCATACCAAATGCATAACTCCCAACTCTCTCTTCTCTCTCATCCTTGTCACACATTATTTGCTACTAATATCATGTGTGTGCAACTTTGATATAAAACAGGTATCACATTAAGTTTCAGGCTTTAGTTACGAGGGAAGAGCAAGTACTCTGTAACATGTTATAGTGATCAGAATCGAGGACCCTTCCTTCTCCGGCCCTGACAGCTTCTCCTGTCCCCAGGCTAACATTTGTTTCAGTGCCTGTTTCTTGTAAACAGACACTCATCAATTAACTATAGAACAAAATAGGTTCTCCCCAGCTCTCTATAGCATGTGTCGCTAATCCACTCCACAGCAGTAAAGGAAATAGATTAGGCTCTGCCGTGCAAAGTTATTTGATCAGTCATCAACAGCAGAGAGTGATTTGCTTTTCTGATATTCTGGCAGATTTGTGTTGATGTCTGAAAACCAGCAGTGAAAACTAAACTAAGATCAATCTTTTGTTGCACATTTATTTCAGGTAATAATGTATTTTTGTTAACAAAAAGGCACTTTTCGTGGCAAATTTACATCACTTGTCTGTACCTCCCAGCTTATCGTACAGGCTTTGTGACTGACTCCTATGATGATAAAGCCCTGCTGTACTCTATACATTTTTGTAACAACATAACATGGTTGTACAACAAAAAGAGCTGTTGAAGAAAAATAATAATTTACACAGGTGCTTTTTAAACTCTTCTGATTTAGCCATTCATTCCTACAGCCGTTTGCTCCACAGGTCCAAAGTGACATCCCTCCGTCAACATGATTATACTGTTTCTCCTCCTTAGCTCTAGCTACAGCTGCAGCACATCTGGATGTTTCACGATAGCGACACCAAGGATTCACTTATAGAAATTTGGGATTTGGTTTTACAACAAATTGACTGGGTTTTTTGCAAGTCATTTTTTTTTGTTATAATGTCTCTTTATGCTCCCAGTCCAGTTAGTCAGCCCTGTCTCCATTCGCCTCAACTGGCCACTGCCTCACCCCGGAACTACCTCAGTCACCTTTCTCCACTGAATATCCCCTCATGGCAGGGCTGGAGTGAGGAGGGCTGTCCTCCACCTAATACACATATCCAGAGTGATCTGAGACTCGGTTCTGGGTGACAGTGCAGACCCAGACTGATCGGGCAAGGCTTCACTAACCCCTCTGACTTCTTTGCCACTTTTCACCCCACCCTTGCTGTAAGGCATCCAGTGTGTGCATGGAGGTAGTCATGCAGAACGTTCCTTAACCTCCTGCCTTTGTGCCACTTATGATGCACTACCACCAGGCCTCCACCTGGTGGCATTTGTAGGCCAGGCTGACATGACTCCCCTGGGAAAGGAAAGCAGTCCATTGGATGCTCCTCTCCTGCCTCAGCCAACGATCGCCAACCTAAACTCATTCTCGAACTTGGGCGCCAATGTGGGAAAAGGTAATGCCTGTACGCAGTGCCTCATCTGTCATTGCCACCGGGCCTGCTTTTGCCAGTACATTTTGTGGAAAAGAGCTGTTTGCACAAGGCACACAATGTATTTATTTTGTTTTGTATGTTGCATGCTGTGAACTCTGTTTAAGAGGTAAGGAGACAACACTGATTTTCACACTTCTGCTTAGATGGTAGATAGGAAAGAATAGGTGAAGATGTTATACTGTACAATATGCTGGCTGCATGTAAGGCTCATTGAGGAGGATTGTAAGACATGTAAGAGTGGGAAGCTTAAGCTGTGTGTTGTGTAATTTAATACCGGTGGCTTGGATGTCTTTTCATCCAGGACCATGGATCATGGGGAGAGGGTGTAGAGAGTACTGTAACCTAAACACTGCTATCTGTCTGACTCCTTTTATATGCCAACCTGCATCCTGGCAGCTGTCATTGTGAACCAACAGCAATTTGCTTCCTGAATCATACTGCTGTGATAAGCCAGACTAAAATCAAATTACAGTACATTAATCATAAAACTGGGGGAAGGGGGCACATGTCATCTCAGTACACTGGGTGGTTGGGGGATTGCATTAATTTGTAAGCCTACTCTGAGCAGTTCCTTGCCCATGGCTGTTTTTCATAATTTATCCTTTCCCACAGGGTCTGAGTCCCAGATATTCACGCTCGGAGTGGATCTGAATGCTTTGGGCTGGGGTCACTTGGAGTGGGTCATTACAGTCATAGATGAGCTTCTAAAAGCTACTGTAAAAATACCCAGGTCACAGCACATAACGGCCTTTTGGGAATGGTATATTTTTAGCTTAGTTGTAGTGGGTCTCAGTGTGTGGGTGTATGTATGAGAGGATCTGGGGTTTGAGGTCAAACTGGGACATGAAGAATCAATTATGTAGGGGGCTATAATCCTTTATTATTAACAAGCTCGCTCTGAGTGAGTCGAAGCCCAGGACTGGCTGTCATGATTTTTAAATGACCTACTCACAATTGGGTCTGAACCCCTTAGGAGCTGCTACTTATTTAAAGATTCCCCACTCAGACCATGCCTTAAAGGAAAACTGTATAACTAAGGGGGCTCCGGCCCCGAATGGGTTACCCTCCGGTTTAGCTTTCTAAACAAAAAGTGTCATTTTTCTTGCGCCGCAACTGAGTGTATTTTACTTGCAAAAAGTCCGTGACCCGGAAGTATAGTGGATGCCAGGGGGCTCCATTAATTGTAATTGTGTGGCTCCACAGCGCTTGCTTCAATACGAAACGCATTGAAGTGAGCAGTGCAGTGCCGCACCATTACAGTTAATGGAGCCCCCCAGTGTCTGCCATACTTCCGGGTCACAGACTTTATGAAAGTAAAATACACTCAGTTGTGGCACAAGAAAAATGTCTCTTTTTGTGTAGAAAGCTAAAGCGGAGGGTAAGCCTTTTGGGGACGGGAGCCCTCTAATTTACACAGTTTTCCTTTAAGGATTGTGGGGGAATTGCTTAACTTGAAGCAGCTCTCAGAACATTCAGGGGGTTGCATTAATTTGTAAGCCCAATCTTAGGGAGTCCACTCCCACGATGGGCTTTCATATAAGTTTATGGATCTGGTTGAAGGGCCTTTTATGGATGCAAGAGTGTCGCCTCACATGTTCTTAGGATAAGAGGACTACAAACTGATGGTAAGTGGTTCAGTGGCACTAAGGATGCAAGAAACGACACTCATATCCATAAGAGGCCCTCCAAACAGACACATATAATTATTATAGATGGTTAACTTTTTAAAATAAAAAAAATCCTTTTTTCATTTAAAATGCTAATGGTGTAAGCAGTCAGCGAGAAGCTCGTTACAGTTACACAGCACTTGAGATATTCTTATGGTAATAAAAGTACCTCACACACAGCCAAAGGAAGTACTGTGATTGGTCATGGATGCTACCATGATCTATAATAACTTTTAAAAGTTCCTGCCCTGTTTAAAGTGTTGCTTCAAGCAGCGTGTCTGGGCGGACATAAGAAAAATGCAAATAGAGAAAAAATTAAAACCGCTGAAATTTGTTTAATTTTGTTAAGGGGGGAGGTACCAGATTTGCAGAGATATGTTGAATTTGCACTCAGAGTAAACCAAGAAAGTTACAAGATGGTCTGCAATAAACAAGTTTCCTTTGCAAGGACTGTGAAACATTTATAAACACTGTGACATACAAAAGAGATCGTAAGTTGATGAACGGGAATTTATGAAGCCACTGTTTACTGCGATTAAATTATTTGCATCACTCTGTACAGGGAGGAAGGATTTTGACAATCTGTCCCTGATTTTTAAGACCTGTGCAACGGGGAGATCTGGCTGCTTTTGAGGATTGACCTTTTCTTAAATCTGTTGCAACAGTTCTTCTGTTTCTTAGCCTAATCTATTCTTTACAATTTCTAGTCCATAATGTTGGTCACCTATGTGCAACTCTCCCCTTTCTTGACTATGCCATAATGTCCCCTTTAATTTTCCTTTTCCCTCTCAGGTCCTCTTACAGGGAGGTTATTGTGGTGACCTCCAAGCTGATGTTAAACAGGCTGTGTTCCTCATTGTTGGATTTAGTATGCATTAGCACAATGTCATAAAATACCTTGATGTATATGCTTTATGTGGATGAAACCTGTAAATGTTGAAGATACCATGGCACTAGGTGTTTTTGGTAAAGGTAAAAAAAATACTAGGGGACTGTATTGTAAAAAATAAATTACCTGGGTAGAGATATTAGAAAACCCCCTACTGTGTTATTTAAAAGGCATGTAAATTACATACTGTTTGTGAGGCCCTTTGGCACCATGCATTCCTGCTTTAAGCTGAATCAGCCTAAAATGTCATGGTGATTTGCATATAAATCCCATGATGCTCTGCATCATGGGGGTATGTATAATGTGTTTCTTTGAAACTTGGCTATATTACCAATGACCTTTGGGGTAACCCTTGCTTTAGTGCTTCTCCACTGAGGTTCCTTGTCTTTAGCTTGTTTGGGGGGTGTTCTTTTTTGAGCTCCCCATCACTTAAACACAGAAGATCAACATAGGGAATGAAATAATTTTCACTAAAGAGAAAGATCTGTAAATCAGTGGGCCAGTAGGTTGCTAAGTGCAGAAGAAGGACATGCATAGTCTGTTGCCGCAAACTAATGTATTGAAGAAGGGATATGCCATTACTTAAGGTTATCCCTTTTGTTTTAAATAAACATCACACAGAAATTATGTGTCAAACCTGAAGTTCTGTGTCTGGTCCATTTGTTATCCCACAACCCCTCCACAACCTGTCCCTGATTTGCAGACAGAAGGTTGAGTGGTTATGGTGAAGTGTAGCTTCCAGATTCCCAATGATATTGCCTGCTCAATATATTGCTATAAATTGAAGGGGTCCCAGGATCTTTCTGTCTCCCACAACATTTGTCATCCTCTAAGTCCAGGGAAAGACATAGGTGTGCTAGCATATGAAGCCCAAGCCTAGTTCTGTATCTAAAATACTGAGACATGATGTGCCAGCCACTATAGTGAACAAGCCCTACATATATCACTACACAAACATTGAGTACTAGCTAACATAACCGAATCACCTCTGGATTCTCAGTGGGGCATGCACCCTGCACACACCAAACTAAAAAAAAAAGTCTGGGTCTCGACAATAAATCTCTAAACCACTATCAAATTAAGTGAAAGTGATTTACTTAGGCTGAAAACAAAAACAGTAGCCAGTTAGGATGAGTTCCAGTTCCTGGGAATCAAACAGGAACCAGGGAGACCCCAATTAATGAAAAAGCCCTAGCTAACATAGAGTAATCGAAAACTAACCAAAAGTACACTTTTTAAATAAATTACAAATAAACAAAACTGCCTGGGGATCCAGCCATTACTGGAGTTCAGTATGTGGTGATTATGCTCTTCAGATGGAGAAACAGATCTGAGCAACAGTCAGAGTCAAGCACAGATGCACAGTTTAAACCTACACAGGTTCTATCTCGGAGGCATCATTCTCAGCCGAGATAACTGTATAAAGTGTAAACATTAAGTGAGGGATTCCTAGGGTTGGGAATGAGCTGCTAGTGCTCACAACAGGTGACTGCTCCTGCAGAACCCTCTGACATATTCTGACCTCCCCATGCAAATAAACCCGTGGCACAGGCAAGGCACTCTGGGTCATTTGCATCTCAGTATGGCATCATTACAGGCCTAGGAGCAAACAGACATGCCCTGGATATAGCTCCATCCCTCTCCACCAGAGTGTTGTGCTAATGCTGTTAACACACATCCCTAGTAGTTTAGTGGCCCTCCCTTACCCAATCACTGATGTGATAGCATTAAAACCTAGTCCCGGTAGACTAATGTCCCCCCCGATCACTGATCTGATGCTGTTGACACACATCCCTGGTAATCCAGTGCCCCCCACCTTGATCTACATGCCAGCTTACCACTTACCCAGCACCACCCCCAGCACAGCACCAAGGTGGCAGCTGGCACTTACCCACCACTCATCACCACTACCGGTTGCTGTCTTCTGCACAGAGCCTCCACTACAGTGAATAGGTCCAAATAAAGGCAGACCGCACAGGGGTGCAGACTTAGAAATCATTCTGCTGGCCCATCTGTGCAGTGGTACCACTACAACTCATGATGCCAGTGACCCGGGTTTGGAAGCTAGCCCAGGTTGTCAGGGCCAGTCGGGGGGAGGAGGATCGAGCATCCCAGAGGATGATCTCTTCCTTCAAGGAGGGAAGACTGTGTGGTCCGCTATGAAACTGCTACCTGTGTAGCCACAGGTGGCTGTTCAGCGGAGTCACGATGGGTGGGCAGAGCACCTCCTAACCAAGATGTCTGCATGAATGTGTGTACACATCTGCTTGGTTATGGCTCATGAGGTGCTCAGGGATGATGACATATTGGGAAGAAAAGCCTCCCTGACCTGAATCAGCATGACACCACCTCTCTCACCACAGGCCCCACACTGCTCACTGGGCTCCCAACCACAACCCAGCTGTTACTCCTCCCATTCTTGGGGAACCCAGGGTGGGCAAAGGGCAAACCACGGAGCATTGATCTGGTCAGAAGGTAAGTCCCAGGACAAAAGGTGGTGGGTTTACCAGTTTGCTATTCACATCTATGAAACTGTATGGCAGAAGGGCACTAAACCAGGGAAGGGGGTATGTTAGATACCAAACCCACCATGGACAGTTAAATGGAGCCCCAATCATGCTCCCAAAATATGACTTACTGTGGATGCATCCATGGGGGGGGGATGCTCCTAGATTTGGTTGCATTCTGTTTTGCAGCCTTATAGATATGGCTAGTACACTGGTGTACTGGAATAATTTCTAAGTCCACACACATGCATTGCAGGTCTGTATTCAGATTTAGTCACTGTCACGGAGGCTGTGTGTAGCAGATGGCTTCCTGCAGTGGCGACGAAATGGGGAGGCCTGTTTGGGGCTGGAATCACTTTTAGTAATGTGGCTGGGGGCATTTTAGAATTATAGCAGGTTCGACTCCAGCAGAGTAAGTTCTACTGCTACTTTCAAGTAATACATTACTATCTCTCATTTCCAGTTGAGGCTTGTGCCCCAAACTTGTACCCAGCAGTACTCAAATACACAATATCCTTTCTGAAGTCATGGGCAACTGTCCATATTATATTCTAGCTCTGTCAAATCCTGTTAGCCTTGAGGGTGAACAGTATCTGTAACACTGTACATAAATGGGTGCAACAGCTGGACTCCCTTATTAGCGAGGAGGACTGGTCAGTGGCATGTCAGGCTACATTCTGAGCGACCAGTTCACACTTGTGGAGAGAATATGTGTGGAAACAATTAATCCGATTCTTTCACACTCCTGTAATCATGCCACATTACCTACCACAAAGAAGTACCTCCTGCTGCAGGCAATGCAGGGGAGGCCAGAGGCATACACAAATATGTAGAGCTGCCTGAAGCTGCACCAGTTCGTGACCGCATTTGAGTTGGATTCACAGGATGGTTAAACAAAACCTGTCATGTTAACTTTGGAGTTTTCTTTCCTCCATCAGTACCAGGGGCTTCCAAGACCCCACTATGAGATACCTACTGCACATTCTGCTCATGGCAGTCAAGAAAGTGACTACCAAGCTATAGCTAAACCCACAGGTTCCAGACCTATACACCTGGAGTGGTACTGTGAGTCAGATCTAGAAGATGGAAAAAAATCACCTTCTCCTTAAATGACCTTTCTGAGGCCTTTAATTCCAGAGTTTAGTGGAATAGTGACAGATAGCTAGACACTTGTCATGTAATTCACATAGATTCTCAGACAGAACAGGGTTTCTGAACAAGAATGCTTATAATGTTTTATTTTGGAACATATCAGGAATGAAAGACAAACTCCTTTACCTGGACTTTATAGAGTACATAAACGGCTATGTTGTATATGTTTACAGGAAACCTGGATTAATAATGAGATAAATGTGAATGGTTATATAACTTTTAGCAAATGTGCAAAGAATACAAAAATATATGGAAGATTGTCTGGTGGCCCATTAGTAATATTGGGGAACATCAAAGAGGGAATTAATACCTAGGAAGCAATTGTTGATGGTGATTCTATTTTGAGAATTAGAAGACCTGATAACAGATTTGAAACAATAATATTAAATGTGTAGATAGCTCCTGATAATTCAGATTATAGCAGTTCAAATGTACTTTTGCACTTAGAACATTTACTTGAAGAATACACGAGTAACAATCCAGGTTGTGGTTTTATCGTCATGGGAGATTGTAACACCAGGGTTGGGCAGCACCTGAAGCCTTCAAAAGAATTGGCAGAAATTATCAAAGAAAAACAGACTGATCATATCTCATATGTAAGAAGTATACATGACAAAAAAAGTGATGAAAGAGGTCAACAATTGTGTAGTGTAGTACACTAAAAAATAGGAACTTACTATTGTTAAATTGGAGTTTACCAGATGACACTGAAGGTAAATACACATTTATTGGTGCTTCCTTAATAGATAGTTTGGGGCTTTTCTGATATGATTCCTTACTGTAAGAACATACAGTATGAATAGGGAACAAGGCTGAACGTGAACACTGTCTTGTGGTAGTAAACATAGATTTATGGACCAAAACAAAGGGGGAAATAAAAAAAAGGACAGATAAGTTAATCAGGAAGAGAGAATGTATAGAGTGGGAATTAATAAACAATAAACTCTTTAGAGAAAAACTAGATGACCTGGGGATATCTAACAAGTATTAAATATTGCAAACACAAAGGAACATGATTAGAGGTGGGCGAAGTCCATAAACTTCGCTACACAAAGTATTTCGCGTAGAACCCGAATTTCATGAAATACTCAGCAAAGCAAAGTGAATAACTGTTCTTCTCAAAGTAATGTGACATTACCATTGTTCTCTATGGACTTCACATTACTTCACCTTTTGAGGGCTCTTTAAGGTGAATTTTGCAGTGATTCATGGGATGTAAGGTCACATGGGCTCTATATTGTATTTCACAGCCTCAGTTCAGCGTAGTGTGTGTAGTGGAAAGTTGGAGATAGTTTGTTCTCAGAGCTCTGAGAATCAAACCATCAAAAAACCTTTAAAAAGTATTTTTGCAACAAAATTTTGTGTCAAAATTTAGCACATCAATTGTAGTAAACCCTTGTATGTCATTGAGAGTTTATTGATTTTGTGTGAATATTTAATGTTAATTTAGTACATTCAGTCTCTGTACTGACAGACACTATAGAAGTGTGCTTCGGGGGAGGGGCAGATCTGTGGTATAAAAGGGAGATTCACAGTGAGAAAGGCAGTCTTTCCAACTGTTGTTGGCTAGTGTTTTAGTATTTGTGCATTCAGGTACACACAGTAATACTTCTAGTAAGTTTTTATCAGTTTTTGTTGTTTGCTGTGCTGCTGTGCATTTTTTCAGTCTGTTTAAAACACTGTGTTGTAGTTTACTGAACTGTCAAAGTTTCTGTGCATTACCTTTAGTCTGTGTGCGTGCCATCAAGTCAGATGTATTTTATTGCACCACCGCAATAGCAGTACTCTTAATTTCTTAGCCCACCTGCAGTATTTTTTCCTGCTTCTAACTAGCTACTTCTGTAACTCCCACCCCCCACCCTGCAAAATAAGGTAGCCCATCTGCAGTATTTTTTCCTGCTTCTAGCTAGCTACTTCTGTAACTCCCAACCCCCCTACACTGCAAAATAAGGTATTGTTGTTCCACTTTTGGATTTCTGAAAACTGCTTAAGGTCTTATTGTGCCTGTGAGGCTATATCTTTTTAGTGCTCAGTCTCCATCTGGAAGTCACTGTTGTTTTTGGCTTCCTGTCCACCAAAAACTGAATAAATATAAAGTTACTGCTAATTGTCTGTGTTCAGTCTGTTGAAACTGTTGTCACTGTACCACTATATTTTGTGTTTCCCCATAGTACCATGAATACTGTTTAACTCTCATTTCACAAACAGCCACGCTACTCCCCTGCCACCACCTCCACACGCACTTCACCAACCCACCTTGCCCCCCAGGTAGTGACACCCCCCAGCTCAGTCTTTCTCTTTCCTACAGGTTACCCCAGAAGAGGTATATAATGCACTGGTTGCCCTTAATCCAAGTAAAGGTAAATGGCCCACTGGGCTGGAATTCAAAATGCTCCACCTTTCAGCCCCAGCCATAGCCAAATCCCTGGCCTCCCTTTTCAACCTCTCCTTCTGCCGTGCTGAAATCCCTTCTGAATGGAAACATGCCACCATAATTCCACTTCCTAAGGGTGGGGATCCCTCAAACCCAAACAACTACCGGACCATCTCCCCTCCTACCAATCTTTGCAAAATTACAGGAATGCCTGGTACTCTCTTGCCTATCTCCCTTTTTGGACTCATCCTTTTTTTTCTGCCCCTACCAGTCTGGCTTTAGGAAATCCCACTCCATCACTACCTCCCTTCTCAGGCTGACAGACTCTATCCTTACTGGGATGGATGCTGGCCACATCACAGCAGCCATCTTCATCGATCTGGCCAAGGCATTCAACACAGTCACCCACTCCCTACTCCTAGCCAAACTCACCAATGCTGGTCTATCCAGTAGGGCCACCTCCTGGTTCCAATCATGCCTTGCTGACAGGTCCCAATCCATCTGTATCAGTTCCTCCACTTCGGCACCTCTCCCGGTCACCTCAGGCATACCACAAGGTTCTGTCCTAGGCCCACTCCTGTTCTCTGTCTTCCTGAACGACTTGCCCTCTGCTTGCCCACACACCTCAATCCTTATGTATGTGGATGACACTGTGCTCTATTCATCCGGCCCCTCATCCTCAGAGGTCACAACCTGACTGCAGCAAGATTTTATCTCAGTCCAGCAATGGCTCTGCTTAAATCATCTACTTCTCAATGCCAAGAAAATGGTCTCTCTAACCTTTGGCACTAGGCAGAGACTTTCCAGGCTCCCCTCTCCAATCACATTCCACACCCTGGAAGGAACACCACTGGAAGCCTGTACCTCCTTCAGATACCTCGGAGTATGGCTGGACCAGCACCTAAACTTTTCCGCACACATCAACTCCTTACTCAAGAAGCTACACCCCAGGCTTGGCGTACTTTACTGGAATCATGACTGCATCCCTGCTTCTGCTCAGAGGGCCATTGTGCAGAAAATGATTCTCCCCGTCTTCGACTATGGGGATGTAGTCTACAGTGCCGGCCCTAAGTCAACCTTAGTCAGGCTGGACCCTCTTTTCCATGCCTTCTGCCACTTTGTACTGAACCGTCCCTATTCCAGACATCTTTGTGCCCTTTACCAATCTATGAACCTCCCCTCTCTACATAATTGCAGACAATCCCACTGCTCAAAAATCCCTGCCTAGTTTTGGTCCCAGCATCTCCCATCCTACCTCACTGCTACTCTGGCAAATCCCTGCAGCCTAGCTTACTCCCTCTGGAACTTGGACTCTCGTTCCCTCTCTGTCCCACATAGGTCCACTACTGCCGGTCAGTCTGCATTCAGCTACTGCATACCAACATTGTGGAACTCCCTCCCAGCAAACATTTGTCACTTCTCCTCCCCTCGGCACCTGAACTCCTTGCTCCAAGCTCACTTTGCCCCTACCTGCACATGTGACTAAGCAGATCTGCTCTCTGTGTGAAATTACAGTATTTTGTCTGCACTTAGTACTGCAACTAATCTATGACTGTAATTACTGTTCTCCCATCTCACATTGTCTGCACTATGCTGTCAAGCTATTGTATATTCTGCTGTTTTTCTGACCTCTATACCTAGACACTGAGACCAAATGTTAGAGAATTCACACTATTTCTTTTCACCTGTATATATGCTGTTCAACTATTGTCTGTGTTCCACCTCCCCCAGCACACATCTGGAATCGAGCATTTAGCATGCTTAGTATGCCTTCCTGGTTAAACGCTTGAATAAATAAATAAATAAATAAATAAATACTGTCTCTCACTGCATATTATAGCATTTAACCAAAAGAAAAAGATGTAATAAAGAAACTTACCTATTGCAGTATTTTTAGAATTGTACTGTCTTGAGAATTCTCTTGAATTTGTTAGCAACCCGCAAAATTAGAAAAATCCCTTTTTGCAATAAACATGTTTCTTCTCTTTGTGACTCTGTGTAATCTAAAAAAATGCACACAAAGACACGGTTAGGAAAAGGTGTTTCTGACTGTGGTGCATAATCCACGTACATCAGTGGGGTATAAGCTTTGGCTCTGTGGGCAGGGCATTCCATCATATTATGTGGAATAAATAAAAAAAGAAAAAATCATTGAAGGGGGGAAAAAAGTATTGTGTCAGAGAGGATTAGGCCAGGCATGGTCCCTGAATTTGTATGGGTAACAGCAGTGCCTGAAGCATCACCCTAAGTGTCAGTGGTGTGTGAAATAAATTCTGTGTGTGTGTGTCTGAAATAAAATCTGCCAGCCAGTCATCAAGTAACATGCAAGTAGCCATGTAGGTAAAAATTGTGAATTAATACAGGAGGTTTACTACAGGCATGAAGAGGATGACTTTGAATGCTCCAGTAGCTGTCAGAGTACCAGTGGTGGTGCTCTGAGAAGTGCTGCCAGTGCCAAATTCATGACTCAAGTTACACTCACGTCATGGGGAATCACATTCTTCACATCTATATTTAATCCAGTAGACATAATCACAGCACAAACATTGTACCATTTGTAGTGTTATATGCATTTCTCTGAGTCAAGCAGTTGAGGGAAGTGCGGCCATAGGTATTTAAAATTTTCAATGGGTTTGTGGAATATCAGTTTCATCCAGTTTCTGGTGCTCTGAGAAGCACTACCAGTGCCAAGTTCATGACTCATGTCACGTCACGACTCATGAGAAGAATCATGTTTTTCATCTTCACGATCATGAATCACACCACTTCAACTTCTTTCATGCAACCCTGTTTTTTTTTTTTATCTCTGGTTTCATAATGAATCAGGACACCCAGTTATCATTTCATGTCACTCATGAGCCTTGGTCCAGTATGATGCTTCTATTAGTGTTCACGTTCTGTAGGATGCCCTACTAGCAGAAGGACTTGAATCTTTGTCCTCACAAAAAGCTGTCTCTATTTATTCATAGGATCATAGGTTCATAGGTTCATAGGTTCATAGAAAAATACGAACTCAGGAGGCAAAAAGATGCCCTTATTGAGCTCGCCACCAAACTTGGTGGATAAATCCTATAACAAATATACTGTTTTATTACTACCATTTAGTTATCTAAAAGTTTTTTGAAAACGTCAATGTTATAACTCTCTACCACTTCCCTTGGTAAAGCATTCCACTATAGTACCACTCTTTGTGAAAACCATTTTGCCCTTTTATGTGTTTTAGAATTTCCTCCTCTTAATTTATAACTGTGTGATCTAGTATGTGTATCAGAATTATTTCTTATTAACCCAATAGTGTCTAATAGATATTGATCCTTAATTGACTTATAAATTGTACATAAGTCACCTCTAAGTTGCCTGTAATGTAGGGAATAAAGGTCTAACTGTTGAAGTCTTGATTTATATTGATAGGATCTCAAACCTTTTCCTTTGAACCCTCTCCATTAATTTTTTACTTTTTTGTGTAGTTGGTCCACAAAAGGATGAACAATACTCCAGTTGTGTCCTTACCAAACTTGTATAAAGTGGAAGTATTACTTTTTGATTTCTACTCTTTATATGTTTGAGAATAGACCCCACAATTTTATGACACTTTTTAACTTTATCCAAAGTGTGATTTTTGAAGGATAAGTTATTGTCAACAACGACCCCCAAATCCTTTTCCGTTGTAGTTTCTATTAACAGGTCATTATTCATTTTATAATTGAAGTTTTGATTATTGTATCCAAAGTGCATAACCTTACACTTTGTTTCATTAAAACTCATCTTGTTTTTAATTGCCCAGGTACAGATATCATTTAATTCATCCTGAAACTGGATTGCATCTTGTTTGTTATTAACAATGCAGCCAAGCTTACAATCATCTGCATACTTGGCCATCCACACCTTTTTTGTTGGTTGCATTGTAGATATTAATAGATTGAACAAAACAGGACCCAGTACTGATCTCTGGGGGACTCCACTACCCACCTTAGCCCATGGAGATAGATGTCCTCTGACAGCAACTCTTTGATATCTGTTTTGAAGCCATGATTTTACCCAATTAATTATGTTTGAGTGAAAGCCTGATGTTACCATATAGTCTATTATAACTTGATGTGAGACCTTTTCAAAGGCCTTAGAAAAATCTAATAGGACTACATCCACAGGCAACCCTAGGTCAAGAGATGCACTCACATTTTCATAAAAATTTAATAAGTTTGTCATACACGATCTACCCTGGGTAAACTCATGTTGACTTATATCCTGTAAATTTGAGTAAGAAATATGTGCTTCAATTCTGGTTAATAGGGCTCTTTCAAATAATTTACCAATTACTGATGTAAGACTTATCGGTCTATAATTGGATACCAATTGTTTATTGCCAGATTTATGAACAGGAATAACTATAGCTCTGTTCCATATTTGTATTGTTTCACCTTGATTTAGAGTTGCATTAAACAGCATGGTCAAAGGTCCACTAATGGAATTAGCAATTTCTTTCAAGAATTTAGGATGAATATTATCTGGTCCTGGTGAAGACTGTATTTTTAATTTTTGAAGTAAGGTTCTAACCTCGGACACAGTTATTGGGGGTAAAGTTCTGTTATTATCCTGCTTTGAGGCTATTGGTGATGTATCATCAGTATCAAATATACTAGCAAAGTAGTTGTTAAATTCTGTTGCCATTTCAGTTTCATCATTTATAGGGCCTTTATCATTTATTAGTAGTCCAACTGTTGAACAGTTTTTTCTAAGATACTTTTGCTCAGTATTTACTGAAGAGAAGGTAGGGCAGGGCCCACAGCTCAGCATCATGGACACAGGGGGAAGGGAGGTGAGCACTACTCCCTTCACAAAAGAAAGGGTCCTACAAGAGCTTGCTAAGCTCAGGGTGGATAAGGCAATGGGACCTGATGGCATACATCCCAGGGTACTTAAGAGCTAAAGGAGGAACTAGCAGAGCCTTTAGCAGAATTGTTTAGTGAGTCTCTGAGCACAGGAGAGGTCCCAGAAGACTGGAGAAAGGCTTTGCTGATCCCACTCCACAAGAGTGGTAGCAGGAGGAGGCGGGAACTACAGACCCGGTCAGTCTTACCTCAGTAGTGGGCAAGATTATGGAGGCACTCCTTAAGGAAAGGATAGTGCAACACCTGGAATCCATAGGGGCACAGGATCCAAGACAGCATGGGTTTACAAAGGAAGGTCCTGCAAACTAATCTCATAGATTTCTTTGACTGGGTAACCAGAGTGGTGGACCAAGGGAGCAGTTGATGTCGCCTACCTTGACTTGCAGCAAAGCTTTTGACACTGTTCCACATAGAAGATTGATAAATAAGCTAGGTAGGCTCGGGTGGGTCAGAAGTTGGTCAACTGGGTGGCAAACTGGTTGACTGGCAGAAAACAGAGAGTGGTGGTAAATGGTATACAGTCAGAAGAGATGCAAGTCACAAGTGGGTACCTCAGGGATCAGTCCTGGGGCCAGTCCTATTCAACATCTTCATTAGTGACCCGTGGATGGACTAGAGGGTAAGGCTTGTCTGTTTGCAGATGACACCAAGATCTGCAACAGAGTAGATGATCCAGATGGGTGGGCAGAATGAGAAGAGATCTGGATAAACTAGCAGAATGGTCAGAAGAGTGGCAACTGGGATTTAATGCAAGAAGTGCAAAATCATGCACATAGGGAAGAGAAACCCTGAAGCCACTTATAGGCTGGGAGGGAGTTCTAGCAGTCACAAAGGAAGAAAGAGACTTGGGCATCATCATCACTGATGACCTAAAATCATCCAAGCAGACCTCTAAAGCAGTAGGTAAGGCTAGAATGTTAGGGTGTATTAGTAGGGTATCACAAGTCGTAAGAGGGAGGTAATCCCTCTGTACAAGACATTGGTTAGGCCCCATCTGGAGTATCGTGCGAGTATTGGAGGCCACACCTTCACAAGGACATTAACCAAATTTGAGGCAGTCCAGAGAAGGGCAACTCAAAATGGTGCAGGGACTGCATCAGAAGACATATGAGGACAGATTAACTGACTTCAATATGTATACCCTTGAGCAAAGGAGGGAGAGAGGTGATATGATCGAGACATTTAAACACCTTAAGGGCATAAACAAGGTGAAAGAGTCTAACATGTTTAAATATAAGAAAAATAGCAGGACAAGAGGACACAGCATGAGATTAGAGGGAGGGGCCGATTAAGGGGAATGTGAGGAAATTTTTTCACAGAAAGGGTGGTAGATGCATGGAATGGCTTACCACAAGAAGTGGTGGCTATGAATACAGTGCAGGGCTTCAAACAGGCATGGGATAGGCATAAGGGAGCAATAAAAATGACTATGAATAGATAGGTCACTGACAGAGCAAAGGCCGATGGCACATTTATAAGGTAGAAAAAGAAATGGGCAGACTGGATGGGCCTTGCGGTCCTTATCTGCCGTCAACTTCTATGTTTCTATGTTTCTAAGAGAGCCAACATAGTTATAAAATGGTTTATAGTTATCCTTATTTTTAGATGCCAGTTTTACTTCAAAATTAATCTTTGCTTTCCTAATATTTTTTTTAACTGTTTTTGTTTTTTCACTTATATAGGTTCCAGGTAATAGGAGTAAGATTTTTTTTTATATTTCTTATAATAGGTTTTTTTATATAGCCTTATTTATACTATTATTCCACCAAGGGGGAATTCTACTTTCATTGTGATATTTAGGTCTGTTTGGTACCCATGCAGTCAAACAGTGATTGATTTTATTGTTTATAATTTCCCAAATATGGCCTCCTTCCAGATCTTTTACATTATTTTCCCAATCCCAATTATCAAGGTATCTCAGTATCTCACTATAATTAGCTTTATTAAAGTCCTTTATAATGGTCACACTATTTTTAATGGTATTGCTTAGATTAAATTTGACTGATACCATATTATGGTCACTATCTCCAAGTGGGGTTTTGATGATTGGAGTAGACATTCTATTCTCTACATTAGTTAGTATGATATTGAGTATATAGTTCTGTCTAGTACCATTGGTCACCATTTGAGTTAAGTTTTGTTCAATAGTAAACTCAATAAATGCTTTTTCTACTTGTCCATATCCTTCCAGGTTAGTCCAATTTATTTTGGGGAAATTAAAATCTCCCATTAATATGTAATTATGTAATGTTTCTACCTTTTTTAAGGTAGCAAGTAATTCAGAATCTTCCTCCAGAGTTAAACTAGGAGGTCGATAGCACAAAGCGATCACTAAAGGTTCGTTTTGTAGATTTAATTGAACCCAGATGACTTCATTTTTATCTCCTTCTACCTCAATAGGGGTTATGCTATAAGCTTTATAGTTGTTTGAAATATACAAAGCAACTCCCCCTCCTTTACGTTTACTTCTATCTTTATAAAACTTATTATAGCCCTGAATTTCAGTATTCCATTCCTGATCAGTGAACCATGTTTCAGTGATGCCGCATATTGTTACATTTTCTTTTTTAAGAATATATTCTAGTTCCTCAATTTTTTTTATGAGACTACAAGCATTAAGTAAAAGGATATTAATAGATCCAATATCTTTACTATTCTGTTTTCCTTGGGAAACTTGTTTTTTAGGGATCTTACTATCATTTTTGGCATCTCTAGCTAATTTTACAAGTGTTAAATCAATTTCAGAAGGGTATAATGCAGATTTCCCTTCCCCCCATTGAATTAGTTTAAAGTATTGGTAATAAAATCTGTAATATCTTTTCCCAGTAAGTGGTTTCCCCTTCTACTTAAATGTAGTCCATCCCATGAATAGAGTTCTTCTTGGTGAATAAATTCTTCCCAGTGAGTAATGCAAGTTATTTCCTGTCTTAAAGTCCATTTTCTCATCCATTTGTTTATGTTCCTGATCTTCAATTCATGATAATAAGATGCTTTGGGAATTGGTAGGATTTCAGAAAGTACTGGAGTACAGCCTAACTCTATAAGCTTATTTATAAGTGTGACAAAATCCTTTTTTATACTCTCTTCTGAGTCTCTAAAAATGTTGTTTGCTCCAAGATGTATAATAATAATGGGGTTTGTCCCAACATTACTAAGAATATTTTCTAACATAGAAACTATGTCCATTATTTTTGCTCCACTGAAACTTGATAAAACTATTGAGCTCTTATCAGGATTACACACCGCTCTATCAAGATATCTAATCATTGAATCACCCAAGACTACTATATCCTGATTAGACTTCTCAATAGGTTGAGATGCTGTTTGAGGAGTATTAACTTCAGTATCTATAGGACCTCTAGGGGGCTGTAGTACAAGAACTGCCGAGTCACTGGGGTCAGTTGATAAAGCATCATAACTATTGTATAGAGGGAGATGAAAAGTTTCCGCTTTTCTACCTTTTTTTGAAACTTGTGAATTTTGGACAGTAAACCAGTCCTCATTTAAATGTGAAATAAAAGCCTCTTCTATGGACCTTTTCTTTTTTGGGGAATGCGTTAAAGAAGGTGTAATAGTAACTGGTTGATTTTGTGTTTGGCTACTACCAATTTGTGTTGTGCTATTTGGAATGTCCAGTAATTTACAAGATTCAGTATTTAATACATTTTGTCCCTCAGTAAACCTAGAAGCCATTTGTTTTTGGCTAGCTTCCAAATATTCAAGTCTCTCATTAAATAAACTAATTTCTTTAAGTAAATCTATATTTTGTAAACACTTATTACAAGAAAGTGTGTCTTTCGGAATAAATTCCATAATAAGGAACATGCTACAGTTAGAGCATTTAACTCCCAAGTTACCTTCCAAAGTCATAATAGTGTCCATAATGGTCTTAGAAGTTAGATTTATTATTTTAGTAATGAGCATATACTCTCTGTCAAGATCTTAGGGCAACAGATTGAAACAATATATAGACACTTACTCTAGTAGTTACACGGTCAAATGGAATGAGTTATTTTTTTAGTTTTCAGTCCCTGCACACCCGACACACGCGAACACGCAAACACGCACTGATGTGCGTGTCTTTGTGTGCGTCTTCGCGCACGGATGCGCGGGGCCCTGCTCACAAAGGGGCTGAAATTTAAAGAGACAGACCCGGAAGTACAGTCACAAATGAGTGTTTATTGTGACTTAAAAATTAAAAGTATGCACTGTGCCAAATTAAAAGGGAGAACAATATAACCCAGGTTTAATACCACTCATGTGTGGAGTTGCTGTTTTCTACGCCTTGATCAGGTATTCCCCTAGTATCTTTCTTTCAAAGCACGTAAACACTAGTTGGAGGATATTCTTTTATGTCACCTCACAACTACTCCTCCTGCAAGATAAACTTAACAGGGCTCAAAGTGATATACAGAGTCAAGTGAGAGCAATAGTATATTTAAAAAGTTTCAACCACTGTGACAACAGCGGAGCAGTTCTCAGGTGTATGTAGAAACTCGCCCAGCTCGCAAAAGTAGCTATAATCTCAGCACAAACATTGTGCAGTTCAAGGAAGTGCAGCCGTAGGTATTTGAAGTTTTCAATGACAACTGTTTGTGGAAGCTCAATTATACCCAGTTTCTGGTGCTTTGAGAAGCATTGCCAGTGCCAAGTTCATGACTCATGTCACAAGTCATGAGATTAATTATATTCTTCATGGTCATCTTCACACTCACGAATCACACCACTTCAACTTTTTTGGGTGCAACCCTGTTTTTTTTTTTATGTTTAGTTTCCACTAGTGTACTAGAGATTAATCTGGTTTAAAATAAACTCTGGAGTCTTGAAAAAAAGGATGAAAAGCAGAAAACTCTTTCTTTTACTATTTTTGAGTAGTACACTAAGCTACACAGCTCCTGCTCTACCAAAGCAAAAGTCAAAGTGAAACTAATTTACTGACTTCTTGCCTGATTACCTCCCTGCCTGCCCATTATGTGACCTGCAGTGTATACCATTGTAACAGTGACACTGTTACAACAATGAACACATTACAGTGACACAACTGGTTCAGCAGAAAACAGGCATCTGACAATACTGGATGATCCTCTGCTGTGCTGGTGTGGCAAGGTGAATGAATGGCCAGTGCTGATTTCAGTAGCACTGAAGTACCTGATCTTCCCACCCTCCAGTGTAAGTGTGGAGAGGGTATTTAATTCTCTGGTGGCCATAGTGCATCACCGTTCATGACCATTGTACTAACTTTTCACCTAAAAATGTCAGCATGCTGACATTTATCAAAATGAATGAAGGTCACATACCAAGTAGGACAAGCACATCTATGTTTATACCCAGTCACAATGATGGTGGTGCTGAATAGGATCTACAATGCCAGTTTGACAACACTTTTGTTGACCGGCATCACAGCAACAGGATTTATATTGACTGCAAGTCATGGTAGACATAAATCCCAAATGTCTTCCAGTCCTTTTTTTTTTATCTGGGGGCTTTGACCCATGAACCCCCCATGTGGGGAGCTCTGCCCCGACCCCCATACTAAGGATTGTCAACTCCAAGTTGGAGTTGATTTGGGAAGGAGGTGCAGGGCTGGGAGACAGTGTGCCCCTGTCTCAAGCACACCAATACAGTGACCTGTAAGCAAACTGTCAATTTTGTTAACTGTGACATAGGTTGCTGTGTTAGTTTCTCTGTCGGTGGGGCATACCTGCTGAATAATGCAGCTGAAACAGACCATCCTGGTGGCAGTGTCAAATTGTGTACCACTGTGGTTTGCTTATGAATCATGGAAAAAGAATTTCCAAGTGGGTACAACTCCGGCATTGAGGATTGCGAGGTCTGCTTTCCTTTTTTTTGTTTCCCTTGTTTTCTGCAAGTGTAAAGTATTTAACAGCGGTGACATACGGGCCAGATGATGGATATAACAAAAGACAGGAACAGCTCCACGGGGTACTGATACTGAATGGGATACTGGAATGAACTTAGAATAATTTCTCTTCATCTGTTTGCAGGTGGCATTGCGGTACTGTGGACAGGTGATATGTTCCAATCTGAAGAAGGACAACAGTTTGGATACACTGATGACCTGGAAAGAAGACAAAAATATTAATGAAAATAATTTTCCAATGATGAATGCAATCCCTTCCCCTCAAACAAATACTTATCTGTCATGGCTTGACATTGTTCGTACAGCAGAAGTCAACAAGCAGACACATGTGGAACACATGTGTGGCAGCAACATGGCTTCATCATTACAGTCATGAATATGTGTGCTGTGACCTAAGAATGTAAAAGAAAAGAACAGTAGTGAGAAATGTTTATAATTCACTCACTCACAGCAGTACCCCCTCCCCAGAAAAAAATGTAATTTTGCAGTACCACATTAAATGGCGGCAAATATGTATGGCATGTGAATGTGACCGTGGCCAACATACCAGTGAAAGGAAAACATTTGATATGAATGATGATGATTCCCTGCAAAGGAACAACACAACATACTTCTTAAAAACATAAAAACAAGATTTAATACAAATTTAATGTCTCTGAAAAAAACATACAGTGACATGTGCAATAACTTACCATTGTTGATATGAATACACACACATATAGGTCAGCATGTTTCAGTCAGTGCAACAGAAGAATTTTCCAGAACATTAAATAATAGTTCAACTCATGGTCATCATCTGTACATCAGCAGTAACAGAAGAAAACAGCAGGACAGCAGCAGCTGCAGGTGCCAGCAATCCATTTTCTTACTTGGGACACTTATGCAGAGTTCTGGCTCTAGGTGCATGCTTTAAGCAGTGCATCAAGGAATACTAGTGAATTTTCTGAACAGTTTCTCATGTGATTATTCTTCATTGGGAGTTTTCATGACATTTAAACAGCAGTAGCAGCAGGCACCAGCAAACCATTTTCTCACTTGGGACACTTATGCAGAGTTCTGGCTCTAGGTGCACACTTTAAGCAATGCATCAAAAAATACTTGTGACTTTTCTGAACAGTTTTTCATGCAATTATTCTTCATTGGGATGCTAATACTGCATGCTGAATGATGTAGCAAGATAGCAGTAAAAGTATGCTACATTCACATGAGAAAGGGAATTTTTGGGGGAGATTGTAATTGTATGTGATGTTAGGGTATATTGATTGTTCTTGTGGGTGTGCTATGAAAACTTAATACAGTCAACAGTAACAAACAAGTAACATAGCATGACAGGTACAGCAGCAGTGCAATAATCAGGTGACAATTTTTACCTATACTTTTGTATTCTACTGCATTTTTGATTGATACTTATCTACTGACTTGTCTATATGATATCCTTCTTTCCACAATTCACAACTGCTGTACTCCTTTTTCTTTACATCTGAAATAATAAAGAGAGCACTCCTTTTAATCTGGCTTGCAGCCGGTTTTCATCCTTATTCACACCTGTTTTTGTACATCTGTTATTTAAAATAATTTCTATTGTGGCTAAAATGAACTAGCATGCAATCCAGCAGGCAGTGGTCCACCATGACCTTATGGAGCAGTAGGTGTTTGAAAACAGCTGGGTATACTGATGAAAATCAGCTCTGAATAATATTAAAAGGAGCACTACTTTTATTATTTCATATCTAAAAATAGGGAGTAAGTATGCTATGACCGAAGACAGACCTTGGGTGTATCAGAGCATTAATGCATGTCTAGAGATGCTGCAAAATTAAATTTTGCCAGTGAAATTGCTGCAAAACCAGCACTTTCGCTGTGTGAAACATTTCATGAAGTTCTGCCACTACATGTAATTTTTCACCGGGTGTGAAATTGTGAAATTTCATCTGCAAAATGCGAAATCTCACCTCAAAATGCACAATTTTGCCTGAATTTTGTTATTTCATGGGTGAAATTTTTCATTTTATGGGCAGAATTTTGCATTTCTCACATGCAAAATATTTTCCTAAATGCACAAATTTCACAAAATATTTTGTGGAATGAAATTTTCTAATTTTATACATCTTTATGTAAGCCCTGGGTGCATTGTGAGGCATGAGATCTTGCCCAAGTGACTTCAACTAGTCAGAAAGTGTATTAATGCCCCGATATACCCATGGGCTGGAGTGTGTTATCACACATACAATGGACTAGCTACCTCTAAAAAGTAAAAAAAAAACAAAAGCTTTTTACAATCAGCATGCCAGCTGTGGTCTACTGGGGCATTAATGAATGGTCAGCTGACACTCTCTGTCCAATGGCAAGTCATCATTTGACCTTTCATTAATGACCATTTTATAATGCAGAATCATATTAATCGTGGAAGGAAAGGTATCATACAAGTCAGTAGATAAGGGACAATTGCAAATTGAATAAAACAGTATAGGTCAAAATTGTTACCACATTATTGCCCTGCTGCTTTAACACAATACAAGAAGAAGAAGAAAAAATTAATGCAAATGAAAAATCACATATTGTTTCTGTATGTTAAAAGATTATTAAGTAGCAAAAGAAGGAAAGAGCAGGACAGGATTTTTTTATTTTTCCTTTTGTAATTTTTTTGGGTGTGTTTTTAATATTTTTTTGCGGGGGTGGGAGAAAGTGAGGAAAAATAAAGACAGAACACACAATACATGTTAAGAAAGAAAGAAAACAAAAGACTACTGGGCCTGGTTCTGACCAATTAGAATCTGGAGCATAGCAATGATTTGCAATTGCTGACCTTCCATTCAGCCCAACTGCTGGCGCATTGTGTCAACAATGTTACCTAGGTGGTCAGCCTCACTCCACAGAATGGCAAGATCACCCTGTGTGGCTGGAATTTCAGAATGGTCACAGTCGTGTGCAGCTGTGGGAGCCGCCACTTGTTCAACACTCTCCCTTCTGCTGTGCTTTGGACGCCGTGCAGTCTGATGCTGTGCTGCCACCTCTTGCACTGCACCCTCCACTGCAGGAGAGGTTACTGCTAGCTCAGCCACCTTGGTGGTGCACAGTCAGGTGTGTTATTTGCCCACCTGTTCCCAAATGGGTACCCTTGCGATCACGATGCACCATAGTGCCGCAGATCTTGCCTTTCACCAAAGTTGGGTCACCTAGCAGTGTGGTAAAAAAATGCCACACTGTCACGCTGTGTGGAGGACCAGGCACAGTCAGTGGGGGGACCCAGATGTACTAGGCTGCTTTACAGATGGGGGGGACAAGCTGCTGCTGCTGTTGTTGTTCCTGCTGATGCTGTTGTTGCTTCTTGGTCTGCTGTGAGGGGGTCAATACTAGCCACCAGTGTTGCTTGGCTGACAACACTAACATCCAAAGAAGCAGCTGCTGCTGCTGCTGCTGCTTCTGGAACTACATTTCCACTGCCAGTGGAAATAACAGTTTTAGGGAGAGAGCACGGGATGGGAACAAGTTCCCATTGTTAAAGCAAATAATTCATCTCACACCACCACACATCCTTGGGCCATGACTCCCAGCAGGTACTCACCTCTCTCCATTTAGAAACAAAAATTACTAGAAGTATTAAGAAGTAAACAAAAAGAAAAACAGAGTAACAAAATCAGATACAAAAATCAAAAAGGGCACTAGGATGAAAGAGGTTTAAAATAAAGTCAGGATGATGACAAAATAAGGATCAAAAGCACTAAACTTCTCTCAAAAATTACTACTCCTCCACACACACACAGACACACTAGACAGTCAGCTCCACACAGCTCCTCATCTAGCAAACAGAAGGTCAAAGTTTAGCCTGATTCACTACTCCCTGCATCATGTCACCTGCAGACAGTCAGTCATGTGATCTGTAGGCTACTTCTCACAAACTTCACATTCTCAAAATGTCACCTGAAGTTAACATGAAGTCCATAATGCAAAATCCATTACAGGTGAATTTTGATCTTTTAATGGAAACTTTACATAATTATAAGCAGATTAGAAGTTATGCACTTTGTGTTAACATCAGGGGCATAGTAAAACTTCACTGCTTCTCTAAACATGACAAGTGCATACAAGACCTAGATTTGTTTTTAAAAAGAATTGCCTCATTGGTCAATAAAGAAATAGGTTACTATGAAAAAAGGGATTCAAGATGGTATGATCAAGAATGTAGAATAGCTAAAAAGAAATTGAATAAATGACTAAGATAGGTCAATCAGCAACCAGAGACAGTCAACAAAAAAAAAAATAAATAAATTAAGGAAAGAATATAATGTACAGTAATTGTAAAAACAAAATGTAAAATATGCAGGAAACAAACCTGGAAGGAATTTGAAAGGGCAGTGTGGGAAAAAGACAATAAAAGGTTTTGAAGAATGGTTATGATAGGCATGGAAAATTAATCTGAAGAGCCAGAAATCCATATAGAACCAGACATCTGGGTAGAATATTTCCAAAATTAATTTTTTGATTTGAATATAGCAACCTCAGAAAAAAAACAAAAACAAAGAAGATTTGGTGCCCCATGGCAAATAAATTACTAAGGAGGAGATTAAATCATCTATTAACATTTTCCCAACGTAAGACTGCTGGTCCAGATGGAGTTCTGATTGATGTAATCATGAATAACACTGAATTATGGGTCCCATGTTTATATAAAGTTGTAATGTTTATAAATGAAACAGGACAGATACCATACTCCTGGCATGAAAATATTATTATTCCCCCATATGAAAGAGGAGACAAAAAGAAGCCAACCTGTTTTAGACCCATTAGTCTAATTGATAATACCCAAATATCTTCACAAAAATATTAAATGTGAGACTATTAAAGTGGGTTAAGAATAAGAATATAATAGATGAGGCACAAGCTGACTTTATATCAGGCCACTCTAATATTGATCAATGTTTTTCACTGGCCGACCAGATTCATAAGTGTACTAAAATCAAAAATCAAAAATTGCATTGTATTTTCATAGATTTAAAAGCTGCATTTGACAGTGTAAACAGAAATACATTATGAGGATCATTAAAAAAAATATGACATAGATGAAGCCATTCTTAATATACTGATTACATTATATACTAATAAAAAGACCAGTATTAGATATAACAATATGAGGGATAAAAGCACAAAATGTATAACAAACAGAGGTGTGAGACAGGGATGTGTACTGTCACCCTTCCTCTTCAATTTGTTTTTGAATCAAATCTTGATAAAACTGCATGATACGGAGCATCATATGCCAAGGGTGGGCTCCAGCTGCTGCCCCTACCTGACTTATGTAGTTGATGTGCTGCTTTCCAAAAATTTCCTGGGCATTAAAAGAAGCTTTTCCAAACTAAAACAAGCATTTGTCAATGCCGAATGTTGTCTTGTTGGCATTGGCATTGGTAGTGCAGGAGGAGAGATGCATAATAGGAATGACAGTGAAGTACTGAACTGACTCCAACCCCACTCCCACCCTGCAGAGACTGACAGGCATTGGGGTGTGTCTTGGGTCATCAATCATAATGCTCACACCATTTTACCTCACCCTATCCTGCAGACACTGACAAGTGCTGAGTTGTGCCTTGGGGTCCTTGGGCCTTACACTTACCCCATTCCATAAGGAAATACATTGAGATGGGTGCAGTATAGGAGAATGGGGTGAACCTTGGGGCTGAAGACTCCACGGGATACCTCAATGCCTGTCACTGGCTGTGGGTTGGGAATGGAATAATTACAGCCGATGATCCCAAGTCACACCCCTGACACCTGTCAGTCTCAACAGGATGCAGTGTTATGATTGGAAACCCTAATGCTGTGGCATTTGTTGGTATTTTCACTCCAAATTTTCAACATAGGGCTTTTTGTGACCCCACCTCATGAAGATTGGCACTATTATTTAGTTAGCCAAAAAGTGATTTTGCACAGCGACTGAGCCATTTTGTGCCACAGGTGCGAAAACACATTTTGGGCAGGATGTGACAAATGACAACTGTACTGTTCTTGAGAAGGTGTACAAAAATGGCAATGTTGAAAATCTGGAGTGAAAATACAAAAAAAAGGTGAAGTCATGAGCATGTGTAGAAACTGCGCAATGCACACCCATAACCCAATTGTTTTTGCGATTCTTTTAACCACATTTTCAAAATAGGCATTTTGGGACCTCCCCTCATGAACAGTGGCACTGTGATTTTCTTAATCTGTCCTGAAAGTTGATTTCCCACAGCGACCACACCATTGTGCACCACAGGTGTGAAAACACATTTCAGGCAGGATGTGAAAAATTACAGCTGTACTATTCATAAGAAGGTGTGAAAAAATTGCAATTTTGAAAATCTGGAGTGAAAATATAAAAAATTGTCAAAGTTATGAGTGTGAATGGAAACTGTACAATGCACACTCAAAACACAGTCATTTTTGCAAATTGTTTCACCAAATTTGCAACATGGGCTTTTGGGATGCCACCTCATGAACAGTGGCACTATAATTTTGTTAAAAAGTTCTGAAAGGTGATTCCGTGGAGTGACCATTAAATCACCTTTTGGGTCGAGTAATGAGATGACAGTGCATGTGTTCATGAGGCATGGTTCCAAGAACCCCATGTTGAAAATCTGGTAGCAAAATTCCCCAAGATGGCTGAGATATCCATTTAGGTTGAAACCCCCTCATTGCCTGCCATTATAAAGTTTACCACATTTTGTGCAGTTCCCGGTCAGCTTTTGAAGAGTGCAGATATGTTCCTGCTCCACAGAAGATCACAGTGCTGGCCCTCCAGAGGTAAGTATGGGGTGTGGCTGGTGCAGGAGGTGGGGGGCCGCAGAGGGTGGGTGTGGGTTGGGTGAAGGGGCATGGCAGGATGACAAGGGACTGTTTTTTTCCCACAAGTAAAAAAAAAAGAAACTGGACTTCAGGGAGCTGTTCTCTTTATTTACAGGTAAGAAAAATGATTTCAGGCACACTGGGGTAGGCTCCCAGTGGGCCATGAGTTTGAAGGGGGACATGATGCCAATGGGGAATGGGCAGCCTCATTGGCAAAGAAACTGTGTGTGTGGGGGTACATGATGCTGATGGGAATTGGCCCCCCATCGTTAAACAAATTGAACTGGGGGAACATGCCAACATGAGGATTGGGTATCCCCCATGCCAGCTTTGTGGGAATTTTGTGGAGGGCAGCAGGAGCCGCCATATTTATTGGAATGTTTCACCAGGAAAGGCAGGTAATAGAGCCTTGTCATCTGATGCTCCAATGAGGAAACTGCACCTCATTGGAGCAGCAGATTTCTTTCAACTCTGTGGCTCTCTCTGAATCTGCTGTCATCTCCAGCATGCGCACTAATTTGTGGCTGAGGGATGCACCCAGTAAAGTAGTCCCTGCATTCGCCACAGCACTGACACATCTCTGAATGTGCTACTATTGCAAGATTGTGCTTGCGCATGCATGCAAGACAACATAAAAAGAATGTGAAGACATGGATCCTGAAATAAACTATGACAAAACTAAATTAATGATTTGTAGAAACTACACATGGAATAACACAGGGAAATATAAAATAAAATATAATAAGCAGGCATTTAGACACTGTAAATAGTTTCTGTTATATAGGGATAATGTTTACCATAATTTGAGTTGGAGAAGGCACAAAAAGCAGGTCAAACAGAAGGTGAGGGAATTCTTACCTGCAGTAGAAACTTTTGCATGCAAATTTGGGAGTAGTTCGATCATAGGTTGCATTAAAGCGATTAATGCAAAAATTAAAAGTCAGGTACTGTATGGGGCAGAAATTAGGGGGCTTGAGAACAATAGTTCTATGGAAAAAATACTAAATGCATTTTACAAAAAAACACTGGCCTGGTTTTCAAAGGTCTTAGAATGATGCAAAGTGCTTGCATCAAACAAGTCTGATGCAACAGACAGCTTGTGCCAAGCGATGTGCTCGGAGCTATTTTCTAATGCAGCTTGCAGCAAACAGCAGGCTGCATGTGCCAAATGAGCTTGCACCTCTCTTGTGCCACAGAAGTGGCGGCTGTGGCATGGTGCAAGGGGGCTTGTGGAAGACACTGGCTGTCACAACCATGACAGTAAGATTTTCGAAACCCTCCCCAGGGACAAAGAGTTAAGTACTGTTAGGCCAGCAAAGGGATGGTCTAATGGTACTTAGACAGCCCCTGGGGGTGTGTCAAAAGTATCCTGCCACTGTGTCCCCCCTAACAATAGCCCCATACATAAAGCCCCATCCCCAAGCCCCACTGTGCCCATACTAGAGGAATTCCATGGAGCCAGTCCCCTCCTCCAAGACTGCCCATACATGACAGTAATGGCACTACACGGTGCTCAATTGCCCTCCTCTCCCTACTCCAGTCACCGGTACACCATTATGTGGATGGTCATCCCTGGTGCTCTAGCAGCCCCCACCCCACCCTTCCAGCTGCCACCACCCCACCTCCTCTCCCTTCTCTATTAGTACCCCATATCAGACTGAACCACTCGGGGCGGCAAGGGAGACTGACTGCATCGGGTCCCCCCCCCATCCCTCCACCGCAAACGTCCGGAACCACGGGGTAGAGGCGTCGACAGCTGAATCTGTCCAGCGGACCTCCCCCGTAGCTGCTGCATCGACCGACTGCTGATTTCAAAGAAACTTTCCCCTGCACCTGAACTGGCCACCGAAGACCAGAGCCTGAACTGCATCTTGAGCCCCTTTGTTTGCTTTGGCACCTTTGGAGATTTTGAACAAGGCACCTGAACCCATTGGCTGAGAGGGGTTGTTATGGAGAGCAGCCAGCAGATAATGGCTGCTTCCCCTCTCAGCTGTGAAACAGACTGAACCACTCGGGGTGGCGAGGGAGACCGACTGCATCGGGTCCCCCCCTCCATCGCTCCACCGCAAATGTCCGGAACCACGGGGTAGAGGTGCCGACAAATGAATCTGTCCGGTGGACCTCCCCCGTAGCTGCTGCATCGACCGACTGCTGATTTCAAAAATCTCCCACCCTCCCGCCCCTTTTCTCAGTACATAAAATATGTGGTAGCTCCACCCTTGGCTTCCCCTACACCAATAGGGAAGGCAGAGGCCCGAACTCAAGAAGGAGCTTTGTTCCCATTACTAACCAATTCACTTCTACACTTGGTAACATCTGCAGGTCAAACTCGGAGAAAGAGTGGTCTGCCTTCCCTGGCCACTATCTAAACTGCACAATTACTGACAACATTTCTAATTTCTCCATCTTGATGTTGATGTCCATACCGAAGTATAATTTTGGGTACAAGTGATTTTGGTCCTATTAACTGCATATGGTATCTTCAAGTTAGGTGTACAGTCACAGGGGGCTCTGTCAAACCTCGCTTCTGAACTGCACAGTGCACCTAAAGTCAAACAGTTATTCCAAGTTAGACAACCATGATTCCGAATGCTGGGCTAGTGCTGTATGGAATACACAAGTTAGATAGTCAAACTCTCTGCCCAGGGAATGTTCCCAGGGGGTTTAATTCCAAAATATTTGATGTGATGTCACTACCAATGTTTAATTCGAATGGTCACAGGTGATTGTGGTTCTATTAACTAGTCAATTAGTCCTACTAACTGCTTATGTTCTACCCCTACGTATTGTATCTTATAATAAGGATCAAGATTGTGCTCTGTTCTGTAATCCCACTGCACCTCGCCTGTATTTGAACCTTGTTAGTTTTAAATCCTGGTCCTATTTAGCTCAGGCAGAAATACCCAGAGAATGTACCCCGAGAGTAGGATGTCAAACCAGGTGTCATTAAGGTCCGGGAGGTCGGGCCAATATAGACCTGACAGAGGTCGCTGCCTAGCCATCCTATACTGTACATCTCCACAGTGCTCTGGGTCGACTGCCTAGCTGGCAGTCTTGGCCCCCCTACCCAGACCCCACACGGACCTGCCATTCATCAGACTGGACACCATTACTGCCCACCCCTAGCGGACAATATATCCCTCTTAATTGCCTACAAACTCACTAGAAGTGGGATATGCTACAAGTCCCTTCTCCTAATTACGAATAAACCTAGGAAAATGAGGTTCCCACCCCTAACTTTTACTCTCCGTCTCCTGCTATCTGTTCTACTGTTACTAGCGGGTGACATCCAGCCCAACCCGGGCCCTGGCATAGATAACATCTCTTTCTCCTCCTCACAAGACCTGACCTGGATGGCTCCCAGGGGCTTGAGGCTAGCCCACATGAATATCTGTAGTCTTCGGCCTAAGATTCATGAAGTGCAAGCGTGGCTAGCCCTCTATAATCCTGATGTGCTAGCTGTTTCTGAGACCTGGTTAAAACCCCAGGATCTTGACCATGAAATCGCTGCTTCAGGATATGTCTGCTACCGTAAGGACAGAATCCCGAAAAGGGGGTGTGGGGTACTAATCTACGTAAGGGCTACCTTGATATCTTCCCTTGTGTGCTTGAAACACACCCCGCCCCCTGAAATTGAAACCATCTTCATACAGATCACCCTAGGCGGTGCCAAACACCTTAACATAGGGTGCATATACAGCCCTCCCAAAAATGCTCTCCAATCCCTTGAGACACTCACTAAAAACCTAACTATTTATTTATTTATTTATTTATTTATTTGTACATCAGTTTACAACCTTTGAGCCAAGGGCTCATTTTCAATGGTACCTCGTCACAAAGAGGACAATACAATGCAGACATTCCTGTTACAGAATGTAGGTTACAAGGAATTAACATACAGGTTTATGAGGAACATGATAGATACAGCAGTACATACAAATACTCACTTAAGGTTACAGGATAAGGGTACATCAGTAAATAGGTGATAGGCCGATATTACAGAGAGCCAGATTGGTCATTTGGCAACATAGAGACTGGAAATGGAGCAGTCAGGAGCAGTGGCAAATTAACCAGGTTTCAGCAGCACATAGTAACACTGCCAGGGCGAAATTAACAGAGCAATTTAAGCCAAGTTACAGTAACATATTGCAACACTGCAGGATGAGCAGTCGGCAGAACAGTGGTAATTTTGCCAGAGGAGATACGTCGTGTGGTTTGGATGCTGCCCAGTGGGCATTGTCAGGGCACAGTGGGTAGCGCCTCAGATTATACAGGTGCAGTTTCATGCGGTGAACAGTTCATTTCTGAGTGCGGTTTTGAATTTGGAGATCGTAGGGGCATCTGTGATGTGGAGGGAGTGAGTTGAACCAGGAAGGGGCTCTATGGGGGAAGGACCTTTGACCGTGGGAGGTCCTGGTTCTAGGTGTCTGGAAGGTAGTCCTGCAGGAAGTCCGTGTACAGACCAGGGTTTGGCTATGGGAGGGGCCGTCAGCCCTGGGGGACAGTCCTAGGAGAGTTTTCTTTGCTATTGAGGCATGTTTGATAACGCATCCGTTCATCTAGGTTCAGCATTGTTGCCAGCACATAGAGCTGGCATGAATGTATGTAAGTCTAAGGCCCCAGTGATTAGTCTGCAGGCCTTGTTGAGTAACAAGCGGACTTTGTTGAAAGCACTTGGTTATAATGAGCCCGTGAGCCGGGGTCCATAGTCTACCAGGATAATATCGAGATGTTACTGCAAGCCCGGAGGGCAGCCAGTGGGAGAGCACTTTGTATGTATAAGATACCTAGTCGCATATTGGCTGTTGAGGCAAGGTGTCAATGGGTATGGTAGTTGAGGGCTGAGTCAAAGGTGACCCCAAGGTACCTGAACGAGTGTACTTGCTCTAACGGTTTTTTGGAACCAGGGAGGATGTGGAGTGGAAAATTGCTAACTTTGTTTTGGGGTTGGGCAAAGTATATACTATAGAGTTTGTATCGGAACTTATCATCCTGGGAGACTTCAATCTTAACTGGGCCCAAGAGGCTAGGTCCTCTATAAAGGGCCCGTTACATGAGGCAAATCTTGCCCAGATTATCACCCTTCCCACCAGGTTGAACTACAATATGGGTAGTCACTCTACCATTGACTGGGCACTATTGTCTAACCCAAAAAATGTCCAATCTGTAGGCACCATGGTCGATGCTCTCAGTGACCACTCTCCTATCTTCTGTGTCTGGAAGAACAGGATGGATAAGGTTCCACCTAGAATACTCACCTCTAGAGACTACTCCAAGTTCTCTCTGGAGTACTATAATGGCCTTCTCGATAACTTAGACTGGAGTCCACTATGTAGTCTCCATACCCTGGAAGAGGCAGTTGCATTCTTTAACAAATCTATCACATGAGCTGTGGACCTCCTGGATCCAAAGAAGACATATCGAGTAAAAGGCAGCTGTTATAAGTGGATCACCCCTCCCTTAAAGGCCCTTACGATAGGCCGTGACAAAGCCTGGAAAAATGTTAAGGGCTCTACACTCCTAGCATACCGGGTAATCTTTAGAGCACTCAGAAACCAATGTAAGCAGACCGCCAAGCAAGCGAAAAAGGCCTACCTCAATCATCTCCAGAAATCTAACCTTTTCAACCCGAGGACTTTCTGGTCCCACATCAATGAACTGATTAACGGAAATAAAAAGACAGCTTCTGGCCCGATTATGGCTAATGGGCTGGTAGTGCAGGATAAGGCACTAATTGCTGAAGCCCTCAATACATACTTCACGAACACTGATAATTATAAGGCAGGGCCCTCGTGCCCAACAACAAGTCCTTCTCTCAGGTTCCCCTAAACCTTGACCGCCCACTTTTCCACATGCGGCTGGCTAAGGTGAAAGAGGTCCTGGCCATTCTAAAAACCTTGAAAACAAGAGGTTTAGGAGGCCCAGATGGTATCCAACCTAGATTGCTCAAAGATGGTGCCTCAGCACTTGCAAGGCCGCTCACCTGGCTCATTAACAGATCCTTTCAAGAAGAGTCTGTCACCGATCTGTGGAAGCAGGCTCAGGTGGTCCCTATTCTCAAGGGCGGGCCTGTGGAGCCAATAGAAAACTATAGGCCCATCTCCTTGCTATGTACCCTGGCAAAAATCCAGGAGAAACTAGTCTATACCCAACTTAGGGAGTATCTAGAGGCACATACGCTTCTTTCCCCGTGGCAACATGGCTTTAGAGCCAAACATGGGACTGATACTGCCTTAACCAAACTTTTCAGTGATGTGCTTAGAGAAATTGACTCTGGATCCAACATAGGTGCAGTTTTCATAGACCTTTCCAAGGCCTTCGACTCGGTGGATCACAGATTATTACTCCATAAACTCTTCCACATAGGCCTTGACACCCATGTTCTTAAATGGTTTGAAAGTTACCTCTCTGAGCGCACACAGAGGGTCAGGTGGCAGAACAAACTCTCCAATCCACAGTCCCTAAAGGAGGGTGTACCCTAAGGGTCCATATTTGGGCCCCTATTGTTCTCACTGTTTGTAAATGAATTGCACAACCACTGTGGGAGTAGCAATGCCATCCAATATGCAGATGATGCTGTGATTTACAAAGCCTCCGATAACCTGGTTGCCCTAGGAACATCCCTCCAAGTGGACATTCACATTATGGAGGAATGGCTCATCAAGAACAAAATGGTCCTCAATACCAACAAAACCAAAGCCATGTTGTTCGGACCCAGAGCTCTTGGGCAAGACAGATCACAACTACTTCAACTCAAGTCCTTGGAGAGCAACAAACTTGAAGTGGTCTCCGCCACAAAGTACCTTGGCCTTACCCTCAACCAAGGTCTCACCTTCAAACAACATGTAGACCAAGTCACTAAAGTAATCCATGGCAAACTTGGACTACTAAATAAGCTCGGTAGGCTCGGGGTGGGTCAGAAGTTGGTCAACTGGGTGGCAAACTGGTTGGCAGGCAGAAAACAGAGAGTAGTGGTAAATGGTATACAGTCAGAAGAGATGCAAGTCACAAGTGGGGTACCTCTGGGATCAGTCCTGGGGCCAGTCCTCTTCAACATCTTCATTAGTGACCTTGCAGATGGACTAGAGGGTAAGGCTTGTCTGTTTGCAGATGACACCAAGATCTGCAACAGAGTAGATGATCCAGATGGGGTGGGCAGAATGAGAAGAGATCTGGATAAACTAGCAAAATGGTCAAAAGAGTGGCAACTGGGATTTAATGCAAAGAAGTGCAAGATCATGCACATAGGGAAGAGAAACCCTGAAGCCACCTATAGGCTGAGAGGGGAGTTAGCAGTCACAAAGGAAGAAAGAGACTTGGGCATCATCATCACTGATGACCTGAAATCATCCAAGCAGACCTCTAAAGCAGTAGGTAAGGCTAGGGGGTGTTAGGGTGTATTAGTAGGGGTATACAGTCGTAAGAGGGAGGTAATCCTCTTACAAGACACTGTTAGGTCCCATCTGGAGTACTGCGTGCAGTATTGGAGGCCACACCTTCACAAGGACATTAACCAAATTGAGGCAGTCCAGAGAAGGGCAACCAAAATGGTGCAGGGACTGCATCAGATGACATATGAGGACAGATTAACAGAGCTCAATATGTATACCCTTGAGCAAAGGATGGAGAGAGGTGATATGATCAAGGCATTCAAACACCTTAAGGGCATTAACAAGGTGAAAGAGTCTAACATGTTTAAATATAAGAAAAATAGCAGGACAAGAGGACACAGCATGAGATTAGAGGGGGGCCGATTAAGGGGGAATGTGAGGAAATTCTTTTTCACAGAAAGGATGGTGGATGCATGGAATGGCCTACCTCAAGAAGTGGTGGCTATGAATACAGTGCAGGGCTTCAAACAGGCATGGGATAGGCATAAGGGAGCAATACAAATGACTATGAATAGATAGGCCACTGACAGAGCAAAGGCCGATGGCACATTTATAAGGTAGAAAAAGAAATGGGCAGACTGGATGGGCCTTGCTGTCCTTATCTGCCGTCAACTTCTATGTTTCTATGTTACTATACCAGCTCAAGGAACAGCTGACTCCTGAAGCCAGGATTGCCATTGCCTCTAGTGTCCTAATCCCAATACTAACATATGCTGCCCTGGTCCTCCAGGGTGTCGCAAAGCTGGAGTTCAGTAAACTGCAGACATTACACAATAAGGTGGTCCGCTTTTCTTCGTCATCCCACTCTAGGAGCCACCACTGCGAGTCCTTAATGAGACTCAGCTGGCCTTCGTTCGAATCTCGCCTCAGGTACCCAGTACTCTGTCTGGCAAAGAAGCTAATTAGCCCCACGCCTCCCCCGCGTCTCGAAGGACTCCTAACTTTAAAGAGTAATCTGCACAACCTCAGATCCTCAGGCCAAATGCTACTTGAGGTCCCTAAGGTCAGGACCAAGGCAGGTTACAAGTCTTTTTCTCATGCTGCCCCTTCCCTCTGGAACAACCTCCTATTGGTGGTGCGAGAAACCCCATCCTTACCATGTTTCTGCACTAGACTCAAGACTCATATGCTAGCAGCAAGTAAATGCCAATGCTATGGTATCTGACACTCCAACCATGACCCCGAGTCTGTGAACTTCACCACATGTAAACCTCTTACACCTGAATGGGCAGCACTTACTCCTTAGCTAGTTCTTCCTCACTGATGGTTCTCAGATATATGTAACCTTTAGAAAAGACTGTTCTACTTCACTTCTATGTATGGCCACCGCATGCCTACAACTTGCAAATGAATTACTGCTTACTAAGTTTATGTAAATATGACCACCGCATGCCTACAATCTTGTTTGATGTACTACTGCTTATTAAGTTTATGTACTGTTAGTTCCCGGGTTGCCCCTGAAAAAGGGACCTCTGGGGCCCAGTGGGCCTACCTGGTCATCAAAATTCAATAAATAAATATCTGAAGACAAGCACTGCCCTCTGCACACCACCACGGCTGGCCACTGAATGAACTGTCTCAGTGCATACTGTACAGTATGCACTGTGACAGTTCATTCAGCAAACAGCCATGCTTGTGTGTGGAGGGCAGTGCTGGTCACTGGATATAGGGTACTAATGAAGGGAGGAGTAGATGGTGGGGACTGCCTGCAGGGTGGTGGGTTGGGGGCCGCTAGATCACCAGGATACTTGTTCTGCATGCCAGCATGTTCCAGGCTAATCAGAGGGGCTGGGAGGGGTGCAAGCCACATCTGCATCCCATTTGAATTGGGGCAGCTGATGCCCCTCCACCTGCAGCTGTTGTGGCACTGTTTGTCAGTGCACCATCTGTGTGGCACAGAGCCATTGTTCACGCAAGCTAGGGGACTTAGGCCCCGGGACCCTGTCACTTGGAAAATCTGGTGCAGGGTCCCAGATGCAGCTGCACTCAGTGCAAGCTGCCAGTGTTGTAGCTTGTGACTGTGCTTCAGTAATCCAGCCCACTGGGTCTTCCTTCAGGGGCACCATCTACATTTGTAAGAATGTAATTGGGACAATTACTGGTACAATGTAATATAGAGGAAAGGCTGACTAAATATCGGTTGAAACTTATAAAATTGATGAAAAAAAGATTTCCCCAAATCTACATTGAGGAAACAATCAATTACGTAGGTCAACAGACAACAGACAATCTTCCCAAGTCTTAGGGTTATTGAAAATATTGTAAAACCATATGATTTTATTGTTTGTTGTATTGTTTGTCTGAAATGTTTGTTAAACCTATACAGGAAATTTACATCTCGATAAAGGATACAAGTTCAATTCATATGCAGAAAGAAATGGATCTTCCTAAGTGATACAAAATCAGCAACTGGTTGGCAAGAAACAAAAGAAAATTTGGTTTTGAAAACCACCTAAGCTTGATTAAAGATCAAAAAAGAAGGAAGATCTTGACTAAATTATGTTTTGAATATTATGAAAGTCAACGTATTAAAGCTTAATATAAGCAAAACCCCTCAGACAAAACCTGTAAATGCCAGAAGGGCCAAGGTAACAAACCCATTTTCTGATCTTGTGCCCATTGTATAACGAAGGGAGAGAATTATTCTTGGGGGAAATATTAGCCCTGCTAGATTTAGAACTAAATCATCTAACATCAGGTTTGCTGAAATCAAAGATGGTATATGTATTAGAAAGAGTGATCTTGATGTGGAAAGTTATCAACCTAAACCCAGATACTAAGGAAAAGTAAATGATTAAGAGAGGTAATGCTCTTCATTGGTGTTCTATCACATAACATAGTTTCAAAGTTATTAGGGATAAAGAAGTGAGGGGAAAATTCCTCATGAAAGCTGATTTAGCATTCAGAAATAGATTTACAATAGGGATATGCTTTTAACACATGATATATATTATGTTATAGATGTAAAAACAAATATGTTGTATATGTTTGGATTTTTCTCTTACCTTCTTTTAACACGACTTTTTTAATGATAGAATCTGTCGATCAATAAACTTGAAAAAATCTGACTTACGTAGTGATATCAGAGGCCCTGGATTACAACTATTAGGGGAAACATATAGGAAAAGTGCAAGGGGAAATTGGTTCAACCAAATAGTTGTGTCAGAGTGGCATAGATTGCCAAGCAATGTGGTGCACAGTACGACAATGACTAAATTCAAAAAAGAATTGGACAAGACCAAGGAGAGGTGAGGAAAAGAAAGACACGTATAGAATCAAACAAGTCCTTGTGGCTAAAGCTGTTAGACTTGTATCCTTTACTATGATTCCCATGAAATAGGGCTGAGTGAAATGTATCTTCCTTCAGCAAAATTCTGGTTAATAGCCTGGCAAGCCAGGTAAGAACACTGGCTGCCACAGGAGTGCACTGAGCAGCTCCTATTGCCCATGATTGCTACCTTTCTGCCCTGATTGGTCTCCTGCTTTGTGCTCAGCCACAAATAGGCTCGGCTGATTTCTTACTGTGTCCTTGATTTCTGGGCTCCAGTGTCCACAGAATTCTACTGCATTATGCCGATATTTTATGCCCGCCTCTCCCCCACCCCTACCTTAATTAAATAGACCCTTGCCCTGCCCCTGATCTTAGCTCCCTCCCAACTCCTTCCCCTGTGACCCTCACCCACCTATTCCTTTTTTCTTTCACCTCTCTCTCCCCCCCCCCACTATCTTCTTTCACTCTCTCCTACTATTCCTGGTGTACCAGCAATGCCGCTCTCCCTCCCTAAGCTCAAGGTTTCCTATCCCAAGCTGTGCACACATGTGCTTTGCTCTGCTTCACCTGACCTCGAAGATAAAATCTCTCTACCTCTCTTTCACCTCTACTTGACTGTCTTGTTCTCCCTGCTTCCTCTACTCTACCCTCCTGGGGCTAGCAATCCCCTGCTACCCCTCACCCACCAGATTGATTATATTTTCATTTACACTGGTACTCTACCCACTGCACCCAGCTCCCATTTCCCATCCTCTGCTGGATATGGCTCCCAGAACCCATGGAGTCATAACAAAGTGACATATAAACATGTGTTCCTCCTTCCACCTCTGGCACTCATGACTGCCCTCTGTGACTATCGGCAACCATGTTACCCTTGCTCACACAGTAAGCGTTCCAGGAAAATCTCTCTCAGGCAACTAAGATGGTACTCCCTAAAGCTCTTCCTGCTCCTGCTGCTGCTTTCTGGCAGCATTCACCCTCACCCTGGTCCTGGACCGTATACCTCTAGCCCTGGATACCAACCAAGGCACACAGGGTCACTCACCCTTGCTTCTCTTAACATCTGCAGTCTCCTGCCTAAACTTGATGCCCTACAGCTATTCACTAACCAACACAAACCAGACATCCTTACATTTGATTAAACCTGGCTCTCTCCTAAAATCCCTGATGTGGCAGTTACCCTGCCAGGATACAACATCTTCCGACTTGACAGGAAGGCAAAAAGAGGAGGTGGGTGTGCCTTATACCTCAAAGACTATCTCCAGGGCCACCCATTAAAAACACCACTCTCAGATGCATCCTCTCAGATTCTTACCATCAAGGTTCTGTTAGGGGCCCACAACAAAACCGTGACAATTTCCACAGTGTACATACCTCCAAAACAACAAGGGAAAGCTCTCAACTCTGCCTTGGACCTTGCCAGATCCCAACCCCCTGGCTCAAAGACAATCCTGATGGGTGATTTCAACATCAACTTGCTCTCCTCGGAGGCTGGTGGGTATCAAGATGCCATCTCCTCAGTCAACCTCACTCAGCTAGTCAACTCCTTCACTAGGCACAACTACAAAACAGGCAACAGTACACCCCTGGACTGGATTCTGACCAGTCACCCATCCTGCCTCTCAAACATTTCTGTCCTTCCTAACTCTCTAAGTGACCATTCCCCTGTCATCTGAAAATGGTCCAACAAGTTTGCCATGCCCCCCCCCCGAAATTAATAAACAGCAGAGTCCTTGCATGTGGGCAGCTTAAACACCTAAAATCTCACCTCAGTCAGCAAGATTGGACCCCGATCTACCGTGCTATGGATATTAACTCTGCCCTCGAATACTTCATAGAAATCTTTAATGCTGTCTGTGACTCCCACGCCAGTGTCAAAAAATGCAAAGTCAAAGCTCTAAGCAACCCTTGGCTCTCTGCAGATCTTTTGGCTCAACTCAAATCTAGGGACCACCTTTGGCTCCTAGCCTGTGCCACAGGAAAACAAGTTGACATACAGAATTACAAACTGGCTCACAATGCTTGCACTAAACTTGTCCACCTACAGAAAAGTTCTTACTACAAAGATGTCCTCACAAACACCTAGGGTAAAGGGAAATCTTTTTGGAACAACTTAAAAGAAGTTACTGGGAAACAGCAAAAAAACTCACCTACTATGCTGGTCATTGATCAGATTACAACACTTGACCCTACTACCATTGCTAACTCCCTCAATACAGCATTCACAGACCTCAGTGCTGTTCTTCCACCTGACTTTCTCAATGAAGACAACCCCCAGCTATCCCTTCGAGCCTCCTTCTTTCTCCCAATCAACCCTCATTCTAATGCAAAGCAGTCAAGATGCATGAAGTCCGCAACTACATCAAGAAAGCAATAGCCAGGTCTAGGTTCAGTGGGGACACCCTTGACCTCAAACTACTGTCCCTCACCCTTGAAGAGGTGCTCCAACTGCTAACAGCAGTTTTCAATCTATCCATCACCCTTGGCCAGTTCCCCGGCAGATGAAAATCAGCCACCGTTAGTCCGGTCCACAAGAGTGGTGACAGGACTCTGCTTGGAAACTATCAGTCCATCTCTATATTACCACCCCAAGTCCATTGAGCATATTGTATCTGACCAAATTATGGAATACCTCAACAAACACAATATCCTGTGCCCCCAACAGTACAGTTTTAGAAAAGGACACAGTACTACATCTGCCCTTCTCGAATTAACTGGAGCAATCCACAACTCTCTAGACAATAGCCTCCTTATGGGATCGGTCTTCATAGACTTTACTAAAGCTTCCGATACCATCCATCACTACCTACTTATCTCACAGTTGGTCAATGCTGGCTTATCCCCTGAATCAATGATATGGTTTAAGAGCTACCTCGAAAACCACTCTTAAAGAGTAAAAATTGCTGACTTTCTCTCTGAGGCTAAACTTGTATGCTCTGGGGTTTCACAAGGATCCATTCTCAGACCTCTTCTATTAAGCCTCTTTATGAATAGTCTTCCTGAATCCTGTATGGAGCAAATCCTTCTCTATGTCGACGACACAGTCATCCACTCCACTCACAAGGACTCTTACCTTCTCCTGAGCAAACTCCAACATGGCTTCTCCTCAGTTGTGAGCTGGTTCAGCGCACATAAACTGGTACTTAACTACTGTATAAAAAAAAAACATGATGTTCTGCAGCTCACATAATAAACACCAGTTTCACCTCTTCTCCATCTCCAACTGCCTAGGTGAAACCCTGGAACAAGTAGCATCCTTCAAATACCTTGGAGTCACTATCAATTATGACCTCTCTTACGGGTCCCCCATTGATAATGTCACCAAACCGGCCAATACTCGCATTGGGCTACTCTACAGGCCTAGCAAATGCCTCACCTCTGATGCCTTACGGATTACAGTGCAGAGCTCAGTAGTTGCAGCAATTGACTATGGCCTCATCATTTACGGATCCGCCTCCTCCTCCACCCTCAGACGCATATCCATGGCCATCAACAAAGCTTGCCGACTCATCACTGGGTTACACCATCTCACCCTTACATGTGATCTTTATGCTCAAAATGGGTGGCTCCAACTCTCTAACTGCATCAAATACCAAACATGCCTTATGGCTAAAAAAATCAATGATGGGCCTTGCCTCTCCTGGTGTTCAAGCTCTCATCCAACCTGCTCTAAATCTCCACCCCACTAGGGACTCAAAATCTCAATCGCTACACATCCCAAGATGCCAGACTATGCTGGGTCAAAGATCCTTTGCTTATAAAGCTCCTAGCTGGTAAAATGGCCTAAACAGTGACATCTCCTCCATCCCTAAGCTTGGACTTTTCAAATCTAAACTTCACCTGCTCCTAATTTCCTCCAGCTCATGTGACTGTCTTCCCTAATCTTTCTCTATCTAGCACTTACTCAACCCCCCTCCTCCTCCTCCTCCTCCCTCCCCTCTCCCCCACACCCCCCCCTTACTGCACTTCCTACTTGCACTTTCTGTGTTTTGTGAGATCCTGACACTAGCCACTGGCTGCATTTTTGTGTGTATCACCAAATTCTTATATTGTGCTTTGTCAATCAACCCTGTCATCCGAACCATATGTACTCATGTGTTTATTTACCACTGTAGCCTGTTATACTGTCATAATGTAAACCTCTGTAACCTGTTAACATGTCACAATGTCCTACCTTGTATTATACCTCACCTGACGTGGAACCTTTGTAAATGAGCCTTGGCTCAAAGGTATTTGTAATCCTAGAATGAAATAAATAAAAATTCAATGTCATGTCAATGAAATTTAGATGAAAATGTTGTGAACTTTCACCACAATTGTGATTTCAGTTATTTATGTCTCATTTAATCAGTATTTATCCAAATCGCATCAAGTTTGTTATGATGAATTTATAGAGGTCCATATAGTGGTGTATCACATTTCAGATCTCTGTCTTTAAAGATGATTGAGTTACATGCTGCCAAATGTCTGCAAATCTTACAGTTACATTTCACAGTAGCATAAACTGCACAATTTTAAGAATCCATAACTTTAAAGCTACTGAATGGAATATCACCAGTTCTGTTAGATTCATCGACCTTGAATATTTGGCTCTGAGACAACCCCATGACCCACTAGCAGAGTTTCATGCTACCATGCTGATGTCATGCTGATGACTGGGGTTTGGCAGTGAGCCAGGACAGTCCAGAGCAGGACAACCACAATGGTGCAGGGATTGCATCATATGAGGACAGATTAACAGAGCTTATTATGTCTACCCTAGATCAAAGGAGGGAGAGAGGTGATATTATTGAACTATTCAAACATCTTAAGGGCTTTAACAAGGTGAACAAGTCTAACATGTTTCAATATAAGACAAATAGCAGGACAAGAGGACACAGCATGAAATTAAAGGGAGGCCAATTAAGGGGTAATGTGAAGAAGTTCTTTTTCACAGAAAGGGCAGTGGATGCACGCAATGGCCTGCCTCGGCAAGTGGTGGATATGAATACAGTGCAGGGCTTCAAACAGGCATGGGATAGGCATAAGGGAGCAATACAGATGAGTATGAATAGATAGGCCATTGACAGAATAAAGGCCTATGACACATTCATAATGTAGAAAAAATGGACAGTCTGGATAGGCCTTGTGGTCCTTATCTGCCATCAGCTTCCATGTTTCTATGTTTCACATTGAGTGGCAGGCCTTGGCCAATACTGCTGCCACTTAGCAATGCATCTCAATTGGGGAGGGTCTGAAATGGGTCCCACCAATACAGTGGCCCCTGCAATTGTGCCAGGGAGCATGCTTCTGCTGCAGGAAAGAGACCTGCAGGTAATCATATCAGATGACCTAAAGGTGGTCAGGCTGTGTGACAAGGCGATTGACTTTTTTTTTTTAGCCTCCAGAGTGCTGCTGCATACATCAGCCTAGTACTACCAGGTGGAAAATCTTCTAATTAGCAAACAGAAAATAAAAAAATACTTCAGATAAGGTAAGTGATAGCTGACTGCATCTGAAAATAACTATTTATTCCAGGCAGTTCGCTAGCTCTTTAATCTGGCCCTGAGTCAGCTGCAGAATTGTAATAGTGAGGGCCTGCCAGTTACACCAGAAGAAGAAATGCTTATGTGTAGCTCGAATGGCAATAGTTGCTGCTGACCAGCAGGTTCAGAGCTGCTCATCTTCTACCAAGGTGTAGGGGGATGAACTGCAGGAACATAGCCATGCAAGTAAAGGAATTTATTGAAGTCTATCAAGACCACTGAGGGGGAGTATGAAACAGTTATAGTGAGCTGAGGCTGGACTGCAATGGACTGGTGCTATTCACCTCTGTCTAAGATGGATAGAAGGAGAAGTACAAAGACTGGTGACACTCCTTGTTTGCAATGGTTATGGCTGACTAGACCTTGATAAGTGGGAGCCGACATCCAGTAGATAGGCATTTCTAGTGGAGACCAGAAGTCAGCCTAGGAAGTAGCCAGACCAAAAAACTGTTCATTGTTTTATATATGTTCAAGTTTTTAAAGACTCCCAAAAAAATCAAATAAATTATATTATCCTATGGAACAGTTACATATGAACTGTATAAAATTATACATAACATTTTTATTATGCATCTGGATCCTCATTGTGAAAATAAATAAATAAATAAAACTGCTTCAAATGAGTATATCCTATAAAAACCATAGGTAGAGAAGTAAAGCATATGTAAAAAAAATTTAAATATACAATTGCAAATATGGATTATTTAGCATAACGTAAAATAAGATGAAAATTAACTGCTTTTGTAATGCATAGCAATAGAAACATAGAAACATAGAATTTGACAGCAGATAAGGACTGCTTGGCCCACCCAGTCTGCCCATCTCCCTACCTGATGGATAAGCTGCAGATCCTAGTTAACCAGCAGCCTACTTCTTCCTACCCCCACCCCCTAGAATTGCCTTATGACTGTCCCATGCATGCTTGAATTCCACCACTGTTTTTGACTCCACAACCTCCTCTGGAAGGCTGTTCCATGCATCCACAACCCTCTCTGTGAAAAAATACTTCCTTAAATTACCTCTGAGCCGTCCCCTTCTATCTTCAAATTGTGCCCCTTGTTCTTGCACACCTTTTTTTGAAAGATGCTACCCTCTTGGACTTTGTTGATTCCTTGAGGTACTTGAAAGTTTCTATCATGTCCCCCCTCTCCTTTCCTCGAGGCTATACATATTAAGCTCCTTAAGTCTCACTTCATATGTCTTCCAGTGCAGACCCTGCACCATTTTAGTGCCCTCCTCTGGACAGCTTCCATCCTGTCTATGTCTTTTGAGATTGGGTCTCCAGAACTGCACGCAGTACTCCAGATGTGGTCTCACCAGCTGTCTGTACAGAGGGATAATAACTTGTTTTCTGCTGGTGATGCCTCCTATGCATCCCAGTATCCCCCAGCCCTCCTTGCTGCCCTCTCACATTGCTTGCCCACCTTTAGGTCATCTGATATGACTACCCCAGGTCCCTTTCATTTTTGTTGTTGTTAGTATCTCACCCCCATTGTGTACTCTTCCCTGGGTTTTGTTTCCAGGTGCATTACCTGCACTTCTTAGCATTGAATCTAAGCTGCCATACATTTGACCATTCCTCTAACCTTGCCAAGTCCTTTCTCATCCTTTCCACCCCACCTTGGCATCAACTCTGTTGCAGATCTTTGTGTCATCTGCAAAGAGACATACTTTTCCTTCCAGTCCCTCTGCAATGTCGCTTATAAAGACATTGAAGAGGACCGGTCCTAATACTGAACCCTGTGGTACCCCACTGCTAACCCCCTTTTTCAGAGTGGACTCCATTTACTATTACTCTCTGTGTCCTATTCTCCAGCTCATTTCTTTACCCAGGCTGTCATCTTGGGACCCACTGCCAGGCTGGCTAACTTGTATATTAATCTTTTGTGTGGGACTGTGTCAAATGCCTTGCTAAAGTCTAGGTAGGCCATGTCCACAGCCCCTCCCTGATCTACTACTTTGGTCACCCAGTCAAAGAAATCTATCAGATTTGTCTGGCATGACCTTCCTGCTGTGAATCCATGCTGCCTTGGGTCCTGTGCCCCTCTGGCCTCTAGATACGCAACAATTCTTTCCTTCAGAAGTGATTCCATCATTTTCCCTACCAATAAGTAGAAAGTATCGGTTTCAAGATTTATAATTAACTTAAAGTGTATGCACATAATGTTTTCTTAGCACTTTACATATATGGATTGCACCTATTGGCTAATCAGTATTTTCTGATTGGCTGAAAATAGCACATGACTTTTTTTAAACTGTACAAATGAAGCACCTTGTACTCTGTTAAAATTACTCAAAAGAAGCCTAGCAGCTTGCTAGGAGAAATGTCAGTCCATTTATTCTTGTTACTAGCCACTTGGGCCAGCCATTGCACCTTCAGCACTTTATATAAAAGGCCTTGCCATCTATTTGCTTGGTCTGCATGATTTTTTGTCTGGTACTATGGGTGCTTTGGATTTGTTTCACTCTTTCTTGCGATTACTAACAGCACCATAGTAGTGTGTCCTGGTTCTCAGTTCCTGTGTTTCATTTTTGATGTGTCATTGCTCAGGTTTCCTGCAATTAAGAGGAGTACAACCAGACAATAGTTTATCTGCTGAGAACCTGGGGAATAACATTTTTACCTTCCAAGAGTGCATTATTTCCTGACCATTTTTACAAAAAAGAAGTCAGAACAAATATGAAGCAGCTGGAGCCATCCAGTATAATGCCTAACCACGGTGGGAGCATTTGTGTAGATGGACCACGCCATGCCCTGACAACAGTGGAAGGAGTGAACAATGGAGCTGCATGTGCTGGCGTTCTGATGGGAGGCTTTGCAAGTATGGTTTTCCATGCAGCAGGAGAGACTAACCCTCTACTGGGAGAGAGCGATAAAGATATGCAATGTTTGAGTGGTGAGTCTGAAACTAATTCAATTTTTCGCAAACTTGAAAAGTTGGTGCTTAAAGGAAGAATGATGTATTGGCACAAAACTACACTTGAGGCATATTTGGCCATTAAGAGGGTTCCAAGGGGACTGCAAATAGTACAGAAGCCCTCTTTTGGTACAAATAATGCTGACTTTATGGGCAGATGGTGTGGGAACATACAAGAAGCTTCCATAAAAAATATAGAATTAATATTAGAGTTTGCTGAACCAGTTTGAAATTAACTCACTATTGAAATTGATGAAACAGAAGCTCTGTTAAAAGCATGTACTGAGTCAAGTGAACTTGAGGGACTAAACAAAATGCTAATGGACAAGGTGACAAAATATGATATAAAAATGAAAAAGCAGAAACATAAAAGGTTTTTAAGAGATGAAAGGGACTACCAGAATAACAGGGTGTTTAACTGGAGTGCTGATGACAAAACAACACTGAGATCCATACTTAAGAGAGGATCTGTGAGCATGATGGAGGCACAAGGGGAGGAAACTGTGTCAGCTTATACAGCAGGTCCTTCAGACACTGATGGATCTGAGGCCCCCTCAGAATGAGAAATGGGGGAATCAAGAAAGAGGACAGTCCACTGTTTATACCCGGGGGCAAGGCACAGACCAGCGACAGTGCAGAACACGCTTTCAAACACCCTACTACGCAAGAGGAGGACAAGGAGGAGGGTCAGTGTGGAAAAAGAGGCAGGAGCAACTATTGTTACAAAAAGCATTACAGGAAGCAGGCATGCCTCACACGCTAACCCCCACCACCATTCCCCTAACTACAGAGGAAAATAAATCTGACTATAATGAAAAGGTTGTATGTGGGACATACAATGCTGACAGTAATTCTCTTTATAATTTGGATTTAACACCAGTGGTTAATCTGTCTGATCATGAATTAATAGAAGCAGAATTGTCTGTCCTTAGCAAAGGTTTAGAATTGTGTCCATCCTCTGGCATAAATTTCTTTAACACCTGCATAGATTTAAACAAGTTTGGGCAGAATTTGACCTTCAGATGCATGTTTGAGGGCCAAGATGACACCACTAACACATCTTTGAACACTAGGCTTAGCCCCAGATCAGAATTTTGTCCACCCCTGAATCCAATTGTGTCTACTTTTATTCGAAAGTGTGAACTGGATCTTGAAAATCTTAGGGAATCACTGACTAGGGTTTATAGAGATAACTGTAACAAAAAAGAGAGGTCGACCATTAAGGTCTTTAGCAGTAATACAAATATGATTATAAAGGCTGCAGACAAGGGAGGGGCAGTAGTGATTATGAACACAAGGGACTATATCACTGAAGTACAAAGATTACTGAATGATGCTTTATTTTATAAATGTGTGCCCAGGTAAGTTGTAGCACAATTTAAAATGGAAGTAGATAGTATGCTAAGTGATGGTTATGTGAGGGGATACATCACAGATGTCTTATATAGAACTATGACAGTAAATTGCCCCACTGTTCCTGTGATCTACACACAGCCTAAAATACATAAGAGCATGACACAGCCCCCAGGCTGGCCTATAGTTTCTGGGCAAGGGTGGCTGACAGAACCCCTATCAATGTATGTAGACCAGGTCTTACAGCCCATAGAACAAAGTCTTAGATCATGCATCAGGGACTCCACTAAAATAGTTAGATTAGTAGAAGAATTGTACATGGAACCTGAGTGGTATTTTGCTGTTGTGAATGTCAACTCTTTGTATACAGTTATCCCCCATTCAGAAGGTTTGGAATCACTGACTTATTTTCTGGATGTGAGAACAGAATTGGAATGCATAACAACTCCAACCTACTTTTTAGTAGAGTTGGTACAGACAGTGTTACAAAAAAATGTTTTCCTGTTTCAGAACCAACTATACAATCAGATCAGGGGTACAGCCATGGGCACAACCATAGCTCCCAGTTATGCACATTTATTTGTAGGAAAATGGGAGTGTGACCATCTGTACAGTGCCACCACAAATCCATTCTTGTCTAAGGCGGATTTGTGGCTGTGCATAATAGATGATATCTTGATGGTGTGGAAATACACTACAGAAGAGTCTGAATCCTTTATCAGCTGGAAGGAAGAGACCAGTAGTTGTCTGACTTATAAATATGAGTTAGATCAAATGGCCATTTCCTTCCTTGAGTTGAAACTATACAAGGATGGGAAAGTGGGTGTTTGCACAACCCTGTTTCAGAAAAACACGGACTGCAACAGTTTGTTGCAGTTTGATAGCTGTCACTCTTATCATGTGCATCACAATATCCCAAAGGGACGGTTGATGCGCACTTTGCGCAACTGTACTGAAAAAAACAGAGTTTATTCAGAAAAGGGGAACACAGATTCAAAGCTTTTTAGAGAGGGGTTACAGCAGACAAAGTGTTGCTTCAGCTATCCAAAAGGTGGATGACATGAGTAGGGAATATACATTACAATACGCTAACAAGGTTCCCAATAATACCATGGAGTGTTCCTTTGTCACAGATTTTTCAAGAAGAGCAGAAAATGTGATGCAAATAATCAGCAGTAACTGGTCCATACTACAACTGGAATCCAGGCTCACAAATGTAGTGGAACAGGGACCCAGAGTGATATTTTGAAAATGTAAATGTATAGGGGATATGGTAGTTAGTAGCATAACAGCAGGACCTGAACCATTAAGACAAACCATACTTGCCCCTGCCCCTACCGGTACTCATCATTGTGGCAAGTGTATTTATTGTAAATATGTTAATACATGTAAGGAAGGTTCACACCCCATCACAAACAAAAAGGTACAAACAAAGGACCTTATAACTTGCAATAGTAGTGGCATTGTACATATGCTGAATTGTGACTGTGAGGCTTTTTACATAGGCAGAACAGTCAGAAAATTTCTCACAAGAATGGGGGAACATATAAGAGCAGCTGAAAAGCTGCAATAGCCAAACATATTTTGGGGGATAGATCCAAGCAGCATAATTATACTTTTACAGGAATTGAACAAGTCAGGGTACAGAGAAGAGGTGGAATTCTTAAGAAACTTATAGGGCTAAGGGAGAGCTAGTGAATATTTGAACTGGGGCACATCGAAATAAGGGTCTCAATGACAGCATCGATCTGTCTGCCTTCTTAAAGAAATATAGATGTCAGACAAGTTGTTGCAGTTTGGGAATAATATAGTGATTGAGCCTAAAATGGGATAGAGCTGAATACAATAAAATAACATATTCAGGCATTTACATTTCTTTATGGATGCTATGATACAGCAATATTTTGTCCTGTATACCCAGAGAGGGGTTAACACTACCGGCATGAAGTGGACAATGAGCAGTTTTGGTGCCTGGAACAGATACCACATATGCATAAAACAATAGCCAGGTAATTAACAGTTAGCTATAAAAGCATTAGGTAGAGAAGTAAAGCATATGGAAAAACATTTAAATGTACAAATGCAAATGTGGATTATTTAGCATAATCTAAAATACGATGAAAATTATCAGCTTTTGTGATGCATAGGCATAAGTGGAAAGTATCTGTTTCAAGATTTATAATTAAGTTAAAGTTTGTGCACATAGGCCCAGATATTCAAACTGCGCCAGGCTGTGGCGCAAGCTTGGGGGCAGCTCAACTTGGCTGAGCAGGGGTGTGGCCTGGGCGATATTCAAAGGAGCTGCGCCATGGCCCAGCAGCTTTGAATATCGCACCCTGGCCACCCCCGCTGTGCATGGCACAGTGGCACTGTGCCAGCGCAAGTGGCCAGAGTGGAGCTAGCGCAAGTGCCATTGTGCCATTCACAGCACCTGCGATATTCAAAAGGTGACATGTAAATGGGGCCATAATTTATGCAAGGCGCACATGGGGCCATTTGCATGTCATTATGGCCCCATTTGCATCCCATTAGCATGCAGGTGCGACGATCCCCAATGACTTGCGCCTGGAGCCCTGCCAGGCAGCAGCCGTTGAGGACCGATGCCCCCTGCAGCCCGATCACAGGCTTTTGTTAAAAAATAAAGTCTCTGTCCAATATCCCTGGTGGTCCAGTGGACCGCTATGTGCCCAATCATGGGCATCTGTTATAATAAATCCCCCCCGTCCAATATCCCTGGTGGTCCAGTGGACCGAATGCTTCCCGATCACGGGAATCTGTTTCACAGAAAACGTCCTATTACCCTGGTGGTCTAGGGTACCCCCCTCCCCACCCGTCTCACTGAGTCCCACCGCCCCGCCCCCCGTCAGCCGGCAGGCGGCAGCACCACCTGCCTGTCGCCCCGCCGCCCGCCGACTGACACCTCGGTAGACTGCACGCCCATTGGTTCACAGCGTTTTTTACTTTATATTTTACTTCACCACATCTCTATTGCCCTAATGTGGTAAAATATGATACAAGATGCTAATATTGCAGTCAAATTTGTTACTGAGACATGGGTCAAAGCTGGAGATAAATCTCTTTGTCCATCAGAGATTCATCCCCCAAACTGTACAATGATAAATACTGTATAATATCAGGTTTGTTATGTAACCAAATCAGACCCTTGTGTTTACAGCTGTATCATTTTAACTACTGACATGAAACATTTTTGGCTGACAGCATTGTGTTCTTTTTCTAGGAGTTTAGGTCTCCAGTGTGTCATGGCTTGTACATATCTCAATAGCCCATCAGTAAGGGCACATACTTGAATAAGGTCTCTGTGTGCCTTGACTCACAGTGACCTTACTCCAGTTGAAGTTAATAAAACTCGTAACATGGCAATAATGTGAATGGTGGAATGGGGACCCGCGATTGGTCAAATGGAATCATGGGGTCGAAGTTGGAGCTGGTATTAATCCACGATAGATGCCGTGTTGAAAATTGCACTACCAATGTGAGCCAGACAGCTAGGTTAGCAGCACTGGGCACAGCAGGGGAGCGAGTTTTAGAGAGGCAAGTATGGCAGATAGACAGTGAGATGAGCTAGACGCACACGGAAATGTGGAGGGGGAGAAGAAGCAGGCACGTACAGTGGGGATAGATAGGGTAATCTGACACACACACACAGTATGCAGGCAAGAGGCGCATGGTTGCAGCTGACATTGGACGAGTGTGCAAGAGGCAGGGGGAAGTGACCAGGGCTGCATGCAAATTTGAGAGCGATCTCACACCGCAGAAAGTCAGCAGCCCACCGGAGACCTCCAGTGCCTGGCATGAAAGAAATACCCGCGCACATTGGCACAATTACTGGACTGGCATGTGAGCCGCACTATTAGCTTTAATTACACCCACTGAATGTTTTCACCGCATCAGCATCTTACTGCTGATTTGTTACAAGATTTGAAAGTGCAGAAAAAATGTTTGTTCAGAACACCGACTCCCTGTGCTATGTTTTGAATGCACACAAAACAGGCTCCTGGCTACTCTGTCCTAGCGCGGCCTATGTTACAAGCACATTAAGCCACTCCGGTGGTGGCATCTAATGCGATTAATGCATGGTTGGGCCGTTGTTCGCCCTGGCCTCCGGCCTCGGGCCATAACTCTCCCAACCATGCATTAATCCAGCATTAGATGCCACTTTCTTCGTGGCTTAATGCTTACTTACAATATTTGGGCATACACATTGATCCCAACTTGATTCTTGAGCTCCATCTATCTAAATAGCCACAAATATTCAACACAAAGTTGGTGTACTCTACAGGTTAAAAAGTCAAATTACCAGGGCCACCAGACAAATACTAACCCTATCCAATCTATTGCCTGTGCTGAACTATGACTTTCTTTTCTAAGTCACTTCCCTCAGCCAAGATTCAACACAGCGGATCCATCCCATAGAATCTGTTTGGGAGATTTGCACTGGATGTCATGTGAGATCACCATTACTGTTACTTGCAACATAGTCTAAACTGGCTTCCCCTGAAATCCTTGACTAAAACTATGCCTCCTACGGTATGTATTGTGCTGTAGGAAAGGGGTGGCATGAGGTACGCGTGAAGATACATACCATTAGCTCTAATAAGCTGTTTACATGAAATTACGAAAATTACCTCTTCACTGCTTGAATAATTGCTGCAGAAAGTACCCTTGCCATCCCTGTGATGATACACCATCCACTGCAGATTCCTAGTGTACCCTACTTATATGTGCTGTGCTGCATCATGTGTATCACAACTATATCCTGCCAGATACAGTGTACTTTTTATGTTTGCTTGCACGCATGTGCAAGAAACATAGTGCCATCATCCGAGTTTTCGGAGGTGTGGCAGCCCTCTTCCAATTCAGTCAGTGTGTTTGCAGGCTTGGCTGCAATTCTCCAATGCCTGCTGGAGCTGTCTATGACAGCTCCAAAATGCAGTGGCATACAGTCGAAAGGGGGAGCTATGCTTCAGTGAGCAGCGATAAGATATCGCCTGCTCAGCGCCCACTCCCCTACACACACACACACACACACACACACACACACATCAAGACATCGCCACAAGACGATACTGCGTGCTCGCGCCCCCACCACTGTGTAGCTGACAGGGTGCCCATCTCGCCGGCTGCAGCCACGCCCGCCTGCAGGTTAGATATACACGCTGGTGCCCACCCCAGCGCAGTTGCACATCAGATAGCCGACGGGATGCTCAATCCCCATCAGCTCCACTGTCCCCCCGAGTACAGTGTGTCATGTTTGGAGCCCACTCCAGCATGGCAACAGATGTATTGCCGATGGGGTGCCAATCCCCCATTGGCTCCACAATCCCCCCACCAGCTGTCCTTGTGCCACACTGGGAGCCCACCCCAGCATGGCAAACGTCCCTCATCGTCATTTAAAAAAAAAAAAAGAAACTTAAAAATGGTCCCTTGTTGTCTCTGCCTCCACCCGCACCCACCAACTGCACACCCCGTCTCCCCACACCCCCCACCTCACCCCATACTTACCTCCAGACTCTGGCGCGATGATCTTCGGTGGACCGGGAACATGTCTGCACTCTTCAAAGCCGACCACAAACTGAGGAAATGCCGGTAAGCTGTATAATGGGATAGATAGGGTTTTTTCAACTTTGCTGCATATCTCAGCCATTTTTTGGAATTTTTGCACCAAATTTTCAACATGGGGTTTTTGGGACCCCTTCTCAAGAATTCTCTCACTGTCATGGCATTAATCGGGCCCCAAGGATGATTTTGCAGTCACTGCGTGAAATCTCCTTTCGGGATGGAGTAATGAAATGACACTGCCACTGTTCATAAGGTGGGCTCTCAAAAAGCCTATGTTGAAAATTTGGTGGAAAAATTCTTAAAAATGACTGTTTTACTAGAGTGCGTTGCGCATTTCCTACCCACGCTCATAAGTTCGCGAATTTTCAATATTTTCACTCCAGATTTTCAACATTGCCATTTTATTACACTTCCTTATGAACAGTACAACTGTCATTTTTCACGTCACCCCAAATGTGTTTCTGCACATGTAGAGCACAATGGTGCAGTCGGTGTGCGAAAGCAATGTTTGGGACAGATTAAGAAAATCACAGTTACACTGTTCATGAGCAGAGGTCTTAAAATGGCTATGTTGAAAATTTGGTGACAAAAGTCCATAAATGATTGTGTTACTTAGTGAGCATTGTGCAGTTTCCACGCACCGTAAGTTCATGACTTTGTAATATTTTCAGTCCAGATTTTCACCAGTGGCATTTTACACACTTCCTTATGAACAGTACAGCTGTCATTTTCACAACATGGCCAAATGTTTTCACATCTTCAGCGCAGAGATGCGTGGTCGCTGGGAAATCATTGTTTGGGACAGATAAAGAAAATCACAGTGACACTGTTCGTGATCGGAGGTCCCAAAATGCCTGTGTTGACAATCTGCTGTAAAAAATCCCCAACCTAATTACATTACGGGTGTGCGTTGCACAGTTTCTATGCACACTCATGACTTCACCAGTTTTTTTAATATTTTTACTGCAGATTTGCAACATTGCCATTTTTTACACCTTTCATGAACAGTACACCTGTCATTTTTCACATCCTGTTCGGAATGTGTTTTTGCACCTGTGGTGCTAAATGCCGTAGTCGCTGTGCATAAGCAGCTTTCATCTAACAAACTGATATTTTCACTGTTCATGAGGTGGGGGTTACAAAAAAAACATGTTGAAAATTTGGAGTGAAAATACCAATAAATGCCTGAGGTGTTAGGGTTTCCAACCATAACGCCCGGCCCTGTAGAGAATGACAGGCATCAGGGGTGTGACTTGGGATTCTTGCCTGTAATGCTCATACCATTCCACATCCTGCAGCCAGTGAGAGGCATTGAGGTACGCCTTGGACTCTTTGGCCCCAAAGTTCACCCCATTCTCCTGTACCGCACCCATCTCACCGTATTTCCTGATGGAATGGGGTGCGCATAAGGGCCAAAGACCCTAAGGCACACCGTGACACTTGTCAGTGTCTGCAGGGTAGGGTGTGGTGAAATGCATGGCCATTATGCCTGATGACCCAAAGGCACACCCCAATGCCTGTCACTCTCTGCAGGGTGGTGGTGGGGTTGGCTTCAGTTCAATACTTCACTGCCATTTCTATTATGCAGCTCTGTAACTTCTACACTACCAATGCCAATGCCAGCAAGCAAACATTTGGCATTGACAAATGCTTGTTTATATCCCTACTGTATTATACTGTATATTGTGTATATTTTTTTCAGCACTGCAACCACTTTGTTGTACTGACATCCAGATTGCACCCATAAAAAGAAACATTGGTTCCAGTGAGCTTAACCACTGAACAAATGAATAAATAATTAAAATACATAAATTAGTAAAAAGCATTACAACAGATTAAGCTCTAAAACAGCAACAGAAACTAAGAATAAATATAAACAGATAAAACAGAAAGGAAGTTAAGATATTTACTTAATAAGATCAAACCATAAGGAAGTGAAGATATTGACAAAGATATAGTGTTACAGCTTAGAAACTGAATGAGGAAAGCACAAATGGCCCTTGTACAGTATGTAAAAAAAACAAGGAGTCTAAATTTGGTATGCTACAGTATATCCCTGGCACTGTCTTGTACAGCATAAATCAGTGCAGTCATGCACAGGTGAGCTCTGCATTCATACTTTTGATAAATTGTTCTACCAGCTAACTCACATCATGAAAGTGTTGCATGTAGTTGCTGATGGATTCCTGCCCTGACTCTCACAGCATTGATAAATAAATTTATACTGTTGCGCAACAGCCTTTAGTAGCATATTTTTGCTGTTACTGGAGGCAACATGTTTCTGACACAGATTTGTATGTATGGTGGTACTGTAGTTTCATTATAACAACAATCAACTGACCTCTCTGTTGTCAAATGTCACAGTGTGTTCTGTCTATTGAGTACACAACATTTTATAACAATGAGATAGCAGAAGTTTGTAATTACACAGGCAAGGGCATGAAGCCTATGAGAATAAGTTATTGCAGCACATTGAACTACAGTTCAATAAAAGCAAGAAAAATTAACTGCCCCAGAAACAAACATTTTTTAATCTCCATACAATTTTTATTTATATTGGCATCTTTGTAATGTTAACAACACAACATGCTGTACAACAAAATATTTGATACATACTAAAATAGTCATGCACTGTAAACACGGCTAAATGCAGGTGTTTTTTTTTTCATTGTGCTTTGGAATGTATCTGTGGATTGGCTTGTTTGTTATTTAAAAAAACTGAGTTCCAAACTCAAATGTCCTTAGCTAGAAATGCTCAATTAACACCATACTGTTTTGTGCAAGATCTACACAATTAAAAATTACCACAAAGGCTCAGGGGTAATGATCAGGATCAAGCCAGCAGTTTTCAGAAATATGAAAGCATTCATCAGCACAAACAACCCCCAAACACCCAAAAGCAGCAGCTTCAAGTCCGTTCAGATGTTTATATGGATTGGAAACAAATGCACATTTCTCAGAGTCAGAGTGACATGGCTTGATTTTTTGTGCTTTCAAGTAAGGTCTTGCAGCTGGTTTATATACTGCAGAAAAAAATGTCTTGCTAGACAGCAGTTACACTGATCATCACCAATGATCTCAGTCATTGCTACAGCCAGGCTCTTTGTATCAGCACAGTCAAGGCAGATATTGCAGGAAGTCTGAAAAAAAAAACTGTTAGCATTCCTTTAGCTTATGCAGATTTGGAGGGTATTGACTGGAAAACAATGAAACAATTACAGACAGGGTTTGGCAAAAGTAAAATCTATTCCATCACTATTATACCTAACAGTTATAATTTCTGATTATCTGCCAAGAACATATTTAGCTTAACTATAATTGTATGCATACTGCTTGCTTTTGCAACTGGTCCCAGTATAACATTCCACTGAACATGTGCCTTCTGTGCTCAGATGTTATCAACCCACTCATGCCAGCAGATGGAGAGGGCTTCTTAACTAGAATGCCAGACCATGGAGTTGGCCGATTGTTATAGACTTTGATAAACAGTCGGTGGGATTAGAATTCCAGATGGTTGATGTCATGAGAAGTGTCAGTTTGGCAGAGTAACAGGAGAGTGCATGTGCTATCATGGAAACCTTGTGTAAGGTAACTTGCCAGGCAACCTATGGAGAAAAGGATCACTCCTTTTTAGCAGCTATCTTTGGGTCCAGTGTGTGAGTACCACAGAACACATTCAGGCATCCTCTAGGGACACCAGGACAGCTATGAGTGCTCTGAGGGTTCAGATTCCTAAGGTTTTTTAGTGCAGATTGCCATTAATTCATGTGGGAGTGTAAGGAAGACACTAGGAGAGTGTGAGTATTCTAAAGGGTTACTGCTCAAAGGAAGTTCCTAGCAACCTTGCAGCACACAGGAGCTCTCACTAAAGTGGGTGTTCACCATTTGAGTGGCAATGTCATTCCTATTCTTGAGATAGTCTACCAGCTGTGCTGATGATGGTGATAAACCCAGTAAGCCAGGATGAGCTGCTGATACAAGTACTGTAACAGATCCGCCTGTTATTTGCATGGGGAATCCCAAGCTAGAATGGATGGCAGTGATGATTGCTCATGCAGAGAGTTTCGGATGATTGTCAACCACTGACAAAGGGCATAATCAGATATGTGCTACTATGTCACAGCCCTGCACACCATCCACTGAAGGTAAGGAGCTGGTGAATGTCAAGTGTCAAGAGTTAGGGTGGCTATCATAAGAACATAAGAATTGTCCAGCAGAAGGAGACCATGCAGTCGATCTAGTCTGCCTGAGATGTCAACCCCCATCTACTGCTCTTGTTACAGTCACTACATTGACTGTCCCATGCCTGTTTGAATTCTCTGACAGTCTTAGCGGCCACCACCTCAGGTAGCAGGCTGTTCTAAGGGTCCCCAACCCTCTCTGTGAAAAAGTACTTCCTAATATTGGTTCTGAATTTACTGCAAAGCAGGTGTAAATTGTGCTGTCATGTACGCACAGTCCTATTTTCCTGAAAGAGGTGCTCAATATGTACTTCATTTATCCCTTTAACAAATTTAAATGTTTCTATCATGTCTCCTCTATTCCTTCTTTGCTCTAGAGAGAATATATTTATCTGGCTGAGCCTATTTTTGTAAGGTTCATGGTGTCATCCCTGTACCATCTTGGTGGCTCTCCTCTCTATGGATTCCAGATGATCAATGTCTTTTTTTAGGTATGGCCTCCAGAACTGCACACAGCACTCCAAGTGAGGCCTCACCAAGGAACAATACAGTGAGATGATTACTTCACTCTTTCTGCTAGTAATACCCCTACCTATGCATCCAGGGATGCTGCTTCCCTTAGTGCTGCTTTTTCACATTGCTTTCTTACCTTTAAATTGTCTGCTATCATAACTCCTAGATCCCATTCCATCTTTGTCTTTTTCAGTTGCTGCCCTTCCAGGACATAGTTATTTCCTTAGTTCCTCTTACCGAAATGCATCACCTTATGCTTTTTTGGTGTTGAATCTCAACTGCCAGTTCTTGGACCATTTCTCCAGCTTTCCTTGATCTGCCTCCATTCCTTGGACCCCTTCCTGTATGTCTACCCTGTTACGGAGCTTTGCATAATCTGTGAAAACGTAGACTTTCCCTTTCAGTCCCTCAGTGATGTCGCTGATGAATATGTTGAAAAGGATTGGGCCAAGCACTGATCACTGTGGAACCCCACTCTCCCCTCCTGTGACAAGGTGCCATTTTTCATAACTCTCTGAGTCTTGTCCTGTAGCCAGCTTTTTATCCAGTTGACCACTTTCTGACCTATGCCTGTTTGCTTCAATTTATTTGCTAGCCTTCTGAGTGGAACCGTATCAAAGGCTTTGCTAAAATCCAGATATACTATGTACACAGCTGCACCTTAGTCCACTGCTCTTGTAACCCAGTTGAAGAATCCTATCATATTTGTTTGGCATGAGCATCCTACCATGAAGCCATGCTGCTTCAGGTCAAGTTTCCCATTTTCTTTCAGGTACTCCACCACCCTTTCTTTAAGCAATGTCTCAATTACTTTACCCATCACTGAGATCAGGCTGACTGGGCAGTAATTTCCTACTAATAATCTTATGCAATGGCACAATTGTGACCATTCTCCAGTCCTGTGGCACTATGCCATCTTCCAGTGACTTGTTAAGTAGTTTGGCAAGTAGAGCCGTAAGTTCCTCCCACAGTTCCTTCAGAACTTTTTGGTGTATTCCATCTGGCCCCATTGCCTTGTCCACCTTTAAAGAGCTAGTGTACAGAGAAGGAAGGGGGATGTTGCTGCATTTTACCTGCTGCACAGTCGTCATAGGAATCAGTGAAAAAGTGTTCCTCTATGTGATCTGCGGGTGTGTTAGTGGATATTTCCAGGCAATTTCGAAACGGGCTTGTTTGAAATATCTTCCCCGCCATGTACAGTGAAAGTCCACGCGAGTGACGTGGTGCGAGGCACGATGTCCATCATTCATAATTGTGCCAGTTGTGCTCATGTGTGCCATGCGCCACACTCTCTAGTCAGTGTGTGTTCTGCTTCTCCACAGTGTTGGCATTGCAAGGTGTTCGGTTATGCGCTCCTTGCCTGCGCAAGTTGTGGAGATTTTTTTTCCTTGCCTGGAGTTCCCATAGAGAGAAGTAGTGTATGCCCCATCCCACCACATACCACCAGCGTTTTTTGATTCTGTGGATGGTTACGGGGTTCGCTCATTTTTTTGTGTTGCTGCTGTATAGGTAGTGTTTTAGACGCACGTTGTGTGACTGTCAGTCTGTAGTGATTTTCGTAGTAAATCTGCCGTTGTTGCTGTGTGGCACAGTGCTACCTTCATCTGTACATGCGAGAGGGAAAAAAATGCTGAAGAGATGCATTGTCTATGGCTGCGCAATACTGCAGCCAATAATGTATCTTTACATTTTTCCCAACTGAAGAGAAACTGAAGCAGAAGTGGATATCCTTTGTCCATAGTACTGTGTAACTTTTCCTGGTCCAGGCACTCTGTAATATGTAGTGCATTTGTTGCTAATGATTTTGTGGAAGTGTGCCTTTCAAAATAGAGTTTGGATTTAAAGGTTGTCCGGTGAGTTACAGTATGGTAACGTAAGGACTGAATAGCGTGAAACAAGGGCAGTGCTAACATGTCATGCAGCTGCACACAGCATACTGATGTGTGCGAGGTGGGGGATTGCTTGGCTTCTATGAAGCTGTCATGTTATAACAGAGTGTGAATATGTGACCTGTGCCAGTTTTTTTTTGTTTAATTATTTATGTGCATGTTTGTGCCATTGAAATACTCCTGTAATTTTACACGTAAAAAAAGTTATGGTCTGTGTGCAGTCTGTCCTGTTCTCAGTATTGCTCTGTATGCCTTCTTCTTGTATGGATGGTGCAAGTTACGGGTCAGCAGCACAAGTAGGGTGGTGTGTGTCCGTATTGAAATGTGACAGTATGTGTCTCCAGGTAGGTGAACTATTGTGATGTGAGCTAGTATCCTTGTTGCCTTTCATTTATATTTTGTCGGTTGACTTTGCTCCACATATGCTATGCACATTGTTTCTGATAGACCGATGAAGGTACCCTGTTGTGGTGGGGGTTTGGAGGGGGAGTGGGGCGAGAGTAGGGACCTACATTACTATCTGGTTGTTGACCTCTGAAATATAAGCTGCGTTTGTAGGCAGTGATGTCGGGAGATTGGCATAGAAATGTTTAGTTACAGGCAAGGTAATGTCGAGGTCCATTCAGCTAATGCGACTGGGTTGTCAGGTAGCAGGTATTAGCTGTGGTCATGTCAGGCTGGTGATAGTATAACCAAGTAGAAGAAGGTTGGATAATGTTGTGGTGATCTCTCCTTGCTGTTGCTTATGAAATATTGTGTGTTTTCACGTGCCAGTAGAATTAGTATTGCTTTATCTGAGGAAGATTTTTTCTGAAACAGTGGTACCGTACTATTCTATGTATGTTAACCTGTCCCTGTGTTATGGGCTGCAATGTGTTGTGATAGAAGTGTATGAGTGCATGTGTGTGTGTGTATGTTGTTGTGTGTGTTCTTTAGCAGTATTTCAGGAATCATGTCAGCAATTGTCTTACATGAATTGGGTTCCTTTGTAATGTGGACAGTATCTGAGTGTGTTCATCTTATCAGTGGAGTGATACAGTGTCCTAATCATGGCAGTAGTAGAGCAGCACCAGTTGATAAAAGCAAGGCCCTGTGAAGGATGTTATGTCATACAAGTCAGTAACTTCTACATTTACCAGATGAACTTTTTATTTGCAGGACTGTTGTGCTTTGGGCAGCTATGTCCTTACACAAAGGTACAGTTCACAAAAAGCAGGTATATGGAAGCAGGGATGGGGAGGTCTTGCAGTATGATGCAGTGTGTGAGGGGTACCTGTGTTTTAATGGGAAGGTTTGCCACAATTTTCTCTGGCAGCAGAGTTGGCAGTGGTGAGATCGCACTTGTAGCCCTGATGGTAGTTGTCAACCACTGATTGATATGGTGTCATATAAGGGAGGGGAGGTTCCATTTCACATCACTGGGTGTGTGGGTGGACATGGTGGAGTGGCATTTTGTGGCATTGACTAAGCTCCATTACGGGGAAGGGTGGGGGTGGTGGACTGTGACAAAGAAGGATAAGTAGGAAAAAAAGGTTGTATGCCTTACATATGTAATTGCGGATGTTTCTTTGATGAGAATGGCAAATCCTCATTTCTTGCCAAGCATTTAGATCTCTAGCTCCATTGTGTAGCATGCAATATTAAGAGGAGACACGCTGTGGAATGGGTGGTAGATGCCATGTTTTGCTTGCGTGTAGCAGTGATGGAGGATGATTTCATAGGTGTGAATAACACTATGCATGGCAAATATACCAGTGGACTTTATCATTGGTAAAGGTATGCAGAGAGATTTTAGTTGGATAAGGTTAGTGAATCATCCTGTAAGTATTTCAAATGAGCAGATTTTTTGGGCCTTTGTGTCCTTTCAGTGATTTGTTGTTCTAATTATCAAGTCGGAGTCAGTCTGGTATTCACTCTGTCCATGAGTGAAGTATAACCCAAGTAATGTATCGCAGCAGTGAAGGTTTCAGTGATTTTGTAAAGAAATGAATATATGTAAGAAAACTGCCCTACATGTAATGGCTCTTGGCATTGTCTGTATCTGTTCTGTGATAATGATGACCACTGTCTCCCTTTATACTGAGTTGTACTATAGTGTTTATACAGTGTGCAACACATGCCAACAATCACTGTGTACTCCTCTACGTGTTACTAATATATTTTATGTGCATGTTATGCTGTTTGTGATGAGATGTTGTATGTAAACTTTGGCAGGAGACGTCTAAAAAAGGGAGCAGTGCCATGCATTTCTGTCACAGGTTATGAGCCACCAGTGAAGAAAACAAGGAGTTCAGCTGTAGAAATGGAAAGTGGAGAGGTAACTGTTGTCATGTTTACCATAGTAGTGTAATTAGAAATCTTTATCATGGTCATCATGACCTGTATTACATAGTCAGTACATTTACATGGGACAGTACCTGTAACCATAGAACTCTGGACAGACAAAGCAGGTGCTCGGATGGAATGAGAAAGGGTGAAACATGAGTCAGTAAATGCTGAGATATAGAAGACTCACCTTTGGTAAGTAATCATGGGGAAGGGGAGGGTGAGGGGGGGATTATGACTTATGAATGGGGGATCACAGTTCATGTTGTGGCTGATCTGAATCAGTGTCTTCATTAGACACTTTGGAAATAAACAGGGAACATGGGTAAAGCATTTGTAACCCCCATGTGGCACTAACCTATGGGATACTACCCCTGCTTGTATGATTGTGCATATGTTGTGGTTCCTGAGTTATTTGAATGGGTGTCTCCAGTCAGAGGGATGGTATTGGGGTAGCATAATTTCTTTGGTATTGCTCTCTGAGCTCTCACTCCATGCCAGTTTTGGCAGTAATAGTTAAAAATACAAGAACTGTAGAACTCCATCCTTTCTGAAATAGGGAGGGGTGGAGGGTAGGTAGGGCAGTCATACACAAGTGGACTGCACTACTAAAGGTATGACACCAGGATGGCAATGGGCAATTGGGAGTCCTAGATTACAGTATGGTGCACTCCAAATTTTTAGGAGGATTATACACGTCATCTGCAAGTGTACACAACAACAAGAAGGCATTATATGATGCTGAATGGTGGCCATCTCATGTGCTATGTGTCTAAGTAATGTTTGTCTGAAAGGGTAACAGACTCTTGCCTCATTGTTCCAGGGAGCAGTGGTTGTGATAGTAGTCTGCTAAGCAGCCGAATGAACTGTAAGTGTGTGTGGGATACAGGAGGGAATCCAATGGATTGTATCGAGAGCCAGTGCTGTAGTCAGGTCTGTGACTCCAGCTGTCTGTTATCAATAAATCATGTGCCTAGATGGACCTATCCACTGTCATTTGTTGTCAGATTCGGTGGTAATGTTATAAAATTCATTGACAGTGTACTGACTGTGCTGTTACTGTATTATGGCTCTCCATTTCATCTAGTGTCCATTTGAAGGGATTGCAATGAGAGTAAAAAAAAAAGAAAATGGCATTGTCCAGGGTACATCTTGTCACTGTGCCAGACACTCATGTGATATAGTTCTACAATATAGCTTAGTGTTTGTATGATAACCGGTGTATAACATGTTCCACACAGGAACTGAAATATATTTTTTTTTTACTATCTGCTTATAGGCTATCTCTTCTGATAGTAATAAGTGTGCTGTAATGGAAGCCTGTACATCTACGCTTGAATGCTTGTCAGACTCAGAAAATGTTGGGCTTGCAGAGCAGCTGAGTGAGAATTATATATATGGATGCATGAAAGTTGCCATGATGACCTAATGTGTATTGCTCAGTCTGTGGATGATGGGCCTCAAGTAGTCCAGACAGATGTTCCCTGAACTTGAATGATGGTGACATATATGAGGAATGTTCCGAAATTACTCTGATAATATTTGCAAGGATAACAGACCTGGAGTTATGGATGTGATGCATGATCACACTTATGTAACACAAACATCTGCTGTGAGACTGCTGCACAAGGGTACCTAGACATCTAGCCGTGTTGTATCCAAAGGTTAGTTAACAGATACAGTGCGGGATATGTATAATAAGTGCAAATGTACATAGTGTTGTTACAGTGCTGTTTAATTATTTAGTATAAATATACAGTTTGTGTGTGTACGGGATACTGTTTTGCACACCTCTTGATGATCACTCAATCTGTAGCCAGTGGTACAGTCAGGGTAGATGTTCTTGAGACATTGTGTTATATTCACCAGTGTTTCAGTGCTACATTATAATCTGTCAGTGTTTAGAGTTTGGGTAGGGGGTAAAGTAGTCCCTGTACGAAGTTATGTACTACTAGGAAGCAGGGCACTGTGTGATAGGAATTTTGCTGGTAACATACAACTATGTCTTATAACTTCCTGCCAATGCTACATCAATCAGCATAGCTGTTGAATTTCCTAGTTTTACAGGAAACTTCAGTATAAACTATAAATATGTTTTGCAACTGTAATGTGAGATAGCAAACTGAATAATATATGACTTCAGTATGATGTTGACACATGTTGCCACTATATAGTCTCATCAGGTGTTCAGACTTATGTACGGACACGCTCTGTGGGAACGTTACAGAGGCCATGTATGCTACCTAAGCATTATGATAAGGTGTTAAGCGATGCCAGTGGTGAGTCTTCTGATGACTTGGAGTTTGTGGATGATCCAAAAGATGTCAATTACCATCCTGGCAGAGATACGGATGCTGAATCTGACATTAGGTAATACTTCATTGTCTAACAGTATGCATCTTTCAGTGGTAGGCAAGACTTCTGAAACAGTTAACTGTGGGGCCTTGAGGAAGCGATATATTCAAATGAAGGGAAATAATTACCTAGTCTGTTACTCAGTAGCCTTCATCAACTTCCTGTTGTGACAGTACAGTCCATAGCTATTAAATAAGTTGTTTTATCCACAAGTTATGGTTACTCCCTTCTTGTGCAGTGTCCTACAAGACATTTTGATGGTTCAACATTACTTATGGTTTGGCCCAGTGGAATTGCTTCTGCTTTTGGGGTGTTCACCTTGATGTCGTACTAGAGGCAGAGGTTAACAGGTCAATCTGTCCAAGTTTACTAACCTAAGGAAATTGCTTAATGTCCCTGTAGTATTGACTGAAGTAATAATGAGCAGTGAGCCGGTCATCTCCGTAAGCAGTCATACCCAACAGGGTGTGTGGTATTGGGCTATCCCACCATAAGGCAACCCCTGTCATGGCTTAATGCTTATTATATAATGGGGTATGAAAATCTTGAACCTCATTGGTCAAAACACATCACATGAGTGTGATAAATCCTTCAGTATACCCATCAAAAGTTTTATATCACTATAAAACAAAAAACAAGTTGAATATTATAATAGCAATATATTTGATGATAGAGTGAGTATATGGGTGGATGTACTGTTCATGGTGTTAAGTCACCGGCTGTGCCTCATGACCAAACCACACCAGGCGTGGTAAATCCACCAATATACGCACTCTCTGTCATGGTATATTGCTTAACTAATATGTGTTCCAAAAAATACTGTAAATGTGCACATGTTAAAACAATTAAATGTTTGATCTATATTGCGATAAAAAAAAGTCCGTCCACCTGCATTAGAATGTTTTTATTTCTTCAAATGGAGGACCATGTGATTGCTACAGTGGAGCCTCATTTGGTTGTCATGGTCATGGTTATCTGCACCGTACCACTCCCCCCCCCCGCGGTTACTGACGTAAAGTTTGTGTTGTGGGGGTCTGCATTGTCTTAAAAAATAATTTATCACTTGTTATTTGACACATCTGAGACATTTCAGGGTGGCAGTGCCTCCAATCACGGAGTTTGCTGCCGCTATAAATAATCAATCAGATATATAATAGTGAATATTGACAGTCATTGAATGCTATGGAAATATAGAGAGTACACATCGCAGTATACTGGTGTGTGTTGCATAAACATTGTCAGGCAGACAGAACAACAAGAAATGGACAAAAGTGCCAGTAGAATGCATCTTGTATTGTCTAATTAGTAGTTTGTGATGATGGTGTACCATTTACTTGCAGTGCTTCCAGCTCAGCACATGATACCAGTGAATGTGACAGATACTACATTGTTGCTGAATCATGTCTCCTGCAGCTGTTTACATTCTGTATCTACTGCTTTATGCCTCATACAGTTGCTGAAATAGTCAAGGTGTTTGGAACCATGGTACTAGTGAAACAGACTTGTCAAACCTGCAGGTAATGTTACTGGTTTGGAAGAGACAGACATCTGTCTGATTACTCTTGTTTCACTGTCATCACAGTGTTTTCTTATAAGATGTAATTGCAGTCAAGCAGTTCAGACAGATTGTAAATGTGAGATTTACTGACTTCTGTTTCAGAAGCTCAAAAGGCATTTTTTCACTCACAGCATAATCGACACCCTGTGGCTAAGAATTCTAGGTGGTATTGGTGGAGGGTGGGGTTTCAATATGACATACTGTTCAGGTGCTTGCAGATAACCACTTATGACATTTCATTCCTCTGTATGCTAGGCAAGTTTACAATTGGAGAGGACAGAACATGTCAGCTGGACTTCCTAACTTTAATCTATGTCTATCTGCCGCTATTTTATTCACTGGTGAAGTGCCTTCCAAAGTGCTCAAAGTAATGAAATTTTGCAACATAGCCACCATCAGCAGGTCTTCCTTTTTCAAACACCAACGAAAATATCTACATTCTACAGTTCTGAACGTATGGCGACATGAGCAGGGATTGCTTAAACTGGAAATGTCTCAACAGCGAAAGCCAATGCTGTTAGCAGGGGATGCAAGGTGTGACAGTCCTGGCTTCAGTGCCAAATATGGAAGTTACACCATGATGGATATACGTAATAGTAAAATTCTCCATATAGAACTCCTCCAGGTTAGTGAAAAGTTAATTGCAGTAAACCATGACAGCATGTATGTTATGAAATGATTTACCATTGGTACCATTGATAGTCACCAAAGATTTGTTGACATCACTTATATCATCCTAAACATTTCAACCCTCCCTCTCCACCATTCTTAGTTGGCCAAAGTTTGTCAGTCACAAGTCCAGCACCATTGTACAGGTTTTAGTCACCTTTCTCCCATTCTCACCTTGATCCATATAGTCAGTTGGACTGTTTGCATACTGTGTCCCATATCACGTCCATCTCAACATTCTATCCATTTATAAAGACCGCATCAAGCATATTATCCCCTTGATAGACTATGTGACCAGTTGTTTGCTGAACACCTTACTTAGTTTGAACATTATCTCCATACTTCTCACTGGAGCTTCCTCGGGATGGTCAGGTTGTAATCTGATAAGTGTAGGTGGCCTATCAGTAGCATGGCCCTGATAGCCAGACTGTCCTCTGTGTGTGTGTGTGTGTGTGTGTGTGTGTGTATGTGTGTGAATTTTAATAATACTGGTACGGTACAGCATAAACACTAATCAATGTTGATTCCGATAACAGAGTAATGAGACTGGAGGTAGTTATTACATGGAACTCGAAGGACTGAAGAAATGTCTTTCTGAAGTAACTCAGTGGGGTCCAATTGAGGCATTCAGGTTAGTGATCAGCATCGGCAAGTAGAGAAGTACCTGAAAGATACATGGGCTGTCTTCTTTTCGACATTTTCTCGATGTGGGATATTGCTAAAAGGCAATCATGGTTAATTTCACTGTACAGCTATTGTATATAGCTTCATATTGTGTAATGTGTAATATAAACTGATGTTCTGCATAAATAACTATGTTTTCAATTTGTTGCCCAGGTATTACCAAATCAATTGAGAAGGTGGCAACGTTTAAAGAGTGCTATATACTTGGCAGATGGAAGCAGTCCATTAATAACCATGTTTATAGGTTAGCCAATTCATCAGGAGGCAATGAGGACATGGCTGAAGCTAAGTGGACGAAGTTATACCAAATCATGTGAGAATGTGTACAGTGGCCTTGGGAACCCTACATACATGTGAGCATGGCCCTTGAGAGTTCTAGCTGTAATCAGTGGATATCCCTGTGTGTACATACAGATGTTTTTTCAACTTACAATTAGAATCACATATCAGAGGGCACTCCCAGCAATTGGGGCAGATTGATAAGGAAAATGAGGAGACACGACTCCACTGAAAGGGTAGTAGGGAGGTGTGTAATGCATTGCCTGACCTACTTGCATATCTTTGACACAATGGGGAGCTTGAAAAGGGAGAGGGACATATTCTAGGATAGAATACAGACCGAAGGTGGCAGGGTGGGTGGATTTAGGAGGTAGGAGGGTGGAGGGTGTCTGATGCAGAATGGATTGGTATGTTGAACACGCAATCACTGTATATATTCCATACAGTATGTATCGAATGGCAATGAGTTATGTTGGTATGTCTGATATGCTCCTATTTCCTTATCTCCACAAAGTACAATAAACAGTGTTCTGTAATACTGCACCTCACTAACACTGTTCTGATGATTCTTCTGTATTCCAAAGGATCTAAGGCATCTAACAAACTAAATGATACATTACTGAGGAAAGGACTAGTGAGGGATATGGAAACTTTCTCCATATGGGCAAACTGTTCTGGAGGCTTTCATTCCGTAGTCAATTATTTTCTCCAAACTGTCATTTTTTGTATATGGGAATGAAAAGCAGGTATTTTCAATGACAGAATTTTGTCGAACTTTTTTATGGTTGACACTGACGGAGTGAATGCTACTTGATTAACCTACCAAATATGCTGGAGGTGGTGGACCACTGTGTTGGACTTATTTGAACACAGGCAGTCTGTGTACATTTCTGCATCTCTGGGTGAGTGAAGATTAGCAGTAAGACACGATGGTGGTGCATTACAGTGTGATAACTGCACTTTCCATGTGTAGTAAGGTATGAGGCTGAAGTGCCTGTCGTCCCTATGGAGTGCTTTATCACAGTGTAATCCATTCATTCCAGGGTTTTATCTAACTCTAAAATTGATTAGCGTTTTGCTCATAAAAGTACATAAAACTTTGTGAAATGCAAAGCACCTACCTCACGTTTAAATATCTAACGACTTCGAAAACCTATATAAATACTTCTGAACAGTTAGTATTGTCCCAGGAAAACTGCTAATCAATTATTTAAAAACCCTGCATCTCTTTGAGTGTCTCATTGCACTTAAAATGTCCCTTTATTATTATTTTGTTTGTACATTGGGTCTGTGTATTGCTAATGCGATTTGTAGATGTACATATGCGTCCACACAATCCTCTGTTGGTCCCTTCCCCATAGTATCACATCTGTCATGAAAATGCAGCATCCTCGCATCATAACTGTGCCATCACAGAAGTGACTACGAAAGCAATTATCCTCATGAAGAACTGTCTTCTATGGATATAATCAGTGATGAACTGTCACATTTTCATAGGTGTTTGCATAGGGTCACATATTGTGCGTATAACTCCAATGAAGTTGTAGAATGTAGCAGAAAGCATTTTGTATGGTATGTGAGTACTTCATATTCACATCCAGACATTAACATATTGGCAAATGTTTTCAGACTTCTGTTGCTGTTCTTCATTACAACGAGAATGCTGCCATGAGCAATATAATCAAAAAGGGAGAATGTAAACATCGTGGTACCCTAAATTTGAAACATGGAGGACACGTTAGGAAAGTCTGTTCTGAATGCAGTTATGGTAAGAGTCATACCGGTAGGGAAATTGCAAAGGGGGCATTGTTCAACCCACAACGGACAGTAACCATACATAGTGTCACAGAAACAAATCAGTATTTATGGTAGAAAACCAAATTGTGCAGGTTCACAGTAAATTACAATTTGAGGGGGTAATAGATATAGGTTTTAAGCATTACTGTTCTGAACAGTATCCCAATATACTGTGCTGCCTTCTGCACCTTTGTGTGTTATGGTCACGTGTGGTACCCCAGGCTGCTGGTGGATTGCCCTGTGTCCTGTCCAAATTTCCCTCATTCACCAAAAAATACCATCAACAGTATAATCTGTTTCAAAGTCAGTTGATGATTCATCTGTATCCTCCTCGGTTTGTGCCCTGAAAATAGGCAGGATTTCTAGTGCATTTACCTGGTCAACAAAAAAATAAATAAATGTGTTCGTTCTTTGAAAGTGAAAATTACATGTAAGCTCTCACAAACTTGATGTGTGGTTACGAATTTCATATATTTACTCTGCTATGTTCCATTCTCATACCTAGATTATGTTAATGTTTTCAATGAACTGGCAAACGTGTGGGAAAGACAAGAAGACATTTCAAGAATGGTCCGCCAATTCTGTGTTCATCCTATGATCGCTCCAATAAGCATAGGAAGCCATTCAGAAAAGTATTCACGTATACATTGAGGAATAGGTGGTGCAATACATTTATTCATTTGCTCAGTCAATACCATGGTACTTGAAAACATACAGGAAATGCAGAGTATTTGTCCTGATGTTCAAATCAGTTTAATTAACAGTTTAATTAACAGTAACACACCATCAACAACAAGGACTGTTGCAAAATCTGAACACAGTGAAAATCATAACTTTTAAGTCAAATTCCCTATACACGTGTATAGAACATACAACCGGTGAATGACAGTTAAAGAAACAATTAGCATACCACAGAATAGGTAAAGTAACATTAGCAGGATTGCAACACAGACTGTGTGTAACACTTTAAGGATATAAACGTTTCCTTCATTACTCCTATTTAACAGCAATGTCTAATACTGCAAAACATCTTCATTTCTATGTTCTGAACAATTAATAAGATAAGAAGTAAGCAACAATACCCAACAGGGTGGCAGGTATTGGCAGTTCCGGATCGACCATCAGTATACTGAAGTCTTCGACGCCACGGCCGGATGGCCTTATAGCCTCTGGAAGGTCCAGTGTTTGCACCCCATCCACCTGGTGGGATTACTGTATTCTACAAATGGGCTATATGTGTTAATTTTGCATAGGATTACAAAACTAAGGTAGGCATAAGAAATGAGCACGACTGTGATTTCGTTGTTTTGTTTCACAGCACTCCTGAATAATTGCCTTACATGTTACTATTTTTACTGGTGGTTGGCAGTCTTACAAAAAATACAATCAGCATCTTTCAAGATATGTAGATATTCATGTTCACTACTACTACAAGGTTGGGTAACGGAATCCACAAACTCACCATCATTAGGCAGGTGGAAATTTTATAACATTAGTACACAAGATGGAACAGGTAATATGCCTCCCTAAAATACCCCAGCACCATCTAACAAAGCAACGATATGCCACATGTCTGTATTTTGTGTGTTGACCTCATAAGTTCTTGTATACTGTCGTCGCACCACTTGTAGACTCCAAACATTCAGACAAACTGAGTAGAACCAGGTTGTGTGCAGGTGACCTGGTTTCGTTAGTATGGGTTGAACAAGGTTGTCTCTGCACAACATTTGCTCTCACTCACAGTGGTCATTGACATACATTGAAGACACGACACCTGCAAATGAAAATACATAGCTTGATAAATACGTAACACAGACTATGCACAATGCTTATTCTCATTTACCTAATTTCAAGAGAGAATGATGGAGTAAGAAGCACCATTGCACTGCATGACATTGTTTATCCAGCTCACCACTGAAGACTGAGGTCGTTGACCAGTCCGCTGTAATTGTGTGTTGAAGTATTCGAGCAGATTCACTAAACTGTAGTAAGTATTTTAAAAGGGTCTGAGAAATTGACCTTCTGATTGGCTGCAAAGACTTAATAACAAACTGCTGCCAGATAAGGAGCAGGGAGTTCAGTTGCAAAGTGGCATAGATAGTAGGATTACGTCGGCTACCACAGAAACACCAGCTATTGAAAGTCAGACATCTGACTTGCATTTGTATAGATGCAGGGTACTATCAGCAAATACCATTAGATTCCAAACTTATTCATCCATTTTAGTCTGTTTTTATTTGGGCATACTTTACTGATTTGTGTGTTTACTTTATTTGTTTGAACATGTTGCATCATAAAATGTTTCACCATATATGAGTAATGGCTGGCCGTTTAATGGAAGTTAGAAATTGGTGATTACTGCATTCTGTCACTTGTCCTGGTTGGCAGGAACTTGTTTTAGCCACTGGTACTATTATCCTGTTATAAAGACTATAACCAAGTCTCAGCCAACCAGGATACTGACTTTGCCCATAACTTATTAGTACTTTTTGATAGCTTACATCAGTTACTAATCCGGTATACATTTTAGTGTCTTAAACCAACATGCTGTGAGGCCCATGCCATCCCACCTCCACACAACTGGTAGTGTCCATGTGAGGCACCATCCTCCACACATGCCTGCCCCACCCACCTACTTATATGCAGCCATTCCTATATGAATGTGCCTATCTGAGGTAAACTAGACACCCACCACTATATCCAAGTGCCCACTGTTGGCAGCACAAAATCATGCTGTCATTGCCACACACACATGCCTGCAGAAAATACACCACCCAATACCTGAACCTTCCGATTCCGGCAGCACAGTCCTCCACATACTTCCCCAGCTGTCAACTATGTTACTGACGGCTCCATGCATAGATAAAACAACCAGCACTGTGAATGTGTGTGGGTGTCCAGGTGAACAGCTATACAACTTATGCTGTATGTGTTACTTGCCTGTAGGTAACCAAATAGATATCTAATAAACAAAATTGCAAAACACAATCATTCCTTCAGTTCTCAAATTTTGTTCTCCATACTGTGCCCATGTACTTGTCATCTCCAGACTTGAACCTGACGGCTCAAACTGATATGGGAAACTCATCCCGGCATTAGCGGAGTTGTTTATTACTGTGGCCCATCACATCTGACAGGGATGTGTCACTTTCCCATCTGACTCACTCATCAGTTGAACGGCTGTGAACTTCAATGGCATCCATGAAGCTGAAAGTGAATGTCCAAGAAACATTAATGGACTGGAAGACATGAAAAGACTGCTAGACATGATGCATGCTATGATACCGTGTACAAGTTATCAACTATCGTTCCAGATCCTTATAATATCGATGCAGTGGAGACAATGGAACACATCTGACTGTTTTTAATAACTGTTTGGAGTTTGTGGATGATCCAAAAGATGTCGATTACCATCCTGGCAGAGATACGGATGCTGAATCTGACATTAGGTATTACTTCATTGTCTAACAGTATGCATCTTTCAGTGGTAGGCAAGACTTCTGAAACAGTTAACTGTGGTGCCCTGAGGAAGCGATGTATTCAAATGAAGGGAAATAATTACTTAGTCTGTTACTCAGTAGCCTTCATCAACTTCCTGTTGTGACAGTACAGTCCATAGCTATTAAATAAGTTGTTTTATCCACAAGTTATGGTTACTCCCTTCTTGTGCAGTGTCCTACAAGACATTTTGATGGTTCAACATTACTTATGGTTTGACCCAGTGGAATTGCTTCTGCTTTTGGGGTGTTCACCTTGATGTCGTACTAGAGGCAGAGGTTAACAGGTCAATCTGTCCAAGTTTACTAACCTAAGGAAATTGCTTAATGTCCCTGTAGTATTGACTGAAGTAATAATGAGCAGTGAGCCGGTCATCTCCGTAAGCAGTCATACCCAACAGGGTGTGTGGTATTGGGGCTATCCCACCATAAGGCAACCCCTGTCATGGCTTAATGCTTATTATATAATGGGGTATGAAAATCCTGTAACCTCATTGGTCAAAACACATCACATGACCGTGATAAATCCTCCAGTATACCCACTGTAAAAGTTTTATATCACTATAAAAACAAAAAAACAAGTTGAACATTGTATAATAGCAATATATCATGATAGAGAGTGGGTATATGGGTGGATGTACCAGTTCTGGTGTGGTTAAGTCACTCGGCTGTGCCTCATGACCAAACCACACCAGGCGTGGTAAATCCACCAATATACTCACTCTCTGTCATGGTATATTGCTTAACTAATATGTGTTCCAAAAAATACTGTAAATGTGCACATGTTAAAACAATTAAATGTTTGATCTATATTGCGATAAAAAAAGTCCGTCCACCTGCATTAGAATGTTTTTATTTCTTCAAATGGAGGACCATGTGATTGCTACAGTGGAGCCTCATCTGGTTGTCATGGTCATGGTTATCTGCACCTGCATACCACCCCTGTAGTTACTGACGTAAAGTTTGTGTTGTGGGGTCTGCCTTGTCTTAAAAAAAATTTATCACTTGTTATGGGACACATCTTGAGACATTTCAGGGTGGCACGGCCTCCAATCACGGAGTTTGCCGCTATAAATAATTAATCAGATATATAATAGTGAATATTGACAGTCATTGAATGCTATGAAATATAGAGAGTACATCGCAGTATACTGGTGTGTGTTGCATAAACATTGTCAGGCAGACAGAACGACAAGAAATGGACAAGAGTTCCAGTAGAATGTACCTTGTATTGTCTAATTAGTAGTTTTGATGATCATACTGGTGTACCATTTACTTGCAGTGCTTCCAGCTCAGCACATGATACCAGTGAATGTGACAGATACTACATTGTTGCTGAATCATGTCTCCTGCAGCTGTTTACATTCTGTATCTACTGCTTTATGCCTCATACAGTTGCTGAAATAGTCAAGGTGTTTGGAACCATGGTACTAGTGAAACAGACTTGTCAAACCTGCAGGTAATGTTACTGGTTTGGAAGAGACAGACATCTGTCTGATTACTCTTGTTTCACTGTCATCACAGTGTTTTTCTTATAAGATGTAATTGCAGTCAAGCAGTTCAGACAGATTGTAAATGTGAGATTTACTGACTTCTGTTTCAGAAGCTCAAAAGGCATTTTTTCACTCACAGCATAATCGACACCCTGTGGCTAAGAATTCCCCAAGGTGGTATTGGTGGAGGGTGGGGTTTCAAATATGACATACTGTTCAGGTGCTTGCAGATTACCACTTATGACATTTCATTCCTCTGTATGCTAGGCAAATTTACAATTGGAGAGGACAGAACATGTCAGCTGGACTTCCTAACTTTAATCTATGTCTATCTGCCGCTATTTTATTCACTGGTGAAGTGCCTTCCAAAGTGCTCAAAGTAATGAAATTTTGCAACATAGCCACCATCAGCAGGTCTTCCTTTTTCAAACACCAATGAAAATATCTACATTCTACAGTTCTGAATGTATGGCGACATGAGCAGGGATTGCTTAAACTGGAAATGTCTCAACAGCGAAAGCCAGTGCTGTTAGCAGGGGATGCAAGGTGTGACAGTCCAGGCTTCAGTGCCAAATATGGAAGTTACACCATGATGGATGTACATAATAGTAAAATTCTCCATATAGAACTCCTCCAGGTTAGTGAAAAGTTAATTGCAGTAAACCATGACAGCGTGTATGTTATGAAATGATTTACCATTGGTGCCATTGATAGCTCACAAAGATTTGTTGACATCACTTATATCATCCTAAACATTTCAACCCTCCTCTCCACCATTCTTAGTTGGCCAAAGTTTGTCAGTCACAAGTCCAGCACCATTGTACAGGTTTTAGTCCCCTTTCTCCCATTCTCACCTTGATCCATATAGTCAGTTGGACTGTTTGCATACTGTGTCCCATATCACGTCCATCTCAACATTCTATCCATTTATAAAGACCGCATCAAGCATTTTATCCCCCTGATAGACTATGTGACCAGTTGTTTGCCGAACACCTTACTTAGTTTGAACATTATCTCCATACTTCTCACTGGAGCTTCCTCGGGATGGTCAGGTTGTAATCTGATAAGTGTAGGTAGCCTATCAGTAGCATGGCCCTGATAGCCAGACTGTCCTCTGTGTGTGTGTGTGTGTGTGTGTGTGTGTGTGTGTATGTGTGTGAATGTTGAATACTGGTACGGTACAGCATAAACACTAATCAATGTTGATTCCGATAACAGAGTAATGAGACTGGAGGTAGTTATTACATGGAACTCGAAGGACTGAAGAAATGTCTTTCTGAAGTAACTCAGTGGGGTCCAATTGAGGCATTGGTTAGTGATCAGCATCGGCAAGTAGAGAAGTACCTGAAAGATACATGGGCATCTTCTTTTCGACATTACTTCGATGTGTGGCACGTTGCAAAAGGCAATCATGGTTAATTTCACTGTACAGTATTACATATAGCCTGTATTGTGTAATGTGTAATATAAACTGGATGCTCTGCATAAATAACTATGTTTTCAATTTGTTGCCTCAGGTATTACCAAATCAATTGAGAAGTTGGCAACGTTTAAAGAGTGCGACATACTTGGCAGATGGAAGCAGTCAATTAATAACCATGTTTATTGGTTAGCTAATTCATCAGGAGGCAATGGGGACATGGCTGAAGCTAAGTGGACAAGCATACTAAATCATGTGAGAAATGTGCACAGTGGCCATGGGGAACCCTACAATACATGTGAGCATGGCCCTTTGGAGGGTTCTGCTGCAACTCGGAAGTGGATATCCCCGGGTGTGTACATACGGATGTTTTTTCAATACTTACAATTAGAATCACATATCAGAGGGCACTCCCAGCAGTTGAAGGGGGGCAGATTGAGAAGGAAAATGAGGAGACACGACTTCACTGAAAGGGTAGTAGGAGGGTGTAATGCAGTGCCTGACCTACTCATATCTTGACACAATGTGGGGAGCTTGAAAAGGGAGAGGGCCATATTCAGGGATAGAATACAGACCGGGAGGTGGCAGGGTGGGTGGATGGAGGAGGTGGAGGTGGAGGGCGTCTGAAGTAGAATGGACTGGTATGCTGAACACGCAATCACTGTACATATTCCATACAGTATGTATCGAATGGCAATGAGTTATGTTGGTATGTCTGACATGCTACCATTTCCCCTTATCTCCCACAAAGTACAATAAACAGTGTTATTCTGTAATACTGCACTCACTAACACTGTTCTATGATTCTTCTGTATTCCAAAGGATCTAAGGCATCTAACAAACTAAATGACACATTACTGAGGAAAGGACTAGTGAGGGATATACGGAAACTTTCTCCATATGGGCAAACTTCGTCTGTGGAGGCTTTCCATTCCGTAGTCAATTACTTTGCTCCAAAACTGTATCATTTTTTGTACATGGGAATGAAAAGCAGGTATTTTCAATGGCAGAATTTTGCCGAACTTTTTTTATGGTTGACACTGATGGAGTAAATGCTACTTGATTAACCTACAAATATACTGAGTGTGGTGGACCACTGTGTTCGACTTATTTGAACACAGGCAGTCTGTATACATTTCGGCATCTCGGGGTGAGTGGAAGATAAGCAGTAAGACACAATGGTGTGTGCATTACGGTGTGATAACTGCACTCCTACAGGTGTAGTAAGGTATGAGGCTGAAGTGCCTGTCGTCCCTATGAGTGCACTTATCACAGTGTAATCCATTCCAAGGTTTTATTTAACTCTAAAAATTGATTAGCGTTTTGCTCATAAAAGTGCTAAAACATTGTGAAAATGCAAAGCACCTGCCTCACTGTGTTTAACAAACATAACACTTCTAGAAAACCTATATAAATACTTTCTGAACAGTTAGTATTGTCCCAGGAAAAAAACTGCTAATCAATTATTTAAAACCCTGCATTCCCTTGAGTGTCTCATTGCGCTTAAAAAAATGTTCCTTTATTATTATTTTGCTTGTACATTGGGTCTGTGCATTGCTAATGCGATTTGTAGATGTACATATGCGTCCACACAATCCCTCTGTTGGTCCCTTCCCCCATAGTATCACATCTGTCATGAAATGCAGCATCCTCGTACCATAACTGTGCCATCACAGAAGTGACTAATGAAAGCAATTATCCTCATGAAGAACTGTCTTTCTATGGATATAATCAGTGTATGAATCATCACATTTCCATATGGTGTTTGCATAGGGCATCACATTGTGCTGCATAACTCCAATGAAGTTGCAGAACGTACAGAAAAGCATTTTGTATGGTATGCTGAGTACTTCATATTCATCCAGACATTAACATATTTGGCAAAATGTTTTCAGACTTCTGCTTGCTGTTCTTCATTACAACGAGAATGCTGCACGAGAGCAATATAAAAATCAAAAAGGGGAGAATGTCTTCAACATTGTGTACCCTAAATTTAAACATGGAGGACACACGGTTAGGAAAGTCTGTTCTGAATGCAGTTATGGTAAGAGTCATAATACAGGTAGGGAAATTGCAAAGGGGGCATTGTTCAACCCAATAACGGACAGTAACCATACACAGTGTCACAGAAACAAATCAGCGATTACATGGTAGAAAACCAAATTGTGCAGGTTCACAGTAAATTACAATTTGGGGGGCAATAAGACATATAGGTTTTAAGCATCACTGTTCTGAACAGTATCCCAATATACTGTGCTGCCTTCCTGCACCTTGTGTGTTATGGTCACGTGTGAACCCCAGGCTGCTATGGATTGCCCTGTGTCCTGTCCAAATTTCCTCATTCACCAAAAAATACCATCAACAGTATAATCTGTCTAAAGTCAGTTGGATTCATCTGTATCCCTCCTCGGTTTGTGCCTGAAAATAGGCAGGATTTCTAGTGCACTTACCTGGTCAACAAAAAAAATAAATAAAATGTGTTCAGTTCTTTTGGAAAGTGAAAAATTACATGTAAGCTCTCACAAACTTGATGTGTGGTTACGCAACTCTACATATTTACTTGCCATGTTCCATTCTCATACCTAGATTATGTTAACAAGCTTTTCAATGAACTGGCAAACGTGGAGAAAGACAAGAAGACATTTCAAGAATGTATTCCGCCACCCCTGTGTTCATCCTATGATCGTCCCAACAAGCAGGAAGCCATTCAGAAAAAGTATTCACGATACATTGAGGAATAGGTATGCAATACATTTATTCATTTGCTCAGTCAATACCATGGTACTTGAAAACATACAGGAAATGCAGAGTATTTGTCCTGATGTTCAAATCAGTTTAATTAACAGTTTAATTAACAGTAACACACCATCAACAACAAGGACTGTTGCAAAATCTGAACACAGTGAAAATCATAACTTTTAAGTCAAATTCCCTATACACGTGTATAGAACATATACAACCGGTGAATGACAGTTAAAGAAACAATTAGCATACCACAGAATAGGTAAAGTAACATTAGCAGGATTGCAACACAGACTGTGTGTAACACTTTAAGGATATAAACGGAGCCTTATGACTTACCTATTTAACAGCAATGTCTAATACTGCAAAACATCTTCATTTCTATGTTCTGAACAATTAATAAGATAAGAAGCAAGCAAATAATACCCAACAGGGTGGCAGGTATTGGGCAGTTCCGGACCGACCATCAGTATACTGAAGCCCGACGCCACGGCCGGATGGCCTTATAGCCCCTGGAAGGTCCAGTGTTTGCACCCCATCCACTCTGGTGGGTATTACTGCATTCTTACAAAATGGGCTACATGTGTTAATTTTGCATAGGATTACAAAAACTAAGGTAAGGCAATAAGAAAATGAGCACGACTGTGATTTCGGTTGTTTTGCTCTACAGCACTTCCTCTGAATAATTGCCTTACATGTTACCATTTCCTTTACTGGTGGTTGGCAGTCTTACAAAAAAAAATACAATCAGCACCTTTCAGCGCATATGTAGATACTTCCATGTCTTACTACTAATACAAGGCTGGGTAACGGAATCCTACAAACTCACCATCATTAGGTGCAGGTGGAAAATTTTCGCGTATAACATTAGCTACACAAGATGGAACAGGTACACGTATGTGCCTCCCTAAAATACCCCAGCACCATCTAACAAAGCAACGATATGCCACATGTCTGTATTTTTTGTGTGTTGGACCCTCATAAGAACTTGCATACTGTCGTCGCAATTCACTCCACGCTAGTTGTAGACTCCAAACATCTAGACAAATTGAGTAGAATCCAGGATGTTGTGTTATGCAGGTGGACCTGGTTTCGGTTAGCATGGGTTGAACAACAGTTATCTCTGCACAACATTTGCTCTCACTCACAGTAGTCATTGACACACATTGAAGACACGTACACCTGCAACATGAAAATACATAGCTTGATAAATACGTAACACAGACTATGCACAATGCTTATTCTCATTTACCTAATTTCAAGAGAGAATGATGGAGTAAGGAAGCACCCATTGCACTGCATGACATTGTTTATCCAGCTCACCAACACCACTGAAGACTGAGGTCAGTTGACCAGTCCGTTGCAATTGTATGTTGAAGTACACTGAGCAGATTCACTAAACTGTAGTAAGCATTTTTAAAAGGGTCTGAGAAATTGACCTTTCTGATTGGCTGCAAAGATTCTAACAACAAACTGCTGCCAGATAAGGAGCAGGGAGTTCAGTTGCAAAGTGGCATAGATAGGTAGAGGATTGTTCGTGGCTACCACAGAAACACCAGCTATTGAAAGTCAGAGTCACATCTGATTCTTACATTTGTATAGATGCATAAGGGGTACTCATCAGTGCAAATACCATTAGATTCCAAACTTATTCTATCCATTTTAGTCTGCTTTTATATTTTGGGCATACTTTTACTGACTTGTGTGTTTACTTTATTTGTTTGAACATGTTGCATCATAAAATGTTTCACCCTATATATGAGTAATGGCTGAAGCCATGTTTCGAATGGAAGTTAGGAAATTGGTGACTACTGCATTCTGTCACTTGTCCTGGTTGGCAGGAACTTGTTTTAGCCACTGGTACTATTATCCTGCTATAAAGACTATAACCAAGTCTCAGCCAACCAGGACACTGGACTTTCTTTGCCCATAACTTATTAGTACTTTTTTGATAGCTTTACATCAGTTACGAATCCGACATACATTTTAGTGTTCCCCAAACCAACATGCTGTGAGGCCCATGCCATCCCACCTACACACAACTGGCAGTGTCCATGGTGAGGTGCACCATCCACCCACACATGCCTGTCTCCCACCCACACCTACTTATATACAGCCATTCCCACATGAATGTGCCTATCTAGAGGTAAACTAGACACCCACCTACCATATCCAAGTGCCCACTGCTGGCAGCACAAAATCATGGCTGTCATTGCTATGCCACACACACATGCCTGCAGAAAATACACCACCCAATACCCTGAACCTTCCAACTACCCATGCAGCACAGTCCTCCACATACTTCCCCAGCTGCCAACCATGTCACTGACGTGCTCCATGCATAGATAAAACAACCAGCAATTGTGAATGTGTGTGGGTGTCCAGGTGAACACAGCTTTTCATACAACTGCGATGCTGTATGCAAGTGTCACTTTGCCTGTAGGTAACCAAATAGATATCTAATAAAGAAAATTGCAAAATAAAAGTACCAGTCCACATTTCCAGTTCTCAAATTTTGTTCTCCATACTCTGGCCCCACAGGTACTTGCTCATCTCCAGACTCTGAACCTGACGGCTCAAACTGATATGGTGAAATCCCTATCCTGGCATTAGCGGAGTTGCTTTGGTCATTACTGTGGCCCATCACATCTGACAGGGATGTGTCACTTTCCCCATCTGACTCACTCTCATCAGTTGAACGGCTGTGAACTTCAATGGCATCCATGAAGCTGAAAGTGAATGTCCAAAGAAACATTAATGGACTGCAAGACATGAAAACACTGCTAGACATGATGCATGCTATGATACCGTGTTAACAAGTTATCAACTAGTCATACAGATCCTTAAAATACACGTATGCAGTGGAGACAATGGGAACACTATCTGACTGTTTCCTTTTTAATAACTGTTAGGTCACAGTATTTATTGTTAAAATCACTAATGGGTAATACTGAACTGTACTATAGAAACATAGACTTTGACGGCAGATAAGGACCGCTAGGCTCATCTAGTCTGCCCATTTCCCTACCTACAGGATAGGCCGCAGATTCTAGTTAACCAACAGCCTATTTCTTCCTACCCCCCACAAGAATTGCCTTATATCTGTCCCATGCATTCTTGAATTCTCCCACAGTTTTAGACCCCACAATCTCCTCAGGAAGGCTGTTCCATGCATCCACTACCATCTCTGTGAAATAATACTTCCTCACATTGCCCCTGAACTGCCCTCCTTCTATCTTTAAATTGTGTCCCCTTGTTCTTGCACGTCTCTTTTTCTGAAAGATGCTACCCTCTTGGACTTTGTTGATTCCACTGAGGTACTTAAAAGTTTCTATCATGTCCCTCTCCCTTCTTTCCTCAAGGGTATACATATTAAGCTCCTTAGTCTCTCCTCATACGGCTTCTCTTGCAGACCCTGCACCATTTTAGTTGCCTCCTCTGACTACCTCTATCCTTTCTATGTCCTTGGAGATGGGGTCTCCAGAACTGGACACAGTACTCCAGATGGGGTCTCACCAACTGTCTGTACAGAGGGATAACAACTTCCTGTTTTCTGCTGCTGATGCCTCTCCCTATACATCCCAGTACACCCCCAGCCCTCCCTACTGCCTTCTCACATTGCTTGCTAACCTTAAGGTCATCTGATATGATTACCCCCAGGTCCCTTTCCTTTTTTGTTGTTGTTACTACCTCCCCACCCATTGTGTATTCTTCCCCTGGGTTCTTGTTTCCCAGGTACTATTTTACTTTCATTTCCTGCTAACCAAGACAAATGTGTGTAGGTAAATTATTAACTGTTTAACTGTTGTTGCACTCCAGGTTGACTTCATGCTTATTGATTCTGCTGAAGCATGTATTCACAATAGTTACTCAAACCATAGCAACACAATAAAAAACAAATGTCTCCTTCCTGGAGCAAGGCCCCCCTTTTTACCCAGAGTTGCATATCGAGTTTACACCTCTTTACTTCTGCATCCTTGCTCACATAGAGAAAAGTAATGTTTTTATTCCTTTACATTTGTCATTCTCTGCCTTTGTATTGACATCCGACAAGGCCAGTACTGCAGGACAAATTTTTATCACTACAGTTCCAGTTTCAAACTACATAGTTTTACAACTGTATGACTTTATAGTTTCTTTGCTCCTTATGTCACATACATTGGTGTATCCCTGTTAACACCTGTTCTTGCTTTTAATGAGTGTAATAAAAATTTTGCTATGAGGAAAAAGACATTTCTATCTCTGTGTAATATTATGCATTGTGACAAAACAAATGGTCAAACTGATTATTCGCAGATAGAAAGATCCTACCAGATAATGGAACAAGTAAAGGAACGTATGCATCATCATCATGTCGCAATACCTGAGGGTAGTGAACCAGTGTGGAGGGACAGTATGTAGACAAACAGAACACACAGCTAGTGCAGCACATCAGATCAAATGACGTAGGAACTGCAGCATCACAACAGTTTCTGAAGGTGTGGATTTCCATCCACAACAACTTTCCAACACACACTACAGCTGTACTCAATTGGCTAATGGAGTTTAATAGGGTAACCCTTGAGGGTGGGGGCTTCAGCTGAGTGATCCAGCGGCCACCAGGGAATAACCACTGACGCAGCCTTTTAAAAATTTTGACACTTTCCTTGTTTGCTGAATTTTACTGAAAATTTACTTGGGGGACCCATTTCTTAAGTGAAATATGACACTCTATGGTGTGGTTTATGGCACTTCCCAGGTGCTAAACGTACTCAGTGCAAGCACCTCGTGCCTCATAACACACCTGGGGAGTGCTCTTATAAGGCCATAACCCACACCTCGCCATGTCTTACTGCTGGCATATTCTGCTGAGTTCATAGTGTGTTACTTAAGCAATATGCCAGTAGGGGGTGTGGGTTATCAGGGGATTTACCACGGCTGGAGTGGTTCGCCCATGAGGCACAGCTGAGAGGGGGAATCCTCGCCAGCTGTGGAGAATACCCTGAGAATCCACATCCTCCGAGTGGCTTATTGCGAGTATACCAAGGTGCATTTTTTGTGAGTATTACAAAATACAAAAATGACAGAGATCGATTTGTTTTTTCATTTTTATTTTACTTATTCATATGCTGCAGTCTCATCCACAGCCATTGCTTATCAGAGGATTTACACCGGTGGTAACCTGCCACTCTGATGATTTCATTTGCTGTTCACTTATGTCAATGGGATACTGTTTTACTTCCACAAAGACTTACCTTTGAACTCATTCTGACATCTGTTTCACAGATTATTGTATTTATACTACCTCTCATTTTGCTGTAAGGAACCAAGCCCATTCCAGACTGCATGTCACAAACATAACAGTTGCCTTGCATATGTAATGACATACAATCCTTCACAGCATATGTTAGGCCTTGAAACAAAACAAACTGCTACGGTGCCCCGAGTTCTATCACATACATATGTCGTACATGCTACTGTGTAGGATATAGAGACTACTGGATGGGCAACTGTGCAGAACAACTGTGTTCTGACACAGAGAGAGTCTGATTCCCTACGACCACAACAGCAAAGCTCAAGAGGTTCATGGGAATCAGAACCCCAGGGTGTCAAAGCACACTTGTTGTTTCATAGAATTGCTTATCTTGTATTTTTTTCTGCTATATAGTACTGTGTGCAAACTGTATTTTGTGAGTTCTTTTTCTTTCAAAATGACACTGGCTCATGCAATCTCTATAGGTTCTAGAATGCTGTTCAACCCCCCGTGGGTCAAACAGCATTCCATACCATTAGAACATGTTGTATAACTGCATTTTGAAATGGATAGAATATTCTACCAAACAAACAAGCCACATACACTATATATAGGATGGTGCATGAGTACCAATTAACAACAGGGCTATTCTTTCACTGAGATGGTACTATGACCTCAGATTACCTCAATAGCGCCGCTTGAGAGGTAATCAGTTGTCATGGTACCCATGAGGTGAAAGAACAGCCCTGCCATTAAATGGTATGCATGCACTGTTCTGTATAGTGTATTGTGGAGCGTCGTTGCCTTATATTAAAAAAAAATTACATCTTTCTTTTTCAAATACAACTAACTGTCAAATTGCTGCTCGATGACACCATGTGATGTCCAAGACTGCAGCAGAACTCCGTGGGTGGGTGTGTGTGTGTGTGTGTGTGGGTGGGGCAAACCATGGCAACTGAAAAAAAATTTGGTTTTAGGTGTCTTGCTGCATGTCTACATGATTATTTCACAGAACTAGGATGCATCACTACGGGGCTTTACTTCACTGAACAGGGAGGTGATTTTGCCACTGTACAGCAGTGTGATTACACCACATCTTGAGTTCTGTGTGCATTTGTGGAAGCAGCATCTAGTGAGGAACATCCAACTATTGGAGAGGGGTCAGAGGAGAGCAACCACAATAATCCGAGGCCTTGGGGATATTACATGTGAGGATTGAGTCACGAGTGACCAACCTGCTCTTGATGAGGGAGGAGAAGAGGGTCCGCAGGGACCATGACTGAGTTCTTCAACCACAAGGGAGTTATGTAAGGTCAGCCAAGATAGAATCTTTTGGCTGCATAAAGGGTAAATGACAAAATGACACATTTGAAAGGCAGAGGGTTGTAGGATTGGATGGCAAAGAGGATGAGATACTTCACCAGCACAGTGTTGGAACCGTGCAATGCGCAGCAGGTATAATTGGAGTGGCAACTACAGTGGACCAGTTCAACAGATAGTGGCACAGGTGTAGGCAAGGGGTGAAGCACAGGCTGCTTTGCCACAAGAGGGGACTGCACTATGGGGATTAAGTAACAATGGAACCAGACAGACAGAAGACTATGATAACAATCCAGGGTGCAAAAACATGAGCCAACCGGATACACCAATATGCCTACTCTGCTGGCGTCTACTATGTATGGTACTATGGAGATGAATTTCATTACAACCACAGTGCTGTACAAAACCAGATCAGCACTTTGCCATTTTACAGTACTGTTTGTTCAGATCACTGTCCCTACGCCTTTCTCTTCATCATAAGGCAATATTTACACTCACTCACCAACATGCAGGAATATCAGCTTCTGCCAATGGTGAATACCCCTCCCCCCCCACACACACACACACACACTACAGACCACTGAAACAAGGGCTAGTAATGCACTGTCAAGACTGAACTCGAACTCACCCTGTAAGTCTACCATGAACTGACAAGCCAAACAGGTTTATCTTATCAAATAATGGATGATGTAAGCACTCACACTTTCACTGATCACAAACCAAATACTGCAAAATATTACTGAGACATCGACCATCAGCTGTAACAGCTACAAATAACTGCTTCACATGCCTAACAGGCAGTATGCTCATCTGAACTCTAACTGTGATGCTTTGCCATGAGAGGTGACAACACATTCGTTTACTACATCACAACTCTGCACATACTAGGGATCAGTACTTGGGAACCACGCAGCGAACTGACTTCAGCCATGGTATGCCTGTCAGAGCTAAATCTACATTCACGATACATCAGTTCAGTGCAGGCATTGGGGATAAGCACACTGTCACTTGTTCTAAGCAGGACGACTCAGAACTAGCACAAACGATGCCTGCAACCCGACAACACACCGTTTCACCTTTGACAAGCTACATCAGTTGCTAATCATTCATGCATACATGCTACCATCTCCTACACTGTAAGACAAGTTGTCTTCGGGATCTCTCCCCCATCCACCCCCCACCACCCCCAATCCCACTTCATACTGCCAACGGAGAAAGCATCTGCTGAGATGCTACACCACTCAGTTTGTGAATGAACTTTTGTTTTTGACTGCTGCATTTTTTTTCAACGTGACTTCTCACAGCAGACATTACTTCCATGTAACACAGGGTGACAAGGCTCACATATGGTCACACCATTAGTCCTTCTCCAATCTTATTTGGTAAGAGAGGCATTTGCAGTACAAAGTATTTCTTTGTGGTAATGATTACATACCCATTATGTTCCCTATACAAGTAAATGCATTGCTGTAAGGACAACGGTGAATGCCACTGCACCGCACCACTAATGGGTCCTTTCACTAACTGACAGTTTCTTAGGGGGGAGCGTGGCCAAGGGCTAAGATTACATTTGACTACATATCACCCAAAGGTTTCATAACCATATTGTGATGAACTGAATTTATACACCTTGTTGCTAACCTGATTATTGGAAGTCATGTACTGTCCAGGGAAAGCAAACAGACGGAACCTGCCCACACGGCTGCTTTTGACAGAACGGCATATAAAACAAATTTGGAAAACTGGCACATTTTCACACAAAACTAATATTTATCAGCAGTTTTCTTACAAATAATAGGATCTTCGTGGGTAACGGCGAAATTCTACCTACGTTTCTTTACCAGCGGCTACACTGACTAATAATATCTCTCGCTTTCAGTCCCTGACACCTACTGCGATCTCCCAGAACATTAATACTTCATAAAATACACACTTCAACTCATGGCCACTACTCATGTCTTTAACATAATCCTCACCCGACACACACACAGAAAACACATCTTTACTGTTCACAAAGAACAACGGGACTGCCACTTTAAAAAATGCCGGATAACTGATTGACAAGCTTCCTCCCACCTCGAAGCTGGTACCAGCGCGTGACTGCCACTCTTCACTCAGCAAGAGAAAATCCACCACAGAGCTGAACATTCACCGTTACAATGGTCTTAGCTATCATGCTAAATCTCTCATAAAAACACCACCAATCACAGTATTTCACTGCTCCATTAATAATAATGCCACAAAATGGCAGTTTACACTACCTCTTTAATTTAGGCAGCTCCTCAAGGATCCTTTCTTTTGTAAAGGGTCTGGTGCCTACTCCTCTGTTGTGGAGATGTGCCTTGGCTAATGCTGGACCATTACCTTTGTCTTCATGGGTGAAGACCAAGCAGAAGAATGAGCTGAGTACTTCTGCCTTGTCTCTGTCATTCTCCACTAGCTGTCCCTCTTTATTTGCTAACCTGGTTATTTCTCCCTTACTCTTTCTTTTTTCCTGTATATAATGAAAGAATGTTTTGTCTCCCCTCTTCACTTCCTGTGCTGTTCTTTTGTCCATCTGGACCTTGGCTACCTTAAGTGCTTTTCCTGCTTCCTTGAGTTTAATCCTGTATTCTTCTCTATCCTTCTTGGAGTTGGTCTCCTTGTACTTCCTAGAATCTTTTTTCTTATCTCTAATTATAATTGACACCTCTTTTTCTTTGATTTTCTGGATTTATTTATTGTTTTTGTGCATTGTGCTATGACTGTAGTTATAGTAGTTTTCAGTTTTACCTAGGTGTCTTCCACATTCCCTAAGGCATTGGTTACCAGCAGTTCTTTAATACTTTCCCTCATTCTTGGGAAATTTGCTTTTCTGAAATTGAGCACCCTGAGGTTGGTGTGATAAAGGTTCTCTGTGTTGTTAAACAACAGCCAGACTGACCTGTGGTCACTTGTGCCCAGGTTGGTATACACTGCCAACAGTGACATTTCGACAGCGATTGTCATTGCAGCGACTACAGTGCCAGGTCACTGTAGTGTTGGCGCTGGACCCTGGCAGTGTATTTCATGGGTCTTGCACTCCATCCCCTAATCAGCTCTGACTTGGAGTTGATTATATTTAGCGGGGGGGGGGATGTGGGGGACACAAACCCCTGCATGGGGGGGTTGTGGGCAAAGCGACCTGAAGAAGACAAGTATCTCAGTGGGAACTGTATGCCAACCTCAAATGCGGTTGACTTGATGGTTTCGCTGTATGGTCGTTTGACAAAATTTTGTCAATGACCAGTCATGGATCCCCCAGGTAGATCCCCACTTGCACGTCTGACACCCTGGTACTGTTTGTGAGTACCAGGTCCAGAATAGCAGATTCCCTAGTGGATGACTGTACCAAGTGATTAAGTCCCACCTCCACCCCCCCGATAGTGCAATGAGGAATTCTCTACTCCTCTCTGAGGAGGCAGTGAAGGTGGTCCAGTCTACATGTGGTAGACTGAAGTCCCAAACCAGTACTAATGTGCCTTTGTCAGCCATCCTCAGTATCAGTCAAAAGTGTAGGAGAAAAATATCTACAGCAGTGCCTCCTGCACACCAGCCGAACTAATGCTACAATGTCACATAGAATGTATGAAAACTGTGACCTCAAAGCTCATGGCAAAGTGGGAGATTGGGTAAATTGAGGAAAAAGTAGTTCTGTCTTGCAAGGAATAGGAGGAGACATGGGGCTCCTGAGGATGTGTAGGAGGAACAGCCTAAAGAAATGAACGAATCAGGATCAAAACTTATAGACAGTGCTAACTGGAAAGCTGTTTGTGGACTGTTGTTATATCCAGAATGCGCACTAAACATGACGATTAAATACTTTGTATTTTTTTTTCCTGTTATTGCAGAAAGGATAAAAGAGCAGAGTATACTTGTGAGTGAAAAACAGTTTGAGTATTTTCAATTTTGGTGTTACAGGGGACCTACTGCAAGCCATACCTCCCTACCAATATACATGGAGGGTATCCCTGGGTTATGCCTGGCCCTACTGATCCAAAGAGAGAGTTATCATATGGTGCAAGACATAATCTGAAGGAAATAAATGACAGCAGCAACAGCTGAGTGGGTTGGGGGACTGCACATCATCTGTTCCAGGGGTTCCAGTAGCATATCCTGCAGTTGCCCTTACTTTACCATTGCTGTACTAGAGTTCATGTTCTACATCGGCATTTTAACTGTAATCATATGATCTCTCCCTATCAGTCAGATGGCGGCTGGCCATGGAGGTGAGCAGAGAGCCTGTGGTGTTTGCTGTAGGGATGTCCACACCTGCAATGGGATGGGGGCCATGGGGAGGCAGTGGTGGGACCTAGTGATTGGGATGGGGTGTGGGTAGCATTCTTTCAGGGCAGTGAGGGGAACCACTAGACACCAGACAATATATTAAAACATGCTGGCTGGGTGATCTGAAGCCATGGGAACCTCTGCACACCAGAAAATAAAGATGAACATACCAGTAGGGCAGGGGGACCAATGAACATGAGGGAATAAATTAAAACATAGCTGCAGGTAATCAAGGGGGTAGAGAGGAACCACTGAACACCAGGGATTAAAATAAATAATAGCTGCAGGGTGATCAGTGTTTGGAGGACCACTGAACACATGAAATAAATTAGAACATAACAGCAGGATGATTGAGGCGTGGGGGCTGGTGTACCACTGCATATCAGGAAATAAATTTAAATATAACAGCAGGATGATTGGGAGGAAGGGCAGATCACTGGATGTCATGGAACAAATTTAAACATACTGGCAAAGTGATTGGGGGTGGAGGATCACTGGTCAGCAAATAATAAATTAAACATACCAGAGAGTGATTGGGGGTATCAACAGACACCAGGGAAATATTTGTATCATGGTGATGGGGGGGTGGGGTAACACTGGGCACTTGAAAACAGACTTCCAGCAGCCCTGAGAGGTGCTGTGTTGGGGGGTCACATACTCAGCTTGCTCTGGACCTGTAATGGGGGCTTATTGGGATGCAAATTACTCCATAGTGTCTCTCATGTGCTATGGTGTGGTGTCATTTGCATATAAAGGTACATATATGGCAGATTGCTTCAGAGGTACAATGGCCATTTGTGGGCTCTAACAGCCAGATTATTCCTGCAGACCCCATAGTACCTATTGACTTACATACCTCTTGAGACCAGAAGGGTTGGGGTTTGCAAGGATAGTGCCCAGATAGTATATTGGAATATGCTCTTAGCACTGACACTGTGCTTTCCATGTTCCAATATACCTTGGGTTTTCTCCAGGCACCAATTTGATCCTACAGAAAGCACTGAGTGGATCCAGTCTAGGATCTTTGAATATCCTGGCCCATGTGTATTGGTATGCCATAAAAGTGACATTATTGACATCATCAGTGGCAAGGGATGATTGTTTCGGCACATACCTTTATTTCATAATTGCCTTTACCGGATGAAGACTGTTTTAGCCTCAGTTTCTTAATTTTATTTGTGTAACCGAACATTTTATATGTCTGTCTTAGGAGTTATGTGTTGGAACATGTTGGGTCTGAGAAAGCATGTAAACATTAGAAAAACAGTGTACCACACCAATCACAAAAAGAAAGTTAATAGTTTATTCACAAGAAACGCACTCGAAGGACAATAACTTTAATTAATGTTTATTGCAAACCTTTCTCAGGGTAAGGGAGCTTATATCCTCTAAAGAGGGAGTCTGGCCAACATTTCTAGCATCAGTAAATTCAGAATTTGGATCAGCATATCCCCAGCCAGCTGCATGCCAAAAATGAGATCTCTAAGTTACTTTGTTTAAAAGTGACAAGTCATTTTGTAACCCTAAATTTACTGCCTGTTCAAAACAGCCAGTTTCAGTAAATTTCTACTGATGATGTCACAACCAGAAGTCACAACCTAGTCCTTGCAAACTACAGTATTTCCCCACCATTATGTAAAACTGCAGTTGCATTAGACCTCTGGAAAAGGAAAGTTGACAATGGGTGAGTCAGAGCATGCATTTCCTAATGTGCAGATGCAAGCTACAATACTTAAGAATGTGATGGGGGGGTGAAATACAGAGGCAACATGGCTTTAGAATGACAAAAATATGTGCAATTTTTATAGTAGTGCATGAAGGAGATTTTGAAATGTCACCAGGCTGCAACTGTGGAATGCAGCAATGACACAACCTCAGAAAGTAGGTGGGACACACAATTTTGTAAAGTGGTGGGGATGCTAAAATTCTTAATGTGGTGGTGTCATATAGTTTTAGAATGTGTCAGAGATACACAATTTAGAAATGCAGAAGACACAGTCGTGGAAGGTGGTAGGAATATGTCATTTCATAATGTGCCTTGGATGGATTAATACCAACTATATTTTGAAATTTTGCATCACTATACCACATTCAAAATTTCAAACTGTAGTTGGTATGCTTGATTTCAGATTGTGGTGGCAACATTCAATTTCAGAATGTGGCATGGACAGAAATCTCAGAAAATGGCAGTAATGCAGTTTCAGATTCTGGTAGCCACATGGAATTTCAGAATGAGGCAGGGATGCCTAATTTTAGAATGTAACTTGAGCATGCAATTTTTGAATATGGCAGTGACACTAGTCTTCAGAATGTGGTGGGGATGTGCAGTTTTGGAATATGGTGGAAAAGCACATTTTCAGAATTTGACAATGACAGGCAATACTGGAGCATGGAAGTTTACACACAATTTCAGAATGTGGCAGGCAGGAAAAATTTTAGAATGTAGAAGAGACATGCAGTTTCATAATGTGGCAGTGATGCACAATTTCAGAATGTGGCAGTGATGCTCAGTTTTGAAATGTGGTGGTGACACAAATTTCAGAATGTGATGGTGATGTGCAATTTCGGAATGTAGTGATAATGCACAATTTCAGACTATGGCAGTAACATGCAGTTTCAGAATGCGGCTGATGCGCAGTTTCAAAATGTGGCTGACGTGCAATTTCAGAATGTGGCTGACACGCAATTTCTGAATGGAGGATGCACAATTTCAGAATGTGGCGATGATGTAATTTCGAGATGTGGTGATGCTGACGTACATTTTCAGAATGTGGCAGTGATGTGCAGTTTCGCAATGAGGTGGTGATGCACAGTCATGCAGTTTTGTAATGTGGTGGTGCCACACAATTTCATAATGTGTCAGTGCCACATGACTTCAGAATGTGGTGGTGCCGCATGACTCTGGAATGTGGCGGTGCCGCACAACTCCATAATGCGGTGGTGCCGCATGACTCCGGAATGCAGCAGTGCTGCATGACTTCAGAATGTGGCCATATCACATGACTTTGGAATGCGACATTGCAGCTCATCTTCAGAATACTTTTGAATACGGCAGCGCCACATGACTTCAGAATGCAGTGGTGCTGCATGACTTGGAATGCGACAGTTCCACATGAATTCAGACTGCAGCGGTGACGCATGACTTCAGACTGTGGTGGTGACACATGACTTCGGAATGACTGCAGCATTGATGCATGACTTCAGAATGCAGCAGGGGTGCACTACTCAAATGCAGCAGCGACGCACTACTTTGGAATGCAGCGGTGACACACGACTTCAAAATGTGGTGGTGACACACAACTTCGAAATGTGGTGGTGACACATGGCTGTGGAATGTGATGGTGATGCATGACTTTGGAATGTGGCCATGATGCAAGTCCATGGAATGTGGCAGTGGCACACAACTATGGAATGTGGTGGTGGTGATGATGCATGACTTTGGAATGTGGTGGTGACGCATGACTTTGGAATGTGGTGGTGATGCATGACTTTGGAATATGGCAGTGCCACGTGACTTTGAAATGTAGTGGTGCCACATGACTTTGGAATGTGGTGGTGCTGCACGACTCCAGAATGCTGCGGTGCTGCATGACTTCAGAATGCAGCAGTGCCATACAACTTTGGAATACTTCAGAATGGAGCAGCACCACACAACTTCGGAATGCAGTGGTGCTGCATGACTTCTGACTGCAGCAGTACTGCACAACTTCGAAATACTTCAGAATGCAGCAGTGCAACATGACTTCAGAATGCTGTGGTGTGACATGACTTCAAAATACTTCAGAATGCAGTGGTGTTGCAAGACTTTGGAATGCAGTCATGCCACACGACTTTGGAATGCAGCAGTGATGTATGACTTCAGAATGTGGTGATGATGCATGATTTTGGAATGTGGTGGTGATTCATGACTTTGGAATGTGGTGGTGATGCATGATTTCAGAATGCGATGGTGTTCTGCAAATTCAGAATGCGCGGTGCTGCACAACTTCAGAATGGGGCTGTGCTGCACAACTTCAAAATACTTTGGAATGCTATGGTGCTGCACAACCTCGGAATGCATTGGTGCTGCAAGACTTCGGAATGTGACAGTGTCACAAGACTTGAAAATACTTTGGAATGTGGTGGTGAAGCATGGTTCTGGAATGTGACATATGACTTCAGAATGTGATGGTGCCACCCGACTTTGGAATACTTCAGTATGCAGCAGCACTGCATGACTTTGGAATGCAGCAGTGCCACACAACTTCTGAATGTGGTGGTGCAGCATGACTTTGAAATACTTCAGAATGCAGCAGTGCAGCACAACTTCAGAATGTGGTGGTGATGCATGATTTCAGAATGTGATGGTGCCATGCGACTTCAGAATGCAGTGGTGCAGCACAACTTCGGAATGTTGTGGTGATGCATGATTTCAGAATGCGATGGTGCTCTGTGACTTCAGAATGCGTGGTGCTGCACAACTTCAGAGTGGGGTCATGCTGCACAACTTCAAAATACTTTGGAATGCTATGGTGCTGCACAACTTTGGAATGCATTGGTGCTGCAAGACTTCGGAATGTGACAGTGTCACATGACTTGAAAATACTTTTGAATGCAATGGTGATGCAAGACTTCAGAATGCTATGGTGACACATGACTTCAGAATGCAGAGGTGATGCATGACTTCAGAATGTGGTGGTGACACATGACTTTGGAATGCAGCAGTGACACATGACTCTGGAATGCGGCAGTGATGCATGACTTTGGAATGCAGCGATGATGCACAACTTCAGAATGTGGTGGTGACACATGACTTTGGAATGTGGCAGTGACACACTACTTCGGAATGTGGTGGTGCCGCATGAATTTGGAATGGGCCGGTGACGTACAACTTCAGAATGTGGCTGCGACGCATGACTATGGAATATAGTGGTGACACAAGACTTTGGAATGTGGTGGTGATGTACGACTTCGGAATGTGGCAGTGACGCACAATTTCAAAATGTGGCAGTGATGCACAGTACTAGAATGCAGCGATGATGCTCAGTTTCTGAATTTGGCAGTGACATTCTGTTTCAGAATGTGGCGGTGATGCACAATTTTGGAATGTGGTGGTGATGTGCAGTTTCAGAATGTGGTGCTGATGCACAGTTTCAGAATGTGGCAATGACACAGTTTTGGAATTTGATTGTGACAGTTTCAGAATGTGACACTAAAACACAACTTTGTAACTTGGTGTGGATGTGCAATTTTGGAATGTGGTGAGGATGCGCTATTTTGGAATTTTGCTGGGATGCACAATATTAGATTGTGGTGGGGATGTGATGCACAATTTTAAAATGTGGTGGAAGCATACAATTCTGGAATGTGGCAAGGATAAGCAGTTTCAAAATAAAATGGTTTGTCCTGCCTTATTCCGACAATGTACATACTTAATTATATTCCAGAAATGTCAGTCCCCACCAAATTCTTTGATGTGTGTCCCTGTCGCATTCTGAGATTGAGTGTCCCACCACACTGTGAGATGGCACATTCCTGCCACATGCCGAGATTACATGCCTCCCCAACATTCTAAAATTGTGCACCACTTTGACAGTCTATACCTTGGCTCAGCACTCAATTCCAAGACCACCTCCTGATGCGTTCTAAAGTACAGTACCATGCATCTGAACATTCTGGAAATGCAAGCACTGCAGACAACCCTGTGTCGGTTTTTGTTTTTTAAATAAATACTACAGCTACCATTTTGATAACTTTGAAGAAATAGGTCCTATAAGGTTGCTGATAGTGAGAACTAGTCTGTGAGTTCTGGTTGTGACATCATCAGTGGCTTTTTTGAACAGGGATTGAAATCAGTGTTACAAAATAGCTCATAACTTTAAAACGAAGTAACATAGAAACCTAATGTTTGGTATGAGATTTATTGGGAGCAGGCTGATTCTAATTCTGCAATGTAGTACTTTTGACTGGATTCCCTCTTTAAAAGGCTAACTCTAGAAAAAGGTAGCAGCCATTATCATTAAGAACAGTTGTCATGCATCTACAGTATAAGGGATATGATTGTAGACTCTATAGGTAGATTTATATTTATCAAACTATATATTTCTACCAAAAATCATAACAGAAAATATTTCTGTGCCTGATGAAGAGCACATGCATTTTTCACAATATTTGTTATCAAATTGGTAAACTTTCCCAGAGCATATTTGATGCAGTAGGAGAAGATTTTAACTTGGTGTTGTGCCCTCTAGATCCAACTAATTAATCACACATCAGACTAAAGCTGTTCACATTATAAAAAGGTTTCAGGAAAGGTCAAATCACAAACACCTTTATATTTACAGTATCTACCATAGTTGAATAAATAAATACCTTTCTACTCAGCGGCTCACAACTCATACAGAATCAATTTCTTTTTTATATATAAATTTAAAAGCATTCTGTTTGAAATTTCAAAGGTGAGGTACCATACTATTAAAAAGTGACATCACTGTCATTTATTTAGTTTTCTAAAACTATGCAATTTTTCAAATAGATATTGTTTTGGGAAACTAGATACACTTCTATTAAAGGATAAAGAATATGCTGAGAAACTTAAAAGGAAAATATTTCCACTCTTAGAAGTACTGTAGACATACAGCATGTTATTCCATGGAAAACTCTTTTGGAGACCTTTAAGGTCTACCTGAGGGGATGGATATATCTTACTCAGTTTATAAAAAGACAGAAAGAGCTACACAGCGTAGGTGTCAGAAAGCAGATTTATCTGTTGTCAAGTCTAGGCATATTGCTACTGCTGTTCATCACACTTTATTGGCTCTTCTCAATATTGGAGATAGCTATGACCTTGGAAAAGACCAACCGATAATGAGAGCTACTGTGTGAAAAGGGCCTTATCCAGCTATTACTATTTTTGATGATTAACCAGACAAACTCAAAGCTTATCAGATCCAATGCGAGAGGGAAGTTATTGCTATTAATGTCATTCAGCTAGATAATGGTGAGTAAAGTACAGATCCTCAAATCATAAAAATACCTTTAGAGATTCTGAAAAAAAAGTTGCACTCCAGAAATGGAGGTTAACTATTTCCTAATTAATAACTACTTGCCTAGCATTCCTCTAACCCAAATAAGAGCACAGGGAAGAGATAATTTGGGGAAAAAATCTGCATTGAAAGAGAGGGCAGTTAGATGTTTTTTGGTGCAGTGTTAGTCACTGCTGAGCAAATCAAATCACAAATTTTAGTGAGAAAAAAATATTGTAATGTGATCTACCTGGAATTGAACAAGGCCCCAAGGATGGTATTTCAGGGACCTGGGTTCATTTTCTAGTAGGTCACGCTATTTCTTTCTCACTACCATGGAGTAAATGCAATTACTTATTAAGGATCTGCCAAATGGGAACTCACCATGCCCAGATGGATTAGAATTCTAAAAACAATTTTCTGAAATACTGACTCTAATTTTTTGCAGTTTTACAGGAAACTGGAGCTTCTTAAGCTCCTCCCTCCTTCCCTAAATGGAGCCATTATCTCATTGCTACTAACAAAGGACACACGTCCAATTAACCTCAGCTCCTACAGGCTATTCTCATTGCTAACCCAGAGTCTGCAGGAGTCTGTTGGTTCCCAAGCATGAGTGGGCATCATGGACAGCTGCTGTCAATATGGGCTTGGAGAATCTTCCAGGATGGTGTCCTGATCTATGGACTGGGCTGTCAAGAGAAGAGAAAAGAAATATATTGCAGAGTAATGTTCATATCTGTGTGTTGACCATGGCAGCATTCAGGCCTAATGTACTTTGCATCAGCAATTGTGTTGTCAGTGCAGTGCAGTGCTCATATGCCCACAATACTGTACACACCACGCACATCCCATTACCAGTTATCACACAAGAGATGACACACATGTGGCATAGTAGGTGATTACCCTACAGATGGCCACACCACCAGGGTACCTGGATACCACCATGTGGCCAACATCCATTGTGCAACACATCCAGCAATCAAGGTCTGACTGGGGTACTGAAAAACAAAAACTGAGCTCCCTGACTATTCGGTACAGATATTGTTTTTGCATGATAGCAGAAATTGCTGACAAATGTACAAAGTGCTAGAAAATATCCACTGACAAAAGCCAGTAAAAAAGGTGCAAAACTGAAAAGTTCAGTGACAAAAAGCACCTCAACTGTACCTGTAAGAATCCCTGGCTGGGGTGCTGATGGCCAACTGCAAAGCTGATACAGTGGGGTACACCTGCAGAACAATGTCCTCCTCTACTGTTTCACGAATATGCTTCTTGTGCCCCTGTTGTATGTCACCTGGGGCTACGTGTATTCTGCTATGTACTGTGTGGTGTAACTGGCCTGTAGCTGACATGTATGGGTATGTATGTATGTACTGTGACTTGGCATGAATTATACCATGCAGTGGTATGTCCACTGTGATGCAGATCTGGTACACCAGGACATTTGCAGAAATGCTTACAGCCCTAGGTGGTACACTTGTTATTGACAGTAAGGTCTGTTGTGTCACATGGTCAGGACTAGGTACTGTATGTATATTTTTCTGGCAGAGGAAGACATCGCCCACTGTTGTACCTGTACACCCCTATGAAATGCCATGTGTATCATACAGCTCCCACGGCAGTCTTCCCACATCAAAGCCATCTCCAGTGCCATATGTACTAGGTTTCATGTCATTGCATCTCAACCGAGCTGGCCTTATGTGGCATGGGGTCAACAGCAGGGGGGAGGCATCGATGGGCATTGAATGTACTTTACCTTATTTGATCGACATTGTGATGCATAGTTGGTCATGTCTCTCCCACATAGTGATGTCTGGAGTATGATTATTTCATGATACATGGAAAGGGCCATGCATACATTACTACACAACTTATTCTTTGCAGGGCCAATGACCTGTACTGGCTCTGTAGGAGGGTCCACCAGGTTAGAGAATTCCCAAGTACTTTTGTCACTACACTTGTTACTGTTCTCTGTTCATTTTAAAATTGTTTATTGTAATGTCTGTATTTGTACTGTCTTATACCTTATTTGTTCTGCAGTTACAATATTGTCAACCTTCTGTCTGCAGTTCTAACATGTTAACCTTTGACTGATTGTTAACTCCTACAGTTCCAATACTGTTAACCTTTGACTGTCTTGCTTTAATTTTGTAACCTTATGTCATACTGTCCATCACTGGACACTTGTGAAAGCAAGCAAGTTTTTGCTCACATGCCTATCCAGCATAAAGAAATAAACTGAAACTGAACTGAAACTGACACTGAAAATCCCTCTACCTAGGATCGGAACAGTATCTGCTGGGATGGGGAGTGCCTCTAGGCTACTGTACATCTTATGCTAGTGTTGTAGTCATTGCGGTGCAATGTGTCAGGTACCCACCTGCATACAACACCACTGCACTCTCATGATACCCCGTCTGCTAAACACAATGCTTCATGCTATTGCCATCTGTATACAGCTGTGTTGTATGCATATGTGTGTGTGCCTAGGCCGAGCTCTGCTGCAGACCAGGTTGGCTCATGGATGTCTGTTATCTGACACATCTGTGTTGACCTGTGTGCTGGATGCCTGATCTGTAGGGTGCTGGCTCTATTGGTGTGCCTCTTAGCCACTTGGGGCACTACACTGCCTAGCATGCTCTGGTTTGACACTGCAGTTGCATGTGTTGTGTTTCCACATCAGGTATATATGCCGGTGTTATGTGTCCCTTGCATGGCATGGTCATGTTCTTTTGTATCAGGGCACACTCACTGTATGTGAAGTCCTGTTTGGGTCCATGATGCTGTCTCTGGTATGCCCTGTACATTCCATTGCAGTTGTTTGACTCCCTACACCTATGTGTGGCATGGTGGCCTACGTGGCAGCTGGTTGTACTTCTGTTATGCACATTAAGCCACTCATTTGCCTCTTGTCCTGTATGCACATCTGGCTGAGTTCAGTGTTTTTCTTTTCATACAGTAGGTGCCCAGATGGATGCAGTGCAGGGGTCGGAGGACTGCACAGAGTGCTGAGACAATCTGATGAGGCGACAGGTCCACCTGCTCAGGCTGTTTCTGCACTGGGTGGGAGAATGTACCCAAGCAGAGGAGGGCCTGCCAGCAGTCATAGTAGAACAACTCCACCAACAGCAGTTGACACCTCCATCACCCCCACCTGCAGCACTTAATGGGGCATTTGACTTTTTTTTAATTTAGTTGTTAATGTCTGGCTGGCCTTTTGTTTTGTTTTCTTTGTCATGGGTGGGTATCGTTGCTTATTTAAGCAATATACCCTGACAAGGTGTGGGTTGTGCTAGGATTTACCCTCGCCTGGTGTGGTTTGCTCACAAAGATGCAGGCTGAGTGAGTTAACCACACCAGAAGTGGGTAAATTCCAGCATCATCTACAGCCTGTAGTGGTATATGGTGATTATATAATGTCCTCCTATTTTGGGGATTAAAAGAAAATTAGGAAAACAGTTTTGTACTATTGTAAATTATTTTTATATCATTTGTTGCTGCACTAGAAAAAAAAAAGTCCTTATTTGCTAGGGCTTTAATATTACTGCACATGCAAAGTATCCTTTTTTGATTGTCAACTCAATTCTTGTATTGGGCCAGGTAAACTTGCAAGGTATGCCTGATGTCTGCCTTTACTGTGAGCTGGCTCCACTTTTTTTGTAGGAGCCAGGTGCTTTCTCACATTGGTTATGGCTGCAGTTTGTACTACAGAGCAATGGCTCTGTTTTATCCTGTAATAAGCATCTGCACTGGTGCTGCAACCGTAAGACTCCTTCCCAGGCGCTGTCTCTTTGGGCTACAGGCTGGGGGAGAAGTTTCTATAGTTTTCGTTTTGACTGCCATGTTCCTCACCACCTGGTACACTGGAGAGTGTCCGAAGTCAGAGGGTGCCGAGTAGCAAAGCCATAAATTTCATATTTGCTATTCTTTGTGACTGCCATACCAGTTAATGGAGCAGAGTGGACAGTGGAGAAAAAAAAACATAACAGGTGAGCCTGATGGAAGTGGTTGTGGGGGAAGAGTTTATAAACTCTTATTTTTGGCCCCAATTTTGCTTCACAGGCTTGTTTTGTTGTTCTTTTATGTTGATATGGAGTGTTGCGGTATCGTGGTTTACGGTTGCATTTAGCGTGTACTCAATATGGCGATTTAAGTGCTTTCATTTTTGGGGTGACATTGATTTAGAAAGTGGGTAATTTCATATGCAGCTGGCTGGCACTTCTTCCTGTTTGTGATACTATGATTTACATTGTGTAAATTGTGCCAGCTAGCCAATCAGAAGGCAATATTTTTAAGACATTGTATAATTTTTGATTGTGAATGGACAGTTGCCTTTATTATTAAGTTCCCCCCTTTTCTTCCGATGGGTGGGTGCCTTTTTTATTTTGTTACCCCTTTGCTCCTGATGGGTAGTTACACTTATTCCTTTGTTCCCTGTTTTCTTCCAGTTGGTGAGAGACCATATTATTTTGTTTTCTCCCTTCTCTCCTAATGAGTGGATGCCATTATTATTCCCTCCCTTTTTTTCCTGACAAATGGATGCCCTTATTATTTTGTTTCCCCTCTTTTTATCCTGATGGGTGGTTGCCCTTATTTTTTGTCCCCCCCCCCTTACTCTTCATCAGCCATTGCTCCTATTCCTTTATTTCCCCATTTTCCTCTGATGGGCGGTTGCCCTTATTATTGTGTTCTCTCTTTTCTCTTGACAGATAAGTGCCCCTATTATTTTGCCCCCCTTTTCTCCTCATGGGAGGTGCCCTTATTATTCCCTCATTTTTTCTGATGGGCAGGTGACCATGTGCCCTTGTTATTCTGTTCCCCCATTTCTCCAGGTGGGTGCTGGCCTTTATACTTTTTGTCAACTTTTCTCCTGACTGGCAGGTGCCCTTATTATATGTTTCCCTTCCTTTTCTCCTGACAGGTGGGTGCCCTTATTATGTTGTTTCCCCTATTTCCCTCCATATTCCTTTGTTTGTCTCCCCCTACATTTTTATGGTTGTGGACAGAGCCTAGAGCCATCTTGCTGGCTGTAGCTTGAAAATGGAGGAACATGGAACATGTTTTTAGACATTTTCAATGTATCCTTCCACAATTATAAGTCACTATGTCAATGAAATGAAATACTCCCTTCCTTCTTTTTAGAATGTTGGAGATGGCACTAAATCTGCTTATCAGATGGCCATTAGGAAATTGAAACAGCTTTCTTTCTGTTTAGAATGTTGGAGACAGCACTAAAGCTGCTTATCACATGGCCATTAGGAAACTGAAACAGCTTGTTAAATATTGGTTGCCTATTAAACTGGAGATTTGTTTACCCCCTTCAAAATGCAGCAACTTGCACATTTAAGTACTTAGCATTTAAACAGTTTCTTGCTACTAGCTTCAGCTGGGCAACTATTGTCTTTCAAGAAAAATTCATACCTCATAAATGTCACTCTTTCCCAGGAACAAGTCCAAAAAGATTTATATTGTTTTTTCACCTTTTAAGACACAGTCTGATAAGCACTGTCTCAGACATATGCCAGATCTTCTGTGAGCTATCTGGGTTAATTATACAGCAATCAGCAGGCATTTGCTTTTTGGGGAAAAATGTATTGAGCTACAGCAAACACACACACACACATACACACACACTGTACACACCATCCTCATGGTCACAACATTCAGAATAAATACTGCAATCTAATATATAGTGTATGGTAGAACGCTCTTGAGCATGGAAATCCATGCTCCCAACAGCGTTGTTGTGCTTGCCTCAGTGGATCACTATCTTGTTGTGCTGCATCGAGAACGTCACTGATGCAGCACAACAAGATCGAACGCATTCACGCATGCACAACTGAGCAGCCCACAGTGATGCGGAAGTCAGCGCGCTGCTACACATCCCAAAGTAAGCCTTATTTTAAGAGGTAAACTTGTTTGGCGATCATGGAGCACTGATTATGCTTCCCCATACACTATAAAATATTGTGTATGAGCAAGCATACACAAACAAAGCAGTTGTTAGATCTCGAGGTTTCCATGGTAACAGACTTCTCGAGCTACGCTCTTGAGGTCTCTGGTTACCATGGAAACCTCTCGATCACAACTGCCTTGTTGTGCATACTTGCTCATACACAATCCTCTATATTATATAACAAAAATAAAGAAACTTTATGTCAGTGAACACAGTGGAGTTCAGGCTAAAGTAGACGTCTTTTAAAGAGCTACTGTACTGCCTGAAACTAATATAAGATTTTAAAAAGCAGCCAACCATTACGTTTTATATCTGAGGTACATTATGTTTTCCCTTTGTTTAATTAGAAGATTGTTTACCTGATATTAGTAGGTGTGATGTGTGGAACAGCTCTTAGTCTGGCAACTGATATATCTTACTCTACTGCCACTTACTATGTCATCAGCATTGTCATCTCAATGACCATGACATCACTGCTGCTTAGGAACAGCAAGTGAGAGACTGCCATGTCATTCACCTGTGATGTCACAGTTAGTGAGAACATAATGCTGATGATGTAGTGTGGGGCAGTAGAGAAACAATGTCAGCTGCCAGGCTAAGAGCTGTTCCATGCATCCAGCACAATATTATCACATTGGACACTGTTTGATGAGCAAAAGGAAAAAGAAAAATGCTTCAGAAATAAAAAATTACAACTGACTACTACATACAAATTGTATTATTTTTATGTCTTTCTGTTTTGGCTCCACTAGCTCTTTAAATATTTCTTATCCTATATTTTGTATCCTGGATAGTGTTGGGGAGATGCAACATCTCATTGTTCATTGTTATCTTCATTTTACACATTTTTGCACTGTATTTGCTCAAGATGTCCCAGGCTAGATGCAATATCTTGTTTTCAGTGGGGTCATGATTTTACCACTTTTATAATGTATTTATTCGATGTAGCCTAGTCCAGATGTAAAATATTGTTTTCAGTGTTTTCTGATGTTATGCAGTGCAGCATAATATTGTGTAGATGTAGAGCCCCCACTGAAAATAAGATACCATGTCTTCTGTGAACTATCCAGGCTAAAAGTATAGCAATCAGCAGGCATATTCCAGGAAAACACATTATAAAAGCATTTGTCAATGCCGAATGTGGTCTTGCTGGTGTTGACATTGATAGTGCAGGAGTTAGAGAGATGCATAATAAGAATGGCAGTGAAGTATGGAACCAACGTCAACCCCACACCATCCTGCAGCGACTGACAGGCATTGGGGTGTGCCTTTGGGTCATCGGCAATAATGCTCATGACATTTCACCTCACCCTACCCTGTAGACACCGACAAGTGTTGAGGTGTGCCTTGGGGTGTTTGGGCTTTAAACTCACCCCATTCTATAAGGAAATATGCTGAAATGGGTGCAGTATGGCAGAATTATCTGAATTTTGGGGCTGAAGAGTCCAAGGCACACCTCAATGCCTTTTACTGGCTACAGGATGGGGGTGAAATGGCCTGAGCATTACTGTTGACAATCCCAAGTCACATCCCTGACACCTGCCAGTCCCTACAGGGTAGGGCACTTTGGTGGGAAAGCCTAGCACCCTGGGTGTTTCTAGGTATTTTCACTCCAAGTTTTCAACATGGCCTTTTTGTGACCCAAGTGCATGAACAGTGACACTATCAATTCATTAGCAGATAGGCGATTTTGCACAATGACTATGCCATTTGGCACCACAGGTGCATAAACAGATTTCAATCAGGATGTGAAAAATGACAGCTGCACTGTTCATGAGGAGGTGTAAAAAATGGTAATGTTGAAAATGTGGAGTGAAAATATAACAAAATTGCTGAAGTCACAAGTGTGCGTAAAAACTGTGCAATGTACACCCATAATGCAGTTATCTGAGGGATTTCTTACACCAGAATTCCAACACAAGAATTTTGGGACCTCCACTTATGAACAGTGGCACTGTCATTTTCTTAAACTGTCCCAAATGCTGATTTCGTACAGTGACCATGCCCATTGTGTACCACAGGTGCGAAAACATGTTTTGGGCAGCATCTGAGAAATGACAGATGTACGTTCATCAGGAGGTATGCAAAATTACAATTTTTTTGAATCTGGAGTAAAAATACAAGAAATTGGTGAAGTTGCAAGTGTGCGTAGAAACTGCACAACACATGCTGGTAACAGTCATTTTGGGGAATTTTTTCATGAAATTTGCAACATGCACTTTCTGGGACATCTCCTTATGAACACTGTCACTGTGATTTTCTTAATCTGTCCCGAACATTGATTTCACACAGCGACTGCGCTATTGTGGCCACATGTGCAAAAACACATTTTGGGCCAGATGTGACAAATGACAACTGTACTGTTCATAAGGAGATGTGGAAAAATGGCAATGTTGAAAATCTGGAGTGAAAATATTAAAAATTCTTGAAGTTATGAGCATGCATGGGAACTGCGCTACACACGCCCTTAACATAGTCATTTTTTTGGAATTGTTTCACCAAATTTGCAACGTAGCCTTTTTGGGAGTCTACCTCATGAACTGTGAAACTGTCATTTCATGAATCAGTCCCAAAAGGTGATTCCACTCAGTGACTGCAAAATTACCTTTCGGGACCGACTAACGAAACAACAGTGACTGAGGTCATGAGGTGGGGTCCCAGGAACCCCATTTTGAAAAGTTGGTGCCAAAATTCACAAAAATGGCTGAGATATCCACATAAGTTGACTCCCCCATTTATGCCATTATACAGCTTATTGGCATTTCTTCAGTTTGCGGTTGACTTTGAAGAGTGCAGACGTGTTCCCGCTCCACCGAAGATCATCACGCCGGGCTCCGGAAGTAAGTATGGGGTGGGGGTGTGTGGGGAGATGAGTTCCCAGAGGGTTGCTGTGGGTTGGGGGAAGGGGCACCGAACTCAACAAAGGACTATTTTTAATTTTACAGGTTTCAAAAAAAATAAATAAAACAACGCAGGAAGCATTTCTATTTTTGCAGGTAATTTTGCACGCTGGGGTGGGCTCCCAGCATGCCACCTGAGTGTTTTTTTGAGGGGGTCCATAGCTGACAGGGATTGAGCACCCCATCAGCACATACAAAGTGTGGGCGCATGAGCCGAGTGGGAACTGGGCACCCCCCTTGGTACACAAGAAATGGGGGTGCATTATGCCAATGGTGATTGGGCACCCCTTCGGCAAATTAATTTGGGAGGGGGCATGCTAACAGGGGGATTGGGCACCCCCATCAGCTTTCAGAAGCATTGTGAGAGGCAGCGGCTGTCTGTTGGCTTCCATGCGGACTGTGAGAAGTGATGGGGAAGCCGCCAACATGTTTCTTCTAAGGGATAACCAGACAAGGCAAGCAGTAACTTGCTGTTGCAATCAGGGACTCCCCTGATTGCAGCGGCTAATTTCTTTCAAGTTGGTGGCATGCTTCTCAACTGCTGTCATAGACAGCATGCTGTGTCATTGGTGCCACAGAGCCCTGCCAGAAAAAGCAGTGGCGCCATTGGCTGCAGCAGGACCACACCTCCAAAACCTGCTTCTCCACTTAAGCAACCACAATATGTTTGCGCTGCACCTGCAAGACAACATAAAAATGTGTAAAATAAAGACCACATTGAAACTGCCTCTCAGCAGATCTGCATTTGTGCAGATTAATTAAAAATAATGGGTAAAAGCATCCCAAAAGCTCTCCACAGCATATCAGCTCTGACCAAAACTTGTTGTAACAACAATTCCTCTTGTTTTGTGTGTATTTTTCTTTAGTTTTCTTCACGAGCCAATGTTCATTGTAAATAGTAAAGTTTATTTTTAATACTGAAGTGGCTGTGTGGTGTATCTTTCATTGATGCCCTCCTCTCACACCTAAAGCCCTCCCTGGCAGCAGCTGTGTTCAGCACTATACTCAGCGCAATATTCAGTGCTGCGTAATTGCACTGTACTGCACCAGCACTGTGTATTGATGAATATTGCACTGAACCCCAACATTTAAAGGTGTTCATGTTGGGGTAATTCCTCTGAATATCCTGGTGTGGTGTACTGGCACTAGTTCTAGCACACCATAAGTGCAGTGCAGTTGCTGCCGGCTACAAATTGGGCCCTAGAGACATAACTTAAGAACATAATTAAAGTATTAATGGTACTGGCTGGTACCAAGGTTTGAATGACAGCACATTCATAAACAAACATACTTGAACAAATATTTGCAGACACACACACACAAATACAGACACACACACACACACACTGTAAGACACAGTTGGATCACATTATGATTCCAATCTAATGCATGCACACACAATGACCACTGTACGTTATTTAAGTCATTTACTTCTCTTTTAACCCACCACCACCGGACTGGAAACACTGAGATGTCATGCACAGCTGACTTACCAACCAGATAGTTGTGGGAACCTGTACTGGAGTGATACCGGAGACATCAGGAATTGCAAGACTTGGAGTCCTTCAAAGTATGACTTGGGCACATGTTTTCAAGTGAAATAAAGGCAAATTTACTGGGCTATTTTGCCCGTAAAAAAAAAAAACCCTGTAACAACACTTTTGCAATTAATTTCTTATACTGACTGTAACTTAAACTCTATACTTTTGTGCTTAAACTCTATATGCTTTCATCCCACAAGTATGCACCTGCTAACACTGTAGACTGTAGGCTATATCAGTACCCTCCAACCCTCCAGTATTACCAGTACTACTAATACTAGCCCACCCATTAGACCTCAGTTGCTGCACTTTCTCTTATAGATGCTTTAAGGGCATGGTATGGCTACTAGACTTATACTCACTTCAGTCAGTTCACTCACCCCTTTTACCCAGCTATATTTCCCTTGTATCTAACACTTTAGCATTCACTTATACCATAAATTGTCTTGTACACTCAATTTACCATACTATGGAGCATTAACTGTATGAAAAAATCTATAATTATTGTAGCATTAAAAATGACATTTGGCTAACAAATACAACAATACAAATCACATTCAAATTCTCCCTCAGTCGCTGAGCAAAGTATATTTAGATGCTGGATGGTAGCCTTTTCTGTAGAAATAGAAATCTTAAATCTTTGTATGGCAGCTGAGTGTTCTTCCTGGACTAGTCTAGAAAAATCAATTGAAAGTACTGTACCACTTTCCTTATGAATGCTGGAATTGAGATGAAAAAATGTCAGACCAGAGATAGCCACCCTCAGGGCCCTCCTAGCTCTAAATCTTATTAAGGACTACAGAACTGATGGACTTGACCCCAAAGTACTCCATCTCTCCGCCCCTGCCTTTGTCCTTCCTATAAACTCCCTTCCTAATGTCTCTTTCTCCCTTGCCTCAATCCCTGACACCTGTAAAAAAGCTTCTGTCTTACCCCTTCCCAAAGATGGTGACTCCACCCATCCAGGCAACTACCACCCTATCTCTCTGCTTCCCACTTTAGCAAAACCTAAAGAACACCTTGTTTTGGCTCAGCTCTCCCTGTTCCTTTACTCCACCTCTTTCTCCACCCCCTTCCATTATGGGTTCTGTTTTTAAAATTAACTTGCTTTTGCCTGATGCCTGCTCCTATAAGGATGCTGTCATGGCACAGCACCTCACTCAGCTTGTCTCCACCCCCATCAGATGTAACTACAAGACAGGTTCAAATACCTTACTTGACTGGATGCTGTCTAATTACCTAGAATGTATCTCTAAGGTGACTTTGCTCCCTGACACCATAAGTGACCACTCGCTCGTTATCTGTGTTTGGTCAAATAAGTTCAACAAGCCCCCTCCTAAGTTAATGTATACCTGGGTGTTAAAACCGGGGCATCCTGAACCACTCAAATCACATCTTCACAGACTGAACTGGACCCCACTTGATTCAATCAATGGTATTAACATAGCGCTGGATCTTTTCATCAAACAATTTACTGCGCCCTGCGATACCTATATGCCTGTGAGAAAGAAGGTTAAAGAGAACTCCAACCCATGGTTAACACGTGAGCTTATTACTCATCTGAAACTAAAGGACCATCTCTGGCACTTTGTAAGAGCCACATCTAAACAAGTGGATGTACAAAAATGCAAAGCTGCCAGAAATGAATGTGTGCAAGCCATTCAAAATGCAAAAAGCAAATATTTCAGGGAAACGCTCTAACTCCTGGGCTGGTGGTAAAAAATGTTGGAATAACTTGAAAGACCTCACTAGGAAAGATCTCAAGATGCCGCCCACTATGCTCAGAATCAATGGAACACTGACGCTAGACCTTTGCACTATAACCAATACCTTCAACAATGCGTTTTCAGATCTGGGCAATGTCCTTCCACCTGATTTCTTTGACAGTCCCACCACTAGTACTTTCTAGGACACAGCATCCTTGGGCCACCCCATCCCGCAGTTCTACTTCAAAGAGGTTCCACTGCATCTGGACAGAACCTACATTCACAAGGCCATCTGTAAACCCGAACTCAGTGTGATTCCCTCGACCTAAAGTTGATTGAGCTCATCCTAGAAGAAATCCTTGTACCTATTACAAAGATCTTGAAACTTTCACTAAGACTGGCACAGTTCTCCTTACTTTGGAAACAGGTGCTTATAACACCTGTTCACAAAAGTGGAGATATGGCACTGCACGCCAGCTACAGGTCTATCTCCATCCTTCCTCCATTATCCAAATCATTGGGATGCATTGTATCAGACCAGTTAAATTTCTGGAAAAATATGAAATCCAATGCCCACAACAGCATGGATTTAGAAAAGGGCACTGCACCACCACCGCCCTACTGGAATTTATGGATTTCATCCACACTACACTGGATTGAGGAAACTGTGTGGGTGCAATGTTCATTGACCTAACAAAAGCTTTTCATACCTTCAACCACCTGCTCCTAGTCAGACAACTGTCCTCTATTGGGCTCTTCAATGATGCACTATTCTGGTTTGAAAGTTATCTGGAGGACTGGGCCTGGCAAGTGAGGCTTGCCAATGTCACTTTGGAATGAAAGCCAGTCCTCTCCGGCGTACATCAGGGCTCCATCTTGGGACCTCTACTTTTTTTCTTGAACAGCCTTCCTAGCACCTGCCACCAGAAAATACTGCTCTATGCAGATGACGCTGTCATCTATACCAGACACCACAACACTAAGCTCCTTGAGCATCATCTACAGTTTGGCTTTGAGCATGTTGAAGAGTGGTTCAGATCCCACAAACTGGTCCTGAACTACAGCAAAACTAAGGGTATGTTATTCAACAGTGCACATAGCAAGCACAAATCCCAGTCCCTCACCATCAGGAACTTCTCTGGTGTCCCGCTTGAACATGTCATCCAGTTTAAACATCTTAGCATCAAGTTGAACAGCTTCCTCTCATATTCACAGCACATTGATAATGTTGCAAACGCTGTTAATATTTGGATTGGCTTACTACACAGACATAAGCACAGCATGACTGCCGAAGCCTTTAGACAGGCAATTCATAGCTCTGTCACCTCCATCATCGACTACAGCCTGGCCATATGCTGCTGCCACTCACTTGCCCTCCACAGGATAACTGTGGCACTCAGCAAAGCCTGTAGACTTCTTACTGGGGTGCTGCCTGTCTAACTCACACCTGTGACCTCTACGCCCAGGCTGGGTGGCTTCCGCTCCTTAGCAGGATACAACATCAGACCTGCATGTTAACCAAAAAGGTGCTCCTTGGTCTCATGCCACCAGGTGTCAAAAAGCTCTTTAATGCCACTGTAGCTCCCAGCATACCTGAAGTGTTAGCTATCAAACCTCCCAGGTCCCCAGATGTCGGACCTCCATGGGACAGAGGTCATTTGCCTACAGGGCACCTTATTGGTATAATGTGCTCAACAGTGAAATCCTGACAACTCCCAGACTTGGCCCCTTCAAACAGCTTCTTCAGCTGCTTTGGCAGCACCTCATCTCTGCCAGTAGCTGTGACTGTTTCTTCTAAGGGGACCACCTCCCTATGCACTTCAGTTGAATCTGGCTCACAATGCTTTTCCACAAATAACTAATCGCTACTGTAGTACCCCATGTTTGCCCTTTCCCAACCCTTCCTCCTTCCACCCCCACCCTTACCACACATACCCATCCCCCAAACTGACACTTCTCTGACATCTGTCCACTTTCCAACCTTAGCACTTCTCCTTCCCTCCTCCCACGATGACAATGGCCATTCTGCCTACTCTTCCTGGGTCTTCCCCATACTGTCTTCATACTTCCTGTACTCTTCTGAATAGTTTACCTTAGAACTCTGCATAGATCTCAGTCATAAGTAGTGTCTCCTCATGAATCATTGTACTAATTATACTTCTGCCTTATCTGTGTTATTGGATACCGTGTAACTATGTTGACCTTTGTATGTTTGTTACCCACCATAGTGACATGGAACCTTTGTAAATGAGCTCTTTTTGCTCAAAAGTAATGTAATAATAGAGTTTAATAAATAAATAAAAAATAAAATACATTCCATTCCACTTCTTCCTCCTTTTTGCAGCTCACTCTCACACATGGATCAGGGCCTTATCACCTCAACCATCTTTGTCGTCTTGGCCAAAGCCTTCAACACTGTAGCCCACCCCTTCTCCTTGACAAGATAAACATAGAAACATAGAAACTGACAGCAGATAAGGTCCTCTTGGCCCACATAGACTGTCCATATTTCCTACCTACTGCAATATTGCAGGCCCACTTGATCTCCAGCTTACCCTCTCTTTTCCATCGTTAAGGTTCCCACATGACTATCCCATGCATCCTTGAATTCCCCTTCCATTTTCCCCCCACCATCTCAGGTGGGAGGCTGTTCCATGAGTCCATAATCCTTTCCAAGATAAAAATACTTCCTCACCTTACCCCTGAGTCTACTCCCCTCCAATCTCATATCATGTTCCCTTGTTCTTGAACTTCTTTTCTTTCTGAAGGATGCTACCCTCTTGTACCTTATTTATGCCCTAGAGGTATTTGAAAGTCTCTATCATATCCCCTGTCTCTCTTTCCTTTCCTCTAGTGTATACATATGGTGGTTCTCTAGTCTCTTCTTATATGACTTTTAGTGTAGACCCTGCACCATTTTTGTTGCCCTTCTCTGAACTGCCTCTACTCTGTCTATGTCCTTCTGGAGATGCAGCCTCTATACTGGACACAGTACTCCAGATGAGGTCTCACCAATGATTTGTATAGTGGTATCACCACTTCTTCTTTTCTGCTGGTGATCCCTCTCCCTATGCACCCAAGCATCCCACTGGCTCACCCCACAGACTTTTCACATTGCTTGGTCACCTTTAAGTCAATAGATATGACTACTCCCTGTCCCTTTCCTGTTTGGTGGTTGTCAGTACTTCCTCTCCATCATGTAGTCCTCCCTTGAGTTTCTGTGCCCCAAAAGCATAATTTTGCTTTTTTTTTTTTTGCATTGCATCTTAGCTGCCACAGTATCTCCCACTCTTCAAGCCTGCCCAGGTCCCTTCTCATCCTTTCCACACACACCCTGTAGTATCAACCCAGTTGCAGATCTTAGTGTCATCTGTAAAGAGGCATACCTTCTCTCCCAGCCCTTCTGCAATGTTACTTATGAAGACATTGAAGAAGACTGTCCCCAGGACTGATCCTTGTAGCACCCCACTGGTCACCATCCACTCCTTGAATTGAACCCCTTTTACCACCACCCTCTGTGTTCTATCCTCACCCAATTTTTGACCCAGTTTACTACCTTGAGGCCCACTCCCAGGCTGTCCAGCTTTTTTACAAGCTTCCTATATGGAACAGTGTCGAAGGTCTTGTTAAAATCCAGGTAGGCCATATCCACCACCCCTCCCTGATTTAATTCCCTGGTTACCCAGTCAAAGAAATCTATCAGATTTGTTTCAAGACCTTCCTGTTGTGAATTCATGCTGCTTTGGATCCTGTGCTCTGCTGGATTCCAGATATACCATAGTCATTTCCTTTAGCAGTGATTCCATTGCTTTTCCCAATAATGAGATCATGCTGGCCAGCCTGTAATTGCCAGCCTCCTTCCTGCTCCCACTTTTGTGGAAAGGGACTACATCTGCCCTCCTCCGGTCCTCCAGGACCACCCCTATTTCCAGTGATTCATTGAACAGGGCTATCAGCAGTACTACGAGCACCTCTTTAAGCTCTTTTAATATTCCTGTATGTATCCTGTCCAGCCTCATTGCCTTGTCCACCTTCAGTTTTGTGAGTTCTTCTAGGACCTCTTCAGTAAATGGACTGGTGTCCACTTCCTTCCCATTGCTGCTCCTGTCGCCTAATTGTGATCCTTCTCCCTCCCCTTCTTTTGTGAATACTGAACAAAAATATTTGTCAGGATTGCTGCTTTTTCCAGGTCTCCCTCCATTCACTCCCCTCCTTCCCTTTTGCACCTTACAGTCCCACCACAGGTCTTTCTTCTTTCACTAACATATCTGAAAAATGCCTTGTCCCCTTTCTTAACTGCTTGTGCTATTTTTTCCTCCATTTGTGCCTTTGCGCTCCTGATTGTTTTCCCCACCTCCCTCTGCTTCTCCAGATACAATTCCCTGTCCTCCTCCCTCTGTGTCTCCTTGTATCTCCAAAATGTCAACATTTTTCTTTCTTACCTTCCATTCTACTTCCTTTAAGAACCACATTGTTTGTTTTGTATTTTTGTCTTGCTTTTGCTTGATTGCCTAATGCAAAAGTTTGTTGCCTCCATGATGGCATCGTTCCTTTACATCCCCATCCCCCCACCAGGGTTTTCCTGAGACATTTCCCCAATTTTGCAAAGTCAGCCCACCTGAAGTACAGGTCTCTTGCGTTTGTGTGATTTGACTCCTCCAATGTTCTCACATTCAGCCACACAATATGGTGATCACTGGACACCTGGTGGCTACCCACCTCTACATCTGTGACTCTGTCCTCATTTGTGAGTACTAGTTCCAATATTGCTCCCTCATGGGTGGGCTCTACCACAAACTGCCTGAGGCACACCATGTGCAGCGCACCCAGAATGTCCCTGCTTCTGGCTGTGGCTGCATCTGGGATGCTCCAATCAACATCAGCAAATTGAAGTCTCCCCCAAGCAGCACCACCCCTTTAGTTGCCATTTTGTAAATGGCATCTGCTAACACCCTGTCCAACTCCTCCCCTTCTGCTGGGGATCAGTAGATCAATCCAGTGTGAACAGTGTTGCCATTTCCCACCTCTAGGGTGACCCACCATGCCTCTGTCCCTTCCTGCATTCCCTGTACCTCAGTTGCTTTTAAGTCCTCCTTGATGTAAATAACCACTCCTCCTCCCTTTTTAGCCAACCTGTCTTACCTGAATAGAGTATAACCTGGTATGGCTGTTTCCCAGTCATGATTCTCCGTGTACCATGTCTCAGTAACAGCAACAATGTCCATGTCAGCCTCTGCCATCAAGACCACAGTGTCTGAGATTTTTTTTCCGAGGTTATGGGTATTCACGCACATGACCTTCTAAACTATGTTCCCTCCCTTTCTGACCTCTCCCCACTTATCCTCATGCCTTCCCTCTATACCCCCATCCTTACTCCCATTCATCCTTTTCTCTGCCATTCTACCTATTCTGGTTTTAGGTGCTTTAGCAATTTCCAAAATTTAGGGTCCTCCCGACTGACTGCTCCATCCTGTGGGAGGACAGTCTGATCTACCTTGCTTTCATCCACCAATACCCTTGGCAAGTTTAAATGCTTGCCAATGAATCATTTAAGCCTTTCACTGAGGATCCTGATTCACCCTCTGGATAGATGTAGGCCATCTCTCCTGTATAGGCCTATATCCCTTTAGGTGGGACCCTTATCCCCAATGAAGTTGAATCCTCTGCTCTGCACCAGTCTTTCAGCCAGGCATTGAATCTTGTGGTGCAGAGTTCCCTGCCCTCCCCCTTGTCATAGACAGGTAACACCTCTGAGAAGGTTAATGAGCATGTCACCTGTCTAAGACCCATCCCAGATTCCCTGAACTCCTTCTGCACTGTCATATCCTCATCCCTAACCAGGTCATTTGTCCCCAGGTAGACAATGACATCTAGCTCATCCTCCCTTCCTTCCTTCTGTCCCAGTGATCCTTAAGATGTGCTTTCCATCACTCTGAGCCATGGCACCGGGTAGGTTCTTGACCTTCCTCACTCACTCGCTAAGGCAGCAGAGGTCTCCAACTCCTCTACTAATTGGTGCTGTTCCTATCTTGTGGGTAGGACTCAATCTGTTAGAATTGGAGATTCCATGTCCCCCACTCTCTATTAATACTGGTGTCCTCCAAGGGCCTGTCCTTGGTCCAATACTCTTTTGGTCTTCTTAAATGACCCCTCTGCTGCATGAGACTCTGCATCCATCCACATGTACACAGATGACACAGTACTATTCACAACTAGTACGTACCTCTCTGATCTGGTGGCAAGGCCCCGGCTGGACTTCAACAATGTACAGCAGTGGTTCCGTCCTAATCAGTTATCCTCAGTACCAGAAATATGGTCTCCATGACCTTTGGCACCAGACAGAAGCTCACAATGCTTACTTCTCTACCCTCCTTCCACACATTAGATGGGGCCATAATTGATGGTGTTCCTCATTTAAGTACATAGGAGTCTGGCTCGACCATCACCTCAACTTTTCTGGACATATGGACCACCAGCTATAAAAAACTTTACCCTAAACTTGATGCATTATACAGGGATTGCTGCATTCCTCTTCCTGCTCTCTGAGCTATTGTACAGAAAATGATTCTCCCCATTTTTGACTATGATGACATTGTCTACAGTGCTACTCTTAAGTCTACACTTGCCAGATTGGACTCCCTCTGTCATGTCTTCTGTTGCTATGTCTTGGACTGTCAGCCCTGCACCCACCACTGCTCCCTCTATTCCACTCTAACCCTTCCATCCCTTGAAAATAGATACCTTGCTCATTGCACCTTCTATACCTATAAATTCTGGTTAGGCTCCCTTCCTTCCTACCTTGCCTCGATCTCTCCACCTCCACCCCCCCCCTTACTCCCTTCATAACTCTGGCTATTGATACCATGAGCTGCCATCAAGAAAGTCATCAGCAAGACAGGCTAGTTTCTCTTTCCCCAGACTATGAAATCCCCCCCCAATCCACTCTGCCTCATCCCAGTGCTCACTCTTCTCTGTACTGTAAGACTTCTCAACTCACACCTGCAACTGCACCTAATGGCTGTCCCTGTTCTCCAGTGTTCTACCTGCTACCCCATCTCCTCCCCTTTTTCTCTTGGCCACCCACTTTCTGCTCTCCCCCACTACCCTTGTACCTTGGATCTGTTTCTTCCCTGAATCCCAATGGATGGCCTTCTTTACCTCTCACCTCATATGGCACCTTGCATTTCAATTGTTCCTCCTTGTTTCACCCGGGATTGTAATCACCTTTTCACTGTTGCATAAATTGCCAATGAAATTGCACAGATATTGTATAAATGCTTATATGTTTGGACTGCCCAAGATATTGTACAAATATTGTATAAATGCTTTTATTTTTTTATGCAATATGGTTATATGTTTGTAGCTTAGTGTTGGATGTTAGTCCTTGTACTGCCACATAATGCCATGTAATTACTGACTGATTGTTTATATTCACTCTCCTCTTCCCCTTTTCCAGAGGACATATCCAGAAACAAGTTGTTTTCAGCTCAGTATGCCTGTTCTGGTGAAACTTTTGAAATAAATAAATAAATAGAAGCTCAACCCTGCTGTCGATGGTTCTTGGAGACAACCCGGTAGACAAAAAATGTTGTGGTGAACTTGCTGGATGCAGGCTGGAACAGCTTTCAGGAAGAGGTGCCTTTCACAGCAGGCAATAACTAATCTCTTCCTTTTTCATTTCATGCACTACAGACCCTGGCACTGGGATACAAGCAACCCCTATAGGTTAGGCTTACTGTATGAAGCCCTGCCTAGTGGTAGGCTTCTATAGGCTGTGCCTCCATATTCATTATCTAGTTCCTTCTGGTCAGTCTCACTGCTGAATCCCTCCAAAATGACCTGTGCAGTTCCTTCTATACTGAATCAACATTCTGTCTTTCTCAAATCCTTGCCCCTGAGTGGACAGCAAGTTGATTACACTCCTCAGCACCAATCATGGTTGATTCCTTGCTGGAATCCCACAGCAGCATTGGCCACAACAGAATACACAGTTTCCCCTTTATGGTCCTGGCCTACTCTGTTCACATAGATACCTTACAATGGCATGTTGCATACATTACTAAACATATTTAAAATTAAAAAATAATCACTTTTTTTCAATACCCAAGTAGAATAACTGTGTTCTTTGGCTCTCTGCAAGTATTTTGTGTAATTAATTTCTGTCAAGGAACTCCTAGTCAGCATTTATAGTTTTCACAGTGTGAAAATCTGTAGTGTTCTGTATAATTCTAGCCATAAAATCTGAGGAGAAAACTACTATTAAAATGATATTCTCTCCTTTAAAATCACATTTTCCTTCTTGCCTAAGCAAGAAATAATTTATTCATAGTGTATGTGGTCTGAACTCCTCCTCCTAGCTGTTGCCCTAAGGGTGCCGGTAACTAACTCCTGCCCAAGAGCACACATCCTCTCCTGGCTCCTCCTTTATCCTTCCTTGCCTGCCAGCATGGTTTAGGACTGCAGACAGTGTTTTGTGACCAAATCACCTCCTCAGGTCAGTAACTTCACTTTCCTGAAACCTTAGACAGATGAGACTTTTTTTTTTTTTAGAAAACCCACCCTAAAACTATAAACATAATAAGTTTGTGCAATTCCAACTCAAAATGGCAACATTAGGGTGTTAGTAAAAAAACAGTTAGTACAATTTATGGCTTAAAATCTAGTTGTCTCACCTCTCAGGCACTGCAACTTTAACTAACTTCATTTTTATGCTGTCTTGTATGCAAACACAAACAACATATTGTGGTAGCTTGGAGTACCAGGTTTTGGAGGTGCGGTCGTGTTGTGGCCAATGGTGCCAGTGCTTTTTTGAGCTGGGCTCTGTGGCACCAATGAAATAGTACGTTGTCTATGACAGCACTGCAAAAGCATGCCACCAACTTGTAACAATTTTGCTGCTGCAATGAGGGAATGACCCATCATTTCAGGGCATGCCTTGCCTGGAGTGACATTTCAATAAACATGGCGGTGGCTGTCGCTGTCCGCCTCTCTCATTCCCGCCTGAAAGCTAACATTGAGAGTGCCCAACCCCCCTGCCAGCATGCCCCCTTCCCAGTTCATCTGCCAATGGGGAGCCCAATCCCTGTCAGCCAGGGGCATACGCGGGGGGGTGTTCAAACCCCTTCCCCGAAATTACCCCAAACTTTTTATTTTTAGCCTCTCGCTCCCATATTTCTTTAAATGCACATGAATTACACTATCGACCTCCTGAGTTCTGGCTTGATTGAATGACTGTGTGCAACAGGATGGGACTCAGGAGCAGCAAGCAGCATGTGGGGCTATGTCATGAGGACAAGGAGGCTGGCAGGCTGGGCAGGGCACATTGGCAAGTTAAGTGTTTCTAACTGATCTGAGTCTGCTCCTCCTCTTCCTCTCTCATCAGCCTATGAAATGGTGTGGCTGCAATTTGGCAGCTTGGCACTTTGAAGCACACATACTACCGCATCGCCTGCATGATGCACAACCAGCCAAGAGTCGGAGACTTGGAGAGGAGTGAAGAGGTGGTTGGACCGTCTGTTGCCGGTCAGAGAGGAGGACTGATGCGCACTCTTGTGTTTGTGTGAGAGCAAGTAGGAGGATTTTTTGTATTTTTTATTTTCTGTGGCAAGTCAGTCATCAGATGTGACAGGATTGAGCCAGGAATAGTAGTTGTTGAGTTGTGGCCTGCCCAGATGAAGAAGGAGTTACAATAAATTAGTGAGTGAGCACCTGTATCATGGTCCCTGGCTGACCTTTGTCCATTGTTGAGTCAGGCCGGAATCCGATTCTCATGCCGGTGGTGCCTACTGGACATGGTCCTTGTCACTGGACCTGGTCATGGTCAGAGAACAGGTGTGTGTGTAGGTGCCTGAGCTGAAGAGTCTGGAGAAAGCCTAGCTGGAGAGTTAGTTGCCTACTTGCCTCCATTTGCTTGCCTCAGGAATCTGGATTGAGTGCCTGTGCCAGCCTCACTCTGTCTCTCTTGTGAGGTTAGAGGTAAGTCATGACCTGGCTGGCCTGGCCTGTTGTTCTTCACTTTATTAATAAAGTTTATTAATACCGAGTGTATAGTGAGTGTGTTGTTCTGCCCAATCAGCCCGTCAGGAACTTCTCAGTCAAAACAACAGTATTTTGGTGTTCTGCTCATCTGCATAGGAAGGCACTGTAGTCATATGTGACCCAGGAGATTGCAGGTTCCAATCCCAGCCAGTCACTGACTCACAGTATGACCTTGAGCAAGTCAAAAAGACCTTCCTGTGTTTCAATTCTAGTCTAGATATAAAATCGTGTTGAAAGAGACTACCCCAACCAAAAAACAAGATGGGCAATAAACTGCAGCCAAAGAAAGGAAGTGGACTGTAAGTACCAATGTATTTAATGCACCTATTTTTAGCTGGAGGAAGCTGCTGAGAATGAGATTAAAAATTACATGATGTTTCCAACATAATGGTGTAGCATGCTCTGAGGCTCAGGGCAGAAACACTAGTGACCAAAATACAAGCCATCTAATGTCACATTTTTGTCAGTGATACACTCTGTCAGTGAAAATAAAACAAAGTGTGTTTTATATTTCCCTTGATCTTTAAGGTTACATATAATAAGTGAGATGGACAAGGCTTCAGAAAAACTCAAGGGGAGGGGTTATGCACACAAAAGAAAGAAGAGGAGGTTCAGCAGGGTGTGTGTTAAATGTCTCATTCAGGGCTCCACGAAGTGACAATGGAGGAATTCAAGCCTGAGTCTCTGGATTCACAGCTCAGTGCTCTAAGCACTAGGCCCCCATTCCAATCTTCATTCAAACCCAGCTGTGAATACTGGGCAACTGGAGAAAACAGTCTCAAATCCCTGGTAGGAAATTTACCATTTTCAGGGTGATGGCTACCTAACAATCAGGATGCTAGGGCAGCTGTAGCATCGAGCTACACAAAATCTAATAACAGATGGACAACAATGTATGCAAGGATGTGCTCTCAGGTCCTCTGTGGCGGAGAGGAGTCACTGGAGGGTCTCATGCCAGTGCTATGGCTAAAAAGCTACAATTAGTACAGATAAAAACCAGCAAATATGATATACTGTATAACCTCACTCAGAAAGGAAGCAATAATTTTTCAGATCTTGGCACAAAGGTTAGAATGTCTGCTGTCTAACATTATCCATTCATGTTACAGGGCAGGGTCGACTACATACCCACAATCATATATCTCTGTTGTACTCTCCATTATTCTGAGGCCTGATGCAGATCTGTAAAAGTGTATATTTACTTCATGATCTTTATCAATTTTCAAAAGTTTAGAAGGTGACAGAGAAAATGACATGTGTTGATGAAACTGGGCAGAGCACAGAACATTACAACATTCTAGAAAATATTTCAACCATCAGAATAACAGCAATTACCCTGGTCAGGTGTTGACAAGGAACAAAATGAATCACAGTCAAATAAACAGACACACTGACACCCTTGTGTCTCCAGCAGAGTATCCAAAGATTGTAAAGTAGGGATCAGGCACTGTGTGAAGAGAAAGCCTTTTCCCTTGTGGCCCTGTTTTTTTATGGCAAAAAAGATTCTCTTTTTCCATGATTAGGTTAGGTTTCCATAATTCATTTTCTCAATACAAATGGGGGCATGGTCAGATGGTCACCATTCCTGGTCCTTGAGGGGGGTCCATGGCATCTCTGTCTGACCCAGACCCTGACTACAACACCCTGACTTTTCTTATGTGAAATATTTGAGCCCAATCTTTGGGGTAGGAGCACAACTACAGTATATATCTCCACCCTCCCAACCTTCCATTGCCCTAATACTTTGGATACTACTCTCAAGCAACATTATGAGGGAGGAACAGCTTGTGGTGTGTCTCCAACTCAGGAGAGAGTGGATTCAGCGTTTTGTGCATGGAGTGTCACTATAGATGTGGGGGAGGCCAGGGGGGCCTTGCTTACTTTACAGCTGTATGGCCTTACCTAAGGCCTGGCCCCAAACTGGGTCAGTAGAGATGCTCCGTCCTTACATAACCAGGCTGCTGGCTCTGACCTATCCTGTTCTGACTGGTCACTGGATGCCCCGTGCACTGCTCCCTCTTCATTAAGGTGATCAGAAGCAGAAGCAACTAGAAAATACCGGGTGGTGCAGTGGACTATGGGGGGCACATATCCACATATGTTTGCACCCCCAGACTGGGCCACCCATGGCAGACTTTATGACTGTCATAAATTTGAATCTCTTGTGTGGTACAGCTAAATGCTACCTCCAGCACCTCTCAGACAGTCATGAAAGTTTATATAAAAAAAAAAAAAAAAAGAATTCAGATTAGCCTCCCCAAATGGGATCCTGTGTGGGCAGCAGTGCACATAGTCCTGCACCACAGTTTTTCATGTGTGGAACCCTATCACCCCCCCACCCCAATGGATACAGGGATCGCAAGACAAGTGGGTTAAGGGTGATGCTTTAATTATGGGAACAGTTCTTTCACTTAATGTAGGAACAGTAACCAATTAAAGAGCTGCTAATGTCTTAAAAAAACTTTGAAAAACATAACAATTACTATAGGTACAATTCAGCTTCAATTCCATATACATTCTAAAGATTCCTCCTCCCAATATTTATTACTTAGGACATTTTCATGAATGCATTATCTTCATCACTCAGTGTTCATCTACCTCTATAGCTGACTCCCTACTTCAAGTCATAATCCTCTGTTGTGACATCACGGTCTGTTGCCATTGGAGTAACTATGATGTCACCAGCAGTGCATTATGATGTGAGGTAGGGAGACAGCAATAGGAATAGAAGAACTCTTCAGTAGCAAAGATCCTGTTTTCATGCAAATGACTTCATTAATAAACATTTGTCAATGCCAAATGTTTGATTGCTGGCATTAGCATTGGAAATGCAGGAGTTAGACAGATGCAGAATAGGAATTGCAGTGAAGTATTGAACTTCACGCCAACCCCACCTCCATCCTGTAGAGATGGACAGGCATTGGGGTAAGTGTTTGGGTCGTCTCCCATGACGGTTATGTCATGTCACCTCATCCTATTCTGCAAACACCGACACATGTTGAGGTGTGCCTTGGGGTGTTTGGCTTTACAGTCACCTCATTCCATAAGGACATACGCTGAAATGGGTGCACCATAGGAGAATGGAGTGAAGTCTGGGGCTGAAGAGTCCAAGGTACACCTCGATGCCTGTCAGTAGCTGAAGGGAGATGGGATGGTATGACCAGTACAGTCCACAATCCAAAGACACACCCTGATGCCTATTAGTCTGTACAGGGTGGGGCGTTATGGTTAGAAACCCTAACGCCCAGGGCATTTGTTGGTATTTGCACTACAAATATTCAACATGGCCTTTTTCTGACACCACCTCATGAAAGCATTTGGGACCTCTTCTCATAAAGAGTGGCAGTGTGATTTTGTCAATGTGTCCTGAACTTTGAGTTCCAACAGCGACCATGCCATTCTGTGCTACAAGTACGAAAACACAGATTGGGCAGGATGTGAAGAATGACAGCTGTATCATCCATACAGAAGTGTGAAAAGATGGCAATGTTGAAAATCTGTAGTGGGAATATGAAAAATGCTCCCACTTCTGATCATACGTGGAAACTGTGCAACACATGCGCACAACACAGGCATTTTATGGACTTTCGTCACCAAATTTTCGACATAGGCATTTTAGGTCCTCTGATCATGAACAGTGTCACTGTGATTTTCTTAATGTGTCCCGATCAATGATTTCCCACAGTGACCACACTATTCTGAGCCGGAAGTGCAAAAAGCACATTTCGGCCAGGATGCAAAAAATGACAGCTTTACTGTTCATAAGGAGGTGTGGGAAAATGGCAATGTTGAAAATCTGGAGTGAAAATGTTACAAATTTGCAAATTTACGAGCATGCATGGAAACTGCACAACACACACTCGTAACACAGTCATTTTATGGACTTTCATCACAAAATTTTCAACATAAGCATTTTAGGACCTCTGCTCATGAACAGTGTCACTGTGATTTTCTTAATGTGTCCCGAACATTGATTTCCCACAGCAACCGCGCTACTCTGCACTGGAAGTGCGAAAACACATTTCAGCCAGGATGTGAACAATGACAGCTGTACTCTTCATAAGGAGGCACGGCAAAATATTGCAAATTTGCGAAGTTACGAGCATGCATAGCAACTGCGCTACGCACGCTCATAAAACAGTAATTTCTTGGATTTTTTCCACCAAATTTGCAACATAGACTTTTTGAGAGCCCACCTCTCATGAACACTGGCACTGTTGTTTTGTTAATTGGTCCCAAAAGGTGATTCCACGCAATGACCGCAAAATTACCTTTCTGGATGAAGAACACCATGACAGTGCCCGAATCCATGAGGAGGGGTCTCAATTACCCCATGTTGAAAATTTGGTGGCAAAATTTCCCAAAATGCCTGAGATATGCACCAAAGTTGAAAAAACCCTGTTTATACCATTATATAGCTTACCGGCATTTCTTCAGTTCACGGTCGGATTTGAAGAGTTCAGATGTGTTCCTGGTCCATCGAAGATTGTTGCACCATGGTCCAGAGGTAAGTACAGGCTGAGGTGGGTGTGGGGAGGCAGGGTGCGCAAAGCGTGGGCACGGGTTGGGGGGCAGGGCAACCGGACTCGACGAGGGACCGTTTTCTGGTTTGCAGGGAAAAAAAAAGAAATAAAAAAAAACATTGCGGGACATTTTTTGTTTCAAATGGGCATTTGGCATGCTGGAATGGGCTCCCAGCATGCAACCCGACTGTTTTGTTTTTGGGGGCTGTAGCCGATGGGGTATTGGGCACCCCAGTCAGTACATGCTGGAGGGGGGGCAAGAGCCGAGGGGGATTGGCACCCCCCTCAACAGAAAGCAACTGTTTTTTTGGGGGGAACATTATGCCGACGTGGAGTGGGCTCCCCCATTGGCAAATTAAACTGGGCAGGGAGGGAACGGAAGCTGATGGGGATTGGGGTCCCCATCGGCAAACAAAGACAGTTTTGGGGGGGTGCATGATGTCGAAGGGGATTCAGCTCCCCCTCGTCATTGGGGGCTGTGCAATATTGTTTGTGAACATGGCGGCAGCTTGCCACTGCATTCACAAACAATGTTACACTAGGCAACATTCCGCCCTGCAATGACAGGTTGCTCCTTCATTGCAGCAGAATGGCTGATGCAGCAATGACGAGGTGGCCCCTGATTGCTGCAGCGAAAAAACGTTACAAGTTGGTGGCACTTTTGGAAGACAGTTTCATCAGCACACTATGACTCCATTGGTGCACCACTGCCAAGCCACCAAATGCTGTGCCTCCATTTGCTGCCACAGTGCCATGCCTCTACAACCCGCTTCTCACCTAAGCTGCTGCATAATGTTTCTTGCGCATGCATGGAAGCAAACATAAAAATGGAGAGGAGGAATACAGAACTAGTATGAAATTCAAGCTGGACTGCATCTAAATATTATGTTTTGGCAAAGTTCTCCTGAAGGCCACAGTTGCTCTTTAACTGAAAAAATGTTTCATAGGGCATGTGTCTGTTTAGGAACACTTTTAGACCCTTCCCAAACAGGTTCTGAGTTTATGAACTGATATAATGTATTAGTGCAATCTATATTTCCATATGCTGTTGATGGTGCTGGCGTTATGTGATGGTTTTAAATTGTTGTATTTTTATATTTTCTCAAAAGATTAACAACTAACATTCAGATTTGGCTGGGTTAGTTGCTGTTGGATGAACTGAATGTATACAGTACTGTCTTAGTGTCTTTTGATATGTGAGACAGTTGCCAAGTCAACTTGAAATGTTTATTTGATTTATCTTACAGTGTTGAGTTGAGACATTCAGTCATATCCTGTCACAGATAGTGGCCCCAGGACCCCAGCCTTTATTCTAACACACTAAAATCCCAGCAGAATAGGCCTAGTGGTATTTTGTGTCTGCTAATTTGGTCAGGCCCCACCCTGGGAGCTGACCTTGCTGCCCCCCTGTCCTCTCGGGCTTCTCACTTCCCAGTCCAGGTTATTCTCGCTGCATTGGACATTACTTTTGCTTCCAGAACCCTTCCCCTGTACCTGTCCCACCCCCTCTTAATGTAGAAATCTTTCCATATATTACAAAATGTGTATGGAGTGGGGGTTGATGGTACAGTTGGTAAGCCAGTTGTCCACAACAACTGGAGCTGTAGACTCTAATGCCAGCCAGAGTCCCCCACACCCTTGATTCCATGGCAAAAATGAATTTTCCCCTGAAATTTGGGGTAGGGAACATGTAACACAAGTGTGTTTTTGATTTAACTGAAGCCACAAAACTCAATACAAAGCAGGTAAACCCCCCAGAGCTTCTAGGGGCCTAGTGGCCCCCAGGGACCCAACCAAGAGGATCCTACTCCCAACCCTGACATACTGTGCTTGTATCCTGGCAGCTGCCCACAAATCTGCACTACAAAAATGGGATGTCACCTATAATAATGTCTGTCATTACGCGTCATCGTCCCCATGGCTCAAGCATCGATGTTGGCTTTATAGCGACCTAGGCTGGCTCTCCCCCTCTGCATCCAGACAATACCATCTTGGTTGTCTATCTGACTCCGTAATCAGGCTGGAAATCCCGGCCTCACTTGCAGAGCTATTACGTCCAGTCACCTCATACTGAGGATTGAGGTCAATTGACAAATCATTACTGAGGGTACCCAGGTGTCACACCTCTAAAGGCACCGGGGCACCGGGGCATTCGGGCATGCTGCCCCTCAGATGTGGAATATGCTGCCACTGGAGCTAAGACAATCTACATCCCACTATCACTTTAAAAGTGGGCTACGATGCTATCTGGCTACTGCTGAACAGTGTGCCTGTTTCGACCCTACCTGACCTAACCAATGAACCTACCCCACACCTATTCCACTGGATGATCTTTTATCTTCTGCTAGTTGAACCCCCCCCACCCCTTACACCACATCTCTCTCTCTCTCCTCTCCCCATTTCCTCTCATCTTTCTATACACAATCCCTGGACCCATCCACTCTACTACTAGTTTAGATGTCTGTTTTATTCCTACATTTTGCTTTTATGCCTATCTGTAATAATTCTGACTGTACTCCTTCATGTTATAACCTGCACCAGGATTTGTATTTGTATTGCTGACTGTTGTATCTTCTGCTATTGTCACATGTAGTGCTGACCAATGCTCTTTTACTGTTATCTGAGCCTACATAGCTAAAACTTTAGCCACTTATGTTTGATGTCAGGAACTTCGCTTTGCTGTTTATTGTTTATTGTCTTCTCTGTTTCCATAGCTAAGAATAAGCTTTATTGTCAAATGTCATTGATTCCCTGAAACACTTTTTGAATGTATTGCCTTGTACTGTCCCAGGTCATGCCTGAAAATAGCCATTTACTGGCTAGTGCACTTACCCGGTAAACAAAAACTAAACAAATAAATAAACACCCCCCAAAAATCCATCCTATGTCTGCCATCGACAATATGTCCCCTTATGTTAATTTGTCTGCCAAGGTGGGGTGCCCTCGGCATCATGTTCTCCCCCAAAACACCGACAAGTTTTCTGTGCTGATGGGAGGCTCAATCACCCTAGGCTTCAGTCCCCCTCCCAAAAAACAAAGGTGGCACACTGGGAGCCCACCACAGTGTACCAAGATAAATCTGTAAAAAAATAAAAACCTTCCCACAATGTCTTTTTGTTTTTCTTTTAACCTGTAAAAGAGAAAACAGTCCCTCATTGTCTCCGGTGCCCCTCCCTAACCCACACCCCCTCTCTGCACCCCATCTCCCCATACCCCTCACCCCATACTCACCTCCTAAGCCCAGGGTGCCGATCTTCAGTGGAGCGGAACATGTCTGCCCTTTTCAAACCTGACCGTGAGCTGAAGAAATGTTGGTAAGCTGTACAATGGCATCAATGGGGGGTCAACTTAAGTGGCTATCCCAGCCATTTTTGCGACTTCTGGCTCCAAATTTTCAACATTGGGTTCTTGGGATCCCAACTCAGTCATTGTCATGTTGTTATTCTGTCCCGAAAGGTGATTTCACTGTCACTGGGTGGAATCAACTTTTGGGACCGATTAACAAAAAAGACAGTGTCACTGTTCATGAGGTGGGCTCCTAAAAAGCCTATGTTACAAATTTGGTGAAAAATTCAAAAAAATGACTGTGTTACAAGTATGCATTGTACAGTTTTCACACACTCTCATAAGTTTGACAATTCTTAATATTTTCACTCCAGATTTTCAACATTGCCAATTTTTCACACCTACTTATGAATAGTACAGTTGTCATTTTTCTCATCCTACCTGAAATGTGTTTTCACACATCTGGCGCCCAATGGCGTGGTTGCTATGGGAAATCAATGTTCAGGACAGATTAAGAAAATCACAGTGCCACTTTTCATGAGCGGAGCTCCCAAAATGCCTCTGTTGAAAATCTGGTGATACAATTTGACAAAATGACTATGTTATGAGTGTGTTTTGCCCAGTTTCCACACACACACGCTTGTAACTTTGAGAATTTCTAATATTTCCACTTCAGATTTTCAACATTGCCATTTTTGCACACCTCCTTATGAATAGTACAGCTGTCATTTTTCACATCCTGCCTGAAATGTGTTTTCACACATCTGGTGCACAATGGTGTGATCACTGTGGGAAATCAAAGTTCAGGACACATTAACAAAATCACAGTGCCACTGTTCATGAGCAGAGATCCCAAATGCTTTTATAAGGTGGGGTCACAAAAAGGCTATGTTAAAAATTTGGAGTGCAAATACCAATAAACGCCTGGGGCAATAGGGTTTCTAACCATACTGTCCCACCCTGTAGAGACTGATGGGCATCAGGGGTGTGCCTTTGGATTGTCAGCTGTAATGCTCATGCCATTCCACCCCCACCACCACCCTGTAGCCAGTGACAGGCATTAAGGCATGCCTTGCACTCTTCGGACCCAAAGTTCACCCCATTCTCCTATTCTGCACCCATCTCAATGTATTTCCTTTTTGAATGGGGTGAGTATAAGGCCCGATGACCCCAAGGCACAATGCAACACTTGTCAGAGTCTGCAGGGTAGGGTTAGATGAACTGGCATAAGCATTATGGCCGATGACCAAAGGCACACCTCAGTGCCTGTTAGTCTCTGCAGGGTGGGGTGGGGTTGACGTTGATTCCATACTTCACTGTCATTCCTATTATGCATCTCTCTAACTCCTGCACTACCAATGCCAATGCCAGCAAGACAACATTTGGCATTGACAAATGCTTGATATGAATACACTTTTGCATAGCAAGATGGTTATATGATTATGTTCCTTAGACTGTGACCTTCCTGTCTGAGGCCTTAGAAAACTTACATAATTCATATTTAGAGAGCTCTCTTCAAGTGATGGCAGTGTTCAGTTTTTTATCTCCAACAACCTGCTGCTGCCTAAGATGGCACCCATTTTCTGGAGCCCACCCCCAGTTCTGTGGCAGCATCTCCTTCTCTTCCCTAACCCCTCAGGGTTAATATTTAAAGTAGTAGCCAATCCTTATATGCAATGTATGTCATGGTGCTTGTCATCTGCCAACTAAGTGTGCTCATCTGTGGAGGTACAATGAGTATTCTGATTGCTGAGAGTGCTTTTGTCTCTGTACTCCCTCACAGACCTCAGCCTGCGCTAGTGACAATGGTATCAGAATGCAATTACCCAGGCAGATTCTACAGTCTGGATCCACTCCTCCACTGAGCATGGTTATGCTTTTCTCACTAGAGCTGCTTGTCTCTTTCTCTCTCTCCATGTCTCTCTCTCATTAAGATGCCTTGTGCCGTGCAGCCACCACTCTGCAAATAATAAATAAGAGCTAGAGATGGAAGAACCTCAAAAGGTTCTGAGGTTCTAAAAGGTTCTGAGAAGCAAAAAAGCTTCAGATCCTTATCAGAACCTTATCCAAACTTTTTATAACCTTTATTGTTTTATGGTAACTGTATGTTAAAAAATCATTTTAAACTGCTTTTAATCAACATATCTGTAGAAAAAAAACAATCAAACCACTGTTTTGCAGTAGAGAATACTCTCTAATCACTCTTGAGTTTCTGACATTTAAGATAGTAATGCTAATACTGTGTATAAGTTATTAGCAGTAGTGATTTATTTTTCTCAACAGGCACAGAAAGGGACCAGTGTGAATGTGTCTTAGACAGTTTAGTGATGAAGAAGAAGCCCGGAACACAAAACAGCACCAGCCAGAGCAGAGGCAACCAGTCAGAGAGAGCCCATCAGAGAGAGACAGTCAGCCAACTATCACTTCAAGACTGCTACTACACCGATATTACAATCAGGGAAAACCAGAAGTAGTCTACCAGCACTGAAATCAATATGGTTAAGGCATATTTACCAAAATGACTCCTTAGTAAATAATGAGAAAGTGACGGTGATGACAAGAAAGTCCCAGACCAGGTCACTAGTTTGTAAATAAATAGTATCTTCCAGAATCTGATTTTTAGGAGGGATAGTGTGTTTAATTGTAGTTTGTATAGTTGTTTACTAGTTTTATTTCTCAGTCACAGGCACCACGTGTGTTTTTTGCTTAGCAGTAAAGGCTCTCTGTCAATAAGGAATGAATCACGAAGCAACATTACAGAAGAGCACCAGGCAGTCAAAAGTAACTAATTTGCCACTCTTACTAGTTACTACTACCACTACTACCAGGGAAAAACAGAGCTAGCAGCATCTATCAATGTGGTTATTTAATTATGTACATTTAGGTAAAAGATCTCCTTAGGATGAGAAAGCAATTGTGTGTGTGAGAACAGGGACTTGTCTGCCACAGTTCCTACCAGTATGATGATGTGATGTACTGGCTGCACCTCCCACCTACTCCCAGGATGACGATGATGCGATCTAAAAGACAGGCAAGTCCTAAATAGCTATGTATTTTAAACCAGTCTCTGGAGTCTGATTTTTTGTAGAGGGGATCAGTCTGTCTTTTGTATGTCACCAATTATGTTTAGCATAGGAGCAGGTCTCAGTATGGAATGCAACATGAAGCAATGTGAAAGAGGTGCACCAGGCAGTCCAAAGTGACCACTTCACCACTGCTACTACCACCACAAATCAGGGGAAAAAACAGAGCTAGCAGCAGTATTAATATCAATATGGTTATATAAAATAATTACTCTTAGGTGCATTTAGGTAAATGATCTCATCAGAATGAGAAAGCAGCTGTGTGTGATCAGGGACTTGTCTGCCACAGTTGCCACCAGTACGTGATGAAGTGATGTATTGATTGCACCTCCCACCTACCCCCAGAATGATGATGATGTGGTTAAAAGGCAGGCAAGTCCAGATCTCTGCTTCTAATCAGTCCAGGAGTCTCAAAATTAAAAGCTGATATGTCACTTCCACAGCTGCAGCACAGGTACTGCAGTCAGTGTCATCTTCTTCAAGATTAGCATCACATATGTAAACAAAGTTTGGCAAGTTAACCTTCAAGAACAGTAGTTTCTCCACATTGTCTGGTGTAAATCTTGTTCATTTTTAGTCACAACATTCCCAGCAGAGTTAAATAAACCTTCAGAACAGACATTGGAGGGTGGAGATCCAATGTACTTACAAGCCATGTATCCAGCTTTGTCAGCATGATTTTTCTGATGTCATTAAATTAAAGGGTCATCCTTAATACTAATGTTGGGCTCAGACAGATATGCAACCATCATGCTTATTACTGAGCATGCATTTTCTCCTTTTTAAATTTCAATGTCCTGCAACTGGCACAAATATCATCCTCCTCATTGTCTACTTCTGTACTGTTTTTGGAGCAGTCTTTTGAATTTAAGGTGGAGTCATTACAGTACTGCTTGCCAATCCTCCTAATGAAACCTCATCTACTACATCAATCAAAAGTTGCCTATAGTTCAACTCCTCCATATCCTCAGAAACCACACCAGGAAGGTGTCTGTTCTGGAAACATGGATCTAGCAATGAGCTAAGAGATACTCCTTGTTCCTTTTCATGGCTGATAATTTCTCAACATTGCTAAGTTTGGTAAGCATATTATTGATTAAAGATTGGTTCATATCTAAGTTGCTCCTTATTTTCTTCAACCTTTTTTGAGATGTAGAATGAGTGCAAAAACTTTGCTAAGGGATGCCTTTTCTGCACTGACCTCTTTTGTAGCACTCATGAATGGTTTCAGAATGTGACACAACTGTTCCAGCAGAAAGCATTGAGTAGAATGGAGTACAATGTCCTCCCCGATATCATTATACATGATACACTCGATGATAGCTTCCTTTTATTCAAGGATGCGTTTAATCATGACGTAAGTTGCATTCCACCTTTTTGCTACATCCTGAACAAGCTGGAGACAAGGAAGACCTTTGTCCTTCTGGATATCAGCAAGGATATCACAGGCTTTTATTGAATGGTTGAAGTGGCCACACACTTTGCACACTGTACCCACAGTGGTTGATACCTGCTGGTCATTGTACAGGACATTTCAAATAATTAGATTAAGACAATGTGCAAAACAGTGTATATGTACATAGCTGAGATCATGAATTTTTTTTTTTTAATATTGGAACCATTTTCGGCAACCAAAAAAACAACTTTCAAACCCTGTAAAGTGACCAAAGCAGTAAGTAGTTTTCGAGTTCTTGCTGAATGTGCTGTGCTGTGCTGTGTGAGTGTGTGTATGTGTGTGTGTGTGTGTGTGTGTGTGTGTTTTGAAAGTGACACACATGGAGAATTCCCTTTTCTGAAACATGACAGTTTTTTTTTTGAGTTCTTAGAGATAGCAGTGGCAGTAGTAGTACTGGTTGAAGTGTTAGCAGACAAACTAGTATGTAAGAATGATGATAAGTTGATTGAAAAAGTGACCCAGTCTGCAGTAAGAGAAAGACAGGCAATGGTTTGGCTGCTGGTCCCCATATCAGTAGTGAAGTGAAGTGAACTACCTTGTCCTCAGCCTTTTGGAGAGCATGCTTTACTTGAACTATTAAGTTAAACATACTGGGCACAGCAGTTACTGAGAAGTATTTACTACTTGGCGGCATTAAATATTGTGGCTTTAAGTATTCCATAAGCCTTCTGAAACTCACATCTTCCACAATAGAGTATGGCTTCAAATCAAGTACAATCATGGCTGCTTTTTTACTATTTAATGCAAGTGCCATGGATGGTTTCATGAATATTTAGACTTTGTTTCAAAAACTTCTTTTAACTTCAGTTGCCACTTATTGGGTGGGGGGAGTAAAGTTACATTTGGTTGGGGGTGTTGTATGACTAGATGCTGTGCCTGGTAAAACAGAGGTCCTTACAGAATTATTGTGACCATGAGATGAAAGTGGACTTTTGGATGTTGTCTGGTGCTCATCTCCCACTGTTTCAGCAGAATGTTCCTGTTAACCAAGAGCCCTGTTAGATTTCCAGCCACCAATGTTAGACTGTTTATTTGAACCATATACAATGATATGGTGAATTTGAATAAGATGTTACATCATTGTTGTGGTTCCAAGATGCCCTTTATTTTTACCCTACTAAAACAAGTGTTCCAGTGCATACGTATAGCTTAGTAAAGCATCCTTATGGTTTAATTAAAAATGATTCCAAACAGTAGAGGTGGACTATGTCTAATGTGAGCTCAGTCGGACTAGGAGTTGAGTGGCTGGGTTTATGTTGGGAAGACATATCAGAAGAGGATTCAGGTTCATCAGGTGAGACAATCTTAGAATCCTCTGCAGCACCATTGCCATCATCATCACTATTGTCAGACTTTGTTTCACTTTGTGTGGCTTGTGCCTTTGACTTTTTCTTTTTCCCTTTTGACACTCTACTACTGTAATTATCTTTATCTACATTGTCACTATCAGAGCCAGAATGAGACATCGCTAAAGGTAAAGTCACGAGCTCATCATCATCAGTCTCACTGTAACCATTGCCATCACCATCATCATTATTAGGCTCAGTAGAGCTAATATATACTGTCACAGATTGAGTTATTCGATATGCATGTGTTGCAAATTGGCAACTCCACTGCAAGTTGTACCTGTAAGTCCTTTAACTTCATGTACATTTGGAATACTGTTTGGTTTTGCACTTTTTTCTAGGACAACTTGCTATTGCTACTGTCTTTTGAATCTTTGTTTGCTGTGCTACTGAGCCCTCCTGACACAGATATTCCACCAACCTTTGCTGGGTTTTCACTATTTTGAGAGTTAACCTGTACATGGATAGTAGCAGCATTTGGTTCAAATCCTTCAACAGACTGTGGTGCTTGTTATTGTGCTTTACTTTTTGGGTCACTTCTCTCTGGGTTCTTGAATAAACTTGTTTTACTTTTACTTCCTTGGCCCCCAGATTTTGCTTTACTATTTGTGCCATACTCATAATGCCAGTCTGTCACTTGTTTAGAGTCAAAAAGTAGTTATTGTTTTTTATTTAATCCACATGATGTGCTGGAATGCCCTGCCCACTGATCCAAAGATTATACTACTCCACCAAGTGCAGGGAGGAAGATAACAAATGACTGACTTCTGGGGGGGGGTCACACAGACAATATGCAAGAAGTGGCACTGGTGACTGGCTGGTAGATTTTATTACACACACACACACAATTTATTTCACACATTGCCTATGCTAAAGGCCAATGCTGCAGGCACTGCTGCTACCCATAGAGATTCAGGGACACTGCCTGACCTAACCCTCTCTGACACAGCACTTTCCCTTCAATTATTTTTTTTTTATTTATTCCACTTGATGTGATGCAATACCCTGACCACTAAGCCAAAGTTTATACCCCACTGAGAACATGAAGGAAGATGACAGATGACTGACTTCTGAGGGGGTCACACAGACAGTATGCAAGATGTGTTGCCTGAATAGGAGGCAACCCCCTTTGTCCTGGGCTCCTGTCCAATAAAAGCAGAGCTCAGTCAGGCTGGAAAGTGGAGAGGGAAGATGATGAGGGCTGGGAAAGGGGAGGTGGATGAGGTAATGAAAGGGGAGGAGATAGAAAAGAGAGAGCAAGGCAGGGATTGGAGGAAAGAGGAGATAGAGAGAGAGAGAGAGAGGAGGAAGGTATAAGAAGAGCTGCACAAGAGCAGTCAGCCCTTCTTTTTTCCTGCTAGCCAGTTTTATTTTTTACTGGTCAGCCAATCAGTAGGCTTTTAATTGGATTTGCTGTTACATATATTTTTCCTGAGTCTTGGGTAAGTATGGAGGTTTTGGGAGTTTTGTATGAGCTTTTAGTCTGTGAGTATGGTGATTTATTTTTGTTAATTATGCTCTAGAGTTTAAAGAGTAAAGAGAGCACATACAGTGCTGCATCTGGATAACTGGGTTTTTGTAAAGTATCAGAGAGTTGGGTCCTGGGGTATTGATGTGTGGCAGAAGAAGTGTCCAGTGTTATCAGCCTCCCCAATGTAGATATATCATGTGGGCTCTGTAAGTTAGTGGTCAGTTTCATTTGTAGAGAACATGTTTTAATTTTCAGATGAGTACTTGTATTATAAGGTTCATGTGGATCTTATGCAAGGCTTCAGTTAGCCTCATGTCCAATAATGGCTGTGTGTCACAAGAATTTCGGGAGTTTAAAAAAATGTTTGTGGAAGAATGTGGTGCAGAGTGGTGTTGGGCAGAGGTGAGTTAATTTAAAGAGTTGTGCCCAGCTTTGTTGGATGTGGGGGTGTCTGAGGAAAAGAGTCATCTCAATGGATGTTTTCCATTTTTATTTGTCTGAAAGAGGAGCCACTTGTTTTGCCAGTCTGGTTTTGCTGTGGGGGCATGTATGCTGCAAAAAGAGGTCTGAGGGAGCAATAGAAGCATGCAGTGTTTTTGTGGCAGAGGAATACAGGGCCATGTGGCATTCCACCATGTTCGATGAACAGCCAAGTGGTGCAGTGGTTTGAGAGGTGGAGTTTGCATGCAACAGGAAGTGAGGAGCCTGAAGGGAGCAGAGCAAAAAGCATGTATTAAAAAAAATGTTTTATTGTGGGAACAGAGACAGGTGGGTGGAAGCAAGGCCATGAGGTCGTGGGTGTCTTTTTAAGAGGGGGCTTGTTTTAGGAAAGACAGGCATGTGATCACATTTGGGAGAGGCAGCATGTTTTTCATCGGCATACTCTATGAGGATGCTTAAGGAATTTGATTAAATTATTAATCAACTGCGGGTGATTGCAATTGGGAAATTAAAAAAAATATATATATTTCAATTTAATTGTAATCAAGTGCATGGTAACTGGATAAGGGTCATATCAGGGCAGGGGCGAGGCCTATATATAAAAAAATAATTGGAGGTTTCAAAAAATGGGTTATTGGTAATTTGCAGTTGATTTTGCAGTGCACATATCAATTAATTTTCATTTGGTTTTTGTCAAGCGGTAGGTGCACTAGCCATGAAATGACTATTTTCAGGCTCTGCCTGGGAGATTACAACAATCAAAGACAGGTACATAGCATGAGTACAGTGAAATTACAATAGTACAGGTCAAAAGAGTCAGTAGTAATGAGGACAATAATAATCAATGAAGTTCACATAGAATTTTGGGCATAAAAACCCACACAGTCAAGGAGGAAATAACACAACATAACAGCAAAGAAATATTGGTCAAATTAGTCACAACAGTGAAGGTTCAAATAGGCAGTGAAACAAGACAAGGGCAAATTCCTTACTGGGCAGGATGCATTATCACGGCCTTTGAGACAAGAATCAGGTGTGCGGGGGAAGGGGTAGATTATCCCTCAAGGCAATAGTAAGGGTAAGAAGCACTATGAGGTAGGGAGGTGAAAGTTAGGTGAGGAAACATCTGGTGGTTGAGTGGATTAAGGAGGATTAAAACATGGTAACAGTTTGCTGCAATATCAGTAATTTATATGTATATGGATGCTGTGGGAAGCCAAATGTTTAATATTAATATATGAGCCTTCCAGTTTGAAAGGGCATTTTGGGGGCAATTATTTCATTTGCTTGGTGGAGAGTTTCACTGCTGAATTGCCCCCCCCAAAAAAAATATATGGATATAAAGAAGAGATGAAGGGCATAGCCACTGGTGGTTTATGATTGGACGTGTGGTACCCATATTAAAAGCACATGATTTTATTTTGCAGAAAAGAAATGAACATGACAACCAGAAGACAGAAAAACTGGAAGGAGTGTGCCATGGATATCATGAGGTGGGTGCACAAGGTGCTGGACACTGAGGAGGAGGATCAAGACAGGAGGAACCAGACAGGGAGAGAAAGGAAGAAGAAGGATAAGATAGGCAGCAGGGATGGGGGCAGGAAGCAGCTAAGGGGTTCGGCCCCATGAGCACTTAATCCTAAAATTCTGTCCCCATGAGCTACCACTCCTAGGGATCTGGCACCTTGCCCCCCACACCCAGTACCAATGCCTCTGCCTAGTCCCCTGCTGGTCCTGGTGCCACAGCCTGGTCCATCTCCTCTACCATTGCTGGGACAAGTAGCGCAGCCAGGCCCACTGCTTCAGCCTTGGCAGGTGCCAGTACCACTGCCAATGCTGGTGCCACAGCCATTACATTTACTGGCACCACATCTGGCCCCAGTGCCTGTCCTTGTTCCAGCGCCTCAGCCTGTGCCACTGCCACAGCCACTACTAGTCCCAGTTCCTGAACCTCAACCTACTCTAGCCCCACAGCCAATACCAGGACCATTTCCACAGATGAAAAAGGGGCCCTATGCCTCAACCACAGCCAGAATGAGTCCCTCAGCCATTGCCCAGCCTGATGTTACCAGCACCTCTGGTTCCACAGCCAGCACCAGTTCCTCAACTCCCACCGAATCCCTTGCTCCAGCCAGTTCTGCACATGGGTGGTGGTCACCATTTCCACTGACGGCTCCTAAACCAACCAAACCAGGTACAGTAGAGGTGTCCTTGGAAAGTAGCATAAAGGAATATGTGGAGCAGATGCTGGGAAACATGGAAGTTGATGGGACTGAGCAGTTTGAAAAAATGTTGGGAGAGATAAAAAAGGGCAAGTTGGAAGGTCAACAGTTCCCCCACAGTAAGGGCTGATAAGAGGGGAGTGATAGGTTTGGAAGTCTGAATGCTGGGAGTGTGGATTGGAGACCATGTTTCTTTAGCCACAAAGGAAAAGATTTAGAAGGGCCAATATGTAAATATCTTTGCTCTGGTAAATAAGGAGACAGTCAAGAAATACGAGGACAAGGAAAGTTTTGAAAATAAGTACATGGCTGTGGCAGTAGTCTAACTGGGAAAAGGGGAGAACACATGAGGTGCAAAAGGGAAAACTTAAGAAGCCTGGTGGTGGGGCTTACATATTTTAATGCAATAGTTCAGGAAAAGAAACCTGAATTGACAATGCCATTACTAGAATATTCACTCATAATTCAGAGTGCTTATAAAATGGGATGGGAGGGCATCAACTGGATACAATATGATGAGTTCTTTAGGCAAAGAATGGCTTCTCATGGGGATGTGAGGTGGGACATGAGGCAAGCAAATTTATGGTTTGAGACCTTGACAGTGCCTAGAGGTGTAGAAGGCAATTGGGCAAAGAGCATGGGAGGTTACAAAATGTGTTGCTGGTGCTGCTAAAGGGTGGACTGTTCATGGCTAAATTGTTGTTTTAAACATACTTTTTCTTGATGTGGGGGTCTACACCTGGCATCAAAATGTAGTACGTACATGGAGAATGCAGGTGGGAGTAGTTATCAGGGGCAGTCCTTTTGGGTTGGGCATGCAGGTTATCACAGAGCCAGTTGGGACAATGGGGGGAAGGGGGAAGGGTTATTCAAGAGGCATTGGGTATGGTCAGGGAGGTCGATAAGGAGATAGAGGGATGGGGGAAAGGGGTTTCAAAATGGCAAAAACTCCAATCAAGACAAAGGTGCTAAGGGCATGGGTAAAAGGCTACCCAGATAGTCATGTGGCATTGATATTGAGGGAGGGATACACCATGGGTTTCAGTTTGCATTTTGAAGGAAAAAGAGTGAGTAGAAATGCAAAAAAAAAATTTACCCATAAGAGGAAGGGATGGGATCTCGGTGAAGGAAATTGAAAAGGAAAGGGCAGCAGGACAGGTAGAAGGTCCTTTTACAGTGCCCCCAATAGACAAACTCAGAGTTTCCCTGCCAGGTTTGGTGCCCAAAAAACAGCCAGGGGAATATCAGATTATTCATAACCTCTCTTACCCAGACAGGGAGTCAGTGAATAACCACATTAGCGAGAAGAATAGCAGGCTGACTTATGCCACTTTAGAGGAGGTGGTGCACATGGTCAGAGTGATAGATGGGACATGGCTATCAAAAACAGACATAGAGGCAGCATTTAAACTGTTGCAGTGTAGCAGGAGGACTGGGAGCTGTTAGGTGTTTGTGTTTACAGGCTATATTAATTTGACAAAGCCATGCCCATCGGGCGTTCAGTGGCTTGTGCCACCTTCAAGACATTCAGTACTTGGTTGCAGTGGGTGTTCACAGCTCTTTTTGGGCATAAGGTGATCATACATTACTTAGATGATTTTTTACTAATGAGTGAGGGTGAAGAGGGGGCATGCCAGATGCTCTGGGATTTTTAGATGTCTAGACAGTTAGGGGTTCCATTGGAAGCTTATAAAATGGAAGGTCCTAGTCAGTGTTTGTTTTTTTTGGGAATGGAGATTGATGCAAGGGTGGGTATATTTATGCTACCGATGCAGAAGGTATCAAGGTTAAGTGGACTTATGGGTATGGTGAAAGGCAGGAGAAGGGTGACAAAGAATGTGGTGCAGTAGCTTTTGGAACACTTGAATTTTGAGTGCAGGGCCATTGCTTCCTTGTGTGCATTTACACGTCACTTGGCAACAACAACAAAGGGGGAGAGTAAGCTTCACCATTGGGTTGATTTATAAAAAGGAGTGAGGGAGGATGAAGAGGTTTGGGATAACTTCCTGCAAAACTAGACAATGGTGACTTTTTGGAAGGATGAGTGGATGTTTAATACAGATTTAGATCTTTAAACCGATGCTGCCAGGGGTTTGGGAGTTGGAGCTTACCTCAGGGGTTAGTGGGTATCTGAGACATAGCCACAGAAGTGGGTGGAGAAGAGTTTGATGAGGGATATAGCACTTTTGGAGATTTTTTCCCATCTGAGTGGTAATGGTAGTATGGGGGGAAAGCTCTGCTACCAGAAGGTTTCATTCTGGTGCGATAATAGGTTGGTAGTGGATGTACTGAACAAGAGAGGGGAGATTTTGAACATGGTTATTCGGGCTTTAAGACAAGTCATTTTGCAGCGTTTATGCATAAATATGTGTTTTAGGGTTAGACATATTGAAGGGGTTTTGAACATGGTGGCTGACAGCCTCTCCTGTCTAAAGCTGGACCAGTTCCAGGCCATCGCACCAGGGGCAGACAGCAGCAGGACAAGGATTACAACCAACATGTGCAAATTGGTAGGAGGGATCCGAGTTTCTTTTTTGGAATACTTGGTCAGAAAGGACCCGGAAGGCATATGAAAGGTCTTTGAGGGTTTTCCAGGCCTTTCACATGAGCCAAAACATGGTGGTAGGTGGGAGAGTCACCGAAGATCAGGTGCCAAGGTTTGTGGTCAATGAGTGGAGAGAGGGAGTAGCACATTCCATTATGGGGGGGAAATTTGGCGGCTATCAGATGGGTTATCAAGTTGTGGCGGTGGGTTGAGCCAGGAAAAGGGCAAATAGTGAAACGAATGATGCAAAGATGGCAGAGAGTAAGAGGAATGGAGCCAGACAGAGGCGACTGCAATCAGAAGACTTATTGGAAAGATTAGTAATGGTATTAACACAATATGTTATTCAGGAAATAAAGAGGAGTTGTTTGGGGCTATTTTTACAACTATATTTCATGGTGCAATTTGAGTAGGGGAAGTATTGGGACATGGAAGAGTGGAAGAAAAAGGGGAATTACAGTGGGAAGGCATGCAATGACAAGGCAATATTGTTACCCTACATCTTCAGAGGTCCAAAACAGATCAAGTGGGGCAGGGGGTGACTAGAACATTGCAGAAACACATTAGGGTCTCCATTTGCCCATTGCAGGCCCTGTAGGCCTACGCAACAGTCAGGCCAGTTGGGGGAGGACCACTGTTTAAGCATGGTGATGGGGTCTGGGCTACAGGGGAGAAGTTGGTAGCAATTTTGAAAAAGGGATAGTGTTTCTGGGGGAAGACCTGAGTGGGTACTCTTTGCATTAATTCAGGATAGGAGCTACTACTGAGGTGGCTGCAAGAGGGGGATCATCTGAAGAGATAAAAAGGATAGGGAGATGAATCCCAGGATGTTAAAAATCATACATCAGAGAACTGAATGACTAACATCATGTTTTTCAGGATGTCTTCAGAAGGTCAATGCTGTAGAAGAAAAGAGGATGGTGGGGGATGGGGATATATATGGACACCTTAACTCATTGTTTCTTTTATTTGTTTACGGGTGGGAAATAGAGATTGGAAGTCTGGATATGCAGACACTCACACATGTATTAGACAGAGTGCAGAGAATCAATATGAGCGGAGAGAAAGCAATTGTACCATGACTACCATGGTTTGCAAATTCTATGGAAAGGTTTGTGATGGATGAGATGGCTACAGTTACTTCCGCTTCTGGAGGAAGCATGAGCAACAAATCTGGAGCAGCACTTGATACTTATACATCTGGGAGGCGACGACCTGGGAATCAGGCCATGGCTGGACATTTTTTCCAGATAAAAGAGGACACAAAAATTATTAAGGATTGGTGGCTGAATGTGATGATCATGTGGTCAGAAACGATGCCAAGAAGGGTCTGGTGATATGTTAGAAGGCATAAGGCTATACAGTATGCACATAGGAGAATGAACAAAAGAGTAGGAGAATGATTTAGGAGTATAGGAGGTGTCTGTCCAGTAGCACTGAGGGTTGAAGTGTTGGATGCCACACCTCACACCACACTGGTGACCCGAGTTTGGGAACCAGCCTGGGTCATCGGGTTTGGCAGGGGGGAGGCCAGGGGATGGTATGAGCAACTGCAAGGCAGCTCTACCCCCCCGGGTGAGGATTCAGCCATGTCTGTGGCAGGGCTACCCCTGTGTGAAGGCCCAGAGGTAGTGCAGTTGGGAGTGACTAGAGTAGGGAGGGTGCTGGGGATCGCTATGTGTGCATGCCTTCACACATGTGCGAGAAACTACGGCAAGAAGTGGAGAGAAAATTTTGAAAATGTGGAGCAGGCAGGCTCCATGATGGCCCCAAAGCGCATGTGCTGGCTCCCCGGAGTCTAGATGTTGGTCTTTGGGGGAGAGGGAAACATAGAAACATAGAAACATAGACTTTGATGGCAGATAAGGACCGCTTGGCTCACCTAGTCCGACCATTTCCCTACCTAGAGGATAAGCTGCAGATCCTATTTAACCAACAGCCTATTTATTCCTACCTCACACAAAAATTGCCTTATGTCTGTCCCATGCATTCTTGAATTCTCCCACAGATTTAGACCCCACAACCTCCTCAGGAAGGCTGTTCCATGTGTCCACCACCCTCTCTGTGAAAAAATACTTCCTCACATTGCCCTTGAGCCGTCCCCCCTCTATCTTCAAATTGTGTTCCCTTGTTCTTGCACATCTCTTTTTCTGAAAGATGCTACCCTCTTGGACTTTGTTGATTCCACTGAAGTACTTAAACGTTTCTATCATGTCCCCCCTCTCCCTCCTTTCCTCAAGGGTATACATATTAAGCTCCTTTAGTCTCTCCTCTTATGGCTTCTCTTGCAGACCCTGCACCATTTTAGTTGCCCTCCTCTGAACTGCCTCCATCCTGTCTATGTCATTGGGAGATGGGGTCTCCAGAACTGGACGCAGTACTCCAGATGGGGTCTCACCAACAGTCTGTACAGGGGATAAACCTTCCTGTTTTCTGCTGGTGATACCTCTCCCTATACATCCTAGTATCCCCCCAGCCCTCCCTACCGCCTTCTCACATTGCTTGCCAACCTTAAGGTCATCTGATATGATTACCCACAGGTCTCTTTGCATTTTTGTTGTTGTTACTACCCTCCCACTGTGTAATCTTCCCCTGGGTTTTTGTTTCCCAGGTGCACTACTTTGCACTTCTTTGCACTGAATCCAAGCTGCCATACTTCTGACCATTCCTCCAACCTTGCCAAGTCCTTTCTCATCCTTTCCATGCCTCCTTGTGTATCAACCCTGTTGCAGATCTTTGTGTCATCTGCAAAGAGGCATACTTTTCCTTTTAGTCCCTCTGCAATGTCACTTATAAAGACATTAAAAAGGACCGGACCCAGTACTGAACCCTGCAGTACCCCAGCGTAACCCCTCTTTCTTCAGAGTGGACTCATTTACAATTATCTTCTGTGTCCTGTTGTTCAGCCAATGTTTTACCCAGGCTACCACCTTGGGACCCACTCCCAGGCTGGTTAATTTGACTACTAATCTTTTGTGTGGGACTGTGTCAAATGCCTTGCTAAAGTCTAGGCAGGCCATGTCCAAAGCCCCTCCCTGGTCTACTACTTTGGTCACCCAGTCAAAGAAATCAATTAGATTCATCTGACATGACCTTCCTGCTGTGAACCCATGCTGCCTTGAGTCCTGTGCCCCACTGGCCTCTAGGTACTCAACAATTCTTTCTTTCAGAAGCGATTCCATCACTTTCCCTACCACAGAGGTCAAATGGACAGGTCTGCAGTTTCCTGCCTCCATCTTGGTCCCACTTTTGTGAAAGGGAATCACATCTGCCTTCTTCCAGTCCTCAGGTACCACACCATCCTCCCATGATTTGTTAAAAAGTGTAGTCAGTGGTGTCACTAGTTCTCTGCTTAATTCTTTTAGAATTCTGGGGTGAATTCCATCTGACCCCATTGCTTTGTCCACCTTCAGTTTTAGGAGTTCTGTCAGAACCCTTTCTTCTGTGAAAGGACTGGGATCAACCCCCCTATCCAGAGTGCTTCTGTTAATTGGATTAGGCACCTCCCCCACTTCCTCTTTTGTGAATATTGAGCAGAAGTATTCATTCAGTATCCCTGCGTTATCATTGTCACTCTCTGCCCACCCACCATCCATTCTATTCAGCCTCACTATCCCTCCCTTTGTCTTGTTACACTCCCTGATATACCTATAAAAGGTTTTATCCCCCTTCTTAACTGAGTTAGCTATCTTTTCCTCAGTTTGTGCCTTTGCTATTCTGACTACCCTCCCTGCTTCCTTCTGCCTTAACTGGTACAGTTCTCTGTCCTTCTTCTTCTGTGTTTCCTTATACTTCCTAAATGCTATCTTTTTCTCCCTAACCTTCACCGCCACCTCTTTTGAGAACCATAGTGGCTTTTTCTTTCATTTTGATTTGTTTATTTGCTTCACACAAAGGCTTGTTGCCTCTGTGATGGCAGTTTTGATATTTTCCCATTGTTGCTCCACCCCTCCTTCTAGCCTGTTTGCTAGTGCTTTACTAAGGCACTCTCCCATCTTGCCAAAGTCAGCCCTCCTGAAGTCCAGAACCCTCACTTTTGTATTGCTTGACTCTGTAGCAGAGTTTATCATGAACCACACTGTTTGGTGGTCACTTGTTCCCAAATGGCTACCCACTTCTAGATCTGAGATCCTCTCACTGTCCCCATTTGAGAGTATGAGATCTAAGATTGCTCCCTCATGAGTAGGTTCCAAAACTAGCTGTTTGAGGCATGCCACCTGAAGGGCATCAAGAATGGCCCTGCTTTTGGATGTGGCTGCAAAAGGTGCTCCAGTTAACATCTGGCATGTTAAGGTCCCCCATCAATGGTATCTCCCCTTTCTCTGCCATCCTAAGTATGCCTTCTATCATATCCTTGTCCATTCCCTCCCCCTGACATGGGGGTCTATATACAACCCCTGTGCGGATTGTGGTGCCATTTCCAGTCTCTAAGGTGACCCACAGTGCCTCCTCTCCTCCCTGTTTACTCTTTTGGTCAGCTGCTTTTATCCCTTCCTTTACATAGAGAGCTACTCCCCCCTTCTGCCCTCTCTGTCTCTCCTGTAGGTTGTGTACCCTGGTATGTTAACATCCCAGTCATGGTTCTCTGTGTACCATGTTTCTGTGACTGCTACAATATCCAGGCATCCCTCTTCCATCAAGGCCACAAGTTCAAGGAGCTTGTTGCCCAGACTACGGGCATTGGTACTCATTACCCTCCATTTCTTGATGGCCTAACCCCTTTTTGCCCCATTCCTGTCCTTATTGCATTGAAAGTTGATGCTCTTCACCCTTAGCCCTGCCATGAAGGGCAATCCATGGGGGATTGCTGAGACGGTCTGGCACGGAAACAGCTAAGGTCCCGAGACTGAGACCCTCTGTGGGAGTGGCCAGAGCTGACTGTCAGCTCCACTATGTACCCCCATTGCCAAGTATTTGGTGGGCTTCATATAGCTGGTTAAAAAAAGAGTGTAGGAGGTGACATTATAAAGCATAGTACTATTGAAGAGCAGGTTGCTTTTTCATATAGATTGGATTGGGTACATTTGTCTGAGATGAGTAATGATTTATTTATAGCAGAAATATGGACTGCAATAGATGCATGGAAGGCAGCCAATCATTAAAAAAGGGGGGGGTTAAAAAGGGGGAAGCCCACTATCCTTCCTGAGCTGGAGGTAGTCTGGTGGAAAAAAGTAAGGAAAAAGGAGGAAAGAAGATGGGAGCGCCTGGACTGGGTTTACATCAAAGCTGGGAAAGGAAAAAATACTCTGGGATTTCTGTCCAGAGGAGCTACGAAAGCGGGGTATGGATGTACATCCATACCTCATCAAAAAGGAAGAATGAAGAAGCCTCAGATGTACAGTACATCTGAAAGAGAAGGAGGAAAGTAAAAACTGTAAATAAAATGGGATGAAAATTGTAACAAGACAAAATGGATGTTGTTGATGATGTGTTTATTATATACATGGATATGAGTTTTGGAGAAGGAATTATGAATTTACACTTTGACTATTACAAATTGTTTGAATAAATTGTTTGCTGACTGAGCAAGCAACTAAAGTATGGTTTATGTGTTTCATTGAGAAGGAGATCTTGGGACTAGCAGGGTTGCCTGAATAGGAGTCAGAACCCTTTGTTCTGGGCTCCTGTCCAATGAAAGCAAAGCTCAGTCAGGCTGGAAAGTGGAGAGGCAAGGTGGCAGGGGAGGGGGATGAGGTCATAAAGGGGTGAAGAGAACACAGACAGCAAGGGTAGGAGATTGGAGGACAGAAGAGAGAGAGAGAGAGAGAGAAGTGGGAGGCATAAGAAGGGCTGCACAAGAGAAGACAGCCCTTCTTTTTTCCTGCTAGCCAGTTTTGTTTTCGTACCAGCCCTTCCTAAAAAGATGGAAAGTTGCTGAAGGTGGGCAACAGTCTTTGGGAGAGCCAAAAAGAAGGCTTTTGGGAATGGACTGCTGAAGATGGATGGCAGAAAAAGTAAGGAAAATGGAGGAAAGAAGATTGAGGGGGGGACCCAGTCTGGGTTTACATCAAATCTGGGAAAGGAGAGAGTACACGGGGGATTATGCCCAGAGGAGCTACAAAAGAGGGGTACAGATGTACATCCTTACCATTGCAAAAATGAAGAATATTGAAGAAAATAAGATCTAGATGAACACCTGGGGGAAAAGGCAGAAAGTAAAAATTGTAAATAAAATGGGATGAAAACTGTAATGAGACAAAATGGATGTTGTTGATGATGTGTTTATTTTGTACATGGATATGAGTTTTGGAGAAGGAATTATGAATTTAGACTCTGACTGTTAGGAATTGTTTTTATAAAATGATTGCTGACTAAGCAACCAACTAAAGTATGGGTTGTGTGTTTCATTGAGAAGGAGATCTGGGGCAAAGTCCGATGCTGCAGGCACTGCTGCTACCCACAGAGATTCAGGGACCCTGCCTGGCCTAAACCTCTCTGACACAGTACTTTCCCTTCAAGGATTTTTATTTTTTTTATTTCTTCCACGATGTGATTAAATGCCTTGCCCACTGAGCCAAAGCTTATACCCCACCAAAAACAGGGAGGAGGATGACAGATGGCTGACTTCTTGGAGGAGGGTCACACAGACACTCAGACAGTATGCAAGAAGTGGAACTGGTCACTGGCTGGCAGATTTTATTTCACACACACACACACACACAATTTACATGCCACCTAGGCTAAGGGCTCATGATACCCACAAAGATTCAGGAACCCTGCCTGGCGTAACCCTGTCTGACACAGTACTTTTCCTTCAAGGATTTTTATTTTATTTTTTTAATTTATTCTATGTGATGTGATGGAATGGCCACTGAGCCAAAGATTGTATAATATTATAAAAAAATAAAATAAGAAATCCCCACTGAAGTGACTGACCAAAGGCAGGAGAACTGAGACAGCAGACTTTTTGTTGGGGGGTAACTGGGCAAAGAGCAAGAAGACTAACTGGGAATGGTGTGGTATGGGTGGCACAGTTCAACTTCACCTCCTCAGCTGCATTGCCCCAAAAAAAATAGGCAGTCTGACTCTGGCACTTAAGTTCAGTCTCTTGTCTTGTTCTCTTCTCTTCTTTCTTGTCATGCTGTCTTGACTCTCTCACTTGCAAGTTGCCTCTAGTCTCCAAGTTCCTCATCTCCTCCATGAGTTTCCTTTCCCAAGTTAACTCCCCAATCCCCGACTCCCACACCCACAACTAGTCCTTGGCTCAATACCCACCCGAGTCCCTGACTCACAGTCCCAGACTCCCAACTCCACAAGTTTTCTAATTCTGTTCTTTGTTTTTTTAATAATATAACATATATATATATATATATAGATAGATATATATGATTAAATTCTTTAGGTTTGTTTTTAAGAGTCTGTGAGTCATCTTCTTTCTTGCCCAATGGGCAAACACATGCGCACAAGCACACAATCACGGAGCAGCCTGTAGAAGCTGATGCTCCTTCTCTGTCATGTATTCCTTCTGTAGTTCCTAAGGTGGACCATGTGATTGCTAGAGCAAACCCAGTCAGGTGCCACCTTAGGAAGATGACAGCTTGGCTATCCAGTGAGGAACCAGAGTCTTGTCTCTACTCCTTTCTGTGGTTTCCTCTTGCTCTGGCTCTTCTCGAACCACACTTCCCATGATACAGCAGCCACCAGAACTGATCCAAACAGCCAAAAGTGTTTGGAAGCCATTTGTTTACGACCACTTTGGCATGTTTGGGTTGGTTCTTATTTTTGACAAACCAGTTCACCCATCCCTAATAGGAGCATTTGCTTTTGTAATAAATAATCACTGAGTCTACTGTATTTTTAATGATTCATGTATGCAGATCTGTTTAACAATGTTGCAAGGTACCTTTACAATGTGAGGCTGGTCCAAGGCATGCCACCAGACCACCAGGGCACACACAAGCCAGGGCAACCAAACCACTAGCCCATGGCCATCAAACATTACTTACAGCTAGTGACTAATTGCTGGTACCAGCAATCCTATCTTTAAATAGGGTGTAGGTAATTGCTCCCACCATAGCTTACTCCATGTGATACAAATAATATGCTCATGGGATGTTTCGATTAATTATAGTATTTGACCTCCTAAATTGCAAGATTTACGTATCACTGCTGTACCTCCCACCAGGTGACCCACAGGTATGAGGTACTATTAGTTTCTTGTGAAACGGTACCAACAGTTTCTTGTGGAAAAGGTGTTCAATGACTGTTACAAAACACACACACACGCACACACGTGCATGCACATGCACACACACATACTGTTATCAACATGTACTGTACATTATCAATTTTAGTGGCAGCACTTTGCCAAGAGGGTATTTATCAATGTTACAATAAGCAGGGGTGTTTCCTGCTCTTTTTTGATGTTGCCACCAGTAGTGATGGCTATCTGCCATAGAGCGCCTTTATCAATGTTGTGAACAGCTGTGGTGACTCCCTTGTCTGACAGTTACCCAAACTGTTCCCCACCCCTGAAATATATGGCCTGATACCAGCTGTCAGTACATTTTTCTGGCTGGTAAAGCACCACCCCAAGAAAAATACAGTGAGAACAGCTTTAGCAACAAGGAAAGAGAACATGAGCAGCATGGTAAGCAGCTGAAAGTGAGATAAAGATATGTTCCTGTCTGGGAATGCCAGATACATTTTGAACATGCATGTTTTTGCTCTGCTGTGCAACTGTACAGGAAAAAGTTACAAATTAGTACTACAGTCCACTGCTACACAGTCCAAACAACTGATGCAAGGCCAGTTCACACAAAAGGTAACATTAATCTTGGCAAAGTTAACATAAAGCATCAATAGCACTGAATAGCTCCAAATGAAAGGATTAGTGTTATAAATACAATATTTCTGACTTGCTTTGTAATATAAGTAAACGGGGCTCATGAGATGTCTCTTAACTAGTTAAGAGTTGCTCACTGTGACTTTGTAGGGTTTGAGAACCAAGAAGCAAAGGTTTTGAAACCTTAAGAAGTTACGATGGGGTGCTCTTAATTATTTAAGAAACATCTCTGGAGGGATGTTTATTTTTTATTAATTATTACTTTTTCCAACTAAAATATAATTTCCAAGGAAAATGTCATCACTTTGGAATAATGAGTGAAAAGAAATTCAAAGTTTGATAATACCAGAAGAACAGAATCATGTGTGTCAATCACCTAAGCGGAGGATTTCATTTTGTTCAGTGTTTGAGCTATTTTTTATTAGGTATACTATGTTTTGATTTATTTTTGGAAAACAACCATTTTAAATGTCCAGTCACACTAGCTGAGCAATCTGCCTTGCAGTAAATGCATATTAGAAGTTGAGGTTTCATATTCAGACATGGCCTTCTGAAACTGCGTGTAATAGTATAGTATATTTCTAAGGCAGCAAGAATTAACAGCAGGCTGTAGTAACACCACACAAAGTGCATAACTGCAGTACACCACAGCTCCCTGCTTATAACAGACACCCAGGAGCAATAGGTGATAGTTCATCCCAAACAGGGTAGTGCCTTTGTCTCTGATTGCCACCTTCAGAGGCTGCATGCTAATGAATACTGTACATATGGGATGCAAAATGTCGAGGAACCACTTCCATACCCTTATGTTGCCAAGAGCAACTCTGGACAATGCCTTCTTGCCTATGTGTGAATGGCGGCATTGTGTAGAGCATTGACCATTGTTCCCACCCTCACTCAGTTCCCGTAAATCAAGGAATAAATCTCTAGCAGTTTAGTGGTACCCCTAACCATCCCACTCCTTGTTATGAAATGAAGTTACTCTGTTAGTCCAGTGGTTTGAAAGGTGACTTCTGTGTATGTGGTGCTCAAGTCTGCAAAACACTGGCAGTCTTAACAAGAAGAATCTGGCAACTCACCCATCAACAAAGGATCAAGAACAGTACTTCCATACTACACCTTCAATTCATCATAAACAAAACAAACAAACAAGCACACAAAAAAAACAGGTTCAGTTTTGTACCTTGAGAAACTCCTCCACTATCTGCTTGGGGAACTCCTCCACAATCTATAGACCACTGTGATCTAACCTTCGATGACTTATCTCTTTGAGACAGATTTACTAAGAAAATCCCCAGGAAAAAAACATCTTATTACAATAGAATGGATTTAAGAACCTAGCGTTTTTCTAATTAAAAAAGTATGGCCTATCAAGTTCAATGCTTTATTGTAGTCCATGAGGAACAGTGGGGAATATTTAAAACAGGGATTACAAAAGCATTAAGCAGGTTAGCAAGGGGAGAAGGAAGATGAGGCCATTATGATTTTCCAAGGAGGTAGCGAAGAAAGTAAACACCAAAAAGATTGCATTCAGGCAATGCAAAAAAAAACAGGCAGAAGGGGATAGGTAGAAGTACCAGGAGAAGCAAAGGGAGGCAAGGAGGTCAGTAAGGCAAGCCAAAGCTCAGACAATAGAACACATTGCAAAATCAGTGGGTAGAGGGAATAAAACATTTTACAGGTACATAAGTGAAAAAAGAAAGGCAAAGGGAGGGATAGTGAGACTGAACGGGAGGATGGTGGCCGCATGGAGGATGACAAAAGTAAAGCTGACATATTGAACGGGTATTTTTGCTCAGTCTTTACTGAGGAAGAACAGGGTAATGGGCCTGAAGGGAATACAAGGGGTGGGAATGATGCAGAAATGGACACAAGTCCCTTTACACGAGAAAGGGTCCTGAAGGAACTGGAAGGAATAAGAGTTGATAAAGCAATGGGGCCAGATGAGGCACACCACAGGGTCCTTAAAGAACTAAGAGAGGTAGTGGCTGAACCTCTGGCAATCTTGTTTAGCTGATCATTGGAAACAGGGGAGGTACCCAAAGACTGGAGGACAGCAGATGTAGTGCCCTTATACAAAAGTGGGAACAAAGAGGAAGCAGGAAACTACAGACCAGTCAGCCTCACCTCGGGTAAGTGGGGAAGATCATGGAAGCACTACTGAAGGAGAGATTGGTGGAACATCTGGTTGTCAATGGACTACAGGACCCAAGGCACCACGGTTTCAGCAGGGGGAGGTCATGTCAGACCAACCTTGCTGAATTTTTCAACTGGGTGACTAGGGAGGTGGATCAGGGAGGGCAGTGGACATGGCCTATCTGGACTTCAGCAAGGCCTTTGATACTGTGCCACATAGAAGGCTATTACACAAACTGGGGAATATGGGTGTGGGCAGGACAGTAGTGTGGTGCGTAGGTAACTGGCTGGGCAGCAGAGCACAGAGGGTGGTGGTAAATGGCTGTCACTCCGTAGAGGGAAGAGTGACCAGTGAGGTACCACAGGGATCAGTGCTGGGATCGGTCCTATTCAATATCTTCATCAGTGACATTGCGCAGGACCTAGAAGGCAGAATTTCCCTGTTCACTGATGACACAAAGATCTGTAACAGAGTAGGCACACCAGAGAGTGTAGACAGAATGAGAAGGGACTTGCAGAAACTTGAAGAATTGTCAGGGGTTTGGCAGTTGAAATTCAATGCAAAGAAGTGCAAAATAATGCATATGCGGCACAAAAACCCTGGCACAATATAACAGTTGAGGGTGAGGATATACCATGCACCAAGCAGGAAAGGGATCTTGGGGTTATCATCTCTGATGACCTCAAGGTAGGGAAACAGTGCAACAAGGCAGCAGGTAAAGCAAATAGGATGCTGGGATGTATAGGCAGGGGCATCACCAGCAGGAAAAGGGAGGTCATAATTCCACTATATAAGACACTAGTGAGACCCCACCTGGAGTGCATTGTACAGTTCTGGAGACCTCACCTACATAAGGACACAGAAGGGGTAGAGAAGGTTCAGAGGATGGCAACAAAGATGATACATGGATTGCAGGGTGAAGGACTTGAATATGTACTCTCTGGTGGAGAGGAGAGAGTGAGGGGATATGATAGAGACATACAAGTATCTTACAGGGAGTAACAGGGTGCAGGAATACTCTATTTTTAAGCAAAAAAGTCGTTCCAGGACTAGAAGGCATGGGATGAAGTTGGAGGGAGGATGATTCAGAGGAAACGTGAGAAAGAATTTCTTCACAGAACGGGTGGTGGACAAGTGGAACACCCTGCAGAGGAAGTGGTGTGGGCTGAAACAATCACGGGATTTAAGAATGCATGGGATAGACATAAAGGAATTATTGAGGTCAGAGGTGAGGGGCAACAGACTTCTAGGCAAACATAAAGTGAACTTACAAGCTCAAATTAGCAGGCTGGGTGGGCCATATGCCTTTATTTGCCAACACTGTCTATGTATCTCTGTATCTATGCAAATCCATTGTTAGTCATTTTTTAGCTGTGACATGTTCTGCAGGTTGTGTGTAAGTTTCACCAGTAGGTGAGAAGTGAAGACATGTACAGAATAACCAAGCTGATTAGGAATTATTTTATCCATTGCGGATTCAAGAATTCAGTTAAATAGGAATTGCTCACCATGTTTAGAAGGCAAAAGGTCAAACAAATGAATATGATGTCACATAAAAGATCGCAGGAACCTCATGCTTCTTAGTGACTGAAATAACATCATTTTTGTTCCAAAGAATCATGGACAGTAACTTCTATTAATGGAGCATGGATAACAAAAGCAGTAGTAGGGGTAAGAGTAGTAGCACCATATTGTAGGACCCACCCTTGATCATGTCAAGGTACTGGGCTTTGATAACTTTGGTTTTACTGAGCTGTAAAGAAATCTTTGAGGATGTGAAAACATTAAGGAGGAAGAGCAAGATCTGATCTAGGCAGAGTAAGAATTCCAAATAGAAGTTCTTTTTTTCCTTTTTCTGACTCCCAGAGGACCGGGGAGGAGTAAAAGATATAAACTGCTTTAGAGTGGTATCCACGGGACAAACCCTAACTACTTTGGAGCAAGGTGTTTAAAGGTTGTTTTTTTTTTGGTTGTCATTTTGCTTCTTTTTGCTCCGAATAATGAAAAGGTGTAATACATACTCAAATGTCTGAGGCTCTGGAATATAAATATCCAGCAAATATTTGTCATAAAATATTCAAATATCCCTAAAAGGAGCACAGAGTTCTTATACCCAACTCAATGCGTAGCAGATGTGCAAATGAGCAAAAGCCATGCATAAAGTTTCTTTCTATCCTAATGATGTATAATGACTGATATTGTCTGTAGCTGCTAATTCTGTGCTCTGGCTTTCTGTTGTCTATTCCCTCTCCCTTCTACCATTCTCCCAGAGCTGAACATGGAAAAGAGCTTCAGGTCAGCATACCTTTCCCAGTCACCAACTTCTTAAATGAATACATAACTATCACTGTACTTTCTAGGTCAACAGTTGCAGTTTGTTTGATTTTTCATTATTGTGTGGTACCAAACATATCAGAAGATTACATATTTGAGGAGGAGGAGGAAAACACATGTCCTGTTTTGATAGTCTTGCATGTTCTAAATAAAATCACACAATTAATTAATTGTAAAGTCCCAGTTGGCCATTTCTTTAAAAAGGGTATGATGCTGTTTCATTTTAAATATGTAATGATAGTCCTAACCTAAGTTTTAGAATAGGCTGAGGAGATCAGATGTTATTACTGAAGTAAAATCACAACAAAAACACATTCCACCACAAAACACATTTATAAAATGTGCATAGACTCAGTTTTGCAGAAGATTATTCAGGAAGCTAGAAGAACCGGCAGTATGGGTTAAAACTGCTAGATTGATTAAAAACTGGCTGTAGGATAAAAGTCAGAGGGTTGTAGTGGGGGGTGGGGTTCTCTGAGACAAGGCCAGTGACCAATGGGGTGCCACAGAGGTTGGCATGGGATCAGGTGTTTAACATTTTCATCAGTGACACTACAGATGGTATTAAAGATAAAGCTGTCTCTTTGCAGATGACACAAAGCTCTGTGGGAGGGTGGTGTGGACTGGAGGAGGGGAGAAAGGACCTCAAGGATGAACTAGCTAAGCAACAGAACTAGTCTGGCATATGACAGCTGGGGTTCCTTGTTAAAAAGTGCCAAGTATTGCACTTATTTATGTATTTATTTATTTGCTTTGTTTTTGATAACTGTGTAAATGCACTAGACATTACAAATGCCCATTTTCAGGCATAACCCAGGAGAATACAAGTCAAAACACTCATAACCAGTGATACAGGGAACATAACATTAACAACTGCAAAAAGTAGTCAAGTAACAATATACATGTGTAGTTGTGATAATAAATACACAGTGTCAAGGAAGGCAAAGAACCCATAGACCAAGTATTATATTGGTGGTGTGGAGGTAAGCAGGTTATAGGAGGAGAAGGATCTAGAAGTAATCATCAAGAATGGTCTAAATAACTCGGCACACTCCAAGAGAGCAGCAGCAAAAGCAAACAGGATGTAGGAGTGCAAAGTCAGGGGGACAACAAGCAGAAAGGCAAAGGTCAGATAACCAGTAAGGCTGCACCTGGAGTACAGTGTGCAGTATTGGTGTTCTTACCTAAAGAAGGATGTCAGCTTACTGGAAATGGCCCAGAGAAGGGCAACCAAAATGATACAGGGTCTGCAGGGCAAAGCTTATGAGGAGACGCTAAGAGAGCTCAACATGTACTCTGTGAAGGACAGTAGGGAGAGTGGGACATGATTGAGGCCTTCAGGTACCTTGAATGTATCAACAGAGTGAGCACTGAGAGTCTCTTCAGCCTTAGTGGGAAAAGTCCATAAGGGGATACAGTCTAAGGCAGATGGGGAACTATTCAGGGGAGAGATAAGGCAGCACTTATTCACTGAGAGGGTGGTGACCAAGTGAAATGAGTTGCCAAAGGATGTGGTGTCCCTGAAAACATGATTTCTTTCAAGAGGGGATGGGACAGTATAAAGTGGATAGTTACATGTAGGGGGTTGGGGCAAGGGGCGTGTTATTGAAGAGGGTCAAGGGGAGGAAGGGGAAGGAGGTGGATCCCTCAGTAAATACTGAGAGACCTGTACTCAGGATCAGACTTGATAGATGTAAGGGCTTTATCTGCTGGCTTATTCATACATTCATACCCAGTTGGAGACAGTGTGGATGCTTTAGCTCTGTAAAGCTAAAGAACTTTTTAGAAAGAACTTTAAAGGAGGAAGTTAGAGAGCAACATGAGGTACTTCAAAAAGCTGGAACGATGGATACTCATGTGGCAGTTAAAATTCAGTGCTAAAAAGTGCAAGGTGGTGCACCTGGGTAGAGCTAACCCTAAGACAGAATACTGGCTAAACGGGATCAAACTTTGCCCCTCAGCAGAGGAATTGGATCTGGGTGTCATCTTTAGGGATGACCTCAAGCAGCAAGCAGCAAAGTCAGTGTAATAAGGCTTAAAGCAAGGCTGTAAGAGTACTGGGATGTATTGCAAGGGGTATTGATAGTAGGGACAGGGAGGTGATGCTGCCGCTCTACCAGTCCTTGGTGAGGCCTCACCTGGAGTACTGTGTCCAATTTTGGAGGTCTCAACTGAGAAAGGATATTGATAGGCTGGAGGTGGTCCAGAGAAGGGCAACAAAGATGATTCATGGCCTCAGGAAGTCACATATGATGAGAAGCTAAAGGCTTTAAACATGTACTCACTGGAAACTATGAAAGAAAGGGGGATATAGTCAAAACATTCACATTCCTTAAGAGCATAAACAAAGTGCCGCACAAAGAGTTCTTCACCAGGCACACAAGTTCCACTACATGGGGTCATAAATGAAAATTAAAAGGGGAGAAATTCAGGAGAGACATCAGAAAATATTACATCTTGGAAAGGGTGGTGGAGCCATGGAATAGACTGATTCCAAGGTGGTGGCTTCAAAGTTGGTGTTGAGTTTTAAGCACATGTGGGACAAGGCTTGGGCACAATCATACAGCATTAGGGAAGGCTAGGCAGGACATCTTGGGGGACAGGACTCAGTGAGACACTAGGGTCTGGGAAACCTTGCTGAGTAGACTCAATGGACCACAGGTCCCCATCTGCCATAATTGTCTGTGTTTCTAAATACATTTTAATAGTCTGTAAAGGACCTTAGTCAATTACAGTACAGGTAATGGGAACTAAGACTTCAGCAGATGGGCTAACAAATAAAATGATCATTCTGCATAAGCTCATCTGGTTTTCCTCATTTACATAACAGCACAGTGGGTGGAAACGGCTCGCCTATCCTTCACACTGTTGTGTCTAAATATAGTAAAATCTTGCACTTTAAAATCACTGATCACACAAAAAGCATTTCTTTATTCAGTGAAAATTTGAACAACCTACCCCTACAACCTTAAGTGTTCTTTTCTACCAGATTTTAGTGAGATCATTCAAATAACTTTGAAATGAATGCCCACTTTATGACTGCGAAGACTTTGTCATGGATAGCTTCACAATTGTCATTTAATGCACTGGAACAGAAACTGGTAGTTTTATTTTTGTTTACATGGGAATTTGGGAAGGCAGGGCATTTGTATTGTATTGTTGCTAATATACAGGTACGCTTATTTTACCAAATGTAGCACAATGTTTCTGTTTTATTTAAATAAACTACTGCACTATCTGTAGAAATGTATGTTGCTAATTAATCTGATTAGTTAGTCCACATGTTGAATTACAAATAAATTAGCAGTTTTATGCTTAGAGTGTTATTAAACTGGCACTACCTAACAGATTGTTACATTGTTGCATGGGGTGAGGAAATTCCTTTTTTTATTACTTAACTGCTTCCAGAAGTACAGAAAATAATGTTTCTTCAGCTAATACAGTACCTCAAGTTCTTCTCCTGCCTTACAAGCATATTGGCTAGCTATCACACATGCTGTACAATGTTTCATCTCAGGTAACACACATGACCATCTAAGGGCATGTATAGAAATTACACACTTTATTAACATACAGTAGGAATTTAAGCTCTAAAGGGGCTCTAGATCTGTTACAGTATGTCTGTATCTTGCTTCATAAGCTGCTATGAATATGTATGCTGGAAAAGTATGTAATACATTTAAAGGGGTGCCCTATCAATTCTATTATCAAGAATACATTAATGATTCTCTTGCAAAAGTAAGCAAAAACTTGTCCAGGCTTACCTTTAATGCATGCACTGCATTTATGTTAACTGTACCTGCTGGTAGGCTCTTCCATAGGTTTACCGTCTAGCCGAAAATGTGTCTCCTATCTGTCCCCTGAATTTACCTTCCTTGACTGAGAATTATGTCATGTCCTCATGTTGTGCTGCAGCACATCAGATCTGACAGAGACAATCCCCTCTTTGGTAGAGATTCTGCTGATGATATGTGTATAGTTTGAAGGGATTCTTGATGAAAAGCTGTTACTGGAGTCCCAGGTGTTGGCTGCCTTAGAGACATGTTGTTACTACCTTGGGAAACATGCCTAACTATGTTCCTTTCTCAGCCCTGCTAACCTGAGGATTTCAGTGCAGACTTCCATGGTGTCTAGGCTGGACTACTGCTGTGCACTCTTCAAGGGCTTACGTTGTCATCAAAACACCAGTAAATAGCTGATCCAGAGTGTTGTAGCAAGGTTTTTGATCTCCATCTTCAGATCATATCAACCTGTCACTATGGTTCTGGACTGGCTGTCAGTGCAGTACACACTACACTCCTTTTATAGGGTACCACAGTTGTGACATTTCCTGTGGCAGAGCAGGAAGGTGCGGATCAGTGGGGCATCCACAAGGTGAGCTCATTTACAGGGGCACTAGTAATTTAACTTGTTATAACAAGTTAAACAAAAACAAAACACAATCAAACCATTACTTGCATTTTTTTCCTTCCAATTACTCTGACTAGGTTATAAACCCAGCAACTTATCTGGAATGGATATCATTAACTGCAGGTACTGTGGAACAATTTTCAGAAGGACACTCTTACAGGATTTAGGACACTGTCCTACATGCTGGGCCATTGGAGATCTTAGGGCTCAGCTCTGGGCAGCATGGGCAGAGATTGCACGCCTCAAATTTCATATTCAAGAGGAAATACATTATAAGAACTACCCGCCATTTCCCCAGTATCCAACAGGAAAACCTCGACCGCAGAGGGTAGTTGGACCAGGAGGTTGGCAGGTGGTTAGGAGGGGCAAATCGGGTGCCCCATCACTCTCTGCTCTCCAACATATCACCTCCAAAAACCATATAAGCACTACAAACAGGTATCTGCCTCTATCTCTGAAATCAAACAAAGAGGCAGAAGATACTGCAGAGCAGGACACTGCGGCACAGGAGCTAGCACAACAAAACTCACCCAAATCAGGAACCAAAACAAAAAAAGCAAAAATGAAATCCAAAAAACTTCTGATCATAGGAGACTCCATGATTTGGGGAGTTGATACCCATCTCCAGCAAGGGGTAATGGTCAGATGTCTCCCAGGTACATCAGCATGGAGAGACACTGACTGCATTGCTAAAACTGTTCACAAAGCAGGAGAAAACATTGATGTTCTAGTACACATAGAGACTAATGATCTCACCAGCCGGTCAGTTGTGGAGACCAAGGAACATCTGACCAGGCTGGGTGACAAACTATCATCCATTTCATCTGGCATCTCCTTTCTGAGATCCTGCCAGTCTGGGAGAGAGGGCAGAGGGACGAAGGTTAGAGAAGGAGATAGGGCTAAACACGTGGCTCAGGGCTGGTGCCAGGAAAAGGACACAGATTTGTGGGAACTGGCAACAGTTCTGGGAGCGAAAGTTCTTTAAATTTGATGGAATGCATCTGACTAAGGAGGAGTCAGTGCATTGGGCAGAAGTTTGACATCTTTGCAGAATATTTAAACTAGCAATGGGAGAGGGGTGCAGCACCCCATACGTCGAATGGGAAGAACACCCCCCCAGCTAGTGGTCAAACAGGGATTCAGCATGTTTGCAGTTCATTTGCATCACCAGGTAAGAAAAAAGGTTTGTCTCCCCATAAGATGCACAGGGATAATGCCAAACCTCACCCAACAACTAACACACTGAAATCTGCCCAATGGCAAATCATGTACACAAATGCTCACAGCCTGGGAAATAAGATCCCAGACCTGCAGACAGTAATGTCAGAGGCTAAACTGGACATGGTAGCAATTAGTGAGACGTGGTTTACCAGTAACCACAATTGGGAGACTTCAGTACCTGGCAATGTATAGTTCAGAAGAGACCAAGGTGCAAAAAGGGGGGAAGGAGTGGCCCTGTATGTCAATGAAAATATCAAAGCTACAGAAATTCAGAATACACATATAAGAGCCAGAAGAACTGTGGGTCACCCTGGAAACAGGAAATGGGACAGCCATAAGAACTGGGGTTGTCTACAGGCCCCAGACCAGGGGAGGACATAGACACATTACTGTTAGAGGATATACAAAACATGACAGCTAAAGGGGAGGTTCTGATAATGGGAGACTTCAACATGCTGGATACAGATTGGTCAATACCAGCAGGAACATCCGCCAGAACTAGACACATAGTGGATTCCCTGCAGGGGGAGGGTCTCAAACAACTGCTACAACAACCCACAAGAGACAGGCCTATCCTAGATCTAGTACTGACTAACAGGGAAGGGATCACAGATCTCCAGGTAGAAGGTCACCTGGGGGCCAGTGACCATCACATGGTATGGTTCAATTTGGCTACTACATCTAAATCATCCCATTCCAAGGCAAAAATATAGGACTTCAGAGGAGCTGACTTTGATAAGATGGCCAACAGAGTTAAGCTAGCCCTGGCAAAAATAAACACAGGTGAGGGGGTAAAGCCAAAGTGGGCAAGCATTAAGGATGCAATACTTGAAACAACATCCCATTGTGTTAGACAGAAAAGGAAGTGCAAAAGAAGAAGGAAACTACTTTGGTTCTCAAATACAGTAGCAGAAAAGGTCAGAGCCAAAAGGCTGGCCTCAGGAAATATAAGGAACACAGCGGATGAAGATAGGAGGCATACCAAACTGCCCTAAGGGAAGCAGGGAAGGCAGTAAGGCAGGCAAAGTCCCAAACTGAGGAAACACTAGCACAAACAGTAAAGAAGGTGACAAGACTTTCTATAGATACATTAGTGAAAGGAGAAAGTCCAGAGGGGGTATTGCTAAGCTTAATGGAGAAAAGGGAGCATGTGAGGAGGAGGACCACGTAAAAGCATCTATCCTAAATAGATACTTTTGCTCAGTATTTACTGAAGAGAAAGTAGGGCAGGGCTCACAGCTCAGCACCATGGAAACAGTGGGGAAGGAGGTGAGCACTACTCCCTTCACAAAAGAAAGGGTCCTACAAGAGCTTGCTAAGCTCAGGGTGGATAAGGCAATGGGACATGATGGCATACATCCCAGGGTACTTAAGGAGCTAAAGGTGGAACTAGCAGAGCCATTAGCAGAACTGTTTAGTGAGTCTCTGAGCACAGGAGAGGTCCCAGAAGACTGGAGAAGGGCTCATGTGATCCCGCTCCACAAGAGTGGTAGCAGGGAGGAGGCAGGGAACTACAGACCAGTCAGTCTTACCTCAGTAGTGGGCAAGATTATGGAGGCACTCCTTAAGGAAAGGATAGTGCAACACCTGGAATCCATAGGGCACAGGATCCAAGACAGCATGGGTTTACAAAAGGAAGGTCCTGTCAAACTAATCTCATAGATTTCTTTGACTGGGTAACCAGAGTGGTTGACCAAGGGGGCAGATGATGTCACCTACCTTGACTTCAGCAAAGTTTTGACACTGTTCCACAGAAGATTGATAAATAAGCTGGGTAGGCTTGGGGTGGGTCAGAAGTTGGTCAACTGGGTGGCAAACTGGTTGACAGGCAGAAAACAGAGTGGTGGTAAATGGTATACAGTCAGAAGAGATGCAAGTCACAAGTGGGGTACCTCAGGGATCAGTTCTGGGGCCAGTCCTCTTCAACATCTTCATTAATGACCTTGCAGATGGACTAGACGGTAAGGCTTGTCTGTTTGCAGATGACACCAAGATCTGCAACAGAGTAGATGATCCAGATTGGGTGGGCAGAATGAGAAGAGATCTGGATGAACTAGCAAAATGGTCAGAAGAGTGGCAACTGGGATTTAATGCAAAGAAGTGCAAGCTCATGCACTTAGGAAGAGAAACCCTGAAGCCACCTATAGGCTGGGAGGGGAGTTGCTAGCAGTCACAAAGGAAGAAAGAGACTTGGGTATCATTATCACTGATGACCTGAAATCATCCAAGCAGACCTCTAAAGCAGTAGGTAAGGATAGGGGGTGTTAAGGTGTATTAGTAGGGGTATCACAAGTCGTAAGAAGGAGGTAATAATCCCTCTTTACAAGACACTGGTTAGGCCCCATCTGGAGTACTGCATGCAGTACTGGAGGCCACACCTTCACAAGGACATTAACCAAATTGAGGCAGTCCAGAGAAGGGCAACCAAAATGGTGCAGGGACTGCATCAAAAGACATATGAGGACAGATTAACAGAGCTCAATATGTATACCCTTGAGAAAAGGAGGAGAGGTGATATGATTGAGGCATTCAAACACCTTAAGGGCATTAACAAGGTGAAAGAGTCTAACATGTTTAAATATAAGAAAAATAGCAGGACAAGAGGACACAGCATGAGATTAGAGGGGGCCGATTAAGGGAATGGAGGAAATTCTTTTCACAGAAAGTGGTGGATGCATGGAATGGCCTACCTCAAGAAGCGGTGACTATGAATACAGTGCAGGGCTTCAAACAGGCATGGGATAGGCATAAGGGAGCTATACAAATGAGTATGAATAGATAGGCCACTGACAGAGCAAAGGCCGATGGCACATTTATAAGGTAGAAAAAGAAATGGGCAGACTGGATGGGCCATGCGGTCCTTATCTGCTATCAACTTCTGTGTTTCTATGTTTCTATGCAGTAGCAGGTTGACTTACAAAGTCCTGAAAGAGGAGCAACACCATTACCTCAATAATCTCCAGAGCCCACTGAGGCACAGCCATAGCAAGTCTTCAAAGCAGGGCCAGCTTGAGGACCCTGTCTCCCAATTAAAATCTGTTCAGGATAGGGCTTTACAGCAAGTGGTAATGATGGCTCACTCATCACATGTGTATTGACTTTGCTGTAATGTGCTTAGAGTTCAGGATTTAAAACAATGCTCAAATACAAATATCAATGTTTTGAGATAGACCCTTCATCATGGTGAGCAGTACTGTTATTAAAGCATACAGAAATATAATTTAGAAAAAATTGAACAACCCGGCTCCATGTTTGCTTAGGCGATAGGGAATAAACGGCATGCTAGTCAGGTTTGAACCCAGGACAACAGGAGTGAAGATCTGTGGGGAAGGTTTTGAGCATCCATTGGATGCTTTCCTCCCTGGGGGGGTTGGGTAAGAGCATGTGTCCCTCTTAAATGGCTCCTGGTGTCCTCTTGTGGGGATGAACCTTGCAGCGTGGGTGACCACGCACCATGGGGTGTTTCTCCAGGATGTCATGAGTATGCGGCCATCTTAGGAGGGGGTGGGTAGGGAAGAAAACTGGAAATGCCCACCCAGCTGGCCGGATGATGGTGGCTGGTCCCCCTGCCCACCACTCAGCCTGAAAGTGCCTGTGCCATTCCACCCATTTGCCCCAGGTGAATTCTCTGTGCCTATTGGCAAGCACTCCCCTCCCCAGTGTCCTGTATAGGCCCCCCCCATTGGTTGGAAATGTTGGTCAAACTTTTGACCATGGTTAAGGGATGGCAGGATGGTGGCAGAGGTGACTGACTGATTGGGTGGTCCTAGGCAGTCCGATGGAGTAGCCGACTTGGGGGCAGGGGGCGCATAAACAAATAAGACATAGGGTTTGTCTGAGACTTGACATAACTATAAATTCAAGCAAAATTGTGGACTTTCTGAAGCAACTAAAGTCACATAAATCAGCTGTCCTTACTATATAAGTGCTAGGTACCAAAAGGAGTAAAATCTCTTATTGCTGGGCCCATAGCTGCAATATATAATGCATCTTTCTAACTGGGTGTGTCCTTGATGACTGGAGGCAGGCAACAGTTGTTCCCCTATTTAAGAAAGGATACAGAGCCAATATATCAAATTGTAGAACAGTAAGTCTTACTGCCATCTTGGGAAAGTTTGCTTAAGAACAAAATTGATGAGAATTTACAGAAATTGGGATATGTGGACAAAAAACACAGTTTTAGGAAAATAAAGGTTGCATAACAAATCATTTGTGTTTTTATAAGCATATTCATAAAAACTTGAATAACAATATACCCATGAACATAGTCTTTCTAGATCTTCAGAAAGCTTTTGACAAAGTCCTCATAAAAGTTACTGGAAAAATGATAAGATTGGCACGGATAGTAGGATAATATCATGGATTAGTTACTGGTTAGCTTGAAGAACTCAGAAAGTCCATCTACTAGGAGAATACTCAAATCCAATAGATGTTGTCAGTGGGGTGTCTCAGGGGTCTGTATTGGGCCCAGTTCTCTTTGCCAGTGACTTTCATAATGATATAACAAATAATGTAATCATGTTCAATGATGATATTACATTAGGGGGCCCAGTAGGTATGACAGAACAGCAGAGGGCAATGAAGGAAGATTTATCAACAATCGAAACATAGGCAATACTGTATAAATATGATGTCTTTTAGTATAGATAAATGTACTGCAATGCACCTTGGTAAAACAAATCAGGCAATAACCTATGTATTAAAAGGAAAATATAAAAGCTCAGCCAAGGAAAAGGACTGAGGCATTATAATTGATGAAAACCTATGCTTTAAACAGCACTGAACTAAAATTATACAAAATCTTATTACATGATATATAATATAAAAGGAGTTTTGTAAACAAATCTATGGGATGTTTACTACCTTTGTACAAAACGTACATCAGACCCTACATGTACTATGGATCACAATTGTGGAGTCCCTATACTCAGGGTGAAAATAAAAGGCTAGAGACTGTACAGAGAAGATATACCAAGATGACTGGAGCATTAGGTAAAGGGAGTTACCTTGAAAGATTAAGAAGGACAAGATGGTTTTCCTTGGAATAAAGAAGAATAAGGGAAACTTGATGTCAATGTTCAAAATATTTGGGGAAGAAGAACTAATGGCAGAAATGGGTATTGTGATACAGGGTAAACTATTAGGCCTATAAGGACATAGAATGCAAGTAAAGATTGAAACCATGAAGAAGAACAGCAGATATCTTTCCTTTATAAACAGAACAGGTAGATTATGGAACACATTACCAAGAAATGTAGTGTACTGCAGTAGTTTATCACAGTTTTAAAAAAATGTGGATGCACTTATAATACAAGATAAGTTAAAATGGTCCCATTAAGGTGGGGAATGGTTAATATGGACCCCTGGGTCTTCTACCATTCTAACCCCGGTATAAGAACCCAGCATAAGACCAAAAAAAATCCTATATTTTATGAATATATACATAGCAAAAAAAGTCAGTAATGCATCAGTTAGGATTCCAGTGACAAAAGTTGGGAAATATGGTGTTAGGGTTTCCAACCCCAGCACCCCACTTTCACCCTGGGTATGCCCCCCGACAGCAACACCAAAACAGCAACCTACAAACCTGGTGACAAAATCGACAGTTTGCCTACAGGTCACTGTGTTGGTGTGCCTGACACAGGAGCAGGGTCTCTGGTCCTGCACCCTCCTCAAATCAACTCCGACTAGAGTTGAGAATCTAAAGTACTGGAGTGCAGAAAAAACAGGATTGGAAGAACAATGGGATGTATGTCAACTGCAGCTTGTGGTGAAGCATAAATCCTGTGGATGTGATACCGGTCAACAAAAGTATTGTCGAACCAGAATCATAGAGCCCCTACCCTGTACACACAAACAAGTATCGGGTGTGTGCCTTGAGGTTGTCTGCCTAATACTCACCCTATTCCATGAGTAAATAAGCTGAGATGGGTACAGTATAGAAGGATGGGTTGAGTGTTGGGCTGACAACCAAACACACCTGATACCTGTTGGTGCATGCAGCGTAGGTGGGAATTAGGGTTGGAAACCCTAACTCCACATTCCCAACTTTGTCGCTGGAACCCAAGCTGATTCATTAATGCAGCTTTTGCAATGAATTTCCTTAATTTATGAGAAAAGTATTCTCGTATCCATCCATGATTTTAGAGATTGTAATTGTAGCCAATCACTCGATAATCATATCCTTAATTCTGTTTGTGACTGCAGGGCCCTCTGGGTCCTGCACTCCCATCACTGCATATTGGTATCCATATTTGCATGTGGGAGCACAGTGTCATCTGGTCCTGTGCTCCCATCCACGCAATACGTATGGGGAGGAATAATTTTGAGATACAGTATTGTAATCACACCACTATTTGGGCCCTACGCTCCCATAAATACATAATGATTCAGGCCTGATGCTCCAATCAGTGCACAATGCTCCCCTTTGGGATAGCATGGCCCTTCATGCACTGCTCTCTTATCACTCCATAATGATATCCTTATTTCTTTGTGGGAGCACAAGGCCACCTGGGCCCTGCGCTCCCATTATTCATACACGGTATCCATATTTGTATGTGAGAGTGCAGGGCACTCTGGGCCCTCTACCCCATCCATGCATCATTTTTAGAGACTATAGTGGTATCCTTGTATGTCTGTGGGAACACAGGGCACTTTGGGCCCTGCAGTCCCATCCCATAGTGTGCAGCACCAAGAAACATCATATTGCAATATTATCCTATGGAAAAGACAGCAAAACTTGAAACCTTTATAACTGAACACCAAACTAATATATTTTTAGGACACCAGCAAACAGCACATTGGTGGTAAGCCCTTTTCACCCTGAAAATTTCACGGAAAATTGCAAACCATTTCTTCACAGTAGAGTGACAAAGAAATGGAACACCTCACATTACAATGTTATCCTATGGAAAATGAAGAAAAATTTTAAACCACAGAAATCCAGAACAAAGTAATTTTTGTTCATCAGACCAGCAAAAGGCACATATGTGGGCAAAGCCATTTGTACCCTGAAAATGTCAGGTCCAAATCCCAAGCCATTATTTAACTATGAAGTGACAAAGAAAATGCTGTCTAAAAATCCTCTTTCGCAAATTGGAAAAAAGGATAATTTTTTATGCTTCCTTTATCACAATTTATGGCAAAGGATGAATCCTTTTCTGCAAATCATGAAATTGGATCATTTTTCGTGAAATGCTATATTGTGATTTGTGACAAAGGATTTTTCCACTTCAAAAAAACACATCTGCAGGCAGAGAATTGAAAAACTGACCCCAGAATTGAGGTTTAAGGGCTCCGATCAGTTAAAGACAACTTTTGCCACATTCTAAATACAGGTATTTTGGGCATTTTTTTAAATTTTTTGCCATTGCTAACTGAAAACAAAATGGCAGCAGCATGGCAAAGGATTCTGCATTTGTGGCAAAAGATTCTACATTTGTGATAAAGAATCTTTTGTCAAGTGGGATATCTATCTGGTCACATAGGAAATAATGGGAAACTTTGAAATTTAAAACTTTTGAATGGGTTAATATTTTTTCACAAAACTTTCAAAAGGCACCACTGTGACCCAAGGCCTATATACACTAAAATTTCAGACCAGAATTCCACATCATTTTCTCACAGTGGTGTAACAAAGAATTTTAACAAAAATGGTAAATTTCACATTTTTGATGCCCCCCATAGCTCCATACCCACACATCTGACCAAAGCAAAACATGCCACATCAAGAGACCTATGGTACCTAACGGCACTTTCAACATTCCATGTGAATCATTTGAGTGGTTGTGAAATTATTAAAGTGAAAAATTTTGTGTTTAACATACTGTAGACGTGACTGCTCAACCCTAACTATACTGGTGCAAAACAGCCAGTATAATTCTAGCAAATGCTTTCTCTATAGATGGTCTGCATTATATGACAAAGGCAGTGAAAATTAAGAACTATTGAGAATTAATTCTTGTAATTCTTGTACTACTGATTATGCAACATATTAATTGGTAGTATATGTGTTTCCATATATTTACATTTAGTTTACAAAGAATATATCATACATTTACCATTCTGTTAGATGGCAAAAAGAAATAAAATTATTTTCAAAAACATACAGATATACAGTATATATGTGCATATATATTATGGTAGAGGAGCCATTTCTATGTTAAACTCAAAATTTTGCACCTTAATAACTTTGCAACCGTTTGATGGATTTGCCTGAAATTTAGAATACGCTATAAAGAACCATAGGCCTTGGGATCTGCCAAGTTTCGTACCGGTCGGATATACGGCTGTGGAGTTATTAAGTGTGATCTGCGCATGCGTTTACGCTTTTCTGGAATTCTATGGTCGCACCTACAGGTCGATGGTTTGTGTGGACCTGCTCGAAATCTTCAGGGAACGTGGTATAGGGTCCCTGATTTGCCTTTTGAAGATTTGGTGAAAATATTAAACATTTCAAAAGTTATTCAAAAACAATTTCCCATTATAAGTCAATGGGAAAAGTTAACAAAAAGTTCGACAGTGTCGCAAATGCATTTTTACTTTCGCAAATGGCCTGTTACTTTCACAAATCCACCATTTTGTTTTCAGTTAGTGATCAGAAAAATGCTTGGCATTTAAATTTGGGACCCTCTAGCAACCTAATTCTTTTTGTATTCACCTAGTCGGACCCTGAGGATGCTAGCCATGTCTTTATTTTGGGGTAAAACACCCCAGAAATATGTTTTTCAAATTTCTGGAAAAAGTACTTTCGCAAAGTACTTTCATGCTCACGAAAGTGTCACAAATTTTTGCGAAAGCTTTCGCAAATTGCGACTGTAGTTTTCTAGTTTGTGGGGAATGACAGCAATTCTTTGGCACTGCGCTGCAAAAGAACAGTTGGGAGTTTTGGGATGAAATTTGGAGGGAACGCAGCTGATATCTCACAGATGTGCCTTTCAGTGTTGTGTTGAAAAAATATTGCATGGCAGCAAAGTTACGGCACTCCAAATTTGACGTTTTTCCCATAGGATAACATTACGGCGCCCAACGCATTCATGAATCCTTTGGCACCCTGCTGCAAAATAACGGTTTGGTCTTTTTACCTGAAATTTGGAGGGAAAACAGCCAATAGCCCACAGATGTGCTTTCAGTGGTTTGGTGAAACAATATTACAGGGAGGCAAAGTTATGGTGCTCTGAACTTCTCTTTTTTTCCCATAGGATAACATTACGTCGTTTGCCGCGCCTTTCAGAGCCCGTATCTCAGAAACGGTGAGAGATACGGACCTTTCATCGGAATAATACTTAGCCCCTACAGGGCTAAGTACAAAACTAGACAGGGCAGTCATAAATCATATAACTTTTAAATTTTTTTTCTACATCGTACGGTTCCTGAGATATAACCTATTTAGTATTCCAAGTCCTCATTTTCTGCTCCGATACCCATTATTATGCATACATTCTTTATACTCACTGTCTTTCTCTATGCAGGTTTTTGGGGAAAACCAGCCTGTGCACTTACATTACTGTTACCGTTGCTCTTTCCGGGCTTGTGGTTCCCGCATCGCTTACTCACTGCTGACGCTCTACGCCACCATGTGCATTATCCTTTATGCTTTCATTTGTGCTTATGCTTTCTGTTATTTTTGCCATTTGTGTCTACAGTACTGTTTCTCTTTCTGTTTCACTTTGCGTCACCATGCCCATTGACATTTCCATTTGCAGGAACCATGTTACTATGTGACAACACATCACGTGGCAGACCGTTCCCATCTACGCTACCATGTGCGTTACCCTTTCTGTTCTCATTTGCGCTTGCATTACCATGTGCGCCACTGTTAGCACTTCTGTTTGCATTGCTGTTCCTGTTACTATGCCACAAGACATCACGTGGCGGGAGCGCGGGGCCCAGAGGGCCCCGCGCTCACGCCGCTGCATTACATTCACTATTTCTCATTATCATTCTCAAAAAGAAGGGAAATTAGAGGCAAAAATCCATTTAATGCATTAGTTAGGGTTGTTCCACAGTAACAAACATGAGGAAATTTGGTGTTAGGGTTGAAAACCCCTTGGACCCCACCCCACCCCCCAACCGGCGTGGGTGTGCATTAGGGTCGCCGGTCCTAACTCTCACCCCATTCTCCTATACTTCTGCTGTTTTACATGTGATGGGGTGAGAGTTAGGGCTGATGACCCCAATGCTAATTGAAGTTGGTGTACCATTAAGAAGGCCACTGCATGAACTGCATACCTCCATGCAGATAGTACAACAATACCCATAAGTCATGGTTGGACTGCATGGTGAATTGGACCCTGTTCTTTCATACTCTCCATTGAGATAGCATATCAGTGTACATATGTCACAGTGGGACCACAGGGTCCTATGTACCCTGACCTCCCATCCCTGTATTAGCACAGTGAAACACTATGTGTCATTCTGTCCATATGTTACAGTGTGACCTCATGATTGTTCAGATACTTACTCCCAACCCTCCATCAAGATATAATTACAACACAATCTATATATCATGCTATGCATATGTCACAGTGAGAGTACAGGGTGCTTTGCATCCTACAGTCCCATGTCTCTATTGTCATACTGTAACACAATGCAAAAGATACACAACCTATATGTCACAATCAGAACAGTGCAACATATGAATAGCATGACACATGTGTTGTATCATACTGTTTCAATAGAGGTATGTTACTGCACAGTCCAAAGGACCCTGTGTTTTCACTGTGACATATGGACAATGTGACATATGGATACTGTTGTACTGTCTTGTTGTAGGACTTGGAGGAAGGGTTCCACAGTGACATATGAACAGTGTGTTCTATGGATTCTGACATACTATCTCAATGTACAGATGGAGTGAATGAGCAAAGACAGTGCACTCCAGCCCCACATTGACATGATCCAACAGAGTACAGGCCTATGGCACATTCATAAGGTAGAAAAATAGCAGATGGGATGGGCCTTTATGTCCTTATCTGATGTCAACTTTATGTTTCTATGTAACAGTGTCTATATATATAAATGGGCAAAGAAATCCCTGTGTCCTGATTGGCTGAGATGGTTCTTGCCATTGCAGTAAGAGAGTGCCCCACTGGCTAAAACAAAACCCTGCCAACCAGGGCAACTCACAGAATTCATAAGCCACCTATTTCCTAGTTTCCATCACAAACATGGCTACAGTCTTTACTCAAATATAAAAATAAACTTCAACTAGGTCCTAAAAGTAAAAGTCCATTAAATGAAATAAAGTAGGTAAATAATTTAATGTTATTTACACTCATGAGCCCCCCCCACACACATATACAAATTTAAAAACTCAAGTACCATTCAGAGTTTCCATTGCTGGTGTTTCTTTGATGACCATGAAAAATAAACCTGCTATCCCTACCACTTTGCCAGAGAACTCCCTACTTCTTACCTGGCAACAGATAAAATTTAAGTTCTGGCTCAACTTCAGGCCTGTGTGTGTGTGTCTTTGTTTGTATGCCAGTTAAGCTCTGAAGAATGTTGAATTCATGTATTCCATTTTACCATTATGGTATGGGGGGGCATGATTCTACTACTGGAATAATGTACAGCTTTGAATTCTTCTATTCCATGATAAACAATCGCACAATGTATTGAGTATGAAGAAAGACAGGTGAAAAACATATGTGGAAGGACTATTTTACATTATTTAGTAATATTTAAGTATGTTTTTTAGTGACTTTGAAAACTTTTAGAATGTTCCTTTTTCAAAGTTACCTATGGTCCCATTTTATATAAACAATAATACATGGCTGGGTGTTGGTAGTATTGAGATATCCACACACCCAGAGGCTGAAGACACTTGACCTGCGGTCTCATGCATAACTACGCCTCTGGGTGTGCAGGTATCTCAGTAGTACCAACACCCAGCCATGTCTTATTGATTACGTTATGTTGGGAGCAGCATTCCTCCATCTACATACTACAACACTTTTCATAGATGAGCTTTTTAAGTGTGGGTTTTAACCATTCAGTCACATCTCTACATGCAGATAGTAGAAGAGTGTACATACCTAACAGCCGAACCACATGATACTTCACATCCTACACTTCCATATCTCCATCTACACAGAACAACAGTGTCTATATGTCACAGTCACACCATAGGTTGCTTTAGACCCTGTGTTCCTATCCCTCCACAGATGTACACATGTATCTATCTGTGTAAATACATTACAATGTGGCCCTATACTTCCAATTCATTGTTATGAGCAGGGGTAGCAAAATAGTGCAAAACACTCATAACCACCCTATATTAAAGAATTTTCATGTTAAATGTTCTTAATAGCCTTCTTAACACCTCACTGCATGTTTGCACAACATGTGGGTGTACCCCCCCAAGACACTGGGAAGGCAGCAGAAGTGATACAGTTGCTGAAACATGATGATAAATGCCTTTTGTGGTATGTTTACTGAGTTGTATGTTCTTTCTGTTAACTTATGATGTCTGTCTCTGATTGGTTGTCTTGCCTTGTACTGTCCTTTGCTTCTATGTGTGTTGTGTTTGTATATGTGTATGTGTGTGTGTGTGTGTGTGTGTGGTGTTGGGGATTCAGAGTTAGGGTTGAAAACCCTAATGTTGAATTTCCTTGCTTTTGTCACTGTGGAATCAACCCTAGTGTGCATTAATGGAGTTTTTGCAATTAATTTCCTTACTTTTGAGAAAGACATACAAATCTTTCAAACATTTTTGTCACACCAAGCAAAGTGCTCTATGATAAAATAAAATATGCAGATTATTGCCAAACTACTTTTTACCATTAACATCACAATTGCATCAGATTACCACTCACTCCCCACTGCAATGATTCTCGTTAGAACATAACATGTTTTGTACTGTTCTCAACAGACAGTTATTTGCCTCTGTGTGTTCAAGGAATAAAATCAGATTTCCATGACCTTTGAACTGTGTCACAATATCAATTATAAATGCATAGATCTCTAAATAAAACATTGCTTAGATGTACACAATAACAATCTAATACATATTAAACAGAACTTGACTGAGAAATAATACACAAGAGACAGAGCATAAGTTTTAAATATTTTATTTAAGAAATCCCAATGTAGGTATTGACAAATTGGGTGGTTGTTCCTGAGATGGGAGAAAAAACAGTTTTCTTGTACACTATATAAAAATATTGTTGTGACTGTGATCTTCAAATTTGTTTTGTGTTGACACACATCACATAGCTTTCATCACAAAACAAAAATGTTATTTTTTTTGCTTTAAGACAAATAAAGCATGCTATTATTAATATAATTAAATCAACATCTTTGTTGTTACTATTCAGAAGATACTATTACAATACTAAAAGCAGAAAACTATGGTTTCATATTCAAGAGTTATTTAAGCGTATATGTTTGTGCTTACTACATTAAGTATATCAAAGTGCTCTAAGTAGTTTTGTAAAGGTAACAGATATACTAAGAATACATATGTATAGCTTTTAAAAATATAGTGTTGTCATTGATCCAATTACAATATTACATTAACATTTGAAGTATATAATTTTTTTCACTTCAATAGAATTGTTTCGATATATAATTTATGAGCTTTTTTAGTCAAATAAATATTTTCAGTAATACAAGCTATTTTTTATCATATTACATTAATCTAGTTAAAACTATGTACCTCACTTTTACTGAAAATAATAGTAATATAAATATATACTTTTTTTAGAAATTAGTCTGCTATGCCTATTTATCATAACAATACTTTACAGTATGAAATGCATTTGATTTTACTCAAAAAATGTAGAACTAGACTATCATTTTAAAGAGGACAGGCTTTTGAAACCACAGTTAAATATAAATGTTGTCATGTAATACATATTCATAAGTATAGTACACTGCATCAAGGCACACATAACAAAGATTGCAGCAATATTCTGTACATTTCAAAGTGTAATACAGATAGTATCATTAATGTGTGTCTTGTACAGATAGCAACAATGCAAATAGTAGAGTACATGCATATTGTTGTAATCACTCATTTCTTACATGTATTGCTGTGGCGTCAGTATATCAGACATTGTATGAGTTATATGTTGTTAATTGTCAAACTTCAATTCTATGTTAAATGTACTGTGCATTAAACCACATGACAGCACATAATATATATGTTAAATATAGCTGAGGTTTCAAAATTGCATCCTGCAGAATTTAAGTAAATACTAATTGAACTGGAAAATTCCTCATCCAACCCCTCAATAGAGGTGCTCCTATAAAAAAGCAGGAACACACCAACTGTTTGCATTATAGTATAGATGTGCTCAACTAATATTATATGAAACAAAAGGTAGTAATTGTGCAAATCTACATATATATATATATATATATATATATATATATACCCACACATACACATACATAAGCAGCATAAATGTGCTGAATAACATTTAATGTAATACAAAGTCATTGAATGCTACAGATAATTGCATAACATGATATCAATAAAAGCATGCATAAATACAGATTATCTGTGAAAAACTTAAAAAATTCTATTAAATTGGCAAAAAATAAGCTAAAATTTAAACTAGCTCACACAAAAGACTGTCACAAATCTCTTTTCTCCCATATAAATAGTAAAAAAGGTGTATCAAGGACCATTGGTCCCATTATGATCAATGGCTCTTCTCTATCTGATATAGAAACCTCGAATCTCTTTAATAAGTACTTCTGTTCTGTTTTCTCTCAAAAATCACCTATTAGTACATTTAAAGTTAATCACATAGATTATCATAGGTTTTATCCAACTGACATTATACAGGCTATCAAAAAAACAAAAAAAAAATACTAGTCCAGGCCCAGACAGTATTCATCCATGGTTTCTGATCGAAACCTTTATAAATATTTCTATACCTTTGTCAATTATCTTCAACAAATCCTTACATGAAAGCATTGTACCAAATGATTGGTGTTCAGCAATAGTTACTCCCATATTTAAAAAAGGCAATAGAGGTTCTTTTCAAAATTATCATCCAATTAGCCTGACCTCAGTGGCTGGTAAATTAATGGAACGAGTAATGAAGTCTCTAATAGATCAAGATTGTAAAAAATTAGGAATTTGTGATTCAAATCAGCATGGGTTTACTCCCAAGTATTCCTGCACCACCAATCTGATATATTTTTACAATAATATAAGTACTCTACTAGATGTGGATATCCCTACTGATGTAATTCTTTTGGACATTAGTAGAGCTTTCGATAAAGTCTCACATGAAAAACTCATTACTAAAATGCTCAGTCTAGGTTTGTCACCTGATATTGTCACCTGGACTTTAAACTGGTTGACAAATCATTCTCAGAGAGTCAGAATTAATGATATCTTGTCTGATTCGGGTAGTGTGACAAGTGGTGTATCCCAGGGGTTGGTCTTGGGACCAACACTGTTTAATCTCTTTATCAGTGATTTACAAACAGGGCCAAATAGCTTCATGGTTAAATTTGCAGATGATACTAAATTGGGAGGCAAGGTTAATAATCAAGAAAATATTTCTGCATTAAAGAAGGATTTGGAAAAATTAACACTTTGGGCAAATGAAAATCATATGCAGTTTAATCAATCAAATGTTTAGTAGTGCATTTCGGTGTAAATAATCCAAAAACGATATATAAATGGACTACCACTTCACTCATCAAATTGTGAAAAAGAATTAGGGATATATGTTAATAATAAACTTATATCAAATGATCACTGAGAACTGCTTGCATGACCAACAGACTTTTGAGGCAAATAAAACGCACTTTTGTTAATCGCACTGAACAATGCCCTATTCCATTGTATAGGGCATACATTAGACTGTTTCTAGACTATGGCTCCCCTTTCTGGAATCCAAACCAAAAAAAAAGACATAGCAATTCTTGAACAGGTTCAAAGGAGAGTAACTAGAATGATTCCAAGATTAACAAACTTGGATTATCAGAACCGATCAAAAGCTACTGGTCTCTTCTCTCTTCAAACTACAAGATTAAGAGGCAATATGCTTATGGTTTTTAATTTAATAAATTCACCAGATCTGATGGAAAAATGTGGTCTAACATTCTCCAAAAGGAGACATGTTCCAAGACTGCATAATAAACAGCTTGAAGTAAAAACTTATAAAACCAGCAAAAGGGGAAACTTTTTTCCAATAAAAGCATCCATTGTATGGAACACCTTGGCACAAGAATTGGTAGAGGCAACTAGTGCCACTGTCTTTAAAAACAAATTAGATGTTTGGTTGAGGGATAATAGATAAATAATGTCCCACATAGTGTGGGGAACAGTCTCGATGGGCTCTGGCCTTCCTCTGTTCTTTCATACCAAGTAATACCAAGTAAAAACAATATTTTTGCTTTTTTTTTTCAAACAAAAACGAATGCAGCATCAGTATGCTGCCACTCTTTGAACAGTATCAAGATGTATATAAATATTTATAACACTGAGTCACATTTTGGTGGTTTCTGCAGTCATGTCTGGTGAATCAATGCTATTTCCATTTGAGGAAGATATCACATAGCCATCAATGGTGTTAGAATTGCATATTGGTATGAACCTATAACATTATCAAAGAGAAAGCCATAGAACAGTTCAGAATCATATAACTTCATGTGCCAAGATATAACTGACTCGCTGACATATAAGTGCTGTCCAGCTCCCTCAAATCTGCTTTGACTGTACTGATGCCAGTCTCATAAGTAAACACATCAAGGTCACTCATGTAGAGTATAACAGGAAAAGACATTGTAGTTTTACCTGTTACCAAGTTGCAATTGTATTTGCTATGAGCAGCTATCAGTCTGTCATGTCACTCAATAACAGCTGAGATATGCAATGAAAGTGTTCTACTGTTTGATACTTCTCTGAATGTAATAGTACAATTCATACAAATGATGAATACAGCATCACAATGTGATTTCCGATCAGGAGGTGTCCCAGTGGTACATCAAGATCATTACATACTTTATGAGTTGTAGACACCTTGTCTGTACCACAATAGATAAGAACCAGTCACATAAATTATTCTGAAACACATATCAGTCTTAAAGGCAAAGACATGTAATGAATCAGCATCTTTTAATTACATGTGCTAAGATATTACCTACCTGCTGTCACATAAGTGCTGCCTGGCTCCCTCAGGTCTGATTAGACTGTACTAATGTTAGTAAATACATCAAGATCACTTATGTAGAACATGAACAGTAAAAGACATACCAGCTTTAACTGTTAGTAGGCCACAAATGAATTTGCTATGGACACATAAGAGAGAGTCAAATCTGTCTGAGTAATGGACCATACAAACAACAAAATCATCATACTGCTTTTGTAGTCCTCTGACAGTAGTAGTACTAGTGAGAACATATGTGGCATGCTTCATAGCAACTGGAATAGAGTACCTAAAAGTTTCACAGCAGTACTTCCAGACTACAACATCTCAATGTGCTAAACATATACTGTAGGCCCATAACAAATAACAACTCACAATAAAAGTAGCATATTGTGAATGTGAGTAATGATGGCACACATATTATTCCTCTTCACATCATGCAGTCTGTAAGCAGAGGTGAAATAGATATGATGTCAACCAATGTGGAGCATATGTTAACCTTCTGTAGGCCTCAAACCAAAAAATCACTCCTCAATGCGTTGAACATTATCTATATTATGGAATATGATTACATATGCATCTTTTAGATTCCTGGATAATCATTCTCTCATAGTACACACTGTGTCATTGCACTCCACCCATCCACTTTTTAATCTATGTCATGTGACATAGTGTCTTGACTGAATAGAAGGTCCATGATGTAAAATGATGGCATGTGTGTCAAACTGAGTGCCTGAGAACATAGCTTTTCTAGCAATAAAAACAGTAATAGGTGTGGTAACTTTCATACATTGAGAGTTGAATCACTGAAGCACAATGATGATGTATGAACTGAACTCAGTCACCTTCAAAGAACATACAGTACTTCAACCACATCTGCAACACTTCCACCAGTGGCAGCATTCCTGAACAATCTATGGAACTTAACAGATGTTTCTTCAGGAACGTAGACAGATAGCCATAGCATGTCATTAGTTGACTGAGACCTTATGTGTCCACATGACAAATAATTGTACTTGCACACATAGTTAACTATAAAGTACTGTCTAGGTGGAATCCCATCATCGGCCAAGCTATTCATCACACCCATCATAAATTTAGTGACATCCTGTTGGGCATTATCAGCAAACATCCTCAGTCCAGGATAGTTGGACAGATTAAGCTGGGGAGGAGTTAAACTCTGTAAGCTAGGTGCTTGTCATTGACTACCTCTTATAACTCTTTTCAGCACATCAGAAAACATTATTGACTTTGCAGCACTCAATAGGTGAACAAACTCTAGCATATGCAAAAGAGCTTGCATTGCAGCATTGGCATAGCAGTTCACTGCAGAGCTATTGTCAAAGATTGTCAGTTTCTCAAGATCAATGCACTTTGTTGCAGGTGGTGACCTGCCTTGATCAGCAAGTGACTGATTACCATGAACAGCATATAGTGAAGAAACTGAAGTTTTACTCTGTTCCTTTTTAACTTATGTGTTGTGCTCATTGGCACATCTCACATAGGGATGTAGGTAGGAACAGGAATCAGAGTGGCAGCTGGTTGGTAGTACATAACCAGTTGTATTCAACAATAGATTTCACATCAGCACATACCTTATTCTCTATGAGGCTCAGTATATGCAAACCAGAAAGAGATCTTACTAACGACAAAGCAGCATATACCATGCCATCCTTGAAGATTCCCATTCCTATGTCAACAACAGCACTATCAAGGCTGAGTCTCTGTGATTTGTGAATGGACACAGCATAAGCAAGACACATTGGAATCTGCTTACGCATCACATAGCTATCCTTCACAATCTGAAATTTGACAGTGGATCTCAGTGGGAAAAGGACTGTCACGGTTGTCAAATTTAATAATGACAAAATCAATAAATGTATTCTGTGTATTGTACAGAAAATCAACAATGCAGCCCATTGCTCCATTAGCCAGACCATGGTCAACATCAAGATTTTTTCATAGCATAACACATGCAATTTTGCATTGTGTTAACACAGCTTCCAAGTCAGCAGTTTGTGACACATCAGCTGTGAGTTCTTTGAGATGATCAACCTTTTTGTTACCATTGTGCATGTTAGAGTAACACCATCAATTACATCAAGTGGTGTAAGTGTAATAATTGGTTGTTGTTCCCTTCGTATCATAATCTGGTCAAGCTCAGCACATTGCTTTAGTCTCAGCAATAAGCATACGATAAGCTGTCCACTGCTCTGTAGCTCTGTAAATAACTTGCATGCATCATACATAGAGCTCTCTTTTGTGCTGATAATATGTTCTCTTAGCATTTGTAAATGATAAGCTGACAAATTACCAATGTGAGCCTCATCAAGTAATGCTTTATAAGAGATATCACCTCTCTGCTGCATATTTTGAAAAAGTTCAACATAAGAGAGGAACTCAAAGAGATTAACTCCACCTATGCACCCAATGGTCTTCTTAGCTTTCTCCACTGAAATAGTAGAGAAGACATGTTGGTCATTGACAGATGCTAGTTGGAGAAGATCTCCAAAGACAGCAATGTTTTTTACCGCCAAATGGTACATCATCGTCACTGCCCACTATCTCCTGTAGACATAGGTGAATGTATATAAGAAGAATGTTGGAAACCATGCTGATTTCATTAATGACCAGTAATTCCATTTTGTCAAACATGGACCTCAGTTCACTTGCAACTTTGAAAGATAACTTTCTGTACTCTCCAGTTTTGCCATGTTCAACTGGCAGCAAAAACAGCCTATGGAGAGTGACACCACCTACTGTGTATTGTTAGCTGCTAGGCCAGTTGGAGCAGATACTCTCACAGATGTTGGTGTGTCAGTAAGTACACATAAACCTGCACTTATTGCTTCAATCACAAAGTTTTTGCCAGTGCCAGCAACACAACTGACAAACATCCTAACTGGCATAAGTTTGTCACAAAAACATTCCTTTTTATGGTGTCTCACACCATGTTCAGCAGCATGCATAGACAACTTGTTGATCAGCCTTCAGTTCATTCACAATGTCGCGTGATTTATCAGTAAAATGCATGCTTTGCTGCATAGCACTTTCTATCTCTGACATCAACACAGTTGGGTCATTTGTAGGTAACAGAGCACCAAGTGCTACTTCCCCCTCAGGATCAACCATATCCTGTGAATTCCCTGGAGTATCATCTTCCAGTTGTTGCCTTGCTTTCCCAAGTTGCTTTTTATCAAGGTCCAGTCTCTTTATATATGCAGTTGACATTCCAGTTTTGATAGAATCATAGCTCAAATTGAACTGTTCTTCAAAAGTGTCACATGCACCTTTCAAAGTCCTCTTGTCTCTCCAAGGCTTAAACAGTAATAAAAGAGCAAAATAGTAGTGTTCTTTACTTTCTGTAGTTGTCAAGCTCAGTTTACAGTGGTCAATCAACCACAGTTTATGTCTCTTCCCAAGAGAGCTGTCTAAGCCTGACACCTTGTATATGTTCTTTTCAGGGTCAGAAGTGACACCCCATTTGCAGTCATACCATTGGGCAACCTCAAACAAACACAAATCTTCCATGGCACTATGGCACTCTGGATAGTAGTTATCAATTAAGTTGTTCTTCGGTATGTCTGTAGATGTTGGTCTGGTTGCAGCAAGGTCTTCAACCTCATCATGGCTTCTAAGGACACAATGTCTCTTCTCTTTAAAGTTAACATTCAAGTAGTGAATGGACTCAGACTTGCCATACAGACACGGTCACTAGCCTCATATGCTCCACACTCATGGTGTGACAGAGTTCTTAATCCAAGTGACCACATTTGAGAAGAGATAGACCTGTTGCAGTTAGACTAGTCATCCCAGAGATCTTGAAAACCGGTCTGCTCATGCTCAGTGATATATGAAGTTACATATCTCACCAGAGCCATTGAATTGTCAGCAACATACTGCACATCAATTTTGGTCTGCCACATCAACAACAGAGGAGGGCAGTAGTCATTGATGTATACTTCTGACTCCCTACGAGGCAGCTCATACACTCATTTTCTGGATTTTGCCTTCAGATGATGTCTCATAGAAGAGAAAACATCATTCAGGCATGCACTCATACAGACTAGTCTTGGGATCCAAACCAGCACCTTGTGTACCAGTTCCTTCTGTTTTTTACCTTTTTGCTACAGTATTTGCTGTGAAAGTGTAGCTGAAATTTCTGCACCAGCTTCCACAGCGTTGAACTGTCACACTTGTTAGGAATCTGGTACATCACATACCTCATAATGAAGCTTAGAATATCAGCTTCATCATTGTCATCAATTCAGGGAGCATATTTTATCAACAATAACATGTGTATTTGGGGTGCTCCAAGTGCTTGGTAGTCCATCCTCCAAAAATAGTGCTCAGCAATACCAAGAGATGGATTAGTTTTGGACAGTATGAATTGAAAGAATGCCTGAAACTGGTGCTAAAAGTATCGTGACACTGAGATTGGATCCAGTGAAAACAGTTCACCAGGAGTCATACTCTGTATGCCATCCACATCTGAGTCAGCCCACATAAGAAGATCAGCAAAGTCATTCCAGTAGTATTCTGCACAACTGAGTGTGATGAACCATGTTGCTGGACCAAACTCTCTTAACATACACATCATCTCAGAGTGCTGTTTGTACCAATACTCTTTAGTGCCATACATGCTGGACAGAATTGAAGAAAGACTAGCTTGCAGTATTTCATCTTTCTTCTTCAATTTCTGGATCAACTGTGCAGCTGTCATATTGGTAAATTCTGTACCGAGTCACAATGTGTGTGCAATGCTTAAAGACAAAATGCTAAATTCACTCTCCCTCAAAAGGTGAAATATATGATATGTTTCTGCAGAACTTTCCATCTGAACGAAGTAGTCTTGAAGCTCTGTACTTAGTTCCAGGAACCCACACATCATGATCATCAAAATGTCCACCTGTACCATGTGGAAACAGATCGGAAAAGCAACGTGCCTCAAGTGTACTCTCCCAGATGATGACAGAATTGCCCTCTACCTGTTACATTGGGTACAAATCTATATTATCCACAACTAGGTCCTTCCCATGCAAAGGATGTCTAGTGTATTGTTCATACACATTTTCATTTGTGGCAACCTCTACTTTTTCAATCATGGCCTTTGAACACTCAGGCATATCAGCCTGAATCTGAAGATCAGCAAATGTGCCTATGTCAATGTCCTAATAGAAAGGATTATGTTGTTTGAGGTACTGCAAAGCATGCTTGACCTTTTCAACATTCACAATCTATTGCCATTTTATTTTTGTTTCAGTTAGAACACCATTTATCATAATGAAAACACTATTCTCTCTAGAGATGGTGTGTACGTTCTCTTGAAGTGGTAGAGGCAGATACATAATAGAGCCCTTTAATGACCTAATGAGCTCTTTTTTCAGCAAATCTTTCATTTTGGTGTTCAGTCTCAGAATGGTTTGAAATGGCTTCATTGTCTGGATTAAAATTCTCTCAAACAAATTCAAGCTGGAAATCTCTGCAGCGGTCTTCTGTACTTCCACGCCATTTACTACAGATCGAGGAGGCAAAGTGTCAGGCTTAATCTTATGATAACAGTATGTGCATAGTGATATTGTATTCTGCAAAGACTGTCTTCAGAAGCAAATATTCAACCAGACAACCCCACATCTCATTCCACCATGTAATATTGTACTGGTCCACAGTAACAGACTGTTCTTTGTAAAACAGTAATTCACAGGAGACACACACAATGTTAAATTTCTGAGTTTTGCTGATTTCTGATTAAGCAATCTCTGTACCAAATTTTCTCAGCGACTGTGACTCTTGCACTGTGCCAGTCTGTATCACATCTACGCTATCATCAGTATCAATAGTTTTCCTCAACTTATTTTTCTGTTGTAATTCTTTGGTAAACTCAATGATACCATCAACAAGTCCATCATTTAACAAAGAATTAAAACATGTGAAGTCTCTCATGGCAGATCTTACATGATACAGCTGTTGTACAAACCTCCGCATCCCGGAGTTGTGCACAACAATCATGAAAAAGTGAGGGAATATACTCTCACATGCTACAGTCCATAAACAAGCAAGTGGATGTCCCATCAGACCATTAAAAGGTTTAATATAGCACTTGTCAATAGTGGCAAACAGTTTGTGTTTTAAACATCTCTTTGTGTTTAAAAACATCAAAGGGAACTTTTCAATGACAAGGAATGACTCTTCTCTGGTATTGTACATGTCATCACAAGGCCATTTCATATCACATGACTTCCTTTGTGGAATATTTTCAGGAATGTAATTTTCCTCATCCATGACATTATCGTCATGTGACACAAGTAAAATGTTCTGAACTTTGCCACATGCATCCAATGTCAAAGTAATGTTACTGTTATGAACATAGTATGATTGCTCCCAAAAATATGCCTCAGAATGCTCACAATGCATCCAGTTCCCTTCAAACACTGAACAAAGATTGTCTTTCTTTCAGTGTTCAAATGCCATAAGTCTATTTCTCATGTTTTCAATTTTAGTACTCAGTTTATCAATTGCTGACATCATAACAGCCCGTAACTGTGAATGAATGTTCATGGCCATATTCACAAAGTGTCTTGCTCTCAAGCATAGTTTCATGAGAGAAAGTTTTCTTTTTAGTTTATCTCCTTTGTGCCTAACAACTGCTGAAATGATTTGTTTACTCCAAGTAGCATGTATAATTTTTTTGACTAAATGGGCTCTACTGTGTGTGTTTCATGGAACTAGCACAAATAGCCTTTTGAGGCCCTAGTGCAGGACATTTCAGTGAAACAGATTTTTTCTTGATGTTCTTCAATGACAGTTTCCCAGAATGAACACATTTTTTCACATGTGTAGGTTTTTTAGAAACTGTACCAGTAGAAGAAGAACACTCAGCTATTTTCTGTTTATGAGAAATACTAGTTTTCTCATTTTGACATGACAGGGAGCTACCAAGATACCTGCATTGTTTTGAAAGTGGATGCACTTTTCATACAACAGTCATTTCTATAACTCTTCTTGAACTCTGTGGCTCTTTTCATCCTCAAACGTTATACCTATAACAAAAAACAAAAACAAAACAAAAAAACATAGTTAGATTCAATGATGATTGGCATACAGAAATCAATACAAAATACACGACACACTTTAAATACTTTGAAAGAAATAACTGTGTAAATTTAGCAACTGGTTTATGACACACCGGCACAGCAGTTCACCCTGCTACCAATCCTTGTATCTTTGCTTTATGGAGCCACACATTTTTCCTGGGTCTGATTCTTTTCCTACTAGTAAAGCCCATAGATAGGATTCACAAAGGAATTATGATCTTTGCAACTTGAATGCCCATCACAAATGAGGTGCACTAATCACAAACAGTGGTATCAACATCAGATGCTCTGGATGAAGCTTCTAGTGCACCTACTCTGTTAATAACACAGTTGACCCACCAGTAGAAGTACCAGCACAACATCCAGGCAGGCTAAGAAAACTAATGCAGCAGTGAATTGCATGATGCACTATTATCAGTGTTGACATTCAGAGTTAACAACATGCAAATGAGCCATCATACATGCAAGGTGCAATGGTGAAATTGACATATCATTCTGGAGCCATCTGCATTTCTCTTGCAGACTTGCACCCAGTAGAATGTGGTGTGCTCCCAACAACAACCATGGGCCTCAGAAAGCATCATGGAGGCAGCATGTACCTCCACACATGTCCTCAGCCATTCACCAGCCATGTGCATGCCCATAATACAGTTCTTGAACTCGACAGTCCCCCATCCCCCAGCCCCCACTATAAATGCAGCACCCTGCAATGACAATGCTATTACTCAAGAAAACTGACTCCCTGCCCAGTTGCCAGTTCTGAGTGTGCACTATGCAGCATGAGAGATATGTACATAAAACATTAGAGTCTACCTGCAGTCCTGATGTACAGCCACACACAGTGACAGCAGCACCCTGTACAAAGAACTTCTCTGTCTGCACCCCAACATGCACACATCACCAACACATCAAAAATTCCATACCCCCGCTGTCATTCCTGCAGTCCTTCACTTCCCCAACCTGTCATGCACCCTTATCACACCCCTTTCCCCTGATCCCATCAGTTCCCAAAGATCAAAGGGCACCACAACCTAACAGCACACCATCATGGCCACCCACCACAGAGCTGGAAAAGACTGGTAGTAGCTGTACCACTGAAAGTGAATTTGTGGACTCTGATCACCAGTTGATCTCCAGTGAATACCATACGTTAAACATAGAAACATAGAATTTGATGGCAGACAAGGATTGCCTGGCCCATCTAGTCTGCCCATTTTCCTACCTAACAGATAAGCTGCAGATCCTAGTTAACCAATAGCCTTTTTCCTCCTATCCCCCACTAGAATTGCCTTATATCTGTCCCATGAATTCTTGAATTTCCCCACTGTTTTTCACCCTATGACCTTCTCAGGAAGGCTGTTCCATGCATCTACAACCCTCGCTGTTAAGAAATACTTCCTTACATTACCTCTGAGCCGTCCCCCCCTCTATCTTCAAATTGTGCCCCCATGTTCTTGCACATCTCTTTTCCTGAAAGATGCTACCCTCTTGGACTTTGTTGATTCCCTTGAGGTATTTGAAAGTTTCTATCTATAGACATTAAAAAGAACCAGCCCCAGGACTGAACCCTGCAGAACCCCAATAGTAACCCCCTTTTCTTCACTGTGGACTCTATTTACTATTACCCACTGTGTCCTGTTGTCCAGCCAGTGTTTTACCCAGGCTATCATCCTGGGACCCACTTCCAGGCTGGATAATTTGTTTATTAATCGTTTCTGTGGGACTGTGTCAAATGCTTTGCCAAAGTCTACATAGGCCATGTCCACAGCTCCTCCCTGATCTACTACTTTGGTCACCCAGTCAAAGAAATCAATTAGAGTTGTCTGACATGACCTTCCTGCTGTGAATCCATGCTGCCTTGGGTCCTCTGCCCCACTGATGTCTAGGTACTCAACAAGTCTTTCCTTCAGAAGAGATTCCATCATTTTCCCTGCCACTGAGGTCAAACTGACAGGTCTGTAGTTTCCTGCCTGTCTTGCTCCCACTTTTGTGAAGTGAAGGGAAAGCACATCTGCCCTCCTCCAGTCCTCAGGTGCAACACCATCCCCCCATGATTTATTAAAAAGGGTAGTCAGTGGTGTTACTACTTCTTCCCTTAGTTCTTTTAGAATTCTGGGATGAATCCCATCAGGCCCCATTGCTTCATCCATCTTCAGTTTGAAGAGTTCTTTCAGAACCTTTCTTCTGCGAAAGAACTAATATCAACCCCCTATTCAGAGTGCTTCTATTGACTGGATTAGGTATCTCCCCCTGCTTTTCCTTTGTGAATACTGAGCAGAAGTATTCATTCAGTATCCCTGCTTTTTCACTGTCACTCTCTGCCCAACCACCTTCCTCTTTATTCATCCTCTGTATCCCTGCCTTAGTCTTTCTTTTCTCCCTAATGTACCTATAAAACATTTTTTAACCCTTCTTAACTGAGTTGGCTATCTTTTCCTCGGTTTGGGCCTTTGCTATGCTGACTGCCTTTCCTGCTTCCTTCTGCTTTCACTGGTACAGTTCTCTGTCCTGTTACTTCTGTGTTTAATTATACTTCCTGAATGCTATCTTTTTCTCCCTTACCTTCCCCGCAACTTCTTTTGAGAACCATAGTGTTTTTTTCTTTCTTTTTGATTTGTTTATTTGCTTCACTCAAAGGCTTGTTGCCTCTGTGATGGCAGTTTTGATGTTTCTCATTTGTTGCTTCACCCCACCTTCTTACCTGTTTGCCAGTGCTTTTCTGAGGCACTCTCCCATTTTGACAAAATCAGCTCTCCTGAAGTCCAGTATCTTCACTTTTGTTTGGCTTGACTCTACAGCTAAGTTTATCATGAATCACACTGTTTGGTGGTTGCTTGTTCCCAGGTGGCTACCCACTTTAAGATCAGAGATCCTCTCTCCATCCCCATTTGAGAGTACCTTGTCTAAGATTGCTCCCTCCCAAGTGGGTTTCAAAACTAGTTGTCTGAGGCATGCCCCCTGCAGGGCATCAAGAATGGCTCTGCTCTTGGATTTGGCTACAGCAAAGGTGCTCCAGTTAACATCTGGTATATTCAGGTCCCTCATCAGCAATATCTCCCCCTTCTCTGCCATCCCAAGGATGCCTTCTATCATTTCCTTGTCCATTTCCCCTTCCTGAGATGGGGGTCTGTATACAACCCCTGTGCAGATTATGGTGCCCTTTCCAGTCTCCAGGGTCACCGACAGTGCCTCCTCTCCTCCCTGTTTACCCTTTAGTTCTGTTGCTTTGATCCCTTCCCTTACATAGAGAGCTACTCCTCCTCCTCCTCTTCTACCCTCCCCATCCTTCCTGTGGATAGCGTACCCTGGTATGTTGACATCCCAGTCATTGTTCTTTGTATCATGTTTCTGTGACTGCAACGATATCCATGCATCCCTCTTCCATAAAGGCCACCATTTCAGGGAGCTTTTTACCTAGACTATGGGCATTGGTACTCATTGCCCTCCATTTTTTATGGCTTTATTTCTTTTTGCCCGATCCCTGTCCTTACTACCTTTGACTTTTTCTCCATTTACCCCTGCTCTTCTCCCTATCAACTGCTCTATATTGGTGTTTACCTCACTAACTACACTGATGTTTTTTTGGGGGGGGCTAGGATTTCCCTTCTCCTTTTCAGTGCCTTCCCCCTTGGCTAGTTTAAATGCTTGGCAATGAAGCATTTAAACTTATCACCTAGGATCTTGGTTCCCCTCCTAGATAGAGGCAGACTATTACACCTGTATAGGCCTGCATAACTCCAGGTGGAGCCCCAGTCCCCAATGAAGCAAAATCCATGAGCCCTGCACCAGTTTTTCAACCAGTCATTGAATCCCATGGTGCGGAGTACCCTAGTCTTATCCATGCCATAGACAGGTAGCACTTCTGAGAATGTTACCATGTGTGCTACTAGTCTAAGACCCCTTCCCAACTCCACAAACTCCTGTTGCACTGCACTGATCCCATTCTTAGCCAGGTCATTTTTCCCTAGGTGGATAAGGACATCCAGCTCACTCTCCCTTGCAGCTGCTGCCATGATCCTGAGGTTTCATGTCCTGTCCCTCCAAGCCATGGTGCTGGGCAGGCATGTTAGCTCCCTTTCTACTCCCTCCCCCAGTTCTACCCCCCAACAACTGAGTCCCCCACCAGGAGCTGTTTCCTTCCCCAGTGGGGTCCTGTGCCACCCTCCTGTGGGTCTCCATTGTGGAGATTCCCAGCATCCACCTTGGTCTCCACTGCGGGTGCCTCCATAGAGGAACTATGCTCCACCAGAGTGGTGAATGAATAGTGGAGAGGCACAACTGGAGGGATGAGCCTGTGTTCCACCACCCTCACCCTCTCTGAGCCCACCATGGTCCAACCACTCCTCTTTCTTGGCAACCTCTGAGGTAGTGGCGGTAGCCTGGGTGGTCCTTGGGTGGGGGAGCAGGTTTCCTGAATCCTTGCCAGGTCAACATGGAGACGAACAACCTCCTCCCTCAGATCAGAGAGGTGCCTACAAATAGTGAAGCAATGCAGTCTCCAAAATATCTCCTGGAAGACTGCTGCTCCACAGCCAGTGCATTGCACCACTTCCCACGTGTCTGTGTCCCTTCCTGTTACAGGTGTTTTTCTTTTTTTGGGGGAGTTCTTGTTTTAGTGTGTGCAAGCTTGTGAGTGTCTCTACACCCATTAAGTTTGTTGTGCCTATAAGGATATGAACAGGTGTATGTTGTTAACAGTTATGGAGAAGTGATGTCAGAACCCCTGCTATAAAGGAAGTTATACACTTGGGGCAGGTGGGGTGAGGGGCAGGGTGGGAGTAAACCTATGCCCTCTAGAAACAATCAACTATAACTCTGACCCTCCACCCCGGGAAGTGCCTTCCTTTCTTTCAGACACCTATTTGACAGAGTTCAGTAACAGGTCTAGTCACAAATGACTGCAAATATCTCCCAGCTACAGTTTCTCCCTGGCAAATTAAAGTTTAACTAAGAAAAGTCAACCCCAAAAACAGAATCAACGCTAGTTGCTTCCACAGGTCCAAAAAATAATAATTAAATTTGGTGTAGTCTAGAAAATAACCTCCTTGATTTAAGGAAGCTCTGGCTGCTTTCTCTCTCTCTCTCTCTCTCTCTCTCTCTCTCTCTCCCTCTCTCTCTCTCTCTCTCTTTTCTCTTTCTCTCTCTCTCTCTCTCTGTCTCAGCAGACAGAGACCACAAACAACTCTGTCGTAGTAGTCCCTGTCAGGGGAAAGGAGGTGGAAGGGGGGAAGAGAATGGGAGTGCGTTCTTAAACATTTAATTAAATATAATAATAACAAGACTGCCCACTCCATTGTCATAAATGCAAAATCATGTTTCTTTCTATCAACACTGTCTGAATTAAAGTAAAAAAATGACATTGATACTATTCACCCATAATACATAAAAATCTCAATGTTGACCTTTGAATACGTTATTCCTATGCAAATAAACAAGATTACACACCCAAAAATGCAGTTTTCAAAAATGTTGTCACGAACAAGGGTTTTACATACTCACGAACAAGGATCTTTGTCCGTGACTCACTCACAGTCAATGATTTTGCATGCTCATGAATGAAGATCCAGCAGTTTTCTCCTTAACAAATACATGTAGCAAAAATATTAACTACAAAGTTAGGAAACCCACAAAAGGCACACAAAGATCTAGTCAACAAAGTATAACAATTAAAAACATGTATTTTTCATCAAAAATGATTAATCTCCTATTCATGTTCCTCACGATAATCTCATGATCATGGATTTTGTTGACTAACGAAAGGGGATCCCAGTTTGCACAAGTAGTGGTCAAGGATTTTGCATGCTCGTGAACAAGGATCGATAAAATTATTTTTTTTAAACTAAAATGTAGAAATAATACTAAACAGTGACATATGAAACCACTAATAGTCACACAAAGCTATAGTCAACAAATCATTACCATTTAAAACATGTATTTCATCATATAAAATTATTTATCACCTAGTCTAGTTCCTCATCTTAATCTCACAATCTAGGATTTTGTAAGCTCATGAAATGGGATCCCCATGTGCATGAGTCACAGTCAACGATTTTGCCTGCTCATGAACGAGGATCGATAAGATTATTTTTTTTTTAACTAAAATGTAGAAATAATACTAAACAGTGACTTATGACTCCCCCAATAGTCACACAAGGCTATATTCAACAAATCATTAAAACTGAAATAATGTATGTCATCATTTAAAATTATTTATTTCCTATTCTCGTTCATCGCATTAATCTTGTGATCAAGGATTTTGTTGGCTTGAGGATCCCTGTTCACATGAGTCACAGTCAAAGATTTTGCATGATTGAGAACAAGAATTTGAAAAACAGGAAATGGGCTTTCTACACCAATGGGAGCACAGGATACAGCAGGAAGTTGGCCATCTTGGATTTTACAATCCAACAGCGTGGATTTCTATCAAAAACAGTAAGCAACCTTTTAAATCATAAATATTTTAAAACACTTCCCCCTTGATTTAATAGCATAAATGTTATATTAATCAAAATTGGATTTTCTGTGCTTTCAAATGCTGTACTCCATAATGTTGTGCCATCTAGCATTCATGCTTAAAAGCAGTTTAAATTAAGCATGTTACATAGTGAGGCAGTATACTGCAGTGGTTTAAGGCTCTGAGCTGCAAATCTAGTGACATCTAGCAGACCAGACCTGGGTCTGAATCCCACAGCTTCCACTTGCATACTGTGTGACCCTGAGCAAGTCACTTAACTTCCCTGTGCTCCCAGGTTGCTCCTGTAATAAAGCTTTCAGCTTAGTGTGCTACTCCTGGTTAAACAACTTACTGTGGTGCAAGTTTTTACTTTCACTTTCAGACTGCATAAAACAACATTGATTAAACATATTATTTATTGATGGTTTCATATAAAAACAGAATATATTAAAATCGGATTTCATGATCTACCAGGTGCTTTAATTTCCCAACTTTGTACCGTGTGGCATTTTAAAACCATATGAATTTGAAAAGCATCATGCACAACTGGTCCTGGCTAGTTTTTTTTTCAACCCAAATTAGTACTGTATATAACGTTATACTGCTTCTGTGCATTTTTAAACTTGATGAATTAACTTCAAAGTAGCACATACAGTTAACACTTTACTTTCCATGCATGCAGATGATGTGTTTTACAAACCTGCACCATGTTGCATTTTCAAACTAGTACATTTTAAAGGTAACCACACCTAAACAGCTTAGTTAATCAACTATTGTAATCATTCAATTTCTCTAAATGTCACACAACAGTAGCAATTTAACCATGCATGACTGATCAATATAACTCCCAACCCAGCTAAAACTGGTATCCTGATTGACTGGATACTCACAAATCGACCTGAGCATTTGCCCACAACCGAGATCCTTGCAGATGCTATAACTGACCATACTCCAATTTTCTGCCTGTGAACCTCAGATGCCTCACCATCTCCACCACCACGGTATGTGACCTTCATGAATTTTGGTAACTTGAATGAAAATGCCTTTCTGCAGGACATATCATGTGTTAACTGGTCTAAAATCCATCACACAAACAGTGTATAAGTGGCTATACATGTTTTTTCTCAATAACTTGACTGCCATCCAGTCAATGCATGTCCTGAAAGTTACCAGGAGAGTCAGAGGTAAGCAAACTAGATGGTTACACAAGGACCTCCTGTCTGAACTTCATGCGAGGGATAAACTGTGGAAGCGCTTCAAACAAATGGGACAGCTAGTTGATTTTAACTTCTATAGCGCTCATAGAAATCTCTGCAAAAAGAAAATATGTGCTGCCAAAAGTAAGTACTGCAAGAACCTGCTTACTAGCTCTACAGCTGATGCAAGAAAAATCTGGGCTCATATCAAAACCTTCCCAGGGTACTCCCAATCTAACACACCAATGAATATGATCCTAAATGGGATTCACTATAATGACCCAAATACAATTGCCAGTGTCTTTAACCATATATTCCTGGATCTGTCCTAATATACCTTTGCCTTCCCAGCACAGGACACACACATTCAGACCCCAGAGTTTATCAATGCACCATGCTCATCTTCATCCCGAGTGACTACACACATACCACCTTTTTACTTTAAGGCCATAATCACGTAAGTGGTCTTTAAGCTCCTTACATCTATGTCTGACAGTACTAGTGTGGGGTCAGACTACCTGAAAACATGCCTTCTCAAACTTGCAGCCACCTTTATAGCTGCTCCGCTGACAAAAATATATGCATTATCCCTGTCTTATGGCACTGTTCCTGAACTCTGGAAAACAGCTCAGATAATGCCAATCTTCAAAAAAGGGAATAATAAACATATCCATAACTACCGGCCTATAGCTATCCTATCGGTCTTGTCCAAAATACTTGAGAAACTTATTGCCACACAAAAACTGGAATTTGTTATGAAATTTGACATTCTCACTAATGCTCAACATGGATTCAGGAAAAATCATAGCACAAACACCACTCTGTTGCAACTCCCTTCGGATATTCTCCCTAGTATGGACTCTGGCAGGATAACTGGGGCGGTTTTTATTGACCTTACTAAGGCTTTTGACCTTGTGGACTATTGACTACTTCTATCCAGCCTTGGCAGCCTTGGTTTCTCTTCTCCAGTTGTTTGCTGGTTTAACATCTATCTGTCAAACAGACTGCAAGTTGTTAAATTCAGCTCAGCTATATCTGCTGCTGCACCTATAAATGTTGGTGTTCCACAGGGCTCTATAGTGGGGCCACTCCTCTTCTCACTCTTTGTGAATAATGTTCCCAGTGCCCTGCAGAACTGTTCTTCTCTATTATATGCTGATGATCTTGTTATCTATTCCAGTAATAACAAAGTTGAAAACTTAAACTCTTCCCTCACAGCAGAATTCACAAATGTCCAGAAATGGCTCTTTGATCATAAATTGGTTCCAAATGCTAATAAAACTAAGGTCATGTTCTTTGGTTCAGACCCTAAGCATGGAAACTGTCCTTTGTCCCTAGTGGTAAATGACACAGATGGGTCCAAACTTGATACAGTCAAGTCCTTTAATTGTGTCAGGGTTTTGCTTGATCAGTCCCTGGATCTCAACCTTCACATTCAGTCTGCCTGTAAATCAGTCAACTGCAAACAGGGTGCTGCCTACAACACTAGTTACATGCTAACTCCATCTGCCAAACTGGCCATTGCTAGAAGAGTACTGCTCCCCTCCTTAACCTATTGTGCCCCCAATTTTGCTGGAGCTCAGAAAACCACTCTGCATAACTGGGATGTCACTTACAATAACATATGTTGATACACATCCTCCTCCTCCAGGCTAAAACACCGCTGTCAGCTTTATGATGACCTGGGTTGGCTCTTCCCCTCTGCTACCAGGCAATATTATCTTTGCTCCCTTACTGACTCTATTATGAGGCTCAAAACCCCAAGATCTCTAGCCAAGCTGCTAATTCCTTATACCAGTTCTCATGGGGTGTGGTCTGCTGACAAATCTTTTTTAAACATCCCTAGGTGTTATATCACAGAAGGCACTGGTGCAATCAGGCATGCGGCGCCTCAGTTTTGGAATACCTTTCCCCTTGAAATGAGGTTGACTGGATCCCACCAGCATTTCAAGAAGAATCTGCATTGATATTTATTGGGTGCTGGCCTCTTCACTTATTTTGACCCTGCCTGATGGTCTGATGCAATGATTATCCTTACAACATTTACCTCTTGTTATAATTGTTTTATACTGCTACTTTACTGTTGTGTTTCCTGATTCCCTATGCTTTTGCCATTTTCTAATTGTTTCTGATAGGTAATTGTGTTGTCTTGTTCCTATTTCTTTCTACTGATAACTGCATCACTGTACAATGGTGTCTACTATGTAAACCATATGTTCATCTATGTACCTCACTGAAATGTTCCAATACTTATTCATTATGTCATGTACTCTCCCGGGGCCTGCCTGTAAATAGTCATAATGTTTAGCTAGTACACTTACCCGGTAAACAAAGACTAAGTAAAATAAATAAATAAATAAATATGCTATCTCAAACTGCCTTTTTTCATATATATTTGTTACACATTTACAATCTATTTAAAATATTAAGTTTAATAATCATAACTGATAGGAGTTATCACCACACAGAATAGCAGTTCAAAAAAAGAGAGAACAGAGGGGCAGTCTCACTCTATAAGACTGGCAGCGACTAATATAAATGTTCCATGTTAACATATAACATCATTTGGCCAATCATGCATCAGCTTTATCCCACCAAAATAACAAAAATGTTTAATAAACAAAAGGCCAATAACAAACAATTTGATAGACACAACAAGAAATATCAAGTGGACTGGTCATTTGAAGCATCAGGGAACCAATGATATGTGTCCATCTATATGTTGCTACATGAGATAGCAATTTTTTTTCCATGTCACAGTTTCATCCCATGCAAATACTAGTCCTTTCCTTGAGGACTGTTCAGAGAGAGACACATTTTTGAGAATGCTGCCTGTACCAGAATATTGCTTTATATTCAGAATGGCAGAAAGCTCCAGAGTCAGTGTTTGGATTAAGGGGAGTAGTCTGGTCAGAAGGGCAGCTGCATTTAGTAGAACAAGTAATTTTGGTAATAACTTGTAGCTATCAAATTGCAATGTGTTGTGGTTTGGCCAGGGTGAAATGAGATGGGAGCAGTGCGTGTCAACTATGTGCCACCTACTGGAGGCACACCCTGCACCAGATATACTCCTCGTCCACCTCAGAGGTAATGATATGGGCCACAAAAGGGGAGCAGATTTGATTGAGACTGCTCAGTCAGACTTGCAGTCTCTTATTGAGATATTACCTGCTTGGAAGATTCTGTATTCAGATATTATAGAGTGGAGTGGATGATCTGGAGAAGAGATGAATACTGCCCTGGACTCAAAAGATCATGACATAAGGCCAACATCCAAATATCTAGATTCTTTCACATTATGTGAATGCACACTATACGTCACCCCCAAATTATACATTTTAAACATTGGTTATATCTAAAAGATGGTGTCATCTCTCAAATGCTGGCAACACTATTTTCCTTGAGACCTCCAAGATGGCATTCTTGTACTTCTCTGAGAGTGTACCTCTACATCTGTAGTGCCTACTATCAAAGATACCCAAACATCTCTTTTAAAAGCCACACAAATTGTTCAAAAAATAGACAATCTCTACACTCACAACACAAATTTAAAAACATAGCATTTTATGTGATGGAATGGTATGTCTGTTGTTATCATTGTGCTTGCATGTAAAATTGAAATGTGTTTGGGGGCGAGACCAGTGTGACATCAATGTCATGCGATGTCACAGACTTCCATTATATTATATGAGTTCTGCTAGGGAGATTATGGGGGGGGGGGGTAAGTGTAATGTCACCGACATAAAATACCACATAATAGTATTGTGCCTCTTATTGCTGCCAAACCTGTGAAATTACAATAGAAAACTTGTTTCTTGTTCATTTAGTCTCACTCTGGAATAAACAAGTTGATATATGCATGAGGTGACACTGTCACACAATGCATTCATACTAGTTGCAACAGAGAAATACGCTACATAATTCTTGCCAATAATGTTGATTGTACATATAATTCAATCAAGCTGACATTAACTGTTATGTTATTACTTAGTTTATCATAGTACATGTGTGCATGACTGTCTGTGAGTGCAAGGGGGAGGTCTGTGTGTGTGTGTGTGTGTGTGTGGGAGTGGGGGTGTTGAGGGAGTATCGTCTCACGGAATATGAAATATGTGATAAGGGCAAAAGGTGTTGTAGTGGTAGGTGTGGGGGCAGTATTGTGTCATGGTATATGTAATGTCTGCTGAGGGCAAAAGGTGCTGCAGTGGCAGGTTGTGTGCAGGGGTTATAGGAGTTGGAAGATCTGCAAACTTAGAGGATGGTGTGTAGTGCCTGTTCCATAAACTGTCAATGTAATGATCTTCATCAACAATATTATTTGTATCTACAGTACCACTCAATTTGAAAGATGTTACATTGATCATGTCATCTTTCTCTTCATCGATTCCACAGAACACTCAAAAAGAAGTAAAAAAAGGGCCAGAATACCAAAACACTGGAGTGACAGTGATGTGCTAGCCCTCATTCAGGCAGTTGAGAGACACAGCAATCCGGTGATCATGATGAGGGTGACCAACCTCGCCCCGTCACATACTTAGGCAAAGTATAAAAAAAAATGACTATATTATATCTGTAGTAAAAGTTGTAAATACAAACATATACAATGTCTGTAAAAATCCTGGCTTCTGATTAGCTGGCTGGCATGATTTACAATGTATTATTTGCAGTATGGCCCCATGGGAACATGGGCCAGCCTGTCAGTCAGCCTGAAAAAGTATTTGTTCTTTTTTTGCAAACCATGAAAAAACAAGGAAGACATTGTATGACCGCAATATCTCACTTGAGTGTCTGAGTGATACCAGGATTTACCCACTTCTGGTGTGTTTTCTTACTCAGCCTGTGCACTGTGAGAAAACCACACCAGATGGGTAAATCTTGGCATCACCCACACCGTCTCGTGGTATATTGGTTAATGATATTAGTGTTCCTTTGATGCTAGCTAAACATTCAAAGTTCAAACAAACTAAAAGAAATTGTTAACACACTGCCATAGTAGGTTTATGAGTGCAGCTGATTAGAATAGATATGAGAAAAGTTTCTTGCATGCTGTATTGTGGATACATATGTTAATAACAATTGTACTATATAAATCAGACACTGTGTGTGTGTAATGAGTAGCACTTTTCACAGTAATGCTAGTGTAGGAAACATCCATTGTGTCACAACACAATATTCTTAAGTAGATGTCATAATGGCATGTTTATATCCTGGGTAAAAAAAATAAATTGTACAATTGCTTAAATAAATGAGCAGCACTCACCTTTGCAGTGATAGAAAGCCACATTTTCATATGTATGTGTATATACATGTATATATATGTATTGTAAAAAAAGTCTATTCTTTTTCTTTCACAGGTTGGTCATGTCTTGGGGGAGCAAGGCATAGAAAGAACACCTGATGAGTGCCAGAAGAAGTGGAAGCTGACCCAGCAGACCTTTTATAACAGCAAAACTGCCAAGAAGATCCAAAGGAGGAACAGGGACTGGTAAGAGGTGGTGTATATCATGTGGGTCGCAGCAGGGAAGCCTGAGTTTGGTGATCGTCACCACGTATGTATGTATACCTCTTAGTATGATTAATACTACATGACTATAAGTTAATTCAGCGATAAACCACAAGAGGTTGTGGGTTATGGGGAGATTTACCATGGCTGGCACGGTTTGGCCACGAGGTCACAGGTCGAGTCTTCAAATCCTCATCAGCTCCCTGGTAAACCCCATAACTCCATTGCCCTGGAGTGGCTTATTGTGATTATACAATGACCCCTTTTTGATGAGAAAAAAAATAAATAACAATAATTTTTTTTTTTTTGTATTTTAAAGTATCTTTATAGAATACATTGCTCCACCAGAAAAAAAATAGTTCTGTATTGTTAGGGAGATGGAACTGAACTCAGAGGGTGCCAAGCGATGGGGGATATCCTCTGAGTGATTCAGATTTGGCAGGCAGTTTTTTATATTTAAAGTTTAATGAAATGAATACATCAAGCATTTTTTTTCTGTGTTTCTATGGAGATGCAGCAATGAACGGAGTTCAAGGTGGAGATGACCAATGTCGGAATGTGGAAGTTCAGGGTAGGGTGATGTCAGAGTGACTAAGTCTGATTTGGTGGGCATGCTTACCTTTTTTTTTTCCAAACTATCTCCAGTCAGAGTTTTTCCTGTGTTACTTGTTACAGAGACACAATGTGAATACAGCTGAAGGGGGAGACAGCCGACGTCATGGTGCAGCCAACTCAGTTAAGAAAGGGGATAAAACCTTTTATAGGTATATCAGTGAGCGTAGAAAGACAAAGGGAGGGATAGTGAGGCCGAATAGAATAGACAGTGGGTGGGCAGAGAGGAACAGTGAAAAAGCAGGGATACTGAATGAATACTTCTGTTCAGTATTCACAAAAGAAGAGGTGGGGCAGATGCCTAATCCAATTAACAGAAGTACTCTGGATAGGGGGGTCGATCCCAGTCCTTTCACAGAAGAAAGTGTTCTGAAAGAACTCCTAAAACTGAAGGTGGACAAAGCAATGGAGCCAGATGGAATTCACCCAAGAATTCTAAAATAACTAAGCAGAGAACTAGTGACGCCATTGACTACCCTTTTTAACAAATCATGGGAGAATGGTGTGGTACCTGAGGACTGGAGGAAGGCAGATGAGATTCCCCTTCACAAAAGTGGGAGCAAGACAGAGGCAGGAAACTACAGACCTGTCAGTTTGACCTCTGTGGTAGGGAAAGTGATGGAATCTCTTCTGAAGGAAAGAATTGTTGAGTACCTAGAGGTCAGTGGGGCACAGGACCCAAGGCAGCATGGGTTCACAGCTGGAAGGTTATGTCAGATGAATCTAATTGATTTCTTTGACTGGATGACCAAAGTAGTAGACCAGGGAGGGGCTGTGGACATGACCTACCTAGACTTTAGCAAGGCAATTGACACAGTCCCACACAAAAGATTAGTAGTCAAATTAATCAGCCTGGGAGTGGGTCCCAGAGTGGTAGCCTGGGTAAAATATTGGCTGGATAACAGGACACAGAAAGTAATTGTAAATGGAGTCCACTCTGAAGAAAGAGGGGTTACTAGTGGGGTAACGCAGGGTTCAGTACTGGGTCCAGTCCTTTTTAATGTCTTTATAAGTGATATTGCAGAGGAACTAGAAGGAAAAGTATGCCTCTTTGCAGATGACACAAAGATCTGCAACAGGGTTGATACACAAGGAGTCGTGGAAAGGATGAGAAGGGACTTGGCAAGGTTGGAGGAATGGTCAGAAGTATGGCAGCTTGGATTCAATGCAAAGAAGTGCAAAGTAATGCACCTGGGAAACAAAAACCCAGAGGAATATTACACAATGGGGGATGAGGTACTAACAACAACAAAAAGGGAAAGGGACCTGGGGGTAATCATATCAGATGACCTAACATTGGCAAGCAATGTGAGAAGGCGGTAGGGAGGGCTGGGGGGATACTTGGATGTATAGGGAGAGACATCACCAGCAGAAAAAAGGAAGTTGTTGTCCCCCTGTACAGACAGTTGGTGAGATCCCATCTGGAGTACTGCGCCCAGTTCTGGAGAACCCATCTCTGCAAGGACATAGACAGGATGGAGGCAGTTCAGAGGAGGGCAACTAAAATGGTGCAGGGTCTGCAAGAGAGCCATACGAGAAGAGACTAAGGAGCTTATATGAATACCCTTGAGGAAAGGAGGGAGAGGGGAACATGATAGAAATGTTTAGTACCTCAGTGGAATCAACAAAGTCCAAGAGGGTAGCATCTTTCAGAAAAAGAGATGTGCAAGAACAAGGGGACACAATTTGAAGATAGAGGGGGGATTGCTCAGGGGCAATGTGAGGAAGTATTTTTTCACAGAGAGGGTAGTGGATGCATGGAACAGCCTTCCTGAGGAGGTTGTGGGGTCTAAAACTGTGGAAGAATTCAAGAATGCATGGGACAGACATAAGACAATTTTTGTGGGGGGTAGGAAGAAATAGACTGTTGGGTAAATAGGATCTGCAGCTTGTCCTCTAGGTAGGGAAATGGGCAGACTCGGTGGGCCAAGCGGTCCTTATCTGCTGTCAAAGTCTATGTTTCTATGTTTCTAGTTCTGTGTGTGGTTCCGGAGTCAGGGTGGCTTTCCATTCGAGGGAAGCAGTGGTGCAAGTTCCTTTTTTTTTTTGTTTTTGTTTTTTTGTCTCTGGGTTCATGAAATCCCCATAAGGACTGTAGAAGGTGCAGCTTAGCATCAGCTGAGTGGCAATTTATGTGAATGGTCATCTGAAGTATGGGTGGGTGTTTGTTAAGGTCGCACAGGAGGGGGATTAGCAGTCAGTAAAGGACATACAGATTTGTCAGGCGTGGCGTAGGTGCATGAGAAGGTATAGCATGAGGTGGTATTGTAGAAAGGGCTGGGATGTGTAACAAGTGTGGACCATGAGGTATTTTAAACAAAAAATGTTATTTTTCAGGTTGGTTGTATTGAGGGAGTGATTTCCCCTTCTCTTCTTTGGAAACTCCCATTTTACTGGCACGCTTGGTGGGGAGACAATATGGCATTTGTATGAGTTTTTTTGGGGGTTGGATGAGTTTGAAAATGGGGAATTCTAGATGAGGCTGACTGGCATCTTTTCTGTGGATATATTGTAGGATTTAGGAGAAACGTGCCAGCCAGCCAAACACAGCTCAGGATTTTACATTAATTTTTATGTCCATGTAATAATTGATATAACACAACCATGCATATTTAACAACAAAATTTACCAGCATCTGGTATGAGTTCCTCACAGAGTACAGTCAAGTGACTAAGCCACGCCAGAAGTGTGTAAATCTTGCCATCACCTATGTCTGGTTGTAGGGTATTTAAGCAGTATATCACAATCGAGTGTGATTGCTGACAGGATCAACCCACACCAAATGTGCTTTGCTCACAATGGATATCTAAGTGAACAAACCACACAAGAAGTGGGTAAGTCCTGCCATAAACCACAACCAGTTGTGGGATATTTAACTCATTTGCTCCAGGTGGCCATTTTGGGCCAGTTCTAACAATGGATGGTTCTGACGTCATATGGCGTATATGGGAACAAAATTAAGCAATAAGGAACAATATTGATATCTACAGATATTCCACCATGTAAGTCTGTACAGTCAATTGAACATTGAGGCATGGATATTGCTTAAATTGACAGTCTATCAGTAACACCCTGAAAATAGGAAGGTGAGGAGGAGAGGGGGTGTGTGTGGCTGGGGGAGGGGCGTACACTGGCATAGCTTGTAGTAAAGTAGCACATAGTCACAGGGTGCAATTAACTTACTGATAATGTGTCCTGTTAGTCCCTTACTGCTATTTGATTTCAAATGTATTCAAAGTATACAGTGTAAAGAATTTTGAAACCAATTCAAGTTGAAGCATTCTATTTGACCAACAGTGTTAGATTATACAATTTTTAAAATAATAATGATGTGTAATGATTAGAATACTGCTTCAGACACTTTAATAATTATCCATTCAAGGTAGATAGAAGTATCTACTAACACATGCAGCATTAGTGACTTTGATTATTAAATAACAGTAAATGTTTTTATCCACGTCACAGCATATTTTTTGTTTTGTGCAAATTTTCTTTTTTCACAAACAGAACAACAAAGCTTCCCTGGTGCTGCAGAACAGAGAGTTCACCTCGTGCCAGTCCCAGAGGGTCAGGAGCAGGAAGTTTCTGCAGTCGGCCAACTCCTAGTGGTTGACTCTGCTGGTGAGTAAAGGTCACAGCACATCCCACACACAGAGCTGTACATATAAGGGTAGATATTCAGACTTGTACCCTGCTAGGGTACAAGTGCTTTCTCCATGCTACTCAGTGAAACACAGTTTTATCCATCCCTGGTAGTCTAGTGGATGCCCCTTCCCCACTTGATACACCATAAAACATCATTTTATCTATCTTGTGGTACTATAATGGATCCCCCTTCCCTGTCCAATACCCTGATTGGGCACAAATAAGTCATGTACCTGTCTCTAGTAGTCTAGTGGCACCCCCACCCACACATGACAGCCAGCTCACAATGCTCCACCCCACCAACCCCAGGCATTGAAGGACAGTGAACCCACCACTGCACACTTCATGGCTATCCACTGAATGAACCTTACAGTATATGCTGTAAGGGCATTAGTCCACACTGGGGATCAATGGGCATGCAGTGTATACTGTAATAGCCATTCACAACTTTATTAAAAAATGACTTCATTCAGAAAGTTGAGAATGACTATCACAGTATGTACCACAAGTGTATTAGTCCACAGTGTGGACTAATACACTTGCAGCAGATACTGTAAGCTTCCATTCAGTGGGCAACCATGAAGGTGTGCAGGTGGGTTCGCTGCCCACCGGTCACTGTGGTATAGGCTGTGTGTCCAATGTGTTGGGGGGAAGGGGTGCCCGTAGACTACCAGAGATGAGTATATCACTTATTTGACCATGATCAGGGGTATTGAGCAGGGAAGGAGAATCCACTAGACTACCAGAGATGGATAAAACTCTTTTTTACGGGGCTTAGGGTACTGGGCTGAATAAAATGGGCACTAGACAACAGGGCACATAGCACTTGCTTGTGCACAGTGTTCAAGTGGGGGGTGCTTGCCACCCACAGCTAGCAGCTACTGTGTAGCACCATACAATACAGCAGACCACCTGTGTGCAGTCTCCATTTACACCTGTTTTGCAGAGGCATTACTTTGTGACCATGTATGTGGCACATCTCTGAGATGAGCCACCAGATGTGCTGCACATCTTGGCTGCATATCTGGATGTTTCGCATAAGCATGGATAAATCCTCTGGGAATGCACTGCATACATTATCTTTGCACCACAGTGCAGCTGAAATTGGGCACCACATTTCCACCATATAAATATCACCCCAGGGCACATTTCTGTGGTTATACTAGTGCAACTCAGTTAAAAACGCACACATTTCTTTGAATATCTAGCTCACAATGTTAAAACCTGAAATATTTATTGTATCTCCATGTGTGGTAATTAAGCAATAAAACATGGCTGGGTGTGGCTGCCAACAGAATTTACACATGTCTCTTGTGCTTTGCTCACAATGTACAGCCAGTTCAGAAAAACACACCACAAGTTGGTCAATCTTGTCATTGCCCACACCCAGTCATGAAATATTGCTATAGAAAAATAGAGAATAATGGATAGGTAAGTGTGTGATATGGATATTTTTCACACACCAGAGCTGTATGATGACCCATACACCTCGAGAACAGAGCTCCAGAGCTTTATGTGGTCATCACACAAACTGAAGGTGTGTGATAAAAAAAACATAACATCTTCCATCGTGTATGTCAGTATGTTAAATGAGAACACTCAGTGTATCTTATTCATAGAAAATGAATTGTGTAGTTTACAGACCTTCAGCAATGATGTCCCACAACAAAATTGCATCTAGGTAAGGAGCTACGTGGAAGCATTCCAACTTGCTCTGTTGCAGTTGTGATATCATTGCTACAACAGAACAATATAATGATGTCACTATTTCACCAAAACAACCATATTCCAGATGCTGCATTCCATACATAACAGTATTTTCACAGCACACTATTAATTGGAGAGTGGCTATGCAACTATGCATAAATAGTGTGTTGTGCCACTGACGTGTACTGATTAAATGTCACCTCGACAACGAATCTCAATAGGTCTGTGGAAATAACATCCCTGTGGTGGCAGAACACGCTGCTTGTGCATTAAGTTGCCCAGGCACAATCCTACACAGTGTAAGGGCATCCATGCCCATGTATGACAATGTATTTTGTTTCTGTTAACTGCCAGTTGGGGGGGTGGAGAGTTGGTGGTAGTCTGAAATTACTGTCACAGTGAACTACACATGTTTTTATGAGATCAAGTAAGAAAAAGAAAAAAGAACCTTCACATTAATTGGAGATGAGCAATCAAGTATGTAGAAGCATTTCAAGTTGTCCTGCTGCAGTAGAGACATCACCACTGCAACAGAACAACATAATACTGACAGCACTGCAGCAGAAGAAGCATATTCCAGCTATGTAATTTCATACATAACAGCATTCCACCATACACTATATAGTGCAAGTATTTTTCTTCACATTGTGATAGCTAGAATGTGTACACCATACAGGTAAAGGAGAGTACACAGAAAACTCACATCCCCACACACACATAGTTGCACACTCCACATATCCCTCTGTATATGAGGTGTTAATGGAATATGGCTGGAGGGGGGGGCAATATATACTATGCCTGACTTGCACTTCGTATAGCAAGGCCACCACTCATGCATTTAACCCCCCCACCCCATAGTAAGACACACACAGGAGGCATGTAGCCTATAACGTGGCTAAACACTCTAGATACACATGCATGCTCACCCTAGTCCAGTGCTGCACAAGAGTCCGTATTCTGTTCTTACCTGTTTGATTAGCTCACTGCTGTACTATACAAATGGCCAAACCTCACCAGACAGGGTAACATTCTGCCGTCACCCATAAACTGTTGGACAACATTGCAATAAAACAATGTAGCACAAACAAATGTGATTGATTTTTATGGTTTTTCTTTTCTTTTTTTTTTTTTGTTTGTTTCCTTCTCTTTTTCTTTCTTTATAATTTCCCAAGCATTCTAGTACTGTCAGAAAACAACATGGTGCCCACAATCTTTTAAGCCCAGTACATAATTCTGTACCCTTTTGAAGATGAGGTGATGGCAGAATTTGTACACGGTCAATCACATCATCCACTTATTCACAGCCCACTATTTCTCAGACCATTGTAGCATTAAGTTGTTTAATAACTGGAAGCAGTGCTTTCCTTATTCTACTCTCATTTCCATAGAGGGTGTGTAAAAAATGTCAATATTTAACTGTAAAATTAGTGCCTTGCTACCAGTTCTTACAACAAACAGCAATCTCATTGCGGTTTATAAAATTTTGGGGGGCTGAGAAAAATATTGCACCTTAAATGAGCCAGAAGCACCTCTACAATGTTATGTTTTAAACAACAACAAAAATGTTACAGATTATGCAGTTCTCAAAAGAAATATCAGTACTATTTTTCAGAGGCGGAAGATCAGCTGGAGGGTGCTTTTGGGAGGTGAGCAACAGGGCACAGAGGGTAATCTAGAAGTGGTCATGGTGGTTGAACCCTCTGTGGCCCAACCATCTGCCCAAACAGTGGCTGAGGGCCAAACAGAGACACCAGAAGTGCCCCACCCGGGCCCTTCCAAAGATGCTGCAGATCCTGCTAGGCCTCCAATTGAGCAACCTAAGTACCATTATATCAAACCGCACATTATTCTCTTAGAATAGTCTCTACTTTCTCTGTAAGATTTGTTTTTCTACAAATAGTGTTTGTAATATAATGTCCTAATCAAACTACAATGTAACACATTTTTCACAGTTCCTGTCTGATTATTGGGAAAAATATTATCAAACTTAAAAACCTCTTTCTTTTCCCCTATCAACATACTCAGCAATACCTGCACATATACAGATTGCATATACACTGAATTGGTATATTGTATATGTCATAACATGCCCAGGACACACTCTGTCCCCCAAATCCCCCCCATAACACATTATTGTCCAAACATACCAAGAGTACAATCTGACCCACCAAAAACCCACCCCGCACATGTATCCAATCAATCACTCATTCACACAACTCAACACATAGCTCATAAGTTAACAGTTTTGCAAAAGAGTCAAAGGGGAGGAGGGAGTGAAAAGCACTCTATGACATGTAAGAATGTACAGTATTAACTGCTAAAAAGAACACTACATACAACAACCCCATGCTATAGTACACTCAGTACACACAACAGCACCCCCCCATGCTACAGTAAGCAGTCACAGTAAGAACAATGGACATGCACAGAACATTGTTAGACACTTCAATAAAGTAAGAGCTCACCTTTAAGTAGTGAAAGAGAGGTTGCAAGAACCAAATGCTTCTTACGTGATTCTGTTACCACACTTCACTCACACCACCTGCAAACATGAAGCACCCTCCTCAGAAATAACAGATAGCAGTTACCCAGGCAGAATATCCCCACTGAGCACACACACAACAAAAGTCCTTCTCCATAGACACAGATTTAAGCATATCACAGTTAGAAAAAACAGTACACGTTTCTCAGATAAACGGATAAAGTCAGAAGGTGAATTTTTCATTGTTAACAAACAACTATGATGTAAATTTTAAAGAAAGCATAATATTTCTAATTTGTTCTATGTGTGTGACTACTACATGATGAACAGGTTAACAACAACAAATGAATTGCCTCTCTTGTTTCTATATACTGTAGTATTTGTTTGTTTTTTCACTACCCAGTTGAAGTTTTAAATACATTGTAAATGGGACACTCATATTTGTGATAGTAAAAGAATAATGGTAGCAGGGGTACAGCCTGAAGATATTTCTGGTTGTAGGAAGACTATTTTGATCATTACATAATGTGGTTCAGCACCAGCATAACCATGTCTTATGCTTGAATATTCCACAGTCATATAGAAGGTACTGTATGATCATTCATACACAGCAGGAATATTTTCCACTCAAGAGGTTTCCATGTTAACCAGACACCTCAAAAGTGCAACTCAACAGGTCTTATTATGATAGAAACTTCAAGAGTTTGAAAATAGGCCTGGCATATATCAGTAATCATACACTATGTATTATAGTGTATGTTAAGTTCTTATGGAGAAGTATGTTTTTTGTTGTCAAATTTTGTTTTGCCAAGGCTTGCCTCCCGAATCATGTCTCAGTATCATGACCATTCCCCCAAGAATCAGAGGGCTCTAGATCATGTTCAGAGTTGTTATACTGCACCAACTACAGTACATACTACTGTACAATGGCAAACTTGGACCCATAGCTAGTGCAGCATAACAAGATTTTAAAAGGGATATATTTCCATCCCTAACAATGCTGAACCATATACTATATGACTATTTCTAACCATTTTCAGTTTGCATTTTGTAGAGCTACTTTATAAATGCACAAGACAAACTACTAAGATACCATGATATATTAGGAAAACATTGTTGTATTAAAAATCAATATTACTTTATTCATTGTAAGAGAATGTCAAATTTCATCAGAGATTTGTTCTGCCTACATCAACTGATACACAAGTACTAAACATCAATATACAAAGATGTCAAGGTAAGACTTGATACTAAAACATGATAAGGATACTACCAAAACATAGCATATATTCTCAAATACATATAACAGTATCATCAACTACACTATTGTATAACAAGAGTGTAAGTTGATGGTGGCTGGGGTTGTCCATGTAGGACAGGGGGGGAAGGGGGCACAGCTAATGCTACAGTATAAAGAATGCATAAAAAGCACAGAGGGTTTCAAAAGCAGAGGTTGCAATATGGAGAAGAGGGGGGGCTATATCATGTTTATTATTTTTGCAAATAATAAGCAGTAAGATTGCATGGCAGAGCAAATCTGTTTCCCAAAAGCTACAACATAATGTATTTTGCAAAGTGGTACATTAACCCTGTATCTTTTATTCCAACAGACCACTGCATTGTGTGTCCAAAAACCTTGATTGTTCTAGAAGGTAAGAAATATATAGTCAAATTATTCTGTGTTGTTAAATTAAGCCATAATACCATCTAGGATGCACAATATTGGGCTATGCTTTGTCATGCAGTAGTGCAATAATAGCCATCAGAACAGACACATGGCGTCATACCTCCTGGAAGGTCCTGCATAGTCAATAGTGCCAACCCTTTGACTGTATTATTGCATTCACATGATAAGTTTAGCACACTTAAATGAAATATTTTAGACTCTGTATAGTAAAAAGGCTGTTCACACAACTCATGCTGTAGATACAGACCTTTAAATGGTAAGTAGGAGAAGTGCACAGTAACAAGACTCCAAGAGGGTGATGTGACAAAGGAACAGTTAAACTCCTTTAAAGTATACACCATCCTTTCAAGGGCTACAATGTATTATTTTGCCACAGTAAGCAAGTGTACAGACTCCAAAGATACTGGCTGTACTACAAGGATATAAATACATTGTACAGGTGATGGGCAGTGTCACACAGTGTGAACAAAAATGTACAGATGAGGGACAGAACCCAGAGGGTGGTTGTGGGGGGTAGAGTTATCTGGCACCAGAGCGGTAACCAGTGGAGTCCTGCAAGGGTTGGTGCTGTGGCCAGTGTAGTTCAATGTATTCATCAATGACATTAGGGATGGCATTAAGGGCCAAATGTGCCATTTATGGATGACAGAAAGCTCAGCAGAAGAATGGACACTGCTGAAGGGATACAGGACGTATAGGAATATCTGGAAAAGCTGTGGAAGTGGTCCAAAATCTGGTAGCTTGGCTTTAATGCCAAGAAATGAAAAGTTATGCATATTGGAGCCAAGAATCCCAGGAAAGGGTACTACCTGGGTGGAGTGCGACTATCTGCATCAGAGAAGGAGAAGAACCTGGGAGTAATAATCACTAGTGACCTGAAGCACTCCATGCAGTGCAAGAAAGCAGCAGCAAAGGCAAACAAGATGCTGGAATGCTTATCTAGGGGGTCAATAGTAGGACAGAGGAGGTTATACTGCTCTTGTCAGGTCACTGATAAGGCCGCATCTAAAGTATGGAGTTCAGTAATGGTGCACACACCTCAAAAAGGACATTAATCTGCTGGAGAAGGTCAATAGGAGGGCTACAAAGATGACAGTGGGTCAGCAGGGTACGGCATACAAGGAGAGGTAGATGGCATGGAACATGTACTCCCTGGAAGACAGGACAGAGAGAGGGGACATGATTGGGACTTTCAAGTACTTGAAGGGATAAATAAGGTTGATAAGGAGAATCTCTTTAAACTGAGTGGCAACCATAACACAAGGGGGCACAGTCTTAAGCTGGAGGGTGGGAGGTTTAGGAGGGAGGTCAAGAAGCACTTTTTTACAGAGATGGTGGTGGACACTTGGAATGCACTACCAGAAGAGGTCATCTCATTAAAGATAGTGGGCAGCCTTAAGAGAGGCTGGGATAGGCATGGGGGAAGGTAAGGATTATGGGTGGGGAGGATGGGAGGAGTTGGAAGGGAGGACAGGGACATTAGCTCAAGTTGTGGGCCCTGAAATATGAGCAGACTTGATACACCAAATGGCCTTCTTCTGCTGACTTCTTCATATGTTTGTATGTTTGTATGAGAATACCAGGTGAAACTGTAATCATGCAAGATCAGTCATTGATCATACAATATTTCTATATCTGTTTAACTGTTATAAACATAGTAGCCACATATAAGATATTAACATTGTGAATGTTTGCATATGACTGGGTATGTGTCTGGAAAGGGGGCAGGAGTGGTGGAACTTTCAATGATATATTTATGTTACTGTACAAAGTCTTGTACAACATGTCAAACAACCCAATAAATTAAATATGATAAACAAATAAAACATTTTAGATTAAAAAAAAACAACTGAGCTAATAGTTTAAGCAACAAGGCATGACAGGGGTCATCTCTCATAGAGGGCTGACGGACTACATCAGGTGCCTTGAAGCACAAGATGTAGCCAAGTGCTTCCACTATCTGGGAAGGCCCATTAACCCATAATATCACAACCCATCACGCCTTATTGCGATTATCAAATGGCTGATTTTTAGTATTACTTATGTATTTTTTAAGCATATTACTTTCAGCTGGACCATCATGATAGGATCAGGGTCCAGCAGAACACCACTGTTGTCCAATCAGCAGGCAACTTCCTTTCTGCCCATTTTCATAAATATCTATATAATTTAGAAATAGCAAAGTCTGTTTATTGTGCCTTGAAAAATTTTATTTTTTTTGTTTAATTTCATGTTTTTCAAACTTAACTATGTAACAATTTTAGGTGACAATGAGACATGTATAGATGTTATTACTGCTTAGAAACCATAACACAAAAGAGGTTGAAGGTAGTCTACCTGTGTTCTATTACTAAATTGTACATGGGAATATATTGGAATATCAGTACGAGCAACAATGTCCATATGTTATGTTGTGATAACACTGTTCTATAAAATATTGTCATTAGCCAACTAATGAAACAGTAGTATTTGGCAGCTCCTTATTCTATATACAGTAGTAGTATGACAGTCTGCACTGTAAAGCATATTAGTGCAATAACATAACCATTTTTTTCTTTTTTCTTTCAATAATGCCACACACGGTCAAGAAAAAAAAAAGTAAGCAATATGTGACTCATACTATGAAAAGGGTGCATTAGTGTGCTGTAGCACTTTTCAATACTTTATAGTGGGCTAAACAGTAGAAATTCATGATTGCATGCATAGCTGTTTTCATACGTTATGCTCTATTCTCTTTTCCAATCTATGCCCCAGCATCATCACACGAGCAATATAGCTTGCATGTGAAGATACGCACATATATATGCTCAGGCTTACTGCCAACCACCCAAATGTACACCCTGAGCTATATGCTTCTGCATATCACTTGCAAACAGTAGTTAGTGAGGTAAACACCAAGACAGAGCAGTCGGTAAGGAGAAGGGCAGGGGTAAATGGAGAAAAAGACAAAGGCAGTAAGGACAGGAATGGAGCAAAAAGGGATATGGTCATCATAAAATGGAGGGTAATGACTTCCAATGTCCATAGTCAAGGTAACAAGCTCCCTGAACTGGTGGCCTTGATGGAAGAGGGATGCCTGGATATTGTGGCAGTCACAGGAACATGGTACAGAGAACAATGACTGGGATGTCAACATACCAAGGTACACTATCCCCAGGAGGGACAGGGAGGGTAGAAGAGGAGGAGGAGTAGCTCTCTATGTAAGGGAAGGGATCAAAGAAGCAGAACTAAACAGTAAAAAGGAGGAGAGGAGGCACTGTGGGTCACCCTGGAGACTGGAAATGGCACCACAATCCATGCAGAAGTTATATACAGAACCCTGTCTCGGGGGAGGAAATGACAAGGAAATGATAGAAGGCATCCTTAGGATGGCAGAGAAAGGGGAGATATTGCTGATGGAGGACCTGAATATGCCAGATGTTAACTGGAGTACCTTTGATGCAGCCACATCCAAAGCCATGGCCATTCTTTATGCCCTACAGGGGCATGCCTCAGACAGCTAGTGTTGGAACCCACTCAAGAGGGAGCAGTCTTAGATCTGGTACTCTCAAATAGGGACTGAGAGAGGATCTCAGATCTAGAAGTGGGTAGCCATCTGGGAACAAGTGACCACCAAACAGGTGGTTCATGATAAACTTAGCTGTAGAGTCAAGTCATACAAAAGTAAAGGTACTGGACTTCAGGAGGGCTGATTTTGTCAAAATGGGAGCGTGCCTAAGAAAAGCACTAGCAAACAGAAAAGAAGATGGGGTGGAGCAACAATGGGGAAACATGAAAACTGACATCACAGAAGCAACAAGCCTTTGTGTGAAGCAAATAAACAAATCAAAATGAAAGAAAAAAAATGCTATGGTTCTCAAAAGAAGTGGCAGGGAAGTTTGGGCAGAAAAAGACAGCATTCAGAAAGTATAAGAAAAAACAGAAGGAGCAGGACAGAGAATTGTACTAGTTAAAGCAGAAGGAAGCAGGGAAGGCAGTCAGAAGTGCAAAGGCCCAAACTGAGGAAAAGATGGCCAACTCGGTTAAGAAGGGGGATAAAACCTTTTATAGGTACATTAGGGAGCGAAGAAAGACTAAAGCAGGGATACTGAGGCTGAATAAAGAATGGGGTGGTTGAGCAGAGAGGTACAGTGAAAAAGCAGGGATACTGAACGAGTACTTCTGCTCAGTATTCACAAAGGAAGAGGGGGAGGCAAGTAATCCAATCAATAGAAGCACTCTGAATATGGGGGTTGATATCAGTCCTTTCACAGAAGTAAGAGTTCTAAAAGAACTATGAAAACAGAAAGTGGATAAAGCAATGGGGCCTGCTGGGATTCACCTCAGAATTCAAAAGGAACTAAGGGAAGGACTAGTAACACCAGTGACTACCCTTTTTAACAAATCATGGGGGGATGGTGTTGTACCTGAGGACTGAAGGAGGCCAGATGTGATTCCCCTTCACAAAAGTGGGAGCAAGACAGAGGCAGGAAACTACAGACCTATCATTTTTTTAACTCAGTGTTAGGGAACATGATGGAATCATTTCTGAAGGAAAGAATTGTTGACTACCTAGAGGCCAGTGGGTCACAGGACCCAAGGCAGCATGGATTCACAGCAGGAAGGTCATGTCAGATGACTCTAATAGATTTCTTTGATTGGGTGACCAAAGTTATAGACCAGGGAAGGGCTGTGGACATGGCCTACTTAGACTTTAGCAAGGCATTTGACACATTCCTGCACATGACATTAATAAACAAATTAGACAGCCTGGAAGTGGGTCCCAGGGTTGTAGATTGAGTAAAACATTGTCTGGACAACAGGTCACAGAGGATAGTAGTAAACAGAGTCCACAGTGAAGAAAGATGGATTACTAGTGGGGTACTGTAGGGTTCACTACTGGGTCCGGTCCTTTATAATGTCTTTATAAGTGACACTGCAGAGGAACTGGAAGGAAAAGTATGTCTCTCTGCAGATGACACTAAGATCTGCAATAGGGTTGATACACAAGGTGGGGTGGAAAGGATAAGAAGGGACTTGGCAAGGTTGGAGGAATGGTCAAATGTATGGCAGCTTAGATTCAACGCAAAGATGTGCAAAGTAGTACACCTTGGAAACAAAAACCCGGGGGAAGAGTACACAATGGGGTGTGAGATACTGACAACAACAAAAATGGAAAGGGACCTGGAGGTAGTTATATCAGATGACAGATGACTTAAAGGTGGGCAAGCAATGTGAGAAGGCAGTAAGGAGGGCTGGGGGGATACTGGGATGCATATGGAGAGGCATCACCAGTAGAAAACAGGTAATTGTTATCCCTCTGTACAGACAGTTGGTGATACCACATCTGGAGTACTGCATGCAGTGCTGGAGACCGCATCTCCACAAAGACATAGACAGGGTGGAGGCTGTCCAGAGGAGGGCAACCAAAATGGTGCAAGGTCTGCACCAGAAGACATGTGAAGAAAGACTAAAGGAGCTTAATATGTATTGCCTTGAGGAAAGGAGGGAGATGGTGGACATGATAGAAACTTCCAAGTACCTCAAGGGAATCAACAAAGTCCAAGAAGGTAGCATCTTTCAGAAAAAGAGATGTACAAGTACAAGGGGGCACAATTTGAAGATAGAGGGGTGACAGCTCAGAGGTAATGTGAGGAAGTATTTGTTCACAGAGAGGGGTGTAGATGCATGGAATAGTCTTCCTGAGGAGGTCTTGGAGTCAAAAACAGTGGGGGAATTCAAGAATATATGGGACGGTTATAAGGCAATTCTAATAGGGGTAGGAGGAAGTAGGCTTTTGGTTAACTAGGATCTGCAGCTTATCCATTAGGTATGGAAATGGGCAGACTAGGTGGGCCAAGCTGTCCTTATCTGCCATTAAATTCTATATTTCCATGTTTCAATTCAAAACAACATAAAATATGATGCATGGACTTTGGCCAGCAACAACACTGTAAACACTTAAAGAGACAAGCAAAAATGTAATTCTAAATCTCAACAAGTCAGCTAAAAATTGTTACACATTACAAGAAATACTCTAGAAGCATTTATCTATGTATCCATGTAACCAATTCCTATACATAATATTTAATACTTTATGGCAACAAACATTGTTTTATGCCAAATTGAGCAACCTTATGTCTTCAATTTCCTTAACAAAACAACAATTATTCTCATTATCCCATTTTCATAATATCATTGCTGTGGTATAGTCAGCAACAATTTTACTGTTGTTAGACTGTCAAACACAGCCACCAATAAAAGCTGTATCATACAACAGAAAGAAAATACAGTCTGCGTCCACATATATCAAAGTCACAGATCTTTTGTTTAATCTTTGTATCCATGCATTGTATTTCAGCTTATTCTTAACATACCAGCATCACTACCACAGCCTTCATAAACCGCATAGCTTGTCGCTGCTCAACAGTAGAAGTAGTAAATAGCAAAGAAATGTACTAATTTAAAACCCAAAATCAGTAAAAGTAAACAGCATCACTATTTTACATTTACTTACATAATCTTTTTTTGTCTTACAGAATCTCTAGAACAGCTCAAGAGCACACAGCGCAGCCTCAGCTGGCTGCTCAAGGCCATTGAGGATGGCAATCATGCTGTGGCCCAACACGGTCAGGTCATGATAGCAAATCAAGAAAAGATGTTGAAAAAAAACAGATTAAATAATATTTGATTTGCTGTAATACTAGGGCCGCATTGTGCACGTGGCGATGGTTGCTGTCTGAGGTCACGAGGACAGCAACAGAGGCCTCTTTGATGCAATAAATCAATTGCATGAGCAAAAAGAGGTCAATGTTGCTGCCCAAGAGACCACATGGCATCATGTTGTGGCTGGCCGATTGGAGGCCACCAAAGGAATTCGCCATCTAATCCACCAAGACCTGCAGCATTCTCAAGAGATGGACCCAGCCCTCCAGCTACCTCGGCAGCAGGAACCTCCACCAAGTGCCCTTCCCACTGAAACACCACAAGTGGAGGGGCACCAACTCCCGACCTGTAAAGATCCCCGCTGTGGACCCTTCCACTTCCTCCAGCTCATCCAAGGTACCCACATCACAGAACAAATGCTATCAAATCACTGTCACAGACAGTGCCCTTAATTTGTCTATTTAGTTTTTATGTAAGCCATTCCCATTTTTTTCTCTATTTATTGCTTGTTTTTTGTTTTGTCCCCCATGTGAAGCAAACACATATTTAACTGTTGTGGGTTTTTTGCTTTTTCTATAGTAATATTCTATTTTATCAGTAATATAGTATAAAAAAGAAAAGTTTAATTTTATGTAAAATCTCAGAAAATATCTCTTTTTTTTACTAAAAATAAGAATAATTTTTCTGAGCATAAAAAATGTCTCTATTTCTTCTTTCTAAATCTTAACAAAGTATTCAAACCAGATACAATCAAAGGGGGGAAGTGGCAGGAGTGTGTGGGGGGAAAGGGGAATGAGGAGGTAGGGGGTCACAGTTGTTGTCTGTGGTAGAAGAACAGGGGCTGTGTGAATAAACTGTTAGGAGGTTTCTCTGGGGGTTGGTAGGAGGTGTCAGGAGACTGTGTGTGGGGGTGGAAGGTGTGAAGATTAGGATGGAGAGTGGAAGGGGGGACTGAAGCAGGGCAACAATATAACCTATCACTAGTATAAGCATGTTATCCCATTTCCATACTTCTGGCCCCACAGTCAAACTTATGCACCCTATCGGGTGAACTAGTACTAGTTGGTGGGAGCTCGAGCCCACCAGGCCCTGCTCTCCTACTAATCTGTCCATTTCCACATAACAGTATACATGTGTGACAGTGCGGGCCCTCTGGGTCCTGCTCTCACACATACACATAACACAGAAAAACAATACCTTATAGAGATAACTAGTACATTCTGGTGTTAGTGCAGGCCATCTGTGCTCCTCACTCCCACCAATCTACCCATTTCTGCATAACAGTATATGTCTGTGGGAGCACAGGCCTTCTGGGCCCTGCTCTCCCACTAACACATAAGCCATACACACAATATCCTCTAGAGCTAACTGGTTCATGTTGGTGGGAGTGCAGGCCCTCTGGGCCCAATGCTCCCACCAACTATCCATTTCTGCATAACAGTATATATGTGTGTGTGGGAGCACAGGACCTCTGGCCCTGTGCTCCCACTTACACACAACACAGACACACAATGCCCTCTAGGGATAACTAGTACATATTGGTGGGAGTGCAGGCACTCTGGTCCCTTGCTCCCACCAACCTATCCATTTCTGCATAACAGTATATATGTGTGGGACTGTGGTCCCTCTGGGCCCTACATTCCCACTTACACATAACACAGACACACAACACCCTCTAAGGCTAACTAGCACATGTTGGTGGGAGCATGGACCCTTAGGGCCCCATGCTCCCACCATCCTATCCATTTCTGCATAACACTATATGTGTGTGGGAGCATGGGCCCCTATGGGCCTTGAGCTCTCATTAACAAATAAGGCAGACACACAATAACCTTTATGGCTAACTAGTACATGTTGGTGGAAGTGCAGGCCCTCCATGCCCTGTGTATCTGCTAACCTATCCATTTTTGTATAATAACATTTATGTGTGGGTGTGCAGACCCTCTGGCCCTGCACTCCCACTTACACATAACAAGAGAGCCATACAGTCAACCTATATGCCTGAAAAGGAACACTTGTAACACAAATATGCCAATATCTCAGTAATCATAAAACCTATGGAAATAAATTTCACTGCATGTACAATGTATGACTTCAAACCTTCCTCACCTAAAGGTGTTCTAAGCTGTGGGTAGCGAATAATCTGTATCTTGCTTTGTTTTCGAGATACTGGCACTGAAAGTCACTATGGGTGCCACAATGTTATCCAATGAGAAAAATCTCAACTTTGTATGACATAGCTATGCAACTGATAAATTGTTCTACACCAGAACATCATAAGTCACATCTCTGGGATGCCCTCTTTATACCCAACAAAGTTCAAGTCAAAAGACCAAGCCGTTTATTTACAATGCACTAGCAAAGTTTTCAAAAGTGTTAGAATTGCTACAGTAGTTCGTGAGGTAGCAAAATTACCTTTCACAAGGTCAATCCCTGTTAGTGAACTGTCAAAATCGAAATTCATGAATAATCCTTGACCGTCAGATTTTAGCCATCTTGTCCTGAAATGATGATCAATGATTTTTCCAGCTCATGAAAGGGGATTGACTCAAGAACGGGGATTCTAACAGTTCGCAAAAAGGGATTTTGACATGTTTGTGAGCAGATCCCCTTTTGTGAGCTGTCAAAATGCCTGTCAGCAAGCCAATCCTCATTTGCAAGAATGGCCATCTGGTCGGGAAATGACAGTCAAGGATTTTGTCAGCTCACGAAAGGGGATCTTTTCAGCTTGTGAAAGGGGATTCAAAAACCAAATCTCCTTTCTCAGGGTGACAAACTCCTCGTTTAAGAGCTGATCCCATTTCACGAGCTGACAAAATCCCCGTTCATTAGCCAATCCCCATTCACGAGAATAGCCATCTTGTCACTAAGTCACAATCAAGGATTTTGCTACCTTGCGAAAGGGGATCCCCTCTCAAAGAGGGATTTTGTTACCTCACTAATGAGGATCGGATGCGAGTCATGAACAAAGAATTTCAAAATTTAAAACTACGATTTTTGGGCCAAAATGAAGCAAACCAAGCTTATAGGTTTCTAGAGGGCTTCACCCTGAACAAAACCAATGCCTTATTGCAACATAAAGTCACCTGTGGATGGTGGCTTGCGAATAAGGAATTTGTTCTCACATACAGGGATTTTTTTAAATCCCCATTCGTGAGGTAACAACATCCTTGACCGTGAGTCCAATCCCCTTTCACAAAACATACATATAAATCTTGGAGTGAACAGAGCATGCTCAGAACCCAATAAAAATTCAATAATTTTTGGAATAGATTAATATTTTTTCACCAAATTAGTGCTGCATTGTTCTTTGACAAAAACTCTTCCTACCCTGAAACTTTCATTCCAAAATACCATATGGTGTGGCCGCAGTACAATGGGCAAAAATCAGCCAAAAAATGTCAATAAAAAGGTGAAAAATTCATTTTTCAGCGCTCTGCTGCACATAAACTGCAAGTCCAACCAAAACACAACTTGGAAGTCAAGAGGCCTACCATACAAGACTGCGCATTCCAAATTTTGTGCATATCCATTGAAAAATTGCAAAGTAATTAAGGAGCAAAATTTGGGGGTTGACATTAAACTGCCTTCTCAACCCTAACTATACTAGTGAGGCCACGCCAGTATAATTTATAGAGATATATTCTTTGTAAAAAAACATCATTAATTCATCAGTTAGGATTGTTTCCAAAGTGACAAAAGTGTGGAAATTCAACGTTAGGGTTAGCACCCCACTACCCCACCCCCACGTCCTCATCCCCCACATAACAACAGACTTCGGGGTGTGCCATGGGGTTGTCAGCCTCAGCTGTCACCCCATTCCATATGTAAGCAAAACTGACATGCTACAGTATAGGACTGATGACCCCATGGCACACCCAGAAGTCTGTTGTTGTGTGGAGGATAGGGGTGTGGGGGAGTGGGGTGGTAACCCTAATGTTGAATTTCCACACTTTTGTTGTTGTGGAAACAACTCTAACTGATGTATTAATGATGTTTTTTGCAAAGAATTTCCTTTTTTTTGGAAAAGTGCAATATAAATAGTAAATGGAATGTGTTGCTGGGAGCGCGGGGCCCGAAGCTGCCCATTTTTATATAATGATATGTGTCTGTGGGAGCACAGGCCCTCTGGCCCTGTACTCCCACTTACTTATAGCTACAGAGCAATACAGCATATAGGGCAAGGAGCCCTTGTAACACAAATTTACCAATATATTGGGAACCGCAGTAGCTAGAAACAAAATTCAAGTGTCACTGTAATCAAGACAGAGATAAGTCCATGCAATATAAATTGATTGTATCCATATTGCACATCATTTCTCAGATGGGGCACCAAAAAGTGCTGTGAGTGCTAACTTTGAGAGTGCAATAGTGTCTTATGAACATAAAAAAGAGCTATTGGAATATTAAATTTCCAAATATCTCAGTAACCGTACAAGGCAGAAAAAAATAAAAGAATTTGTGGTATTAATGGTTTCCCAACTTACTTCTGGATTTGGTAGTTTTTGCAACAAAAAAATATGTATCTTGAAGCATTTTTGATATAGGGGCACCTTAAGGCATCAAGGGTACTGCAGTGTTATCCTATGGGAACATTTCTGAAATTTGGAATGCTGTAACTATGGGCCTGTTCAATGTTTTTTGTACCAAACAAGCAAAAGACACATCTGTGGCACTAGGGCTTGACACCCTGAAATTTTCAAGCCAATAGCACAATCCACTTTGCCACAATAAAGTGACAAAGAAAACAACACATAGCAAAATGTGTCCATGCAGTGTTACTGCGATTACTTTAATGTTTTAGAAATTCTCCTAACTCTATAAAGGGAATGTTGTCACACACACAAAAATGTTGCCTCAGTTACTTTTGACCCCAAGCTCGAATGTTTGCGACGGCAACAAAAAATGTTGCCGCAATCAAAATAAGGCAAAAATTTAAAAAAACATATTTGCAGACAACCTACATAGAAACTAATGCCAGGGTCATGTTCCTCAGAGTCTAATTAGGTAAACTCAGTGATTGGTATTTACCAAAGTATATTTTTTTTTTAATTACAAATTTTTTTCTCTGTCACTAACTGAAAAACAAGACTGCAGCAGCAAGAAAACAATTTTGGGAAGCTCGACAACAAAAATTTGATCGTGAAAGTTTTCGCATTGCACATATCAATTTTGTCTTGTGCTATAATGGGATATGAAAAAATGTAATAACTTTTGAACGGAGTAATATTTGTTCACCAAATCTTCAAAAGGCACCAGTTCAACCCAGGACACATGTAGACAAACAAATTTAAAGCCACTGAAATGTATTCTTCAGTTGAACATGGCTTACTGAAAAATGAGCACAATGCATGGTTTTTCACTTATTGACTGCCCCACAGTTCTGCAACCATACATCTGACCAGAAAGAAAATTTCCAGATCAAGAGACCTATGGTAGGCACTTGTGCATTCCAAATTTCAGGCAAATCAGACAAACAGTTGTAACGTTATTAAAGTGCAAACTTTGAGGTTTCACATAGAGGTGGTTGTGCAACCCTGACTATAGTGGTACTACTGTGACACTAGAGATAATAAATATATATATGTGTGTACAGAGAGAGAGAGAGAGAGAGAGAGAGAGAGTGTGTGTGTATATATATATATATATATATATATATATATATATATATATATATATATTCTATGCAAAAACTGCATTAATGCATCATTCAGGCTTAAAACAAAAATGTCAGGAAATGAAAAATCTTTTAGGTTGCCCTCCCCACCTGTCAATCACTCCCCAGACTGACAGATGATGGGGTGTGTCATTGGGTTGTGATACCTAAACATCACCCCATTCCATGTGTAATCATATTGAGAAGGGACAGCGAAAAAGAATGGGGTGATATTTAGACCTCACAACCCCAATGACACACCCCATCATCTGTCAATCTAGGGATGATTGGAGGGTGTGGGGGAGGGGCAACCCTAAAGATTTTTCATTTCCCAACTTATTTTGCTGTAACCCTAAATTATGCATTAATGCAGTTTTTTGCATAGCATTTCCTTACTTTTTGAGAAAGAATACAAAACCAAGTACTTCCAGAAGTTGGTGGGAGCGTGGGCCCGACCAACCTACGGAACTTGGTGGGAGCACGGGCCCTTTGGTTCCTGTGTTCCAACTAACTTGTAAATCTGTGTGTACCATCAATACCCTCCAAATTTCAATGTAAAACACCAAACTGTGTCTGAGATATAACATGCAAAAGTTTGAGATTTTCATTAATCAAAGATGCAGAATTCCGCACCTGTTAACATTTAACAGCCACAATGACTGAAAATTACATCCATGACAATAAGGCTAGGTAACCTATCATTTTCAAACCACCAGCACAATGCAAAACGCTGTCCACAACACATAAATTGTGTCATGCAATATCTCCACAAAAAAAATGTCTCTGACACGTAAACATAATAATTGACATCTACAGGACATGCTGAGAACACCTTCCAAATTTCAAGTAAAAAGACCAAACCATTTCCAAGATATAACATGTTAAAATGTGAGATTTTCATTCATCAGAGTTGCACAATTCCACACCTACTGACATTTTACTGACACAACAACTGAGAAGTGCATCCATGACACTAAGGCTAGGTACCCTATCAATTTCAAGCCACTGCAACAATGCAAAACACTGTCCGCAAACCGTAAAGTGCGCCACGTAATATCTCCACAGAAAATATATTGTCTGACACGTAAACATGGTAATTGACATCTACAGGGCATGCCGAAAACACCCTTCAAATTTCAAGTGAAAAGGCCAAACTGTTTCTGAGAAATATAATGTTAAAGATTAGTAAAATTGGCCTATCGAATGCATTATAAAATCTGGCCATCTTGTCCCTATCTCATGATCAAAGATCATGATCAAAGAATCTCACGATCAAAGAATTTGCAGGCTCATGATCAAAGAAATTGCACGCTCATGATCAAAGAATAAAAAAATGGTGAAACACAAGATTTTAGATGATTTAGATGGAACTACCACAATGCCTCGATAGAACAGAGCTCCCTGATCAAACCCCACCCACATTTGTCTTCCTAGGCCACCCTTGAGCTGAGAAAATTGTATTTTTTGTTGTGATGTAAGATCGCAGTCAAAGAATCTCACGACTAAAGAATCTGCAGGCTCGTGAACAAAGATCGTTAGTGAGCCGCGATCAAAGAATTAAAAAGCTTATAACTCTATTTTTTGACCATTTTGAAAGAAACCAAACACAATGCTCAATAGACCGAAGCCCACTGAGTAAAACCCATCCAAGTTTTACTTCAGGAGTGACCCCTGAGCTGACATATTTGTGTTTTTACAATCAGAAATCTAAAAACAAGATGGTGGACCTAGCAATCAAAGAATTGTCAGGGGCAAAGATTCTTAAACTGTGAGGCTGCAAATTCTTTGACCATCAGGCTGGATGAGATGGCCAGAACCCCAGTCTTTGTTCACTAAACATACGTATAAATTTTCCCATTGACTTATATTGGGAACTTAAAAGTGACATAACTTTTGAATGCCTTAATATTTTTTCACCAAACAAAAAGCGGCATGTTCAGCTACCAAAGCATCTTTTAAACAAGCCATCTTGCAGAGCAGCATGCCACACAACGGCTGTGCAGGGCCAAGTACAAAATCTCCAAAAGCTGCCTCCAAAAATGGATAATTTTGCATTTTTCAGCATCTGGTGTGCAAAGACTGTAAGTCTGACCAAAACAAAATTTGGCAAATCAAGAGATCTACCATGCCCCACTAAGAATACCACATTTCAGGCAAATCTGTTAAACGAGTCCAAAGTTATTAACATACAAAATTTTGACTTTAACATAGAAGTGACATCTCTACTCTAAATACAGTGGCGTGACTAAGCCACTATAATACATATATATATATATATCTACATGTCATGGGACCTGACATATCCTGTAACTGTCTCCATGGTGATTTGTGTTTTCTAAATGTAATCAACAAAAATGTAAGCAGTGTAGAAGTTTAAATATTTCACCTTAAATGGAACAGGATCGAGTTAAGAACATCACCAATAGATACAAACAATGAATTTGACTAATAAACACATCTAAAAATCAATTTTTATCTCTCATCTTTTCTTTTTTCTGTATATTGTGTTTTTACCCATCCTTGACTGGTCTGCTGTAATGCAACGTTCTGATTCTGCTCGTGATTAGCGAACTATGAGAGATATCATTTTTAGCAGGGGACGTGCATGTGCGTTCTCTCAAGAGCAAGGTGTTATCAGAGAGAGTGTGCAAGGAAAGCCACACATCGATATGTAGCTGTTGCAGTGCTTGAATAAAAGATAGAAGGGGGCACATATATCAGAGTGAAACAGTATTTTTTTTAATTCTTTGAGCTTTCAACATTCAGCATCAAATGCAAATGATCTAAGGAGCCACTGCCTTCTACCTCTGACTACTATCTCTGCCCGCTATCCATTATGATACTAAGCCTTTATGCTGCTGACCTTTCTGTGATGGAGTTGCTGCTGCTTCTCTACTGTCTTTTAAAGACTATCTCTCCCTCTGTGCACTCCAGATGAGATATTGGTTCTCTGTGGTGGTTTTAAAAAAAAAAGATAAAGTAATGTAAAAAGTTACATTGAAATGCTACTGAATCAGCAAACACTACTCACAGGAATTGTGCTATTTTCACAAGGTGATCCTTTGCACTGAGGTCTGTGGCCATTTTAGCCCTCATTTTGGCTGGTGTCTTCTTGGGTTGGTTGGACATGGTGACAGCTGGGGGATTCAGTACAGTAAGTGATTGCACTAAAAAAAAAACTGCTGTTTCAGCATGACATCTGTCCCCTCACCCCCATGTCATATACTCAAGCACTGCAAATCAGCTAAATATTGATGCAGTGTTTTCCTTTTTGCCTTCTGACAACAGCTCCCATTTATGAGAACATGCCTGTTTGTCTACTGCTATTACATCAGCACAATCATTTATGTCATGGATAAACAGCCTTGCTCACTTTCCAAATGGCAAAACTGGGAAGCTAAGTGGAGAGGATCCATTGCCAGCCATATTGGTAAAATCCTTTTATTTAAAGATATAAAATGTCAGTTTACAGTGAGCGAGGATCTTTCATGATATCCAGACACTTACATTACTAATAAAAATGACAGGACACATTTAGTGGCCTCAGTCTTGTTTATTTTTTATTTCCTGTCTTCTTTAATTGCATTATCACAAATAATAACAATTGCAATATTGAATTGGTCATCATCATGAGTAACTGAATAAGGGTATAATAAATCTCACTTACACCGTATAACATAAAAAGGCAACAGGATAACACTTTGATTCATAATGCTTCAGTGTGAACTATATACAATTAATGCAGTACTGCACAGCCAGAAAGAAGTAATACACACTGATATATGAATCTCCTGAATTGTCTTACTTAGCCTTGTCTGCCTGTCTGACCTGCCTCATAAAATAACAATTATAGTACCAACATTCAAATGTGTGCATTTTAAAATAGAGTTATGTTACTTTAAATGTTGTGTAAGTAATCTTGTGTTATAAAATTATCAGTTTACCCTTGTGAAGGAAATTCTCCAGCTCCCTGCATAGAGGTCAGGCTCTTTAGCATGTGGGAGAACCACTGACTGCCAATGATAAGGCTTTCTTAGTTCATATACCTATTTTGTGGAATGCCCATCTGTGAGGTTAAAACTGTTCCTTTGGTGGCCCTGTTAAATCAATATTCCATTGTCATCTCTGGGTACATGCTTTTCAGAATCCACATGAGGGAATTCAACACATTATTCTGTCTAGATACTTAGATGTCATGTTGATTTTCATATACTGTACATCTTATGATGTTTTGCATTATGGGGGTATGTGGGATTTTATAATTATCTATATATTTATTTAGTATTATTATGATTATTATTTATCTGGCAAGACAACATAAATCATGAAACTGGACTCATAATTTAGGCTTTCTACTTGACTTCCTTTCCTCACGTTGTTTTCAGAAGATACTAGTGATAATGGAGGGGGGGGAAGGTGACTTTGAGAAACTGGCAGTGAATTCAAGATAATACATTTTCAGGAACTAGATTTTACATTTCTTGATGGATTACTCTAGCCCAAGCAGGACAACTGGAAACCTCACACAAGGAAGAGGTGGAAACTATTGTCTTTCTGGATAGCTCAGTATGGTTTTACCAGTAGATGCAGAAGCTAAACACCAGGGAAGGCTGCTTGTACTGCAGCTAGAGTAGAACCAGTGGATTTCTTGGGACAAGTGCACTATGTTTTTTTGGGGCTGTGCAATCATTCAGCCAGCCATTCTACTCACGGCCCAAGAGCCACAACTCCCACTCCCTCTCCCGCCTTGACCAACTCATTCTCCACCACCACTGCTTAGAGAACTTGCACTTGGTGTAACTGGCATGGTGGAACCTTTATCAGCTCCATTCATTCTGCCGGCTACCCTTTCTCCTCCTGTTTTTCTCTTCATGTTTTCTGCACACATCAACAATACACACAAAGCAGATGACGACAACATGCAATGCAGATTGATGCTAGCAATGATGACTCACATTAGTTGTTGATGCTTAGATGCCCACAAGACATGCATGCCTTGTGCATGCACATGCCTCAATGCTGCATTACTCATGAGGTGAAAAGGAACACCTAATTGAAAGACCTTGCATCTCACACAGCACTCCACTTCACTTTTGACTAACTGACTGGCTGGCAGGCTTGCAATACCTGCACAAATATAAAAAGATTGATTTCTGTGCCCTGCTGCACCACCAGCAGTCAGTAAAAAATGATTTGTCAAATAAATCCTTCAAAGTCCCATCTGCACCTTTCACAATCTACTAAATTACCTCTGCTCTGCTCCTGCAACACTGGGAAAAAATGTAAACATAGATGCAACTTTAATTGCTGTACCCTGTACACTGCCTCTACTCAGTAATAAAATACTTGTCAAATACAGTTGTAGCAATTTACATTTTCAGATATTTCCGGAAATTCTTGTGATCTTTCTAAAGAAATTCCCTGTGTGAAATACCACTGTGTAACCACCAGAGAAAATATCTTTAGAAATATTGTGAAACATCTGGAAATGTCTGACCAATGCAATTGGTGCAACTGTAAATCTCTCAAAAATCCTGTTGCACCCTTTCCCATCTGTTGAATTCACTTTTCCCTTCTCTGACTACAGTATGATTTTGGCATCCTGAAAGAAACTATAGGTAAATATAGTAAATGAAATAACTGGAATGAAAATGGATGATTCTCTATTGATTTCTACAGTTTTTTGATCAAATGTTACTCTTTTTCAAATAAGAGGATCTCCCTCAGTAGCCAGGTCTTTCAGATGGGGAGAGAGAGAGAGAGAGAGAGAGAGAGAGAGAGAGATGGACATGGCACTGTACAGTATGTTCAGTGCAAATGAGTTCTTGATCTCCAGCATAGCAGATTGGCTGCAGTGGTTTATGTGGTTTGCCAACAACTTGACATGCTCAGTGTGTGCTCCTGGTAAAAGAGCTATATCATGCCATTAAAGTGATGAAATACTGAAGGGAAATCGTGTTCCTTTGAATCTGATTTGCTGATGTCTAAAACATCGGCTTTTGCAATGTTCACTAAATTCAAATTTGGCATTGGCTCATCTTTAATGGTAGGGCCAGAGGATTTATACTAGCATAGTACATCTCATTCTTGATAGGGAACTCGTTCAGTAGCTGCAAACAGAAAGTGGACGATTGTTGTAGTAGACCAAGATGGAGGGTGAGTCTGAAGGGGGGTGGGAGAAAATATAAAATAAATAACACTAACAAAAGGAAGGAGATTCTTCAACTACAAGAAGATGCAACAAGAAAGAAAAAGTACATCAAACACTGGAGATACGTTTGTGACATGATAGTCAGATTTGGCGTAAAAAAAATATTCAGATTTTCATTTTCCTGTTTGGTGGGCCTAAAACTTACCAATGTACAACAATTATCCCCACCATCTACCCAATCCAATATCTCCTGCCCCTTCTAGCCTCAGATTTCTCAACCAATCTGTTCTTTGCATCTATCTCACATGCATGAGGAGAGGGGGAATTGGCACTATTATTATCAATGACTTTGGTGAACCACTGATCAAGGTATACTGTTTTAAATGTGCCTCCGTTTTGCCTACAACCCCCCCCCCCAGCCATGAATGGGCTGAGTTACAGAGTGCAAGGAGGATACAAATAAAAGACACCAGCTGCAGAATAAACATATGTGTTGTTGTTAGTCACTTTAAGCACAAAGGAATAACTAGAATAGAATGTGTTTAATTTGAAACAGAAAAAAATGAGTATTTTCTGACTATTTCCAAAAACAATTTTAACACAATATGTTATAATGCTTTTAATTATATTTTAAAAGTTGTAACTTTTGAAATGTTCAGCTTAGAAACTTTTTTTACATGAAAGCCTGGGATTTGTTCAACAAGAATAGATTCTTATGTTACAGTCTGATGAGTTGACACATTTTGCTATATGCTAATTTAATATATTGTTACAAATAAATGCATTCATAAAATTGAAACATTTTGTTTTTACATATCAATATATGAAAGATACAGCAATATGATATATAAATACATTAACTTAGCTGACTCCAAGCATTCATTTGTGATAAGGAAGTTTCTAACTCTATCAGTTACAAAGCTATCCCATTTTAAAGCAATTATCTTTTAAATAGGCTAACATTGAAACTATTGGGGCTTGAAATATAATTAAAAATAGTTAAAGTTTGCAGTCAGGTTGTTAAGAATCTAATAGTATTCTACAGTACATGCATCAATACAGTTTGAAACTGCATATTAAGTATATTATCAATTTATTTTATTTATTTATTTATAGTCTCATAATTACAACCTTTGACTCAGAGACTCATTTACAAAGGTTCCACATCGACAATGAAGGAAACAGTAGAAAACAATAATACAATGCAAAGCAAAATCAACAACTTCATAAATAAAGGGAAGAATTAACACCAACAGGGAGTGGTCATTAAACAGACCTTGTCAAAATGGTGTAGATGGTAGGTATAAAATAAAAAGATTACTTATGTGAAATTACAATAAAACAGAAGAAAAATAAAAATAAATTTACTACAGACAGGAGTGGTCATTTAAACAGACCTTGTCAATGATTGAGAATAACTGGATCTAGGTTACAGAATGAGGAGAAATATGATGCTTACTATTTGGAGCATTATAATTGAGGCAAATGTGTCATAATTAGAATTGCAGGTGTCACTCAGGTGCTACTATAGATTCAGGGTACTAACAGTAGAAGAGAGACCAGGAGAAAAACAGAGCTGTCAGAGGAGGTATAACACAAGAAGAATAGAAGAGACCAGGAGTAAATGTAGGAATCAAGAGGGGTGAGTTAGGAGAGGTAAAGACAGGGGAGACTAGTGAAAAGTAGACCAGAAAGGTGGGGACAGTGGAAGGAAAAGATAGGGATAGGGAAGGGATCAGAGGGGTGATGCAGAAAGAGGGGGGAAGGGTAAGAGAAAATTAATTAAGCAGGGGATAAAGAGGGAGGGACATGAAGGAGAACTGCAATTACAGTATAAGGGACAGTCACAGGTGTTGAGATTGAGAAGGTGATCCCTGAGGCTGGATTTAAACTGACCCAGCTTGGGTACATTGACAACTTCCTGAGGAAGCCCAGACATACAGGAGGGAGCACAACATAGGAGGCACGCTGCACTTCCAAGGTGCAGCAGAAGGTAACTTGAAAGGTGAGCCTGGGCATAAGTCTTTTGCCTCAAGGATTAGATACTAGAATGAAGGAGGTGCTGAGTAGATGGTGGGCTAGACTAAGACAGATTATTTTCCCAGGAGGCAAGTCTGATTCATCATCCTACCTTGGAGGTTAAGCCAGCTGGTTTGTGAAAAGAGTTAACAGGTGTGGGTGTATCTGTGGGCTCCCAACACTAAGTGGCAAGTAGCATTGACAGCAACTCTGATATATTTAAAAGAAGTGTCAGATGCCACTCCATAGGTTATGAGACCATAGTCTAGCAATCAAAGGACTGAGCTGATAACCACTGCATGGAGTGCTTCAGGAGTGAGACTGCAATGGTGCCTATGAAGGAGATCTAACCTGTTATTAAGAGTCTTGGAGATGAGGTGAATGTGATCATTGTACGATAAGGAACAATCAAGAGTGATACCGAGGTATTTGAAATTATGTACGTGTTCCAGTGGTTCACTTCTGTTATGAAAGATCGTTAGTTGGGCAGATTTAAACCTGTTGTGAAGGCTTGCAAACAGCATCACCTTGGTCTTTCTGTAGTTTAAAATTAACTTGTGTTAGGTGAACCAAGACTCTATTCTGGCAAAGCTGTGCTGCAATTCACAGGTAAGGCAAGATGTGTCATGGTGGCTCATGAAAAGGACAAAGTTTAAGTTGACTGGGGCAGGCTTGGGGAAGGGTTTTAAGGAACAGGATAAAGAGAAGTGGGCCGAGGATTGACCCTTGATGGATGCCTAATAGAACTGGTTGTCTGGAAGAAAGGATTTCCTGTATTTTCACCATTTTTGATCTGCCAGCTAGGTAATTCTGAAACCAGCCTGTGGCTTCTTGAGAGAGGCCAAGAAAGGGAAGTGTCACAGTTGGAAGAGGGTGACTGACCATATCAAATGCCTTAGTTAGGTCAATGTAAATAGATCCCACTATATGACCATGATCAAGTGCGCAATGAATGAAAGTGGTGTATTCGAGAAGAGTAGTGGTGGTGTGATGGTTTCCCCTGAAACTATGCTGTTGTGGGCAGAAATTTTGGACTTGGTTAAGTAATCAGTGAACTGGACAGTGACAATCCTTTTGAGTGCTTTGGAAAGGAGGGAAGAATAGAGATGGGGTGGTAGTTAAAGTGTGAGGCTTTATCACCACTCTTGAAGACAGGGCTCACAATGGCCACTTTCCAGAGGCAGAAAAATTAATTTAGGCATAAGGACAGAATTAAGATATTGATGAGGGGGAGCAGAACATCATCCAAGACAAGATGGAGCAGTTTTAAATCAAGAGAGTCACTGCTGTGTCATAACTTGTTGAGGACCAGGAGCAAGGTGTGATTTCCTTAAAGCAGAAGGGAGGGGGGTTGGGAGATGAGACAGACAGTATAAGGCTGTTAAGGATATGGGGGGGGGGAGATGGGCCAGTAATGAAGAAGTCTGGTGGAAGAATCCCGCTAAGATCTGTGAACGCATCATTGAAGGTGTCCGTAACTAGCTGTGGATCCTGCGTCGGAACCTCGTTAATGTTGAGCAGGGAAGGAAGTGATATTTTGGGCTTGCCAGTTAGGTCTTTGATGTTCTCTGAGAAGGTCTTGCTGTTTCCCCAAGACTTTGAGAACCCTTTTTTCATAATATTCAGATTTAGCAGGGTGGGTAGCATGGGTGCACCTGTTCCTGGCAGCCTTGTAATTTTGCCAGTTGGAGGGGTTTCCTGTGGTATGGGCAAAGTGCCATAGATGGTCATGAGCTGCCATCAGGATAAGTAGATAGAAGGAGATCTAAGGGTTGCAAGCACCTTTAGGATTTTCCTGTTCCAGAGAGAGGTGAAGGTATTACAGGCTGTATTGAAGGTATTGATAAAATGTGCAAGTGCAGAATCAGCACTATTGGCCATGGTATCAGGTAAGACCTCAATGCCCGAGAACCTTTCTGGGTGATTTGTAAGGATCAGGTCTAGCTGGGTGTAGTTGCCTGTCCTGTAGTTGATTCTGGTGGGGGAAATTTACCAGTTGGGAGAGACCCTGAGTGGCAAGAGTGTCCTTGAAAGTGTCAGCATCAGGGTCAAGTCAGTTTATGCTAAAGTTACCAAGAGCAACAATCTCAGAGCAATTTGGGAGGCCTGAGATGTAATCTAGCATAAGGCTTAAGCTTCTTGCTGTATCTCTCAGAGGGATGTAAACTGAGAGACTAGAAAGTGCATTGCCATTGATACCAATTGAGGCTTTTACAGCAAGTGCCTATGTGTTAGAGTCAGAGGAGAAACAAGGGAGGACTTGGCCCTGTAGTGAGTTTAGTAAGTAAATGGCACAGCCACCACCCCTCTTTCCAAGTCTATCAACTCTGCATAGAGTGTAACCATCAAGGGCAACAGCAGATTTGGGGAATTTTGGAGACAGCTAGGATTCAACCAGAGCAAGGATATTGGGCTTGTGCTGTATGACCCAGGCTTGTAGGAGATCTATTTAAGGAAGGAGACTATGAATGTTAATGGATTCTACCTTGAGACTGTCATGGTGGTACATGCTGCCCGGAGGTTGCTGCATAGGGCCAGGGGTTAGGATGAATATTGCCAGAGAGAATCAAAAGGAGGAGGATGCATCAGATTATGTAGTTCCTTGCCAGCTTTATACATGGTGATGATCTATAATACTGAGGTTTACACATAGAGATTAACTTTGACTGAGAAGGGAGGAGATATAAAGGTAGGAGGGTGGGTGTGGAGGAGTGTTTCGAAGAATGGAATTAATGCATGGGGGGCACGGAGAGTGGGAAGGTACACCACTTGTGGTCCCCTCAGCATGGTGCAAGTTGGCAAGGAATGAGCGATGGGGCAGGTGGGGAACAAAGGTGATCAGTAGAATCAGAAAGAATAGTGAAGGATAATGACAGCACTAATAAGCATTTGTCAATGCCGAATGTTGATTGCTTATATGTGCTGCTTAGGTATTTGGAAGTGTAAGTACCATACCTAAGAACTGTCATGTGACCCTCCCAAGATATCCACTGTGTCTTTCTGTTCAGTATTCACAGAAGAGGGGGAAGGGCAAGGACCACAGCAGTATAGCAGTTGCAAAGGCATGAAGAGGTGGACAATAGTCCATTCACAGCCAGAAGAATACTGCAGAAGGTGAGTAAACTGAAGGTGGACAAAGTGATGGGACCAGATGGCATACACCCAAGGATATGAAAAGAACTGTGAAGGGAAATAACAGTACCTGTGGCAGCCATGTTCACTGAGTCATTCAACAGAGGGGTGGTACCAGAGAATTGGAAGAGGGCACATGTGATCCCTCTGTAGAAATCCAGCAGTAGGGAGAAAGTGGGGAACTATAGGCTGGTCAGCCTCACTTCAGTAGTGGGGAAGATCATGGAGACATTGGTTAAAGAAAGAATAGTGGGGCATGTAGAAGCCATCAGAGCCCAGGGCCATAGGCAACATGGATTCACAGTGGGGAGGTCATGTCAGACAAATCTGGTTGATCTCTTTGGGTGACAAAGGAAGTAAATCAGGGTGGGACAGTGGACAATGCTTATCTTGACGTAAACAAAGAGGTTGACACCGTCCCACATAGGAGGCTGATAAACTAGCTGAGTAGGGTGGGCATGAGGGAAAGGGTGGTAAAGTGGGTTAGAAACTGGGTAAGAAACAGGAGGCAGAGAGTGGTGGTAAATGGGGCACAGTCTGGGGAGAGGGGCTGACCAGTGAGGTGCCACAGGGATTGGTCCTGGGGCCAGTCCTGTTCAATGTCTTCATTAATGAAATTGCAGAAGGGGTGAAGGGAAAGGGCTGCCTGTTTGCAGATGACACCAAGATCTGTAACACAGTGGATACCCCAGAGGGGGTGGAGAAAATTAGGAAGGACTTGGGGAAGGTTGAGAAATGGTCTGAGGACTGGCAACTGAACTTTACTTCACAAAAGTGCAAAAGTATGGACCTGGGACACAGAAATCCTGGGGAAAGGAACAGAATTGGGGGGGGTGTTGACGACAGTCACAAGGAAGGAAAGGGACCTGGGGTTCTTATGTCAGATGACCTGAAAATGTCAAAGTGGTAAGGAAGCTGGGAGGGCCAGTGACATGCTGGGGTGCATAGGCAGGGGTATCACCAGCATAAGGAAGAAGATAGTGATGCCATGACATAAAACCATGGTCAGGCTTCACATGGAGTACTGTGTGCAGTTCTGGAGGTCACACATTCATAAGGATATTAACAGGCTGGAGATGGTCCAGAGAAGGGTGAATGAGATGGTACAGAGCTTACAACACGAGACTTATGAGGAGAAAGTAAGGGACCTCAATATGTACTCACTGGAAGAAAGGAGGGAAAGAGGGGATATGATAGAAACATTCAAGTACCTCAAAGGTATAAATAGAAGTACTGAGAAGCAGGAGACAGCTGCTATAGGGATATGTGCCAGCTTCTGTATGATACTCTTTTATTCCTATAAATCTGTAATCTCCAGTATTTCGGTAACCACATGACCACACTGCCTTCTGTAGGCAATTTTATGCTGGTTGATGCCTGGTGTCAGATGGCAGACAGAGGTCTCACCAGATTGTGTTGCCATTTAAAAAACTTCATAAAGTGTTCTTTTACTGGTAAGCATTTTGGAAAGCTGGTGAAGGTTTCACAATTTTTATTATGATTTTATCTCCTTATGTCTCTCCTCTTTGGTCCCCCCATCCCCACACCCCAACAGTCATCAGTGGCTACAGCTTCAGCATTCTTCCTGCCAAGGTGGTGGGTGAGAAACATAGAAACATACAAGTTGCTGGCACATAAGGACTGCTTGGACCACCTAGTCTGCCCATTTCCCTACCTGATGGACAAGCTGCAGATTCTAGTTAATCAACAGCTTACTTCCTCCTACCACCCCCAGAAGAATTGCCTTATGCCTGTCCGTGAGCAGCTGCCTTCACAGTCTGTGAAGTCTGACATCTTTCAGTGCCACCTATTGGTCATCTTCCAACATAAGCGAGGCACTGCCAGCCCTAAAGTAACTCAGTACAAGCAGGTTTCAAAATAGGGAAGAAATGGAGTGAGCAAGAATCAAGTACTCATTCAGATGCGGTGTTGATTTTAAGCTCAGCATACTGGTGTGGGCACTGCAAATAGAATCCCAGCTCTTTAAGCAACCTTATGAAAAGTAAAGGCTTCTTGAAGCACTGGGGTTCTGTTTATTGCACTGAAAGTGGGCTTTATCTAATTCAATAATTTACTGTACCTTGCATGTGGATGTGGGGTAGGCTGAACTTTAAATAAACACTGCACCTGAATTAACATATGATGCAATAGAAACATAGAATTCGTCAGCAGAAAAGGACCGCTCAGCCCATCCAGTCTGGCCAAGTGTTCTCTACCTGTGTGTAACTCCTGCCTGAATATGTTAGTGCATGTCTTATTCTGCCTGCGTCCATCAGGACCTCCTTGCTAATGAGCTTATTGGATTTTTCCTGCAATTAACTTGAACCTACTCCATGTCCATGGCCGTATTGATCTCTGTTGACCCCCTCCTTCTCCTTTCGTAATATAGCCCTATGTTTATCCCATGCATGCTTAATGCCCCTCTATCATTTTAGCTTCCACCACTTCTCCTGGCAGTCTGTTCAAGGCATCTACCACCCTTTCAGTAAATAAATATTTCTTTACATCTATCCAGCTTCATTGTATATCCCTTAGTTTGGGTGCTCATCCTGATTTGAAGGAAACTCCCCAACTGTACCCTCTTTACCCCTGTGTGGTACTTTGCGGGTCTTGATCATGTCACCTCTCAGCCTCCTCTCTTCCAGAGTGCACATGTTGAGATTCTTCAGCCTTTCCTTATAGGGATTCCTGTGAAAATTCTGAACCATTTTAGTTGCCCTCCTGTGGAAAACCTCCATCTGATGTCCTTTCTGAAGTGTGGACTCTAAAACTGGACACAGTACTCCAGCTGGGGGTATACCAGGGAGTGATAAAATGGCAGCACAACATCCCTCATCCTCCTACTGGAGATACCAGTCCTTAAGCACCCCAGAATTCAATTTGCCCTGCCCATAGCCTTATCACACTGTACTGTCATTTTGAGGTCCTCTGATATAAAAATGTCAAGGACCCTTTCATGTCTAGTGAGTATCAGTACCTCCCCCCCCCCCATCGTATACCCAGCATCAGGGTTCCTGTGCCCTAGGTATATGATTTTACATTTGTTGGCATTGAACCCCATGTAAGACAATTGAATTGATTTGAATGAATTGCAGGGTTTTAAGCAGCCTTTTGGGGAGTGTGTATGTGTGTGTGTTTGGGGGGGGGGGCTCTGGTACCGGCAGTACCTCCAAGAATGCCACTGACTTCTCCGTCCCCTCATGCTGCCTACCCAAGTACTCAAACCTCCCCCTCACTAATTCCACCCCCAAGTCATTTGTTCCCACGTGCAACAGTAAATTAGGTTTCTTCCTGCCCCTTGCTGCATGCTTGAGCAGTGCCTGCCCTTCCCCTCCTGCACTCAACCTGGGGACAGCTGCAATCCAAATATGGGTGTGCCTTTCCCCTTTCCATCCCATCTCACCCATTTCAGTATAGAATCCCCCAGGATGAGTACGCCCTCCCCCTTACCCTATTACCCATCTAATGCCCCTTCCACCACCCCAGTATTCGTTCTTCCCTGTCCCTTACCCCCACCAACTGCACCTTCTGTGACTTCTATATCTGTATCCCCTACTTCTGCCTCACCCCTTTTCTCTGCCTTATTCCTCCCATCCCCCTTGAACCCTTTCCCAGCCTGACTACTTCCTACTGGGCTTCCCATGTCGACCTCCCCTCCTCCACTGCTGATTTTCAACCCCTCTCCTATCCCTGCTGTTGTCGATTTAGAGCCCCCATTTCCTTCTAGCCCGATAGTGATGCCCCTCCCATCCTTCCCCCTTCCTGAAGCCTTCTGTCCTTCAGTCACCACCCCATCCTTCCTTACTAGCCCCCTTCTACCCTTTTGTCCTCGCTATCTCTTCCTCTACCTGTTGCCATCCCTCTTTTCCCCCTCTAGTCCTCCCCCATTCAGTATGTTGCTGCTCCCCCTCTCTATCTCATAGCAGAGGTCAGAATCTATTCATAATCAATACCTGTCCTAATTCTCTTCCTCCTATTGGATCCCCCCTCCTACTTGTTCCCCTCCGTGTCACCCCTGGTGCCTCCCTGCCCGCAGCCATCTGCTCTCTCCCCTGATACTCCTCATGGTGTCTTCCTCCACCATCATGAGGCAGCCCTGCCCTCACCTCGGGCACCCCCTTCTTTCTCCTCTCTTTCCTGCTAGTGCCTCTGATACTGGAGTCCATTTCAGTCCCTAGTCATTCTTCCTCTGTCCCCCTTTGCCATCCCCTTCCCCCCATCAGGATGCCTATCATACTCATCTGCCATGCCACTTACACTCCTCCCTAACCTCTACAGCTCCTCCCTCAAACTAGCCAGTCATCTACAGACCATACACCCCCTCACCATCCTCCAAGCCCAGTCCAGGATCATGGCACACCCACACCCTGTACACCCCTCCACCCTTCCAAAGATGCCCGCCCTAGTGACATGTGGCACCTGCCCCATTGTTGCCCCCATCTTATGCTAGAGGCTCTTACTCCCGGGTTCTATACCCTACTACAACTGTTAGGACCCTATTTACTCAAATTCCTATCCCCCCCCACACTAGTCTCCCCACTGACCTGTTGCCGACGGGGGTAATTCAGGCTCAAATGTCATCCGTTAGACACTGTATTACTGTAGCAATCCTAAAGCCTCCTTTTCTGTTTTTCATCCCTCAGCTACCATACTTTTTGTTCTTGGCTGTCATATAGTTTCACTTAGCCCAGTTAGAAATTCTATTGCACTCCAAGTATTACTCAGTTCAGTTAGAGAAATGAACAGAACAAATAAATATGTATTATTACAGCAATCATAACAGTATAGCTCAGTCTTAGCTCAGTCAGAGAAAGAAACAGAAGAAGAAAATCTGTATTATTACAGCAATCCTAAAGCATCCAATCATTGCTTTGTCTCCACTCCAGAGACCCTGCTGTTATAGAGGACCACAGAGGACACTGTGTTGGAGGGTGGGCAAGTGTAAAGTCCCGGCAGAGCTCCATTGAGCTCGTTCACTCCCCATCTCTCACTCGTTCATTCTATTTCTCCCAATGCTGCAGGCTGCCATTTTGTACGGGACTCCTGTCTGCATTGGTACCTTTTTCTGCCCACATAGAAATCTGCAGCAGTCCCAACAGAGCTCCGTTGAACTCACTCACTACCCCTTTCTCACTCACTCCTTCTGTTTCTGCCAAAGCTGCAGGCTGTCCTTTTGTATTGGGCTCCTGCCTGCATTGGTACCTTTTCCTGCCCACAAAGAAATCTGCAGCAGTACCAATGCAGCTCCGTTGAGCTCACTCACTCCCACTCTGTCACTCGCTCATTCTCTTTCTCCCGGCACTGCAGGTTGCCCTTTTGTACTGGGCTCCTGCCTGCATTGGTGCCTTTCTCTGCCCACAAAGAAGTTCACAGCTGTCCCGACAGAGCTTCTTTGAGGTTGCTCACTTCCCCTCTCTCACTCACTCATTCTGTTTCTCCTGGCACTGCAGGCTGCCCTTTTGTGATGGGCTCCTGCCTCAGTTGGCACCTTTTTCTGCCCACAAAGAAATCTGTAACAATCCTGACAGAGCTCTGTTAAGCTCACTCACTCCCCCCTCTCACTCACTCGTTCTGTTTCTCCCGCCGCTGGAGGCTACCCTTTTGTACTGGGCTCCTGCCTGCATTGGCTCCTTTTTCTGCCCACAAAGAAATCTGCAGCAGTCTTGACAGAGCTCTATTGAGCTAGCTCACTCTCCCCCCCTCACTGGCTCATTCTGTTTTTCCTGCCGCTGCATCCTGCCCTTTTGTACTGGGCTCCTGCCTGCATTGGTACCTTTTCCTGCCACAAAGAAATCTGCAGCAGTGTCGATACAGCTTCGTTGAGCTCACTCACTCTCCCTCTCTCACTCATTCACTCTGTTTCACCTGGCACTGCAGGCTGCCCTTTTGTACTGGGCTCCTGTCTGCATCGATGCCTTTCTCTGCCCACAAAGAAGTTCACAGTTGTCCCAACAGAGCTCCGTTGTAGTTGCTCACTCCCCCTCTCTCACTCGCTCATTCTGTTTCTCCTGGTGCTGCAAGCTGCCCTTTGTACTGGGCCCCCTGCCTGCATTGATGCCTTTTTCTGCACACAAAGAAATCTGCAGCAATCCCAACAGAGCTCCATTGAACTCGCTCACTCCCACTCCCCCTCCCTCTCTGACCTATTCTGTTTCTCCCAACACTGCAGGCTGCCCTTTTGTACTGGGCATCTGCCTACATTGAGACTTTTTTCTGCCCACAAAGAAATCCGCAGCAGTCCCAACAGAGCTCCATTGAGGTTGCTCACTCCCCCTCTCTCACTCACTCATTCTGTTTCTCCTGGTGCTGCAGGTTGCCATTTTGTACTGGGCTCCTGCCTACATTGGTGCCTTTTTCTGCCCACAAAGAAATTTGCACCAGTCCCAACAGAGCTCACTTGAGCTCGGTCCACTCCCCACTAGCTCGATTCTAATCTGTCCCAAACATTGATTTCCCAAAGTGACTGCGGTATTCTGCATCGGAAGCGTGAAAACACATTTCAGCCAGGATGTAAAAAAATTACAGCTGTATTATTCATAAGGAGGTGTGAAAAAATGGCAGTGTTGAAAATCTGGCAAGAAAATGTTACTGATTTGCGAGGTTATAATGGTGTGTGGAAATTACACAATGCACGCTTGTAAAACAGTAATTTTATGGACTTTCATCACAAAATTTTCAACATAGGCATTTTAGGACCTCTGCTCATGAACAGTGTCACTGTGGTTTTCTTAATGTGTCCTGAACACTGATTTCCCACAGTGACCGCACTATTCTCCACCCGAGGTGCGAAAACGCATTTTGGCCAGGATGTGAAAAATGACAGTTGCACTGCTCATAAGGAGGTGTGGGCGTATCCAGTCATTGCTTTGTCTCCACTCCACAGACAATGCTGTAATATAGGACCATGGAGGACCCTGTGTGGGAGGGTGGGCAGCTCTAATGTTCCAGCACAGCTCCATTAAGCTCGATCACTCCCCCTCTCTCACTCGCTCATTCTATTTCACCCAATGCTGCAGGCTGCCCTTTTGTACTGGGCTCCTGCTTGCATTGGCACCTTTTTCTGCCCACAAAAGAATCCACAGCAGTCCTGACACAGCTCCATTGAGCTCACGCACTCCTCCTCTCTCACTCGCTTGTTCTGTCTCTCCCCGTGCTGCAGTCTGACATTTTGTACTGGGCTTCTGCCTGCATTGGTGCCATTTTCTGCCCACAAAGAAATCCGCAGCAGTCCTGATAGAGCTCCGTTGAGCTCACTCAGTCCCCCTTTCTCACTTGCTCGTACTGTTTCTCCCAACACTGCAGGCTTCCCTTTTGTACTGGGCCCCCACCTGCATTGATGCCTTTTTCTGCCCACAAAGAAATCCGCAGCAGTCCCGACAGAGCTACATTGAGTTTGCTCACTCCCCCTCTCTCACTCGCTCATTCTGTTTCTCCCAGTGCTACAAGCTGCCCTTTTGTACTGGGCTCCTGCGTTGGGGCCTTTTTAAGCTCAGAAAGAATTCCACAGCAGTCCCGCCAGAGCTCAGTTGAGCACGGTCACTCCCCCCTCTCACTCGCTCGATCGTAATCTGTCCCAAACACTGATTTCCCACAGTGACCATGCTATTCTGTGGCAAGAGTGCAAAAACATATTTTGGCCAGGAAGTGAAAAATGACAGCTGTACTGTTCATAAGGAGGTGTGAAAAAATGCCAGTGTTGAAAATGTGGTGTGAAAATATTACAAATTGGCAAAGTTACAAGGGTGCGTGGAAACAGTTCAATGCACGCTTGTAACACAGTCATTTTATGGACTTTCATCACCAAAATTTCAACATAGGGATTTTAGGACCTCTGCTCATGAACAGTCTCACTGTCATTTTTTAATCTGTTCCAAACACTGATTTCCCCCAGAGACCACACTATTCTGCGCTGGAAGTATGAAAACACATTTTGGTCAGGATCTGAAAAATGACAGCTGTACTGCTCATAAGGAGATGCGAAAAAATGCCAGTGTTGAAATCTGGTGTGACAATATTACAAATCTGGGAAGTTACAAGGGTGCGTGGAAACTGCGCAATGCACACTTGTAACACAATCATGTGATGGACTATTGTCACCAAATTTTCAACACAGGGATTTTAGGACCTCTGCTCATTAACAGTGTCACTGTCATTTCCATAATCTGTCCTGATCACTGATTTCCCACAGTGACCACGCAATTCTGTGCAGGCAGTGAGAAAACACATTTCGGCCAGGATGGGGAAAATGACAGCTGTACTATTCATAAGGAGGTGTGAAAAAATGCCAATGTTGAAAATCTGGCAAGAAAATATTGCAAATTTGCAAAGTTACGAGTGTGTGTAGCAACTGGGCAATGAACACTCGTAAAGCAGTCATTTTTGGATTTTTTCCACCAAATTTGCAACACAGGCTTTTTGAGAGCCCACCTCATAAACACTGGCACTGTCGTTTCATTAATCAGTCCCGAAAGGTGTTTCCATGCAGTGACTATGAAATTACCTTTCTGAGCTGAATAATACCATTACAGTGGTTGAATTCATGAGGAGGGGACCCAAGCACCCCATATGTAAAATGTGGTGCCCAAGTTCCCCAAGATGCCTAAGATATGCACCAAAGTTGAAAAAACATTTATGCCATTATACAGCTTACCAGCATTTCCTCAGTTTGCGGTTGGCTTTGAAGAGTGCAGATGTGTTCCTGGTCCACCAAAGATCATTGCGCCAAGCTCCAGATGTAAGTATGGGGTGAGGAGGGTGTGAGGAGGTGGGGTACACAGTAGGAGGGTGTGGCTTGGGGACGGGATGCAGACGGCGAGGGACCATTTTCTTCTTTTCAGGGTTAGAAAAAAAAAGACATTCGGAGTGTTTTTTTGTTTTTGCAGGTACATTTGGCATGCTGGAGTGGGATCCCAGTATGCCACTTGCATATTTTGGGGTGGGGGACTGGAGCTGATGGGGATTGGGCACCCCCATCTGCACATACTGGTGTAGGATGGTCTTATGAGCTGATGAGGACTGGGCACTCCCGTAAGCAAAGAACCAGGGGGAGGAGACATGATACTGAGGGGGATTGGACAACCCCTCATCAAACAGCACAAACTGATGGGGACTGGGCTACTCATCAGCAAACTGGTCGGGGAATACAAGGGTACCCTGTAATGATGGATCTCTCCCTCATTGCAGCGGATGATGCTGCAATGATGAGGTGGCCCCTGATTGCAGCAGCTAACACTTTTCAAAGTTGTGGCTCACTGGCTGAACTAGTGTCAGCAGCAGCATGCCACCCCATTGGGGACAGCGGGCCAAGTCTCAAAAGGCAGTGGGGGCATTAGCCACAACAGTGTTGCCCCTCCACCACCTGCTTCTGCAGCAAGCTGCAGCAACATGTTTCTTGCACATACGCACAATCAACATAAAAATGAGAGAAGAGGTGAGGGCCACATAGTCCCAAAGTTGGGGGATAGAGTAGTTAGCACAGGGAAGGGTTATGAGCAAAAACTAGTGCACCAGCAGGGAAGAAGGGAATGTGGAGAGTTGTAATCTTCACTGAGATTTGGGGAAATTGAGAGAGAGTTAGTAATAAGATGGCCTTATGAGCATGAGAAATTGTAGGTCAAGAATAGCGTAGTGGTTAGGATGTTTGACATTGAAGCAGGATGTTGGAGGTTCGAAACCCAATGGAGATTAGTTCAGGGGGACAGTAGAAAAAGCTAAAAAAAAGTAAGGTGGGTAGGAAGGGGTCAGAGGCAGAGGACAGATGGGATAGAGAAATAAAAAAATAGTGAGGCTGAAAAAAAGGCAGCACATGAGGGACACCTAGTAGTCAGAGGGTAGAATAACAGGGGTGAAACCACAGAGGAGAATTAGAGACTAGGTGGTGTATAAGGGAGCCAAATAGTGATCAAGCACTATAACCTGCAAGTCGAAACATGGGGAAATAGATTCTGGTCATGTAAGTAATCAAGTGATGAGATTACCCATAAATTAAGAGCCAAACCAGGGTGGGCGGGGCAATCGATATGAGACAGTAATGTCCAGAAGTATTTTGCTGTGTTGGTTGCTGGCTAGCATGGTGAGAACCGCAGCACAGAGGGTCAGAAAGAGCTCTGCTTGTGGTGGGGAGCAGGAGGCAAAGAGACCTTAAACAAAATTGTAAAGCTGTTTTCCAGAGAAACAATACACAAAATGCCACACAGAGCATGCAGAAAGCCTAGTGAAGGGAGGGGACCAGGCGAGTGAGAGAGAGAGCAAGAGAGCATCATGCACAGTGAGCATGCGTGAACACAGGATGAGCAGGAAGAGCAGAAATGGTGTCTGATGGAGAACACAGACAGGCAAGAGGCAAAAATACAGCAGGGATACATGCAGAGGTCACAGGATGCAGACAGAAAAGAGAGAGGAGCTGTATGGAGCGAGATGTAAAGCTACTAAAGGGGTAAAGAGGTAGAACAGAGCAAGAACTGCATTCAGGCTGTAGGAAGAGCTAGCAGTAAAGGGAAACAAAATATGATTACAGGGAGCAATGTCTCTTAAAGCAACAATTGCAGAGCAGCAAATCACTTGAATAAACTACGTAAATGCTTAAAGCTCCTCACTAAAACTAACAGAACTGAGTACATCGGCAGTTACACAAAAACAATCTAAACTGCTATGCTGGTGAAAATTAATGAAAGTACGTAGTCTTGAAGGAAGTGATTTTTTTTTTGTCCAGAAATACCATGCCGTGTTGCTTTCTGGCTAGTGTGGGAGAAATGCAGCAGGAAGAGCTCTGTTTGTGGAGGCGAGCAGGAGGCAATAGACTGCACCCATGCACAGTGACTGTGTCTAGCAGACTCCCTCAATAAATGTTTTTATTTGCAACCAAGCCAAAAAAAATGGTGAACACATTAAGATCGATTCTCAAAGTTAGTGCAAGCTACACCAACAGCAGATTGCACCAATTGCTGGTGTTCTAGGGACCCTACGTACAATTCTCAATTGGGATGGGTCCTGGTGGCCAAGTGCCTCAGTTTGCAGCAACTGTGGTTATGTGCCAAAAAGACACACAACACCCTCCAGGGCTAACTAGTACATGTTGGTGGGAGCACAGGCACTCTGGGCACTGTGATCCCACTAATTTATACATTTCTGCATAACAGTATATGTGTGTGGGAGTGTGTTCCCTCTGGGCCCTACACTCCCACTTACACATAACACAGACACACAACACCCTCTAAGGCTAACATGTTGGTGAGAGCAAGAGCCATCCAGACCCTGCGCACTCACCAATCTATTCATATCTGCATAACAGTATATGTGTGTGGGAGCATGGGCCCTGTGCTCCCACTTACACATAACAATGAAGCCATACATTCACTCTATAGGCCTGAAAAGGAACCCTTGTAACACAAATTTGCCAGTATCTTAGAAACTGTACTACCTATGGAAAACATTCCACTGTAGGTGTAATGTATGACTACAAAACATCCTCACCTAATAATGATCTAAGCTGTGTTGTAGTGAAAAAATCTGTATCTCTCTTTGCTTTCGAGATACAGGCGCTGAAAGTCACGATGGGCATTGCAATGTTATCCAATGAGAAAAATCTTAAATTCATAATGACATATCTATGGAACTGATAAATGTTTTTACACCAAAACACCATAAGTCACATCTCTGGGACTCCCCTTTATAACCAGCAAAGTTCAAGTCAAAAGACCAAACCATTTATTTACAATGCACTAGCAAATTTTCAAAGCTGTTATAATTCATAGTTTGCAAGGTAGCAAAATCCCCTTTCGCAAGGTGAGTAATCCTTGACTGTCAGGTTTTGGTCATCTTTTCCTGAAATGATGATCAACTCTTTTGCCAGCTCAGAAAATAGGATTGACTCATGAACAGGGATTTTGACAGTTCGTGAACAGGGATTTTGACACCTCGTGAACAAGGAACTGAAAAACCAAACCCCTTTCATGAGCTGACAAAATCTCCATTCGTGAGCCGAACCCATTTTGTGAGCTGTCAAAATCCCCATCCATGAGCCAATTCTCATTCATGAGAATAGCCATCTGGTCAGGAATGACGATAAAGGATTTTGTCAGCTCGCGAAATGGGATTGCTCAACAACCGGGATTTTGTCAGCTAGCAAACAGGGATCTTGTCAGCTTGCGAAAGTGTATTCAAAAACCCAATCCGCTTTTGGAAGGTGACAAAATCCTTCTTCTCGAGCCAATCATCATTCACAAGAATGACCATCTGGTTACTAAGTCATGATCAAGGATTTTGCTACCTTGTGAAAGGGGATCGGCTCATGAACAGGGATTTTGACACCTCACGAACGAGGATCGGAAACGCGTCGCGAACAAAGAATTTCAGAATTTGAAATTACCATTTTTTGGCCAAAAGTAAGCTAACCAGAGTTATAGGTTTGTAGAGGGTATCACCCTGAACAAAATCCATGCCTTATTGCAACAAAAAGTCACCCATTGAGGAAGCTATGACATTTTGTTTTGGGGGGAAAAATGAAAATAGGATGGCGGATCATGAATGAGGAATTTGTTCTTATGAATGGGGACTTTTTAAATCCCTATTTGTGAGACGACAAAATCTTAGACTGTGAGCCCTATCCTCTTTCACAAAACATACATATAAATTTTGGAGTGAACTGAGCATGCTCAGAACCCCAAAATTAAAAATTAAATAATTTTGTCATGGATTAATATTTTTTCACCAAATCAATGCTCGGTTGTTCTTTGACCAAAAACAATTTCTACTCTAAAAATGTCAGACCAAAATACCAAACAGTGTGGCTGCAGTATGATGGGCAAAAATCAGCAAAAAAGTGTCAAAGAAAGGTGAAAAATGCATTTTTCAGCACTCTGCTACATGTAAACAGCAAGTCCAACTGAATCACAACTTGGCAAGTCAAGAGACCGAGGGCAGGATTCACGAAGTGAAATGGGACTAAGTCCCACTCAGCAACCCCAGTTGCACGCCAAAATCGGAGCAGCTGTGGAGTGGTCGATTCTCAGCTTCAGCAGTTGCAAAGGGTGCTATGGTGGGTCCCACTGCCCATAGCAGCCTTCTGCAGCTGCGGTGCTGTCCCTGGCAAAAGCACCTGCAAGCTGCCGTATTCCATGGAGCCGGTCATTCTCCGGCTCCACCTTTGCTAATACATGCAGCTGCGGTCAATCTGGGCTTCTTAAGTGGAAACCCACTAGCACCGAGGTTTTCCAGCAGCTGTGGGACCTTCCCCCACATTTGTGAATCCTGCCCTCACCATACAAGACCACGCATTCCAAATTTTATGCATATCCATTGAAAGGTTGCAAAGTAATTAAGGTGCAGAATTTGGGGTTTAACATTAAATTGCTTACTAACCCTAACTATACTAGGGCAACCATGCCAGAATACTATATATATATATATGTATATATATTTTGCAAAAAACTTTGCTAATGCATCAGTTAGGTTTGTTTTCACAGTGACAAAAGTGTGAAAATTCAACATTAGAGTTATCACCCCACCAACCCTCCGCCCATCTTCCACATAACAACAGACTTCAGGGTGTGCCATGGGTCTTCAGACCCAACTGTCACCCCATTCCATGTGTAAGCAAGCTGACATGCAACAGTATAGGAGAATGGCGTAAGAGTTAGGACTGACAACCCCATGGCACACTCCGACTTCTGTTGTTGTGTAGAGGATGAGGCCCTGTGAGTGGTGGAGGTGGTAACCCTAATGCTGAATTTCCACACTTTTGTCACTGTGGAAACAACCCTAACTGATGCATTAATAAAAATGTTTGCAAAGAATTTCCTTTCATTTGAAAAAGTGTAATATAAACAGTAAATGGTGTGTGTTGCTAGGAGTGCGGGGCCCGAATTTGCCCATTTTTATATAATGATATGTGTCTGTAGCAGCGCAGGGCCTCTGTGCCCTGCACTCCCACTTACACATAGCTACAGAACAATACAGCAGTCCTATAAGGCAAGAAACTCTTGTAACACAAATTTACCAATATCTTGGGAACCATAGCAGCTAAAAACAAAATTCAAGTGTCGTTGTAATAGAGACAGAGAGACGTTAACACTATATGGATTGACTGAATCCATATCTTGCATCATTTCTGAGATAGGGGCACCAAAAACTGCTGTCAGTGCTAACTCTGAGGGTGTAACATTGGCCTACAAACATGAAAATGAGCTATTGGAATACTAATTTCCAAATATCTCAGTAATCATACAAGGTAGAAAAAATTCAAAACTCATGGTATTAATGGTTTCCCAACATAGGAGAACTAAGAATTTTTGTGACAAAAAACCATGTCACAAACCTTTTATAGAGATATGGGCACCAAAAGGAGTCATGGGCACCACAATGTTATCCTAGGGGAACATTTCTGAACTCCGGAATGCTGTAACTTATGGGCCTGTTCAATGTTTTTGTACCAAACCAGCAAAAGGCACATCTGTGGCACTAGGGCTTGCCATCCTGACAATTGCATGCCAATAGCATAATCCACCTTGCCACAATAAAGTGACAAAGAAAACAACACATAGCAAAGTGTGTGTGTGTGCAGTGTTTAAATTATTTCCTTAATGTTTTCGTGATTCTGTTATTTCTATAATGGGAATGTTGTCACACACACAAAAATGTTGCTGTGGTTACTTTTGTTCCTGAGTCTGAATGTTTGTGCAGCAACAAAAAATGTTCCTGCAGTCAAAAAAAGGAAAACATTTAAAAAACATATTTGCAGACAACCTACACAGAAACTAACACCGGGGTCATGTTCCTCAGGGCCAGATGAGGTAAACACAACAGTTGGTATTTACAGAAGTGCATCATTTTTTTCATTACAATGTTTTTTCTCTGTTACTAACTGAAAAACCAGATGGTGGCAGCATGAAAACAATTTCTAGGAGCTCGACAACAAAAGTGTGATCGCAAAAGTTTTTGCAATGCACATACATTTTTCCATAGGCTATAACAGGACATGAAAAAGTGTAATAACTTTTGAAAGGAGCAATATTTGTTCATCATATCTTCAAAAGGCACCAGTTCAACCAAGCACACATTTAGACAAACAAATTTGAAACCACTGAAATGCATTCTTCAGTCAAATATGGCTTACTGAAAAATGCACAAAAAGTGTGATTTTTCACTTATTGAGCACCCCATGGTTCTGTAAAACTACATCTGACTGGAATGAAAATGTTCAGATCCAGTGAGCTATGGAAGGCAGTTGTGCATTCCAAATTTCAGGCAAATCGGACAAACGGTTGCAAAGTTATCAAAGTGCAAACCTTGAGGTTAAACATAGAGTGGCCATGCAATCCTAACTATAATGGCATTACTTGTACATGCCACTATATCATATATATATATATATATATATATATATATATATATATATATACACATATATATATGCATATATACAATACTGGAGAGGAAGTGGACATTTGTGACTCCGAAAAACTTTTCTCAATGATCTTGAGTATGCTTTGTTTTCCGTGATTACACATGGCAGTAGTATATTCCCAAATATAAAAATAGTTAATCATTTATATGTTTTGAAAATTGCAGCTGTAAATTATCATATGGAAAATATAACATGGATAATGTGGTGTCCATGATGTCATATTTTCTGTTTTTAGCAATAAGTTTATTTGATATCACAATGTTTATGTCTTCAATTTAGATACTGTAGTATGCAATATTTCATCATTTGTTTTTAATCTATACCTGTGGGGCATCACTAAACCATCAGTCTTAAGACACCATTATATCACTAACCCAAACTTTTTATAATTTAGCTATGTCTTACATCTTATTTGATTTCCGGGACCACCTATGCTGTACAACTATGTACCAATATATGCTTAAGATAGACACCAATTAATCTCCCAAATAATAAGGATATTCTATTTCATTCAACTTTTTTCTGACACATAACATGTATAACATGGACACCAGTATAGCAATGTCATAATATCAAACCATAAAATGCTGAATGTAATTAATTAGGCACATCTCATAACTATGGCATACAAACAACAAAACCTAAAAAAATTATAAATATTATGCACATGAAACATATTCTATTGATATATAATCTCTGCCACTTTACATGGATTTAATCTCGTCTCTGCATCATGCAGATATATGAACATAGGAACTGGCCAGCAGAGGAAGGTCATTTGGGCTATTGAGTCTGCTAGCATTTGAGGCATACTGATGCAAAACAAAGCCAAACAAGAGGTAAGATTGTCTGGACTAATGTTCATTACAAAGGTCACCTGTGCAATGGTGTCTTTGCAATGAACATTCACTGAAACCGTCAAACAGCCATAAAAAATTGAAACAAAGCACCATAAATGCACCCCAAATAATATAAGACAAGGAGAGGCTGTGGCAGACATAGTGATCAAAATCCTAGGCAAAAGAATATTTTTATTTTTTGCATCAGTATTTCCCCAAAACCTGTGCTGTGCTTAACATGCACCACATGGGACACCAAACACTTATTGAAAATCACAGGCCTCCACTAACAAATGTTTTCAAAAAATAAAAATTTCAACTTGAAAGAGAAGCTTTTGCATATCTCTTTTAATCTTCAACTGGCATTTAGGGACAACAGATATGAAAAAGCAAATGAAAGCAATAACATTATCAAGGATTATGTTAGTTGTGAAGGACACCACTACTATGGTATCTTTGTAGTGAACAATCACAGAAATGGTCAAACAAGCATAAATGTTAAGAGCAACACCAGAAACACAAAGAAAGTTATATAAACTGATGAGCAGTTAATATCCTGGGTAAGAAAATGTTTTGTTTAATTTAATCCTCTCAGATGATCACTGGGTCAAGAATGCATCTTATTTAAGAGCAAACAAAAGAAACATAAACTTATATTTTACCTTCAAATAAGGACTGTTTGCATGTCTTTTTTATGGTTTTGGTACTTTAATTCCAGGAGGGCCACACAGTATGAAGTAAACCAGCAACATGGAGCTATATTCTCATTAATAAAATGCTGTACAAAGTACACCACCATTATGGTGTCTTAGTAATGCACAAACAGTACAACAAATGTCACATAACGATAACCGTCTTACTGAAAAAATAACACATTACATAACCCAACCTGAAATACTTAATGCATATTTCTGTGATGCTCCCCATAAACAATATTTACTTTCCTGTTATTTTTTTTTTTTTTATGAAAAGAGCATGTGCTGCTAATGTGCAGCAAATGGGACTACAACCAGTTTGGTATACTTTGATGCCTTTTGTTTCCACAGCTACAGTTGCTGGCACATTTTGAATAGATTACTACCTAAATGTAGTTTAATTAAATACATTTCAGGTGTTAGCTGATATAAGTCCCTACATTTGCTTTTAACATAATCTGCACCCCCAAAGGTAGCTCTTACGTTTTCCATAATATTCAAAAATGCTGCACAGTCATGGACTCCACAAATTCTTCTTGGATCAATAAGCTGCAGAAGGGCTGTATGTCCATGATGCCCCAGCTTTACATCAGTGCCAAACACTCTAACCAGGATATAATGTACACTTCTAGTATTGTGGACTAGAAGCCCATCCACTGAACCCCAGATAATGTGCATCACTATAGGACACCACACAGACAGCATCATTTTGGGAAGCAAGCAGTCATTTCCTGCAATTCCTCCACTTAATGTAATTGGGGCATTCTGGTGAAAGAAAATGAAGAAAAACAGCAAACAACTGTTAAAAATAATAACCATTTACAAATATAGTTAACTACACCATGTTTGTGGACAGAACATGATGGACACCATCTGTGCTGCACATTATGGAGGCTTAAAAGGTGTAAAAAAACAAGTGATGAGTCAATTTTATTTTTTTCTAGTGCAGTGGTATAAAATAAGTGAAGTACTCTGTATTAATCAAGTCTATTAGTAGAACTGGGGACATTATTGTAATAGGCAAATTATATACTTTGTAAAGTGACTTAAAGCTATGTCACAAAATGCAGGGCATTTTAAGGCAGACTTTTGGTGTTTCAGGAGCTGCCAATAAAAAATAAATACTCATCAAACAGAGATTTTGTGGATACTATCTCTCTGGTAATATTACAACAACAAAATGAAGAAATTGCAGCAATTTATACATTTTTAGCAAATTTAGGGCATGGTGCATTGTAGGACTTGCTAGTCTCTCGGGTACTTATATTTAAGGATATAAAATGGTAGTTTACAGAGAGCAAGTATCTTACATTATATCTAGACACACACATTATTAATACAAAAAGACAGGACACATTTAGTGGTTTTAGTCTTTTTTTGTTTCCTGTCCTCTTTAATTGCATCATCACAAATAATAACAATTGCAATATTGAACTGGTCATCATCATGAGTAAGTGAATGAGGGTATAAAAGGGTATAAAAAGGGAAGCAGTATAGTGCAGTGGTTTAAGGGTCTGAGCTGCAAATCTGGTGACATCCAGCAGACCAGACCTGGGGTTGAATCCCATAGCTTCCACTTGCATACTGTGTGACCCAAAGTAAGTCACTTAACCTCCCTGTTTTCCCAGGTTGCTCCTGTAAAAAATATTTCAGCTTAGTGTGCTACTCCTGGTTAAACACTAAAATAAAAAAAAATATATATTAGATCTCACTTACACCATTTAACATAAAAAGCCATCAGGATAACATTTAGATTCATAGTGCTTCATTTTAAACTGAATACAATTAATGCAACACTACACAGCCAGACAGAAGTAATACACACTGATAAATGAACCTTCTGAATTGTCTTACTTAGCCTTGTCTGCTTATCTGATCTGCTTGGTCAAATAAAATTATAGTACCGACATTCAAATGTGTGCATTTTAAAATAGATTTATGTTACTTTAAATGTTGTGTAAGTAGCCTTGTGTTATTAAATTCTTGACTTACCCTTGTGAAGGAAAATCTTCAACTCCCTGAATAGAGATCAGACTCATCAACATGTGGGAGCACCGTTGATTGCTGAGGATAGGACTTTCTTAGTTCATATACCTATTTTGTGGAATGCCCATCTGTGAGGTTAAAACTGTTCCTTTTGTGGCCCTGTTAAATCAATATTCCATTGGCATATCTGAGTACAGCCTTTTTTGTGAATCCACATGAGAGAATTGAGCACATTATTCTGTCTAGATGCTTAGACGTCATGTTGATTTGCATATACTGTACATTTTATGATGTCTTGTATTATGGGGTATGTGTACTTTTGTAATTATTTATGTATTTGTTTATCATTATTATGATTATTACTATTTATCTGGCAAGAAAACATAAATCGTGAAACTGAACTCATGATTTGGGCTTTCCACTTGACTTTCTTCCTCATGCTGTTTTCAGAAGATACTAGTGACGGTGGGGAGTGACTTTGAAGAACTGGCAGTGAATTCAAGATAATATATTTTCAGGATCTAGAGTTTACATTTCTTGATGGATTACTGTAGCCCAAGCAAGGCAACTGGAATCCTCATACAAGGAAGAGGTGGAAACTATTGTCTTTCTGGATAGCTCAATATGGTTTTACCAGTAGATGTAGAAGCTGAACATCAGGGAAGGCTGCTTGTACTGCAGATAGAGTAGAACCAGTGGATTTATTGGGACAAGTGCAGTATGTTTTTTTGGGTTATGCAATCATTCAGCCAGTCATTGTACTCACAGCCCAACAGCCAAGACTTCCACACCCTCTCCCACCATAAGCAGCTCATTCTCCACCACCATCACTTAAAGAACTTGCACTTGGTGTAACTGGCTCGGTGGGACCTTTATCTGCTTCATTCATTCTGCCTGCTACCCTTTCTCCTCCTGTTTTTCTTTTCATTTCTTCTGTATGCATCAATAACACACACAAAGCAGATGATGATAACGTGCAATGCAGACTGATGCTAGCAATGATGACTCACAATAGTTGTTGATTCTTAGATGTCCACATGACATGCATGCCTTGTACATGCACATGCCTCAGTGCTGTATGACTCACGAGGTGACAAGGAACATCTCATTGAAAGACCTTGCATCTCACACAGCACTCCACTTTACTTTTTACTCACTAACTGGCTGGCAGGCTCACAATACCTGCACAAACATAAAAAGCTTGATTTCTGTGCCCTGCTGCACCACCAGCTGTTAGTAAAAAATTATTTGTCAAATAAATCCTTCAAAGTCCCATCTGCACTTCTCCCAGTCTACTAAATTAACTCTGCTCTGCTTCTGCAACAGTGGGGAAAATGTAAATATATATGTAAATTTAGTTGATGTGCCCTGTACACTGCCCCCACTCAGTAATAAAATATTTTGTCAAATACAGTTTTAGCAATTTACATTTTCAGGTACTTCTTGAAATTCCTGTGATCTCACTAAAGAAATTCCCTGTCTGCAATACCACTGTGTAACCACCAGAGAGAATATCTTTAGAAATATTATGAAACATCTGGAAATGTCTACCATGTCAATTAGTGCAACTGTAAATCTCTCAAAAATCCTGGCACACCCTTCCCCATCTGCTGAGTTAACTTTTCCATTCTCCGTCTGCAGCATGATTTCAGTATCCTGACTGAAACTACAGGTAAATGTAACAAATTAAACAACTGGAATGAAAAATGATGGTTCTTTATTGATTTCTACAGTTTTCTGATCAAAAGTCACTCTTTTTCAAATAAGAGGAGCTCCCTCAGTAGCCAGGTCTTTTACCTGGAAGGGGAGAGAGAGAGAGAGAGAGAGAGATAGACATGGCACTGTACAGTATGTTCAGTGCAAAGGAGTTGCTGATCTCCAGCATAGCTGATTGGCTGCTGCAGTTTATGTGGTTTGCAAACAACTTGACATGCTCAGTGTGTGCTCCTGGTAAAAGTGCTATATCATGCCATTAACATGATGAAATATTGAAGGGAAATCCTGTTCCTTTGAATCTGATGCGCTGGTGTCTAAAACGTCGGCTTTTGCAATGCTCACTAAATTTAAATTTGGCACTGACTCATCTTTAATGGTAGGGGTCAGAGGATTTGTAGTAGCATGGTCCATTTGATTCTGGATAAGGAACTTGTTCAGTAGCTACAAACGGAAAGTGGATGATTGTTGCAGTAGACCAAGATGGAGGGTGAGTCCGAGGTGGGTGGGTGGGACAAAAAATATAAAATAAATAACAGTAACAAAAGGAAAGAGATTCTTCAACTACAAGAAGGTGCAGCAACTGTTATGAAAAAGTACATCAAACACTGGATATACGTTTGTGACATGATAGTCAGAATTGGAGTACAAAAATATTCAGATTTTCATATTCCTGTTTGGTAGTCCTAAAGCTTACCAATGTACAACAATTATCTCCACCATCCACCCAATCCAATATCTCCTGCCCCTTCTTTACTAAAATAGCCTCAGATTTCTCAATCAATCTCTTCTTTGCATCTATCTCACATGCATGAGGAGAGGGGGGAGTTAGCACTATTATCATTAATGACTTTGGTGAACCACTGATCAAGGTATATTGCTTTAAATGTGCCTCCTTTTTACCTCCATCCCCCTATCCCCAACCCCACCCATGACTATGAATGGGCTGAGTTAAAGAGTGCAAGGAGGATATAAATAAAAGACACCAGCTGCAGAATAAACGTATGTCTTGTTTTTTGTCACTTTAAGCACAAAGGAAAAACTAGAATAGAATGTGTTTATTGTGAAACAGAACAAACCATTAGTATTTTCTGACTATTTCCAAAAACAATTTTAATACATTATTTTGTAATGCTTTTAATTATATTTTAAAAGTTGTAACTTTTGAAATGTTCAGCTTAGAAACTTTTTTTACATGAAAACCTGGGGTTTGTTCAACAAGAATAGATTCTTATGACACAGTCTTATGAGATGACACATTTTTCTATGCACTAATTTAATACATTGTTAAAAATAAATTCATTTATAAAATGTAAACATTTTGTTTTTACATATCAATATAGGAAAGATAAAGCAATATGATATATCGATACATTAACTTAGCTGATTCCAAGCATTCATTTGTGATAAATAAGTTTCTAACTCTATCAGTTACAAAGCTATCACATTTTAAAGCAAGTATCTTTTAAATAGTCTAACATTTAAACTATTGGGGCTTTAAATATAATTAAAAGTAACATAGAAACATAGGCTTTGATGGCAGATAAGGGCCACTTGGCCCACCTAGTCTGCCCATTTCCCTACCAAGAGGATAAGCTGCAGATCATATTTAACCAGCAGCCTATTTCTTCCTACCCCCAACAAAAATTGCCTTATGTCTGTCCCTTGCATTCTTGAAGTCTCCCACAGTTTTAGACCTCACTATCTCCTCAGGAAGGCTGTTCCATGCGTCCACCACCCTCTCTGTGAAAAAATACTTCCTCACATTGCCCCTGAGCCGCCCCCCCTCTATCTTCAAATTGTGTCCCTTGTTCTTGCACATCTTTTTCTGAAAGATGCTACCCTCTTGGACTTTGTTGATTCCACTGAGGTACTTAAACGTTTCTATCATGTCCCCCTCTCTCTCCTTCTTTCCTCAAGGTATACATATTGCTTCTTTAGTCTCTCATGGGATTTTTTAAGACCCTGCACCATTTTAGTTGACCTCCTCTGAACTGCCCCATCCTGTCTATGTCCTTGCGGAGATGGGGTCTCCAGAACTGGACGCAGTACTCCAGATGGGGTCTCACCAACTGTCTGTACAGGGGATAACAACTTCCTGTTTTCTGCTGGTGATACCTCTCCCTATACATCCCAGTATCCCCCCAACCCTCCCTACCGCCTTCTCACATTGCTTGCCAACCTTAAGGTCATCTGATATGATTACCCCTAGGTCTCTTTCCATTTTTTGTTTGTTGTTACTACCTCCCCCCCATTGTGTAATCTTCCCCTGGGCTTTTGTTTCCCAGATGCATTACTTTGCACTTCTTTGCATTGAATCCAAGCTGCCATACTTCTGACCATTCCTTCAATTCTTTCCACCTCTCCTTGTGTATCAACCCTGTTGCAGATCTTTGTGTCATCTGCCAAGAGCCATACTTTTCCTTCCAGTCCCTCTGCAATGTCACTTATAAAGACATTAAAAAGGACTTGACCCAGTACTGAACCCTGCAGTACCCCCACTAGTAACCCCTCTTTCTTCAGAGTGGACTCCATTTACAATTACCTTCTGTGTCCTGTTGTTCAGCCAATGTTTTACCCAGGCTACCACCTTGGGAGCCAGTCCCAGGCTGATTAATTTGACTACTAATCTTTTGTGTGGGACTGTGTCAAATGCCTTGCTAAAGTCTAGGTAGGCCATGTCCTCAGCCCCTCCCTGGTCTACTACTTTGGTCACCCAGTCAAAGAAATCAATTAGATTCATCTGACATGACCTTCCCACTGTGAACCAATGCTGCCTTGGGTCCTGTGCCCCACTGACCTCTAGGTACTTCACAATTCTTTCCTTCAGAAGTGATTCCATCACTTTCCCTACTTCAGAGGTCAAACTGACAGGTCTGTAGTTTCCTGCCTCCATCTTGGTCCCACTTTTGTGAAGGGTGATCACATCCACCTTCTTCCAGTCCTCAGGTACCACACCATCCTCCCATGATTTGTTAAAAAGCGTAGTCAGTGGTGTCACTAGTTCTCTGTTTAATTCTTTTAGAATTCTGGTGTGAATTCCATCTGGCCCCATTGCTTTGTCCACCTTCAGTTTTAGGAGTTCTTTCAGAACCCCTTTCTTCTGTGAAAGGACTAGGATCAACCCACCTCTCCAGAGTGCTTCTGTTAATTGGATTAGGCACCTCCCCCACTTCCAATTTTGTGAATACTGAACAGAAGTATTCAATCAGTATCCCTACTTTATCAGTGTCACTCTCTGCCCACCCACCATCCATTCTATTCAGCCTCACTATCCCTCCCTTTGTCTTTCTATGCTCTCTGATATACCTATAAAAGGTTGTATCCCCCTTCTTAACTGAGTTAGCTATCTTTTCCTCAGTTTGTGCCTTTGCTATTCTGACTACCCTCCCTGCTTCCTTCTGCCTTAACTGGTACAGTTCTCTGTCCTACTACTTCTGTGTTTCCTTATACTTCCTAAATGCTATCTTTTTCTCCCTAACCTTCACCGCCACCTCTTTTGAGAACCATAGTGGCTTTTTCTTTCATTTTGATTTGTTTATTTGCTTCACACAAAGGCTTGTTGCCTCTGTGATGGCAATTTTGATATTTGCCCATTGTTGCTCCACCCCTCCTTCTAGCCTGTTTGCTAGTGCTTTTCTAAGTCACTCTCCCATCTTGCCAAAGTCAGCCCTCCTGAAGTCCAGAACCCTCGCTTTTGTATGGCTTGACTCTGTAGCAGAGTTTATCATGAACCACACTGTTTGGTGGTCACTTGTTCCCAAATGGCTACCCACTTCTAGATCTGAGATCCTCTCACTGTCCCCATTTGAGAGTACAAGGTCTAAGATTGCTCCCTCATGAGTGGGTTCCAAAACTAGCTGTTTGAGGCATGCCACCTGATGGGCATCAAGAATGGTCCTGCTTTTGGATGTAGTTGCTGCAAAGGTGTTCCACTTAACATCTGGCATGTTAAGGTCCCCCATCAACAGTATCTCCCCTTTCTCTGCCATCCTAAGTATGCCTTCTATCATATCCTTGTCCATTCCCTTCCCCTGACATGGGGGTTTATATACAACCCCTGTGCGGATTGTGGTGCCATTTCCAGTCTCTAAGGTGACCCACAGTGCCTCTTCTCCTCCCTGTTTACTCTTTTGTTCAGTTTCTTTTATCCCTTCTCTTAGATAGAGAGCTACTCCCCCCTTCTGCTCTCCCTGTCTCTCCTGTAGGTTATGTACCATGGTATGTTAACATCCCAGTCATGGTTCTCTGTGTACCATGTGTCTGCCATTGCTGCAATATCCAGGCATCCCTCTTCCATCAAGGCCATCAGTTCAGGGAGCTTTGTTGCCCAGACTACGGGCATTGGTACTCATTACCCTTCATTTCTTGATGGTCTTACCCCTTTTTGCCCCATCCCTGTCCTTATTTCATTTGTCACTTTCTCCATTTACCCCTGCTCTTCTCCCTATTAACATCTCTATGCTGGTGTCTACCTCACTTAGTACCCTGATATTTTGGGGGGGCTAGGATTTCCCTTCTCCTTTCCAGTGCCTTCCCCCTTGGCTAGTTTAAATACTTGTTAATGAAGTATTTAATCCTATCACCTAGGATCCTGGTTCCTCTCCTGGACATATGCAGACCATCATGCCAGTATAGGCCTGCATCCCTCCAGGTGGACCCCCATTCTCCAATGAAGGCAAATCCCTGAGCTCTGCATCAGTTTTTCAACCACTGATTGAATCCCATGGTGTGGAGCACCCTAGCCTCACCCATGCCATAGACAGGCAGCACCTCCGAGAAGGTTACCGTGTATACTATTTGTCTAAGGCCCCTCCCCATCTCCACAAACACTTCTTGCACTGCTCTGATCCCTTTCTTAGCCAGGTCATTTGTCCCTAGGTGGACAATGACATCCAGCTCTCTCCCCTGTGCAGCTGCTCCTGTGATCCTGAGGATTCGCTCCCTGTCTCTCCAAGCCATGGCCCCAGGCAGGCACCTTACCTCCCTCTCCCCTTCCTCCCCTAGTTCTACCTTCCTAACAGTGGAGTCCCCCACCAGGAGTTGTTTCCTTCCCCTGTGGGGTCCCATGTGACCATCCTTTGGGTCTCCTTTGTGGAGGTTCCCAGCATCCTCCTTTGTCTCCACTGTGGCTGCCTCCATAGAGGAACCACACTTTTCCAGAATGGCATAGAAATTGTGGAGAGGTACAACTGGAGGGATGAACCTCTGTTCCACCACCCTCACCCTCCCTGAGCCCACTGTGGTCCAACCACTCCTCTTTCTTGGCAACCTCTGAGGCAATGGCAGTGACCCTGGTGGTTCCTGGGTGGGAGAGGAGGTCCCACAAATCCTGGCCAACTCAGCCTGGAGATGAGCAACCTCCTCCCCAGCCCTGAGAGGTGTCTGCAGATGGGACAACACTGCATCCTCCAAAACATCTCCTGGAAGACTGCTGCTCCACACCCTCTGCACTGAACCACTCCCATCATGTCTTTTTTCTGGCCCCCTAACTGTTATTTGGAATACTTACTCTTTCCTCTGTTTGTTTATTTCTTTTTTTTCTCCTCTCCCTTCTTACTTACTGCCTCTGCACCCTTTTATCTCCTGATCTTCCTGTTCTGAGACAAGAAGTTCCTATATTTCTCAGTAGTCTCCTTACTTGCTCAGAGTCAGACCTTCAGCAGCTAGTGGGGGATGGAGAGCTACTCTTGCCCTTCTAGGATGGTGAGTCTTTGGTGGCTCTGTGATCACTCACTTCCTGCTCCCAAACAGGAAGTTCCTGTTGTCAGTTAAATCGTGTGCTTATAAAAGTAGAACTGGTTTGGGGTGGGGGTGTTGAGTGGAGGGAAGGAGGGCAACATAGTCCCAGTAGAGAAGTTTAGTTATACCAGTAGCTCCTTCCTCCTGGAGTTCTGTCTGTCCTCTGGCAGAAGCTATCTAGGGCAGTATTTATATCTGGTCTTAACCTGGCTCCTTCTAGCTAAGCCACTCTGCCTACTTTGCAAATCTTTCTATACTTAGTTAATTTCACAAATAACAATTCCCTTCTGACACCTGTGACAAGCACCTAGATATGTACACAGATAACACAGATAACATATAACAATTTACTTCAACTACCTCTGACAAACACACCAACTCCTTTTTTTTTGTTTTTTTACCCTTAATTGAAGTTCCCAGTACAAGAGATCTAGTTCTTAGTTCCAGTAGAGCAGTTTTAGTTATGCCAGTAGCTCCTTCCTCCTGGAGTTCTGTCTGTCCTCTGGCAGAAGCTATCTAGGGCAGTATTTATATCTGGTCTTAGCCTGGTTCCTTCTAGCTAAGCCACTTCCCCTACTTTGCAAATGTTTCTACACTTAGTTAATTTCACAGATAACAATTCCCTTCTGACACCTGTGATAAACACCTAGATAAGTAGTTAAAGTCTGTAGTCAAGTTGTTAAGAATCTAATAATATTCTACAATACATGCATCAATACAGTTTGAAACTGCATTTTAAGTATATTATCAATTTATTTTATTTATTTATTTATAGTCTCGGAATTACAATCTAGGAGTCAGTGACTCATTTACAAAGGTTCCACATCAACAATGAAAGAAACAGTAGAAAACAATAATAAAATACAAAGCAAAATCTACAACTTTACAAATAAAGGGAAGAATTAACAGCAACAGGGAGTGGTCATTAAACCAGCCTTGTCAAAATGGCATAGATGGTAGGTATAAAATAAAAATGTTACTGATGTGAAATTGCAACAAAAGAGAAGAAAAAATAAATAAATCTACTACAGATTGGCGCGGTCATTTAAACAGACCTTTTCAATGATTAAGGATAATTGGATCTTGACTACAGAATAAGGAGAAATAAAATGCTTACAATTTTATAGCATTAGAATTCAGGCAACTTTGCCATTATTAGAATTGCGGGTGTCACTCAGGTGCTACTATAGGTTCAGGGTACTAACAGTAGAAGAGAGACCAGGAGAATAAGAGAGCTGTCAGAGGAGGTATAACATAAGAAGAATAGAAGAGACAAGGAGTAAATGTAGGAATCAAGAGGGGTGAGTTAGGAGAGGTAAAGACAGAGGGAGACTAGAAAAAAGTAGACCAGAGAGGTGAGGACAGTGGAAAGGAGACAATAGGAATAGTGATGTGGTCAGAGGAGTGATGCAGAAAGGGGGAGAAGGGTAAGAGAAAATTTATTAGGCAGGGGATAAGGAGGGGAGGAGTGGAAGGAGAACTGAAATTACAGTATAAGGGACAGTCACAGGTGTTGAGATTGAGAAGGTGATCCCTGAGGCTGGATTTAAACTGACCCAGCTTGGGTACATTGACAACTTCCTGAGGAAGCCCAGACATACAGGAGGGAGCACAATACAGGAAAGCACGCTGCACTTCCAAGGTGCAGCAGAAGGTAACTTGAAAGGTGAGCCTGGGCATAAGTCTTTTGCCTCAAGGATTAGATACTAGAATAAGGAGATGTTGAGTAGATGGTGGGGCTAGACTAAGACAGACTTTTTTCCCCAGGAGGCAAGTCTGATTCATCATCCTACCTTGGAGGTTACACCAGCTGGTTTGTATAAAGAGTTCACAGGTGTGGGTGTATCTGTGGACTCCCAACACTAAGTGGCATGTAGCATTGAGGGAAACTCTGATACATTTAAGAGAAGTGTCAGATGCCACTCCATAGATTTTGAGACCCCAGTCTAGCAAGAAAAGGACTGAGCTGATTGCTGCATGGAGGGCTTCAGGAGTGAGACTGCAATGCTGTCTGTAAAGGAGATCTAACCTGTTATTATAAGCCTTGGAGATGAGGTGAATGTGATCATTGTATGATAGGAAACAATCAAGTGTGATACCTAGGTATTTGAAATTATGTACCTGTTCCAGTGGTTCCCTTCTGTTATTAAAGATTGTTACTTGGGCAGATTTAAACCTGTTGTGAGGGCTTGCAAACAGTATCACCTTGGTCTTTCTGTGGTTTAAAATCAACTTATGTTGGGGTGAACCAAGACTCACCTCAGACAAAGCTGTGCTGCAAGTCACAGGTAAGGTGGGATGGGTCAGGGTGGCTCATGAAAAGGACTGCATCATCTGCATAAAGTTGAAGTTGACTGGGTCAGGCTTGGGGAAGGGTGTTAAGGAAAAGAGTAAAGAGAAGTGGGCCAAGGATTGACCCTTGATGGAAGTCCAATAGAACTGGTCGGCTTGAAGAGAGGGTTCCCTATATTTTCACCTGTTATGATCTGGCAGCTAGGTAATTTTGAAACCAGACTGTGGCTTCATGAGAGAGGCCATGGGGGGAGGGGGTTGCAATTAGAAGAAGGTGATTGACTCTATCAAATGCCTTAGTTAGGTCAATGTAAACAGATCCTACTATGTGACCACAGTCAAGTGTGTGATGAAAGAAAGCAGTGTATTCAAGAAGAGCAGTGGTGGTGCTATGGTTTCCCCTGAAACCATTCTGTTGTGGGCAGAGAATTTTGGACTTCATTAAGTAATCAGTGAGCTGGATGGTGACAATCCTTTCAAGTGCTTTGGAAAGGAGGGAAGAACAGAGATGGAGTGGTAGTTAGAGTGTGATGCTCTATCACCGCTCTTGAAGACAGGAGTCACAACAGCCACTTTCCAGAGATGGGGAAATTAATTTAGACATAAGGACAGATTTAAGATCTTGGTGAGGGGGAGCAATACATCATCCAAGACAAGACAAAGCAGTTTTAAATCAAGAGAGTCACTGCTTTGTCATGACTTGTTGAGGACCGGGAGCAAGTACCTTTTTGTAACTGAAGGTGTGATTGCCTTAAAGTAGAATGGAGATGGTTTGGGAGATGAGACAGACAGTATGGGGCTGTTAAGGTTATGGGGAGGAGAGAGGCCAGTAATGAAGAAGTCTGGTGGGAGAACCCCACCGAGATCTGTGAATGCATCGTTGAAAGTGTCCTCAATCAGCTGTGCATCCTGCGTGGGAATCCCATTAATGTTGAGCAGGGAAGGAGGTGATTTGTTGGGCTTGCCAGTAAGTCTTTGATATTCTTCCAGAATGTCTTGCTGTTTTCCCAAGAGTTTGAGAACACTTTTTTGTAATATTCAGATTTAGCAAGGTGGGTAGCATGGGTGCAGCTCTGCCTGGCAGCCTTGTAATTTTGCCAGTTGGAAGGGTTTCCTGTGGCATGGGCAATGTGCCACAGATGGTCACATGCTGCCATCAGGTGAAGTAGATAGGAGGAGATCTAAGGGTTGCAAGCACCTTTGATTTTCCTGTTCCAGAGAGAGATGAAGGTGTCACAGGCTGTACTGAAGGTATTGATAAAATGTGCAAGTGCAGAATCAGCACTGTTGGAAATGAAAATTGGTGACCATTCACTGTACTGCAGGTAGGACCGAAACTGTTTTAGCTGATCTTTTTTTAGGACAGGATGGTAAGATACCTTGGGGTTTTGGGGGACTTTGTTGGACCAAACACATATTACAGTGGAGTGATCACTAAGGGTGTCAGGCAAGATCTCAAAGCCCAAGAACTTTTCTGAGTGATTTGTAAGGATCAGGACTAGTTGGGTGCAGTTGCCTGTCCTGTAGTTGATTCTGGTGGGGAAATGTACCAGCTGAGAGAGACCCTGAGTATCAAGAGTACCCTTGTAAGTGTCAGCATCAGGGGCAAACCAGTTTATGTTAAAGTTACCAAAAGCAACAATCTCAGAGCAATTTGGGAGGCCTGAGACGTAATCTAGCATGATGCTTAAACCTGTAGCTGTATCTTTCAGAGGGATGTAAACTGAGAGAGTAATAAGTGCTTTGCCATCGATACCAATTGAGATTTTTATGGCAAGGGCCTGTGTGTTAGAGACAGAGGAGAAACAATGGAGAACTTGACCCCATAATGAATTTAGCAAGTAAATCAGTAGTGTGTAACCATCAAGGGTGACAGCAGAGTTGGGGATTTTTGGAGAGAGCCAGGTTTCAACCAGATAAAGGACATCAGGTTTGTGCTGTATGACCCAGGCTTGTAGGAGATCTATTTTAGGCAGGAGACTATGAATGTTAATGGATTCCATCTTCAAATCAAATCAGCTTTTATTTATAATGCACTTTTCAGAAACCAAAGTGCGTATATATTATAAAAACACAAACAAACATTCAATCAATAAAATCTATAAAGAAAAAATATAAATAAAATGGCAGCAGAAATAAACTAAACATTCTCTCCAAAAGCCAAGTTAAATAAATATATTTTAAGTGAGGCTTTAAAGGTCTCGGTGGACAATCACTCTTTAATCCGACGAGGTAGAGCATTCCACAGGGTTGCGATCACAAAAGAAAAGGGTCTGGCACCTGATGACTGAAGACGGACCCTTGGAACCTCCAGCAATCCATCATCAGTGGAGCAGAGTGGACAGAGGGGGAAGTAGGGCTGAAGGAGGTCTTGCAAGTAGCCCGGTCCCTGTCCCTGTAGGGTCTCATAGGTCAGCAACATGATCTTGAAGGTGATCCTCCAATGCACCAGCAGCCAGTGCAGTTAGCGTAGCACAGGCATGACATGGCAAGTTCTTGACACCCCATTCAACAACCTTGAGACCGTCATGGTGGTACATACTGTCAGGAGGTTGCTGCATAGGACCAGGGTTAGGATGAATATTTCCAGAGAGAAGCAAAAGGAGGAGGATGCATTGGATTATGTAGTTCCTTGCCAGCTTTAGGCATGGTGATGATCTATAATACAGGGGTTTACACATAAAGATTAGCTTTGACTGAGAAGAGAGGAGCTATACAGGCAGGAGGGTGGGTGTGGAGGAGTGTTTAGAAGAATGGAATGAATGCATGGGAAATGGAGAGTGGGAAGGTACACCCGCTGTGATCCCACTAGCATGGTGGAAGTTGGCAAGAAATGAGCGAGAGGAGAGGTGGGGTGCAAAGGTGGTCAGTGGAATCAGAAAGAATAGTGAAGGATAATGACAGCACTAAAAATGAGAAAAGAGGTGAGGGCCACATAGTCCCGAAGTTTGGGGATGTAGTAGTTAGCACAGGGTAGGGTTATGAGTGAAAAGTAGTGAACCAGCAGGGAAGAAGGGAATGTGGAGAGTGGTAATCTTCACTGAGATCTGGGGAAAATTACAGATAATTAGTAATAAGATGACCTTATGTGCACGAGAAATTGTAGGTCAAGAATAGTGTAGTGGTTAGGATGTTTGACTTTTAAAATTAATGAGAGCAAGTAGTCTTGAAGTAAGTGGTCTTTTTGTCCAGAAGCACCTTACTGTGTTGCTTGTTGGCTAGCATGGTGAGAACTGCAGCATGAAGGGTCGGAAAATAGTTCTGCTTGTGGTGAGGAGCAGGAGACAAAGTGCTGCATCCATGCATAGTGACTGTGTCTAGCAGACCCCCTCAATTAATGTTTTTATTTGCAACCAAGCCAAAAAATGGTGAACACATTAAGATCAATTCTCAAAGGCTAGCACAAGCTACAACAACAGCATCTTGTACCGATTGCTGGTGTTCTAGGGACCCTGCATATGATTCTCAACTGGGTAGGGTCCTGGTGGCAAAGTCCCTCAGCTTGCAGCAACTGTGGTTATGCACCAAACAGATGGCGCATCTGTGAAGTGTGTCATCAGCTGTGGGGTGGTCGGGTAGCAGCTGCACCAATTTACAGTGAGTGTGTTTAGCAGATACACTCCCTATTCCCGATCTCCCCCATAAATTATTATCTTTCCCTGGTGGTCTAGCAGACCCCCCTCCCTATCCCTGATCTCACCCATATATTATTATATATCTTTCCCTGGTGGTCTAGTGGACCCCCATTCCTACCCCTGATCTCCCGCGTACATTATTATATATATTTCCCAGGTGTTGTTGCAGACCCCCCACCATATCCCTGTTCTCCCCATAAATTATTATTTATCTTTCCCTGATGGTTTAGCTGACCCCCCTCCCTATCCCCAATCTCCCCCATAAATATTTATATATCTGTCCCTGGTGATCTAGTGGACCCCTCACTGCAGTAGGCAGTGCCCCACCACGCTGCTCCCCCATCCCATCCCCGAACCAGTGACTGGCACAGCCCTCCTTTCTCCACCATGACCAGCCACTGACTGAGCTGTCAAAGAGCACATGCTGTATACAGTATGTGCTCATTGTATAACAGCTCACTGAGTTGTCAGTCAGTGAGCATGTACTATATACAGTATGCACTCCTTGACATCTCAGTCGGTGGCTGGCCATGGTGGAGAATTGAGGGTTGTAACAGCCTCCAGCATGGAGATAGGATGGGGGGAGTTGGGTGGTGGGGATCTTCCTGCTGGGGTAGAGGGGTAGGAGGCCAATAGACCACTAGGCACAAATATATAAATATTTATGGGGGGATTGGGTATAGGGAAGGGAGTCCACTAGACCACCAGGGACAGATATATAATAATGTATGGGGAGTTCAGGGATAAGGTGGAGGGTCCACTAGATCACCAAGGATATAGGCAATTGTGCTAATTAGAGGACCTGAGGATGGGGGGCCATGGCACAAGTTTCCATCCACCTGAAGAGGGCTCTAGGGGTTGCACATGGTCTCAAAACCTCCCAGAGGACACATTTTTAAGAGTTAGGCACTTATTCCCACTGACCATTATCCTGCCAATCAATATCCCATGCCCACATTCCCGATTTTGGTTCTTCCCATCTCTTAAAATTCCTGCATAGCAATTTCCTGAATAGCTTGTTCCCGACCGCACTTAACAGCATACATTTATATAGTCACTCGCTCCTTTCTGTAAGGATGGTGCTACATTTTACCTGAGTGTTACACTTACTTGCTCCTTTTTCTTGCTGAAGTCTGTAATCTGCCACAGTCTGTCACAATAATAAGTTAAATTGGTCTGTCTGAACTCTCAGATCTCTAATTGTATGAATGGTGCTTCATTTTACCTGTGTGTTACACTCACTCTTTTTTTCTTGCGGAAACCAGCAATCTGTCTATCTGGACTCTCAATTTTGTTAATTTTAAATTTTAAAATAACATTTTTTTAATTTTGTTAATTTTTAATGGCTGCACTGCACTGAAATCTGAAAACAAGAAGCAGGTAAGGAAACTGTATTATCATGCAGTTGATACACAAAGCAATAGCACATCAATTAAACATTAAAGCACTGCATTTTTTGTTTTTCAGGTTTTTTTTTTCAGGTAGTGCAATGATTAAGGTAAAACCATATTTCTTCACACTTTAAAAACATATTTCTTCACTCTGTTTTCTTCATTTAATAAAACACTAAAGCAATAGCTGTTTTTTTTGCAGTAGTCAGTAATGGGTGGAGGGAAATTCTGGTTCGGGATTTACTACTTTCGGGATTGTGAAATGTCATCATTTCGGTCTTGGGATTTTGGTCTGCAGGAAAACGGGCAGTGGGAATTAGTTCAGATACCATTTCTAGTTACCCTTAGACTAGCCCTGGCTGGTCTAATGATACTTAGAAATTTGCTCTCTGGGAGGGTATTGAGAATCCCATATTAGGGGCAAGACAGCCTGTGTCTGCCGCATGCCTCCTAGCACCATGTTACAGCCCATTTTGTGCTGCAAGGATGGCGCAAGCACCCTTTGGTGCATGCAGCCTGTGTTTTATGCAGGCTGCTTTTGTGAAATGCTGTCAGTGCATCTTTTGTCACAAGCTGCACCTTGTGCCATTCCTTGTGGCACTACCCCTTGAGCAATTCAGGGAGGCTTTGAGAATTGGGCCCATTGTATCATTACCAAATTTTTTTGTATCAACAGGCTTTATTAATACTATTTGTTTTGTATCAGTAGATAAAGTTACGTGATGGCTTTCCATTCTTTTCTTTTTACTTTGTTCAGAATTTTGGTTACAAATACTATATATTATTTAATTCGGAAAGGTGTAGTTTGCAACTTAATTTTAATCCATTGTATGACCTTAATGGCATTCAAAACCTTTTTTCCCTCCCCTCTCCTCTCTAGCAACTCCTGTTCTTCCTTTCTTTTGCATGCTTTACTTGCAGACTCGTCAAAAGGTAGTAATACTAATAATCATAACATCCATGATAATAGGAGTACACAGAATAAGCCGGTGTCAACTTGGGATTGCTGTTTGAGGTTTAATAAATCAATTGAAAATGTCCTATATTTTCTGATTAGCTAAATGAGCTCTGAGAGCCATGTGTAAATCCAACAGAAATGCATTATTTAGAACAAGCTCAGACAGTGGGATTTGGATTTTGTTCATATCACATCCAGAATTCAAAACACACATCAGACAACCCTGATTGCCATCAAAACATGGCTGCCACCTGCTATCACTGAAAACCTTCAGCAAGGGGGTAGAAATGGGGGAGGAAGGGGAGAGGGAGGTAAGGTGCCTTCCTGGTGCCACGGCTTGGAGGAACAGGAAGCAAATCCTCAGGATCGTGGGAGGAGCTGCACGAGGGAGGGAGCTGGATGTCATTGTCCACCTAGGGACAAATGACATGGCTAGGAATAGGATCAGAGCAGTGCAAGAGGAGTTTATAGAGTTGGGGAGAGGCCTTAGACAAGTAGCACATACGGTAACCTTCTCGGAGGTGCTGCCTGTCTATGGCAAGGGTGATGCTAGGGCACTCCTCTCCAGGGAATTCAATAAATAGTTGAAAAACTGGTGTGTAGTGCAGGGTTTGGGCTTCACTGTGGACTGGGGGAGCCACCTGGAGGGATGCAGACCTATACTGGTGCGATAGTCTCCATCTGTCCAGGGGGAACAGGATCCTAGGTGAGAGGTTTAAATGCTTCATTGGCAAGCATTTAAACTAGCCAAGGGGGGAGGCACTGCAATGGAGCAGGGAAATCCCAGCCTTTACCCACAAAACATGGTAATTAGTGAGGTAAACACCAAGGTAGAGAAGTTATTAGGGAGCAGGACAGAGGTAAATGTAAAAAAAGGCAAAGGCAGTAAGGACAGGAATGGGGCTAAAAGGGGTAAGGCTATCAAAAAGTGGAGGGTGATGAGTACCAATGCCCATAGTCTGTGTAACAAGCTCCCTGAACTAGTGGCCTTGATGGAAGAGGGTTGCCTGGATATTGTGGTAGTCACAGAAACGTGGTACACAGAGAACCATGACTGGGATGTCAACATACCAGGATACACAATCTACAGGAGGGACAGGGAGGGTAAAAAAGAAGGAGGAGTAGCTCTCTATGTAAAGGAAGGGATCAAAGCAACAGAACTAAAGAGTAAACAGTGAGCAGATGAGGCACTCTGGATCTCTCTGGAGGCAGGAAATGGCATCACAATACGCACAGGGGTTGTATACAGACCCCCATCTCAGGGGGAGGGAATGGACAAGGAAATGATAGAAGGCTTCCTTAGAATGGCAGTAAAAGGGGAGATATTGTTGATGGGGGACCTGAATATGCCAGATGTTAACTGGAGCACCTTTGCTGCAGGCACATCCAAGAGCAGGGTCATTCTTGATGCCCTACAGGGGGCATGCCTCAGACAGCTAGTATTGGAACCCACTCAGGAGGCAGCAATCTTAGACCTGGTACTCTCAAATGGGGACGGAGAAAGAATCTCAGATTTAGAGGTGGTTAGCCATCCAGGAACAAGCACCCAACAAACAGTGTGGTTCACGATAAACACAGCCATACAATCAAGCCATACAAAAGCAAGAGTATTGGACTTTAGGAGGGCTGACTTTGGGAAAATGAGAGAGTGCCTTAGAAAAGCACTAGCAAACAGGCAAGAAGGAGGGGTGGAGGAACAATGGGGAGTAATCAAAACAGCCATCACAGAGGCAACAAGCCTTTGTGTAAAGCAAATCAATAAAACATAACGAAGGAAAAAAACGCCATGGTTCTCAAAAGAGGTGGCAGGGAAGGTTAAGGAGAAAAGGATAGCATTCAGGAAATATAAGGAAACACAGAAGGAACAGGAGAGAGAACTATATCAGTTAAAGCAGAAAGAGGCTGGGAAGGCAGTCAGAATAGCAAAGGCCCAAACCAAGGAAAGGATAGCCAATTCTGTTGAGAAGGGGGATAAGACCTTTTATAGGTACATTATGGAGCAAAGAAAGACCAAAGGAGGGATACTGAGGCTTAATAAAGGGGGATAAGACCTTTTATAGGTACATCAGGGAGCAAAGAAAGACCAAAGGAGCGATACTGAGGCTTAATAAAGGGGAGGGAATGTGGGTAGAGGGGGAAAGTGAAAAAGCAGGGTTACTAAATCAATATTTCTGCTCAGTATTCACAAAGAAAGAGGAGGGGGAGGTACCTAAACCAAACAAGAGAAACACTCTGAAGACGGGGGTCGATACCAGTTCATTTACAGAAGAAAGGGTTCTGAAAGAACTAACAAAATTGAAGGTCGACAAAGCAATGGGGCCTGATGAGATTCACCCAAGATTCACCCAAGAATTCTAAAAGAACTAAGGGTAGAACTAGTGACACCACTGACTACTATCTTTAACAATTCATGGGAGGATGGGGTAGTACCTGAGAACTGGAGGAGGGCAGATGTGATTCCTCTTCACAGAAGTGGGAGCAGGACAGCGGCAGGAAACTACAGACCAGTTAGTTTGACCTCAGTGGTAGGGAAAATTATGGAATCACTTCTGAAGGAAAGAATTGATGAGTACCTGGAGGCGAGTGGGGCACAGGACCCAAGACAGCATGGATTCACAATGGGAAGGTCATGTCAGATGAATTTAATAGATTTATTTGACTGGGTGACCAAAGTAGTAGACCAGGGAGGGGCTATGGACATGGCCTACCTAGATTTTAGCAAGGCATTTGATACAGTCCCACACAAAAGATTAATACACAAGGTAGCCAGCCTTGGAGTGGGCCCCAAGGTGGTAGCCTGGATAAAAAATTGGCTAGACAACAGGAAGCAAAGGGTAGTAGTAAATGGAGTACATAGTGAAGAAAGGAGGGTTACTAGCGGGGTACCGCAGGGTTCAGTATTGGGACCGGTCCTTTTTAATGTCTTTATAAGTGACATTGCAGAGGAACAAGATGGAGTGGAAAGGATGAGAAGGGATTTGGCAAGGTTGGAGGAATGGTCAAATGTATGGCAGCTCAGATGCAATGCAAAGAAGTGCGAGGTAATGCACATGGGAAACAAAAACCCAGTGGAAGAGTACACAATGGGGGGCTGAGATACTGACAACAGTAAAAATAGAAAGGGACCTGGGGGTAATTACATCAGATGACATAAAGGTGGGCAAGCAATGTGAGAAGGCAGTAAGGAAGGCTGGAGGGATACTGGGATGCATAGGAAGAGGCATCAATAGTAGAAAACAGGAAGTTGCTATCCCTCTGTACGGACAGTTGGTGAGACCCACCTGAGTACTGTGTGCAGTTCTGGAGACCCCATCTCCACAAATACATAGACAGAGTGGAGGCTGTCCAGGGAGGGCAACCAAAATGGTGCAGGGTCTGCACCAGAAGACATACGAAGAAAGACTAAAGGAGCTTAATATGTATTCCCTTGAGGAAAGAAGGGAGAGAGGGGACATGATAGAAACTTTCAAGTACCTCAAGGGAATCAACAAACTCCAAGAGGGTAGCATCTTTCAGAAAAAGAGATGTGCAAGAACAAGGGGGCACAATTTGAAGATAGAGGAGGGAAGGCTCAGACGTAATGTGAGGAAGTATTTTTTCATGGAGAGGGTTGTGGATGCATGGAAAAGCCTCCCTGAGGAGGTCGTGGAGTCAAGAACAGTGGGGGAATTCATGAATGCATGGGACAGACATAAGGCAGTCCTAGTGGGGGTTAGGAGGAAGTAAGCTGTTGGTTAACTAGGTTCTGCAGCTTATCTGTTAGGTAGGAAAGTGGGCAGACTAGGTGGGCCAAGCAGTCCTTATCTGCTGTCAAATTCTATGTTTCTATGTTTCTAAGGCCATAAACAATAATACTTCCTTAACTGAAAGGCTTTGTCTGTGGTTCAGTGGGCTGAAGCAACCAGCCACACCTCCTGCCTGAGCAATTTAAGGCAGTCCTTCCAGCTTCCTTCAGAAGCATTTTGTCTTTGCTGCAGATGGAGGCTCTACTCCTCCCTTCCTTTCTTTGGCACTTGCCCCTTGTGCTGTGGACCATGCTTGGTCTGTGTTGGACTTCTATTTGTGCTTGTTTTCTGCTTGGCTTGTGCTTCTTCTCCTCTCCTAGGTCTGTATTTTGCTTCTCCTATGGCTGCTGTCTGTGCTTCTCTCTCTCTTTTGATTGTGCTTGCTCACTCATGCTTATCGGCTGGCATTTCCTTTCATTTTACTTCTTTTTGGGCTTTTCGAGTTTTCTAGCCTCCTGTGTCGCAATTGCTTGTGTGTGCTATCCAAGCTTACATACTGCTGTTCCTTACAGTTAGCATTCCCCATTTGCTTTTTCATACTTTTAGCAATCCCTCAGTTTACCTGCATTTGTTATCTATGTGCTTTTCAGGTCCATTTGTTGTTTCCCTGTCTGTAGCAATCTCCCTGTGTACACCTATCCTTACTTGTTTACACCTGGCTCCTTGGTGCCTGGCTCCACGTAGCAGTTACAACTTCAAACTTTTCAGTTCCCCTGCTTGCTTTTCTAGCAGTTTATTGTTGCTCTACTGCCAGTTGTATTGTCACTCTACTCCCATGTAGTCCTTCTTCCTTGGCAGTTTGAATCATTTATGTGACCTAAATGTGGGTCTTTATGCACCGTGTGACCTAAGTGTGAGTCTTCAAATACATTGTAACCTAAGTGTGGTCCTAAAATACACTGTGCGACCAATGTGTGGGTCCTAAGTTTGCTATACTTGACTTGTCACCTGTCACCTTTCAAAATGCTTTCAATACTGGATGCATGGCAACCATCCCCATAAATGACTATGCCTCAGGGCTGCCTTGTAGCCAACAGTCTCAATCTGCACCCACAAAGTCTGCATCTTGAGCATGTGAAACTTGGGATGAGGTCCTTCTCATCTGGCCCATATTGGGAATGTCCTTCCTCTGGGTGGTGCTTCAGTCATGCAGACATTTCAGTGGCACCTCTTGAATTTAAGATTTAAGCTGCAAGGAGTGGGGCCCTTAAGCCCAAGATGGATACTTTAGGTTTGCCTTGTGGGTTCAGTGACATCTTCTAAGCTATTCTCCCTACAACTGCCTCTGGTTCATCTTGTCTGTACTTAGGCAGTATGCCGGATGATGCCTTCAGCAGTTGTTGCTCTCTTCCTCCTCCTGCCTTGGGAGATGTTCCTCCTGTTTGGGATTACCCCATTGTTGCAGAGTGCACTTGCAGCCCATCACGGCATTCCAGTTAGAGGGACAGAGTGAGAGCTTTCCTCCAAATTGAATCTACTCTGAATTTTTGTTTGTAAAGAGCAGTTACATACCCTCACTAAATATATTAGAAACCTGAAGGGAAGGCAACCTAGGCCTTGGATCCCATAAGTTTCCTCCTACTAGGGTTTTTTCCCCTCATCTGTGCCAATAGGTTGTAATGCTAGTTAGTGTATATAGCAGTAGAGTCTTATGTCCTCAGATTCCACTGTTGGATGGAGTTGGATGATGACTCTCCTTTACATGGCATAGTGGCTCTCCTTTGCCATTCTCTCTCTCTCTCTCTCTCTCTCTCTCTCTCTCTCCTTAGGAAGTTATGCCCTTCTGCTCAGCTTTCCTCCCTATCAGCTCAGATTGTGTCTGTCAATACTCGTCTCCAGTGGCTGTCATCCCACCAGTTGTTGTCAATTGTGCGCCTTGGCTTTAGTGAGTAATGTTTTCTGCTTAACAACCTTTTGGGGGTTCCTTCTTAAGGTACCTTTATCCAAGGGAATCATTCCCATTGCACCGGTAGGGGTGGAACCTTCCTTCAGGTATCCTTGCCTTCAGTACCCCCCACACAGTGGTATTCCCCATGGAATAGAGAGGTGAACAGCTGCAAAGGTTTATCATCAAGTTACACAAGCACAACACTACACTAAGTTATGTTAGCACATTGAAATTAAAGGCTCTGCCTGTGGTTCGGTGGGCTGAAGCAACCAGTCACACTCCCTGACTGAGCTATTTAAGGCAGGCCTTCCAGATTTCTTCAGACGCATTTTGTCTTTGCCCCCACAATCCTCCCTTCCTCCTTCAGCTGATTGCCTATCTCCTAGGTGTTCCTTCCTAAGGTACCTTTAGCCAATGGAATCTTTCATGTGGCACCTCTAGGGGTGGAACCCTCCTACAGTGTTCCTTGCCTTTGATACCCCTACATGGTGGTATTCCCTGTGGAATAGAGGTGAAAAGCCATAAAGGTTTATCAACAAATTACACAAGCAGAACACTAGACTAAGTTGCATAAGCCTATTGAAATGTAAATAAATAAATTGTTCAATAAATAAACATTGAGACATTAGCTTCATATAAGACCTTCTGTTGCATGTGAAGGGTGAACATTTTGTCGAAGGTATTCTACAGATGTTTGAATTTCTGCATTTCATGATAACCAAGTATTTCATCTCTTGTATGTGAGGAAATACAGATAACTGACAGGTGATGAAGGATGTCTTTTTACTTCTTACTTTTAGCAAAGGAAAATACCCGTTTTAATGCAAAAACAATGGCCTTTCTTTAAATTATTTCTAAGTTTCCCTATTCATGAGGTAAAAAAACACTCTGATGTGTGGGTTCTCTGGAACTAATGTGCATCCTGATTTTGAAGGTTTGAGCATGTTATGGTTAATTATCTTCCTGGTTGTGCATTTAAGAGATTTTCTGGTTTCCATCACCAGCTTTACAGTGGGCAGCAGCAGAACTCAGTTATATAAAAATGCCCAACAAAAAAGGAATTTCAGGACCTTACTTTTTTTTTTTATTACTGAAGATATTTTCATTAAAACAGGAGCTTTCTCCCTTGGATGTTATCTGTTCACATTACTTATTCCCCACCCTTAAGTCATTATAACATCCCAATCTGTTGCCATGAGAATTATTCTAACATCACACACAAAGAATTATATCAGGGCAGGAAAAGCAGCTGAAACCAAGGAAGTCTAAATGGCAAAAATACTGGTTGCATGTAAATGCTTCTAATATTAAACAATGAAATGTCCTCAAATTAAACATTGTATTAAATGTTATGAGATTGCAATCTGGATAATGCCAGCTGTAATTGTTTTACAGGATTCTGGCAAATCCCTTTAACCCTACACAACAAATAGCATGTTGTGACTCACTGCTGAGAGAATGGCAGGGAAGGGAATCTGGAGTGGAGAGACCTACTTACAAAATAATTTATGGGGATTATTATCTGTCCATCCCCCTGCTAATGTTAATGTGAGACATTAATGATCCTCCCCCAAAATAAGTTGTCCTCCAGCTTCATACTCAGTTGTGAATAATGCTTTGTGTATCATGTTAAGTAAGGTGAGTCACTACATTAATGCCACAAAGAACATGTTTTTCTCTTCGCTTGTTTCGGTGCAGCACCACGTTAAACCTCATCACAGTATACACTGTGACAGGGCAGTTTTGGTAATACATGACAGCTTCTACAAATCCTGGTCATATTTGTCATCTTTCTTTTCCAGACATACAATGTGCCATTACTTGAACAGAGGCGTATCATCTCCAGTAAGTATTCCTGGTTTGCTCCTAGCTCGACAGTTGTGAACTTTATTTCACAAGACTGGCCATTTCTCAAAATTGTATGATGAAACAGAGGACAGATGCCTCCTTCCCTTGAGGAATCTAAGTGACAATAGTTTGCCATGCTTGATTTTTCCTTCTTGTGAGGACTCCAGCTGCTGACTTAGAAACATAGAAATTGATGGCAGATAAGAACTGCTAGGTCCATCCAGTCTGCCCATTTTCCCTACCTACTGCAAAAGCCACAGACTCTACTTGATCTCCAGCTTTACCTTCTTGTTCTTACTGTTAGGGTTCCCCTATACCTGTCCCAGGCATTTTTGAATCCCCCCACTGTATTTGCCCCCACCACCTCTGCTTGGAGTCTGTTCCATGCATCCACCACCCTTTCCATTAAAAACTACTTCCTCACGTTACCCCTTAGTCTTCCCCCTTCCAATCTCATGTCATGCCCCCTCATTTCTGAACATCATCTTTTCTGAAAGATGCTACCCTCTGGTACCCTATTTATGCTCTTTCAATATTTGTAGGTTTTTTGGGTTTTTTGTATATTCTATTTATTCCCCCATTGTGCTCTGGAGCTGCCTCTCCTTCAGGCTGCCATGACCCTCAGACATCCCCTACTATCTCCCCCAAGCCACCTTACCTCAGATCTGCAGCCATCCTCAGGATAGCCCAGTGTAACACTGTACTAGGTGGGTCCCTCTCTTTCGAGGGGGAAGCACCAGTGGGGAGCAGACCGGCACACTATTTTTCCTCGGTCCTGGGCACTGCTGAGGCTTTCTGTGGCTTCCTGGGAGTCTTTCAGAGGTGTCCAGGGCCAGCAGCCATCATCCGGCCAGTTCTCAGAGAGGTATTTCTGTTTTTCCTGGTGTTGCCCATAATGCGATCCCTCTGCTGTGCTCCCGGTCTCCACCGGGGGCCACTGCAGAGCGACCATGTGTCCCCAAACCCACCCCAGAGTAGGAGAGCAGTCCTATGGACGCCCCATCCTACCCCTTCTCCTGCCAACCCCCGGCGCCCGACTCCGTTCCCGAACCCGGGTCGCTGGCGTGGTTCAAGGTGTGGCGTCCAGCGCCTTAACCCTCTGTGCCACTTGTAGATTTCTATCATATCTCCTCTGTCTTTCCTCTCCTCCAGGGTATACATATTGAGCTCTCCCAGTCACTCCACATATGACTTTTTGTGCAGGTCCTGCACCATCTTTGTTGCCCTTCTTTGAACTGCCTCCACCCTGTCTATGTCCTTGCAGAGATGTGGGCTCCAGAACTGAACACAGTACTCCAAATAAGGCCTCACCAATGATCTCTATAGAGGCATTGCCACCTCTTTACTTCTGCTGGTGATACCTCTCCCTATGCACCCCAGCATCCCACTGGCTCTCCACATGAGCCTTGGCACATTGTTTGGCCACCATTAGGTCGACAGATATGATTCCCTCCAAACCACTTTCCTGTTTGGTGACCATCAGTACCCCCCCCCCCATCATGTAATCCTCCCCTGGGTTTTTGTGCCCCAAATGCATTTTATTTTGCAGTTTTTCACATTGAATCTCAGCTGCCACACTCTAAACCATTCTTCCAGTTTACAGAGGTCCCTCCTCATTTTTTCACCACTCCTGGAGTGTCCACCCTGTTGCAGATGTTAGCATCATCTGCAAAGCGGCACACCTTCCCTTCCAGCCCCTTTGCAACATCACTTATAAAGACATTAAACAGGACTGGCCCCAGAACTGATCCCTGTGGCACCCCACTGGTCACCCTCTTTTCCTCAGATTGAGCTCCATTTACTACCACCCTCTGTCTTCTATTACTCAACCAGTTCCTAACCTAGTTTACTACCTTGTGATCCACTCCCAGGCTGCTAGCTTGTTCACAAGACTTCTATGTAGAACAGTATCAAAGGCCTAACTGAAATCCAGGTAGGCCACATCCACCTTTCCCCCCGATCCACTTCCCTACTCACCCAGTCAAAGAAATCCATTAGATGTGTTTGACATGACCTTCCCTCTGTGAATCCATGCTGTCTCAGATCCTGTGATCTGCTGGATTCAAGGTGTTCTACAATCCTTTCTTTAAGTAGTGATCCCATAATTTTCCTCACTATTGAGGTGAGGCTGACTGGCCTATAGTTTCCAGCCTCCTTCCTACTCCGACGTTTGTGAAGATGGACTACATCTGTCCTCCTTCAGTCCTCCAGAACCACTCCTGCATTGAGTGATTCATTGAACAGAGCTGCCAGGGGTGCTGCCAGCACCTCCTGTAGTTTCCTTAATATTCTAGGATGTATCCCATCCAGTCCCATTGCCATGACCACTTTCAGATTTGTGAGTTCTTTTAGGACTCTATCTTCCATAAATGGACTAGTGTCCACCTCCCTCCCATATTTGCTCATGTTGCCTAACTGTAATCCCTCACCTTCTCCTTCCTCTGTGAATACAGAACAAAAATATTTGTTTAGTATTGATGCTTTTTCCAGGTCCCCTTCCTTTAATCCTTACAATCCCACCCCTGGTTTTTCTCCTTTCACTAATGTTCCTATGAACAGTATTGTCCCATTTTTTTTACCTTCTGTGCTATTTTTTCCTCTGTTTGTGCTTTTGTGATCCTGACTGCTTTCCCTGCCTCCCCCTGTTTATCCAGGTACACTACCCTGTCCTCCTTCTTCTGTGTTTCCTTGTATTTCCTGAAAACCATCTTTTTCTCACTTACTTTCCCTGCCATTTCCTTTGAGACCCATAGTTGTTTTCTCTTTTCCTTGCACTTGTTTACGTGCCTAATGCAAAGGTTTGTTACCCGCACTATGGCTCCTTTCAGATGGGCCTACTGCTTCTCACCCCCCATTCATCCCTCCCTGCCAGGTCATTCCTGAGACATATCCTCATCTTAGTAAAGTCTGCCCTCCTGAAATCCAGAACCTTCACCGTTGTGTGGCTTGACTGTGCCACTAAACTCATACTGAACCGTACTGTGTTCCAGGTGTCCACCAGCCCTGACCGCCACAATTTTGACCCAGTTGGTGAGTGCCAGGTCCAAAATTGTACCCTCCCAGGTGGGTTCTAGCACTAGCTGCCTGAGGCCTGCCCCTTGCATGGAGTACAGGATGTCCCTGCTCCAGGCTGAGGCAGCAGCTAGGATGCAGCAATCCACATCTGGCAAACTGAAATCAAGTACCAGCAGCATCTCCCCTTTAGCTGCAATTGTGTGGCTGTATTCCACTAGAACCCTGTCCACCTCCTCTCCTGTGCTGGTGGTTTGTATATTATGCCTGTGCAAATAGCTGTGCCAGTGCCCTTCTCAACTGTGACCGACAGAACCTTTGCCCCTCACCCTCACATTTACTGTATTTCAGTTGCTGTAGTACCCTCCCTGACTTGCCTTTTCTTTTTCACAAACCACATTGTCCTCTTCTTGTTCTGCTGTGTACTGCCACTCACTCACTCACTCACTCACTCACTCACTCACTCACTCATCCAGACATAACACCCTTCCAGTTTTCTCTGTCCTGTCCTTTGGGAGAGGAAGAAATATGATCCATTTTGTTCTGGAAATGTGGGCCAAGAAATTCTACCAGTTAATATGGTTGTGTTCAATCTTATCATTTCCATGGGTGTTCTGAATGCTTTATTTTTCATCATCTTGTTTGAACTTAGTTTCTATTGTATGTGTTGAAGAGCAATGCTCATTACACAAGTGCCTGGCAGAATCTCACAGCTACATGCTCTCTCAAAGTAAGTTATGGATGCAAACAATTCCAGATCGGTAAATGAGCTGCTACTTGCTGGTCAAAAACAGGATAACAGTGCCTAAAGTTCTAAAGGTGGCCTTACTGTATAATCATGAACAGTCACTTGCTAATGCAGAAACCAGTCTAGTATGTAGAAGGTGGGATTCCAATGAGTTACTACATATTGTTTCTAGTTTAGCAGCAGTTCATGAATGCTATATGATTTATAGAGTCTTGCATTTCTTCAACAAGTGAGGGAAGTGGAAGGGAAGTTTGTGTTTTTCTGCCAATGATGTTGTTGGCCTGCTATGTAGTTCTTGTACAGGAAATTTACCAGTAACAAAATGAAACATTGTGCAAGGCAGGACTCATCGGAGTAATTGCCATAGAGTATTGCTTTGATAAGATTACTCCCATTATCATTTATCATAATCCCTGGTGTTAGAATGTGTCTAGTAAACCTCCAGTTGAATAGTTTCTGCAGTGCTTTTATATACTCTAGACTGTGAAGCTACTCACAAAGAGGATTGCCTGTCTTCTGTACATCCTGTATATGGGCTGATTTGTTTTGAGGTCCTGCTTGCTAAGAGGATGTGGAATATGGGGTATGTGCAATGAAATCCATTGCATTCTCCCCACCATAGAATCCAGGATCTGGCCGCTTGTCCACATGTCTGTGGTGACTGGGATTTACTGGCAAGAATATACAACCAAAACATCAGTACACACACACACACACACACACACACAAACTGCAATAGAACTATGCCATAGCAACATGGCAATATGGCCATGAACTGATAAAATCCCTCAGTGTACACATGTGAATAGTGAAGAAGATTTTTAGTTATCAAATAAGCTATACCATAATTGATATCAATATTTCAGCAATAAGCATTGTAACTTTTTGTGTGCTAATTTCCCGCCAGGTCAACTGTCAACTTCTTTCACCTTTTTCTCTTAATGTGCAGTCTAATGGTTGATGTTGCTAACCACAAATATAGTATATAGAGATGGTGGTGATCAGGAGGATGGGAACAAAAAACAAGTGATATACTTTGCTAGCTACTACTAGGAGGCACTAGTAAACAAATTTTCTTTTCCTTATAAGGGGCAACATCTCTAGCCAACCTGTTCTTGCTTCTGAGTTCAGACTTTCATCTTCTCTTACATGATGGGGGAAATAGTCTTCCAAACAATGTGGTCAATGCTGAGACTATATATTAGGATACACAACACAACTGGACATCCCTAAGGGGTGGCAAGCTAGCTAGTTAGCTTGACAAATAGATAGACAGATAGATAGATAGATAGATAGATAGATAGATAGATAGATAGATAGAGAGAGAGAGGTAGGTAGGTAGATAGATAGATAGATACAGTAGATAGACAGACAGACAGATCAATAGATAGATAGATAGAGAGGTAGGAAGGTAAGTAGGTAGATAGATAGATAGATAGATAGATAGATAGATAGATAGATAGAGGTAGGAAGGTAAGTAGGTAGGTAGGTAGATAGATAGATAGATAGATAGATAGATAGATAGATAGATACAGTAGATAGACAGATATATAGAACTTTATTTATATAGCGCCTTTCCATAGTTCAACATTCTTCACAATCAAATAAATATCACACTAACATACATCCCAGATCAGTTTTAATAAGTAATATTAATTCACCATTATGCATCAATCACTATAGAAAGCCTGTATAAATAGGAAGGTCTTTAGTTTACATTTGAACCTTTCAACTGAAGGGACAGACTGGAACAATCTTGGGACAGTATTCCATATGCTTTGGGCTCCAGCAGAGAATGTTCAGTCTTTAGCAGATTTTAGTCTCACAGATGGGACAATTGAAAGACTCTGGGGTTCCGAGGAAAGGAGACTGCTTCCCTGAGAATCATCATGGAGGGCTGCCAGCAGTTATTGGATGCAGAGGGGCCCAGTCTATTATGGCCTTATAAACCAGCAAAAATTTTAAATCCAGAACTAAATCTTATCAACCGTCAGAGTGTTCCTTGCAAAGCGGGAAAAATATGATTGAATCTTGATGTACTCATTAGCAACCTGAGTGATGAATTTTGAAGCAGCTGGAGTCGGTGATCCTGAGTAGCAGGCAGGCCAAAGTAAAGCATGTTGCAGTAGTCAATTTGTGAGGTAACAAAAGCTTGCACTAGTGTACATGGGCTGCTCTGGTCAAGGAAAGGAAGTAATCTAACTACATTTTTTAAGTGATGAAAACACTATGAATGACAGCAAAAATATTGGACGTTAAACTAATTTGCTATGAAAAATCACACGTAGATTGAGAATCTCCTCTTTTATTTGCACTGCTGTCTAAGTAGTAATTGGAAGAATAAGATTATTGTTTGCTGCAGATGCTAGGTGGTCTGGGCCCCCCAGAACCAATTCATTTTTTCTGGGGATGCTTCTTAGTCAGCTGGCACTCATCCAGTCCCTGGTCCTCAAGGTAGCTTTTCCAACTAAAGATATCAAATTAGTCTGTCCATGTCTAAATGAAATGTAAAGATAAGTGTCACTTACAAAGCACTGAAAACTCATGCCATATCTTTGGATCACATCTCCCAGTGGAAGCACATATATGTTGTGAGCAACAAACACAGTACAAAACCAGGGTGGGATCTGAATGGCAATTTCCTATCACCATGGTCTGGCAGTGGTTTTCCAGATAATACCTGATCCAGTTTAAAACTGTGCCAGATAAACCACAGAAACTCTTCAGACACTCAATCAACTCTCCATGATCCATGGTATCAACTGTAGATGGCAGAGGGGAACAAAAAGTGATAGCTCTCCCCAATCCTTCACCAGGACCAGATCATTCATGATCCAGACAAGAGCAGTTTCTTTGCTGTGGCAATACTGAAAACTAAACTAGAGAGGCCTGTAGAGTTCAAATTTCTGCAGGTGCTCCATCAAGTAAAGTGCCACCACTTTCTTAATAACCTTTCCAAAAAAAGGGAAGGCAAGAGATAGGCCTGAAATTTGTGAGATTGTTTAGATCTAAACTTGTCTTTTGTAGGGGGGATTTCACAATTCCTCTTTGAGCGAGTTAGGGAAGACCCCCACAGAGATGAATTCAGAATCTCCACAAACACAGGAACTAGCATCTGCCAACCTGTCTTTACCAAAAAGGGTGAGGCTGAATCTAAGATGCAAGTGGATTAGTACAATGCCAACAGCACCTTGCAGATTTCTAAATTATCAGTTGGCCGAAAATCAGACCACAGCACCTGAAATTCAATCACCTCAACTCTCTGACCAGTGCTGTAGTGAGCAGTACCAGTGGAGTAGCTATCCTGCCTTATCTCTGCAATAAGAAATCAGGAAACTGCTCACATCTCTCTACTGAAGTGGACTCCATCTAGGAAAAAAGGCAATCTGATTAATAATCTTATCAGCCAATTTGAAGAGAGCAGCAGTTTTTTTTTTCTCTCAGCTGCAATAATGAATGAGTAAAAATGTTTCCTCACTTCAGTCATTGCCTGCTGATATTTCTGATAATGGGTTATCAGGACAACTTTATCAGAGAGCAGGCTCAACCTCCTCCAATGCCACTGAAGGCTCCACCCACACCTTTTATAAGTCCTTTAGCTCATTACCGAACTGGAGAGAGCTGTGATGCTTATGGTGTGGGCAGAGAAAGATGGAAACTGAGAGTTAGTAGCAGCAAGGACAGCTTCATTATATGCCTCAACCGCTGAGTTGATTGCCCTGGAGGAGGCAGACAATAACTGAAAGCACATCTCAAATAGGGTAGTGCCTTTGTCCCTGGTTGCCACCTTCAGAGACCTGCATGCTAATGACTACATATGGGATCAGAAGTGTCAAGGAACCACTTGAATGCCATTTTGTGGCCAACAGCAACTCTGGATAATGCCTTCTTGTATATGTGTGCATGGAGGCATTGTGCACAGCATTGACAATTGTCCTCACCCTCACTCAATCCTCATAAACTAGGGAAAACATCCCTAACAGTGTAGTGGTACCCCCAACCATCCCACTTCTTGTTATGAAATGAAATTACCCTGGTAGTCCAGTGGTTCAAAAGGTGACTCCTTGGTATGTGGTGCTCAAGTTGATAAAGCACACAGTCTTAACAAGAACATTCTGGCAACTCATTCATCAACAAAGAAATCCAGCACAGTACTTTCACACCACATCTTCAATTCATCATAAAAAAAGGTTCAGTTTCATACTTTGGGGAACTCCTTCACAATCTTCAGACAACTGTGACTTAACCTGCTGTGACTCATCTTTTGGAGACTGGATTTCCTAAGAAAAAAAAAAACAAGAAAAAAAAAACCTGTCATTAAAATGGAATGGATTCAATAACCTGAAATTTTTTAATCAAAAGGTCTGTTCTATCAAGTTGAATGCTTTACTGTAATCCATGAATGATCTAAATCCATCGTTTGCCATTCTACATGTATTGTAGGTTGTATATAGTTTTCAGTAGTAGGCGAGAAGTAAAAACATGTGCAGAATTACCAAAGTGATTAGGAAGTATTTTATCCATGACAGATTCAAGAATTCAATTAAATATGTATTGCTCACCAAGTATAGAAGTCAAAGGGTCAAACAAGTGTATATAATATCACATACAATCTCAGGGTGCTCAGTTCTCAAAGATCAGTGCTAGCTGTGCCAACCACAGCTTGCAAAAATCACCAGTATGCCAGGGGCCCTGTGCACCACTTCACTATTGCATAGGGTCCTGGCAACAAAGTCCCACAACTTGTGGCACATCTGGCCATGCGGCAAAAAGACAGTGCAGCTGAGAGGTTTGCCAGAAGCTGTGGGGTGGTTGGGTGGTATCTACACCCTGGAAAAGAGACCCTATAGGAGTCTGCCAGGTTCGTAGGGGATGAGTCAGTTCATGGGGAGGGGCTGGTACCACATAGATGGGTGATGGGAGGGCTGGCCCCAGCAACCTGATGTAGCTGTCAAAGGGTCACAGCTGTGCTGGTGTGTGTTCGGGGGGTGCTCGTATGCTGGGCACCATGGGGGTGCTGCTTCAGGCACCGGACCACAAAGGGCTTCAGATTTATTTCCTTAGTTAGGTTTTGTTTCCTGGGTTGGTGCACTAGGCAAATATGATGCCAGTGCATATTCCATGCTGTTGTGGAGGCATGTGGGACTGTAAGAGGGTGGCAGCACATGTGCCCTCCCTCCCAGGGAAAGCTGCAGGGGTCGTCTAACAGTATGTGAATGTCTGTCCTCCGGGAGGGTTTCCTAAATCCCAATGTTGGGGATATTGCAGCTTGCACCTGCCACCAGCCCCCTAGCACCGTGGCACACCCAGCAGCTTGATACAGACTTGCAATGGGCAGATCTAGTGCACTGGTCCCAGTTTTGCCCAGAGGGCCTTCCTGACTTGAGAACTCTGCAAGTTTTGACACAGGTACCCCTTGCATCACTGCTGTGTGACACAGGCACCTTGTGTCAACTTTGGAGGTCTGAGAATCAAACCAAGGGACTTTATGCTTCTTAGTGACTGGAATAAAATCAGGTTTTCTTTCCGAAAGAATCATGGACAGTGACTTCCATTAATGAAGCATGGATGACAGAAGCAGTAGCAGGGACAAGAGTAGTAACACCATATTGTATGACCCATCCTTAATCAAGTCATGGTCTTGGGTTTCACTAACTTTGATTTTACTGAGCTATAAAGAAATATTTGAGGAAGTAACAACATCAAGGATGAACGGTAAGATCTGATCTGGGTGGGGCATAATAGGATGCCAAATAGAAGTTCTTTTTTTTCCTTTGATGAGCTCCAGAGCACCAGGGAGGGATAAAAGAGGAAAATTGCTTTGGAGTGGTTTCCATGGGGCTAGCCTTAGCCACTTTGGAGCAAGGCTTTTGAAGTTTTGTTTTTGTTTGTTTTTTTAATTGCCATTTTGCTTCATTTTGCCCCAAATAATGAATATATATAATACATTCCTAAACATCTGAGGCTGTGGAATATAAATACTCAGCAAATAATTGTCATAAAATATTCAAATATTCATATCAGGAGCACAGAGTTCTTATCCCCAACTCTTTGCGTAGCAGATGTGCAAATGAGCAAAAGCCATGCATGAGGTTTCTTTGTATCCTAATGATGTATAAAGACTGATACAATCTGTAGCTGCTAATTCTTCGCTCTGTCTTTCTGTTGTCTGTTCCTTCTCCCTTCTACTATTCTCCTAGAGCTGAACCTGGAAAAGAGCTTCGGATCAGCATGCCTTTCCCAGTCACCAACATCTTAAATAAATACATTACTATTGCTGTACTTTCTAGGTCAACAGATGCAGTTTGTTTGATTTTTTATTATTGTATGGTACCAAAAATATCAGAATATTATGTATTTGAGGAAGAGGAAAACACATTTCCTGTTTTGAAAGTCTTGCATGTTTTAAATAAAATCACACAAATAATTAATTGCACAGATACCAGTTGACCAGTTTTTAAAAATGGTGTTACGCTCTCTGATTTTAAATTTCAATTATGCCTTGATAACCCTAACCTAAGTTTTTAAGTAAGCTGTGGAGATCAGATGTTATTACTGAAGTAAAATCACAACAAAAGACACATTCAGCCACAAAACACAGTTATAAAATTTGTGTGAACCCAGTTTTGTAGGAGATTAATCAGGAAGCAAGAGGATCTGGGGGTAGGGGGTTAGCTTGCAAGATGAGTTAAAACCTGACTGCAGGACAGAAGTTAAAGGGTGGTAGTCAAGGGTCGGGGAGTTCTCTGAGGCTAGGCCAGTGAGCAGTGGGGTCCCACAGAGCTTGATGTCTGGTGTTATTTAACATCTTCGTCAGTGACATTGCAGATGAAATTAAAGGTAAAATCTGCCTGTTTGCAGATGATACAAAGCTCTGTAGCAGGGTGGATATGAATGAGGTGAGACATTGCTAAAACATGCAAAGTTTGACACTTGGGGACAAAGAACACATAGACCAAATATTGGCTGGGTGGTGTGGAGGTAGCCAGGCCCTAGAAAGAGAAAGAGCTAGGAGTAATATCAAGAGTGATGTATCGTACTAGGCACACTGCAAGAGAGCAGCAGCCTAAGCAAACCAGATGCTGGAGTGCATAGCCAGGGGGACTACAAGCCAAAAGGCAGAGGTCAGATCACTGATGATGCCACACATGCAGTACAGTGTTCAGTATTGGTGTCCTTCCTAAAGAAGGATGTCAGTTTACTAGAAATGGTCCAGAGAAGGACTAACAAAATGATCCAAAGCCTGCAGGGCAAAGCTTATGAGAGGAGACTAAAAGAGTTTGACATGTACTCCCTGAAGGACAGAATGGTACTCCCTGAAGGACAAAAGAGAGAGGGGGGACATGATTGAGACCTTACAGTACCTTGAAAGTATCAACAGGGATAGCACCGAGAGCCTTGTCAGGCTTAGTGAGAAAAGTCCACTAGGAGGCATAGCATAAAGTGGATGGGGAGGAAGATTCAGAGAGAGATAAGGAAGCAGTTTTTCACTTAGAGGGTGGTGGACAAGTGGAAAGAGTCACTGGAAGAGGTGGGCTCCCTACAGAAAGTGTTTGGTTTCAAGAAAGGATGGAACACTGTAAAGGGACTGGGGGTGAGGGGAGGAGGAGGGTGTTAATGCAAAGGGTTGAAGGGAGGAAGGAGAGGGGGGTTGGTCCATCAGTAAGTGCTGAGGGGCCCTGCACTCACGAGCAGACTTGATAGAATATAAGGCCTTATCTGCTGACTTACTCATGTTCGTACCCAGTAGGAGGCAATGTGGATGCTCTAGCACTGTAAGGCTAAAGAATGTTTTAGAAACAATAATAAAAACATTATAATAGTGTGTAAAGGACCTTAGTCAATTACAATACAGGCAATGGGAACTAAGATTGCAGCAGATGGACTAACAAATAAAACAATCTATCATTCTGCATAAGCTTATCTTGTTTTCCTCATTTATGTAACAGCACAGTGGCTGGAAAATGTCTCTCCTATCCTTCACACAATTGTGTCTAAATATAGCCAAATCTCGCACCTCAAAATCACTGACGGCACAAAAAGCATTTCTTTATTCAGTGAAAATTTGAACACCCTAGCCTTATAACCTTAATTGCTGTTTTCCATCACATTTTAGTGAGATCATTTAAATAACTTTGAAATGAGTGCCCACTTTATGACTAAGATGACTCATCACGGATAGCTTCACATTCACAATTTTCATTTTAATGTGGTGGAACAAATCTTTTTTCTTTGGTTTTGTTACATGAGACTTTGGGACGGAAGGGTATTGTTGCTAATTATCTATCTATCTATCTATCTATCTATCTATCTATCTATCTCTATCTATCTATCTATCTAGCTAGCTAGCTATCTATCTATCACCAAAGGTGGCATAAGGTGTTCATTTTATTTATATAAACTGCTGCAGTATCTGTACAAATTTATGTTGCTAATTAATCTGATTGGTTAGTCCACATATTGGATTACAAATAAATTGACAGTTTTATGCTTGAAAGTTTTATTAAACTGGAACTGACTCACTAACAAATTGTTACATTGCTGCACTGAGTGAGGAAATTCCTTTTTATATTGCTTACTGTTGCCAGTAGCAGAGAATATAATGTTTCTTCAGCTGCTACCCCACCCTTCTACTGCCTTACAAGCATATTGGCTAGTTGTCCCCTGAACCCCACCCAGGAATAAAGGACGCTACGCTTAATTTCCTTTTTGGTTGCTCATTGGCAATATTTATTTTGGCACAAAGAGTATTCACATACATAATATTATCACTTCAAATTCCACATAATAGTTCATTTACATTTTCTTGGTTCCGGCCTGTTCCTTCTTCTGGTTCCTCCATCTTGCATTTTACGGGCCCGGACACTGTGAATCTGGCCCCCTTCCTCCAGACCAGAATCAGGCCAGTTCTACCTTCCTGGGCTTTTGCCCTCCAGGCCCAGACACTTCTGAATCCGGCGCATGGACCTATCCCCCTCTCCTCTTTTCTTCCCCCCTGCTCCTCCTTTCCTTTCTTCCATTGCCCCTCCTCCAGTTTGTGATGGACAGAGGGCCTCCCCCCTTGCGGGTGCGTATCTCAGCCCCTTTTTTAGCTATATGGTCAACTAATTCTTAGGAATAGGCACATGCCAAACTCTGACAAGTGCACCCCATCAACCCTGTACACTGCAGCCTGATCGAAGGAAATTTCCTTTTGCTGCAGGTGCACGCACCCCATTTCAGATTACCACCCACATTACCTTTCTGTTCTGACACTTTCTGACCTTCTCAATCAACCTTGCATCCCTGACCCCCCTCCAAACCTGCAGGGAGGTGATATTGGACCAGCTGATTGTCACCATCAGCCACCACCCCTTGATAGTCTCCAAATCTCCCAGTATGTTCTGCCCCAACTCTCCCAATGGCCAGCCCCCCAAATCATTGCCCCCAAGGTGTATGACAATGCAGTCTGGCATGCTCCATAGCACCCTTAACTCACCTACTAATAGAAAAAATTGGGCCCATCTCATGCCCCTAATGCCCTTCCACAGCACCCTCGTATGCTCCATGTTGTAATGTAATTCTACTCCTCTGGAAGCGGCGACCACAAACCTTTCCGCCCAATAGATGAAGGAGTGCCCCACTATCCAGATTTTCCTCTTTGAACCTGCCAAGGAAACAAGATAAAACAGTGTGAGTCCCATTACATACACATGGCATACTTTTGTAGCAACTGGACTTCCAGCACCCAACTTTCTTCACCTCATCCACTGCAACCCCTTTTTCAGCTGCCTCTGTGGCTGCACCGATTCAGAAGGAATGTGGGGCAAATTCACCTGGATCCTTCCCCAGAAAAGCCAGGGTCTTCTTGAGCACCACACCCACCTGGAAACTGGTGACCAGGGAGCCATCCCCATGCTGGAGAAAGGCCCCCCATCCCTCCCCGTTTGCTCACATATGTTTCCAGTACCCCCACTGTACAACTGGTGGCCTGTGGTTGTCTGACTAAGGACACCTTGACCCCCTTCCTCTTTTGATCAAGTTTTGGACCTGGCCAGATTGATGCCCACTCCATTCTGACCCTACCATACTTCCTGCGTTGCAACACTTGTACAGCAGACGTTTTTCTTGGGGCCACCACTTCCCCCACTCGGAAGGCAAAAATGGCCCAGAAGAGTGTCATCTCCTGGGCTGAGGTGGACACCTGATGCATTGCCCCCAGCACCCTTTCCAGTAGCTGCCCTCTTAAGGGGCATTGCCCATCCATCCTGACAGCCTGCCCCCTCTGCCTTCCTACCACAATCCACTTGACTGCCCTGCTGGCCACTACATCTGGCCAACCCCTGTCCTGGCACACCCAACTGATGACAGCCAGTTGTACCACCACTGTGGCATGGGCAGCCCTTCCTCCCACTTTTAAACAATAAACCTCCTTACCTGCTCCTTACCTGCTCCTCCCAGACCGGTTCGTCCCTGCCCCACCTGTGTCTCCTTCTAAATTCTTGAAATCTCACTCACCCTGCCTCATAGGCCCTCAGCATGTTGGCTGACTAGGAGCCCCGGTACAATGCCCTGGCTGTGTCACGCCATCCTCCCACAACTGGTCCGGTATCCTGGTCCTGTGCTCCACAGTCTGCGGCCTCAGCTCCTGAAATCTTCCAAGTTGTAAACGGGAAAGACTGTCAGCCACCTTGTTCTTCAGCCCCTCGATATGCTGTGCTTTAAAAGACAAATTCAGTTGCAACCCCAACAACACCATGCATCTGAGTAGCCTGCCCACCATCTCTGCCCACCTCCCTTGCCTGTTAATAACTTCCACCACTCATTTGTTGTTGTTTCACTAAAACAGAATGCACTTTCCCCTCATATGAGTGCCCCACACCTCCATGGCTACCCATATCAGAAATATTTCCAAAAATGTGATGTCCTTCAATAGCCCCAACTCCCTACACTGCACTGGCCATGCTTCTGACATCCATTCTCCTCGAAAGTATGCCCCGATCCTCTGGGCGCCTGAGGCATCAGTGAACAATTCCAAGTCTGTATTCCACTCCCACTCGACCTGCCTGAACGTCACCCCATTATAGGTGTCCAGGAACTCCTCCCAGACTTGGAAGTCCTCTCGCACCCCTTTTGACATGTCTACCCAGTAGTGTGGTAGCTTAGCCTTCCCTGTGGCCCTACCTAGCCTCCTCATGAATGCCCTGCCCGGGCTAATTGCCTTGCAGGTGAAATTAAGGTGCTCCAGCAGTTGCTGCATCTATACCAGTGGCACCCTCCTCCTCCCCATCACCTGGGCCAGCGGCCCCTTAAGGCATGCCACCTTTTCCCCAGGCAGCCTGAAACACCCCCCTTCTGTGTCCACCTCTATGCAAAGGAATTCTAATTTTCAGGCAGGGCCCTCTGTTTTGCCCTGTACCAGCAGTATCCTGATCCACTGGCACATCCTTTTAAAATCCCATAATATCCTCCATGCCTCATCCCTCGACTTCCTGATGATGAGGAAATCATCCAGGTAATGCACTAGCCTCCAGTGCCCATACCTGACCCTGACCTCCACTGCACCCAGGTGATGAAAACTTCAAAGGTGGAACAAAAGCCACTGAACATCCCATTGGCATGGCCTTGTCAAAATATATGCACCCCTGAAATTGGAATCCTATCAGGTCCCAATCCTCAGGCCTAATGGGCAGGAGGTGAAATGCTGACTCGATATCTGTCTTCACTAGTCACCCCCCTTGATTGCCTTGATGAGCATTATGGCCTGCTCTAAAGAGGCATACGACACTGCCCTAAGGTGGTCTGGTATGCCCTTGTTCACTGATAAACCCTTTGGGTAGGATAATTGGTGTATCAGGCAAAATTCCCCTTCTGCCTTCTTGGGTATTATGCCCAAAGGGGACACTTGAAACTGCATGCATGGGGGCCCCTAAGTGGCCCCTCTACTCACCTCACCCTGATCTCATCAGTCTTATCCACTACTATCTCCTCCTTCCCCTTCACAGACCCCAAATTCTTCGCCCACATCTTTTCCTGGCACCCTTGAAAACCCAGTGGGAAACCTGCCCAGAAAACTTCCCTGAGCAGCTCCGCAGCTCCCCTGTTCGGGTAGTCTGTGGTCCACTCCTCTACCACTGAGAGGGAAATGGGCATACACGCCAGTGTGTACCCCCAACACCCTCCGCTTGGTGCTTCACTGCCGCCAGCCACTGGAAGCATATTGCTGGCCCCTGTGGCTGCCGCTCACCCTCCGCCTTGTCCCCCCAAGTGCCCTGAAAAGACTGCTTGTAGAATTACTTCCCATTTAATCCATTTCTTTCCTCAACCTATCGACAGTTGGAGGCCAGAAGAGACCCCCCCATGTTTTGAGCAGGTGTGACTGAACTTACATCCATTCCGGGTGCATGTTGCCTTGTTGAAACCCCAGCAGATCTTGGCCCCAGGGGCCAGAGGGTTCTTTTTCATGTGATCCCCCAATCCCACTCCCCTCTCCTGAGAGGGTCCTCACCCACAGCTCTGAGTGGGTACAAACCTACCTCAGATCACCTTTTGCTGCCATTTGCTTCTGGAATGCCTCATCATATCTGAGCCACCTGTAGCCCACTTTCACCTTGTATGCATCTCTTATGATGGACATGTATGTCAGCAAGGGGATGGTCAGCTCTGGTTGCTTCTCCATGAGCAAAACGCTGTTGATGATGAAATGCCCTTGCCAATTCTCAATGGTCTTCCCCTTGTACTTTGCCTCCTCGGCATTGTGCCCCATTATCACCAATGCCACTGCCATTTCCAGCCTCCCCACTGATTCCTTCTGTTCGTCTTGGCTGCATCCTCATCCACAAGTCCAAAGATGTCGACGTACTGCCCCTTCCGAATTTTCTCTTTGATCGAGGCTGGGACGTGGTCCCCCACCGAGCAACCCGGCAGGCTTTCGGATAGATTCTTGCCCATCAGCTTAGCCCTCCCACCCATTCCTGCCCTGGCCCCTTTACCTTTTAAGCCCTGCATGGCCTTCTCCATCCTTTCGATGCCTGCGTCCCCCATGCCACTCAACAGTCCCTCCAAATACTTCCACAGACTGTTTTCATCAGTGAGATCTTCGTCATCCTTACCACCATCTGGGCTCTCCTTGTCCGGCTCTGGTGTGGGCATTGGCGCAGGGATGGGTGCGGGGTGTGTCACCTCCTGTCTTGGTCTCTTGCTCCCCTCTTCCTCTGCCTGGACACTCCTGTCTCTCCTTATGCTTACTCTGCACCTCCTCTTCCGCCTCTCTCTGCTTTGCTGCTGCCACCAGCTCTGTCATCTGCCCCATCAACTTGGCCGCCTCCTGCATCATCCTTTCACTGGACATCAGGGTTTGCTTTGGTGCCATTATTCTATTTGTCACTGCATTAGATGGGTGAGAAATAAACATTCAGACTTGTGTCCACACTCTCCCCCCATACCTGAGGTGGCCGGGACCTCCTTAATCCCGGTCCCGCTTGCAAATTTTTCTGGTTCCTTGGAAGGCCTCTTGCCCCTTCACCACCCTGCTCCCACCCACCACATCGCAGTGCTAGCACAATGCTCCACCATTGTCTCCTGCTGGGGTAGGGGCTCCCTGCTCTGCTCTGTCACCTAGCCTCCAGTATCTGGGTAACCAAACCTATGCTAGCATCATTACTTTGGGGCAGCTTCCCCTCCTGACCCTGCTATGTCTCCCACTTATACCCACACACCCCGCAAGCCCCCCACTCGAGCCTTTAGGTAGAGGTCCTTGCCCACCTCTTATCCTGCTGTCCTCTGGCCTGTTGCTGTGGTCTTGCTGCCTGACCACATCGGCCCCCATCTCCATGAGGTCTCCTAAACTTGTGTCCTCCAACCGACCCATGCGCGGGTCACTCTCACCCCACATCCAGGCCCTTGAGGATCCGGGAGCTTCGTGTGTTGTCTTCTGACCCCCCACCAGACCTCCAGCCTTGTGCACCCTTCCAAAAACAGGACACCTCCCCAACCCCTCCCTACATGATAGCTGGAGGGGCGTGACCTGTTGTGCCAAAGCACTGGGTTATCTAGCAGCTTCTGCCATGGGAAAATTACCCCAGCCAGACAGCAAATTGGAGGCCATGAAACCCCCTGAGATCCGGCCTGTTGTAGGCCCCAAGCTCCCCCATAGCTCCCCACTCTCACATCCAGGCTGTACCAACCAGCACTTGTGCCCCTTTAGCTTGGTGCTATCCCCCCCCAGTAGACTGCTTCTATTTTTGCCCTGGTTCCCCATTGTGGTATCGTCGGAAGGTGACTCATCCAGTAAAATATTTTCCTCCACACACCCGCAGTAGCCCTTTCCTCCTATCTGTGCAGGCATACCTCTCAACCTCTTACCTCATAAATCAGGGACAAGGCTTAAAAAAATGAGGGACAAATGCCACAAATCAGGGACACATCTTAAAACTGGTAGTATTCACCCAGAAAGCTGATAGACTATGGGGATCAGTGTTAAGATGCATTTTCTGAAGAACAACAAGTCTGTAACTTTAATGTTTGACATTATTTTTTGCTTACAATCCCCACTTCTCTATCACAAAAACAAATTTTACGAGGGATGAAAGAAAATTCTGCAGCAAAATCAGGGACATCCCTGAAAATCAGGGACAGTTAAGAGATATGTGTGCAGGCTGCATTGTCAAAACCCTTCCTTGTCATGTCCTGCACAACGCAGTCGGCACCCCCACCATGACCCTGAGAGGGTAGCTCCCCCACATAGATGACCCGTCCTCCTCTTTCTCTCTGCTTCTTTTTTACTTTGCTTGTTTCTCTTGTTTTTCTTTGTTATTATTTTTTCTTTTTAAAGTGTTGCCCTGATTCAGGCCTCAGCCTGTAATGCCATCCAGCCCAGTTGGCCGCACTCCTGCCCTGCTATCGCGCTCCCACGTGCCGAACTCGCCCACTGCCAGAGAGGCCTGGACTACAGCCCACGTGGCCGCCAACCTTCTCTGCCACCGAACTCCATCATCTCCCCGTGGCTGCAGCACCAACCCTGCACCAAACACCTCATCCCAAACACACAGCAAAAGCTGCTCTCTGGTCCTGAGCATGGCGTTATCAAGGGCCTCCCTCCCAAGACACTCCATTCTGTCTGATGCCGGCAGCTCTGTCCTCAAAACTGCAGCCTGATCCCAAAACCAAACACGCCCCGCTGGGGCAGCATTTTCCTTTTATTGATTTAAAAAAAAAAAAACTCAGAGCACAAAGTTGCCACAATCATCTGACTGCTTTCCCTACACCAGTCTTTACTCTGTCTCCCCATTGTCCTGCTAACGAGTGACCAATGCTCTGCCTAGACAACTCGCACCATGTGGCCCACCATGGCCTACTGGTCTACCATCCGACCACGAGCCTTGTCCTTCTGCGCCATACCATCCCAGCTTCCAGAAAAATTACTCTTGCTTGCAGAATTGACCTGTGTGCACAGCATACCCAGGCTCCAGCTTTTCTTTTTTTTTTGTGGTTTTTCTCACTCCAGTAGCAACTGAGTGGACGACCGCATGCAAGCCACTGCCAAACCATGCCTGCTGCAAGCCTGATTTACTGTTTCTCCTCCCCACACACCAGGAGAACAATGAGAATAAAACACCACACAAGTACAGAGCTCTCTATCGGCCTTCCCTTGGCTGGCCTTCCCCTACGAAAATGCCACATTGCTGAGCTCTTCAGTTATAGTACCACCAGATTTGCCTCTCCTTCTCTGCCTTCTGTAAAAACTAGCTCCACGTTTACCAGCCACAACTCGCCAGTCTCCCTTGCAACCTGGTGCAGTCAGCATTCCCACGTCTTTCTGCTTGCCCCCCCTCAAGCTTTAGTAGGTTTTTAAAAACATGCTAGTGAAACCAAACCACCAAGCCCTGCAGGCATTAGCCACCTTCCACGGATATCTGCTTATCTGCACACCCAGTTTCATGCCCTAGCCCTGCTTCATAGCACCAAACTCCCTGGTCCAAACATAAAAAGACCCTTGCACTCACATTCCAGGCTCCCCCAAGCCCTACTGAAACCGCATTAATGATCATTTCAATTAACAGCTGTTATTATTTTTTCTATGCTTCTATTAACTTTAAACAGTGAGAGGTAAAAAACACAGAAGCTGCCCTGAGCCCAGCCACCTGGGCCACATGGCCTACAGGCCTAGTAGTTCTTTATGCCTTACCTGCTGCTTGCCAGTGATATGCTGAGTTCTATTCAAAGAAAAAATCCCAGCAAAAGAGGTTGTGCTGCCTGTGTCCTGGCCTGATTATACCCCTGTCGAACCCCTGCTCAGGATCCCTTGTGGCGCCACCCCCCATCCAATCCCTGGGGCTCTGGCATCACCTGTCATATTACACCTTCCACCTGCTTGGTGATGTCACTAGCTCCACCCCTTTATACCTGATCCTTCTCTCCCCCCTCCACCTCACCCCTCCCCCTTTTTTGTTCATTCCTGGTAGGGGTCATCAGACAACCTGCCTGCCTTTTAGTGGCAAGCCCCATTATCACACATACAATACTGTGTTTTATCTCAGGAAGCACACATGAAACTCTAAAGACATGTACAGAAATCGCACACTGTTTATACAATGGCAAGAAAGAATGCTGGACTCTCATTGGTTATTCTAGGGCTTGACCCATGATGCTGTCCTAGCATAACATCACGGATCTAGTCCCAGCACATAGATGACCACATCAGCTGTTAATGACATCACTCCATGCAATCCTCTTCACTGAACTCTGCTCTGCATCCTCTTCATTGATTTCCCCCTCGGCAGCCACCTTTAGTGTCCCTGGCTCCTTTATTGTTAAGTAAAAGTGAAAACCTCCCTCCAAAGTCTCAGTGTGCTGACCCAAGCACATAAAATCTACCATTTTTATTTTCCTTGTTTCACACTCTGAAAAAAGAGAGTGTGCAAGCTGCCTGAGCACTGTCCATGAAACCCGAAATACACCACCCCTATCCTGCTCTGGGTTAATAATTACTTTTGGATATGACTGTCATTCTACCAGTACAGTTGGAATGTCTTTTGTATTAGCAGAAGAAAAGTAACTGAACATCCCCCCTCCCCCCCAAAAAAGGCAAGTAGCTGAAGCATTGTGTCCTTTCGAACACATCAGTCTGTTCAGAGTAATCAGGGAGATCTGATGCTGGTCAGAGCAGGGACAGCTGAAGCCCATACACTGACAGCTTTATGGCAACATCCGTTTACTTTACAAAAATGTCAATTTAATGTGTTCTTCTGTCAGGTTAGACTGTAAAAACTACAGATGGGGCAGAGAACAACAAGTGTACAGCAAGGAAGGTGGGGGTGGAAGGCAGAACCACAGACTCACAGTAACACCACAGCAGCTCTACCTATTGGACAAAACAAATAATCAGCATTATTTTTTAGGAAGTATTCTTACCCTGTCAAACAAACTCTGGTCAGAGCCACTATGGCTCCTATTACATTAACTTGGTAAAGGTGTTTCATGACTTTTAACATAAAGATGAATTGCCGTAGTCATCTCAATGTGTAAATAGTGTAAATATAAGGTAGATCATTTATCTGCTTGATCTTGTGTTTCCCATGTGTTTAAAATGCGAGTGGTGAGTGTGTGTGGCAGCTGCAAGCTAGGGGTGCTAGCTGCACACTCGAGCAGACTTAGACAGACCGGGTGGTCTGTTTCTGCTGGCACATTCATATGTTTGTATGTTCGTATGTACTATATGTTGAAGGAGAGGTAGCTAGGTACCAAGGCCTTCAAGTAATGGTAGAAGGAATGGTGCAGGAAGGAGAGGTATGTCTTCACTGGGAACTGTGAGCCGAACTGGAAGGATAAGAACCTATACTGAGGTGATGGCCTGCTTTCATCCAGGAGGCATTGGATGATTCAAATGTTACTTCTATGGACATTTAATGTAGCCGAGGGGGTGACGGAAGAAATATGGAAGCCAGAAAGTGGGCCACCACAAGTTCAGATAGAGAGTAGGGAGAACACAACGGGAGAAAGTCCCACAAGAATGCAAGTTATTCAAGGAAGCAGGGGTTTAGCAAAGGAAGAAGGGAAAAATAGCAATCAAAGGAGAAATATGTGGAAAGAGGAACAGTTAAAAAAGGAGAAAGTAGCAAGAAAAGAGGTGAGGGCTCAAAAAAATGTGCAAGGTCTGCATCTCTATGAGAGACTGAAAGAGTTCAATATGTATACCCTGGAGGAGAGGAGGGAGAGTGGGGCTACTATGGAGACCTTCAAAATACCTCTTGGGGGTTAGTAAGGTTAGGGCTGGCAGAATAGCCTAGAGGTTAGAGGAAAGGGGTGTGAACGAGCTTGATAGATCCAGCAGACCAGACCTGAGTTTGATTCTCACAACTTCCAGTTGCATACTCTGTGACTCTGAGCAAGTCACTTAACCACCGAGTTCTCCCAGGTGTCCCTGAAAAGAGGCACTTGTGCCTAGTGGGCCTTACCCGGTTACCAAAGACTAAAATAAAAAAAATAAAAAAACAAGGTACAGGAGGGAGCTATGTTTCAGAGAAAAAGGTGCTGTAGAATATGGGGTTTTGATATGAAGCTGAAAGGAGGTATATTCTGGAGAGATGTGGGGAAGTACTACTTCACAGAAAGGGTGGTGGATTCCTGGAACAGCCATCTATGGGGGTGAAACCAGTGGTGGGTTTCAAAAATGCCTGGGACAGGCACAAAAGGAATCCTATTAGGAAGGAATTGGGTGGAAGAGACAGTGCTGTAGGGCAAGTTGGTCTGCAGCAAAAGTGATCATAATTAAAATGGGCATACTAGATGGGCCCAGTGGTCATCATCTGCTGTCAGTTTCTATGTTTATTTAATCTCCCCTTTGGGACATTACTAGTTCTATTTGGCCCTCCCTGAGTTTTTGTGGCATAATTCGGCCCAGTAGAAAAAAAGGGTTAATTTTTCTCAGCATTCGAGTGGAGCCTCCCATGGGTTGGGAGGTCACCATGCATGCATGGGGGAATAAAGCCCATCATTTTAGGCAGGAGGTAGAGTTCCAGTTGGAGGAGTGAGCGGCGATGGAGTGAGAATGAGTCAGGGCTGGGCGGGGTCGATTGCTCGCTCCAGCCCCCGACCGGTAGCACTTAGGGGACACAGAGGAAGAAGTTGGAACCAGTAGCCACAAGACACATAGTAACTTGGGGGGCAGCTAAAGTTGAGAGGGGTGCCAGCAACCACAAGTTGCAGAGTCCTTTGGCAGCCTGCACTGATTTGTGTAGGGATCCTGGGGACAAGAAATTCGCATGGAGTGTGGTATCCAGACAGCAAGCTGATTTGGAGCTCCGCAGGATGTGTCCCCCTTCTTAATTTGGGACAGTTGCTGCCAGTCCTAGGAAAGGATGCAGAGGTTGTGAGGGGACCTGCAAATCCCCAAGCCGCGAGGATTGCATGTTCCAAGGGGAACCTGCTGAGTCACAGAGAGAGAGAGAGAGAGGAAGAGAGAGAGAGAGAGAGAGAGAGACATGGAGATCATTGAGAGTTTGAGTGCTTGTGAAGAGTAATGGACTGTTAGGCACTGTGAACTGTTCTGGGACTTGTGCTGCCTTCAAACGTTTGTGACATAGCAGTCTGCATTATGCATTAACCTGTTGTTTTCATTCAGCACCAGCGAGGAAGAGGGACCCTGTGTGTGACATCTGGGCCTGGGTAACGTGGCCACTGGAAGAGATTCTGCTGATGTGGGTGCCCCCTTCCCACAGACATATTCCATCCATACCCCTAGATATGGAAAGAGTGGGCTACATTTCTATGTATGACAGGTTATGTGATTCAAATGGATAAGGCACACAGTTGTTTCAGTTTTGAACTCATGCTCTGTTGGTTTACAGAGCAAGTTTAGATACAAATTTGTGTGATGGTTGTTAGGGGGAGGGGTAAGGAGATGCGGGCATGAGGATCCAACAAAATAAAAAACCAAAACAAATTAAATACCTGGACCATATAATACTATGCACTCCATCAAGCTTAGCAGTGGTGAACATTACATACATATTCTGTAGGTTACAATCAGTGATTTCAGAAATGCATACTTTTTTTTATCCAAACCATCAGCCGCCATTCAGCGCACAAAGTAAGCCTTATTAGTAAAAGGTTGAGAAATAATTTAAAAATTTAAGTTGACAAAAAAGTCAAGTAAGTTATATTTGGTCAGCTTCACTTTTCAGCATCTTTCTGTATATATTCCTAGAGAGTGAGACAGAGAGAGAGAGAGAAAGACAAAGCGTAGAGGAATGGTGGAGCATGGTTGCCCAACCAGTTTTCTCTGTGTACAGAGACACACACACACACACACACACACACCCACACCCATAAGATATCAGGATTTAGATACATTCTGGTGCATTTTGAGGATCATTTTGACACTATTTCACTGTGTTTAAAGCCTTTTTTGACTTGTTACAACCAATCAATATCGCTATCAAAATAACTACTTTTTATTTTCGTAAAAAAAAAATATCAAATCTAAAGCCAAAAATCCCACCCCATCCACCCTTCAAACACCCAACTGTATACTACTTCTCTTGAGTACAGGCAGTTATCACTGAAGCAGGCATTGCACTATTTACCTTGCAACCTGAACAGCAGATTCTGCCCCCCCCCCAACAGTGCACCACACAGTCAGACAGGTATCCAGTGAACACAGTATTCGAGATTGAGCGTTTTTAAAAAGGGCTACTCAATCATGGTGCCTGTGTTCAGGGCTACCTGGCAGTGTAGTGACTGGCTACCAAGGTGGCAAGGTAGGGCAATGGGAAGCTTATGCACTTATACACATGCACACATGTTCGGGGAGAGGAAAGGGAGGGGAGATATGTGGGAGGGGATGTGGAGGGCAGCTGCCGAGCTGGTCCTCTAGTGTGGTGGGGAGTATGATTGGTTTGGTCGTGCATGGTGCAGGGTTCAGGTCCAGTGTGGTGAATTTTTTTGTGCCAGGAGGCGGCTTTTTTTTTTTTAAGCTTTCCCCACATACACCCCCTGGAGTTGAGAGTCCTTAAGTATGGGGAGTGACAAAGCTCTCCTCGGGGTGCAGGGGCACAGCCGCCACATAAAAATAGAATCCATCGCCACCATTTAGTTCACTGATACACTGGAGAATCCCTCAAGGCCCAACATTGACACAGGATGTATACCAGCTCATGACTGCTTTATCTGCATGTACCCTGAACTGAAACAGTTGGAGCAGGAAGCGTAAGCCTCAGCAGGGACAGCTGCATGAAATACAGGGCATATACAGTGATATTACAGTCCACAGACTTGACATGCAGCAAGGGTTCTGCAGCCTGTGTGAGACCTCAGACAATGGCATGACCATAACTGTCACTGCTGTACAGCAGGATGATGTTTCCCATTCATATCCAGTACATGACATCCAACCCCCAAATCCCCATGTTATACACAGAAACTATAACACCATCAAGCACTCCAACACAACCCACACATGACAGCCAACCCGTAGGGGTGTACAACCAACTGTAACTAATGATGACTTAATGCCTAGCATATCCTGTGGCATGAAGACAGCCCAGTCACATGGCAAGGGCAATGCTGGTGGCAGGATCATCCCACCCTAAACACCCACTCAGAAGTTATCCTTGACACCAATGCCAAAAAAACAATTACTTAATGCTTCATCTAAATGCATCACAGGCTTTAATGCTGAAGATTTGCCATCCACCATCAGATGCATGTGGACTTCACTCTGTGGGTTCCATGCTCAGTTACAGAGGGGGGATGGGAGGCTGGATGCAAGGGGCAAGGTGAGGGGAAGAGGGATCACTCAAGTCACTGGAGACAGCCCAGCCCCTCACCATCAGATAAGGCCATTCAATACAAACAAAATTATTAATACAGAACAACACATTTACCTCACTACTCCTTTTTTGAAAAAAAAAAAAACAGGCTGGTTATTAATTCATACTGTTTTGTTGGCACCAACTGTCTAACTCACTCAGTCTCAGTCAAGTCCTGACTCCCAACTTGTGAGAATTAATCCCTCACGGGCTAACACTGCATGACTAGTCGGCTGCTCCTCACTTGCACTCTGCATAGTAACAGCAGCACAGCTAGTCACTCGCTGGGTTAGAGGATTTCTGGAGGACATTCCCTTGATTGAAAATCTTTCTTTCACATGAACAAAAAGAATGAACTTTAAGACAAGAACAAAGCTATCTCTGCCAGGTTATTAAGTTACTAATCCTTCATGGATAAGACATTTAAACATGCACTACTGCTTTGCCACATTAAATAAGTTAATTAAATAAATAAGTCCACTATTCTGCTCGATCATGAAAAAAGCATAGCAAAAGCTGGACCCCACTGAAAATGAGAAACTGCCTCACACTTGGGCTATCCTGGGTAACTGCAATATAAAAATTTGTAAAAGAAGGACCCCACTAAAAAAAGATCTTGTATCTCTACTGTACTATGCTGGGTAAATACAGTGTAAAAATGTGGTCAAACAGAACCCCACTGCAAATAAGATAGCATAACTCAACTCGGCTATTCTGTGTAAATATGTTGTTAAACTATAAAAGCAGGACTTTACAGCAGAACCCTACTGAAAAGTAAATGTTGTATGTAAACTGATCTCTCCTGGAAAAATACATTGTGAAAGCAACCAGATCACCCATGTTGAAGCATTCTGGTATATTCTTAGGGGTCTAGTGGGCCCCTCCAATAAGGGCATCTGACTCCCTCCTGACTAACCCTCTCAGGGACCTCGCAAGCCCTGGTCACATAATTCAAACTATAGCAATAGTGATAATTGGCACAGCACTCTGCTCACTACCTCAGCTGGTTTCCATCTGACAGTCTCTGTGCAATTGCAAGTATTGTGCAAACACCTGCTTCTACTGCACTCATGATCACTCACTGACAATCAGACCGTGGCAGGCTAAGGTGGTGAGCAGAGGGCTGTGCAGGTCACTGTCAATATTTCTATACTTCAGCTTAGGTGACCTGAGCAAGACGAGGGGGGATGTGGGGAGGAGGATCCTGAGTAGGTGGGTTGACTGAGGATCACATGTCCTTATGGGGATCACTAGACTGCCATGAATATTCAAGAGAGCTACACGACAGTCATTTGAGGGTGCAGGGACCTGAACAGGGGTGTGCAGACAGTTCTTACTTAAATCAGAAACCCCACAGATAAAGGCCTCACTCCAGAAATCAGATACAGAGGATATGGATGCTGGAATGGGATGATATGAGGGGAGGGAAGTAAATTTGTTTCATTTGGTGAGCAAACAACTGGGTCAGGGGAGAAGTGTGGATTGATGCCTTAATCAGTGTTTTTGTGTGACAAACGGGGTCCAGGAGGTGGGAGGTAGTCTGGAGAGGGAGGGAGAGATTGAACTGGGGCAGAGAGCATGTCATGTGACCCAGATGGGCCTATAGGGAGGACGGAGTCACTGTAATAAATGAAGAGGCTATTTTTGCAGTCCATCACTATAGAGGAGGCAGCTGCTGGAACGAGACGATACGAGGGAGGAAAGTAAATTGTTTCATTTGGTGAGCAAACAACTGGGCCAGTGGAGAAGTGTGGATTGATGATTTAATCAGTGTTTTTGTGTGACAAATGGGGGTCCAGGAGGCAGGAGGTAGTCTGAAGAGGAAGGGATTGAACCGAGGCAAAGAGCATGTCACATTACCCAGCTGGGCCTATAGGGAGGCCAGAATCACTGTAATAAAAGGAGAAACAGTTTTTGTAATCCATCATTACAGAGGAGGCGGCTGCTGGAACTGTACAAAATGAGGTAAAGAAGTTGCTGAGCAAACAACTGGGTCAGGGGAGAAGTGTGGATTGATGCTTTAACCAGTGTTTTTGTGCAACAAACAGGGGTCTGGGAGGTGGGAGGTTGTCTGGAGAAGGAGAGATTGAACTGGGGCAGAGAGTGTGTCACGTGACCTGTCCAGGCCTATAGGAAGGCCAGAGTCACTATATATCCCCCAGGGGGCCAAGTGACCCATCACGTGAGTGACCCTGATGTGTGAGTGTTAAGAAGCAGGAGTGTGGCATCTGCAGGGCATCAGCAGGTAGGACAGCAGGCAGCAGGCCACGCTGGTAGAGATGACGGGACCTACAATGGGTGGACTGACAATGTACGGCTCGGACATAGGGAGACCAAGGTGAGGGAGGTTCCCAGGGAGTGGGGCAGGAACCGACCATGGGGAGAGAGGGTGTACATGGGCAGTGGAAAAGAGAGGGAGACGGAAAGGGTTGTATGTTGCAGTGGATGCAGAGCATCCATATTCCTGGGAATTGCATGGAGATCATGGGGCTGTATGGTATGTTGGCAGGTGAGACAGCTTATGAGGAGATTGGATGGTAGAGAAGGGAGTTGGGGATGGGGGGTTTGGATGGGGGCATACCATCGGAGGGGACCTGGGAGGCACCCAACAGATCACACAGCAGGCAAACAAAAGGGTAAGCTAGGTGAGGAAACAGGAGGGGCACACAATCAGGAGCATCTAGTGGTAAAGAACAATGACTGGAGGAGGGTCATGTGCATGGGCAAAGTTGTAACAGGGTCAGGGCAGGGATATAAGTCTCAGAGAGGGAAGGCTGGGGTCACTCAGAAAAAAAGAAACTAACATTATGAACAGATTCTCAGTTTTAACTATCCTGGAGCAGCAGGAATAGGTGGGAAGAGAAGCTACAGTGAAGATAAGGGGGAGGACACTATTAGGAAGAAGCGATGCAAAAAGGAGTAAGTAGACACAAGCAGTGGCCCAGGAAGCAGCAGAGGCATGGGAGGGCAGAAAGAAGGTGGCAAAATAGTGGAAACTGTAGTGGGGAGGAAGGAGTATGTAGATAAAGGGGATGGAGGAAACAGCAGACAGCTCAGATAAGGATGGCACAAGGGGGAGAAGGAGATACCATGTAAGGGGTGTGTGCAATTCAAGGATGACATAGCGAGGCAGCAGTAGAAGAGGTGGTATGGAGGGGGGGTGGTACAGCTGATGTGGAAGAAGAAGAGGGAGTGCAGAGAGGAAATGGTTCCAAAGTGGAAGCAGACAGACCAGCCAAAGTTGTTAAGGGGAAAAGACAGATCAAAAATCTGGGGAGGCAAAAGGGTTCAGAAATGGGGGAATGGAAGGGGAGATCAAGTTGGGGGCAGGAGATTATCAGGCAACTTGAGGGTGAACAGGATAACAGTGAGAGGGTCTTAATTCTGGGGGACTCAATACTTAAGGGTGTAAGATGGGAGGGACGGGGTGCCAGAAAAAGCAGCATGGGTGGAGTGCATGCCAGGCATGACAGCAGGAAGTGTGGGTCAGCATATTGGCAGATGTGTGAGAAAGTCAGGAGTAAAACCACATGTTGTGGTCCAACTGGGGATGAATGACCTGGAAGGGAGCAGGATAGAGGAGGTACAAGACAGCTTTAGGGAACTAGGGGATCTATGCAGTGAAGGAGGACTGTCAATAGTCTTCTCAGAAGCCCTACTGGTACCAATAATGAGTTCAGCCAGGAAGCAGAGAATCGTGGAATCAATAATTGGCTAAGGGAATGGTGTGGGACCAAGGGGTATGGATTGGAGGGGGAGTGGGGCAAAAAGTGGGATAACACAGATCTGTATGAAAAAGATAGGCTGCACCTTAGAAAGCAAGGTTCACAGGTTTTGAAGCAGAGACTAGGGGAATTTATCAAAGAGAGGTATAATTTAAACTAGGTAAGGGGGGCACTGGAGGTGGAAATCACCAGGAGAGGGAGTCCCTTAGACCTCTCCCCATAGCAAGGCAGGAGTCAAGCATACAGTAAGTAGGATACAGAATGGTGGGGAGGGGAGGGTAAGGGTGCAGTAAGGAGAGGATCAGTGTAGAGGGTAACATCACTAAATGCTAGGATCCTGGGGAACAAGATGGCAGAGTTGCAGGCACTGATGGCAGAGGAGGAGGAGGTGGACATAGCCACCATTACCCAGATTTGGACAACCCAGCACCATGACTGGGATCTAGACATCCCAGGTTTCAAATTATTCCAGAAGGACAGTGGAAAAGGGAAAGGGTGGGAGTGGGCATTTATTTTAGGTAAGGGATCAGATGTAGTAGGGAGGAGGGGGAGGAAGGCAGATCAGAAGTCATTGGCCACAACTACACAACCTGGGAGGGACTAAGCTCAGATTAGGGCTTGTATAAACACCTCTAGCACAGAAGGAAGAGATAGCTTGAGAGCTGGGGGAGCAGTTAAGAAGGTTTAGTGGCAAAGGAAGCACTGTGTTGGTGGTGTACTTTAGTCTATCGGGGTGGATTGGAGCATCCTGGCTACGTCATGCACCAGGGAGCAGATCTTCTTGGAAGCCTTCCAGGATGGCTTCCTGACCCAGAAGGTAACAGAGCCAATAAGGGAAGGGACCATTCTAGATATGGTGCTGGAGGACGGGGAGCAGGTCAAGGATGTTAGGGTGGAGGAACCACTGGCGAGTAGTGAGCACCTTAAAGTGTGGGTTTCAATCAATCTGGGTAAGGAGGTATCCATTACTAAAACTAAGGTCCTGGAATTCAGAAGGGCAGACTTTGGCAGGATGGGTAGCATACTGGAAAGATACATAGCTAGCATTAGCCCAGAAATGGACAGCGAACAAAAATGGAAAGTCATCAAGCTAGGACTGACTGAAGCCACTAACATTTGTGTCAAGAGCCAGAGCAAGAAATCCAGGACCAAGAAGTCAAGCTGGATGAGTAGGTAGTGAGTAAAGAAGGTGAGGGCTAAGAGAACTGCATTTGGAACCTACAAGACATCCAACAGTGCAGAGTACAGAGAATATGTGAGGAAATCCAGGAAAGTGAGCAGAACGGTAATGGTAGCAAAGGCAGCTAGAGAAATGAGGCTAGCACAGGAAATCAAAGAAGGGGAAAAGGATTTCTTCAGATAAGAGCAAGGATCAAATTGTTAGGATCAAGAAAGGCAGTGGTTGGGTAGAAAAGGGGTCTGAGCAGGCGGAAGTACTCAAAGAGTACTTTTGTTCAGTAGTTATCAGAGAGAGAGAAAGATGGGCCCATAAATGAGGGAAGGGTAGGGGGAGGAAACCATGGATAGGGAAATCATGGTGGAAAGGATAATGGAGGGCCTTAAGGCACTGAGGGTAGACAAGGCACCTGGGCCAGATGGAGTTCATGCCTGAGTGCTTAGAGAATTTGCAGAAGTCCTGGTGGGGCCATTGGCAGACCTGTTCAACATCTTTCTGAAAACGGGGTACGTGCCCAGGGATTCAAGGGATGGAAGATGGCAGGCAGAATGGGTTTATCTCGGCAGATCCTGCCAGATAAACTCGGTTGACTTTTTCGACTGGGTAACATGGGCACTGGACAGGGGTCATGCAGTGGACGTCCTCTACCTAAATTTCAGCAAGGTCTTTGATTCTGTGCCACATGGCAGGTTGACCAAAAAGTTGAGCAGTGTGAAAGCAGGGAGAAAACTGGTCAGATGGGTCAAAAACTTTCTGCAGGATAGACAGCAGAAGGTCGTAGTGGGGGGGGTGATGCACTGGAATCCAGGGCAGTAACAAGTGCGGTACCACAGGGCTTGGTGCTAGGACCAGTTCTGTTCAACATTTTCATTGCAGACATTGCAGTAGGGATCAAGAGCAAGATCAGCCTCTTCGCAGATGACACCAAGATCTTTGAGGAGGTGGATGGGGGAGTGGTAAAGTACTCCAGGAGGATTTGGCAAGACTGGAAAAATGGTCTCACACTTGACAGCTTGGATTCAACATCAAGAAGTGTAAAGTGATGCATTTAGGAGCAAGGAACCCAGGATACAGTTACTGGTTGGAGGTTGCAGTTATCCACTTCCAAAGAGGAGAAGGATATGGGGTACTGGTAACCGGGGAAATGAAACACTCTGCTCAGTGCAGGAAGGCAGCAGCAAAGACCAACATGATGCTAGGGTGCATTGCAAGGGGGATTACTTCTAGCATAGGGAAGTTGTCTTACCCTTATACAGGTCCCTGGTGAGGCCACACTTGGAATACTGTGTGTAATTCTGGCACCTGTACTTAAAAAGGGGCATCAAGCTACTGGAGGGAGAACAGTGCAGGGCAACAAAAATGATCCTGGGTTGGGGGATAAACCTTATGAGGAGAGACTGCATGAGCTCAATATCTATACCCTGGAGGATAGAAGAGAAAGAGGGGATATGATTGAGACCTTCAAGTACCTGAAGAGTATGAACAGAGTAGGCACAGGGAGCTTGGTCAATCTAAAAGGTGGAAGGGAAACCAGAGGACACTGTCTGAAGTTGGAAGTGGGCATTTTCAGGAGAGAGATGAAGAGGCATTAAGGAGACACTATTTCACCAAAAAGGTGATTGCAGGGTGGAATGCACTGACAGAGGGAATCGTATTGTTACAGATAGTGGGGAGCTTTAAGAGGGGGGGTGGAATAATTTCAAAAGGGAGGGTTCAAACCATTAGGGGGTAGGAGGTTGATGTGAAGGAAAAAGTGGGAGGGATGGCAGCTGCAATCTAATGGACTGAAGTGCTGCATGCTCGATCATAATATGTATTTATTTATTTATTTACTTATTTATTCAATTTTGATAACCTGGTAAGGCCACTGAACTCCAAAGGTACCTTTGTCAGGGGTGACCCAGAATTAGTTACACACAATAAGAACATATTGACCCTGATATTCAGAGTTGCACCCAGCAATGGCACAAGTGGTGGCACAGCGCAACAGAAACTCAAAGATATATTCAAAGGAGATGAGCAATGGCACATCTCCTCTGAATATATCAGGTAATGCGCACTGCACAACTACGATGTGCTGGCGCATCCCCCCTCCCCCCAGACAGGGCTGAATACCAGGAATGGGAACTGCGCCAACGCAACAGAGTTATGCTATGCTCAGATTCCTGATATTCAGCTGGCAGTATGCAAATGCTGCCATAATGTATGCAAGGTGCAAATGGGGCCATTTACATGTCATTATGGCCTCATTTGCATGAATTGTGCAGGGCAGCCACTGAAATGAGCATGGCACCCTGCACAGCATGTGGTGCTGCCAGAGGGGGTCCAGTGGCACCCCCCCCTTCCTGTAGCAGTGATTGCTGTAAAATAACCTGTTAACCATGCCCTGGTAGTCTAGCGGCACCCCCCCTTCTGCTCTGTAATGCTGATCATCATAAAACAACCTGTTAACTATGCCCTGGAAGTCTAGTGGCACCCCCTCCTGCTTCATAGCATAATCACTGAAAATAAAATGTAAACATATCCCTAGTAGTCCAGTGGTATCCCCCAACCCTCCAGATACTTTGATTCCCGTACATGTACAACACTGTAATTCCATGGTAGTCTAGTGATCCCCTACCTCTCCCATAACCCCGCTCACCAATCCTATGTTAAATCCCTCCCTGATGGTCCAGTGGCACCCCCCCACCTCCAACCCACACAGGACCCCCGCCCACCCAGCTCCCTCCCCATCAGTGGCAGGCAGCAGCATACCCACCCACATACCCCCATGGCTGCCAGCCAACCGACAGCTACTGTATGGTCTGCAATAGTCATTCACAAATATGTGATTTATAACAGGGGATCAGACAGCTCCCGATAGGTGAGACCATCGCATAATCACATTAGGACTAGATCTTCAGCCTGGGGGGAGTTAGTACGGAACACGAACAGGTGATAGCATGCTTGCAGCTTTAGAGATTGAAAAGGATCATACTAGATAGACCGTAAGGCCTGCATCTGCTGCCAATTTTGTTTGTTTGTATCAATAAGAACTCAGCTCCAGGAGTCAGGTTCCAAGTCCTTATTTATTTATTTTACCTTTATTTTACAATGTTTTGTGCCAGGAAATACACATTGAGCTGAAACTTATTTCCAGGTCACCCTAGAAGCACTGTGAAGTTACTGTAAGTGGCATGCTCATGGTCACACAGTATACAAATGGTAGCTTTGAGATTCAAATCCATGTCTCCAGGTTTCTCCAGGAGTCCTTTAATTAGAGTATAAAAAACTGCAACCAGGAACTCCTTTACATAACATGCCAGTTCTATCTGTAGGCAGTAAGGGTTAACAGTGCTGTGCCCAGGTCAATAACTGCCATGTTGTTTCCTCCTAGGTTTTAAATTTCACACACACATACACACCCACGCACGCACGGACACACACACCACTGTGTTTTAGCTTTGCTTTGTGACCATATACTGACATAGTCCAGCATTCATTCTCTCTGATGTCTACCACTACAGCTTGTACTGCTGTGTGTTAATATCACAACCTCATAGTCTCCTCACACTGGGAGGTCACGGAGGTCAGAGGTGGGCTAATATGCTCATGTGTTTTACAAAACAAAAATACTTGACAGAATTACCATCCTGCAATATAAGTAACCACAATTATAATATAAAGTTTATACATGTACTGGTATTAACGACAAAATTAGATATTTACAAAAGTTGTGTGAGAAACAACTACAGTATATCGCACATTTCCATTGATGTAAAAAGACAAACTATTATTAGTGTGACATCATAAACACCAATGATTATTAAATGTAATTTGTTTAGCTAGGATAGCCAAGCTGAGATAGAATATCTCATTTTCAGTGGGCCCTAGATTTGTCCATTGTTATAGCTTAGTGAACTGAAGCACTTAGAGGTTAAATGACTTGCTTAGGGTCACACAGCTAATAAGTAGTTCTGGTACAATTTGAACTGTGGTCTCCTTGTTCTAAAACCTGTGCTCTGAACTGTATTTTCTACATAAAAGTTCAGGGCTATGTGGGGATATTTTCCTCATTCCCACCACTGGATAAAAATGGATAGCAGTAGTGTTTCACCTCTAGGTCACTTGTTCAAAACTGATCCAGGTTTTGACAACAATGCATAATGGATGACAACTGCTTTAAACTGAACTGCTCTACTTTGTTGTGGTACACTGAAAGAGACAGAAAGAAATCAAGGGTGTTTGAAGTCTGCCTGTCACACTGTTTTTATTCATAAAGCATTAAGTAATATTGCACTGCAGGATGAATGCTAATTTTGCTTTCATGTTTTTTTGATGTCTGTTTTGTCTTTGCCTTAAGAAGGTTACAGGTCATTTTCTATACAAGGTGCAGCTTTTGCAGGACTTCATTATACCCTATCCCTACAAGGCCAGTACTTTAATGCTGATCCATACCAAAAAATATTAAATTAGTTATAACATGGTGGTGCTTTTATGTCAAAACCTTTATTTTCAGTAAGCACTTTAATCTGAGTTGTACTGTGTGTTATTCATCATTAACAAATGGGCTTTTTATTTCCTGGTCTTTGATTGGCTGGTACCCCAGCCAGGGGGGTACATCAACTTTCAATAGATGACCAGGAAATAAAAAGTGCCAACCTGCCATGCCTCACACTTCTGAGCTGGTATCCATGTGACAGTTTGGATTTTAAAAGCAGGTGCCATTTTTTTTCTGCTCGCTAACTGGGATGACCCAGCGAGCCAGCACCCCCCATTCTCCTCACAAAATAAATAACCCTTCTACATAGAAAACAATATTTGCTAATATACATTTGATTTAATGAACACTTTCAGCAATATTTGATCCAAACCGTAAAAAGCTGCCACTGTTTTCACCGTTTATATAGTGAGACCCCCCATACTTTACTAATTCTCCCTTACCGAGAGTGATTAAGTGAATAACCCATCCCTCCTCACAACTCAATATGTCTTCATCTCATGTTAGACAAAAGACACCTTCCTTCTCTGCGTCCATGATGTCGTCTTTCTATTCACCTCCACTGCAGAGCCAATGGTCTGTACATTGCGATCTCACCTTGTACTCAAGCAAGCGTCCCGACCGCATGTTTGGAGCCATTTACTCCACAACCCTCCACATTCAAGACTCTCTGCAGTTAATTAAAGCAAAAAAAAAAATCTTTCAGACACAAGTTCATGGAATAGGGAGCTTCAAGCACTCTCCCATCCTGCTCCATCTTGTCTTGCTAATGTCCCGTTGTCCCCCCTTCCCCTTCATACTTATTCTTTGCTTTAGGTGGTAAGCGGGACAACATATTCTAAAGCAAAACAAAAAAATACAAAGAATCTGGCGATTCACTGCCTTACATGCAGCCGCCCTCACTGATTTACATACACTTCCTAACTGGATATACTTGGAGCACAGACTGCTACCACTGAGGGTATTACTGTCCTTTACTGGCAGATATACCATTGAGGGACTACTTTACCAGTAAAAGTCTTAAACTTCTTTTTCAGTGTTTTTTATTTTTATTTTTTTAAATCTTTTGAAATCCCATATAAAAACATCACATGCGGCTCATTTTCTAAGCACAATAATACCCTCCAGGGTGGGCAGTATTGGGCAATATGGGACATTCCAGGGGCTATAAGGCCCTCTGCCTGTGGTGTGGGGCCTCATTATACCCCTGGGTGGTCTGGTGTTGCCCAATACCACCCACCCTGTAGGGCATTATTGCTTGCTTCTCTGACTTAACCAGTCAAGTCAATCTGTGCATACCAAAGAAGTAAGATAGCCATCAGACTCAGGCACCAATAAAACTCTCACTTTATAATCAATCAAGCAGTATTTCCAAATAAACACTTTAAGAACGCAATTAAAGTGTAACCACCTAAATTTTTCAACAGTATTGTCAGTACAAGAACTGGAGATAGGGTTTACAGGATCCTTACTTACCTTAGTAGGGAAAGTAACTTTAACTTAGCAAACAAACAGATCTACTAAAAAAATGAAACTGCCTGTTTTACATCAGACCCATTCCACAGAGGTCAGTACTTGGCCCAGTACTCTTCAAAATATTCATCAGCGACATTGCTGATGGACTTGAGGGGAAGGTCTGCTTGTTTGCAGATAATGCAAAACTCTGCAACAGGGTAGACACAGATGAAGGTGCCTCTGGGATGGAAGCCAATCTCAAGAAATTAGAGGAGTAGTCAAGAATATGGCATTTAAAATTTAACACCAAGAAGTGTAAGATGATGCACATGGGTAAAGGTAACTCAAGAAAGACATACGCACTGGATGGGCATCAATTATTTATTTTAATTTTGTTGACCAGGTGGGCCCACTGGGACAAGTATGACCCTTTTTCAGGGATGACCCAGGGAATAGAGGCATTCCAAGTATACAGAGTAAAAGTAAACAATAATACCCAACAGGGTGGGTGGTATTGGGCAATACCAGACCGCCCAGGGTTGTAATGAGGCTCGATGCCTCAGGTGGTGGGCCATATAGACCATGGAAGGTCCAGTAATGCGCAATACCTCCATCACTGGAGGGTATTATTTTACTTAGAAAATGGGCAACTATATTCTATGCGTTTGGAAAAAAAGGAAATATGTTTATGTTAAAAAACTTAGTTGCTTAAGATTTGTAACAAAATAGTTCCTCCACCTGCATTTGAGTGCTGCTTTTTTCCCCTTAAACCTAGGGGTGTTTTAGTGAAGCCCCATAAGTTTTAACTTCATGACCTGGTTGTCATGGTTACCTGCACACACACACACACACACACACACACACACACACACACACACACACACACACACTCACTGGGCTTGAAATTTTAAAGCCTTTTTTTTACCATTTCCCTCTTCCTGCTGCTGCAGTGTGAAATGTGATCCCACTGCTCTTATAGTCATGGTCCTTGTGGCAGGGTGCCACCAGTAAGTTGATGAAGCTCAGGATTGAAGGCAGAGAATGGCCAGCGCTGTCTAGAGTGCAAGGACAAGGGGAGAGACTGCCTCAAAGCCGACCATACTGATGGCTTTTATTTTACAGAGGTAGTCTGTGTGGAGCTGCGGGCACGGTGAGTGATAAATAAAAAATCCAACCTGGCTGACAGGTTTAACAGTAAGTAAGTGTTTTTTTTTTTTTTTAGTAAATAAAACAAAATGGTATGCTGTTGGCATTTTGGATGTTCGGCAAGCGGGGACTGTTAGTGCAGTATGAGACAACTCACTGTGAAGCCGATCTCAAGCATGGGTTACACTTTACTATTCTGCCAAGATGATTGGCCCAAGGAGCAGCAGCAGCAGTTTGGTGACCTTTTCTGCCCAGGTATGGAGACGCACTCTCAGCTCCATTGTTCTATTACATCGGCCAGTTTTTGGGAGAGGGCAACATGTGGTTATCTCTCAGGAGCATGGGCAGTGTGTTGAGGCTGCAAAACACTGAGTAATGTAAAATAAGTGTATTTCTTCAGCATTTCGTGAGTTTTTACTAACTGTTTGGCTGGTTGGACAATCTACTGTACAACAATTGCCTTTTAGGGTGGACTGTCACAAATAGTTCGCTAAGCAAGCGGGGAAACAATGGTGGCTATGGAGCTTGCAAATTCGGGGTACCCAATAATATGCCAAGTAATGGGGCATCCCGAATTGGCACTTTTTTTTTCGTGGGATCTATCGAGAAATGCCAGCCTGCTAAACTTACTGCCCTAGCCAATCAGAATGCTAGGATTTATTTGCCCATTTTTTTAACAGCACATTTCAAAAGGAAAACATGAACTGATCTGTGAAGTACAATAGTGTTAGTCCAGTGAGGACATGGAAACAAATAAGCATTTCAGAAACTCAGTATACATTGTTGTACAGTGTCGTTCAATATAATACAATATATTTACATAAATATCATATAATACAATATAGTACATAGCTATGGACAGAGAAGAGCAAAAGATAGGGGTCAGTGGATGGGTGAGAAGGGGTGAGGATAGAGTGGGGAGCAGTGGTTAACATTGAGTATCAGATATTGAAGGGTGAGAGGAGAGGGTGGGAGTGAGAGGAGGCACCACTTGAAACAGGTGGGTTAGGAGCAGTGACAGATGGGAGGAGGAAAGAAGATTTCTTTGAAGTTTTTCTTGAACTGTGGAAGAGATAGAGATGAGAGAAGATTATGAGGAAGATTGTTCCATTTTTGCAGAGCTGCTGAAGTGAAAGATCTTCTCCCAATGGCTAGTAAGGTTTTGGGTATAGTTAGGATAGGGAAATGGAAGGATCTGAGGGTTCTATGGGAGGGCTTCAACTTCTGGAGATCAGAGAGGATGGGAGGCGAGGGAAGGTGGATGAGTTTGAAGATGGTGCATAGTACAGGGAAGTCCAATTTGGCCTCAAAGGTGGGCCAGCCTAGGGTATTAAGCATGCCGCAATGGTGGGTCCATGCAGGAACTTTGGCAGCAAAGTGTGCTACTCTATGATAGGCCTGTTTGAGTTTGGCCAGAATGGAAGCCTTAACAGATTAAATTATGGGTGCCCAGTAGAATAAGCCAAGGAAAAGGGTAGCTGAGGCAATAGTTTTTCTTGAATGAAGTGTGAGGTGGGGGCAGGGTGATATAAGAGGCTGAGTTTTTGATTCTTTGCCTTAACAGCATTAGTTGCATGCTATTCAAAGGATAGATGCTGGTCAAGAGTCATACCCAGATATTTGCAGGAACACACCCTTTCTAAAGGCACACCAGAGGAAGTATTGAACACCAGGGGAGGCTGGGAGGTTACATCAAAGGAGGTATGAAGGAACAACTTAGCTTTTGTCTTCTTTGTATTTAGTACCAACATATTCTCCTTGAATCAGGCTTCCAGCAGCTGGAAGTCATTCTCCAGTTCAGACCTGATGAACGAGACGCTGTTGCTGGATCTATATATTATGGCATCATCTGCATAGAGCTGTACTGATGCCCCCCCCCCAACAGTTCAATGGCAGTTCATTTATGAAGATGGAGAATAAGTGGCCAAGAACTGAGACCTGGAGGACCCATCAGTGATGGGAGATAAGGAGGAGTGGGCTCCAGTCCATTTGACACACTGAAATTGGTTAGATAAGTAGTTTGAAATACATGAAAGAGTGTTGAGATTGAGGCCCAGACATCATAGCTTGGTGATAAGGAGAGAGTGGTTTACAAGGTCATAAGCTTTTGTGAGGTCAATAAATATAGCCCTTGTGGCCCAGTCTTGATCCATAACATGAAATATGTCTGAGATGACCCTCAGAAGTGCAGATTCCATCCCATGCACCTTCCAGAATCCATGCTGCTGGATGGTGAGGGCATCAGTATGTTCTAAAAAGGAATATCACTGATTATAAAGGATCCTTTCCTGGATTTTTGTAATAGGGCATGTGGTAGGGGCAGTAGCTTTGTGTTTCCTCCCCTCCACACATTATTGTTATATGTTTGTCCTGTAGTATGAATGCTGTCAAAGTAAGTCTATCTTTGTGGTATTGTGGTAAATAGTGAATAATAGACTGGTCATCTATTACACACTATTTAAAATAACCCCCTCTCCTCTTTGCCCCTCCTAGAAATGTCTAATAGTTGTGTTTTGGCATTTGTGTATGCCATTATTCGTTGCAGTACATGTCCCAAAAGGAAAAAAGATAAAGGAACTCTCTTTCGCTTTATGTTTCATGGTACAGCATTAAGAGGGGCAGGAGACACGAATCTGCCCTCTCAAAAATAGGAAAAATGCCTGTTTGAACAGGCATTGGGAAAAGGAATGCTAGACAATTGTTCCTGAGCGTTCCTAATGTGTTAGCCCTTTTGCTTGCCAAAGCTGACGCTTCTGCCGCCTCTGTCCCTGTCTGCGTCATTTACAGCTCAAATGAGCCTGGCAGACTAGAGCTACACTATTAGTTTGTGCCCTTCAAAGCTTGCCTGGTTCTCTAAATGCTTTCCTTGCTTGTTATTATAGTAAGGCAATGCCCTCCCGAGTCCCAGTTCCTTAGCAAAGATGTGCATGTTCGCTCTGCTAATTTGTTCCGTTTCATGCTCAAAAACCAAACTCTATAAAAGAAGGCTAGGCAAGTTAGACTTGAGTTGTCCTACCTCCCGGAGATGTAATTCTTCTTTTCTGAACGATTTACCAGGGTTTTAACCCTGCTTTCTGGTACTTCTTTCAATATTCATTTTCCTTTCGGAAACGCCACAGGACCGCCCAGCTTACCTGCTTACTAAGAGCTGGCTGGCCTCTTTCTTCCTCAATTTATGCAGGAAAGCTGGGGGCGGATCCTGTTAGCGTTGTAAGATTAAAAACCAAGTGGCAAAATGAGTTTAGGGAAAGGTAGCCAGAACAAAAACCTCTATAAGTGTCGAATTAGAAGTAGTTGTCTTATTAACTGTACTAAAATACCTATGTTTGTCATAAATTTTAAAGAGGTAGATGATTGATGGCTAAAATGAACCAATCATGTTTCTTAGCTCCTTTTATATGCCAGCCTATTGTGTGAAACACTTCAGATTCAGCTTGGGTGTTGTACCATAAACACCTTGTGGAGCTGATGAGCGTGCTACTCCTGTTATGTTAAGGATGGAACAAAGTCTGCTGGTGTGTTCTGTAGTCAACTATATTGTTTTATTTTTGTTTGAATGATCAGTTTGTTTTATTTTGCTGCTGTTTTTTTGGTTCTTGTAAATAAAGAGCCTTACAAGATTCCTGCATCTACCAGAGCCTGTGTCAAGCGTCCATCTGTCAGACCCTTAGCCTTCCACATTGGTGTGAGAAGTGGGATAGGCTGGTTGGGGCTGACCAACTGGAGGACCTAAGCCAAAACCTGGTGTACCTGATGCTACAGGAGAGAGTGGACTTGATGGACCAGCAGAGGCTTTGGCGAGCACAAACCAGATCAGTGACAGCAAAATATCAAATACCTCTACTCTCAGGTTTGGATCCAGTTACCCGGAAAAGAGTACCAGTAACGGTAGAGGCCCAGATGGAGGAACCAAAAACAGAGGGATTGGCCCAAGCTATCAGAGGTGAAGAGGAGGAGCACCTCCCTGAAGAACCCTAAGATTTGTTACGATGGCTGTGTACAAGACAACTGGAAATGGAACGTCAGAGGGACAGAGATCAGAGGGAGTATGAAGCCAGGTGGAATGATACTCTAAGGGCGTTTCAAACAATGGACATGGGTAGACCCCTTGCTGCCCCCAGAGGAGGTCACAATGATATCAAATTGGCCAAACTTACTGACTCTGATGACATTGAAGCCTACCTATTGACTTTCAAAAGAGCTGCTACCACCTGTAACTGGCCCCGAGATCAATGGGTCATCTGTCTAGCCCCCTATTTGACTGGGAAGGCTCAGCTTGCTTACAGCCGAGTAGAGATGGTGGATGTAAATAACTACGATCGAGTCAAACAAGCCATTGTAAAATGTTATGACATTAATACGGAGACCTATCGACAAAGGTTCAGATCATATAGATATGGTACTGCAGATAATCCCCAGGATGCATTTACGCAACTAAAGTACTTGTGTGCCAAATGGCTACAGCCTAATACCCGGACTATAAATCAAATCATTGAGACCATAGTATTGGAGCAATTTATCTGAGTTCTTCCTCCAGATGTCCAACTATGGGTCAGGGAACATCGCCCAGAGGTCTCCAATACAGCAATTAGATTGGCTGAAGATTACATTGCTGCCAGACCCCATAAGCAGAGAGGCAGTCATCAGACATCACATCAGCATCCGGTAAGACCTCTCACTACTTCTACTACTATGGGGAGCACTGGTAGCACTACTCTAAGTACCGGTGTACAAGGCACTGGTAATGCAGGAAGGGGGTACAATCCAGGTATTGTTTGCCATGAATGTAAAGCCAAAGGACACATTGCAAGGTTTTGTCCAAAGAAAAAGATTGAGTCTACCCATCTTGCTTTAGCTAACTGGGGACAATACATGGTAACTGTACAAATTGGACAACACCTAGTTACAAGACTTCTAGACTCAGGAAGTAAACAGACCCTGATACAAGCAGAGTTGTTGAGTGTACCCCCATCCCTGGAACGGCCCACTACAGAAGTAACATGTATTCATGGTGACACTCATCAATATCCATTGGAAGAGACTGAACTAACCATACAGGGACAGGTACAAACTATGAAGGTGGGTGTTGTACCTAACCTTCTTATCCCAGTAATAATCGGACATGACTGTCCTGCTTTCCAGAAACTGATGTCTGTTAATCTTTGTGCCAAGGTGACCAGATCACAGACTCTCCCTGTTCAACATGTTGAGACTCTAGAACACTTCTTCCCCTTTGACAAGGATATTTATGGGGCCCTAGGGAAAGATAAGAAGACTAGAAGACAGAAGAAAAATGAAAAGCATAACTGGACTATAAATCAAAATAGCAATATTAATAATTGTACGGTGTATGGTACACAGGGATGTGAAAAACCTATGTTTGTTGAATTACAGAAGGGGGCTGCATCTTTAGAACCATTTTTTTTCTCCCAAGATAAGAATCAAGAGACCAGAGATAAATATCAAGTAAGAGAAGGGTTATTGTATAGGATATGTACAAATCCTGGGACTAAGGAAATTGTTGAACAACTGTTAGTTCCTGAAAAGTTTCGACCGATCTTAATCAGCCTTGCTCATGACATTCCTATGGGTGGACATCTAGGGAGGGATCGACCCTTAAGCAGATTGTTACATAGATTCTTCTGGCCTAAAATACATGAACAAGTTGCTGAGTATTGCAGAAGTTGCCCAGAATGTCAGAAAGTATCTAAGATCATAAAAAAAGATAAGGTCCCTATGCAAGTAATGCCTTTATTTTCAACACCCTTTCAGAGAATTGCCATGGATATCGTGGGTCCAGTCCAAAAGAGTGCCAAGGGCAATCAGTATATACTAGTGGTATGCGACTATGCAATCAAATATCCGGAGGCTATACCCCTCCATACTGTCACTGTCCCTAGAATTGCAGAAGAGCTGGGAAATATTTTCAGCAGAGTAGGTATCCCACAAGAAATACTCACTGACAGGGGCACAAACTTTTGCTGTCAGGTTCTGAAGTGACTCTACCAGACCCTGGGTATTAAGGCTATATGGACCACACCATACCACCCTCAAACCAATGGTCTGGTAGAACGTTTCAACCAAACCATGAAAAAAATGATTCAAAAATTCATACAAGATGAGGGTAGACAGTGGGACATTTACCTTCCTTATCTGATGTTCGCCTATCGTGAAGTACCCCAGGCCTCAACTGGCTTTTCACCATTCAAACTATTGTACGGAAGGAATCCAAGAGGCCCTTGGATGTAATAAATGAATGGTGGGAAGAAAGTAAAGATGCCCAAAACAAATGCTCCCCTGAATATCTACATCATTTAAGAGAGCGAATAAAGAAGTATAGCCAACAAGCCCATGCTAATAGCCAAAAACAACAGCTGACACAAAAGATGCATTATGATAAAGGGACAGGTAAGAAGGATTTCATAGAAGGGGATCAGGTGTTATTATTATTACCATCTTCCGACAATAAATTGTTAATGAAATGGTAGGGCCCCATAAGGTAATACAAAAAGTGGGACCCATTACGTATGAAATCAATGTACATGCCAAAACTAATAAGAGGCGGATTTATCATGCTAACCTTCTAAAATCTTGGGTAGAAAGAACACCCAAATTATGTGGGTATGTGTATCCAGAAGGCGGTACTAGTGAGCTGGATATAGCTTACAGACGATTGGAAATAAAAGGGGATATTAAAGACATAAAAATAAATCCCAACTTAACACCTCAGCAAAATGTGGAATTATTATCTAAACTACAGTCACATAAGGATACTTTTAAAGGAACACCAGGGAGGGTGAAGGATGCAACACATAGTATTGTAGTGTCACAAAATAACCCCATCCGACAAAAACCGTACCGCCTACCTAAAAGAGTTAGGGAAAATGTAATACAAGAACTTCAGAAAATGCAAGAAATGGGTATTATTGAGCCTTCACACAGTGAGTGGAGCTTTCCATTAGTCATTGTAAATAAGAAAGAAGGGGGAGTACATTTATGTTTAGATTTTCGACGTCTTAACGCCATTTCCAGATTCAACAGTTACCCAATGCCCGTATTGATGATATATGAGATCACTTAGGAAATTCCCAATATTTCTCTTCTATCGACTTGACAAAAGGATATTGGCAAATTCCCTTAGATCAGGAAGCAAGAGATAAAACAGCCTTTGGTACCCTCTTTGGATTATTTCAATTTACTGTAATGCCTTTTGGGCTGCATGGTGCCCCTACTATGTTTCAAAGGGTTATGGACAAAGTACTGGCTTCACATGCTGGATACAGTGCGGCCTACCTAGATGATGTAGTTATATTTAGTCATACATGGCAAGAACATCTGCACCATCTGTCAGAAGTCCTGTCCACTATTTCCAGCTCTGGTCTAACCATGAATCCTGAAAAGTGTACTATGGGGATGCAGGAGACAAAATACCTAGGTTTCTTGATAAGGAAGGGGTGTATAAAACCAGAAATAAATAAAGTGGATGCCGTGGCTAATTGTCCTAGACCAAAAACAAAGAAGGTTGTCCGTGCCTTCTTGGGTCTAGCAGGTTACTATCGACGTTTCATTCCTTCTTTTTCAACTATAACTGGACCTTTATCCAATCTAACTAAGAAACATATGCCAGACAAAATAAAATGGGATCCTAAATGTGAAGAGGCCTTTTGTACTATAAAAGCTCAATTATGCTCTTCTACATACTCCTGATTTTACACATCCTTTTATAGTACAAACTGATGCCTCTAACAGAGGTATTGGAGCAGTGCTGCCACAATTTATTGATGAAGAAGAGCACCCCATCATATATGTAAGCTGCAAATTACATGAACGAGAGGCCAAGTATTCCACTATAGAAAAGGAATGCTTAGCCATCAAGTGGGCTATTGAGGCCCTTCATTTTTATTTGTGGAGTACCGAATTTGAAATATGGACAGACCATAATCCGTTGTGTTGGTTGCATAACATGAAAGACAAAAATCCTCGTATTATGCGGTGGTATTTTTCATTGCAACCATATTGTTTCATAATAAAACACCGGAAGGGAGTAAAACATGAAAATGCAGACTTCCTTTCAAGATATGGAACAGAAGAGCATCCATCTTCAGACCCCGGGGTAAAGTAGAATAAGAATATGGAAGACATTTGTCTTCCTCTTACTTGTTAAAAGATTTGATTCATCTAAGGGGCCCCAGGGTGGAGCCATGGAGAGGGTGGGTTGTGGCTCCATCTTCACATTCCGGGAGATCTGGGAGATAGAGTAAACACAATTATAGAAAGTTTTTGAGTAAGCAAAGGGGAAGGTTTATTCAAAGGAGGGGAGGAATATGTGGTAAGAGCAGTAGCTTTGTGTTTCCTCCCCCCCCCACATTATTGTTATATGTTTGTCCTGTAGTATGAATGCTGTCCAAGTATGTCTATCTTTGCGGTATTGTGGAAAATAGTGAGTAATAGACTGGCCATCTATTACACACTATTTAAAATAATGACCCACTCCTCTTTGGCCCTCCTAGAAATGTGTAATAGTTGCGTTTTGGCATTTGTGTATGCCGTTATTTGTTGCAGTACATGTCCCAAAAGAAAAAAAGATAAAGGAACTCTCTTTCGCTTTATGTTTCATGGTACAGCATTAAGAGGGCCAGGAGACACGAATCTGCCCTCTCAAAAATAGGAAAAATGCCCGTTTGAACAGGCGTTGGGAAATGGAATGCTAGACAATTGTTCCTGAGCGTTCCTAATGTGTTAGCCCTTTTGCTTGCCAAAGCTGACGCTTCTGCCGCCTCTGTCCCTGTCTGCGTCATTTACAGCTCAAATTAGCCTGGCAGACTAGAGCTACACTATTAGTTTGTGCCTTTCAAAGCTTGCCTGGTTCTCTAAATGCTTTTCTTGCTTGCTATTATAGTAAGGCAATGCCCTCCCGAGTCCCAGTTCCTTAGCGAAGATGCGCACGTTCGCGCTGCTAATTTGTTCTGTTTTAGGCTCAAAATCCAAACTCTATAAAAGAAGGCTAGGCAGGTTAGACTTGAGTTGTCCTACCTCCCGGAGATGTAATTCTTCTTTTCTGAACGATTTACCAGGGTTTTAACCCTGCTTTCTGGTACTTCTTTCAATATTCATTTTCCTTTCGGAAACACCATAGGACTGCCCAGCTTACCTGCTTACTAAGAGCTAGCCGGCATCTTTCTTCCTCAATTTATGCAGGAAAGCTGGGTACGGATCCTGTTAGCGTTGTAAGATTAAAAACCAAGGGGCAAAATGAGTTTAGGGAAAGGTAGCCAGAACAAAAACCTCTATAAGTGTCAAATTTGAAGTAATTGTCTTATTAACTGTACTAAAATACCTATGTTTGTTATAAGTTTTAAAGAGGTAGATGATTGATGGCTAAAATGAACCAATCATGTTTCTTAGCTCCCTTTATATGTCAGCCTATTGTGTGAAACACTTCAGATTCAACTTGGGTGTTGTACCATAAACACCTTGTGGAGCTGATGAGTGTGCTTCTCCTGTTATGTTAAGGATGGAACTAAGTCTGCTGGTGTGCTCTGTAGTCAACTATATTGTTTTATTTTTGTTTGAACGATCTGTTCATTTTATTTTGCTGCTTTTTTTTTTGTTCCTGTAAATAAAGAGCCTTATAAGATTTCTGCATCTACCAGACCCTGTGTCAAGCGTCCATCTGTCAGACCCTTAGCCTTCCACAGGGCATAATATGGATATGGATATGGGTCTATAGTTCTAGACCAAGTTGGTCAGACCACTTTTGTGAACTGGGATGACTATGGCAGTCTTCCGTTTGTCTGGAATGGATTAAGTAAGAAAGGATTGATCGATCAACTGTGCAATCAGGTGAGCAAGTGCTGGTGCTCCTAGATTTAGGAATTTGGATGGTAGGAAGAATCAAAGATGAAACGGGACCTCAAAGTAATTGTTACCGATTATCTAAAAGTGGGGAAACAATGTGAAAAAGCAGCACAGAAGGCCAGTGGCATCCTCAGCTACATAAGTAGAGTGATTATGAGCAGGACGCATGAGGTGATCATCCTTCTGTACAGGTCCTTGGTCAGGCTGCACCTGGAATACTGTGTGCAGTTCTGGAGGCCCCACCTAAAAAAGGACATTGGCTGCTTAGAAAGGGTTCAGAGAAGGGCCACTAAGACAGTCCAGGATCAGCATCAAGAACAATATGAAACGAGACTCAGTGAATTAGATTTATACTCTCTAGAGCAAAGAAGAAATAGAGGGGACATGATAGATACATTCAAATACATAAAGGGAATCAACACAGCCCAGACAGGAAACCTATTTTAGGAAAACAAAACAATGCATACAAGGGAGCACAATCTGCACCTAGTGGGAGGCAGATTTAGAACCAATATAAGGAAATACTTTTTCACAGAGCAGGTGATAGAACCAAGGAATAGCCTGCCCTCAGAGGTGATAGCATCGAAGACAGTATGGGAATTCGAAGTAGCATGAGACAGGCAATGAGGGCACCTGAAGGGGTAATAAGACAGGGAGGGGGTAGACATTTTCGGGCAGACTAGATGGATCACACAGTCCCCATCTGCTGGCTACTTCTTATGTTCTCATGTTCTAACATTTCACACTCTTATTGAGTGCTTTGACAAGGTGTAGTGCGCCCCCTAGTGTACAATTTTATACTTTACATCTTCACCATGAAATTGTTAAAAACGTGAGTAATGGCTACAAACAATTGGTATAATCTGCAACAACTGTGTTAGTGCTTATTTTGCCTTATGAGTTATTCTAGGTATATTGATTTTGTTGGTATTACCAACACTTAACAGTCTTTTGTTGGTTCATTATATACCCTAAATTGCAAATCCTAGTATAGGTAAAAAATAGTCACACTTTACACAACATCTCATAAATTTTTCAGAAACTATTAATATAATTCAATGAGAATTTTAAACAAAATGTTTCATATATTTTCATGGGAGGAGGAACTAAGCATGCACAAATATCGATATAGATACCATAGTAACTTCATCTGGCACATATCAATATTCATTATGCCCTGTAATAAAAAAAATATTAAATACATTCTAGTTATACTGCATAGACTAGCACTTATCTCTCAATTTCTCTATGTATGCAGTATTTACTACTAATAAGGGCTGAATAGTTAATATACCCTTCCGAGGTCTTTATGACTTCCAAAAAGAGGAAGGGGGGGGGACCAAGAGTAATATTTTTTAACAGGAAGGCATCAGAGTTCTACGTGATACAAAAGTCTTGCCAGCCCTATCTGGTCATTTACACCAGACCAGTCTAATGCTCCTAACTTATATATCAAAAATGCCTCTGTTTTTGACAGTCTCATTTGTATATCACCTCCCCTTATGCCTGTTATTACTCTGTCTATGCCTATGAACCTCATACTGTGTTGAGTACTATCTCTTGAATTATGTCTATGTATTGCTTGGGCATATCTCTCGTTGTATTCGCTATTGCAGACATATGATCCCCTACGCTTTCCTTAAGTTTGTGCTTCGTCCTCACCACATAGACAATCCCACAACTGCACACTGCTAAGTAAATGACATTCTGTGAATCACATGTTAAAAAACTAAGGATCTTATACTCTTTACCATCTTTTGGACCAGTAAAGGAGCATGTCTTGTCTAACACATTACAATATTTACATCACTCACATCTTGTACAACCTGGATTTGGAAGTTGAAAAAATTACACTTTTTTATCAGTTGGTTGTATACTATGTTCCAATACATCTTTAATATTCTGTGCCCTCCAGTATGTAATCGTAGGGGAATTTTCACATATTTCTCTCAAACATTGTTCAGTTTTAATAATATCCACATTTTTACAAATTACTGTATAGCAGGAAATATTAGCAATCAGTTTATTTTTGATATATTAGCTTAACTGACAAAAGTGTTAAAATAAGCTGATCGCTAATATTTCGGGGGGCATAGTACTATAACTGGACATGAAGCTAACATGCTAATTCAATTGGGCGCTACATAGTACTGCACCCCACTCCACACTAAATTAAGAGGGCACTAAAATATGTTGCTATACAGTATATTGCTGACTGCTTCTGCATCACAGGAGAAGGTAGTCACAAAATTCAAATTATTATTTTGTTTTGTTGTTTTAACCCTCTCCTGTAGCAAAGACTACCAAGTCATTTTTTCCACCTCTTGTCTGGCTCCCTCTATGACGCTTCTGCTATATCCTCTTTCAAGCAGGTGGGCTGCCAGTTCATCTGCACACATCACATAATCTTCATCTAATGAACAGTTTTGTTTATGTCTCATGAACTGTCCCTTGGGGATATTTGCTATGGTGTGCCTCAGATGACTGCTACCCACCTGAAAGAGCGTATTTCTGTTGTTTTCCTTCTAATATAGGGAGGTCAAAAGGTCACTTGCATTTGTCTTCCTAATACACACATCTAAGAAATGGATGCTCTCTTTCTTTGACTGATATCAAATTTAAAGTTGGGTCGATTATCTTCCAGGTATCTCTTAAATGCCCATAATTCCTGATCATCACCTCAACATATCATAATACAATTGTCTATGCATCACTGCCAGAACTTGATCTTGTCTCTAAAAGGATTTTGTTCACTGTATATAACTTTGCCATCCCAAAATCCCATTCCCAAATTGACATAGTTGGGGGTGAAAGTTGTCCCCATAGCAGTGTCACTTTGTTGTAAAAAATACTTTCCCATAAAGCTAAACACATTATTTTCTTAAACAATCTTTGTCATATCCAGTCCTACCAGGTCATAATATCGCAGACAAAACCACGCACAGAAAGACCGAGCTGCTACAACTCCATGTGATTTTACAGTGACAGGGGAATTACAGCGATAGAAAGTATCGCTACCACCTGATGCTCACCAGCAACAATGAAGTGGATGTAGTCACTGCAGGTCGGGTGCTCGGTTGAGCCGCTTCCATGGTGGAGTAGCTGGAACACCCGACCCAGCAGTGGATGGGGTTGGGGGGAATTGATTTGATTCCCTTCAAGGGAATCTTTTTTTTTTTAATTATATTTCTTGCTCCTGTGTCCCCCACACCCTCAGAGTTTATTATTATAATATTTATATTTATAAGATAATATTAGGGGTGTTGGGGTGCGGGAGCAAAGCAGTTGGATGTTGTCACATGCTTAATCGAGCCATGTGGTCTTGATGTGCACAGTTTCATCAGCAACATTCTGACCCTGTGTCCTGCCAGTAATAACTATGTAGCTGGTTTCTTATGTTCTCATTTTTCATGAAAGTATTTAAAACCCTCTAATCCAAATACATGAGGGATATTCATGTATAGACTTATAATGTCTAAAATTACAAAAAGTTTACCTTCCTCCACCTCCATTTCTGATGTCAAATTTATGATGTCCCTTGTATCTTTCAAATACAATCACAGACTTTCCACCAGTGGTTTGATGTAAAAATCTATGTACTGTAACAGGGATTCAGTTAAGGATGGGTTTATTAGAGTTTTGTGAATCTTGTGGCGCAAATACAAAACAGGACTATGTGGATGTTATACACTTAAAAATCCCCTATCTTTTTTAGTTATGTCTCCTGTACAATATGCTTCCTCAATAAAAGAATCAATGTTATTTTTATTCACTAAGGTGGGATCACTAGCTAAGGGTTTGTACATTCCCCTATCTTGCAACTGTCTTTCTACTTCCCTGATGTAATCTTCTGAATTCATTAATACAACCCAACCTCTTTATCTGCATGTTTCACTGTTATATATTTGTTTTTACCGAATTTTTCCAGGGCCGCCTTCTCTGCAGACAGTAAATTCCAAAATACATGCTTTCTTTCTTCCATTATTTTTATAATTTTTCTAAATTGTACATGCATGCCCTATAAAAAACAGTAACTGTTGGGTTCATAGGGGCTATAAAGGTTAAGCATTTTCTTAAGCCACTTCCTGCCATTAGTCCCTCATTGTTTGATTTAAGCTGATCTCCCAAGCTGTGATAATTTTCCCCATTTTGTTCTACATTTGGCTTGAAAAAATATTTTAGATTTAACAATCTAAAAAATCTATTCAGATCAATAAATGTTTTAAATTGATTCAACCTGTTAGTGGGTATAAAGCTTAAACCTCTATTGAGTACATCTATTTCAACATTATTTAAGACATAATCAGATAGATTAATCACATTACTTGTACATTCACATGTCCCATCAATATGTTTTCAAGAGTTGGCAATTTCTCCCATCTCAGTTGTAATGGTGAGCACATCTTCTGTTGAAATGCCCCACACCTGAGCTTTATCTTTGAACAAGTTAAACTCTTTTCTCAGATCTTCCTCTCATAGCTCATTTTCATCAACATTAATATTGTTCAATAGCAGTCCTGAAAATGTACATGTTTCTGTCCTCTGTAATATCTTTGACCACTCCCCCTTTATACTCATCCTCCTCTTATCCCTCCTCATCCTCTTTGTCCTCTTGGCTCTCCTGTTGATGGCATTAAGAAGCATGGGCTGGGGGTAGGAGTACTGGAGTGTGTATGGGGGCTGTTGTAATACTGTTCCCTCAGGTGTTGAATCCTCCTTGAAAAAAAAAACCTAGAACTGAATCCATAGAGCTACCCTCACTATGGTTTTCATACTGTTCTCAATTTCTCAAAATGCCTTTTGTTTTTTGCTTTTAGCCCAAACACTCTATTATTAGCGTAACTTTGCTAATTTTGAATAAACTTCTTTAACTTCTTTGCCTTAGTTAGAAAATCACATTTTTCAATAGCATCTGTCAGGCATTTTTTATAATATTCATAGTCAGGAGATTGAGAAAACTGTAACATTACCTTTTCCCTTTCTTTCAGCTGTGCTGTTAATTATTCCTGCATCCATTTTGAATCTCATACAATACAGCCAATTAAGCCCAACAATCCCTTATGTAATTCCTCCTTCCATTCTTCCATAGAGATACAATGGTCTTGGCCAAATGCTGGACTTTTCCTAATTCTGAGACCTCTTGGGACTCTTTAGACATCCAAATATGCTTGCATAGTTTTTTGTTGCCAGAAAAGTCTCCTTGCTTTGAGTGCCAACTTTCCATAACTCAAAAAGGCTTTCTTGATAGTTAATTGTTCAGTGATTGGCAATTCTGCTCCCACCTGTTCCAAACTCATTTCTGGTGTGCTGGTAGTACCTCTAATAAAGATGTTCTCAGTTTCTGTTGTGTTAGAGAAAATTGCTGTGGAAAAACTTAAAATGGCCTCCCTGGAAGATGGAATGCTACTAGTTGCCAGTGCCACTGCCTTGTTGACTTCCACCAGCTCACTCTCACTTGCAGCTGCAGTGAGTTAGTGACACCCTCTTGAGTGTCTACACTCAATCTGAACACAGAAACACCAAGGGTTGCTCCTATGGGGCTGGTGCTTGAAAGTCCCACTTGTTGAAATCTATCCAAAAGGACTCAACTAAAGACTAAAAGAGGACTCTTTAGACATCCAAATATGCTTGCATAGTTTTTTGTTGCCAGAAAAGTCTCCTTGCTTTGAGTGCCAACTTTCCATAACTCAAAAAGGCTTTCTTGATAGTTAATTGTTCAGTGATTGGCAATTCTGCTCCCACCTGTTCCAAACTCATTTCTGGTGTGCTGGTAGTACCTCTAATAAAGATGTTCTCAGTTTCTGTTGTGTTAGAGAAAATTGCTGTGGAAAAACTTAAAATGGCCTTCCTGGAAGATGGAATGCTACTAGTTGCCAGTGCCACTGCCTTGTTGACTTCCACCAGCTCACTCTCACTTGCAGCTGCAGTGAGTTAGTGACACCCTCTTGAGTGTCTACACTCAATCTGAACACAGAAACACCAAGGGTTGCTCCTATGGGGCTGGTGCTTGAAGGTCCCACTTGTTGAAATCTATCCAAAAAGGACTCAACTAAAGACTAAGAGAAGCTGTCTATGTTGTTTGCACTGAGCATATCCACTGATTGTAATTTGAGCTGGCATGAGAATGCTACATGTAGGACCCCCCCCCCCCCAGTGTAGTGATTTCAGGTAGTGGAAGGATCATATATTATGTCCAACATGTGCTTCAGAAGGAGTCTGAAGTGCCCTTTTTACCAAGTAACAACAAAACGTCTGCAGGGTTCCACCCAGGCAGCCATATAAATGACAGAAAATGTAGTTTTAATACACATTTTAATATTTTTTCTTTTTTTTTTTAAATGAACCATTATATAATAGAAACAATGCACTCCAGTGTGTGTGTTGTGCTGGGAAGAATGTCACTTCTTGGGTGTTGCGGCCTCATACCTAACCACTGGAGTCATGATGTTATCCCAGCACATCATGCACCCAGTCATGCATTATTCCTTTATTAACATACTGTAGGAATTTAAGTTTTCAAGGGACTCCAGGTCCATTTCAATATGTCTGCCCCCCTGCTTCATAAGCTGGTATGAATAAGTATGCTGGAAAACCATGTAGGGAATTTAAAGGTATTCCTTATCCATTCTATTATCAAGGATATATTAATGATTTTCTTGATACAGTAAACAGAAACTTGTCCATGCTTACTTTCAATGCATGTTCTGTATTTATGTTCACTGCATATATTGGTAGGCTTTTCCGAAGGTTCACTGTCCATAAGAAAAAGAGCCTCCTTTCTGTTCTCCTAAATTTATCTTCCTTGACTGAGAATTATGGCATTTCCTCATGTTGTGCTACAACACACCAAATTTAAGACAAACATTTGCCTCTTTGGAGAAGAGTCAGTTGAAGGTATGTGAATAGTTTGGGGAGGGGTTCTTGATGAAGAGTTCTTACTAAAATCCCAGGTGTCAGCTTCATTAAAGATCTGTTGTTTCTACCTTGGGAACATTGCCAAACTGTGTTCCTTATTTAGCCCTGCTGACCTGAGGATTCTGATGCAGGCTTTTATGGTGTCCAAGCTGGACTATTTCAGTGCATTCTTCAAGGACTTACATTCTGGTCAAGACACTAGTAAACAGCTGGTCCAGATCATCATAGCAAGGTTTCTGACCTCCATCTTGAGGTCAAATCAGGCTTTCACTATGGTTCTGGCCTGAGCTTGCTATCAGTGCAGTAGCAGGTTGACTTCAGGACACTTTGACTTAAAAATGCCTGAAGGAGGTGCAACACCCTTACCTCTATAATCTCCAGAGCCCACTGAGGCTCAGCTATAGGAGGGCTTCACAACAGGGCCAGCTTAAGGTCACTTTATCCTAATTAAAATCTGTTCAGAATAGGGCTTTACAGCAACTAGAAATGATGACTCACTCACCACATGTTTATTTACTTTTCTTTGATATATTAAAGTTCAAAGTATTAAACAATGCTTTAATACAAATGTCAATGTCTTGAGATATACCATTCATCAGTTTAAGCAGTACTGCAATTAAAACATAAAGAAATTAATTTTTATAAAAAACATCATATAGTTTATGAATATATTCTAACAAATGCATTCTTTGTATATGGTCTCCAATTATATGACAAAAGCAGTGAAAATTAAAAATGACTGAGAATTAATTTTCGTACTACTGATAATGCAGCAAATTAATTGGTACTATGTGCATTCCCTTTTAGTTGCATTTAGTTTAGAAGGACTATGCCATACCATTACCATTCTGTTAGATAGCAAAAATAATTAAAACATATTTTTTTAAAGATTCTCAAAACAAATATACTCATATATCATCTGACCTGACACATCCCCTAACTGCCTCCAAAGTGCCTTGCTATGGTAAGATTTCTTTATGTTTTCTAAATGTAATAAACAAAAATTTAAGCAGACTTTTAAATATTTCATCCTAATTGCAATATCACAAATAATACCAACTGCAATACTGAATTTCTCATCATCATGATTAACTAAATAAGAGCACAGTATATCTCACTTCCATAGTATAGCATAGTGTTTAGTGGAAGCAAAGTTCATGACATCATTCAAGCTGGCATGGGACAAGGCAAAAGTGCAATCAAAAGCAACAAGAGCAATAGGAGGCATTAGGCAGAAGGAGGGTTAGGTGCTCGGATCTCTGAAGGTGCATGGAACAAATGGGCAGACTAGATGGACCTGCGCTCTCCTTTTGTTTTGGTTTTTTCTCTGTTTCTATGAATGGTAAAGTCAACAGGGTAACAACTTAATTCATAGGGCTTCATTCTAAACCATATACAATTAGTGCACTACACAACCAGACAGAAAAATATGGATTGATATATTTACCTTCTGACTTATCTCCCTTAGCCTGTCTGCCTATCTGACCTCCCTGGTCCTATGACAGTTATGGTATCAACATTCAAATGTGTGCATTCTAAAATAGATTTTTGTTACTTTAAATGTTGTGTAAGTAATCTTGTGTTATAAAATTATTGGCTTATCCTAGTGGAGGAAAATCTCCAACTCCCCACATGCAAGCCAGACTCTTCAGCATGTGGGAGCATCACTGAACGCCAAGGATATGACTTTCTTAGTCCATACACCTATTTTGTGGAATGCCCATCAGTGGGAATTTAAAACTGCTCTGGGTACAGGTTTTTTCCAAATCCAAGTGAGGGAATTTAGCACTTTATTCGGTCTAGATGCTTGGCTTCTGTGTATGTACAGTTGTTTTTTGTTAAATATGTTTTGTATCTTTTTAGCTGTTTTATAAATTGCCTTATTTACATTTAAGAAAAGTGCTTTTAGCTCAGAAAAGGTGCTGTATAAAATAGAGGACAACTACTACATGGTTACTACATCCCAAGTTATTAAATTTTGTTAATACCCTTAGGTATGTAAAACATTAAGATCAAATAATCTCTCAGCCTCCTTTTGTCCATGAAAAACATGTCAAGGACCTCAAGCATTTTTCTCATAATGTTTGCCATGCCTACTGTTTATCATTCTTTGGGCCCCATTTTATACCCTCCCAATTGCCTCAACATCCTATTTCAAGAGACTGTTACACAAATAATAGTATAGTTCAGCTGGATCCTGACATGGCCTTGTAAAGTGGCAGGTTTAAGTCATCTGGTCTGATGTCATTCCATTTTGATGCACGCAGCATCCTGGTGTCCTCACTGAACTCTGGAAAACATGAACCAGCCCTTATGAGGTCTTACATGTTCAGTTTATGGTGGGATAAATGTAAGGAAGCAAGCTAAAAAGACAATCTCAGCACAAAAGCACTGAGACAAGGGTTACCCAAAATGGTTACACCATGACCAAAACCCTCAGGACTATATAAGGCCTGGTTAATTTTTCAGTGGGGTGGAGAAACAGATAAGGCACACTGATGAGTCTTAGAAAGGTCAAAATATGTATCTGGATCTTCCATTCTCAGCTTTTGTAGATTGTGTGATAGGCCATTTTGTGACATGCCCTACTGCTCAAAGCAGAACCAGTCTAAATGTCCATGGTGATTTGCATATACATCCCATAATGCTTTGCATTTTAAGGGTATAACCTCACCCCACTGCCCCCCCATACAACTAGCAGGGCTGCCCCTCTCAAACCAAGGTGCCACCAAGAGGGGTGGGGGTTGTGACTACGAATACATGTTCTGTTGACTCATATTTCTACTTTGTAGCCTGACATCCTCAGATAGGCAAACCAAGTCTGGCAACTACCTGGCTCACACCTGGGGGGAAATTTAGCATGGCCATAAACCTGAGTCCCTGGAAGGAAACGTAGGCTCAGCATTATGCTAGGTTTGTACTTCTGGTCAGAGGCACCCAAATAAATCCAGACACTGGAAGCAATAACTGTAATGTCCAAAACAGGTTAGGATTCTAGAGTGTGGCTTTTATTCACATTACAGAGAATAAACAAAGCAAAGATGGACCCCCACAGGGCTACTTCCACTGTTAATGCAGATTACTGAGGTACAGAGCACACACACACACACACACACACACACACACACACACACACAGCGAACTCTCAAGTTCTGAACGAATCTGGACACACATGGCCCAAACTGGTACACTTCTCTTCTTTCTCCTGACTTGGCACCCCGGCCAGTACTAGGACACTTTTCCGTATTGTATGGAGGTTACTGGTGGCTCAATAAATCACCCACGAGCGCATTCCGGCTCACAGGAAAATCCCAAATCCCACATGTGGGTGCTTGCCTCAGGCATTGGCCAAATGCGCTGAGAGAAAACAAAGGTGCCCAAACTGAATCCGGAAAGGTAAGCCTGGTTACTCCAGATGGGGGGGTCTCCCACCATTTACTCCCAAATCTATACTCGGCCATTCATCTGGTTACAACACCTTTCTCTGAAACACTCTTGAAGATGCTATCTTGAAATGTTTTGCACATTTAACATTCTACTTCTCACACCTTGGAGGTGTCATGAAATTAAAAGTTATGTATGTAGCTATGTCTTTACTCTAGACCCCCACTGTTGCAGATGCTTTTAAATCATACACAGTCTAAATGTTCTGTACTTGGCAAGTCTCCCTCTGACCCCACAGTAGGCAAATAATTTTACTAGAAACAGTCTTGGTGAAAAGAGTCTCTTTGTCAGAGAAAACTCACCATGGGAATGCAGATGCCCTAGGGCTTTTTCCACAAAATGTCTCAGGTACTCACAGAACAAATAAATCTCAGACAGCTTCACCCTCTCCAGGCTGAACCAGGGGATTGCCCCTGAATCCTGGAATTCCTCCCCATCTCTCCAGGGATGGGGCACTGGAAAACCTTCTATGAACAGTCTCTCTACCACTTCCTTCTACTTGTCTTCTGTTTCCTTCTCTAGGATGAGAACACAATACCTCTTTCTCCTCAGGTAGCGCTCTTTCAGAGCTGAGTCTGAAGAGCTGCCTTATGCTGCACTCCTTCTCTCTCGACTCTCCACACAGACTAGTGCTCTTTGACTCCCAACATTCTTCTGCTAACCCCTGCAGCTAGTATTTAATTGTGACTTATGCTGCTATGAGAATTCTAAGTTGACATCATCACTCCAGCTCAGCTGAAACTGAAAACAGAGTGTGACAGTGTGATACCCATTTAACTGGCATCTCACAAGCTACCTCTCCCTGCCTGCCACTGATTCTAAGTGGGATTCTAGTAACCTTGGGGAACAAGGGGGTTACACCCACCCTCAGCCAGGAAAAATGACTGTCCCCAGTAATTATTTACCCGGCACCAGACCATCTTACCCTATGTGCTATCTACAGAGAGGGGTGATCAGGCCCTCTCCTACCACGTGCCAGGCACAGGCAGGCAACACTAAGGGCACAGAGGCCATTGGCTGTCACATCATCCACTACACTACGATCTTACTATGGTAACCAGTGTCTCTGGAAGAACTATCCAGAGCATAGCCCTAATAGACCAGCACTGTGGTCCCTACAGCCGGTTGGGACCACAGCCTGTCTATTCCCCTAGCTGTCTAGGGAAAACCTATCTAACCAAACACAAACCTATCCAAAACAGGAGAACCTTCCCCCATCCCTGGACACCTGCAAATCAAACCAAGGAGCTAACATTACACCCAAGCATTACACTCCCACACTCCCCCACAACTACACATGTGGAAGGAAAAGTTAACACACATTAACAACTACACAGTACTTTAAATACAACATGTTAAAGCACATGAGGAACTCCACTGAGTCCCTTCAATCCTCTTCTTTTCTTCTATTCTGTCTTCTTCAGGATTCACCTGCAAGAGAAAAAACAAAAACACACCCCAAATCTGCAAACACAGTACATGACCATAACCCTTACCGACAAAACACTGGAGAATCCCCAAAAATATTTTTTAGAAAAAGTAGAAAACAATAGAAAAACAGTAGAAAAACATCAGCATTATATACAATACACATTTTGGGGATGGAATGCCCTAAATGTCCCAACTAGTGGCAACAGTGCCTGAAGCAAAGTCCAAGAAAGAGTCTCTCCTGGGCCAGAGCCCAGTGAAGAACAGTTCCTGTAGTACTGTAGTCCCAAAGGGGAGAGTCTTTGTGGAAAGTTCAAACAGTCTGTAGTCTGCCAGGTGTAGGATGTGTATTGCAATGTCATTAAGGTAAGAAAAGTCTGGACTTACCAGTCCCTTGAAGAATGAAAATGGAACAGCACCTGGATCTCTAGCTGAAGACTCTCGCTGGCAGCATTTTTCAGATACAGCTGGGAGGAAATCATTCAGAAATGACAGGATGGATGTCTGGAAACTGCTGTGCTAATGTCATCTCTGGCTGGCGTCATCTGGAGATGGAACCTTAAAACAGGAAAGGAACAGCTGGTCTGAAGTCATCCGAAATCCCAGGCAATGAATCCAGAAACAGCTGGGGCGATGTCATCTCTGGATGATGTCATCTGGAAGGCCAGGCAATGGAACTGGAAGGCACACAGCAAGACTGATTAATCTGGATGCATCTTTGGATCCTGGAACACCAGAATGGTGGAACAACATGGGTACGGCAATGGCTGGATGACAGCACTGGCTATCACTGCTCTGCTTTCCAGTTTTGAGGCATGGGCACATTCACAGGAAGCTGGTCACATTGAGGATAGTACCACAATGGGTCAGGTGCTAGAATTACTACCCCATCTGGTGCTCATAATTCACATTGTAGAAAGTCTTGTTACCCTTTCTGTCCACAATACAGGCAGTGCCTATGAACAGTGTCCTGCCGACTTTCCAATACTTAAATCTGTCTCTGACAGCTTTGTCTCTGATATATCAAGTTGCACCTGGATGCAGGTCTTTGGTTGCTTCTTACACTATCCAAGCTCTCTTGTTTTGCTCAATCTCCTCCCAGACTTTCTGAGGAAAGTTAGGAAAGGATATTCCATAAATCTAATTTGCCTTCCTATGAAACAGTCTTTCCTCCTTACTACTCTTGGTCAGTTCAAGACCACTGGCCTGGCTTGGGGTGGCCTGTCTTGGTTCTGTCAGTGTTGCATACTCAATGCTACGTAGAACAGATCCCTAACCCCTCCTTGTGGGGGCAGGGCTGTGGAGTAACCAATTTATTTTTTTGGTTCCTCTGAGGCAAGAGCCCGAGGCTGTGGACTAGCACCTTCATCATAAGGATACATAGCTTCCACCCCCCTCCTCTTCCTCACTTAGGATCTGGGCCCAGGAGTGAGCAGTCATTCTCACTCCCAAGACTGTCCACTCTTCACTGCATGCAGAGGGAGACACCTCCCAATCTAGGATCTCTTAAACCTCATCCTCTCCAATGAGGCTAGGACTTGCACCCTCTCTCCATGGATTCACTGATGCTCCATCCACACTGTCTATCTGTGACATGGACATGGAGACATCACAAGGATTCTGCTCTGCCAGTATATCCATACCCTCTTCCTTTGTGCCACACTCTGCTGGGCTTCCCCCGACAGGCTCCACCTGGTGCTGTGCACTGCCATTTGCAGGATCGTGAAGCTTTGTCCACGTGGGAGCCAAATGAATCTTGGATGCACTAGATAGGCCTTGCTTCTCTAAGCACCCAGAACAGTGAAGAATAATGAAGGCGTCCCTTCCAGCCTTGAGGCACGTTATGCATACTCTCACAGGGCATCCGGGAATCGCAACATGAGGAGGCAAACGTCCACTGTAGAAACATCTCTCTATTTCTTTCAGCTTGTTAACCTCTTCCACTATCATAGCCCGGGCACGATCCGGGTAACATAGAAACATAGAAACATAGACTTTGACTGCAGTTAAGGACCGCTTTGCCCACCTAGTCTACCCATTTCCCTACCTAGAAGATAAGCTGCTGATCCTATTTAACCAACAGCCTATTTCTTCCTACCAACCACAAAAATTGCCTCATGTCTGTGCCATGCATTCTTGAATTCTTCCACAGTTTTAGACCCCACAACCTACTCAGGAAGGCTGTTCCATGCATCTACTACCCTCTCTGTGAAAGAATACTTCCTTACATTGCCCCTGAGCCATCCCACTCTATCTTCTAATTGTGTCCCCTTGTTCTTGCATATCTCTTTTCTGAAAGATGCTACCCTCTTGGACTTTGTTGATTCCACTGAGGTACTTAAAAGTTTCTATCATGTCCCCCCTTCCTTCTTTCCTCAAGGGTATACATATTAAGCTCCTTTAGTCTCTCCTCATATGGCTTCTTTTGCAGACCCTGCACCATTTTAGTTGCCATCCTCTGAACTGCCTCCATCCTGTCTATGTCCTTGCAGAGATGGGGTCTCCAGAACTAGATGCAGTACTCCAGATGGGGTCTCACCAACTGAATGTACAGTTGGATAACAACTTCCTGTTTTCTGCTGGTGATGCCTCTCCCTAAACATTCCAGTACCCCCAGCCCTCCCTACCACCTTCTCACATTGCTTGCCAATCTTAAGGTCATCTGATATGATTACCCCCAGGTCTTTTTCCATTTTTGTTGTTATTACTACCCCCCCATTGTGTAATCTTCTCTTGGGTTTTTGTTTCCCAGGTGCATTATTTTGTACTTCTTTGCATTGAATCCAAGCTGCCATACTTCTGACCATTCCTCCAACCTTGCAAGTCCTTTCTCATCCTTTCCACGCCTCCGTGTGTATCAACCCTGTTGCAGATCTTTGTGTCATCTGCAAAGACTTTTCCTTCCAGTCCCTCTGCAATGTCACTTATAAAGACATTAAAAAGGACTGGACCCAGTACTGAACCCTGCGGTAACCCACTAGTAACCCCTTTTGCTGCAGACTGGACTCCATTTACAATTACTTTCTGTGTCCTGTTATCCAGCCAGTGTTGTACCCCGGCTACCACCCTGGGACCCACTCCCAGGATGGTTAATTGGATATTAATCTTTTGTGTGGGACTCTGTCAAATGCCTTGTTAAAGTCTAGGTAGGCCATGTCCACAACCCCTCCCCGGTTTGCTACTTTGGTCACCCAGTCAAAGAAATCAGTTAGATTCATCTGACATGACCTTCCCACTGTGAACCCATGCTGCCTTGGGTCCTGTGCCCCACTGGCCTCTAGGTACTCAACAGTTCTTTCCTTCAGAAGTGATTCCATCACTTTCCCTACCACAGAGGTCAAACTGACAGGTCTGTAGTTTCCTTCCTCTGTCTTGGTCACACTTTTGTGAAGGGGAATCACATCTGCCTTCCTCCAGTCCTCAGGTACTACACCATCCTCCCATGATTTGTTAAAAAGGGTAGTCAGTGGTGTCATTAGTTCTCTACTTAATTCTTTTATAATTCTGGGGTAAATTCTATCTGGCCTCATTGCTTTGTCCACCTTCAGTTTTAGGAGTTCTTTCATAACCCTTTCTTCTGTGAAAGGACTGGGATCAACCCCCCTATCCAGACTGCTTCTGTTAATTGGATTAGGCATCTCCCCCACCTCCTCTTTTGTGAATACTGAACAGAAGTATTCATTCAGTATCCCTGCTTTTTCACTGTCCCTCTCTGCCAACCAACCGTCTATTCTATTCAGCCTCACTATCCCTCCCTTTGTCTTTCTACAGTCCCAGATATACCTATAAATGGTTTTATCCCCCTTCTTAACTGAGTTGGCTATCTTTTCCTCAGTTTGGGCCCTTGCTGTTCTGACTACCATCCCTGCTTTCTTCTGCCTTAACTGGTACAGTTCTCTGTCTTGCTCCTTCTGTGTTTCCTTATACTTCCTAAATGCCATCTTTTTCTCCCTAACCTTCACCGCCACCTCTTTTGAGAACCATTCTGGCTTTTTCTTTCATTTTGATTTGTTTATTTGCTTCACACAAAGGCTTGTTGCCTCTGTGATGGCAGTTCTGATATTTCCCCATTGTTGATCCACCCCTCCTTCTAGCCTTGTTTGCTAGTGTTTTTCTAAGGCACTCTCCCATCTTGCCAAAGTCAGCCCTCCTGATGTCCAGAACCCTCACTTTTGTATGGCTTGACTCTGTAGCTGAGTTTATCATGAACCACACTGTTTGGTGGTCACTTGTTCCCAAATGGCTACCCACTTCTAGATCTGAGATCCTCTCACTGTCCCCATTTGAGAGTATGAGGTCTAAGATTGTTCCCTCGTGAGTAGGGTCCAAAACTAGCTGTCTGAGGCATGCCACCTGAAAGGCATCGAGAATGGCCCTGCTTTTGGATGTGGCTGCAGCAAAGGTGCTCCAGTTGGCGTCTTGCATATTAAGGTCCCCCATCAACAGTATCACCCCTTTTTCTGCCATCCTAAGTATGACTTCTATCATATCCTTGTCCATTCCCTCCCCCTGACATGGGGATCTGTATACAACCCCTGTGCGGATTGTGGTGCCATTTCCAGTCTCTAAGGTGACCCACAGTGCCTCCTCTCCTCCCTGTTTGCTCTTTTGTTCAGTTGCTTTTATCTCTTTCTTTACATAGAGAGCTACTCCACCCCCTCTTCTCCCCTCACTGTCTCTCCTGTAGGTTATGTACCCTGGTATGTTAACATCACAGTCATGGTTCTCTGTGTACCATCTTTCTGTGACTGCTACGATATCCAGGCATCCCTCTTCCATCAAAGCCACCAGTTCAGGGAGCTTGTTACCCAGACTACGGGGGTTGGTTCTCATTACCCTCCATTTCTTGATGGCCTTACCCCCTTTTTGCTCCATCCCTCTCCTTATTGCATTTGTCTCTTTCTCCATTTACACCTGTGCTTCTCCCTATCGACATCTCTATGTTGGTGTCTACCTCACTTAGTACCCTGATTTTTTTGGGGGGGGCTAAGATTTCCCTGCTCCTCTCCAGTGCCTCCCCCTTGGCAAATTTAAATGCTTGCCAATGAAGCATTTAAACCTATCACCTAGGATCCTGGTTCTCCTCCTGGACAGACACATGCCATCACACCAGTATAGGCCTGCATCCCTCCAGGTGGACCCCCCCCATCCCCAATGAAGCCAACTCCCTGAGTTCTGCACCAGTTTTTCAACCACTGATTGAATCCCATGGTGTGGAGCACCCTAGCCTCACCTGTGCCATAGACAGGCAGCACCTCCAAGAAGGTTACCGTGTGTGCTATTTGTCTAAGGCCCCTCCCCATCTCCACAAATGCTTCTTGCAATGCTCTGATCCCTTTCTTAGCCATGACATTTGTCCCTAGGTGGACAATGACATCCAGCTACTTCCTTTGTGCAGCTGCTCCCGTGATCCTGAAGATTCACTCCCTCTCCCTCCAAGCCATGGCACCAGGCAGGCACCTTACCTCCCTCACCCCTTCATCCCCAGTTCTACCTTCCTAACCATGGAGTCCTCCACCAGGAGTTGTTTCTTTTCCCAGTGGGGTCCCATGCCACCCTCCTTGTGGGTCTCCTTTGTGGAGGTTCCCAGCATCCTCTTTGGTCTCCACTGTGGGTGCCTCCATAGATGAACTACACTTTTCCAGAATGGCATAGAAATTGTGGAGAGGTACAACTGGAGGGATGCACCTCTGTTCCACCACCCTAACCCTCCCTGGGCCCACTGTGGTCCAACCACTCCTCTTTCTTGACAACCTCTGAGGCACTGGCAGTGATCCTGGTGGTCCCTGGGTGGGAAAGGAGGCCCCACAAATCCTGACCAACTCAACCCGGAGATGAGCAACCTCCTCCCTCAGCCCAGAGAGGTGCCTGCAGATGGGACAACACTGCATCCTCCAGAATGTCTTGAGGAAGACTGCTGCACCACAGCCACTGCACTGCACCACTCCCATCATGTCTTATTTCTGGCCCCCTAATTGTTGTTTGGAATACTTACTCTTTCCTCTGTTTATTTGTTTTTTTCTTTTTTTTTCTTTTCTGTCCCTACTTACACCTCTGTGCCCTTTTAGCTCCTGATCTTCCTGTTCTGAGACAAGAAGTTCCTATATTTCCCAGTAGTCTTCTTACTTGCTCAGAGTCAGACCTCCAGCAGCTAGGGAGGGATGGAGAGCTACTCTTTTGCTCCTAGGATGGTTAGTCTTTGGTGGCTCTGTGATCACTCACTTCCTGCTCCCAAACAGGAAGTTCCTGTTGCCAGTTAAATCCTGTGCCTATAAAAATAGAACTGCCTTTGGGTGGAGGGAAGGAGGGCAATATAGTCCAAGTAGAGAAGTTTAGTTATACCAGCAGGTCCTTCCTCCTGGTGCTCTACTTATTCTCTGGCAGAAGCTATCTATTTATTTATTTTATTTATTTAGTTTTTGTTGACCGGGTAAGTGCAGTAGACAAATCCTGCCTATTTCAGGCAAGACCTGGGGGAAGGGAATACAGATGAATGCCAACTGACCTTGAACCAGATGAAACCGTTGGTGGTATTTTTAGTGAATGAGGGAAATTTGGCCAGGACACTGGGTAAATTCCCCGACTCTTTTCGATAAGTGCCATGAGATCTTTAACATCCACCTGAACTACCACCAATCCAGGCAGATGGGACCTCGGTTTAACATCTTATCCGAAAGACGGCACCTCAGAAGTGACTACAGTGTCAGTACTGGGATATTAACCCAAATGCAGATGTGGGAACTGAACCCACAGGCCTCTGATCTGCCAGCCTCAGAATCGAGTGTGCTACCTTCTGAGCCACTGACACTGCATCTAGGGCAGTGCTTAAATCTGTTTTTATCCTGGCTCCTTTTAGCTAAGCCACTCCATCTACTTTGCAAATCTTTCTACACTTAGTTAATTTCACAGATAATTCCCTTCAGCCATCTGTGACAAGCACCTAGATAACTACACAGATAACAATTCACTTCAACTAACTCTGACAAACAGACTAACTTTTTTTTTTGTTACCCTAAATTGAAGGTCCCAGTACAAGAGTTCTAGTTCTTAGTCCAAGTAGAAAAGTTTAGTTATACAAGCAGGTCCTTCCTCCTGGTGCTCTGTTTGTTGTAGCAGGATGATCCCGAAACAATGACTGCTGAAAAACAAAAAAGTTCATTGTTATCTCTGAGTTCACTTTGCTTGGAACAGTCTCACAAATGGCTCCCTGCTGCTGTACTACCCTACCCTGTAATGCCGGCAGCAGCACTCCTGGCTCATCAACATTCTGTATCTGACTCAAGCCACTGAGCATCCGATTTACTGCATACTGATAAATTTTACTCAAACTGCACAGATTGCACGGTTTTGCTTCCCCAACACATCTATATGATTTTCTAGGAGTTTACATTAGCTTTTAATCACTTTTACTTGCTTAAAGTCACTAAAGCCAGAATATTTCATGAACAGGATTGCCCATTTGTTGCAGCCTCTAATACAACTCACAGTCTCTCATTTTGCTCAGAAAATTACACTGTTGCTGAATCCATAATCATGCTGACAGTCTAATGCTCAGAATTCTTGTTTAGGTTTGATTTATTTTACACAGTCCTTCTTTGCAAAAAACAGTCACACTGTTTACACACAGATCCAGCTGGATTTAGAAAAAGCACACACAGTTTGAGCTCAGTTTTGCTGAATGGTATTCACTGAATTAGTAGCTGGCTTTATGATGGAAATTTCAGCCTACAGCCAATCCTGGAGGCCTCTTGGTTGAAACAGGCTATCAGTCTTGCCAATTGTCCCTGCTAACACTAAGCTTTCTCCCAAGGCGATCGGAATACGGGTTGAGCCCAATTTAACACAGAAAAGTCTGATATTTAAATTTTTAGAATGTTTGCAGTCATCGAGACACTCCTCCTGGATAGCCAGCACACACACCACTCGATCTCTCCCTCTCGAACACTGGGCAGCACTCTGAAACTGGCTTGGGGGCATGACTGATTGCAGTCTCACCAATCACTCGATGCCATGCAAATAAGCCTCTCTCTTCTCATGCTCTTCTCCTCCATGGATATCGTCGAGCAGGCAAAATTTAAACTGTAAAGGAACTTTTTTCTTTTCAACTTAACTTCACGGTGGGAGCACCTTTTTAACAATGTTCTCATGGCAATTTCTCTAGCAACTCCCCCAGTCCACACAGCAAGCATTTCAAACATTCAGGGCACAAATGTCTCTTTGTTTCACACAGTTCTCCATACTTTTTCTTGTCACAACTTGAAAATTAAACCTGGCAAACATTATTTTTGATGCAGTACAAGGGGCATACACAATCTGGCTTTACAGCTCCTTGGTAAATGTTGGCACAATCACAGCAGTACATGAACAGCAGGCACACAGCGACAAATACAGATGGCGCTTCTCTGGTGAATCCCTTATGCACAAAGCTTCTGATTTTTTGGGTTACCTACTGCCAGGCAGACAAAACGCTAGCCACAACCTGAGCAAACATTTCTTGTTTTCTCCAAAATTTCCAAAACAAATCCTCAGCGGTACCTCCATTTTGTAACCTCTCCCCACTGGCCCCATCATGTTCAACTAGCAGGGCTGCTCCTCTCAAACCAAGGCGCCACCGAGATGGGTGGGGGTTGTCACTATGAACAAATGCTCTGTTGACCCATACTTCTACTTTGTAGCCTGCCATCCTCAGACAGGCAAACCAAGTGTGGCAACTACCTGGCTCACACCTGGGGAGACCATTTAGCATGGCCATAAACCTGGGTTCCTGGGAGAAAACATTTGCTCAGCATTATGCTAGGTTTGTACTTCTGGTCAGGGGCACCCAAATAAATCCAGACACTGGAAGCAATAACTGTAATGTCCAAAACTGGTTGGGATTCTAGAGTGTTACTTTTATTCAGATCACAGAGAATAAGCAAAGCAAAGATCGATCCCCACAGGGATACTTCCACTGTTAATGCAGATTACTGAGGTACAGAGCACACACACACAGTGAACCCTCAGATTCTGAAAGAATCTGGGCACACACAGCTCAAAATGGTACACTTCTCTTCTTTTCCTTGACTTGGCACCCAGGGTAGTACTAGGATACTTTTCCATATTGCATGGAGGTTACTGGTGGTTCCCTAAACCACCCATGAGCACATTCCGGCTCACAGGGAAATCCAACATCCCACATCTGGGTGCTTTCCTCAAGGATTGGCCAAATGCGCTGAGGGAAAATAAAGATGCCCAAACTGAACCCAGAGAGGTAAACCTGGTTACTCCAGATGGGGGGGGAGTCTCCCACCTTTTGCTCCCAAATCTGTACTCGGACATTCATCTGGTTACAACACCATTCTCTGAAACACTCTTGTAGATGCTCTCTTGAAATGTTTTGTACATTTAACATTATACTTCTCACACCTTGGAGGTGTCAGGAACTAAAATTTCTGCATGTGGCTATGTCTTTACTCTAGACCCCCACTGTTGCAGATGCTTTTAAATCATACACAGTCTAAAAGTTCTGTACTTAGCAAGTCTCCCTCTGACCCCACAGTAGGCAGACACTTTTACTAGAAAAAGTCTTGGTGAACAAAGTCCCTTTGTCAGAGAAAACTCACCATGGGAATGCAGGTGTCTCAGGGCTTTTTCTACAAAATGTCTAGGGTACTCACAGAACAAATTAATTTCAGGCAGCTTCACCCTCTCCAGGTTGGACCAGGAGATTGCCCCTGAATCCTGGAATTCCTCCCCATCCCTCTGTGGATAGGGAACTGGGAAACTTTCTAGGAATGGTCTCTCTACCACTTCCTTCTACCGGTCTTCTGTGTCCTTCTCTAGGATGAGAAAACACAACCCCTTACTCCTGAGGTAGCTCCCTTTAAGAGCTGGGTCTGAGAAGCTGCCTTCTGAAGCACTCCTCCTCTCTCGACTCTCCACACAGGCTACTACTGCTAGACCCCCAGCATTCTACTGCTAACCCCTACAGCTAGCATTCCACTGTGGCTTATGCTGCTGCGAGAATTGTAAGTTGACATCATCACTCCAGCTCAGCTGAAACTGAAAACAGAGCGTGACAGTGTAAAACCCATTTAACTGGCATCTCGCAAGCTACCTCTCCCTGCCTGCCACTGACTCTAAATGGAATTCTAGTAACCACAGGGAACAAGGGGGTTACACCCAACCTCAGCCAGGAAAATGACTGTCCCCATTCATTGCCTACCCAGCACCAGACCATCCTACCCTATGTGCTACCTATGGAGAGGGGTGATCAGGCCCTCTCCTATCATGTGCCAGGCACAGGCAGGCAACACTAAGGGCCCAGAGGCCATTGGCTATCACATCAGCTGCTATGCTATGATCATTCTATAGTAACCAGTGGCCCTGGAAGAACTGTCCAGAACATAGCCCTAATAGACCAGCACTGCGGTCCCTACTGCAGGTCAGGACCACAGCCTGTCTATTCCCCCAGCCCTCTAGGAAAAACTTATCTAACCAAACACAAACCTACCAAAAACAGGGGAACCTCCCCCCATCCCTGGACATTTGCGAACAAAACCAAGGAGCTAACACTACACCCAAGCATTACACTCCCACACTCCCCCACAACTACACCTGTGGAAGGAAAAATTAACAGAAGTTCGCAACTACACAGTACTTTAAACACAACACTTTAAAGCACATGAGGAACTCTGCTGAGTCCCTCCAATCCTCTTCTTGTCTACCCTTCCATCTTCTTCAGAATTCACCTGCAAGAGAAAAAACAAAAACACACCCCAAATCTGCAAACACAGTACATGACCATAACCCTTACCATCAAAACACTAGAGAATCCCCAAAAATATTTTTTTTTGGAAAAGTAGAAAACAGTAGAAAAACAATAGAAAGACATCAACATTATATACAATATACATTTTGGGGATGAAATGCCCTAAATTTCCCAACTAGTGACAACAGTGCCCGAAGAAAAGTCCAAGAAAGAGTCTGTCCTGGGCCAGAGCCCGGTGAAGAACAGTTCCTGTAGTACTGTAGTCCCAAAGGGGAGTCTTTGTGGACAGTTCAAACAGCCTGTTGTCTGCCAGGTGTAGAATGTGTATTGCAATGTCAATAGGGTAAGAAAAGTCTAGACTTACCAGTCCTTTGAAGAATGAAAATGGAACAGCACCTGGATCTCCAGCTGAAGACTCTCGCTGGCATCATTTTTCAGATACAGCTGGGCTGAAATCTTCCAGAAATGACAGGATGGACATCTGGAAACAGCTGGGCTGATGTCATCTATGGCTGACATTATCTGGAGATAGAACCTTAAAACAGGAAAGGAACAGCTGGTCTGAAGTCATCCGAAATCCCAGGTGATGAATCCGGAAACAGCTGGGCTGATGTCATCTCTGGCTGATGTCATCTAGAACACCAGACTGGTGGAACAACATGGGTATGGCAATGGCTGAATGGCAGCACTGGTTACCACTGCTCTGCTTTCCATTTGGTAGGCATGGGCACATTCTCAGGAAGCTGGTTACATTGACGGTAGTACCACAATGGGTCAGGTGCTAGAATTATTACCCCATCTTGGCGCTCATAATTCACATTGTTGAAAGTCTTGTTACCCTTACGTACAATGTCTATGAACAGTGTCCAGCCCACTTTCCAATACTTGAATCTGTCTCTGACAGCTTTGTCTCTGACATATTGAGTTGCACCTGGATGCAGGTCTTTAGTTGCCTCTTCCACTATTCAGGCTGTCCTGTTTTTCTCAGTCTCCTCCCAGACTCTCTGAGGAAAGGTAGGAAAGGATATTCCATAGATCTCATTTGCCTTCCTATGAACCAGTCTTTCTTCCTTACTACTCTTGGTCAGTTCAAGACCACTGGCCTGGTTTGGGGATGGCCAGTCCTGGTTCTGCCAGTGTCACATACTCAGTGCTACATAAAACAGATCCCTAACCCCTCCTTGTGGGGGAAGGGCTATGGAGTCACCAATTTCTTCTTCTGGTTCCTCTTAGGCAAAAGTCCAAGGCTGTGGACTATCACCTTCATCATAAGGATACATAGCTTCCCCCTCCTACTCTGCCTCACTTAGGACCTGGGCCCAGGAGTGAGCAGTCATCCTCAATCCCGAGACTGTCCACTCTTCACAGGGTGCAGAGGTAGACACCTCCCAATCTAGGGTCTCTTGAACCTCATCCTCTCAAATGAGGCTAGGACTTGGACCCTCTCTCCACGGATCCACTGATGCTCCCTCTGTACTGTCCATTTGTGACACGGATGTGGAGACATCACAAGGACTCTGCTCTGCCAGTTCATCCACACCCACTTCCTTTGTGCCACACTCTTCTGGGCTTCCCCAACAGGCTCCACCTGGTGCTGTGCATTGTCATTTGCAGGATCTTGAATCTTTGTCCACGTGGGAGCCAAACGAATCTTAGGTGCACTAGTTAGGCCTTGCTTCTCTAAGCACCCAGAACAGTGAGGAATAATGAAGACGTCCCTTCCAGCCTAGAGGCACATTATGCATACTCTCACAGGGTATCCAGGAATCGCAACATGAGGAAGCAAATGACCACCGTAGAAACATCTCTCTAATTTTTTCAGCTTGTTAACCTCTTCCACTATCATAGCCCAGGCATGATCCGGGTAGCGGGATGATCCCAAAGCCATGACTGCAGAAAAATACAAAAGTTCATTGTTATCTCTGAGTTGAATTTCCTTGGAACAGTCTCAAAAATGGCTCCCTGCTGCTGTGTTTACATTACTACCCCATCCTGTAATGGCAGCAGCAGCATTCCTGGTGCATCAACATTCTGTATCTGACTCAAGCCACTGTGCATCCAGTTTACTGCATACTGATAAATTTTACTCAAACTGCACAGATTAAACTGTTTTGCTTCCCCCCAGAACATCTATACGATTTTCTAGAACTTTACATTAGCTTTCAATCACTTTTACTTGCTTAAAGTCACTAAAGCCATAGTATTTCACTAACAGGGTTTCCTGTTTGTTGCAGCCTCTGATACAACTCACAGTCTCTCATTTTGCTCAGAAAATTACACTGTTGCTGAATCCATAATCATGCTCACAGTCTAATGCTCAGAATTCTTGTTTAGGTTTGATTTACTTTACACAGTCCTTCTTTGCAAAATAAATCACACTGTTTACACACAGATCCAGCTGGATTTGGAAAAATCACGCACAGTTTGAGCTCAGTTTTGCTGAATGGTACTCACTGAATCAGTAGCTGGCTTTATGATGGAAATTTCAGCCTACAGCCAATCCTGGAGGCATCTGTGTTGAAACAGGCTAGCGGTCTTGCAGATTGTCCCTGCGAACACCTCGCTTTTTCCCCAGTCAATCGGAATACAGATTGAGCCTGATTTAACACAGAAAAGTCTGATATTTAAATTTTTATACTATTTGCAGTCACCGTGACACTCCTCCTGGCTAGCCAGCTCACACACTACTCACCCTCTCCCTCTTGAACACTGGCAGCACTCTGAAGCTGGCTTGGGGCAGGACTGATTGCAGTCTCACCAATCACTTGACGCCATACAAATGAGCCTCTTTCTTCTCGTGCTCTTCTCTGCCACGGCGATCATCGAGTAGGCAAAATTTAAACTGCAAAGAACTTTTTTTTCTTTTCAACTGCAACTCCATAGTGGGAGCACCATTTTAACCATTTTCTCAAGGGAATTTTTCTAATGACTCCCCCAGTCCACACAGCAAGCATTTCAAACTTTCTTGGCAGAAATGTCTCTTTATTTCCCACAGTTCTCCATATGTTTTCTTGTCACAACTTGGAAATTAAAGCTGGCAAGCATTAATTTTGATGCAGGATAAGGGGCACACACAATCTGACTTTACAGCTCCTTGATAAACATTGGCACAATCACAGCAGCACATGAACAGCAGACACACAGTGGCAAATACAGATGGCACTTCTCTGGTGAATCTCTTATGCACAAAGCTTCCAATTTTCTGGGCTACCTACTGCCAGACAGACAAAATGCTAGCCACAACATGAGCAAACATTGCTTGTTTTCTCCCAAATTGCCAAAACAAATGCTCAGCGGTGTCTCCATTTCGTAACCTCCCCCCACTGGCCCCATCATGTTCAACTAGCAGGGCTGCTTCTCTCAAACTAAGGATCCACAGAGAGGGGTGGGGGTTGTCACTATGAATATATGTCCTGTTGACCCATACTTCTACTTTGTAGCCTGCCTTCCTCAGACTGACAAACCAAGTGTGGCAACTACCTGGCTCACCCTGGGGGGACCATTTAGCATAGCCATAAACCTGGGTCCCTGGGAGAAAACATTTGCTCAGCATTATGCTAGGTTTGTACTTCTGGTCAGGGGCACCCAAATAAATCCAGACACTGGAAGCAATAACTGTTATGTCCAAAACAGGCTGGGATCCTAGAGTGTGGCTTTTATTCAGATCAGAGAGAATAAACAAAGCAAAGATGGACCCCCACAGGGCTACTTCCACTGATAATGCAGATTACTGAGGTCACTTTCCCATATTGCATGGAGGTTACTGGTGGCTCCCTAAACCACCCATGAGCACATTCCGGCTCATAGGGAAATCCAACATCCCACATCTGGGTGCTTTCCTTAGGCACTGGACAAATGCGCTGAGAGAAAACTAAGATGCCCAAACTGAACCCAGAGAGGTAAACCTGGTTATTCCAGATGGGGGGGGGGTCTCCCTCCTTTTGCTTCCAAATCTATACTCGGCCATTCATCTGTTTACAACACCTTTCTCTGAAACACTCTTGTAGATGCTCTCTTGAAATGTTTTGCACATTTAACATTCTACTTCTCACACCTTGGAGGTGTCAGGAAATTAAAAGTTCTTTATGTGGCTATGTCTTTATTCTAGACCCCCACTGTTGCAGATGCTTCTAAATCATACACAGTCTAAAAGTTCTGTACTTCACAAGTCTCCCTCAAACCCCACAGTAGGCAGACATTTTCACTAGAAACAGTCTTGGTGAACAGAGTCCCTTTGTCAGAGAAAACTCACCATGGGAATGCAGATGCCCTAGGGCATTTTTCACAAAATGTCTCAGGTACTCACAGAACAAATGGATCTCAGGCAGCTTCACCCTCTCCAGGCTGGACCAGGGGGTTGCCCCTGAATCCTGGAATTCCTCCCCATCCCTCCAGGGTTGGCGCACTGGGAAACCTTCTAAGAACGGTCTGTCTACCACTTCCTTCTACTGGTCTTCTGTGTCCTTCTCTAGGGTGAGAACACACTACTCCTTTCTCCTCAGAGAGCTCTCTTTCAGAGCTGAGTCTGAGGACCTGCCTTCTGAAGCACTCCTCCTCTCTCGACTCTCCACACAGTCTACTACTCTTAGACTCCCAACATTCTACTGCTAACCCCTACAGCTAGCATTCTATTGTGGCTTATGCTGTTGCGAGAATTCTAAGTTGACATCATCACTCCACCTCAGCTGAAACTAAAAACAAAGCATGGCAGTGTGAAACCCATTTAACTGGCATCTTACAAGCCACCTCTCCCTGCCTGCCATTGAGTCTAAGTGGGATTCTAGAAACTCCAGGAAACAAGGGGTTACAGGGGTATGCGTGATTTTGTATTTTTTGAAACCTGGCTGTGCTGTCAATGCCCTTTTATGTGTGACCTTTGCCTCGGTACATTTGTGTTGATGTTCTTTCTCTTTTTAGCTTTTTTCTTATCGTGGGCTTACCATGAGCCATACTTGAAAGATCACATAAGGGAGGTTTTGTTTTCTCCTGGCTGAGATTTAAATATATCAACCTGATGAGACCTGAGAAAGATGAATTACATGTCTTTGCCTTTTTTCTCAGCCTTTGCAGATTATATGAGAGGCCCTTGGCATCATGTACTCCTGCTTAAAGCAGAATCAGTCTAAATGTTCATGATGATTTGCATATACTGTAGATCCTATGATGCTTTGCATGATGGACGTGTGTGTGATTTTGTATTTATTCACTATTATGATTATTAATATTATTTATGTGTCAAGAAAACATAAATCATGAACCTGAACTCATGTTTTATGCTTTCCCTTCCCTCGTGGTGTTTTCAGAAGATACTACTGACAATGGGTGGGGGGGAGCTTTGAGTACTTGGCAATGAATACATGAAAGCATGTTTTCAGGAACTTCTCTTCTTCATGGATTACTCTACCCCAAGCAGGGGGACTGAAAGCCTTTACAAGAGGAAGAGGTGGAAACTATTTTCTTTTTGGATAGTTCAGTATGGTTTTACCAGGACATACAAAGGATAAACACCAGGAAAGGCTGCTTGTACTGCAGATGAAGTAGAACCAGTGGATTTCTTGGGACTAATGAACTATGTTTCTTTTGGCTGCGCAATCATTCAGCCAGCTAATGTACTCACAGCCCCACAGCCACAACTCTCATTCTCTCTCTCTCCCACCATTACCAGCTCATTCTCCACCACCACTGCTTAGAGAACTGGCATGTGATGTAGCAGGCCTGGTGGAACCTTCATCTGCTCCATTCATTCTGCCTGAAACCCTTTCTCCTCCTGTTTTTCTCTTCATGTTTTCTACATACCTCAACAATACACTCAAAGCAGATGATGACAACAGGCAATGCAGCTGGATGCTAGCAATGAGGTCTCACAATAGTTGATGATTCTTACATGCCCACATGACATGCACGCCTTATGCATGCATAAGCCTTAATGCTGTATGACTCATGAGGTGACAAGGAACAACTCATTGAAAGACCTTGCGGCTCACACAGCACTCTAATTTGCACTCATTGACTGGCTGCCAGGCTCACAATACAGGCACAAAAATAAAATGATCGATTACTGTGCCCTGCTGCACCATCAGCAGTAAGTAAAAAAATATTTGTTAAATAAGTCTTTCAAAACCTTGTCTGTGCCTCTCCAAATCTATTAAATTAACTTGTCTCTTCTCCTGCTACAGTAGGAACAAATGAAAATATACATGCAAGTGTTAATTTCTGTGCCCTGCACACTGCCAGCACTCAGCAATAAAATATTTGGAGCTTCTGGCACAGCACCAGGAGGAAGGAGCTGCTGTTATAACTAAACTTCACTACTGGGACTAAGAACTAGAACTCTTGTACTGGGCCATCAATTTAGGGTAAAAAAAAAGTTAGTGTGTTTGACAGAGGTAGTTGAAGTGAATTGTTATCTGTGTATCTGTTATCTGTGTTATCTAGGTGCTTGTCACAGGTGGCTGAAGGGAACTGTCATCTGTGAAATTAACTAAGTGTAGAATGATTTGCAAAGTAGGGGGAGTGGCTTAGCTAGAAGGAGCCAGGTTAAAACCAGATTTAAACACTGCCCTAGATAGCTTCTGGCAGAGCACCAGGAGGAAGGAGCTGCTGGTATAACTAAACTTCTCTACTGGGACTATATTGCCCTCCCCCCCCCACCTAAAGGAAGTTCTACTTTTATAAGAACAGGATTTGACTGACAACAGGAACTTCCTGTTTGAGAGCAGGAAGTGAGTGACCACAGATCCACCAAAGACTCACCATCCTAGAAGGGCAAGAGTAGCTCTCCATTCCCCCCACCAGCTGCTGGAGGTCTGACTCTGAGCAAGTAAGGAGACTACTGAGAAATATAGGAACTTTTTGTCTCAGAACAGGAAGATCAGGAGCTAAAAGGGCACAGAGGCAGTAACTAAGTAGGGAGAGAAAAAAGAAATAAACAAACAGAGGAAAGAGTAAGTATTCCAAACAACAGTTAGGGGGCCAGAAATAAGACATGATGGTAGTGGTGCAGTGCAGTGGCTGTGGAGCAGCAGTCTTCCAGGAGACGTTCTGGAGGATGCGGTGTTGTCCCATTTGCAGGCACCTCTCTGGGCAGTGGGAGGAGGTTGTTCATCTCCAGGCTGAGTTGGCCAGGATTTGTGGGACCTCCTCTCCCACCCAGGGACCACCAGAGGCACTGCCATTGCCTCAGAGGTTGCCAAGAAAGAGGAGTAGTTGGACCACAGTAGGCTCAGGGAGGGGGAGGGTGGTGGAACAGAGGCACATCCCTCCAGCTGTACCTCTCCACAGTTTCTATGCTGTTCTGGAAAAGTGTGGTTCCTCTATGGAGGCACCCACAGTGGAAACCAAGGAGGATGCTGGGAACCTCCACAAAGGAGACCCACAGGTGGATGGCATGGGACCCCACAGGGGAAGGAAACAACTCCTGGTGGGGGACTCGATTGTTAGGAAGGTAGAACTGGGGGAGGAAGGGCAAAGAAAGGTAAGGTGCCTGCCTTGTGCCATGGCTTGGAGGGACAGGGAGTGAATCCTCAGGGTCGCAGGAGCAGCTGCACAAGGGAAGGAGCTGGATGTCATTTTCCACCTAGGGACAAATGACCTGGCTAAGGAAGGGATCAGAGCAGTGCAAGAAGCATTTGTGGAGATGGGGAGGGGCCTCAGACAAATAGCACATACAGTAACCTTCTCTGAAGTGCTGCCTGTCTATGGCATCGGTGAGGCTAGGGTGCTCCACACCATGGGATTCAATCAGTGGTTGAAAAACTGATGCAAAGCTCAAGGATTTGGCTTCATTGGAGACTGGGGGTCCACCTGGAGGGATGCAGGTCCATACTGATGTGATGGTCTGCATCTGTTCAGGAGGGAAACCAGGATCCTAGGTAATAGATTTAAATGCTTCATTGGCAAGCATTTAAACTAAGTTCAAGTTAAAGTTTATTGCAGGAAAACTCCATTGAGCAAGCTCATTCACAAGGAGGTCCTGTGACATAAACACTTAAAGTACAAACACAGATAGGTAATAACAGTATATACATGAAATGCACGTTACATGATACAGGCTGGATATACATACAAGGGTACCACATAGGGTGACCACAGGTGATAAACAATGATATGAGACAGGGAAGTGACTTACAGGTTGCATACTGATAAATGAAGCATGATAACTGGTGTGTGCAATACATATATTTTGGCAGCTAGAACAAACAACAGACTACAACTGATATGGGGGGAGGAGTGATTTGATAGAGTAGCAGTGGAGCGTAAGCATAGATAAAGCCAGGAGTAGTAGGGGAATGGAAAGCAGTTAATATGACAAATCAATTATACCTTACCAGTGGATAAATATGGCACACATGGGGAAGGAAGAGACTTAATGACAGTTACAGGTGTCTTTTATTTTGGCTGAATTTAGCAATTTGTAGAAGTTTATTGAAACTGCACTAGTTAGTTTCAGTATGGTTAGTAATTGGTTCCAAATGGAGGGACGGGCATATGCAATATAGCACGTTTACCAAAGGAAGTCCATGTCCTTGGTATGTCAAGCATAATAAAGTCAGATTTTCTTAACGAGTATGCACTATGTGAGATACTAATAAGGGAAGAGAGATAGCTTGGCAATTTCTGCAGAAGCAATTTAAGAGTCCATAGCCCAGCATGGAGCAGGCGTCTAGTAGTAAGGGATGTCCAACCAACAGCTGCATATAAGTCACAGTGGTGCGAACGGTAAGAGGAGTTGGTAATGAACCGTAACACACGGTGATAAAGGATGTCCAGTTTACTTAGATTTGCAAGAGTGGTGGAGGAATAGATTACATCGCCATAGTTGAGTAGGGGGAGAAAAGTGGCCTGTACAAGCTTGTTTCGAGTTTCAATGGGGAAATTGGGCCTATTTCTGTAGAAGAAACCTAACCTTGCTTTTAACCTTCTAGAGACATCTTCGACGTGGTCATTGAAAGATAATTTATTGTCGATTTAAACTAGCCAAGGGGGGAGGCACTGGAGAGGATCAGGGAAATCCTAGCCCCCCCAAAAAATCAGGGTAATAAGTGAGGAGGACACCAACATAGAGATGTCAATAGGGAGAAGCACAGGGGTAAATGGAGAAAGTGACAAACTCAATAAGGACAGAGATGGGGCAAAAAGAGGGGTAAGGCCATCAAGAAATGGAGGGTGATGGAAGAGGGATGCCTGGATATTGTATCAGTCATAAAAATATGGTACACAGAGAACCATTACTGGGATGTTAACATACCAGGGTACACAACCTACAGAAGAGACAAGGAGGGAAGAAGAGGGGGCGGAGTAGCTTTCTATGTAAGGGAAGGGAAAAAAGCAACTGAACAAAAGAGTAAACAGGGAGGAGAGGAGGTACTGTGGGTCACCTTAGTGATTGGGAATGGCACCACAATCCGCACAGGGGCTGTATACAGACTCCCATGTCAGGGGGAGGGAATGGACAAGGATATGATAGAAGGCATACTTAGGATGGCAGAGAAAGGGGAGATACTGTTGATGGGGGACCTTACTATGCCAGATGTTAACTGGAGCACTTTTGCTGCAACCACATCCCAAAGCAGGGCCATTCTTGATGCCCTTCAGGTGGCATGCCTCAGACAGCTAGTTTTGGAACCTACTCATGAGGGAGCAATCTTAGACCTCATACTCTCAAATGGGGGCAGTGAGAGGATCTCAGATTTAGAAGTGGGTAGCCATTTGGGAACAAGTGACCACCAAACAGTGTGGTTCACGATAAACTCAGCTACAGAGTCAAGCCATACAAAAGTGAGGGTTCTGGACATCAGGAGGACTGACTTTGACAAGATGTGAGAGTGCCTTAGAAAAGCACTAGCAAACAGGCTAGAAGGAGGGGTGGAGCAAAAATTGGGAAATATCAAAAGTGCCATCACAGAGGCAACAAGTCTTCATGTGAAGCAAATAAACAAATCAAAACATAAAAGAAAAAGCCACTATGGTTCTCAAAAGAGGTGGCGGTGAAGGTTAGGGAGAAAAAGATGGCATTTAGGAAGTATAAGGAAATACAGAAGAAGCAGGACAGAGAACTGTACCAGTTAAGGCAGAAGGAAGCAGGAAGGGTAGTTAGAATAGCAAAGGACCAAACTTGAGGTAAAGATAGCCAACTCAGTTAAGAAGGGGGATAAAACATTTTATGGGTATATCAGGGAGTGTAGAAAGACAAAAAGAGGGATAGTGAGGCTGAACAGAATGGATGGTGGGTGGGCAGAGAGGGACAGTGAAAAAGCAGGGATACTGAATGAATACTTCTGTTCAGTATTCACAAAAGAGGAGGTGGGGGAGGTGCCTATTCCAATTAACAGAAGCACTCTGGATAGGGGAGTTGATCCCAGTCCTTTCACAGAAGAAAGGGTTATGAAAGAACTCCTAAAACTGAAGGTGGACAAAGCAATGGGGGCAAAATGGAATTCACTCCAGAATTATAAAAGAATTAAGTGGAGAACTAGTGACACCACTGGCTACCCATTTTAACAAATCATGGGAGGATAGTGTGGTACCTGAGGACTGGAGCAAGGCAGATGTGATTCCCCTTCACAAAAGTGTGACCAAGACAGAGGCAGGAAACTACAGACCTGTCAGTTTGACCTCTGTGTTAGGTAAAGTGATGGAATCACTTCTGAAGGAAAGAATTGTTAAGTAGCTAGACATCAGTGGGGCACAGGACCCAAGGCAGCATGGATTCACAGCAGGAAGATCATGTCAGACAAATCAAATTGATTTATTTGACTGGGTGACCAAAGTAGTAGACCAGGGAGGGGCTGTGGACATGGCCTACCTAGACTTTAGCAAGGCATTTGATACAGTCCCACACAAAAGATTAATAGTCAAATTAACCAGCCTGGGAGTGAGTCCCAGGGTGGTAGCCTGGGTAAAACACTGGCTGGACAACAGGACACAGAAGGTAATTGTAAATGGAGTCCACTCTGAAGAAAAAGGGGTTACTAGTAGGGTACCGCAGGGTTCAGTACTGGGTCCAGTCCTTTTTAATGTCTTTATAAGTGATATTGCAGAGGCAGAGGGACTGGAAGGAAAAGTATGCCTCTTTGCAGATGACACAAAGATCTGCAACAGGGTTGATACACAAGGAGGCGTAGAAAGGATGAGAAGGGACTTGGCAAGTTTGGAGGAATGGTCAGAAGTATGGCAGCTTGGATTCAATGCAAAGAAGTGCAAAATAATGCACCTGGGAAACAAAACCCCAGGAGAAGATTTACACAATGGGGAGGAGGGAGGTAGTAACAACAACGAAAATGGAAAGGTCCTGGGGGTAATCATATCAGATGACCTTAACGTTGGCAAGCAATGTGAGAAGACGGTAGGGAGGATGGTGGGGGGATACTGGGATGTATAGGGAGAGGCATCACCAGCAGAAAACAGGAAGTTGTTATCCCCCTGTACATACAGTTGGTGAGACCCAACTGGAGTACTGTGTCCAGTTCTGGAGACCCCATCTCCTCAAGGACATAGACAGGATGGAGGTAGTTCCGAGGAGGTCAACTAAAATGGTGCAGGGTCTGCAAGAGAAGCCATATGAGAAGATACTAAAGGAGCTTAATATGTATACCATTGAGGAAAGGAAGGAGAGGAGGGACATGATATAAACATTTAAGTACCTCAGTGGAATCAACAAAGTCCAAGAGGGGAGCATCTTTCAGAAAAAGAGATGTGCAAGAACAAGGGGACACAATTTGAAAATAGAAAGGGGACAGCTCAAGGGCAATGTGAGGAAGTATTTTTTCACAGAGAGGGTGGTGGATGCACGGAACAGCCTTCCTGAGGAGGTTGTGGGGTCTAAAACTGTAGGAGAATTCAAGAATGCAAGGGACAGACATAAGGCAATTTTTGTGGGGGTTAGGAAGAAATAGGCTGTTGGTTAAATAGGATCTGCAGCTTATCCTCTAGGTAGGGAAATGGGCAGACTAGGTCTGCCAAGCAGTCCTTATCTGACATCAAAGCCTATGTTTCAATGTTTCTTTGTTACAGTTGTACCAAATGACATTTTTAGATATTTTCTGAAATTCCTGTGATCTCGCTGAAGAAATTCCCTTGGTGCAATACCGCTGTGTGACCACAAGCTGGATTCTCAAAGAGAGCCAAACATTCTGTAGTTGCAGAAAAATGGCTTGCAGCACTGTGGAAATTTGGTTGTGGCATATTCACAAAGAAAATTTCAGCAGTTGTAGAAAATCGCAAAAAAGGCAAGTTGTGAAATTCCACAAGTTCTGAAAATCTGCAACATTTTTTCCACAGCTGCAAAAATTACACTAAAGGCCCAGCAGACAGAACAACAGGAGGTGCTCCATATTAAGTGGAAAAGGAGACTTTTACAGTCTTGCAAAAGTTGCAACAGAAGCACTCCCAGCAAGGCAAGCAGCCAGTCCCATGACTGGGGCCATGGTAGCACCACCTGTACCAGAAGGACCTTGCACCCACTGGCAATATGTATCTGTTGGTTGTATCTCTCTCTAAGGTGTTTCTTCCTCCTGCATCTACAGCACACACTTTTGGCTGTTACCACCTCTGCCTCTACTGCCTGTGTGGCTCCTTTATGGGCTGCACTGGGTCCTTTGACTGTAATTTGTTTCTTTTCCATTGAAATGTGTATTATTTGTGTTGTGACAAATGACACTACTATACAGCCCACAGGTTTGCAGTTGTTGTTGCCTGAACTCCACTGCAATTGTATCCCAATTGATAGTACATTGCTTTTTGATCAGGGTGCGTTACGCCTCACTCTCTGTGGTGCAACATGTTCACAACATTCTTTCCGCAACTGGGGAAAAACAATGGCTGAGAGTAGCCTTTAAAGGGATATGCCATGCATTTCAAAGACACTTTTTTGCTCAGGAACTTCCGCAGCTCCACTTTTTTCGACAGTCTACAGTGCATTTTTCCTGCAGCTGTGGAAGTTTTGCGTATATCACTTAGTGTAATTAGCCCTTTTTTCCGCAACTGTGCAACCTTTTGAGACTTAAGCATTTTTTGCACCTTTCAAGTGTTTTGAGAATCCAGCCCAATATCTTTAAAAATATCATGCAACATCTGGAAATGTCTTCCTATGTCAATTGCAGCAACTGTAAATCTTTCAAAAATTCTATACACAACAAGCAAAAAATCCAGCATCAGGCTTTGTGGGCGAACATTAAAAGCTAATTTTATTTAAATATCTAAAAACAGATCCACATATCACAGCCCAATGTTCCGCTACAGTCCATCACCAATGTTTTACACCTATACTGGATTTTTCAAGGTGCTTCAGCCAGCACTTCCCCCTTCCTTATAAAGGCCCATTTGTTAAAGTGACAATGCTTATAAACAGTTTTACAACCATGCTGATAACAAACCTGCAGTCAAGGATAGCAGGGATACTAAAGTGAAAACCATAATCATTGAATGAATACTACAGAACTGTGCAAAACCACCCTTATAACAGTGACCCACATCCTAATGTTAAATGCAAATACAATTTTGACTGTCACAATTTAATATTGTCTCCCTGCTCAAAAATAATATAGAAGTCAGAATCAAATACTACTGTGCAGAGTATCATGCAGTGGAATTATTTAACATTATTTCATTCCATATATACTTTTTAATGGCCAAATTACATTCTATTATTTCCCACAAGAGATTTAATTATTAAAAAGTATGTATATAAGAGGAAAAAGTCTAAATACTTTGTGTGGAAAGTGGTACTCAGGTATCAAAACATATATTGCATACCTCATTTTAAAAAGGGAGACAATTCATATCTGTCATTCATGCCTGGTGCTTCAGTAGCATGTAATGTAAATATCTATCAGGCCCACCTCTTTAATAACAAATTATCCAAGCCCCCTCCCCCCCTGCAGGCCTATGCTAGGCTTTTCTATGCCTTAAAGTGAGAAACAATGTTCACTCATAGTCTATTTTTTGACATGGTTAGCCATGGCATTATACATATCACCTTTTTCTATACATAGATACATAGACAGTGTCGGCAGATAAGGGCCTATGGCCCACCCAGTCTGCCCATTTAAGTTTGTAAGTTCGGTTTATGTTTTCCAGGAAGTCTGTTGCCCCTTACCCCTGACCTCCAGAATTCCTTTATGTCTATCCCATGCATTCTTAAATCCCGTGATTGTTTCAGCCCCCACCACTTCCTCTGGCAAGCCATTGCATGTCTTCATACCCTAAATTTCAAAATTATTTTGGCTTTGCCCACATAATATGCATTATACATATATCTGATCAAATTGATAGTGCCACTAGAATTACAATTAATAAAATCCATTATTTCAAAAGTCCTGGTGACATTATTCATCTGAAATAACTTTGACTTTGTGACCAATGGGCATTTTTTGCATTTCCAACATTTGAAAGTACCCCCTGGTAACCTAGATGGCCACGAGTCCAGGGCTACAGGCCTCTGATGACTATTGGTCACATAATATTTTACATTTTTTCTCCTTCTACAAACAAATCTAGTAGCCACACCTGATATCTCTTTATGGGCTTGTTCAGTTTCTGTCTCTGCCCAATGTTTTTCTATTATCCTTGTAATACAAGTTGCATCCTTAGAATATGAGAGATTATCTTTAGAAATATCATGAAATATCTGGAAATATCTAACCATGTCACTTGGTGCAACTATAAATCCTTTAGAAATCCCCTGCACCTTTTCCAGTCTGCTAAATTCACTCTGCCATGCTCCTGCAGCAGGGCCTGCAGCTGCCAGTGCCGCAGGCTCATAATGTGTACTCTCTCCTCTCCACAGTAGTACTATTTCAGTAGCCTGCCTGAAACTACAGTTCAATGTAGTGAATTAGCTAACTGGAAGGAAAATGCTTGATTCTCTGATGATTTCTACAGATTTCTGACCAAACATCACTTTTTTCAGATAAAAGGAGCTTATTCAGTTGCAGGTCCTTCTTTTGTGTGTGTGTGTGTGTGTGTGTGTGTGTGAGAGAGAGAGAGAGAGAGAGAGAGAGAGAGAGAGAGAGAGAGAGAGAGAGATGGAAATAGCACTGATATACGGTAATGTGTAGCACAAAGGAGATCTTGATCTCCAGCATAGCTGATTGGCTGCAGCAGCTTATGTGGTTTGCCAACAACTTGACATGCTCAATGTGTGCTCTCCATAAAAGTGCTGTGTCATGCTATGGAAGTTATGAAATACTGAAAGGAAATCTAGTTCCTTTGGACCTGCTTTGCTTGTGGCCAAAACATCAGTTTTTTGCAATATTCACCAAATACAAATGCGGCACTGGCTCATCTTTAATGCTAGGGGCCAGAGGATTTATAGTAGCATAGTCCATTTGATTCTGGATAGGAAACTCTTTCCGTAGCTGCAAACAGAAAGTGGATGATTGTTGCAGTAGACCAAGTTGGAGGGTAAGTCTGAAGGGGGTGGGAGAAAATATAAAAGAAATAACACTAACAAAAGAAAGGAGATTCTTCAATTACAAGAAGATGCAACAACTGTTAAGTCAAATTACATCAAACACTGTAGATACGTTTAGGACATGATAGTCGGGAGTTCAAAAATATTTAGATTTTGATATTCTTATGTAGTGGCCCTGAAGTCCTCCAATGTATAATTCCTTCCACCCAATCAAATATCTCCTGCTCCTTGTTTACTAAAATGTCAGTTTGCTCAACTAATCTGTTCTTTGCATCTATAACACATGCATGAGGATAGGGGGAAGTTGGCACTATTATCATCAATGAATTTGGTGAACCAGTCTTCTAGGCCTATTGCTTTAAATGTGCTTCCTTCTTGCCCCACTCCCCCGTCCATGAATGGGTAAGTTCCAGAGTACAAGGAGGATACAGATAATGGACACCAGCTGCAGAATTAACTTGTGTTTTTTTGCTAGTCACTTCAAGCACAAAGGAAAAAAATAGAAAAGGATGAGTACGTTGAGAAACAGAACAGACTATTAATATCTTCTATTTTCAAAAACAATGTTATTATAATATTTTATAATGCTTGAAATTATATTTTAAAAGCAGTAACTTTTTAAATGTTTGGATTAGAATTGCTTTTTAATGAAAGCCTGTGGTCCGATCAGCAGGAATAGGTTTTATTGATACAGTCTCATGTTGATACATTTCTCTGTATGCTAATATAATATATTATTAAAAATAAATGCATTTATAAGATTTAAACATTTTGTTTTTACAAATTGATATTTGAAAGATATGGCAATATGATATATCGATGTATCAGTTTAGCTGACTCCAAGCATTCATTTGAAATAAATAAGTTTCTAGCACCATCACTTACAAAGCTATCTCATTTCAAAGCAATTATCATTTAAATGGTCTTGTGTTGAATCTATGGGGTCTTGAAACTGAAGAAAAAATAATTACAGTTTGCAGTCAGGTTATTAAGAATCACTTTTACTGATATAGTTTTTGTGTGTCAGTAATATTCTACTGTATATGCATTAATACTGTTTGAAACTGCATTTTAAGTATATTATCAATACATGTTTTGGGCTGCAACCGAGCCAAAAAATGGCAAACACTATATCGAGACTACTTTTTTGTATCAACAGGCTGTATTAATATTATATGTTTTGTATCACTATATGAAATTAAATTATGGGTGTCCATTCATTTTTACTTTTTTCAGAATTTTTTATATATACTACATATTATTTAATTAGGAACTGAGTAGTGTGCAACTTAATTTTATAGGAAAACACTGGTTACCCACTGGTGCTCTCTAGCCACTACCTATGCCCCGATTAGTGGTTCTGTAAGAAAAGAAAATTCTACATTTAGTTAGGAAGTGATATTTTCCTTTTACCAGTCAAAGCAAACTTATGTTTACAGTATGCACCACTTGTAATGGACACAGCTGTAGTGAACAGTTGCTTGTAACAGACATTTTTTCTAATGCCAAATGCCTTTTCCTATCAATTTAATAGTATAACCACCTGTTGTAATGGACCTGCAATTGCACATGTAGCAGCTGGCAAGTAGCACATGAACAGTTACTTTCACACATTTCTATAGTGATAATGGTTATTCATGGTTACTTTCCAGCTGCTTCCAACTTGTTGTCAACACAGGTGCTAGCATTTAATTGTCAATTAACACATAAGCAGCCCTTTATGTAACCCCCCACCGACAAGTCCAGCAGTATGTTTCATTTGTTGTTTTGTGGTGTGGCTGTGCTGTGTTCCTGGCAACAATGCTTGCTGGTAAGAGAACTTGTTTAACTTTATCCAAGACAGTAGAAATCATAAATGAAATGGATAAGTTGCCTAAGCTGAGCATATGAGACTTGAGTGTTTATTTCTCTATCCCTAAATCCACAATCTCTGATTTGATAAAAAATAGAGAAAAGCTACTTGCAGACTGAAATTTGTACCACAACCCTGAGCATAAATGCAAATGGGAGAGGAAAGACAGTGATGTGGCAGATGCCCTAATTAGGTGGTTCACAAATACCAGAGGCAGGGATGCATTGATCAGCGGGCCTCTGCTGCTTCAGAAAGCAAACAAGTTAGCTGCTGCTCTTGGAAAAAACAGATTTTAAGATGACTGATGGGTGGCTAAGCAGGTGGAATCAGAGACACAACATCTGATTCTGGAAAATTCATGGAGAAAGATTAAATGCAGTCAATAGTGCTGTGGATGCCTAGTTGAGGGATGTTCTACCTCAGCTGATGTCAGGCTACAGCCCAGAAAATATATTTAACACTGACAAAACTGGGCTGTTTTTCCATTGCATGTGGTATGGCACCTTGGCCTTTCGCTCTGAAACACCCCTTGGCTGAAAGAAGGCTAAAGAGCAGATAACTGTGTTGCTAACATGCAACATGGCAGGCACTGAGAAAAGAACACCTATTGTTATAGGAAAGAGTGCCCAGCCACATTGCTTAAGAGGATTCTACAACCTCCCGGTGCTTTATCATCGTAACAAGACAGCCTGGATGACTGGTGACATATTCACCGCATGGCTGCATGACTTGTACAATAGTCTCTGGTCAAGAAAGATTGCTCTGCTGCTTGATAATTGATGCTCCCACTCTCCTGTATCTGGCCTATGAAACATCAGTCTGATTTTTCTCCCTCCCAACTCCACCTGAATTATGCAGCCCCTCAATCAGGGTATTACATATAATCTTAAGCATCATTACGTCACCCTTATGAGGGTGCTGTTGTTGGATAGCTTGGACTGGGATGAGGAAATCCCTGCTTCTGTGTCTGTGCTTTGCATTAACTAACTGGACTCTGTACGGCTCATTCAACAGGCATGACACAAAGTTTCTGTAGAAATTATAGAGGTGTTTTCACAAAGGTGGCTTTGCAACCAATGACTCTATTGGCATTGTAGAAGTGCCGGAAGACGAGATGGAGGACAATGCACATGCAGGTCTGACATCAGAGGTGCCAGACAGTATCTGTCACCGGCTGACGTTGATGACATTGACAAAGCCCTCAAAGGTTTGGTTGCTAAGATGCAAGAAGAAGATGACCCGACTGAGGAGGAGCAAGAAGATGAAGTGCCAATTACACCTGTAGATGTCAGGAATGTTCTTCTTTATCTTCGTTGTGCTGTGGAGCAAAGGGATGATATCATCCATAGGTGGGGCCAGCTTGCGATTATGGAGTCCGCTTGGGCAGAAATACACCGTTCACACAAAAAACAGATCACAGTTGTGGATTACTTCAGTTTGACCAAGCAAAAGCAGTAACCAGGCCTTACATGGTAAAATGCACAACATTATATTTATTTGTAGGTTTTGACTTTTTTTGATTTAAATAAAGTTTAAGAACTGGGATGGTTTCCAGATCAAAAGGCTAATAGCATCACCTAGAGAGCTGTAATCAAGTTTCCATGTTTGCTGTTTATTGTTCTGTTTGTTTGTGAATTATGTCCTCCACTCATAGGATCACCTGTCCCATGAAGTCTGCTCATTAAATTATGCACATCATAGCATAAACGATGTAACAGACGCCGCTTGTAACAGACGCATTACTGGTTGTCAAACTAGTCCATTATAAGTGGCACATACCGTACTAAGGCTGCTTCCAGCCTTCTCATGGGAGTTGCTCACACCCTCACGAGGGATATTCTAATGTGTCCCCAATGACCCAGCACACTGGCTGGCAGGGGCACATTAGCATATCCTGGGCGAGGGTGCAAGTGGCTCCAATGAGATGGCTGTTGGCAGCCTTAGTAAATAGAAGTTTGCTCAGACTGAATAAAAGGTAAATATCACTACCTAAGTGAACATAGAATTTTTTTTCCTAGAGAAGTGCTAATTAGGGTCATAGGTAGTGGCAGGGGAGCACCAGCAGCTAACGAGTGTTTTCCTTTAATTCAACTTATTGCCTTTATGGCGCTCAAAACATTTCTTTCCCCCCTCTGGGAACCCTCATTCTTCCTTGCTGTTGCATGCTTTACCTGCAAAAGTATCAGAAGAAGATGATGATGATGATAATAATAATAACATCCATGACAGTGGGAGTACAGAGTATAAGCCAGTGCCAGCTTGGGTCTGCTGTTTGAGAAGATTTATAAACAGTATTGGAAATGTCCTGTGTTTTCTGATTAACTAAATGAGTTCTGAAACATGGAAACATAAAATCTGTCTGCAGATAAGGACCATACGGCCCACCTAGTCTGTCCATTTCACTACTCATAGCTGCAGCCCCAGATCCTATTTGATCTATGACTATCCTGCTCTGCACATCTTCAGGGTACCCTAATGTCTATCCCATGCACTCTTGATCCCCCATATTGTTTTCACCCCCGCCACTTCTGCTGGAAGGCTGTTCCATGGCTCCACCACCCTTTTAGTGAAAATGTATTTCCTAACATTACCCCTGAGCCTTCCACCCTTCAGCCTCGTATCATGCCCCTTGTTCTTGTGCAGAGTTTTTTCTGAAATATGCTTTCCACCTGCATTCTGTTTATTCCCCTAAGGTACTTGAAAGTCTCTATTATGTCTCCCCTCTCCCTTCTTTCCTCCAGTGAATAGATATTAAGGTCTTTAAGTCTTTCCTTGTAGGGCTTCTGGGGCAGTTCATGTACCATCTTTGTTGCCCTTCTCTGGATGGTTTTTATTTTGTCACTGTCATTTCGGAGATGTGGTCTCCAGAACTGGACACAGTACTCCAGCTGAGGCCTCACAACTGATCTGTACAGTGGCATCACCACCTTTTTCCTGCTGCTTGTTATGCCCTTCCCTCTGCACCCCAACATTCTGTTTGCTCTCCCCACTGCTTTTTCACACTGTTTGGTCATCTTCAGGACATCAGATATGATAACCCCCAGATCTTTCTCCTGACTTGTGGTGGCCAGAATTTTCCCACCCATCCTGTACTCCTCCTTTGGATTCTTGTGACTCAGGTGCATGATCTTGCACTTTTTAGCATTGAATCTCAACTACCAGACACCCGACCACTTCTCTAATAGGCTTAGGTCCTTTCTCATTTTTTCCACATCTTCCGTTGTGTCCACTCTTTTGCAGATCTTGGTGTCATCCGTGAAGAGGCACACCTTTACCACCAGACACTCTGCAATGTCACTAATGAAGACATTGAATAGGACTGGCCCCAGCACCAACCCCTGTGGCACTCCGCTGGTCACCTCCCTCTCCTCAGATTTCAAGACATTTACCACCCCCCCCCCCGAGTCCTGTCCCTTAGCCAGTTCCAGCCCACTTTGTCACCATAGGATCCATTCCCAGGCTCCCCAATTTATTTAGCAATCTCCTATGTGGGATGGTGTTGATGGCCTTGCTGAAATCCAGGTAGGCCACATCCACCACCCCTCCTTAATCTACCACCCTGCTTACTCAGTTAAAGAAATCTATAAGATTCATCTGACAGGACCTTCCTGCTGAAAATCCATGCTGCCTTGGATCCTGTGCCCTGCTATCCTCCAGAAACTTCACAATCCTCTTCTTAACTAAGGACTCCATCAGTTTCCCGACTGCTGAGGTCAGGCCTGTAATTACCTGCCTCCTCTCTGCTTCCACTGTTGTGGAGAAGGACCACATCTGCCCTCCATCAGTCCTCAGGTATCTCCCCCATCTCTAGTGATGCATTCAAAAAGGCAGCCAGTGGTTCCGCCGGCACTTCCCTGTGTTTCTTTAGTACTCTGGGGTGGATCCCATCTGGCCCCATTGCCTTATCTACTTTTATTTTCCTGAGTTCTTCTATGACTCTTTCCACTGTGAAAGGGCTGGTGTTTACCTCCCTCCCCTGAATACCGCTCTTAATGAGTCTCAGTCCCTCACCCTCCCCTTCCCTGATGAATATTGAGCAAAAGTACTTGTTCAGTATCTCAGCCATTTCTAGGTTGTCCTCCACCTTTTCTCCACCTTCCATCTTCAGCTTAACGATCACATTTATGGTCTTTTTCCTCTCACTAATGATTCTGAAGACAGTCTTGCCACCTTTCTTAATAGCCTGGGATATACTTTTCTCTGTCTCTGCTTTAGCCCTTCTAATTATTTTCCCAGATTCCCTCTGCTTCTAGAGATATTGTTCTCTGTCCTCATCCTTTTGTGTTTCCTTGTATCTCCTGAAGGCTCTTTTCTTTTCCCTTATTTTCTCGGCCACTACCTTCGAGAACCATAATGGCCTTTTCTTTTTTTTACTCTTGCTATGCATTTTGACACAGTGACCTGTTACTTCTGTTATGACTCTCTTGAGTCTAGACCACTGTTTTTCCACATCTCCACCTGTACATTCCGTTGCTAGGGCTCTTTTGAGATTTCTACCCAGCTCCTTAAAGTTAGCTTTTCTGAAATCTAGGACCTTTATCCTTGTATGGCTTGACTCCTCCACAGTGGTTACCTTAAACCATGCTGTCCTGTGGTCACTTGTACCAAGCTGACTGCCCACCTCCACATCTGTGATCCTGTCCCTGTTTGTCAGGATCAAATCCAATGTAGCCTCCTCGCAGGTTGGTTCTGCTACAAGCTGTCTTAAGTTTGCCCCATTCAGGGCAGTTATGAAGTCCCTGCCCCTTGTTGTACTCGCACTCCGAGTGCTCCAATCCACCTCAGGCAGGTTAATGGGGGTGTATTCCTGCAGGAGATAGTGGACTTCATCATTTACATGATATTGGAGTCTCCTGGATGAATAATTCTGGGGGATTTCAATGACTAGGTCGATGATGAGCTCTCACAATTGGGTCAAAATCTCCTCCAACTAATGACAATGCTGGGCCTTACACAGGTGGTTACCTCCTCTACTTATATAGGAGGTCACTCACTGGATATGTTGTTCTTCCAGCTGACCTTCCGACACTGGTCCACGCCTTTGTAACCACCTGCCTTGATTGCTGCAATGCCCTCTACCTAGGGCTTCTGGGGGTTGATCTCCACCGCTTGCAGCTAGTGCAGAACCCAGCAGCCAGGCTTTGGACTGCTACATCTAGGACTAGTCATATTACGCCTGTGTTGAGCGAACTGCATTGGCTGCCAGTACAGTGGCGGATCACATTTAAGATCGGTTTGCTGATCTACAAAGCCCTACACGAGCAGGGACCCTGGTATCTGCAAAAACTCCTTACTCCCTACTGCCCTTCTCACTCACTCCGATCCTCCGATGAGGGATTGCTAGAGATTCCCAGGGTTCAGTTAAAAACATCTGGTGCACATGCTTTTTCTTATGCTGCACCCACCCTGAGGAATTCTCTACCTTGTCGGTTAAGGGAATGCCTGACCATCTTGAATTTGAAATCAGAACTTAAAACCTATTTGTTTTATCAGGCTTTTTCTGAATGTTTTTAAAATGTATTATTGGTATTGTTTGATTATATTGTATGTTTATTTTATTGTACAGTGCCTTGATAATTTGAAAGGCTATGAAGAAATAAATTTTACTTACTACTTACTACTTACTTCCCCCTTGGGATGGAGATCTCAGACTTGGGGGTGGAACCAGTCAGTTGGTCTGACCATCACACCACAGGGTTCAGTTTCTGGGCCCCCCCAAATGGACCTACCCCTTCAGAGATGGTCCGGTACCTCCCTTTAAGGGGAGTTACCCTAGATGGTCTATCAGTGGTCCTGGACCTATTGGGATTGCTGGGTGAAAGCACAAGTCCAGGGGATCTCGTACTGGCCTATAACAAGGCAGTGGGAGATGCCTTGTACTTGATTGCTCTTGTTTGTGTTTGACTACTCACTCTTCACCCAAGGTCCCCTTGGTATGATGGTTCCTTGAAGGAGTTGAGGCAAGTTGGTTGAAGGTTGGAGACAGCATGGCAGAATTTCAGCCTGGATGCTGACAGGCTTAGATTGATGGAACATTATAAGGGCTGTCAATCAGAAACCCCCCATAAGAAGGCAGAATTCCTGTCCAGGGAGATTTCTGCTGTGCAGAATTGACCCTCTCAGCTTTTCCGAACTGCTGACAAATTGTGCAATCCAATCTGTCTCCAGTCTGGAAGAGCTTTTTCACAGGTTAAGTGTGATGAACTAGCCTGATTCTTCGCAGATAAGGTTGCCATCATCAGGTCTGGAATTGGCCCGGCTCTCCCTATGAGGGGTTGCGGAGGTCGATGGGAAGTAGTGAGCACCTGGTCTGTCTAGACGGAGTTCAGCCAGCCAGAATTCATGGACATTGTGAAGATTGTCCAGACTTTGCACCCAATCTGTTGTAGTTTGGATCAGGTTCCTAACCCTCTTTTAGTGGGGTGTGTAGATGTTATCTTCCCAATCCTAGCTAAAATTGTCTGGTGATCCTTGGAGAGGGTGGTCTTTCTAGATCCCCTAAAAGAGGAGGTCATTCAACCACTCCTTAAAAAGCCCTCCTTGGACCCCGACTGTCTAGCTAACTACCGGCCTGTCTCTAACCTGCCCTTTGTGGGTAAGGTTATTGAGAAGGTGGTTGCATTGCAACTGGATGATCACCTTGCAACTCACAAAATCTATGAAGCTCTTCAATCTGGATTTAGGAAGAGGCACAGCACAAAGACCACCCTTGTTTTGGTATTAAATAACCTCCTAATGGTGAGAGATTGAAAGGCTCATACCATCTTGGTCCTTTACAATCTCTCACCAGCTTTTGACACTGTGGACCATGGTGTGCTTTTGGAGTCCCTGCGGTTCCTTTGTGGACTGTCGGGTACAGTCCTCAAATGGTTTTGATTGTTCCTTGTGGGCAGGTCTCAGAGGGTGGTCACTGGAATTTATTCCTCTGATGCCCTCCCCCTGTCCTGTGGGGTGCTGCAGGGCTCCATATTGGCACCCATGTTGTTCACAGTGTATATTCTGCAATTGGGAGATATCATCAGGGATACGACTTGAGTTTTCACTGCTATGCAGATGATACTCAGCTGTATATGTCCTTTATGCTTGGACAGGTTGATGTGATTTCAGTGCTAAACAACTGCCTCTCTGAAATCAAAGACTGGATGAGCTTTAGCTGGCTGAGACTGAATCCAGATAAGTCTGAGGTGTTGGTTGTGAACCTGGGTCACCCAGGGGTGGGTTTGGGGGCTGGGCATGTGTCGGGCCTATGGCTTGATGGTGTTCAGCTCACTACCTCAGACTGAGTGCATAACCTAGGCATTATTTTTGATGATGGCTTGACCCTGAAATCTCAGGTATCAACTGTGGTTAAATCCTCATTTTGCCATCTGAGGAATATCGCCTGGGTGAAACACCGGGTTCCACCAGATGACCTTCCAACACTGGTCCATGCCTTCATTACCACCCATCTTGACTACTGCAATGCCCTCTACTTAGGGCTGTCTGCGGTTGATATCTACAACTTGCAGCTAGTGCAGAATGCTGCGGCCAGGCTGTTGACTGGTACTTCAAGGATCAGCCACATTGTGCCTGTCCTGTGTGGACTGCACTGGCTGCCGGTTCAGTGGTGGATCACCTATAAGGTTGGCTTGCTTACCTTCAAAGCCCTACATGAACAGGGACCCTACTACCTGAAAGATCATCCTGACTCCCTACTCCCCAAATCATCCTCTCCGATCCGCCGACGAGGGATTGCTAGAGATTCTCAGGGTTCGTTTAAAAACTTCTGATGCCCGTGCTTTTTCATTTGTAGCACCAACCCTGTGGAATTCTCTGCCTCATCAGTTAAGAGAATGCCTGACCATCAGTAGTGTTAAATCTATGTTAAAAACATATTTATTTTCATTTGCCTTCCCAGCTTGTTGTTAAATAATTTATATTATTGTTTTATCTTTTTATTGTATCTGTATTTTAAAGTGTAGAGTGCCTTGATATTTGAATGGTGCTATATAAATAAAGCTTTGATTGATTGATTGATTGATTGATTGATTGAAGTCACCCATTAGTAGCAGTTTCCCTTTGGCTGCCATTTTGTGGATGGTTTCCACAAGAGCTTCATCTGATTCCTCCTCCTGTGCCAGAGACCCATGTGGTAAATTCAAAAGAAATGCACAGGTTGGAACAATTTCAGGCAGTGTGATTTGGAATTTGTGCAAATTACATCCAGAATTCAAAACCCACGTAATGCATCAATGATTGCCATCAAAGCATGGCTGCCATCTTTTCTCACTATAAATCTTCAGCAAGGCCTTAAAAAGTAACCCTCCCTTAAAGGGCAATAATTATTTAAGCAATTAATTAATTAAATAAATACTGAGATATTGGCTTCTTATAAGACCTTCTGGTGTGTGTGATGGGGTTAACATTTTGCCAAAGGAATTCTGCAGCTGTTTAAGTTTCTGCTTTTCATAATAAGAAAACATTTCATCTCTTGAATGTGTGGAAAGACAGATAACTGACAGGTGGTGAAGGATGACTTTTTACTACTTACATTTAGCAAAGGAAAATACCTGTTTTTAATTAAAATAAAAATGGCCTTTGTTTAAATTGTTTCTCAGTGTCCCTATTTATAAGCTCAGTAAAATATCAAGGTTGTTTGTTGTCTTGGATTAGTGCACATCTTTGTGTTGAGGACACTTGGCTGAAGTGTATTATGGCTCACTAGGCACATGGTTGTCCACTTAAGAGACTTTCTGGTTTTCAGCACCAACTTTTCAGTAGGCAGCAGCAGAAATTAGTTACATAAAATTCCCCACAAAAAGGGAATTTCAGGATCTGACTTTTTTTTTTACTACTGAAGACATTTTAATTAAAACAGAAGCTTTCTCCCGTAGACATTATCTGTTCACATAACGTATTCCCCACCTTGAAGTCATTAAACATCCCCACCTGTTGCCATGGAATTTATTCTGGTATCATAAACATAGGATTATGATATCAGGGCAGGAAAATCAGCTGCAACAAATGAAGTCTAAATGGCAAAGAGTCTGGTTGCATGTTAATGACTGTAGTATTAAATAATGAAATGTCCTTAAATTAAACATTGTATTGAATGTTATGAGATTTCAATCCTGATAATGCCAGCTGTACTCATTTTGCAGAAACCTGGCAAATCCCTTTAACCCTAGAAAATATATCCTCTTGTTTCTTATTGTTTACAGAATGTCAGGTAAGGCAAACTGGAGTGGAGAGACATATTTACAAAATAATTTATGGGGATTGCTACCTGTCCATGCCCCTGCTAATGTTAAAGAGACAATGATTCTTCTCAAAACTATGTTGTCCTCCAACTTCATATTCAGTTGTGAATAATGCTTTGTTTATCATGTTAAGTAAGGTGTGTCACTCTACATTAGTGGCACTCCTTCTTTTCAATTTTTTTTCCTTTTTTTCAAGTTCCTTAAAGGAATTAACAAAGTAAATTGTATGGAATGATTTACCCTGAATACCAGCTCTAAGTCATTTGGTTCTAAGTGGTAATTAGTAGGAGGGAGGTACAGGAGGGACACGAGGAAGTACTTTTTTATGGAAAGGGTGGTGGAACTCTGGAACAGGCTGTCAGCCAAGGTGGTGGGTGCAAACACAACCAGGGGATTCAAGCTGTTATGGGACATAATGAAGGGAATAGTGATTGCCCAGGGTGACAACAACATAGAGGAGAATAGAGATAGGACTGGGAGGATTAGTTCCTTAGAGGAACGATAGGTCAAATGGAAGTTTCCAGTGATTATAGGGAATATGGACAGAATGGATGGACCTCAGTTAATCTTCTGCTGTCATGGTCTATTTTTCTATGTTTTTGTACAGCAGCACATTAAATCTTATTCACAGTTCATACTGGGGCAATGGAGAGATTGTGTAATAGATGACAGCTGCCAATGCTGGCCAGATTTGTCATCTTTCTTTTCCAGACATACAATGAGCACTTACTGTACCTGGACAAGGACTAAGAACTCCTTTAAGTATTCCTGGTTTGCACCTTGCTGGATAGTTGTGAACTTTCTTTAACAAAATTGGCCATTTCCCAAAACTGCATGCAGGATGATGCAACTAAGGACAGATGCCTCCTTCCCCTGAGGAATCTAAGTTGCAATAGTTTGCTATGTTTGATTGTTCCTTCCTGTGATGACTCCAACTGCTGACTTGCCTTTTCTTTTTCATAAGCCACATTACCCTTTTCTTGTTATTCAGTGTTCTGCCACCCATTCACACATTCAAACATAAAACCCTTCCAGTTTACTTTGTCCAATCCTTTGAGGGGGGAGTCAGGTCCATTTTGTTCTGTAAATGTTGACCAAATAATTATACCAGTAAATAGGGTTGTATTCATTCTTATAATTTCACTGTGTGTTCTGTATGCTCACCTATTTATTTTTCATTGCCTTGCTGGAACGTAGTTTCTATTGTATGTGTTGTAGAGCAATGCTCATGAAACAAATGCCTGGCAGAATTTCACAGCAACATGCTCTCTCAAAGTAAGTCATGGATGCAAACAATTCCAGATTGGTAACTGAGCTGCCACTTGCTGGTCAAAAACAGGATATCAGTGCCTACAATTCTATAGGAGGCCTTACTGTATAATGGACAGTCGCTTGCTAATGCAGAAACCAGTCTAGTATGTAGCAGGTGGGGATTCCACTGAGTTACTACATATTGTTTTTGGTTTAGTTGAAGTTCATACTTCCTGAATGATTTTTAGAGTCTTGCATTTCTTCAACAAGTGAGGGAAATGGAAAGGAAGTCTGTGTTATTCTGCCAATGATGTTGGTGGCCTGTTATGTAGTTCTTGGACAGGAAAATTACCCATAACAAAATGAGACATTGTGCAAGGCCATCAAGTATTGCTTTGATAAGATTACTCTCATTATCATTTATTATAATCTCTGGTGTTAGAATGTGTCTAGTAAACCAGAGGTTGAACTGTTTCTGCAGTGCTTTAATATACTGTCAGTTGAGAAGCTACTCACAATGAGGGTCACCTGCCCTCTGTATAACCTGTACACGCGTTAACATGTTTTGAGATCCTGCTTGCTAGTAAGATGTATAATATGGGGAATGAGGAATGAAATCCATTGCACTTTCCTCACCATATAATCCAGGACCTGACCAATGGTCCACATTCTGTGGTGATAGGGATTTACTTGCAAGAACATACAATGAAAACATCAGTGCACACAGGCTGCAATACAGCTATGACATAACAACATGGCGATATGGCCATGAAGTGATAACATCCGCAAATGTACACACTGCAATAGTGAAGAAGATTTTTAGCTATCAAATATGCTGTGCCATAATTTATATCAATGTTTTGACCATGAGTATTGTAAATTTTTGTGTTTCAGTTTCCTGCAGAGTGGACTGTTATCTTCGTTCACCTTTTTCCCATAGTGTGCAGTCTAAAGGTTGATGTTGCTTTCCACAAACAGATAGGGATGTGGTGCGCAGGATCGGAACAAAAACAAGTGATACATTTTGCTGACTACTGCCAGGAGGCACTGGTACATAAATATTTTCTTCCTCACTTGCAGGCACAATCTCTGGCATACCTGTTCATGGTTCTGATTTTAGACTTCAATCCTGTCATATAAGATGGGTGAATAGTCTTCCAAACAATGTGGTCAATGCTAAGACTATATATCTGGGAAAATAAACACAGTTGGACATCTTTAAGTGGTGGCAAGATAGCTAGGTAGCTAGCTAGCTTGAAAAATAGATAGGTAGACAGACACACAGACAGACAGATAGACAGAACTTTATTTATACAGCACCCTTCCATAGCTCAAAACTCTCCGCATTCAAACAAATGAATATCACAATAATGTACATCTCAAATTAGTTGTACTCAGCAACATTAATTCACGGTTTTCCATCAGTCACCATCAGAAGCCTTTCTAAATAGCAAGTCTTCAAGTTAGATTTAAAACCTTCAACTGAAGTAGAAGAACATATCAAACTAGGGATGGTATTCCATAATCTTGAGGCCACAACAGAGAATGTTGAGTCTCTAGCAAATTTCAGTCTCGCTGATAGGATAACTAAAAGGCCCTGGGACTCTGAACAAAGGGCTCATCGTCCCTTAGAATTATCCTGGCAGGGTGCCAGCAGCTCATGAATGCAGAGAGACCCAATCTATTTAAGGCTTTATAAACTAGCAGAAGAATTTAGAACTCAAAAGGACATCTTAGACATCTTATTGACAGCCACAGTGTACCTGGCCAAGCAGCATTAATATGATCAAATCTTGATGTTCCCATTAGCAAACTAACTGCTAAATGTTGAGGCAACTGGAGTCAGTCATAATGAGTAGCAGGCTGGACAAAGAAAAGAACATTGCTGTAATTAATCCATTAGTTATTGAAAGATCATACAGTACTAGTGTGCACAGGGCGTTTTGGTCAAGGAATGGATGCTATCTAGCCACATTCTTTAAGTGATAAAAAACATTATGAATGACAGCACAATTTGGGAAGTAAATCTACTTAGCTGTCAAACTCACACATCGATTGTGACCCTCCTCTTTTATTTGCAGCTCTGTTTAATTAATAACTAGGAGAATAATGTAAGCCTTGGTGTGCGGTGCCTCCTTTTTATAACCCACTACCTAGCTAGCCTAGGTTCAGGAAGAAAACATTTGCTCAGCATCAGGGCTAGGTTTGTACTTCTGGTCAGGGGCACCCAAGTAATTCCAGACACAGGAAGCAATAACTGAAAATGTTCAAACCAGGAGTGGGATTATAAAGTGTGACTTTTATTCACTTCAACACAAGAATAACAAAGCAAGATGGACCCCCCACAAGGCTACACTCACTGGATATGCAGATCTACAGAGGTCTGAATGCATCTTCTTTACACGACAACCCTCACGTTCTAAACACATCTGGGCTCTCACACCCAAACTGGTACTCTCACTCTTGGATTCCCTGGCATGGCACCCTAGCCAGCACTAAGACACTTTTTCATATGGAGTTTGCTGGTGGCTCCCTCAACCACCCATGAGCGTTTTCTAGCTCTAAAGGGAAAATCTCATCCTTAATCCCACGTCTGGATACTTTCTGCAGACACTGGCCAAGTGCCTGGGAAAAAGCTATAGGTGTCCAAAATGAATCCGTGGAAGTAAACCTGGTTACTCCACATGGGGGGGTCTCCCACCTCTTGTTCTAAATCCAAACCCGGCCATTCATTCGGAATCATCACCTTTCTTTGAACTCTCTGGTTGTAGATGCTATCTCAAAATGTATATCACATTTAACATTCTACTCTCTATATAGCTGGTGTCCTGACTTGCAACATACTGTAAGTGGCTATGTCCATCTCTGTAGACCCCCGCTGGTTTGATGCATTTCAAGCCATACACATATCTTAAAAGTACTGTACTTGACTAGTCCTTTCCTGACCCCACAGTAGGCAAATACTTTTACACAACTGTCTTGGTGAAAACATGGGCTCTGTGTCAGAGCAGACACACCATAGTTCGCAGGTGCCCCAGGGCTTCTCTCACAATGCACAAAATTCTCTGGTAACTCAGAACAAACTCTTGTCAGGCAGCTTTTCCCATTCCCAGCAGGGCCATGGGATTGTTCCTGCAATGCTGGATTCTTTCCCCCCCATCCCTCCGGGGATGGGGCACTGGAACAACTCAGGGAGCGGTCTCTACCACTTCTGCTGGTATCTTTAGTGTTCTTCTCTAGGGTGAGAACACACTACTGTACCCTATTTCTGGTGTAGCTCCTTGACAGGGCTAGGCTCTAAGGGGCTGCCAAATGCAGCATACCTCCTCTTTCTCTTGAGTCTGGCTGAAGACTGACTTGAAATCCCCAATGTTCTAACCTACCCCTGCAGCCAACATTCCACTGTGGCTTATGCTGCTGGGAGAATTCTATAGTGATGTCATTCATCCAGCTCAGCTGAGACTGAGGACGGAGTGAGACAGTGTAAAACCCATTTAACTGGTGTCTCAAAAGCTGACTTTCCCTGCCTGCCACTAGTTCTAAGTTGGATTCTAGTAACCCCGGGTGACAAGGGGGTTACAATAAGATTATTCTTTGCTGCAGATACTGGATGGTCTGGGCCCACCAGAAGCAATTCAATTTTTCTGGGGTTGTATCTCAATCAGCTTGCAGTTTTCCAGTCCCTGATCTCCAAGATTGCATTCCCAACTACTGATATTGGATTACCCAGTCATGGTCTAAATGAATGGTAAAGCTGAATGTCATCTGCATAGCACTGAAAGCTCCAGCCATACCTTCAGATCACATCTCCCAGTGGAAGCATATATACCGTGAACAAAAAAGGGTAGAATATCGAGCCCAGAGGCACACCATACAAGACCAGGGAGGAATCAGAAAAGCAATTTCCCAACACCATTGTCTTGCAGTGGTTTTTCCAGGTAAGACATTAACTTGTTTAAAACTGTGCCAGGTAAACCATAGAAACTCCTCAGACACTCTACCAACTCCCCATGATACACAATATCAAATGCAAGGTGGCAGATTTAGGAGAAACAAAACTGATAGCTTTCCCCAATCCTTTCCCTGGAGAAGATCATTCATGACACAGACCAGAGCAGTTTCCATGCTGTGGTGAGACCATAAACCAAACTGGAGAGGCTTGTAGAGTTTGAATTTCCCCAGGTGTTTCATCAAGCATGGCATACAAACTTTCTTAATAGCCTTTCCTAAAAAAGAGAAGGTTCGAGATAGGCCTTTATTTTGTGAGACCATTTGAATCTAAACAAGTCTTTTATAGGAGGGACTTTGGGGCTGGGTCTAAGATGCAAGTGGATTGGTGCAACACAGACAGCACCTGACAGTTTTCTAGATAATCAGTTGGCTGAAAGTAAAGCCACAGCACCTGAGATTCAATCACCTTAAGTCTTTGAACAGTGCAGTGCTGAGCAGCACCAGTGGAGAAGTTATCTTGCTTTACCTCTGAAATCACAGTTGACAAGAAATCAGCAAACTGTTCATATCTCTCCACTGAACTAAGCTCTATCCAGGAATGAAAACAATCTGGATTAGGAATCTCATCTACCAATCTGAAGAGAGCAGCAGATCTGTTTCTCCTGTGGGCAATAATGGATGAGTAAAAATATTATCTCACACCAAACATTGCCTGCTGATATCTGTGATAATCAGATATCAGGACAAGTTTGTAAGAGAGTAGGCTCAGCTTCCTCCACCACCACTTAAGCCTCTGCCCACGCCTTTTAAATATCCATCAGCTCATCACTGAACTAAGGAGTGCTGTGATACTCAAGGTGTGTGTGTGTGTGTGGGCACACTGACACCATGGAATCAGCTGCAGGAAGGACAGCTGCATTAAATACCTCAACTGCTGTGTTGCACCCCAAGGAGGGGGCAGACACAATTCCTAGGACATCCACTAGGGCCCAGAAAATGTCAGACTCATAATTTCTCTACCCACAAGTGTAAATAGTCTCAGCAAGGGGAGGAGTTATAATATTATACCATACCATCTAGAACCAAAGCACAAAATGGTGAGCCCAAAGAAGACATTCAATGGATATTTTAGAAACTTCAGTACCAGAGATAAAGATCAAATAGAGCAAGTGGCCTACAATATACGTAGGGGTCTCTATATGCTGATGGAAACCTGAAGATTTATCTCTACATGCTGATGGAAATCTGAAGATTCTATCAAACTTAGGAATTCTTCTGCAGAAACAGATGAGTCAGAGTACACCTGGGCATTGAAATCCACAAGGACAATCAGCCTTTGAGATACCAAGGTGAGGGAGGACACGAACTCAGAAAATTCCCGAAGGAAAAAAAAAACACCCATCCCAGGTGGGTGATAAACCAAACACCCACCCCAAGTGGATGATAAACCAGCAAAAATCTTCAATCCATGGCCCGCATGCAGGTGATGGCTGCCGACTCAAATGATTCACATTTCTCCGCAGAACATCTGACACACTCCATGACATCCCTACCCCCTGTTTGTCCCATGTGAGGCAATTTATCACCGAACAACCTGGTGGAACTAGTACTAATAATGCACAACCAGCATTATGGTCCAGCCATGTTTCGGTGATAAAAAAAGGTCATTCTTCTCTGAATTAAATAAATCATATAAAACCATTGCCATATTACCTACTGAAGTGGCATTAGACAACAATGCCCTGTCAGAGACTAAGGTGCCACCTTACTCCACCTCAAAAAAATGATCCAGATTTGGAAAGGGGATCACAGTATGACAGGGGGGACCTCTATCTGACTTCTATCTTCTTTTCCTCCTTCCCTTGGCTACATCAGTCCTGCCTCTTCTTTCCTTTCCTTTCTTAAAAGGCACGGGGTCTTAATGCCTAATGCAAAAACAGCATAGCATTTATTGCCACAAGCAAAATGTCATGCTCCGACATAACATTGGACAAAACAGCGACCCTGCAACAATGGCGCACTCCCATTGAAATTAGGGTTACCACCTTTTAAGAAGCCCAAAGTGGGACATTTTTTACTGAAACATGATTTTTCACAGGACAGTATGTAATCTCGACCAATGCAACATACTTTTTTTCACTAAATAATCAGAATTAAGACTAAGTGTTGTAGTTTTTTATATGTTTCTAGTGTTTCTTATCATTTTAAAGTATTTGAATTAAGGTATTACATTGTTTTGTAGCATTTAAAGGAAAGACAGAAACTAATTTTTTCTTCTATAATGTCAGGACATGTAGTATTGTTAATGTTTTTTTGCAGGACACAGCTGTCCAAATCAGGACTGTCCTGCGAAAATAGGGACAGGTGGTAACCCTAATTGAAATAGATGGGGCTTTGTCCCCCATATCCCCTGGACTTTAAATAATCAACTTGGGGGGGGTGGACTTTGGCGATGGGGAGACATTCGGGAAGGGGAAATTTTATTTTTGGCAACAAAATAAAAAAAAATAGTTACACAAGGAAACATGGGAGGAATCAAACCACAGTCCCAGGTCTCCATTGCTGATGTATCTTGGTGCCTATGCCACTCATCCACTGGAGTGACTCATCCAGAGTACAGCAGCACAGGCCACTTCACCCCTTACTACATTCTGCCCTGAGCAGCAAGGTTAGTGATAATTCCCTACTGCTCTATTACCCCATGCCGTTGTAAATGCTTACACGCTTCATACAGCGCAATTCTTTCTGCTCTATTGACTCGGTACCTTCTTAAAATGTCTATCTGCTTACATGACCTAAAAACATCCTGCTAAAGACATGGCAGTTGGTCCCAAAAAAGAACTTAACTGATTAAGACTATTGTCAGGGTATGTAAGAACTTTTATTTTATAACTCACACACATATATATATATATATATATATATATATAGTTATATTCTATTTTCGCACCTTCGGCCCCAGGCATCTCTCTGAGGTGCCCACTTGATCTGGACCTCTACTCCCCACCGAGACCCTGCTCCTTGGTCCCTTGCACCAGGACTCTCCCAGCCCCCTTGATCACCTCCGGAGAGGATCCACCTCTCCTACCTGGCTGCTCTTTCTGTAATTAGAGGGCCCATCCTGTATGGGTGGTACCTGGGATCATCAGAGGGGTGGTTCAGCACTGGGGATGTAGGCCAGTTGCCTGGGGATCTTGTCACCTCCCTGGACCTCTGGGGGCTTTCAGTTGTTGGTTCCCCCACAAGAGTGTGAACGTACAATGATGTCATGGCACCTTCGTGCTGACATCCATTGCCACTCCTCCCTCTGTTATGGCACCACATGTTCCTTGCTCTGCTCCCAATCTCCACTGGGGGCCACTAAGGAGTGGTGCAAGACCCAGATCCCTCCCCAGGAAAGGAAGAGCAGTTCTCTGGATGCTCAGTCCCTTCCCTCACCTGCTGACCCCTGGTGGCCTGAGTCCATTTCCAAACTCAGGACGCTGGTGTGGCATGAGGTGTGGTGTCCAGCGCCTCAACTCTCAGCACCACTGGACCAGCTTATAATTCATATTTTATTGATGTTTTTATCTTAAAAGGTTCTTATTATATAAAATCAGCTTCAAGTGGAAAAACACTCAAGATCTAACTGGAACAGACATCTCTTGGATTATAGACTAAGGCCAGAACAACAGAGACACATCTGCAAATAATTAGAATCCAATGTTTTCCAGACATAACAACTGAGAAAAAAAAACAATTGTTTCCTCCATCCATTCAAAATACACAAAGTTACGCCTGCCACGTATTCCAAACCTCAGTTTTCATGCAGTACTCTAATATGTAGCAAAATTAATGCCCTGACACTTATTAAGAAATAACACACCCCCAAACACCATTCAGAACTCTTCCAAAATGCACAATCACACATAAATGCACACTATTCCACAAATAAATTTAATCACTCACTCACACACACAAACACAAACACACAGAGGTGGATGATTCAGGAGGGAAAGGGATATATATCCTTTCAGGACATTAGGTCAGTTAGTAAGGTACGAACATCTATATTTGCAGACTGGAGGGACCTTTGGGGCTTGTTTCTCAAAGCTCCCAGTACAGTGCAGGGGGGCTTGCATCACAATGAATGGTGCAAAGTTCCACTTACATGATGCACCAGGAGCAATTCTCAAAGGCAGCCTGCATCAATCACAAGTTGCCTCCTCCAAATGGGGCTTGCACCACCTGTGCACCCCAAACTGGACTACGGCATGGGGCAAGGGGCCATATGGCAGACACAGGCTGCCACATCCCCTAATTTCCAATTCTCAAAACTCACCTAGATGGAAATTTCTAAGTAACTGTAGAACAGCCATGGCTGGTCTAAGGGTATTTAGAAATATCATTCTGGGAGGGTTTGGCACAATGCACCAGTGTGCTGTATCCTCCCCCTCCCAAGCCCCGATCCCTGACTTCACTATTAGTGTGCATGTTTATATTTCCTGCTAATCTAGTGGCCAACCCCACCCAATCCCCACTGTCACTCATAACAAAATATTGCAAAAACAATCCCCTCCTGGTGGTCTAGTACCCCCCCATGATCTTTGATGTAGCCCATAATGATATATTGAGAAAGCATTCCCCTCATGGTGGTCTAGTTGCGCATTGCCAATTTTCACTCTCACCATAAATTAAAGAATATTTACACATTCCCCTCCTGTTGGTCTAGTGGCCTCCTACCTTATCCCCCCAACCCAAAATGCAGCTGGCAATCAACACAGCCCACCTCTCACCTCAGTGGCCAGCCACAGGATTGAACTGTCAGTGAGCACCTACTGTATAGTGTACGCACTTATGAATAATCATGAGCGCATACACTATACAGTAGGCGCTCACTGACATTTCAGTCTGGCAGCCAGCCATGGTGGTGAGAGGTGGGCTGTGCCAGTTGTCAGCTGTGTTTTGAGTTCAGGGAATCAGGGTGGGGGGCCACTAGGCCACCAGGAGGGAAATGTGTAAATATTATTTAATTTTGGGAACAGCAAGGATCTGGGGGGGCCACTAGACTACCAGAAGAGGAATATTTTTACAATATTTTGATATGGGCGGCAGCAGGAATCATGGTGGGGTTACTGCTAGACCACCATGGCAGTGGACAGATTGTTATTTCTTACTAGGGGCATCATTAGGATCAGAGCAGGGGGACCACTAGACCACCAGGGTCTAGATCAGTGCACAGCTGCCCTGCGGCCTGCAGCACATCCTCCCAGTGTACCTTCCATGTGGAACCCAGCCACGGTTGCCGCAAGCTGTGGGACTTTGCTGTCAGGACCCTGCCCGATAAAGAATCAGACACAGGGTTCCTGGCACAGGTGGCTTCAGTACAAGTTGCTGTCTGCTGCAACTTGTGCTGATTTATGCCCCCTATGAGAACTGAGCCCTTGGTCTTTATCTGCCAGCAGTGTCTACAGTATGTTTCTATATTTCCATTTCAAAGAACAGCCGTACTGGAGAGGAGGGTTTCTGTTTCTCTATATATGTGAGCAATATTAATTTTGGAAATTCACTTGTCTTGTTCTCATTCTTCTTTTATCAGCTCTTTATCTGTTTTTTTTCCCTCAAATCTTTTATAATCCTGTCTTTTGACCTGTCAATGAATTTTTCCTTCTCCTCATCATCATCATTTCCTGTTTAGTTGATTAAGACATGTCTTCTGAGTAAGAGATGTACTCCACCACCGTGGCAGTGACCAGTGAAAACAGCTAAGTAAAAACAGCTAAGTCAACACGGCACTCGGTACAAAAAGTGGCAACAAGAATATCATTGGATAGGAGCATGCGGGAAAAAATGTGCCAATTTTTCTTTTCTGGGGGCTAGCCTCTGCACCCCTCCTACTTTGGGATTCTAACTCTGAGGGGGATTGAATCCCAAGGATAGTTAAAAATTGTGAGGCCATGGAATACTATTTCTACGGCACCACGTAAATATTCTAAGTCCAGAGTGCATAAAAAAAGGTTTGGAGACCAGGATTAGAACCCTAGTCTCTATTAGAACTGGCCAAGCTGCTCAATAACCCAGTCTTCCATGCCATGGGAGCAGTTTGACCAGCCTTCTAGATCCTGGTACTTTGGTACTTTGGTACTTTGGTAGTATGGGACAAAAGAAGGCGGTTTGCCCATCGTGATTTGTCCTCCACGTATGTGGATCATTGAGTATATCCCTGATTGGCTAACCATTTGTCCAATTTATTTTTGAAAGTAAAAATGTTGGGTGAGTCAACTATTTCCTGAGGTAATCTATTCCATATTTTAGGTGCTCTTACAGTGAAGTAGTTCATTCTTTTGTTTGTTTTTGCTTATAATCTCCAATTGTTTATTGTGTAATCTTGCAACTATTTTTCTAGTAGAATATTTTAGTCCACAGTTTTGCATCTGTTCTGTGTGTTTTGTGATATTGAATAGTAATAACAAATCCCCTCTGAGTCTCCTTTGGGATAATGAATGTAAATCTGTTTGTTCTAGTCTAGTGGTGTAATCAAGTTTGGAAAGATAAGGTACTAATTTTGTTGCTTTATGTTGGATACTTTCGATTTTTCCTCAGCACCATGGACAGTGACCAGGGGAGCACTTACAGCAAGAGTTGTAGATCCCCACTCACTGTCTGTGTGAGTGCTTACCAGACTAGCTCTGTGAATTGTGACACTATTCTGGCAGCGCTCACTTGACCGGGTACCATCGACACAGCTAAGTCAAATACAGAAACTGAAAATTGCCCCCTTACCAAGGAGCATCCCCCTTGAGTTGGTATGCATAAGAAGGGGGTGTGGGTGGCAAGGGTGTGTGGGGGGTTTATCTCCCCTACAAAAACAAAACTTTCTGCATTTGACTGAGCTGTTTTGATTAGCTGTGTTTGGTTGTTGCTGTTTTTACTTAGCTGTTTTCACAAGGCACCCCAGTGGCTTTGTAAGCAGCCCTATCACTATTATCATGGCCAACTTCAATATGCTTGTTGAAGGTGTGCACATCACGATGTTAACTACCTCCACTTACTTCTCTCCCTGCAGAATCCTGACACAAAATGTATGTACCACATGTGTGCTATATGTTTGCCAGAGATTGCAAATTGCTTTGTAGCCAAGTAACATAGTAACTTAAGGATGGAAGGGGCTGCAGGTCTATCATATCTGCCCCCCAAATCACTTAATAATGAAAAAAGCATATATTTCTTCTCTCTGCTCACAACTGGACAACTAAACAGAACAAGCACACATGCCATGCTGCCTTTCTTCTGAAGAGGAAGGAACTCTTCCACTGTGGCTACAGATCCATTTCAGTAGTCTTTTTTAAAAATACCTGTATGAACAGTGCCAATGTAACTGCCTTCTTTTGCATTTTCCCCTCAGAGCCCCTTAGTTGCTGAGGATTCTCTGTTTTCCTGTCCTGTTTTTGGGACTGATCAGGGGTGATACTTTGTTTATACTGCATCTTTATCTGTGATTTCTGAGTATTCCACAAGAGCTTCTAATAACTCAGTCTGATAATGTAAGTAATATTTGAGAGTTTAATGCGTACTTTACAATTTATGCTTGGTGAACCCAGTAATACTATGGGATCACTGGGAAGCAAGTCACTGTCACTATCCCAGAACCTTAACTCATAGTACATTGCCTGCTGTACTGATCTACTGTGTCCTTCTGTTGGTACATCTGTCTGACTGTTTGTTCATTTGCCTGTCCATCTAACCATCAACCCAGCCACCCTTCCATCCATGCATCCATCAATGCATTTGTCCATGCATGCATGCATCCATCCATCCATCCATTTACCCACCTACTTATCTATCTATCTATCTGTCTATCTGGGTGTTTATGTGGACTCCAAGCTGAGTTTAGAATATCAGGTGGAAGTTGTTATATACATTGACTTTTAGCATCTCTGGAACATAGAAACATCAAAACATAGAAACTGATGGCAGATAGGGACCTCAAGGCCCATCCAGTCTGCTCATTTCTTTTTCTACCTTATAAATGTGCCAATGGCTTTGCTCTGTCAATGGCCTAACTATTCATACTCCTCTGTATTGCTCCCTTATGCCTATCCCATGCCTGTTTGAAGCCCTGCACTGTATTCATATCCACCACTTCCTGAGGTAGGTCGTTCCATGCATCCACCACCCTTTCTGTGAAAAAGAACTTCCTCACATTACCCTTTAATTGGCCTCCCTGTAATCTCATGCTGTGTCCTCTTGTCCTGCTATTTTTCTTATATTGAAACTTATATTGAGACTCTTTCACCTTGTTAATGCCCTTAAGGTGTTTGATGGTTCCATCATATCACCTCGCTCCCGCCTTTGCTCTATGGTATACATATTGAGCTCCATTAATCTGTCCACATATGTTTGGTTGCCCTTCTCTGGACTGCCTCAATTTGGTTAATGTCCTTGTGAAGGTGTGGCCTCCAGTACTGGATGCAGTACTCCAGATGGGGCCTAACCAGTGTCTTGTAAAGAGGGATTATCACCTCCCTCTTCCGATTTGTGATACCCCTACTAATACACCCTAACATCCCCCTAGCCTTACCTATTGTTTTAGTGGTCTGCTTGGATAATTTCAGGTCATCGGTGATGATGATTATGCCCAAGTCTCTTTCTTCCCTTGTCACTGCCAGCAACTCCCCTCCCACCCTATAGCTTCTGGCTCAAACCCTGTCTGGAATCAGCTGATCTGGCAACTCTGGTGCACACCATGGTTATGTCTAGATAGGACTACTGAAATGCTCTTTACCTTGAGTTATCTGCAAGATTGTTATGTTGCTTGCAGCTGGTCCAGAATATGGCAGCCCAGCTGGTTGCTGGGACCCCTTGGTTTGAAGTTATCATGACAGTTTTTTCTCTTCTGCACTGGATGCCAATGCAGTGATGAATCAACTTCAATGTGCTTTTAACTTACAAAGCCCTGCGCAGTCTGGGTCTAGGCAATCTGAAACATTTCCTGACCCCTTATGTTCCTGGTTGTCCCCTCCATTCAGTGGATGTGGGTATCCTGCAAACTCCCAGATCCCATTTGAAGTCCTCATTTGATAGGGTGTTCCACGTAGCTGCCCTGATCCTTAGGAAATTCTTCCCTTGGAAGTAAGAGACTCACCACCCCTGACCATATTTAAATCATGCCTGAAGACTGATTTATGTTTGCTGAGTTGTGGATCTGACAATGTTTTATAATATGTATGAATTATTTTATTCCATTATTTATTTTACTGTGAGGAGCACAAAGCCCCTGAGAATGGATGCCATATAAATAAAATTATCTTGTCAGACCTATCTATCTAGCTATCTAGATATTACCTATGCATCTACACAATATGGAAATAATTCACTAATATGTAGGAGGATCTATGTCATACAAGTCACTGACACAGAATGACAGTTTGATGTACACTGCCTATCACTGACTTACTGTAAAAATATGATGTTTCACCATCAATTAGTATGAAAGTACCTACACACAAAAGATGGGAAATGTGAAATTAGGGTAGAATGTCCCCTAAATCTTTTTGATTGAGGGGAGTTGTATTCCTTGGGACATTGACAGCTTGCTCGGTCAAACAATAGAGAATGACACACTCCTAGTACCCAAAAAAGTCTTGTAGGTTAAACATATCTTCCCTTTATTGCAGTACACAGACTCTGACAAACTGTCAGTAGAGAAGAAGAAAGCAGATTCCCTGAAGTTTCATGGTGTCCTGCTCCTTTATCAATGGACAGGGTGCCACTGGTCAGAAGGGATTGCTTGGCATGTGGCAGAGTGACATGAGTGAGTTTCACTGAACAGTTTATACCAAGCAGTTCCTGGTGTCCAAAGGTACTTAACTAAAAACAGTTATTGTGGTCCAGTTTCATTCACTACTTTCATCTGCACCTTCGCCTTCATTATGCTGTGGACAGTAAGCTCTCTTAAAACAATATAAACCACACTTGGTTTTCACTACAGTGCTAATGCACCCCACATCTGCAATAATGTGTGTAAATAGAGAAGGGGCAAGGACTTCTTCAGGTATACTGTGTATGGGAAAAAAGTGCGACAATGGAGAGTATTGCTAAACTTATGAAGGGGGAAGGATGGGTGAAAGAAAGTAAAGATAAAGCAGTGGTCTTATATAAATACTTCTGCTCTGTCTTTACTAAAGAGAAAGATGGGCCAGTGCCACAACAGAAGATGGGCAGGGGAAGGGGGGTGTTGTATGTATGGTAAAGAATAGCAAGGAAGGGCATTGTTAAACTTATGATGAGCAAAGGGTAGATGAAAGAAAGTAAGGATAAGGCAGAGGCTTTAAATGGATACTTCTGCTCTGTCTTTACTAAAGAAAAGGATGGGCCAGTGCTACAAGCAAAGATGGGCAGGGGAAGTGGGCGATTGTATTTATGGTAGAGGATAGAATCACAATTGACCGGGTATTGAAGTAGATCTGAGCCCTTCAGACGGATGAGTCCCAGGAACTGAATGGCATGCACCCAAAGGAATTGAATGACCTAGTGGAAACTCTAACAAGACCACTGATAGACCATTATTAACAGTTTGCTAAATATGGGGATGTGCCAGTGGAGTGGAAAACACCACTTATGGTGGTGTGTCAGCTTGACATCTATAGTGGGACACCTGATGGAGACCATCCTGAAAGAATGGTTGGTGGAATGTCTTATGGCAAATATGCTCCAAAATGTGAGGCAGGATTAATAGCTGGAAGACTGAGGCAGATCAACTTAATAGATTTCTTTCACTGGGTAACAAAGGTGGCAAAGTCAAGCAGTTGATATGCTGTACTTAGATTTCATTAAAGCCTTTGACTCAGTTCCCAACAAAAGGCTAATCAAAAGTTGGTGAACTTAGGAGCAGATTGCAAATTGATGAAGTTGGTGGTGAACTGGCTTAATGGGAGGGCACAAAAGGCAGTAGCAGGAGGGGAGCTAGCAAGAAACACAGAAACATAGACTTTCATGCAGATATGGACCACTTGGCCCACCTAGTCTGCCCATTTCCCTACCTACAGGATATGCTGAAGATCCTAGTTAACCAACAGCCTATTTCTTCTTACCCCACCAAGAATTGCCTTAAGTCTGCCCCATGTATTCTTGAATTCTCCCACAGTTTTATATCCCACAACCCCCTCAGGAAGGCAGTTCCATACATTCACCACCTTGTCTGTGAAAAAATACTTCCTCAAATTACCCCTGAACCACCCCACCATGTTTAAATTATGTCCCCTTGTTCTTGAACATCTCCTTTTCTGAACGATGCTACCCTCTTGGACTTTGTTGATTCCACTGAGGTAGTTAAAAGTTTCTATCATGTCCCCCATCTCCCTCCTTTCCTCAAGGGTATACATATTAAGCTCCTTTAGTCTCTCCTCATATGGTTTTGTATTCAGTGAATGTGCTGAAATGTGGCTCTTTTGCCTTGAATTCTGCCCATTTGATCTTCTGGGACACTTTAGATCACATCAAGTGTTAGTCAAATTATTAAAAGGTAACACTCTAGAGGTCCCCATGTGAGCATGGTTAGTCCTATGGTTATTTCTTTCCTCACCTAAGTGAATTTCCACCAACAACCCCCTCTCCAGATATTAATTTTTATTAAAAAAAAAGATGAATGGCTCCTGGCACAGAGCCAGGTGCTGATGCTGAATGAGTTGTTTAAAAAAAACTGATACAGAAATGGAGGTGGGTGGAAGAGGTGGGCTTTACTAAAATTGTGAGAGGGATGTTAGAGGGGTGACTCTTATTCTTTTGCAGCCTGCTAGCTCTCCAGATACCAAGGACCAGAAGTGCTGAAGCTGAACTGAAGATAGTGGATCTAAATAAAAGCCGAACAGATATCAATTTTCATATTCACTCACCTTTGCTTTGGATCAGCCCAGTATGGTACAAATATATGACAGAGGGGAGTTTTAGTTTGCAGTTAATTTTTATCTTCCTTACTGCTGGTGGTGCAGGGTGCAAAATCCATTGTTTAATTTTGTTTTCCCCGTGTGTGATCCAACTAGTAAGTCAATAAAGTGAAACGTGAGTAAACGTGAAATGGGCTGCTGGGAGAGAAATAAGAATGTGTTAGGTCTGTCAACTCTTTATCGCTCAGTGGATCTGTCAGTGGGTTCAACGGTGGTCTTACTACAAATCTGTCCCTGTCATGCCATCTAAGTTGTGTTAAAATCATGCAATATTGCTGTTTAATCTTCAACATATGCATTAGTGTCATCATATTGTAGATTGTTTGAATCCTGCTGTTGTCATAATGTGATCTGTTGTGAAGAAAACTAAAAAAAACTTTGCTTGTTGTCTCCCTAATTAAGTCAGATGGTAGTCTATTCCACTGATATACCACTCTCCATTAAACAGCTTCCTAATGTCCTACCCAGTGTCCACCTGTCTCCACTTATACCCTATCATCACTGCATTTTCATTAATAGAATCACAGAATGTTACAAGTAAGTAGCTTTAGGCCATAGTGACTTGACCAGTGTGCCTTAATGGGTAAATTTCACATCTCCCATGTAATTGTTGAGGAATGACTTAAATGCCTCAGGGGTTGGACTTGTCACAATCTCTCTTGGAAATGTGTTCCATGTCTCTGCTACTCTCTTATTGATCCAGCCTTTTCTGAGATTTGTCTTGAAAAATTCTCCTTATATCTGCACATCATGATATCTGTTCTTTTTTACATTGTTACTTACTAAACCCATGCATTCCCATAGATCTTGATTTCCACATGTCTTGTAAATCATATATAAATCTCCCCTTAGTCTTCTATATTTTAGGCTGAATAGATTAAGGTTTTGCAACCTTGAGCCATAAGGTACTCCTCTTTGCTCTCTTATGCTTTTGGCCTGCCTTCTCTGGATCCTCTCCAGCATGTCAATATCACCCTTTTTATGGAGAGCCGAAAACTAATCACAGTACTCCATGTGTGGCCTCACCAGGGATGTATACAAAGGTATTATCACAGCCCTCTCTCAGCTTGTAATATTTGCCAGAATACATCCCATGATGCAATTTGTTTTGCTAGCTGCAACCTTACACTATTCTGAGTGAGACAGGTCCATTGACAAAATTACCCCCAAATCCTTTTCTTGTACTGATACTTCTGTCTCTTCTCTATAAAAGTAATATGATGTATACTTGTTATTTTTGCCCATGTGCATAACTTTACATTTTGCTTTGTTCAAAGATAGCTTTATTATGCATACCCAATCTCCAATCTTATTGATCTCTAATTGAAAATTTTTAATGAATTTTTCATTGTTTACTATACTGGCTAATTTTATGTAATCCACAAATTTTTCAATCCAAGTAATGGAACTAGTCTGGATGGGTGCCACATAAATATTAAATAAGGTGGGTCTCAGCACTGAACCCTGTGGTACACCACTGGTCACATCAGCCCATGGTAAAAATGCCCATAACGCTTTCCTTTTGCTTCCTCCCCTCCAACCAGGACCTAACACAGTTGATTACATTTGTTTCTAAACCAATAGCATGCAATCTCTCAATAATCTGTTATTTGGCAGGGTGTCAAATGCTCTTGAAAAGTCCAAGTACAAAACATCTACTGGTAGGCCTGAATCAAGTGCACTAGACACCAGATCAAACAATTTTATCAGGTTTGCTTGACAGGACCATCCTCATTGGAACCCATGTTGAAACATATCTACTAACCCAACCCAGTCAATATGATCACAAATTAACTCCTTTATTATACTCTTCATCAATGTTCCTACAGTGGAAGTTAAGCTAATAGGCCTAAAGTTAGAGCAATTATTTTAAGGGAATTACATTAGCAGTTTTCCATGATGAAACTGCTATTCCTTGAGCTAGGGAGGAGTTAAGGATGTTTGCCAGTGGTGTGGCTATTATACAGTATCTGCTAGTTGTTTTAACAGTGCTGGATGTAGATCATCTGGACCTGGTGATTTATGTGCCTCTAACCTTTTAAGTCTATTTTTAACATCTTCCTTCCACAGTAATATTATATTCTTTATGTGTGTTTTGTCCTGTTTTTTGTCCAATAATTTGCATGAGACAGCTTCTTTCGGGTTATAGATGCTGGTAAAATATTTGTTAAAAGCCTTAGCCATACCCTTTTCATCTTTAATAAGCTGCTCATCTATCACCAGAGGCTCTAGGATGGAATAGTCTTTTCACTTCCCATTTATATTACTATAGAAGGCTTTTTTGTTTTTAGATAATGCTAGTCTCTGTTCATAGTTTTTTTTTTTTTTTTTTGCTAGGCTTGATTTCTTTTTTGCATTCCTAGTGAATAGTTCTTCATTGTCAACTTTGTGTATACCCAACAGGAATTTGTACATCCAAAGTGTATCCCCATCTTCCTCCAAGCCTCTAGGGAGTATATAGTGATGTGTGCCACCCTTTCTTCTTATGTCCTACCAAGGTGCCCCTATATTATCCTGGTGGCCCTCTCATGTACCATTTATAACCTATCTTTGTCTTTTTTAGGTGTGGATTTCGGAACTGAGCACAGTACTCTGGACATGGCTTTAACAATGTCACATACAGGTGCAACATCATCTCTTTCCTCCAACTGTTGACAACCTTGCTTATACACCCCAACATCCATTTTGCCTTGCTGCATGCCAGTTGTTAGGCATGTGCGGAAAAAAATTCCGCCAGTCGAATTTTTGCAAAAGGAGGAATTTCACATCTGTGGAAGTTCAGAAAACATTTTGTCAACTTCCTCAGAACTTCTGGCTGACATGCAGGTTTTTTGCATGTGATGCGGCTTTTTGTTATTTACTTGCGGGAAAAAAAAAGTTCCTCAGTTCAGATTGTTCAGTTTCTCTAGAGATGTGCAATAATTTGCATATTAACCATCTTAATCTGCTGTCCCTCTCAATACGGTGTAATTTTTATGTTGCATGCTAGAGAACATTGTGCATTTAATGCTAAGAAGCGTAATTTGTTTACCAGAATGAAGTGAGTGGGGCACATTTTCTGCTTGTTACATATTCACTTTTTATGCAGTCCTGCAGTAATATAATTTCACATCTATTAAACAGCAGTCAGTATGAACCGTGGAATTTTCTGTGTGGATTTTTTAAAACATCCGCGTGTCAGCAGGTGGAAATTGGAAATTTCACTGTTAGGCTAAGAAGACTAGAGAGATAGTAGTGTGAAGTGGGAAAGAGAGGCAGAGTGAGAGACAGTGATAATAAATAGACTTGAGAGGAGTTTTGGGGAGTTGTAGAGGCCAAAGTGCAGCTTATTCTTTGTTTCATTTCTATTCTGTTTGGAGGGTCCTTATTTTGTGTTTAATAAGATGGCAGCAAGTGGCACTGAGGATGATTTAACTTTGGGCAGCAGCAGCCAGGCCCAGGAGGAACCACAGCAGCAGGAGCAGGAAGTCCAGAATGGAGACCAGGGTGAGCAGCCACAGCAGGGCCAGGGCAAGGAACAGCAGGCCACCACCTCCGCTGTCACCAAAACAAGGTCATTCAGAAATATGGCACCTACATTTACTTACAAGGAGGTTGCTGTTCTGGTGAAGGAGGTCACCAGCAATGTAGACAAGCTCTTTGGTAAAAAAAGTGTACCTCTTAAAGATAGGCACAAAGTGAGGGCCAACATTAAATACACTCTGGACAGTGACAAAGATGGACCTGTGCCATGCTTCATCCATCAGATTAAGCATAAGTGGGATAACCTCCAATATATGGACACTGAGGTACTGGAGGCACTTGGTGGTGTGGTGACAATCACCAGAAAGTAGAAGAGCATCAAAAGGAAAGCAGAGAATACCACCACCACCACCACTGGATCCCTTGCAGGGAAGAGGATGCATGTGGAGGAGGACAGCGGCACTAGTGAGTATACTTCTTTCTTTACTCTTTTTCAGCCCCCTTTTCTTTGCTGCGATAGCCAAACTTCAGTTATCCCTCCCTAGGCTCTTTGCCTGTGTAACTCCCGAAGGAGGTGCTGGAGCCACCCCCATCCTGCCTTGATCTACCTCCCTGGTGGAGAACCCAGGTTGTCCCCCTCCCAGCACATTAGAGTATTCCAGCGGTCCCCCCCTTTCAGTGGCTCGGTTGTGACATCTGGGGCAGCTGGGTCCCATTTACCAGCTGCCATAATGCAAATGTGGTTTTCCTTTGTTCCGACTGCATTCCCTGAGAATGCCAGCATGCTAGTGGGAGCCAAGGAGTCAGGGCATATCTAGACATGCCTCTGCTCCCAACAGATGTCCTCCCCTCCTAATTGCTACGTGGCCCCACTGCACCACTACCTGTGGTCACCTGGCTCAGGTGGCAATAAAGTGTCATGGCCTGCAGCCAACCTTCCAGGGTGGATGACAGCAGACACTTTAAGGTGTTCAATCCTCCTCCCCTGTCTGCACCTCCAGCAACCTGAGCTTGAGCATGATCCTGGTTAGCTGGTGTCACAAGTGGTAGCACTGCTGCTGCACCATCAGTCACCCTTGCACCACTAAGTATTATGACTTTATTTTTTTTTTATTTAAACATTTGATAACCAGGAAAGGCATGCTGAGATGAGGCTCAATTCCAGGTGTGACCTGGGGGGGGCAGTGGAAAATGCAGAGAATTCTTTAACAGAACAATAACAGCTAATTACAATCAATATAATATAGCAGTGAAAGAAAAAACATGACATGATGAAGATCTAGAGGTGAACAATACAATAGTAAGTGCTCTACATAATGCATCTTTAATAAGTCCTAGGGAGGGCTATAGGAATGTAAAGTCACTTGAGGTACAGTAGTGGATTTAGCTCAGTTGTGGCAGTGGCATAAGGGTGGAGGAAAGAGATGTAGCTGGTGCTTGCAACTAGAGTGAGAGGGTGAGTTTCTGACAGTAGGGGTAAGTTTGTTCAACAAGTAGGGAAGCTGGTAGAAGAAAGCAGCTTTGCCCACTACAGAAGAGGGTCAGGGCAGGGTGAAGGATCTTTCATTTCTCTGCCTGAGTTCATAGGGGGATAGACAGTCCTCAAGATAGGAGGCTGGCAAGTTAAACCAGTACTTAGATATAAGATTGAAGGTGTGTATATAGTGCCTGTGAGATAAGGGGTTCAGTCTTAGGAGGGAGTAAAGATTGAGGTGGTGGGTGCATGGGGGAGTTTGTAGCAAAATGGCAAAATGAGTTTAGAAGGGTATCCAACCTTGCAAGGGACATTACAGGGGCAGAGCTGTAAACTACATCCATATAATCTAGTATGGGGAGGATCATTTTAGGGACAATTTCACATCTGGCAGGTAATGGGAGAGTCCCTGTTCTGGTATAGCATGCCAAGTTTGTGGCACAGCTTGGAGGTGATAGTTTCAATGTGAGCTGAAAAAGATAGATGGGGGTCCAGCCAAATGCCCAGGTACTTGTATCTGGTGACTTGGTCAAGTTGGGAGCCTTTGAGAGAGGTGACAGTGGGGGTATAGTACGGCTAAGTTTTTAGGCAAAGCTAAAAACCATGGAAACAGTTTTGGTGGTGTTTAGTTTCAGTTGGTATTGCCTGAACCAGCGCTGGATGTTGTTGAAGTCACTTTGTAGGGTATCTTGGACTTCAAGCAGATTGGGATTGGAGGTGAAGAGGATGGTGTCATCTGCATACATGTGTATTGATGAACTGGTTCAGGAGGAGGGAAGGTTATTAATGAAGAGGGAGACGAGGATGGGACCGAGAACAGAGCCTTGAGGGATGCCTACCATGATAGGGAGATGGGGGATGTGGTATCAGTGATTCTAACAGATTGAAATCTGTTCGCTAGATAAGATTAAAACCACCTTACAGTGATGGTGGCAAGTCCAGCTGCCTCAAGCTTCTTGTAGCGTTGAGAAAAAATTACAGTTAGTAAATTATCAATTACAGATACTTAGAAAGGAGACGAATGGAGACGAGACTGATGGCGGAAGAATTTAATGATTATAACAATAATCACAGCGAGAGATTACAAGTGGTACATTCTTCAAAATAACACTGTGTGCTGGCTTGCTTATATAGTGAAAGACAGCATCATCATTTCCTATGGTTTTCTATGATTGGTTTAAAACAAGCACAAACATCACCTTATAAGGTAATACTCTTTTGGTATGTGTAGGATATCATCCTTGGTCAGCACAAATACAGATAGTGTACATTTCATTACCATATATGGCTAGCAACAGCTGTTACTACCAGTTACCAAAGTCTAGGAGGAAGAGATAAGTTTATCAACTCAAAACTGCACTAACAAGCACTTTGGCCTGTCCATGTAAGGACAAGCACTACAGACTAGTTAAAAGGGGAACTTGGACTTTACCCTTTGTTCCTGCTTGCAGTCACATAGGCCAAATGTTTGCTATTACTTACATGGTCAGCACAAATGTCAAAAGGCACTTTAACATTGCAACTGTGGCTTAGTTTGTTTTGTGGCTTCACAAGCTTTATATGATCCAATTATATAGGCCAACATTAGTTACACAGACACATAATATTTCAGACCAAAATGAGGTTAGGCTGCAATATGGGGACAAACTTCTTTATCCCTTGTTACAAGCCCCCCTTGGCCCTATATTGCCTAATTATTATTTGTGCAACAATGCAGCTCCTCGGAGCATGTACATCTCACTATGTACTTTACGAATAGTAAGTCTTAAGCGACACAGGCCTATAATTACCAAGAACACTAAGACCACTTGCAACACAAGTAAAGCTTTAAAAGACAGGACTCCTAAGGGCCCCCCTGCATAGCTATAAATCAAGTGCTCATTATCACTATCACTGAGCAATTCATTTACAACTGCTTGTGCCTTATGGGCAGTATTTTGGATTTGTATCAAATGAGTATCTTTTCGATTTAAAAGTGACTGCACGTTAAGAGACAGGGGAGGTATCACAGCTCCAAATAATGGTGCATACTTGTTAATATCATACGCCTGGTGTGGGGGTATCAAATGTCACATTATAACTCTTATCCTCCAGGTTGATAATAGGGTGCAACACCTTGTCACCAATATATACATTATGTTTGGCAATAATATAAAAGTTTGAGTTGTGAATGGTACACATTTGTCCTTCATAAAATAAGATGGGTGTATTTGTAACAACACAGTATTGGTTAGTACCATTATAGGTTACAACTACTTGTGGGGTATACCATCGTTTTAACTGGATAGGGCACCAGGCAGTATTGTTTTCAGCTTGACCTATGGGAATTTCTCCACAGATGGGTTGCGTTTGTGACATGACATCACACTGGCATATCCATTGATTATTTATTTTTTCACAGAAATGTAAGTTTGGTGTCACCCAAGACCCATCATTGCTACGCACTAGGATCTCTTGGGGGCAAGACTCGATAAGCATAAAACTGGCCTTGTAAATACCCTACGGAGTGTACTTTTACTATTTGGGAGTACACCTCCTTGTTATACTCAACTTGAGGTAGTCTTACCATGAGGGACACCCTCATGGTGCAACTAAGCATACTGTTGGGTCTAAACACTTGTGATTTAACATATACTTTGGTTACCTTGCGAATCCATCACATGGGTGGGGCTCGAGCTTTAATACAAAAAGTTATACACTTGCTATCATTAACATTAAGGCAATCTGAACAATACCACAATTTTAGCTGTGCATCAGAAATTTGATTAGGCAATTGATTGTTAGTAATTTCCTGTAGCAATTGGCTAACTTGAGTTAAAACATAAGATCCATAAGCACTACACACTATAGCTTTATTCATGGTATTATTAAAAACTTCTTCATTATGTTCAACCACAACTTCATTAATCTTGTGCTCTACCTCTTTAAACAGGCGGCCCACCTCATGTATATTGTACACAGATAACCGCTCTTCCATTGCCAAACCTTGCTGGCCTAATGTAAGTGGTAGCAAGACCCTTTCCCCTGTATTAGTATTAAACTGGTCTTGGTACCCCTTAATGGCCTCAAGGTCTGCCCTATTCCATATGCTCATTCCTGATCCAAAGAGTCCAGCCAGGTCTCCCCACAAATCTCGTTTCTTTCTAGTATTACTAACCCTTTCTTTACTAATAAGAGGGGCCATCATACTCCCTGTTTTGGCATGGAAGGCACTTAACATGTCAATTAACATAGTGGCATAAAACTTTGACACACTGGTGTCAGCACAACTACTGTTAACATTTATATTCCAACCAGAAAAATCTAAGTTTATATGCACTCTGCTGTACGTCACATTATTTACAAGCATTTGATCAATAGGTGTTGATGTAAGCCCACTCTCTGGCCTTGTTGTCACATTTGGGCATTCGGTTGGTGTTACAGTTAAGTATATGGCATCTGAGACTGCAAAATGTAATGAGTTGTTTACACCAGCATAGTTACAAACACTATTATCACCCCAATGACAGTAGGATAAAGTTAACACATAAACACCATTGTCCTTTGGTGTGGCTCTGTTTATAACAAGAGACCCATTTTTCTGTTTCCAGTCCATGTAGCTTTGCTGTGATCCAGTCTTGAGCTTTGAGGCACAGCTAGACCAGCTATTAAATATGTGCACACACCAATTTGTAGATATGAAAGTATGGTTATTTTTAGTCCAGGTGGCTTTCCATGCTTGTGTCGTGTAGGCGTTTGTATCAACAGAGTCCCAGTTCCAGCTGATTAACAGTGTAATGGACTGTTCATACTCACACGTAACATTAGTCTGTTCCACATTAATGTGCAGGCTGAGGATTATAGAAAGTTTTATGGCTTCCACCAAGCCGGTGATAATGATGGCTTGGGTCTTCATGGCTATAAACATCAAGTGCAGTATTTAATTTTTAACCAGCTTTGTTTGACACTTTTTTACACTAATCAACATGTACCCAGAATTCTTGTTTCCTATACCTCTCAGCTTCTTCCGTATGCCCAGTTTTTTTTGGCATATTCCCTTTTTAATCTATGTTTTAGCCATTTGGAGACTAACATTAGTAGATACTGCTCTTGTTGATGTCAGGTTTCAGCTGACATAGCCCCCCCAGCTGCGGTCATTCCTTGTGTGCTTACAGGTGCCATTTTAATGGTTACTGTCCCACCCCTTTTTCCAGTAAGGAGCTTGTCTGACTCATCTTGTTTTTCCTGTAACTCCTGGATCTGGCTTGCAGCATCCTGAAGCTCAGTGTACAGGTGCCTAGTCTCACTAGCATGCTCCTGTGACTGTTGTTCTAACTTAATTTGTAAGAGGACATTATTTCTGTCTAACAGATACAAATCCCCCTGTTCTTTTATTTTATTAACTGTGTTTTAAGGTTAACACACTGTTGTTCTAATTCTTGATGTTGACCTATTGGGATGCTATCTTTATACTTTGATGTTAATTCTTCTAGTTGTTGTTGCAACTTAGCATTTTGATCCCTTTCATCCCTAGCTGCACTACTTCTTTATTTTGGCGACACACAATAGCCTGATTATACTGCCACAGCCCTTGCAATGCTTTTGCAAAGATTTCTTTTTCATTTTTTACTCCCTCATTACGAAGGGACACTTGCTGAGTAAAATACAATTGTGCCTGTTGATCATCAGGCACTGGTTCGTATGCTTCCCCTTTTAGGTGTTTTCCTAGAAAACGGCCTATTATTGTTTCCATACTAATTTTTTTAATCTTCTTGCCTGCTTAGCCTCCACAGCCGGGCTCACCCATGCACTGGTGTCCCGGTCCATTTGGCTATGTCTTACGGCTCCCTTGTGAGGTCCGGCTTGCAAGTCCCAGCACCTTCACTTACCTACTCTGCCCCATGAGTTCCTACAGAGTTAAGCATTACTTTTTAATTTTTAACAATTTGAGAAGCATACATTACCTGATTGTCAAGTGGCTGTGACTGTCTGTTTGTACTGTCTTCTCTCACTTCAAGCCAGCAGCACCACATCTCTGAGTGTCGTCACCCTGCTATATGGGGCTCACAAGCTAACTGACCAGTAGTTAGGCAGCCTCTCACATGCAGCACCAGTGATCCAAGTCACGGCACCAATTGTAGCATTGAGAAAAAATTACATTTAGTAAATTATCAATTACAGATACTTAGAAAGGAGATGAACGGAGACGAGACTGATGGCGGAAGAATTTAATGATTATAATAATAATCACCATGAGAGATTACAAGTAGTACATTCTTCAAAATAACACTGTGTGCTGGCTTGCTTATATAGTGAAAGACAGCATCATTTCTTATGTTTTTCTATGATTGGTTTAAAACAAGCACAAACATCAACTTATAAGGTAATACTCTTTTGGTATGTGTAGGATCTCATCCTTGGTCAGCACAAATACAGATAGTGTACATTTCATTACCCATATATGGCTAGCAACAGCTGTTACTACCAGTTACCAAAGTCCAGGAGGAAGAGATAAGTTTATCAACTCAAAACTGCACTAACAAGCGCTTTGGCCTGTCCATATAAGGACAAGCACTACAGACTAGTTGAAAGGGGAACTTGGACTTTACCCTGTGTTCCTGCTTGCAGTCACATAGGCCAAATGTTTGCTATTACTTACATGGTCAGCACAAATGTCAAAATTCCAGACGTGGACTGGAGCATCCCAGCAGCAGCATCAACTAGGAGCAGATTTATATTGGACTCCCTTCAGGGTGCCTTCCTCAAGCAACTGGTCATGGAACCAACTCAGCAGAAGGCAATACTGGACCTTGTGCTCACAAACAAGGACAGTGTGATGGGGGTAACAGTGGGGGAGCACCTGGGAAACAGTGACCACCAGTCATTGTGGTTTGAAATCACAGAAAGAGCAGAACCAAACCACACAAAAACACGTATCCTGGATTTTAGGGGGGGCAGACTTTGGGAAAATGGGGAGATACTTGAAAGAGGCATTAAGGGGAATGGGACAGGAGTCAGGGGTTGAGGAACAGTGGGCAGTATTTAAAATGGGGATTACAAGAACAACAGAATTATGCATTAAGCAGGTTAGCAAGAGGAAAAGGAAGAGGAGACCATTATGGTTTTCCAAAGAGGTAGCAAAGAAAGTGAAAGCCAAAAAGATTGCATTCAGGCAATACAAAAAGACACAGGCAGAAGGGGATAGGGAGAAGTACCAGGAGAAGCAAAGGGAGGCAGGGAGGTCAGTAAGGAAGCCAAAGCTCAGACAGAAGAACACATTGCAAAATCAGTGGGTAGAGGGGACAAAACCTTTTACAGGTACATAAGTGAAAAAAGAAAGACAAAGGGAGGGATAGTGAGACTGAAGGGGGAGGATGGAGGCCGCGTGGAGGATGACAACAGTAAAGCAGACATTTTGAACAGGTATTTCTGCTCAGTCTTTACTGAGGAAGAGGAGGGTAATGGGTCTGAAGGGAGTACAAGGGGTGAGAATGGTGCAGAAAAGGACACAAGTCCCTTTACATGAGAAAGGGTCCTGAAGGAACTGGAAGTAATAAGAGTTGATAAAGCAATGGGGCCAGATGGGGTGCACCCCAGGGTCCTTAAAGAACTAAGAGAGGTGGTGGCTGAACCTCTGACTATCCTGTTTAGCCGATCACTGGAAACAGGGGAGGTACCCAAAGACTGGAGGACAGCAGATGTAGTCCCCTTATACAAAAGTGGGAACAAACAGGAAGCAGGGAACTACAGACCAGTCAGCCTCACCTCAGTAGTGGGGAAGATCATGGAAGCACTACTGAAGGAGAGATTGGTGAAACATCTGGTTGTAAATGGACTACAGGACCCAAGGCAGCATGGTTTCACCAGGGGGAGGTCATGTCAGACCAACCTCGTTGAATTTTTTGACTGGGTGACTAGGGAGGTGGATCAGGGGAGGGCAGTGGACATGGTCTATCTGGACTTCAGCAAGGCCTTTGACACTGTGCCACATAGAAGACTATTACAAACTGAGGAATATGGGTGTGGGCAGGACAGTAGTGTGGTGGGTAGGTAATTGGCTGGGTGGCAGGACACAGAGGGTGGTGGTAAATGGCTGTCACTCCACAGAGGGAAGAGTGACCAGTGGGGTACCACAGGGATCAGTGCTGGGACCGGTCCTATTCAACATCTTCATCAGTGACATTGCGCAGGACCTAGAAGGCAGAATTTCACTGTTCGCTGATGACACAAAGCTCTGTAACAGAGTAGACACACCAGAGGGTGTAGACAGAATGAGAAGGGACCTGCAGAAACTTGAAGAGTGGTCAGGGGTTTGGCAGTTGAAATTCAATGCAAAGAAGTGCAAGATAATGCATATGGGGCACAAAAACCCTGGCACAATATATCAGTTGGGGGGTGAGGATATAGCATGCACCAAGCAGGAAAGGGATCTTGGGGTTGTCATCTCTGATGACCTCAAGGTAGGGAAACAGTATGACAAGGCAGCAGGTAAAGCAAATAGGATGCTGGGATGTATAGGCAGGGGCATCACCAGCAGGAAAAGGGAGGTCATAATTCCACTATACAAGACACTAGTGATGCCCCACCTGGAGTACAGTGTACAGTTCTGGAGACCATACCTACGTAAGGACATAGACAGGGTAGAGAAGGTTCAGAGGAGGGCAACAAAGATGGTGCATGGATTGCATCACAAGTCCTATGAAGACAGGTTGAAGGAACTGAACATGTACTCCCTGGAGGAGAGAAGGGAGAGAGGGGATATGATAGAGACATACAAGTATCTTACAGGGAGGAACAGGGTGCAGGAAAACACTATTTTTAAGTGAAAAAGATGTTCCAGGACTAGAGGGCATGGGATGAAGTTGGAGGGAGGACGATTCAGAGGAAACATGAGAAAGAATTTCTTCACAGAACGGGTGGTGGACAAGTGGAACACCCTGCCAGAGGAAGTGGTGGGGGCTGAAACAATCACGGGATTTAAGAATGCATGGGATAGACATAAAGGAATTCTGGAGGTCAGGGGTAAGGGGCAACAGACTTCTAGGAAAACAAACTGAACTTACAAGCTCAAATGGGCAGACTGGGTGGGCCATAGGCCCTTATCTGCTGACACTGTCTATGTATCTATGTATAAAATGCACTTTAACATTGCAACTGTGGCTTAGTTTGTTTTGTGGCTTCACAAGCTTTATATGATCCAATTATATAGGCCAACATTAGTTACACAGACACATAATATTTCAGACCAAAATGAGGTTAGGCTGCAATATGGGGACAAACTTCTTTATCCCTTGTTACACTTTTGTAGGAGAAGAGGGTGGGATATGGAGTCAAATGCCTTTGCTAAATTGCCAAATACTGCTGCTGGAAGGAAACCTTGGTCAGAGGCAGTTTGAATATGGTTGGTGACACACAGGAGGGGAGGAAATTGTGAAATGGTGTTTCCTGAAGCTGGACAGATGGAGTGAGAGGATGTTGTTTGTTGCAAGGTAGTCAGCTAGTCGGGTATGGGCCAAGGATTCTTGTAGTTTGGCTAGGGCTGGGAGGAGGGAGATGGGCCTATAATTGCCTGGCAAGGAGGAGTCACCGCCTTTGTGAAGGGGAATTATGCAGGGCAATTTCCAAGTTATCAGAACTGTTCCTGTGGAAAATGAGACATTAAGGAGATGTGTAAGGGGCTTGGCGAGCGCAGGAGCTGAGATCTGCAAAAGCTTGGGGTGAATCAAATCCAGGCTGGTCTTTGCAGGGTTAAGTAAGCATAGGGCTTTGCAAATCTCATGTTCAGTAAGGGGGGTAAACTTGAAGTCATTGCTAATGGGAGGTGGACGTGGGACTGGGGTGGGAGGGGAAGCCATGTGGTATGGCACAGGAAGTGAAAAACTGGTTGAGGATTTCAAAGGAGCAGGTTGAGTCTGTGACTGGTTGGCCGTGAAGTCTGAAGGTGGTGGTGCAGGGCTGGGCTGGTGGGTCAAGGAGTGTGTGCACAACTTTCCAGAATTGAGGGGGCTTAGCATGCGAGAGTTGTGACCTAAAGTAGTCTGCCTTTCTTTTTCTTATGGTCTTGGTGCAGGCATTACAAAGGGTGTTAAAAACTTGCCTGCTCTGAGGGATGTGGTTGGATTTAAAGTACAACCAAGCCGTGTCTCTTTCCTTGCATTTAGTGAGGATGGGTGTGGTGATCTAGGGGTGGTGCCTCTTCTTGAACCTGGACTTTTTCAGAGGAACATGGACATCACAGATATTTCTAAAGATGTGTAGGAATCTAGAAAGGGCCATGTCAACATGACGGGTTGAGTATACAGGTCGCCAGTCGACTAGGTATAGACTGGTTAGGAGGGCGTCAGTGTCCAACGTGTTTAGAGGGCAAGTGTTGATATACTTGGGGACAGATTTGGGCAGTTGTGTTTTCCTGATAGAGTAAGTAATACAGTGGTTGCTTGGTGCATTAGAGAGGACACCACAGGAGGTTATTCTGTGAGTGTGGGAGGTAAGGATCCAGTCTAATAAAGAATGGTTTTGGGAGAGGGGGTTGTAGAGAGTGGGTTCATTGCTCAATTCAGTGAGATTAAGGGTCTCAGTGTTGGAGATGTGAAGTTTTGAGGAGGGGGTTAGCCAGTCCAAGTTGAAATCACCTACAAGGATCAGTTTCCCTCTGGATGCTAGGTCAGGAAGGGTGGTAAGGGTGGCGATGAGGGAGTCTTGGGATAGGTGGGTAGAGGTGTAGAGCACACCTAGTAAAAGTGGGAGTGAGGCAGGAAGGGAGAGTTGAACCATAAGGAGTTTGTGAGAGCTGAGGTGAGCTTCTTTATGAGTAACTGAGCTCACAAGTGTCTGGTTTGTGTAGATAGCTACACCACTAGCTCTTTTACCATGGTTCTGCCTGTGTATAGTGTAGTTTGGGAGACTGAGTGAGGATCTGGGGGTTTTAGCAGAGAGCCAGGTTTCTGTTAGGCATAGTATATCTGGAGCTTGTTCAGCTATCCAGCAAGTTAGTAGGTCAGTCTTGGACAGGAGACTTCTGATGTTGATAAGGGTGATAGAGAGGCCTTTGGGTGAGCTGAGAGGAGTGGGTATGGCTATGAGGCCAGGGTTATGTTCAATATTCCCCGAGAGGAGGAGGACGGTGAGGGGAAGGAAGGAATGAATAGGTTGCAGGAAGCCTCTATCTCTGAGTGCAAAACTCGATGTTGGCAGCAGGTTTGGGTTTAGGGAAGCAAAGTTTACCATCTGAGGTGGATAGATGCTGGGAGAGGTGTGATGGGAGGGGAGAGGGGGACAGACAGGCATATGACATGGAGAGGTGGAGGAGGTTGCAAATGTAGAGGGGAAGATGCCGGATATGATAAGGTAGGCAGCTGTAGAGACAGTGGGACTAGGGTGAATGTTAGAAGGGAACGAGAGAGTGGGGAGGAAAATGAAGAGGAGAAGAGGGTAGAGGGTATGGGAGTAGATACTCAGGTCTGGGAAGTGAGGTTATGGGTTGGGAGAGAGGGGTTACTGGGGCTTTATCCAAGAGATTTCAAGTGGGCTTGCAGAGAATTATGGTAGGGAGATCAAGATCACTTTTGTAACTGCTTTTGCTTTTTTTTTTTTTTGCAAAAAACAACAGGGGAGATTGGGGCGGGGGACTGTGGGCAGAATCTCAAGTTTACAGAGTAGGGTGGCCGGCATCAGCCTCCACGCTTCTGTCCTGCAACAGGGCAGAAGGTATAATAGATGCAGAGGTATAAGGGATAGTAGAGCTGCAGAAACAGCACAGTGGTAGGGCAGCTGCTTTTAGTGTAGAAGGTTGGGGTTTCAAAGCTGCCTTGAATCAGGTGGAGAACAAGTAAAGAAAGAAGGAAATAGGAGGATAATACTAAGGGGCAGAAGAACAAAGTAGGGTAGGTGGAGAAATATAGTAACTAGGGAATTAGGTAGCAATTAGTACACACTAGTGATTCCTAGTGGCCAAAGAGTATAACTTACTAAAGGAAATATGAGCACTTAGAAAACTCAAGATAGTGTCATGAGATCACAAGCCCCAATAAATGTAGGAACAGCTGGGGTGGGCAAGGCAGTTGATGCATAGCGTCAATGAACTAACACATTTCACACTGCAAGCTCCCCCAAGGAGAAGTGTGCTTTTCAGGCAAAGCAAATACCTTTTGCTCAGGGCTCTGCTGCATACTGCAGTGTGAAACCTGGTAGAAGGGAAGTTGTTTTCACAGAGCCTAGAGAGAAATGCAAACAGGGAGTGACTCAAGAGTACTTCACAAAGGAACTGGATTAAATTGGATTCAGTGAAACATGGTGGCCAGAGACAGAACAAAGACCATGCATGAAATGGGACTCTACACAGATTCAAAATCGAATTAAACACCAGGTAGGCTCCTTCTCACAGCACAAAATACAGTCTTAAAGTGCTTTGAGAAATTCAGTAAACTAGCAGTACAAGCAAACAAAATAACAATCAGTAGTAGTCTGGCAAATTTAAATGAATTAGGGTTACAGTCATGCAGGGTTACACAGCTGCACTGGGCAGAGATCAAATTCAATTCCTTAAATACTTATTTTAAACACAGTTCACACTGCAAGCTCCCCCAAGGAGGAGTATGCTTTCCAGGCAAGTCAAATACCTGCTGTTCAGGGCTCTGCTGCATACTCCAGTGTGAAGCCTGGTAGAAGAGAAGTTGTTGTCATCTTCAAAATCAAAAGTTATTGTTTTCATTGGTGACTGTTTAAATCATACAGTGAGCCAGGGTGGGTCTCATAGAGGCACGACTGTGAAATACCATTCATTTTTCAATGTATAACTCTAGACACTGAATAGCAATGATCCATTCATGAGGTTGACCCAATGTAGTTAACTGCACAGCTATGTTTCATGTGGAGCTAGGACCAGTCTGCCCCCATGTAGTTCTCAACAGCGACTGTCATGAACAAGTTGAAGATAAACTATTACCCTGATACAGCGCATGTAAAGTGAGCCTTTTCTTCATAATTACATTGAGATGACAAAATCTCAAGAATAGGAAACAGGCCTGTGAGTTGTTCCCGTAGTCACCTGCAGTGTCATGCATGATGCAGGCTCCCTTAGCTGACTACAAACCCTCTTTGATGGTGATGGGTGTGTGTACATGTGTATGTGTGTGTGTGTGTCACATTACAGACATACTTTGAGCAGTGCCATTGAATTTCATGTGTTTGCCATTGCCAATGCATCACCACACATTTATATCTTCAGGCAGGGTCAGGAGCATCACCTGAGAGGATGTTGCATCCATTGCAGACTACTTTTTCTAATATATTTTTATGTGAAGTTGTTGTGCAAGCACAATATTGTTAACTTAAAACACAGTTGGTGGCGGGGGCAATGTGGAGACCAAGCAGATCAGATGCACCTCCTTATAGCTCCTCTAAAATTCTCCTAAAAAGACACTTTTAAAGTTATTTCTCAAATGAACTTGCTGTTTGAATCTCCTAGGTCAGTAGATTACTATTAATAGCAAACAATGGGGAATCCTCACAATGATCGAGGAGCTATTGGCCAAGCTAAAGGGAAACAAGATGTAGTGGACCTACAACCGAACTGCACAGAAGCCTCCAATGCTATTACGGAGCAGAGTGCTAAAGCTGGAGCAATACAATCTTTGGGCATAATAATGCAGTGACTTACTTTAACAGTCTCAGATCTTAACCAAAAAATGGACACCTTCACCTGTTGAGTCACAGTGGTGGAAACCACGATGGACTGTCTGAAATTCAAGATGATAACTGTCAAAAAAAAAGTGGCAGCATCAACTAGCTCTTCAGCGATGGTGGTCAAAGAGGCACAACATGTTTGAGCGAGGCTTGAAACTATGGAGAACCAGATCAGGGCAGCAAATGTGAAAGTGTTGGGCTTACCTGAAGGTGTTGAAGGGGACCACCCCAAAACATTTGTAAAAGAATGGCTGGCTGACAAACTCCTTTCAGATGGAGATCCAAATACCTTCCACATTCAAAATGTATATTATATCACACCACAAAAGAGATTGGAAGCTGACAGCCCGCTGCGTTCTCTCCTGGTGGTCACAGCAGGAATTGGGTAGTGGGACTGAATTTTATCCCTGGCATGAAGGAATGGCCCACTCTCTTTTGAAGGCCAGACAGTACACCTTTTCCCTGACATTAGCTATGTGACGAGGTAGTGAAAAAAACAATTTGATGGACTTCAACGTACGTTAAAAGATCTTGTTATCCCCCATTCTATCATTTTTTCTGCACATCTCAGGATTGTGCACTCGCTCTATAGTGCCTAATTGGTAAATTTAAAAGTGCAATGCTGGTGTAAATGCAAGTTGTTTCTCCCATGTTTGAGGGCAGATTTGCATAAAACTAAGCTATTTGTTATGTGGCTTTATTTATTTTGTAAAGCAGGATATGCTACTTAGGCATTTAGGCTTGAAATTGGAGTTAAGGTGTTAAATACGCTAGTACTTTTTCCACCCTATTTATGGGAATTATCTTCATCTGCTTTTTTTTAATAGACCTTGAAAGTGTCATAGGAAATGAATGGGGGGTTATATCTTTTACTGAAACAGGTTAAGGTATAAATCTTATTTATGGTTATATGAAGGTGCTCCACATCAGTTTGGAAAAAAAAAACTTAGGAAACGTGCATGACATTACGTTGCTCCTAGTGGGGGTAGTACATAAAGGAATATTTTGCTGGACTTTTATTTTGTTGGGCATAACCATGCTGCTCATGGACTTCACTGTGAAAATTCTTAGAACTTCAGATATTCTTTAAACTTTGTTTAGCTACTTCCCCCGATGATGTATCATAGATATAAGAGATGCATATAATTAATAATTTACTAATGTGATTAAGGGGCATGTAGCCCCCAATGGGTATGTATTTACTTGGACTGTCTCTTATATGGGAATGGATTTGATTGTCATCAATGAAAAATTAATAAAAATAAAGAGCAAAAAAAAAACTTAGAACACAGTTGTTGCGTTTGCATTACTGTGCATAGCAACTCTCTGTCTCCAACATTTTTGCTATTTGTGGCTTGCCATGAGTATCATGACTATCGTCTGCATCCTCATCCATATTGTCCTGTGGGAGAGGTGGTCATGTCAGTGTTCATGACTGCCCAGTGCCAACTTTTCCAGTCCATGATACATCCACTCATGGCATCCCCTGCAGCAGAGTGTGATCTGTGCTGTTTTACTCCAGTGCATATGTGCTATGTACTGTGTGCATCCGGATTTGCAATCTTCCCCCTGCCTGCCTGAACGATCATGTCACTCCATCATGGCGGTTTCCAACAGCACTCCTTATATTTATATGTGATGATGTGCAGTTTTCTGGAAGGGAAGTGAACCCCTTACTGCGATTCTCCCTCACTTCCCTTTATGTGATTCTTTGTTTTATTCTTTGGTGTGGTTGGCAGTTTGCCTTCCACACAGGATTGAATGTTTTTGATTATTGCAGTTCTGCTTTATTGTTGTTTTTCAACTCCCAATGCTTTTTTCAACTATTCCTCTTCATTTGTAACAGGTGGTGCTGGAAGGTCCAGAGATGATGATGGGGTCTTGACACCTGGCAGTGCTGATGTAAGTAGCAGCAGTGTAGGTGCAGAAGCAGGAGAAGGACAAAGAATGAGCACAGGAGAACCCGTGTCTGGTAAGCTATGTATACTGTTAACAAATGAAGTTGAATCATGTGTTGAAGAACTCAATTGAATTAAAAGACTACCATCTGTTGTGTTTCATCACCGCAAATTGCTGGAACATGGCTGGCGGCTACTAGTCTTATATGACCGTATTTTTTCTAGAAGCACCAGTGTAAATAATAACCTTCATCTATTATGTTGGGAAATTGAAGTGTTTCTTGAACTAATGAACAGCTTGTTGCCTGACCCATACCACCTTCCTGGTGCTTATTATCCCACTGTTATTCCCCATGTGGCCCTGTGTAAATAATGTCAAAAGTCATCTGAGTACCGCAAAACTCACCTGCATTGAAATATGTGCAGTAGGGCGATGGGTGCTTGCTAGTGGCATGCCGTGCTGTTGATCAGGCTTGTGGTAAGTGTGTGCACAGATCAACATTCATGTAACACCAGGCAGGGTAGGGGAGTGGGTGTTCAGTTATTTGCTGCAATTCTTATAGATTTACTTTACATTACACTGGTCATACAATACCAAATGACAATTGCTGAAATCATTCAGTGCCTCAAGTTCCTGAAATGTAGACTACCAGTTTGTCTACATGGACACTGGAAAAGGGGCAGGGGTGGCATTAATGAATGTACGGTCCAGTTCCACTGTAAGAATTGGCATAGCCTCCCTTGACTGCCCTGCCCCAATCACTTCTTTCAAAACTTTAGGAATCATTACTTCTGAGTATCATGACCACTCCACCAGACCTGACTAAACTGCAGCATTGAGGTGCGGTGGTATGCACTGGTGTTGGTGTGTCATTCCCTCCCCAGTGGAATGCAAGGTATCAACCCTAAATTTGGGAATATCAACAGGGAATCTACAGTGAGCTGAAGTGGTGTGTGTGGCCTTATCATTCACTGCATGTACAGAGTTATTTCACAGTGGTCACGATGTGACAAAATTAAGTCAAAGGGTTCCATGAGTCATGACAGGCCATCAGGTGGATATCTACTAGTACTCAGCAGAACCATGTCTCTGGGTGATAGTGTTAACATTGTCATCGCTGGGTGAGGTCTGTCAAAACTTAGATCATGACATGATAGGAAATATTTAGTGCAAATCTATGTATTTCTATGGCAGATAAACAGTTAAGTAAGGTGGCCAAAAATGTTCAATGCTGCTACTGCAGTACTGTGAGTGGCCTACAGGCTACAAGTGTGAGCGCACATCAGAGATAGGTCCAGTTTGCTGCCCAATGCAGGCATCGCAGTTTGTAATTGAAATGGGTAATGGTCACTGGAGGCTTTAAAAGTATCAGTGAAACCTCGGTTTGCTGTTGTGCGAATGATGTACACAGACACAGTAACATAGAAGCTATAGGTGTCATCACATAAGGGTTTAATGTGCCACGTCCAAAAAGTCTGCAATCATTTTTTGTCTCTATCATACTACTGTCACCGTGTACCCCACCCTGTCTCAACATTTGCTCCTTCCCCCCTTTCACTTCCAGTATCCTGTACTGCCTAGAGCCTACCCTATGCTTTCCTGGATCTTGTAACTGTTTCTCATATGACCAACTGCGTAGGTAGGATGTCAGTTGAACCCCTACCACACTCTGTCATTGAAGATGTGCCCCCTCACATTCCCTCTGAACCTCCCCTCTTCTACTGTCTTACCATTAGTTCTCATAGTTCTGCATATTTTTCCTTTAAACATGTGCTGCCTCCCTGTGCCTCACTTTTACCCATGAAGTATCTATGGAATGGTTCTTTGTATCATATTCCCATGGTGTGTGGCACAGTTATCATTGTTGGAAGCACTACAATGTAAACCCAGTACCAATTTTTTGTCCTTCCATGTCAACCTGCTATTGTGAGAAACCATCTGAGATAACCACTTATGAATAATTTCATCATCATCCACCATGTCTGAGTGTGCTTTTGTAACAGCACTGCTTAGGTAATATCCCTTTGAAGTGGCCCATGACTACCAGTAGTGCCTACTTATCTCTCATTTTCATTTCACATGTCAAACACATGACACAACTGCTGACTGTGATAAACACCATATCATCTTTCAGCCTTAGTATAATGTTGTGTACAGTGCCCAGTAAGGGGGTACTGTGCAGGACAGATACATGCATGCTTTGCTGCTTATGTTGCAGCATAAATGATTTGGTAGTGCTGTAACTTAGTAGTGGATCTGCCGAGTGAGAACCAATCATACCATGTGCATCATGCATGGTATGATTCCCTTAGTTTCTAACATTAAACGTAGTAGCATGTATGAAAAAAAACTTTCCACGCTGGAATGCAAGTGAAAGTCTGACCATTTCTGAACTTTCGCAGAAATTCCGCCCAGGCTCACTGCCTAACCCAGTTGCCTGACAAAAGCCCTGGTGGCTAGTGGTCCCTTCTCCCACCCATCACCTCTCCAAAAAAAGCTCTGGTGGTTAGTGGTCCCTTCACACCACCTGGTCACTCACCCGACTGTCCAGTAGCCAGTAACCCCCCAACCCTATCTCCGTCCTGAATATTATTTAAAAAAAACAAAAAAAAGTTTTTTCCCCTGGTGGTCTAGTGGTTCATTCTTACAAGAATGTGTTCATTCATTCATTCATTCACATCTCAGTGGGAGGGTTGGCTGTGGCAGAGAGAGAAGGGCTGTGCCGGTTGGCTGCTAGGGTTCGGGATGGGAATAGGGTGGTGGTGGTGGTGGTGGGCACTAGACCACCAGAGAAATTTTTTTTAAATAATATACAAGATGAAGATAGGGTTGGTGGGTTATTGGCTACTGGACAGTCAGGCAAGTGACTGGGCAGAGGGGAGGGACCACTAGCCACCAGGGGTTTTGTCGGGTGGGTGATGGAGTGGGGGGAGGCCCTACTAGTCAAAAGGGCTTTTGTCAAGCAGGTGATGGGGTGGGTGGAGGGACCACTAGCCACCAGGGAATTATAACTTTTATTCTGGGTACACCTACGACTAACATGTAGTCATCACAGTATGGAATGGAGTGTTCATGTCATTTTTTATGGTACATGATAACTACTGGCTCTGAGTCACATAGCAATAGCAGAACAGGCCAAACAGAGTTGGGCTAGCTTCACATTCAACTGCGATGGATTCCTGATGTATGCACATGCCTGGGACAAGCCAGATCTGTGCATGCAGCCGAAATGTATACTAAAAAAGGGACTGTCTTGACTCAGTGGGCCTACTTGGTTACCAAAATTCAATAACTAAATAAATAAATAAGTAAATACATAAATAAATAAATACATCCGAATGAAATACAAGTGAAATCCACTGTATGTAAGTGGACTTCAGCGTCTGCAAAAACACAGTGTAGATTACTGTGTGTGTTGGCTATGGGTGTGGGTGCCGCTGCCTTGCAATGGTTGTTACTCCATCATGTATGACATGCAGTACAAGACAAGAGGGTACAGTATACCACAGCACATGGGTGTTTTTCTATCATTGCTTCACCTTAAATTTTCAGACACTCTTGGACTTCATTCTTCCCAGCCTCTCTTCATATTGTTGGGTGAGGTGGGGTGTAACATGTACAGCAGTGAACAAGGACTGTGGTTGAGTGAATACAGAGACAGTTAACAATGGCATCAGCAGATGGTCGGGGACAGGGTACATTGCTGTGACACTGAATACTGGAAACAGTACTGTACTACAAGTACTAATGACATTGAACTGACAGTCACACACATTTACATGGTGCAATGACATTGTGCAATAACTGCATATCTCTTTCTGTACTGCAGACTAAACCGACACAGTGCCAGGGATGGTGTCTGCCCAGGAGTAGATGGGACAGGAGCAGTCACCCTCAGGAGAGGAAGACCAGCAGCACACGCACAGGGAACTGTGTGCTAAAAATTCAGAGGGATCTCAAAAAGTTAACTGACAGAGAATACCAGTGGCAGCAGCAGGGCCCCTCACAGCAAGGGACCATGGACCAGGGCCAACAGCCATCTGTGGCACCCCAGACACATGCAGGGCCAGCAACAGCATCAGCCACCACATGTCCAGACCCAAAAAGGAGAGAAGGGGTGGAAGGACATGAGTGCAGTCAGCAAAATAATGGACAGACTTGCAAAACACCTGTATCAAATGGAGGACAAGATGGTGTGGATGATGTGCCTACTGAAGAGTATGGCAAAAAGGTTGATGCCATAGGCCAGACCATCCCTTGTTAGCCATCGCCAACTCAGATCGGCAAATTTTTTTGTTTTTGGTATGTTATGGAGACTGGAGTGTGTTGTCTCTTAAACGTTAAATAGTTGTTGTTAGTCACCTTTCTGTGTTTAGTTTCACTCACTGTTTTAATTAATATGGCACTGTAAATTGTTTTTGGAAATTTGTTGGTCTTCACCACCATGATGTTCCTGTTGTTGTTCGATTCCCCTGGTTAAGAACTTCTTGTTCTTTGATACTGTCTTCATTGTTGATTGTTTTGTTTTCCATTTCATTGAAAATATAAACTGCTTAACTGTTTTGACATAACACTTCCTTGTCATGAGTCAATTCTCTGGGTTTCAAGGTTCAGTTACTTCTTTTGGGGTTTGTGGATGGGGGCCGGTGGGGGTGCCTGATAATCGGCAAACTGGGAAACTGGTAAACACTTTACATTTGAGGACAAAAACAATATCCACCTAAATTATTTTTGTTTTTTAAGTCTTCCCAAATGAACCATGCACTCGGTAACAGTGGTGCTTTCAGCTAAATGTTAAACAATGTCTCTAGAAAGCTGAAGCACTCACTCACCCCAATTTTAAAAAAAGAAAACAAATGGATTTTATGACTAAAGGCATATAAAAAAACAGCCATTAATGCTCATTTGGAATTAAAACCCTACTTGGAATATAGATAGACAATATTTATAATATGTGATAATGTCCTTAGCTTAATTTAAGTATAGTTTATAGTTGGTTGTGGAAATGAATACAAATTGTGATTTGATATCTGAGAGATCAGTACTATAAATGTTTAATTAGGTTTTCATTTAATATTTTGATATGGATTTACCTTTTTTATATTGTTTTTTGGGTGTTGGTGTTTTAAATGTGTTATTGTTTAACCAATGATTTTGTATAAAGTCATTATGATGTCAGAGATGAATTGGTATTTAACTGTTGTGTGTTTTGAAATGCTTTTAGCCTTTGATAAAGGACTTTTGTCCGAAATGCATCAGGTGGACTGGTTGGTGCAATAAAAACTTATTACAGTAGATCTGGGTCCGACTATAATTGGGGTGAATGAGTGCTTCAGCTTTCTAGAGATATTATTTTTGTTTTTTCTTTATTTTATGTTGGGAGGGGTGCCAGAATGGCACAGGGTCATTCCACCACAAGTCAGAACAACATGGCTAAAAATGCTGCAGCCAAACAGCGTTCAACAAAAACAGAGTCAGGCAAAACACTGACCTGTTTGGAACAGTGTACCCATTGAAAACAATGGATCTTTATGTTTTTTTACAAGTGGAATCAGCTCCCGCACCCTCGCATGGGGAGCTATGCCCACCCCCAGGAACTTAAATAACTAACTCGGAGGGGGGGACCTCAGGGATGGGGATAAACTCATGAGGAGGAAACTTTGTTTTATTTTTTTTTAAATCACAGTAAAAGTTGTAGCAGGAGAGACCGGGGACCAAACCACAGTCCTAGGTCTCCCAACTGTGCTGTGTGCTGGTGCCCCAGCCACTCCTCCATGGGAGTGGCTTGACCAGACACCCAGAAAATGGCAACTTATCCACTCTCCCATTCAGCATACAGTGACAAGGGTAGTAGTATTCCCCTACCACTGTTCTAGCCCTGTCATTGTAATTCCAGGCACTGTCTATGCAACACGGTTAATACCACACTGTCATACATGCACTGTATTGACCCAGTATGTACCACAACAGTGACAAACTGAGAAACTGGTAAACACTTAACATTTGAGGACAAGAACAATGTCCTCCTAAATTCTTTTGGTTTTTCTTATTTTATGTAGGGGGAAGGGTGTTCTTCTGTGGGTCATCCATATATGACTGCACCATATGGCATGCAGACAGCTGCAGTTCTGTGTCTCCTTCCTGGCAGTGGCAGGTAGACACATGAATGTCCTTCAGCATTGACCATAGGGGGTTTAAGTCACCAGTGTTACCATGTGATGATGAAGATGATGGTGCAGACACTGTACTGGTGGTGGAGAAGGATACAGGGTGAGTGACTGTTGTTTCTTGTGGTTTCTGTGCTGTGCCAGATTTTTTCACACTTACCTCTGAGTGTTTCATCCAGTTTTGGACCTTGCACCACAGGATGGCCACATAATGATCAAGATCAGCCTTCCCACCTGGAAGAAGTGCCATTATGTCATGCTTGTACCTGGGGTCAAGCAGGGTTGCCAGGATGTATGCCTCTGGGTTATTACTGTGAATGAACCTGGGATCATCATCACAAAGCTGCATGATGCAGTCAGCCAGCTCTACTCCAGCAGAGTCTGCAGCCATTTCAAATTGCCCCCTTACATTGACCAGTGCCTGGTATAGTACCTGAAGCAATGGTATCACCTGGATCAAACATGCATTTTCAGCATTCACAACCTGTGTCACCTGTTCAATAGGACAGAGTACTTGGATAACACTGTCCATCAAAAACCACTGGGATGGACTCAGTGACATGTCTTCCTCTGCTTAATGATCACACATGTGCACGATGTACTCACTGAGTGGCTTGTACTGTTCATACAGCCTTTCAAGCATATAGAATGTTGTATTCCAATGGGTTGGCACATCAAGCTTCAAGTGGTGCTGCGGTACATTATTGGCTTTCTGTAGAGCCCTTAGCTCTGCTATAGCCAGTGCAGAGTGACTGAAATGGCTGCAGATTTTGTGGCTGGCAGCCAGCATGGCACTCTCTGCTTTGTGATCCAGAAAGTGCTTCACAATGAGATTCAACACATGAGCAAAGTAGGGGACATGCTAAATGCAGCCATCAGATGTTGCCTTTATGGCATTCTGGGCATTGTCACTGGCAATATACACAGCCTAAATTCATGTGGTTTTAGCTAGTGTGTAATGGCCTTATTAATGCATCCGAGAATTCTGTCAGATGCGTGAGACCCATGCATACTCTGCATGCTCAACGTGGCATGCTGTCGACCAACAGTAATACTGCTGCTAGTAGTCAGGAGACAGGTAGATGAGGGACAGGGATGCAAGGCAGATACCTGATGGAACTAGGCCCAGTGTGCAGTTATGCACATATAACTAACACCCGATGATAGAGCACTTGTCCAGATGTCGGTGGTGAGGTGAATGCTGGCTACTGCAGAGTGGGACAGAGCATGAGGCACCATGCAGGCTAGGTCATTATACATTGCTGGAGGAGCCATAGTGTTGAAGTAAGTTTTACTGGGAACTTTATATTTAGATGCAGCCTTCTACATAAGTTCAACGAAACACAGATTCTCGACAAATGAGAACCACAGAAGGTCTTTTGCCAGCATCTTCGTAACAGCAGTGTTAAGCTCTTTTGTCACTGGGTGTTTGCGATGACACTTGCTGTGCTTAGTTAAGGCTGATTTAATATCTGGCTACTTAAACCTAACATTGTGCTAAACTTTGGGGTGTGTTTTGGCCTTGCCAGGTATGCTCTTGTGGCTTTGGCTGCCTTGTCCACCAACAGAGACATGCTTGAAAAAACTCTATCCATGCGCCGGTAGACGGATCGCCTTTACTACTGTACATCCACTTGTATCTGCATGTGTGGGGGTGGAACATAACAAGGGGTCAAATGTTTCCACATCAACAGGCTTTGGACCCTCGCTTGTGACTGTGTGTAACTATCAGAACTGGGCATGGATGCCAACCGCTTGTGCTGTGTCCATTTAATGGGGAGCTTACTTTTCTCATGACTGTGCATACCAGTCATCCCATAGTGTGAACCTGGCTTATACCTGCTAATTTTGGAATGACAGATGTTGCACACAGCCACGGTGTCATCAGACTCATTGATGACAAGGAGATGCCACACAAGTGAATGTCCACCAACATGACGGATTTTCATAGGTGGGGCAGATGGGGACAGGGGTGCAAGGGTGGGCGATATTCTTTTCTTAGGGTGCTCCTGCATCTGCTGCTGATCCTCATGTCTCATTTTTGGCAATTGATGACCCTTTCCCCTGACAGGTTGCTACTTGTGGAGTGACAGCCTTAAGGGGGGTGCTGGCACTTTAACGCTGACAGTTGTGGCTGCTGATTGAGGAAGGTGTGGCTGCTAAGTAGTGTCCAATACTGGGTCATCACCACCCTCACCTTCAACATCCTCATCAGAAGTACCCTCACTGCTTCCTGAAATGTCAGGCTGTGACAGTAAGGGCTGACTGTACCCTACCTCCTTTTCCTCAGTGGCCTTCTCTGCTGCATGAACAGTAGCACTAACATGATGTTCACTGCGAGGAGGTTCTTGCTCCTCAGAGAACTTTTGAAGATCTCTGTGCTGTTTCTCCTTCTCAATCTCTACTCCACCCACAGAAACTAATCCGGCACCACCTTTACTGTCATCATCACTGATAATATGTGCCACTGGAATCAAATCCTCATTGCTCTTGGTCCCTAGCAGCTCCTGACTTAACTCCTGGGTGTCCTGTCACTGGGAATGTTCAATATGTTCCTGATCCTCCTGAGACATTAGGGACTCACACAGTAGTAGTGCAGTGACACCCATGGCAGTCTGTTTTACACTCTTTTGTATGTTGTGCAACAGCTGCACCTAAAGTAGTAGCACTGCACTGCATCTAGAGATGCAGTGAATTTAAATTCCACTGGCGAAGTGAATGCGAAGTGGGCACTTCGCGTTGCCAATCCACTAAGCGGAGTGGCTATGCAAAGTGCTCACTCCGCCTTGTCATTACCACTTCGCATTAAGGCAGAATAGCAATACGAAGTAAGGCAAAGTCATTGTTTTTAATGGACTTCACATTCCTTATTATGATTCTAAGTGACCCACTTGGTGTTTCAGATTTGGCAGCCCCACCACACATCACATGGCTTGTAGTACTGTAAGTCACATGCTCTTTAACTAGGCAGGAAGAAAGTGAGTCATACAAGCAGACACTTTTACTTTCTCCTGTGCAGACAGAGAGAGAGTAGTGTGTTTTGTGACTGCTGATACTTTGAGATCAGAGCGAGGAGGAGAATTAAACTTTGATTTAGACCCAACAGATTTTTTAAAAGCTACATTTTTTTGTCTTTTCTGTTCTCTTTTTTACTTAATTTGTTCTTTCTGTAAATTTTATTTTTCTTACCTTTATAAGTAGTTAGTTGTTTGTCTGTGTGACTGTGTGTGTGTGTGTGTTGTGTGACAGTGTGAGTAGCAATTGCTCAGACTGAGGGAGCTCAGTAGGAGAGATGGACCAGAGTGAGGGAATATCTGGGGCAGGGGCAGCTCTGGGAGAGCGTGGTAGTGGTAAACATTGTACCGTCCGCATGTGTGGAGGGCACGGGCACCCATTCCTGTTGGACCGCTCGATACTTGTGAGTGTCCCCCACCCGGAAGCAGGACTAGCACCTCCTCCTGTCCTGACTCTGAGGCAGATGAACCACCACCACCACCAAGTCCAGGTTCTCTGGAGCAGGATGTGCCTATTCCCCTGGGCCCAGGTGTGTATCCCATCCCTGTTCAGCAATGTGACCAGCCAGCTGCCAGTTCATCTGGCCATCCCCTGTCTATCCCTGGTCCTCCCTGCACATCCATTGTTTGGCAGTTTTTGTACTGTGTGGGGGGACAGCAGTTTTGTCAAGTGCTGCCTATGTGAGGTGGAGGTGTGCCGTGGCCCCCGGAGGACTCACCTGGGGACTGAGGGCCAGTGCACCCATATTCCTAATCACCAGCAGTTGGAGTGGCAGGCTGCCACAGAACGGGCCATGCCTGCACCTGTTGGCCATTCTGTAGCAGAGGGCGCAGCTGTGCATTGTGGCATCCCTAAGAAGAGGAGGGCCACAGCAGCACCTGCTGCTCCACCAGCACCCCCACCCCCCCACAACCACCACCACCAGCAGGTTAGCCTGTAGAATGTGTGGACCCCAGAGAACTGCATGTAACACAGGCTGACTTGGCAGTTCTCTGAAGTGCTGTTTAGGATAACAACGAGAGGGTGAGTGTTGTGGAGCAGTGGCTGGATCACATAGAGGAACATCAGTTGCAAATTATGTCCATGCTGGAACTGCTGCTGGATCACCATGGGATCCCACATTATTTTTTTTCTCTCACACCATGTGCCCCCCCACACCTTCCTTGCTGTGTTATAAAATGTATTCCTCCACCATCCCTGACCCTTGTATGTAATTATGTCCTTTTTTTATTGTCTTCTGTATGCGTGACACTTTGTATTCTGAGCAGTGCAAGTATACTGTACTAAACTGCATGTATCCATTCAGTCTTCTTTCCAGTCTGTGTATGAACTGCAGGCACTATCCAACTCCCTGACTTAAAAACAAACATTAATGAGTACAATGATGGGGTGGTGAAGCATGGAGAGATACCACAAAAAAGGCTTACAATACATCCAAGTAACTATTAAAAACAAGTATTTGTCAATGTCGAATGTTGTCTTGCTGGCATTGGCATTGGTAGTGCAGGAGTTAGAGAGATGCATAATAGGCATGGCAGTGAAGTACTGAACTGATGCCAACCCACTCCCACCCTGCAGAGACTGACAGGCATTGGGGTGTCCCTTTGGGTGTTTGGTAGTGCAGTGCGGGAAAACATATTGGACAGGATGTGAAAAATGACAGCTGTACAGCTCATACGGAGGCGTAAAAAAATGCCAGTGTTGAAAATGTGACATGTAAATATAGCAAATTTGCAAAGTTTCAAGGGTGCATGGGAAATATGCAATGCACGCTTGCAACACTGCCATTTTATAGGTGTTCAGCATCAAATTTTCAACATAGGCATTTTAGCACCTCTGCTCATGTACTGCGTCACTGTTATTTCCTCAAAGTGTCCCAAGAAGTGATTTTGCACAGCGACCACGCTATCCTGCGCCGGAAGTGTGAAAACATATTTTGGGCAGGATATGTGAAATGACAGCTATACTGTTCATCAAGAGGTGTAGAAAAATGGCAGTGGGGAAAATCCAGAGTGAAAATATCAGAAATGCACAATGGTACGAGCGTGCATGCAATCTGCCAATGCACGCTCGTAACACAGTCATTTTATGGAGTATCATCACCAAATTTTCAACATAGGCATTTTAGGACCTCTGCTCATGAACTGTGTCACTGTTATTTTCATAACCTGGCCCAAACACTGATTTCCCACAGCGACTACGCTATTGTGTGCTGGAAGTGCGGAAACACATTTTGGGCTGGATGTGGAAAATAGCAGCTGCACTGTTCACAAGGAGGTGTACAAAAATGACAATGCTGAAAATCTGGCATTAAAACATTGTGAATTCATGAAGTTACGAGCCTGCATAGCAACTGCTCAATGCACGCTCATAAAACAGGCATTTGTTGGATTTTTTCCACCAAATTTGGAACATAGGTTTTTGAGAGGCCACCTCATGAACACTGGCACTGTCATTCCGTTAATGGGTCCCAAAAGGTGATTTCATGCAGTGACTGAAAAATCACCTTTCAAGGCTGATTAACGCCATGACAGTGATAGAATTCATGAGGAGGGAACCCAAAAACTCCATGTTGAAAATTTGGTGCCAAAATTCCAACAAATGCCCGAGATGTGCAGCAAAGTTGAAAAAACCCTATTCATTCCATTATACAGCTTACCAGCATTTCCTCAGTTCTTGGTCGGCTTTGAAGAGTGCAGACGTGTTCCCGGTCCAACGAAGATCGTCACGCAGACTCTGGAGGTAAGTATGGGTGAGGGGTGGTGGGCAGGCAGGTGCACAGTGGGTGGGTGCGGTGGGGGCAGGAGACTACAAGGGACCATTTTGTTACAGGAAGAAAAAGAAACCTAACATCACGGGACAGTTTTTTTTCAGGGACTTGGCACACTGGGTGGGCTCCCAGCGTGCCACCTAACTGTTTTGGGGGTTGCTGCAGCTGAAGGATTGGGCACCCTTGTCAGCAGACAATGGGGGCTTGGGGTGAATTTATGCCCGATGGGGATTAAACTCCGCGGCACACAATGAAAGCGTGGGGAGGCAAGAACCGAGGGGATTGGGCACCCCCGGCATATAGAAATGGGAGGGCTGCTGTATGCCGACGGGATTGGGCTCCCCCATCAGCAACTATGTGCAGCCACAGCAAGCCAGCAGGAGGATTGGGCACCCCCGAGGTTGGCCGTTGGGTGGCCGCCCGCCATGCTGCTAATGTGGTGAGCACACAGGAAGGGTCCGCTGCATCTGATGAACTTTGCTCGGATTGCATCGGACCTTTCCTTAGATGTGCTCGCCACATTAGCATGCATTGTGTGGTGTTGCTGATTGGGGAATGAGGGACACACCTACTGATGCACGCCCTGCATTCGCCCAACAGCGGCTGTGCCTCCAAAGCTGCACTACCGCAAGATGTTGACTTGCACGCAAGCATGGCAAGCCAACATAAAAATGAATGTTGTGATTCGTGACGTGATCATGAATCGTGATTTGTGACTGCATTTGTGACCATGATGATGAAGAAATGTGAATACCTACAGCCTACGGCTGCACTTCCACAATGAGCTGTAGCTTAAAACTCCCAGACTTAAAATACGTATCAATAAGCACAATGGTGGGGTGGTGAAGCCTGGAGAGATACTACAAAACAGGCTTACAATACATCCAAGTAAGTAGAAAAAAAATGAATGTTGTGATTCGTAATGTGAATGATCGTGAATCGTGATTTGTGACTGCATTTGTGACCATGATGAAGAAGAACGTGATTTGTATCACGAGTGACTCGTGATGATAGTCCTGACTTAAAAACGCATTTCAAGGAGTACAATGTTCATGCAGAATTAAGCACCACACCTGTCCAGTACTCTGAAGGGAAGTCAAAGAAACAACTGTGAATTAAGTTACAGATGGAGATTGGGCCCTAAAGAGATGCAAATGCACAGACAGATTAAGATTGCACTGTGCACTGAAGAGATGCAGACACAAAGGCACAACACCTAACCAGTGCTAACCATCAGAAATTCAAATCTAGAAAAGAATACCCTTGCCAGTTGGGGTGGGCTGCGGGGGGGGTGTAATGCACTGCTGCAGTAACAGTCACTAGTACTAGTACCAGTAAAGATACCACAAAGAAGTACAAAAATCACACAGCTGCAGTGGATAGCAGCTTCACAATGCTGAAATTATTATGTGGCACAATAAAAGGTGTCTGATTTGATGACATGCGTCACACACATACTCACACATACACTAAGTAATGCATGCAAATTGAAAACTTCAGTAATATAACCACATATTTTAAACAAACTAAAATTATGCACTGCTGCACCACAACAATCAGCAAAAAAATGGCAAGAAATATTGAAAATATTACTGTGTGTACATTAACACAGTTATACAAGAAAAATATCAACGAAACAGAAAGCACTGTCTTTTTCTCCAAGTTAATCTACCTACTCCACAGATACACCCCTCCCCAAAAGCACACTTCCACTGTCTCTCAGTACACAGACTGATTGTTGTACATTAACATTCAAAATTCATATACAAACAATAAACGCTTGATGATATGAGCACAGGAGGGATTCCTATAATTGATGAACTAAAGTTTCAGCAAAACAAATGACTCAAAAAGGCTTTTTTGACAGCTTTTTGAAGGTTTGAATTTCAGAGAGCTCTCAGAGCAGATTATCTCCTACAGCTTCCTACACACACTATCCCAAACTGAGGCTGTGCAGAACAATCTAGAGCCCATATGACCTGAAATTCCATGAAACACTACAAAATTCACCTTTGGAGCGAATTCACCTTCACTCCGCGAATCAGTCTGAGGAGTGAATTGGGGCCACTTCGCCCATCACTAACTGCATCCCAAAGAAGATGAAAGCTTTGATTCCAACTGTGGCTGACACAGGCACAGTATGTGGCATGGCTTGCATTGCACTACTACCAGAACTTGCAGTATCAGAAACAGTTCTGCTCCTACTAACACCTTCCCATCACCCTGTACACCTAATTGAGACCCCCTTGTGAGTGATAGAATACCACTAGCACTTTTCCCACATCCTCCATGCTTCCCCTTGCCTTTGCCTGACATGTTGTACTGTTCTGTGATTCACTAAAGCCTTAAACACCACCAAGTATTCAAAAACAGTGCAGCTAAACTAAAGACTGGGAATGCTGAACACAGAGAGTATCACAAGTTACATATGATATAAATCACAAAGATCAACAAAAGTGCTGAAATATATTTGCCCCAGAACTGCAAGTACAGATACCATCAGTAAATTTCTTCTCCTGAGCAAAAAAAACCTGCAGATTGTTAATCACCAAGCCTGTTTTGTGAAGCAGAACAAACAGAGCTCTTCCCTCTTCAGTAAACTCTTCAGAAGTGAGGAGCTACGCAGTGAGAAATGTGTGCAATCACCAATACCTCCCTCTGCACCCCATGTGACTGCAGAGCTGCAAAGCATGTGATCAGAGCTACATGCGGTGTGATTTGACCTTTCTTTAGAATTTCTGTGCTGAAACATGGAATTGTTTCTATACCGTGGCATTTAAATGTATGTAATTATTTGTTTCTGTGGAATTCAAAGGAAAGAAACATGAAATAACACAAAAGAGGAAAAAATGAAGCAGTTTAAAAAAAGGTTAATTGCTTACACCACACACAGTTAAGGTGCTTGACAACTTGGATGCTTACATTTACTATGTGTACTTAAAATTGACAATAGATCCTGTAGAAAAGCAAATATAATCACACATTGCTGGCAGGAAAAAAAAAAACAGAATCACATAGAAAATGCAGATAATTTACTGATGTGGCGGAAATACTTTACAATAAACTGTATTTCCACACTTAATAACAAAACGTTCGCTGTTTGTAATGAAATACCACAGTACTAGGTGGAACACCACCATAATTTGGCAAAAGTTTGTAATTCCACCATGGGTGGAAGAGCAGAAAATTCTGTGAAAGTTTCAATATTTTGCAGAGCTTTCTTGATGGCGGAAATCTGCACTTTCGCCCATGCCTACCAGTTGCACTACACTGAAACCTTAAGACTGTCACTGATAATCATGTGGAGATCCTTCCCTTCTCTGTTCTTTGCACCCCACCCATACAATACCACATGCATGGGTTCCTCTTGTCAATGTGCATTATCTTGTGCTTCTTGATGTTAAACCTTAAAGGGAACAAAAGTGACGTTGTTTACATATTTTAATATAACTGTAAATTTGGGCATGTGTTAAGTCTGTTTTATCACCCCAGTGTCTACTTCTGTGTTTTTGTTTTTAAAATAGTTCTATTTTTTTCCTTATTTTGGGCCCAATATTAATGCAGACTTTTTCCCCAACAACATGCATTTTTTTAAATTACTAAGCATCTCCATAACCCAGTGACATCAGTAGAACTGAAGACTACAGTGAAGTAAACCCAGTGACGTAAGCTTAACGGTTCACTGTGTGTTCCCATTTTCATAGATGCCTTTGGTCTCTCTGCTTCCAAATAATGCTCTGGGATCTTGATGGCAGCAGCCATGGAAGTTTGTTTGTGACAACTCACCCAGTCCCATACTCAAATTGGCAAAATGCTCAGTTACTGTTCCAACCCAATTAAATCCAAAATGTTCTCTTTACAGCATATGTCTTGTTTTAACCACCAGCAAGTCTGTTTTTGAGCTGCCACTCTGTGTGGGGTTCCAGCTTTAAAATAAAATGTGTGAAAGTTCCATCAATAGCTCTCTTCAGTTATCCCAGTCCAATGAATGATAGTCACTTTACTTTGTCATCGTCTTGGGTAGCGGCATCATGTAGACTTCGATCAGCAACTTGTGCATCTCCAGTCACAAATGATGCAATGCAAGTGGTCCAACTTTCTTATGGCCAGACAGTAGTACTGGCAACTCTTTCACATATCCTCAGGACCCATTTTTATAGCTGTGGGTGTAGCCCTGCAGATGTTTTGCATTCAGAAAAGGGCTGATGTCATTTTTGCTACCAAACAACATGAAAGAGTGTTAAAAATAGATTCCTCCACTGAAACCTCATTACTACACTGCCTGTGTGTGTATAGGAAGCTGTAGAGCACTATTTTTCCACTGACTTAAGGAGTTAATTGAGCCCACCGAAAGTTAATATTGGGCCCAAAATAAGGAAAAAAACAGAACTATTTTAAAAACAAAAACACAGAAGTATACACTGTGGGTCACCCTGGAAACAGGAAATTGGACAGCCATACGAACTGGGGTTGCTTACAGGCCTCCAGACCAGGGGGAGGACATAGACACATTACTATTAGAAGATATATAAAACATGACAGCTAAAGGGGAGGTTCTGATAATGGGAGACTTCAATATGCCAGATACAGATTGGTCAATACCAGCAGGAACATCTGCAAGAACTAGATACATGGTGGATTCCCTGTGGGGGAAGGGCTCAAACAACTGGTACAACAACCCACAAGAGACAGGGCTATCCTATATCTAGTACTGACTAACAGGGAAAGGATCACAGATCTCCAGGTAGAAGGTCGCCTGGGGGCCAGTGACCATCACATGATATGATTCAATTTTGCCACTAGAACTAAATCATCCCATTCCAAGGCAAGAATATGGGACTTCAGAGGAGCTGACTTTCATAAGATGGCCAACAGAGTAAAGCTAGCACTGGCAAAAGCAAATACAGGTGAGGGGGTACAGGCAACGTGGGCAAGCATTAAGGATGCAATACTTGAAGCAACATCCCATTGTGTTAGAGAGAAAAGGAAGTGCAAAAGAAGAAAGAAACCACTTTGTTTCTCAAAAACAGTAGCAGAAAAGGTCAGAGCCAAAGGCTGGCCTTCAGGAAATATAAGGGAACACAGCAGGATGACGATAGGGAGGCATACCAAACTTCCCTAAGGGAAGCAGGGAAGGCAGTAAGGCAGGCAAAGGCCCAAACCAAGGAAACACTAGCACAAACAGTAAAAGAAGGTGACAAGACTTTCTGTAGATACATTAGTGAAAGGAGAAAGTCCAGAGGGGGTATTACTAAGATCAAATGGGATAAGGGTGCATGTGAGGAGGAGGAGGACCATGTAAAAGCATCTATCCTAAATAGATACTTCTGCTCAGTATTTACTGAGGAGAAAGTAGGGCAAGGCCCACAGCTCAGCACCATGGACATGGGGGGGGGAGGTGTGCACTAGTCCCTTCACAAAAGAAAGGGTCCTACAAGAGCTGGATAAGCTCAGGGTGGACAAGGCAATGAGACCTGATGGCATACATCCCAGGGTACTAAATGAGCTAAGGGTGGAACTAGCAGAGCCATTATCAGAACTGTTTAGTGAGTCTCTGAGCACAGGAGAGGTCCCAGAAGACTGGAGAAGGGTCATGTGATCCCGCTCCACAAGAGTGGTAGCAGGGAGGAGGCAGGAACTACAGACCAGTCAGTCATACCTCAGTAGTGGGTAAGATTATGGAAGCACTCCTAAGGAAAGGATAGTGCAACACCTGGAATCCATAGGAGCACAAGATCCAAGACAGCATGGGTTTACAAAAAGAAGGTCCTGTCAAACTAATCTCATAGACTTCTTTGACTGGGTAACCAAAGTGGTGGACCAAGGGGGAGCAGTTGATGTCACCTACCTTGACTTCAGCAAAGCTTTCAATACTGTTCCACATAGAAGATTGATTAATAAGCTGGGTAGGCTCGGGGTGGTTCAGAAGTTGGTCAACTAGGTGGAAAACCAGTTGATGGGCAGAAAACAGAGAGTGGTGGTAAATGATATACAGTCAGAAGAGATGCAAGTAACAAGTGGGGTACCTCCGAGATCAGTCCTGGGGCCAGTCCTCTTCAATATCTTCATCAGTGACATTGCAGATGGACCAGAGGGTAAGGTTTGTCTGTTTACAGATGACACCAAGATCTGCAACAGAGTAGATGATAAAGATGGGGTGGGCAGAAGGAGAAGAGATCTGGATAAACTAGCAAAATGGTTGAAAGAGTGGCAGCTGAGGTTTAACACAAAGAAGTGCAAGATCATGCACTCAGGGAAGAGAAACCCTGAAGCCACCTATAGGCTGGGAAGGGAGTTGCTGGCAGTCACAAGGGAAGAAAGAGACTTGGGAATCATCATCACCGATGACCTGAAATCATCCAAACAGACCACTAAAGCAGTAGGTAAGGCTAGTGGGGTGTTGGGGTGTATTAGTAGGGGTATCACAAGTCGGAAGAGGGAAGTAATAATACTCCTGGTTAGGCCCCATCTGGAGTACTGCATGCAGTACTGGAGGCCACACCTTCACAAGGACATTAACCAAATTGAGGCAGTCCAGAGAAGGGTAACTAAAATGGTGCAGGGACTGCATCAGAAAACATATGAGGACTGATTAACGGAGCTCAATATGTACCCTAGAGCAAAGGAGGGAGAGTGTTGATATGATCGAAAATTTCAAACGCCTTAATAGCATTAACAAGGTGAAAGTGTCTAACATGTTTCAATGTAAGAAAAATAGCAGGACAAGAGGACACAACATGAGATTAGAGGGAGGCCGATTAAGGGATAATGTGAGGAAGTTCTTTTTCACAGAAAGGATGGTGGATGCATGGAACAGCCTGCCTCAGGAAGTGGTGGATATGAATACAGTGCAAGGCTTCAAACAGGCATGGGACAGTCATAAGGGCGCAATACAGATGAGTATGAATAGATGGACCATTGACAGCTCAAAGGCCGATGGCATATTCATAAGGTAGAAAAAGAAATGGGCAGACTGGATGGGCCTCGCAGTGCTTATCTGCCATCAGCTTCGATGTTTCTATGTTAACTCATTATCTCATTATCTTCTGGCAGTCATGTTGTGTCAGATTACCAATGGATAGTACAGACATCATAGAAAGCTATTGGAAGTAGAATGGGTTCAACACTTCCTGGAGCTTTCTGCATATGCCCTTAGCCCCTAGGAATACCTAATTAAGCCATTTAACACTATCATCCTAAGAGCAGTTATTATGCTACTTTGCAGGATATTCCATAGCAAAGAGTCCCAGTGATGCCCGTTTCCAAATAATAAACCAACTTAGTTTCCACAGGCAGGCAGTTCTGGGCGACTGTTTATATTCTACTGACTGTCCTTAACCTGCAGTTTGTGACTATAGGTGTTTACAACGGAATAATAGTAACCACATTTGCTTAATTTGCAAATAGATAGGCATGTGTGTGTCTAATGTTTGTTTGACTTAGGTTACACATAGAATCTGATCAGTTCGTAACATGCTGTATTGTGATTAAATGAACTGATAAATGGGGGCTTTGGTTTCTTTTACAGATTCATTTTTTCCTGACCATGGATACAGTGAAAACAAAAATTTCTCAAAAAAAATGTTTAACAATAAGGAGTTTAGCAGTAATTTAATTGATGTGGTGTGAACAGCTGCTCCTGGGAAAATTACCTGGTTTTGTGGGGGGGGGGCTGCCACAAGCAGAATGGGACTTCATGGATTGGGGCGCTCATGGCAGCAGAAGAGGCATGATGGTATTAAACGCTTAGTGGTGTGGATGTAGAGGCACCAGTATTTGAGCATGGCTTTGGCAGAATACTGTGTGTGACTTGGGGGTGGGTAACATCAGAGATTGAGTGAGTCTTGGTATTTTTAGCATAATGGTTTTCTGAAACTTCAGCCTTTAATGGGTTAGATTCTGCATCCATCTGTACAATATGTCACTAAGCCACATGCAGTGGGGTATGGGTAAAACCCAGATCACCAGACCCTGACCAGAGCTGTAAAATCTGGACTGGGCACAGCTTGTGCAAATATTGCTGAGCCACTCACTCCAGATGATCTAGGCTGGCTTTTACCTATCTTGTCTGGTCCTGACAGTTCCATTTTCAATCTTGCCTATGAAAGGTTGCAAAACAGACATCCAGGAGTGGACCAGATACATAAACGTCAGACTGAACAGTGCAGCCAGAGTGACTGGATCAGCAGTATTTGTGCAAGTTGCACCCAGTATGTCCAGCTTGGATTTTTATAGAACTGCTGTGGTTCAGGTCTGCCAATCCAGTTTTTAATCAATCAGTCTTTATTTTTTACTGAAAGGCATGTGAGCAAAAATGCCTGTTTACACAAATGTCCAGTTAAGCATAAAAAGAGAACAGAACATTAGATCAAACAATTACATTGTAAAACACAGTATAAACAGGTCTAACATTAACAGGTCTAATACAGAGCGCTTGAGGGATATACAGAAGAAAGGGGAAGCAAATAAATAACAGTGACAAATTTACAACATGGGATATAGTTGGAGGTACAATTCAGGAACATGAGCAGTTGGATGATGCATCGAAAAGAAGAAGTGCAAGTCCTGCAGCATCCAGATCCTGCATGCCGATGAGCATTCCCACTACGTGATCTGCCTATGCCCCAAACACTGCACTGGGTCATGGACTGTGTGGCCTGCTAATCTTTCAACCAGGCCACATGGATTAGGCACCAGAAAAAGCTCAAAGCCCACTTGTTGGAGGAGCACCTAGCTTTGATGGAAAAGGAGCTGCAGAATCTGCAGGAAAAATCTTCTCCAACACCAGAACCCAAAAAGAAGAAAAAGGAGAAGGACAGGCACCGAGACCAGAATAGGTCTCCATCCACTTGGTGGCCACCATGGGGCACCACTGATACCGGAGGGGCCTCCACTTCAGTAAGTACCCCTACTGCCAGATCTTCTACCGCTCCAGTGGATCAGACCACAGCCTTCTTGCCTGCTTTACTCACGGTGCAATCGAGGCTCTTCTTGGACAACAGAACCCAGATTGTGCTCCTTAGGTTCATATCTTCTTCAGGGTCTATTGCCAGCAGACAGGTCAACAAGTTACTGCCCAGCCCCACCAAGGAGTGTACAGTTACAGCTGGTAAGCTAGACTGCGGCTCCGCTGTTGTCTGCATGGCCCAGGCCGATAAGTCAGATGTTAGCTCTTCTGACATCCGCATGGCCGTGGCTAATAAATCGCTCCCCAGTTCCTCTGAGGATGGCACAGCTGCAGCTCTCCCATCGGGATTGCAGGATATCCCCAACATCAAGTTGAGCCAGCTGTCAGCCATGCAACAGTCTTTAGAGGGTTTCTTGCTCCCACTGACCCAACCGGACCCTCTGGTCTTGCCTGAAGATCAAGACCTGGAAGTGGGCACTAATCTGGAGGTTCCCTTTCCTTCGCTGGGTCAGTCTCTTCCTAGTTTTCCCACTGGGCCTATTGTAAATCCCTCTGTGGACCTTCCGTCAGGACCTCCTCAACCCAAGCCCCCTTGGATAACCAGGTTCTGCCATCTTGGACTTTGGCTCCCCAGACAACGGCAGGTCTTCCTTCAGGTTCTACTCACACCCCAACATCAAGTGACTCTTTCCCAGGTGACCCTTCACTGGGTCAGGGTATGTCTGGAACTCTGGCCATTCCTCAAACACTGGACAGCCTTCCATCAGGCTCCCAGGTGCCAAATCTTCTGGTGCCGGACATTCCTGTGCCTGATCTCGTGACAGCCCCTTCAAATGATCCTATGGGGATGATGCCTGGTCTTTCTGGATCTCCTGCCAGGCCTTCAGCTCCACCTCCAGCTGGACCTATGGGCAATGTTCCAGGCTATCCACTCCCACAATACATAATATATCATTCACCAGGGTATCCAATGCCCGGTTATCAACCCCATTATGTACCGGTGTACCAGACACTGAGCTATATCTAATCAAGGGTATGCTCCTTCTGGCTTTCCGTACTCCTATCAGTCTCATGGATAACTTCAATATCAGACACCGGGGTATCCATTATACCAGCCTCCTCCTCCACCACCTACTCCTCCTCCTCATCCTTTGCCTCCACAGCAGCCTCATGCTGATATCCAGGCAGGATCTCAGACATTGATTTAGGAGGCCAGGACTCAACCAGTCTCCGAGCTTGACTGTCAGAAACCAGTGATGGCCTCTGCTCCAGCCTCCTTTCTGACCCCTAGATCATCCTCTCCTGTGGATTCCCACCTTTCAGGAGAAGGCTCTTCTCGACACCAGCTCAGGGATAAAACCCAGGACACTCCACTAAAAAGGGTTCAGACCCCCAGTAGGCACTTTTTGAACTCTGACTCTGACTCATCCTCCAGCTCTGGTAAGCATACACCTATAAAGCCTCATCATAGGGAGTCCCCAAAGTCCCCTCTGGGGGACCCTTCCTTAGCAGAACTCCTCATAAGTATACAAAATGCCTGTGGCTGGGCTATCCAGGAACAGGATCCAAAGTGAAAAGGCTTGCAGAGCAATTAGACATGACTGACACAGCTCCTATGCCCATCCTGCCTTGGACTGGGCCCAATGAAGACCTGACATACACTATCTGGCAACAGCCTTCCTCCATTCTCGCTGTCTCAAAAAAGGCAGACAGGATGTAGCACCCCTCCAGATGGGGTCACACACCTTACTGGCCATTCTAGTGTAGACTCAGTTGTCATCACGACTGTCCACGACCAGTTCTCTAAACTTAAACATTTGAGCATGTTTCATCCTGATGATGAGTCTAAGCAGCTGGACAATTTCAGTCACAAGATCCATTCCACCTCCACTTGGACTCTCAGGTCCCTTAATTATGTGGCTCATATGGTTTGATACCAGAAATCTTCCCTGGCCTCACTCGAGTCCAAGCTGGAAGCTATCCAGGACCAGGAGCTTAAGGCTGAGCTTACCAAAACAATGCGAATGGCTTAAATCTCCTGTCGTCATGCCCCCCTGGCCACTTATGACACAGTAGACTCAGTTGCTCACACCACAGCCACTGCTGTCTGCATTAGGTGACATCCGTGGCTGAGGATTGCTGTCCTGGCACAAGATGTCCAGACCTCCATCCTAGATGCCCTTTCAGGGGATCCATGTTATTTGGAGGTGATGCCAGGTATATTATCACTGAATTGCAGGACCACTTTAAATCCATCCATGACATCTGCTTCATGTACAGAAGGGGTTACAAAAGCAAACAGCCTTTTTGTCAGCAACAGAGATGGCAGACCAAAGAGGCCCCTGCCAAAGGCCAGGCCAAATGCTGGTATCCAGCATCAGGAACCCCTACTCCCCCTGCCAAGTCCCATAAGCCTCCTGGAGGAGCTGCCGGCTCTCTCCCTTTGGTTTCCTGACTCATGGGTGGCCCCCTGCCTACTCCAGATCTTATGAGAGAACCAGTGGGGGAGATTTGCCTTCCACCTTCCGGGATCAAAAGACATAACCATGGACTCTTGAGTCCTTCAGTTAATAGCAAAAGGTCACAACATAGAGTTCCTAGACAGGCCTATGGACAACCCCCTAGGCCTCTCCCATTATCCTCCAAGGTGCCTGTCTTTGACAGGGGATGAGATTCAGGCTCTTCCGTAAAAGTCAGCCATAGAGCCCGTGACTCCAACACAGATAGGAAGAGGGTACTACTTCCATTTTTTCCAAGTGTCCAAAAAGACAGGCAACCTAAGACCGATCTTGGACCTCAGCATGTTCAACCTGTACATCAAGTAGAAGAGGTTCTGCATGCTCACCATCCAGGGACTTCTACTTATGCTCCACAAGGGCCATTGTCTTTGTGTGCTGGACATGCAGGATGCATACCTGCACACCCCTATCTTTCAGGCCCACCACCGCTTTCTTTGGTTTGCCTTCAAGTGGGAACATTACCAGTTCAAGGCTTTCCCTTTTGGCCTATCCTCAGCCCCTCAGGTTTTTACCACATGGCTAGCAGTGGTGGCTGTGGCTTTATGCTGCAGAGGGATCTAATTGTGCCTGTATCTGGATGAATGGCATCTGTCAGAACCATTACAGAGCAGTCTGAGGGAGTCCATCTCCTTCACCATGGACCTCTTTCCAGAATTGGAATAACAGTCAACTATCCCAAGTCCCACCTCTCCCTCCCAGTGCCTACAATTAATTTGTGGTGGTGCTGGATAAAGTCCAGGGCAGGGCCTTCCTCCCATTGGACAGAGCAGAGACCCAGAAGGAACAGGTCAGTTTAGAGGCCAACCCGGTTGGACCACATCCCAGTTGATCCTCCGACTTCTTGGTCTGATAGCAGCTGCGATTGCTACAGTTCCTCTAGCCAGACTGCATATGAATGTGACCCAATGGACTCTCCATGTCCAATGGGATCAGTGGCTGGACAACCTGGACCACAATGTCCTAGTATCTGGGTACATAAATAAGTAACTTCTTTGGTGGCAGGAGTTGTCTAATCTCTCCACGTGGGTTCCCTTTCAACCCCCTGCTCCTACCATGATCCTTACAACAGATGCTTCATGTCAAATTTGGGGAACCTACCTAGGAGATCATCAGACCCAGGGAATATGGTCTCAGCTGGAAGCATCTCTACACATCAATGTGTTAGAAATGAGGGCAGTGCTACCCTCTCAATCTTCTTAACATCTGGCTCCCAGGTGCATGGTTCAGGAAACTGCATCAACTCCTCACAAAGTTTATCTGGGCTAACAAGCAACCGAGACTGGCATACAATAAGTTAGCTGCCCCGAAAGGTAAAGGTGGGTTAAGGCTCCCCCAATTACATCGTTATTACTGGGCTAGCCATGCCTCTAAGTATATTAGATGGCTTGACCCAGTGCCCTCATTTTCCCGTCCACTGTGGCTCGATATAGAGGTAGCTATGATTCGCTCCACGGGGGTTGAACCTTCTACCCTGCTTAATTTAAAACTGACTCTACTTCCCCCAAAGCTAAAGTCTACGATAGTTGAGCTATCCATTCGGGTACGTGTTCAGTTCTGCACGTCCTTACATTATAAACCTCATCACAATCTTTCCCAATCCATGTGAAACTCTCCTCTATTTATACTGGATGGTAAATCCATCCCTTCTACCTGGTTACCACATGTGGGGAATGGATCGCCATCCTACCCCAGAAAGATGAGAATTCCTGGCTTTCTATCTCGGACATTATGTCCAAATTTAAAATTCTCTCTTCAGGCCACTTTAAGGTTTGTCAACCCAAGCATCTCCTCATTAAGGGTTTGGGCCACTCCCCACCATGCCAAACAGTATCTAATTACATCAGGATCTTCATGTTTTAAGTCATCCCACAAAGGCAATCTCTAAAATATATGCTGTACTTTTTGAGTGCCATTTCCCCCAATGTCCAGGCCCCATGAAATATTGGATATCTCTGTTTCCGTCTTCAAATTTAGAGTGGTCCTCCTTGTGGCAAAACTGCCATCACTTTATTACACAGGACAGACTCCACCTTAGACAATTTCATATTTTGCACAATTTATATTATTCCCCCCAGAAATTGGCCAAATGGGGCCTGATCAAATCCAATCTATGTACTCGGTGTTCCCTGGAAGAAGGTTCACTTCTTCATATTTTTTGGCATTGTCCAAAGGTTGTACCCCTCTGGAAAACAATTCAAGCTAAGACTAATCCCCTGTTGGGCATTTCTGACTGTTTTACCCCTGAAATTTGTATATTGGTAGATTATTCTTCATTAAGAGTTACAAAACGTAAATATTATATATCCATTATTGCAATGTCTGCTAAAAAACTTGTACTTAGACACTGGAAGGACTCAGAAGTGCTGTCCCACAATGAGTGGCTTAACAAACTACTGGCGAATCTCAGGACGGAAAAAGCGAGTGCCAGCCTCCATCATAGACTGTCTAAATACAACAAGACTTGGGATCCCCTACATACACTGTACTCCATTTAATTGGTTTAAAACATAGTTTGCACTGACGGATAATGTTTGCTGGTGTCATGTACATTGTGGTTTGCTTGGGGTAGGGGGAAGGGTTTAGGGCAGGGGAGTGGAAAGTTGGGGGGGAGACAGACTCAGTGTATCGGACGAATTGTACAACATGATAATTTGCCCTGTTCTGTCTCATATATGTATGTAAAATTTTCAATAAACATTGAATAAAAAAAAAAAGAAATGAGGGCAGTGCTGTATGCCCTCCAGGCCTTCCAGCCTCTTCTATGTCCGGGAATACTCCTGATTCAGACTCACAGTATGCCTTTGGTATGGTACCTGAACAAACAGGGAGGCACTTGCTCATACTCTCTATGCCGGGAGGTGATGTGAGTGAGGTACTGGGCAGTCCAGCATGACCTCTGGCTGACTGCTGTCCATGTGCCAGGTGTTAGCAACATCCTGGCAGACAATCTTAGCTACACCACTGTCAGGGCTCATGAGTGGGATCTAAATCAGGAGGTGGTCAGAAGCTTATCTGACCTGTTTGGTCAACCAGAGATAGACCTCTTTGTCTCCCCATCCAAAGCAAAACTACCCAGTTTTTGCTCACTCATTCCCGGGCGTGGTGTTTTCTGGTGAGATGCACTGTCTCTTTGCTGGACAGGGAGGCTCTTGTACACTTTTCCTCCCTTCCCAGTGCTTCAGAGGGTTCTCCTGAAGCTACAGGCTAAAGGGGCTCACTTGATTCTAATAGCCCCTCTTTGGTCTTATCAGATTTGGTTCCCCCTGCTTCAACAGCTATTGATCTAACCCCCAATACCTCTTCCTCTCTGCCATGATCTTCTGACTCAGGAACAGGGTAGGTAGATGCATCTGGGCCTCAAATCCCTCCACCTGCATGTGTGGCTCCTGTGGACATAGCTGCTTCATGCTTTGAAGTGTCCGGCCTAGTGGCCCTGGTCCTCGTACGGGCCAGAAAGTCTTCTACCATAACTACATATGCCATGAAATGGAAAAGATTCTCCATGTGTGCAATCTCCAAGGGTTTGGACCTTTTTATTGCCAAGTGCCCCAGGTCATGGAGTACCTCTTGCATCTTTCAGATCTCAGCCTCAGGTATACTTCTTTAAAGGTCCATCTGTCTGCCGTTTCAGCCTACCACCTCCCCATGAATGGCAAAACCATAGCTCAGTTGGAGATTTCCAAAACCTTCCTGAAAGACATTTTCCATCTGAAACCACCAATTTGTAATCCAGTCACCCCATGGGACTTGAATTTTGCCTCCTTTTGGACTGGCAGCAAGTTGTGTTATAAGGTATTTATCTTGGAAAATGCTTTTCTTAGTTGCTATTACTTCAGCTTGAAGAATTTCAGAGATTCAGGCCCTGTTGTGTAAGGAGCCTTACTTAATTTTCACAGAGACTGGGTGGCTCTGCATGTTAACCCTAAGGTTTTATAAAGTGGTTTCTGATTTTACATTGAATCAGAGAATTCAACTGCTGGTATTCTTCCCTACGTACTCTAATGAGGTGTAGGCTCTTCTGCACACTGTGGATGTGCACAGAATTCTGTGTTACTACACTAACCAGACTAAGTATGTTCATAAGTCTGATTGTTTGTTTGTTTCCTTTGCACCCTAAAGACATGGCACAGAAGTTTCAAAACAGTGCCTGTCTAAATGGTTGGCAAACTGCATTGTTTGATGTTACCAGAAGTACCATAAACCTCTTCCAGGGGAAGTGAAAGGGCACATAACCAGAGGCATGGTTGCTTCTACTGCTTGTTTCAGAAATGTTTCAGCTGCGGACATTTATGCAGCTATGAATTTGCTCTGCAGAGAGCTGTATTCTATTTATTTTTCTTTATTACCATATATGTTAAGTCATTTTTGCCTGTGCTCCCACCTGAGATGCAGAACAATTGAACACATCACTTGTTACCACTGGAATTGCTTTGTATTTGCCCCCCCTCCTTCATTTTATAACTACTTCTCTTCCATTCCACTTTGTTTTATTTTTATTAACTTCATTCCTCTTACTTAAATTTTGTGTTATGTGGAATAACTCCCATTGTTATCTTTTTATAAAAAATGTCAACTGTGCAGACACATTTGTAAAAAATGAATTATAATAGTGAGACTTTCTGAAATGTTATTTGACTTACCATACTCGAGCAGGACAGAGAATTGTATAAGTTAAAGAAAAATGAAGCTGGGAAGGCAGTCAGAACAGCTAAGGCCCAAACTGAGGAAAAGATAGCCAATGCAGTTAAGAAGGGGGATAAAACCTTTTTAGGTACATCAGGGAGTGAAGGAAGACTAAGGGAGGGATAGTGAGGCTTAATAAAGGGGAGGGAGGTGGGCAGAGGGTGACTGTGAAAAGGCAGAGATACTAAACAAATATTTTTGCTCAGTATTTACAAATGTGGGGGGGTACCTAAAACAAACAATAGAAACACTCTGGATACAGAAGTTGATACCAGGCCATTTACAGAAGAAAGGGTTCTGAAAGAACTCTTAAAACTGAAGGTGGACAAAGCAATGGGGCCTTATGGGATTCATCCAAGAATTCTAAAAGAACTAAGGGTAGAACTAGTGACACCACTGACTACCCTCTTTAACAAATCATGGGAGGATGGAGTGGTACCTGAGGAGTGGAGGAGAGCCGATGTGATTCCCCTTCACAAAAGTGGAAGCAGGACAGAAGCGGGAAACTACAGACCAGTTAGTTTAACCTCAGTGATAGGGAAAATGATGGAATCACTTCTGAAGGAAAGAATTGTCGAGTACCTAGATGCCAGAGGGGCACAGGACCCAAGGCATCATGGATTCACAGCAGGAAGGTCATGCCAGACAAATCTAATAGATTTCTTTGACTGGGTGACCAAAGTAGTAGATCAGGAAGGGGCCGCGGACATGGCCTACCTAGATTTTAGCAAGGCATTTGACTCAGTCCCACACAAAAGATTAATGCACAAGTTAGCCAGCCCGGGAGTGGGTCCCAAGATGATAGCCTGGGTAAAGAATTGGCTGGAGAATAGGACACAGAGGGTAATAGTAAATGGAGTCCACTCTGAAGAAAGGGGGGTTACTAGTGGGTTGCAGCAGGGTTCAGTATTAGGACCGGTCCTCTTCAATGTCTTTGTAAGTGACATTGCAGAGGGACTGGAAGGAAAAGTATGTGTCTTTGCAGATGACACAAAGATCTGCAACAGAGTTGATGCACAAGGTGGGGTGGAAAGGATGAGAAGGGACTTGCCAAGGTTAGAGGAATGGTCAAATGTATGGCAGCTTAGATTTAATGCTAAGAAATGCAAGGTAATGCACCTGGGAAACAAAAACCCAGGGGAAGAGTACAAATGGGGGTGAGATACTAACAACAACAAAAATGGAAAGGGACCTGGGGATAGTCATATCAGATGACTTAAAGGTGGGCAAGCAATGTGAGAGGGCAGTAAGGAGGGCTGGGGGATACTGGGATGCATAGGGAGAGGCATCACCAGTAAAAAACAGGATGTTGTTATCCCTCTGTACAGACAGCTGGTGAGACCCCATCTGGAGTACTGTGTGCAGTTCTGGAGACCCAATCTCCGCAAGGACATAGACAAGGTGGAAGCTGTCCAGACGAGGGCAACTAAAATGGTGCAGGGTCTGCACCGGAAGACATATGAAGAGAGATTAAAGGAGCTTAATATGTATAGCCTCGAGGAAAGGAGGGAGTGGGGGGACATGATAGAAACGTTCAAGTACCTCAAGGGAATCAACAAAGTCCAAGAGGGTAGCATCTTTCAAAAAAAGAGGTGTGCAAGAACAAGGGGGCACAATTTGAAGATGGGGGGGCAGCTCAGAGGTAATATAAGGAAGTATTTTTTCACAGAGAGGGTTGTGTATGCATGGAACGGCCTTCCAGAGTAGGTTGTGGAGCCAAAAACAGTGATTGAATTCAAGCATGCATGGGACAGCCATAAGGCAATTCTAGGGGGTGGGAGTAGAAAGAAGTAGGCTGCTGGTTAACTAGGATCTGCAGCTTATCCATTAGGTAGGGAAATGGGCAGACTGGGTGGGTCAAGCGGTCCTTATCTGCTGTCAAATTCTATGTTTCTATGCTTGTCTACCCACTTAGTCTCCTACTTGTTTCTGACCTTCTACTAATTCCTGCTGCTTCATATCAAGGGGTTGTTGATTTTCATATTGTGTGTGCCTGGGGTGGAGCAGCAATGAACGATAAACTATGCAATACCCTCAATAACACACCTACCCCAGTTTACCTTTACCTAATGCCCACTTTTAGGACTTGTACAATAAGATCTTCCTTCAAGAGAACAACTTGTAATGAAATGTGTAAGATTTACATTGACATTTGCGTATATGCATTTTTATATTATACTAATGATGTGTGTGTGTAGTGTATAGTAATTTCTAAAAAATCAATTAAACACATCAAATGTCTTCCTAAACATGTCTCAACATTGTGTTTGTCTTCCACCTTGTCACAACGTATAGTGTTCACAGTTAAAGTACAGTACCATCATGTATATGATGGCCCAGTTCTGTTGAGTTGATTGCTGTAACAGTGCATAGAATAAAATGTGAAACATATTGGTAACTGTACTCTAGATGTTGGCATTATTTTTATATCTGCCCTTTCTCAACGTACTATACTTTGATTCAGTTAGTGTATGTAACGGCAATCTATGTTTATGTTTAAGCTCATGAAACACCCTTATCTAGTTAATGCATTTACAGCCATAGTAGCTCTGCCAGAGCTTGTTGTTAGCATGGCATGAGGCCCTACAGTGACTGGATTCCCTGTGACCTGGAGGTGGGACATGGTTTCTTTTTATTGTTATAGCACCTGCTTCATAAAATCCTGCTGTTATTGGCCTCCCAGTGCCTGCTGTTGCACCTACTGCTGGTCTGTCTACACTTGTAATTCTGCTTGCTGGGCCATCCAGTACCTTTGCATCTGGACCTGTTTTGCCAATTGTTGGCCTCTCCAAGCCTGCTGTTGCACCAGCTGTTCATCTCTCTGCATCATCAGTTGGTATCTCTGAGCTTGCTGTTGTGCTTACTGAGTTATCCATTTTCTTTACATCTGGGCCTGTTGTGTTTGCATCTAGGTCAGTTATGCTTGCTGTACTGCCAGAAAATGCAGTACTTTGTCTGAATTACTCTTCCCTTGTTTATACAAGGGGAAGTTCCACTTAAGCCAAACTCATGAAAGATTTTTTTTTATAAACATTTTTATTTATTTTTATAATAAAATACATGCTCAATTATTATTATTAATATAATTATTGCGTACATCTTACACATTCACTTAATTTACAGATAACATTTTACCTCTCAGTTAGTCTTTGAATGCATTCTTAGCTTTTTGGACACTTGTTATTATCATATATTTGAATACATACAAACATACACAAAGCCTATACCCCCCCCCCCCACTCTACAGGAATTGCTTCTTAATCTGATACTATATAAATAGATTAATGTCATCAGCCCCCATATTCAAAGGTCCCCCTGAAAATCGCACAAGTGCCTGCACTGTGCATCTAAGATGCACCACCTCAAATAATTACAATATTCAGTAGCTGCGCCATAAAATGCGCCGGTGCATCCCCAGCTTAATATACCAGAAATGTGCCATAGTGCAACTGCACATAAGGGCAGGACTGAATATTGCAAATCGAGCAACCTATTCTGGGACAGTGGAGCAACAGGGCAGGACTGAAAATGGGGAAATGAGCATTGTGTAACAGCACAAGCAGGGGGAAGCAGCAGCCCAAGACAATGGGGAAGAGAGTGGCACTGCAAAAGTGCAAGATGGGCATTGCACAACCCCCATGGGTATAGTACAAAGCACCACACACAGGCCACCAACCAAGGTGTGTGACAGGCACAGTGGGCATGCCACACAGGAGGGCATGGACATAGTGCCACAGCACTGGAGGTGCCAATGGACAGCTCTACCTGGCCAGGCACCATGACAACAGTGCTGAGGACAAGCAGGGCAGATGTGGTAGCCAGATCAGTCACAGTGGGACACAAGCATAATGGCATACAGGTTGGTGTCTGAAGGTCACACTGGGTTCACATGCCCAGAGTTATACAGGCCTGTAAACAGTACTGCACAGTAGCTCATGGACCACGACAACAGCGGAGGAATGCACAGGAATGGGGGTATAGTGCAAGTAACAACACTGGCATCAGTGAAGAGCAGCCCAGGGGACACCAAGAGAACACTGTGGGGGAATACCAAGGTGGACAGGGAATTCAGGTGTGCAATGGCACACACACAGAAGTGAACTGTGAGAATCAAGGGACAGTGGGACAGCCATGCAACAGAACAGGTGACAGCAACAACAGCCACAGAAGGACCACAGACACAGGACATATCAAAACCAACAATATTTAATATCAAAACCACAGCAAAAAGCAGAACAAGTAAAACAAATAGAACCAAACATTCAAAACACCAGAAAAGGCTGAACAACAAAGCAGCAATCAAAAACATTATAAAATTGGTGTGGGGCAGGGTGGAATGGGGATCATGAAATATGGGGGGGCAACTATGTACAGTGGGATGAGGGGGCCTGGGGTGGTGTTAATTGGAGCTAACTATACTACAGAATGTATAGGGTGCCACAAAGTTCTTTTGCCCCTGTTGGTCTCGCACCCAATATATTCTTGGGCACCTGGCATGATGCATCTCCTGCAGGATGTCCCTGACCGTTATCATGATTGCCCCCTGTCTGCGTAGCATGTTCCGCTGCTGATGGAATATGACAATGAGGACCTCGTGTGATGACACCAATCTATCTTGCAGCAGCAGCTGCCCCCTTGGCCTCTGGTAGACCACACTGGCACCCTGAGGACATATGTGGAGTAAACAGAGAATACAAAGTCAGTGCCACAGCCCACCCAGGCACAGTACCCCCCGGACGGAGTGGAAGTGCATGACTGATGTTGCCAGGCCCCTTGCATAGGCCTTTTAACACACCATGCACATGATGGACTGGTAACATGCCATGCAACAGATACACACAGATAATGGAATGTGGCACAGGGTACAGGCATTGTCAGCATGTGCATGCAGTGGATGTTGCTGTGGGACATTTGGCCCTGCCGTCCACATCACATGAACTTGACATCCCTGTGCACCACATGTGCAGGCCCAGTGGCAACTTCGTGTGAGCATCGATGGGTGTCCACAGTCCTGATGGGACACACTATACGTGGGCAAACACACAGTGGCTAGGTGCATAGCAGGACCACTACACGGTGCCAAGACAACAACCCCTGTGTGTGTGGTTGGCCAGGTGTAAATCTGCAATATTCAGTCAGGTTATGCAAATTGCCTCATTGCCCAATCGTGGAACAAGTTCACATATTTACATCTCATTACAGGCTACAATCAACCTTATTGGCATGTGCTAAGCCATCAATGAGCTGCCCTGCACCACCCCACACCACAGGTGATGGACAGGTACTGCAGCCTTGGAGGTGGGTTTGTTTACATTCTGCCTGTTACAGGATTTATTACAATGCACACATTTTGACACATAACATTTGACAGATGTGGTGGATCTGTGCTGATGCTTGCCATTTCTCCTCCCTACAGGCACCAGAATGGCAGCTGAGTAGGGAAACAAGAGGAGGTAGCCAGACTTTGCCGAGGATGAATTGCAGGCCATCATAACAGTATATGTCCTTTGTGAGGACCTGCTGACAGGCAAAACAGGCACCCAGCAGGAGCGTGCTAAGGGCTGGGATGTGGTGGCCGAGGCCACGAATGCCCATGGGGTCTACAACTGCACTCCACAGGAGTGCATAAAGACAATGAATAGTGAGTGTACCAGAGCCAAGCACCAGCTGGCCACCATGAGAGCATCCATGCAGGCCACTGGGGGTGGGCCACACACAGTGCCACCACTGATGCCACAGAAGGAGATTCTTGCTGCCACCATAACCTGTGCTGCTGTGCAGGATGTACCTGGTTTTGGATCATGGGTGTGCTTAGGTGTACATGGACTGCCACACATGGCCATTCACTGTGTCCCCAAGGTACTGGGCAGGGCTGCCAAAAGCGCACATCCCACTCATGGGCTGATACAGTCCCTGGGGTGGTCTGTGGCTGGCATAGTGACATGCGGTGCAACAAGAGATATAGGCCTGTCAGCTACACAGGACATCAGCGGTCAATCATGACCACAGGGGCTTGCCTGCCCGGTGGCACTGAGGGCTGAGGCACTGGATGCCACACCTTGCGCTATGCCAGTGACCCAGTTTCGGGAACGGACTCAGGTCGCAGGGGGTCGGGGGGAGGGAGGACTGAGTGTCCCAACGGATGCTCTCCTCCCTCTGGGGTGGGATTCCAGGGGTGCTTCTAGCACCCGACACCCCTGAAGCCAGTGGATGCATGGGCTTTTGGGGCACCAGCAGCTCTACTGGTGTCAGGGAGGGGTGATGCTGCTATGCGCGAGGCTGTCAGGGTGCGTCAGCACGTCAGCAAGCCTGGACATCAGTCCTAATTGCAGGCATCTCAGGGGATTGGTAAAAAACAGGGGAAAAATGAAAACACCCCTGGCCCTATGAGCAGATGAAACTAGGGGATGGGATGCCATGGGGATCACTCTGGTGGACACAGTAGGAGGAAGTACAAGGCCTCCTCTGAAAGCCATGGGAGCCAGGTGAATTACAAAAATAAAAATGACCACAGGGGCTTGTGTGCTGTGTGTGTACACTCCACTGGCAACAGCAGGCAACTGCACAGGGAAGCTACTGTGGACAGTTGACCCACATGCCGGCTGATATTCCCGTGGAGATATCATGGGGGGGTTGCCAGGTCTCAGCCTGGTCCCTGAGGCCATACACCCCATCCTGCTCTGTGCACATGGCCCAGCAGGCATGCAGTGCACACAACACCATTGGGTGTGTGCAGTACAGAGCACAGTGGTCGACCCTGGCCTGTGTGGCTGAACCGGCACGGCCATGGCACACATGCACACCTCTCCATGTCCACCTGTCATTCAGCATCATGCCCATGTGTCCCTGACTGTGCTCTCCATTCTGCCTTTCAGCACAATCACACCTCAGGGGTGCTGCAGGATCTAGAGCACATCCGATGGGACTGGTGGAGAATGAATCTGGATCATCCACATCCACAGGAGCCATGGCTGATGACGACAGATTACATCTTTTGCAGGACTGCCTAGGGCTTGCTGATCTGGATGCCCTGCCTGACATCACATTGCTGGAGGAGTTCATTGTGTTCACATCAGCCATGGAGGAGGATGATGATGATGTCGATGATGCCACCAAGCTGGGAGAACACATGCACATCAGCGTCACAGCCACTGTCTCTGTTGCCACATGGACAGCAGTAGACCATGTGGTGCATCCTGTCGCGACACACAATCCTCCCTATGTCACACACACGCTATCTGCTGCTGCAACAGCTGCGGGTGGCCAGGAGCACGGTGCTGCTGTGGGGCCTGGGGTTGTCACCACAGTATATCAGGGTGCTGTGCTGCAGCATTGTCCTGCAAAGGCCCATTCCACGACTGTCCCAGGACCCACTGTGCCTGCCCATGCACCATCCCTGGCCAAACGGTGGCCTGTTTTGCAGTGTCCACAGATGATAGATGTGGCACAGTAGGCTGGTATCCCCCTATCCATCAGCCCCCCCCAAATGGACATGTCCCTACTGACAGGCTTGATGAGCACACTCAGCTCATGCAGGCATCCATGGAGCAGCAGACAGTTCTCAGGGAGGCATGTCGAGGACTGCGGATGCAGTTGGTCCTCATGGACGAGCATGTGGCTGTGAGACACAACCAGATGATTGGCGAGCAAAGACAACTGTGGATGGACATGACCTCAGATCTTGAGAGGGTTGCACAGGCCATTCAAGTTGGCTATATAGCCCTGGTGCCCCATGGCAACAGGAGTGTCTGACGCACCCCACGCAGTAATACCAGCACTCCCACACCTGTGTCATGTGACCCCATTGTTGCTGTTGCCGTCCGCTGCCAACTATATCCCCAATACCACCAGATTCCTTCTGGAATTTTGGAACTCAACACCCATGCGCACCCAGTCATAGTTCCATGGTTCCACCCCACCTAGGGTTGAAGAGTCACCTCTGTGGTGGGTGACACCCAAGAGGGTGTCACCCGGCCAAGGCATGGCCACCCACATTTCCATGATGGCCATAGTGGCACACAGTGATGCCACCTGGGGTGCAGTCAACATGGTCACTGCACCCTGCAGACATTGCAGCACACACAAACAGCTGTCACTGCCTGGGGCTGCATGCTCTGTCACATGCATGCCACTGTAGCATGCCTGTCTCTGTGGTGTACTAGGAATGGGTCAGGGCAATGGTGTTGTGCTGTGTGCCATGGGTGTGATGAGTGTGGCCTTGTGTGTCCGCTGTGTGTGTATGGCAGTGGAGTACCTCTGATCCATTCCATTCCCGACTGTGCTACAGTGTGTCTCCTGTCCATGCTGGCACTGCAGTGGCCACCTGTGCCTGGTTGTGTGCACTCTACATTGCAGTCCATAGCAACTGTGCTGTGTCTGCTGACCTGCACATGTGTACATCCCCTACCCCACTCCCTGAGTTTGTGTGTGTTTGCCCAGTTTACTCCTGCACTGTTACTCACCTGTGGTCTCTGAAGTGATCCTCCATGATTGTGTCCCTGTGCCTCAGTGCCCTAGCGGCCAGCCATGGGTCCCTCCATTCAAGGGTTACCTGCCCACCCCCTGCCATTGATTCCTCATCCTCTGAGCTGTCACCCTTCTGTGCCTGGGCAAGTACTCCATGGTCCATGACCATGTTGTGTAGCATGCAACAGACCAGGAATACGCCACGGGCTGTCTCAGGGCTTTATTGTAAGGTGACACCTGACCTGTCCAGGCATCTGAATCTCATTTGTATCATGCTGAACACATGCTCGATGATATTGTGTGTCACAGTATGTGCCTTATTGTAGCATTCCTCTGCCTTGGATGAGGGCCAGCATATGAGGGTGAGCAGCCATGGCCACAGGGGGTATGCACTGTCACCTGGGGAGGAAATGCAGTACATTAGTCTCCAGCAAGCATCTACAGGGCATCTCGCATGCCTCCACCCTTCCCCTTCTTTGCTGTCTCTGTATATCCACCTGGTTGCTGTCCCCCACTGCCCACCCATGCACACACTGTTATGCCGGTGGCTGCCCCACATGTCTGTTGCATGCACACTTCTTGTTCAGGCATGGCATGACTACCCTCTATCCTGTCCTGTAGTACACCAGCCCTGCCTATGCAGCCTCCCTCCCACTGTCCTGTCCAGCTCTGGTACTCTAACCTGTCCTGGCCATTGTGTGTGACTTAAGTCATGTGCTGCCACATGCCCAGCCACCTGTGCTTGCTATGTATGTCCCTGCCCTGCACCATCACATGCACTGCCTTTCCCCGCCTGACTGTGTAGCCCACTGTAGTGTTCTCCCATGTGCCACAGTACACCATGCCTGTTAGCCGGTGCACATTTCCTGTCACTGTCCCCCCACTAGTGCTGCTGCCAGCTATGTTGTGTGCAATTAAGTGTGCTCTGTGGGATGATTTCCTGCCCTACTCACCCACTATGTGGCCATTAGGCATCGCCACCCCTCTCAAATCAGTGGCATAGGGCTGACCGATGCCAGATATAGGCATCATGTGCACTTTCAGGGTGCATGGCGCTGACATTGGTGATGTGCCCTGTGGCATTGCACACAACCTGGCAGTTTACAGAATGATATATCTTCCTGTTGAAGTAGGTGTCACCTTCAGGGCCAGATGGTGCCCTGATTGCTGCAGGGATACAGTCAATGGCCCCTAGCATGCCTGGCATGCATTCCACCCTGTGGAAGTGCTGCATGGTTTCTTTCATCTCTGCCTGTGTGCTAGGGAATGGGATGAACTCTGTAGTATGTGGCAGCAGGGTGGTGATGAATTGTGTGAGGAGACAGGATGTGGTGGTCTGTGTGATACCAGTGGTATCACCCACTGGTATCTGGAAGGTGCCCATGGTCAGCAGACACATTGCTGCTGTCACCTTTGTCTCCACCTACATGGCGTGACCCCTGTGTGTTGGTGCCTGCAGTTCATCATGGACCAGCTCACAGAGTTGTCTTAGTACTGCCCTGTTGAGTCGGTACCAGACCACAATCTCTGAGTCACTGAGCTGTTCAAATGTGACACAGCACAGTACCGTCTCTCCAGGGCATAGTGCCTATGGGCCCTTCCTCGGCCATGTAGTTGTTCTTCCCATCTTCTCATACCCCTCATTACAGTAGCCATCAAAAAGGCAGACCCATCCATAGCTTTTGCTGTTGTAGTACAGCTCAGTGCCTGTGGGTGGTTTGCACTTAGGCATGCTTCTTTTATGCCTAACTTTGGGTGGCGAATCTTCAGGATGAGCCACAATTGTGCCACTCATTTTGGCTAAATATGGGGATGCACTGCACATTCATGGGAATGCCCTCTCCACATGCACCACATACATTATAGATGCTCTTCAGCACACCTGGAAATACGTGACTCATCTCTGTCATTTGAATATGCACTTTGGCACATCTTTTGGGATGTGCCGTTGCATCTCGAGATCTGCCGCTCATCTCCTTTGAAAATGTGAGCCATCATCTTTATCTTATTGTTTTAACAATAAATTTTTGGGTCTCACAGCCAGTGCATATAAATGTAAGGGGCGTGGACAAGGCTATAACTTTAATAATGGTGGAAGATTAGCTGCATGTTCCATCCAAGTGATTCCTGGATATCATCAATCATTTCCACAGTCATCCATATTTTTTCAAAAGAAAAGGTCTCATTTAACATATTCCACCAATTATGTGGGTCCAATTTTGGAAAAAGCTGGGCATTCCAACTCTCTAACAATAATCTTTTTATGGTCATGGTCCCTAAGGCTATTATCTTTTCCTCCTCATTGGTCAAACAAAATGACCCTATATTATTAAAAATAAATAGATCTTTGTCCAAGGACAGATCCCTTTTAAGTAACAAGAATAAGGTCTGGTAGTCGCCTCCCACCATTCTTTCACCAATGTGCAACTCCATAAACAATGGGTTAAATCCGCCTCTTATTCACATCCATGCCAGAATCCATAATTATCATTCTTATTAATATTTGCCAGTATTTTTGATATTAATTAAGCTCTGTGTATTATTTTCCTTTGAATTGTTTTATTTTTAGCTGATATATACATTTTGTATGCTTTTACCCTAATGTTTTGCCCCTGTTGATCAGTCAAGGATATATTGGCCTCAGTGTTCCATTTTATGTTTTTTTTCTCATTATGGCCTTTCTTGAAAATCATTAATTTGTTATAAAATTTCCTTAGGTGCTTCTTTGTCCCTTCTTGTGTAATATTCTTTTGTTTTTGAATGTGTATAATAAAGACTCTAGCCATGACCCCATATCTATGCTTTACATTTTTCCAGTAAGATAAGATGTGATATATAAATGACTATTATTCTTTCTTTCACCTTCTCCTTGATTTCTAAAAACTTCTGAAATCTACTTAGTACCAAGATATACTTCCATTTCCAATACCCTTAAGAATACAGTACCTAATTGATAAAGTCACTGTTCTTGAACATAGCTCTAGAATTATCCCTCATATCAAAAAATGGAGCCACAGAATGTCTTGTGTTTTAATTTTATTTAAGGCCTTCTCCAAACTTTTTCTTTATACATCAACATAACCCTTCCTTTTAAGAATGTTTGACCCTTCTGAAAAAGGATTGTTATAGACAGATTCTAGTTTATTATCCATATATAATATTTCCTTATATAACTTTTTTTCTTATGTACAAAAAAAAAAGACCACTCCCATGCAATTCCCAGGTAATGAGCTTTTCTATAAGTATTGGGGCTAGGCCAACCCATTCCCTTCCAAGTCCCTGGGACCATAAGTTGAACCCATGCTATTCATGGCTTGCCCCCCTCTCCTGCCACAGAAATATCAAAAAGATTGTCCTTATTTGACTAAACCATATTTCTTTAGGGCAGCCAGAGATTGTTTGCAAGACATATGTAAACTGTGGCATCACCTTCATTTTTACTGTATCAATATACCCCCATAGGGATGAGGAATGACTTTGCCAATTTGCCAAGAGATTCTGAATTGTATTGTTCATTTTGGCCACATTTTCATGTATATTTGGATTTTGATCCCTATTAAAATTGCTCTTAAATATTTAATTTTGTTATCTACTTAGAAGTCTACTTCAAATTTTTGTAGTGGTTTATTCACTCCCTTGGTAATCTGAATTATCACAGATTTTTGTTTATTTAAATTATACCCTGATATCTCTGAAAATGCTTAACCTTCTCTAAAAAAATGAGTAATTAATTAAATATATGTTTTACAATGAGGAGGATGTCATCAAAAAAACACCCATTTTAGTAATTTCATTACCTATTTGCAATGTTCAATTCCCTGATTTCTCCTAATCCATCTGAAAAACAGTTGTAAACACAGTTTAAAAATAACTGGTGAGTTGGGACAGCGCGTTTAACTCCATTATTCATGCTGTAAGATGCAGTTAAAAAAAGAATTAACTTGAAATGTAACTGTTGTTCTTTTATAATGTGTCTCCATTATTTTTAACAGAATAGGAGGAATTGTTCAATTTGTTTAGACACATTATCATATATACCTGATCTATAACATCAAACGCTTTACTTACATCTAGAGCTATAGCATGAAAAATATTGTCCTCATGTTGGTATCTTGTATTAATGTAATGGAACATTACCTGAATTTTTCTGGGAACTTATGGAATACTTCTACCTTCGACAAACCCATGTTGATTTGGGTGAATGGCACTAGTCAACCCCCTGACTGACCTGTTTACCACCATTTTGGCTATTATTTTCAGTATTTAAAATAGCTATAGATCTATAGTTTTTAGATTTATATTGTACATTGCCTTCTTTTAGTATTAAACTATCCTAGCTTTTTCCATGGATAAGGGACGTTGACCACTGCCCTCTACCAACTTCTTTGCCATAATTTTAAACCAAGATGTCAATTCCTTACTGAAACAGAGTTATGCATTCTATGGGAATATAGGGCAGTGGTGGTGGTGATCAGGGCCAAAGGTGCATTATTCCGTGGACTACTATGTATGTGCATAAGTGGTTTTAGTAAGGTATGGAGCACTGCTATCAAAACAGGGATAGACGTATACTAGAAAATGGTAGTAAAGGCCATTTTGGAAGATTTTGTTAAAAACAGTTAGGGTGATACAAAAATATAGAGTGGTAGCAAAAATATGGGGGGTAGTAAAAGTATAGAGTGTTGACAGAAAAATATAGGGTGGTGGCCCACCGCACTAAAACAATGAATGGAGAACACTGTAAAAGTTATGAGGAATTCTGCTGTGTACCCATCCAATCCTGGGTTTTTTCTTTTGGGCAATGAATTGATGGCTTCCCTTGTTTCTTTGATGTCAAAAGGATCACCATTACAGATAAACTCAGGAAGTTCAGTACCCTGCAGATACGTTTCAACTTTTCCCCAGTTTCCTTTTATTTTATTTTGAAAAGTGTCTTCATAATATTTTAAAAAAAAATTCCCTATCTCTTTATCCACTGTGTCTTCTCCACATAAGTCCTCTAACTCAGTTATTACATTTCTTCCCTTTTAGTCTTTGAGGAGATTGGCCAGTAGTTTCCTGGACTTATCTCCTTGGAGATCTCTAGCACATTTAACTTTTTTAAGTTGTCTGGAGTCCAATATTCAAAACTTTGCCCATAGCTCAAAATTTGCACTGCCAGGCATGCAAAATTAGTCCACATCCAATTGCACACAATATTCAAAGAAATAGCCCCCTGACAAACACAGCTGAATATAGTGGGCAAATGAAGGCAGACAAACATGGATGATAGTGCAGTGCAAAGATAGCCCAGCAACCAAGGCATATCTGAATATAGCAAAGAAGACAGCTCTGAATATAGCAACTGGGCAGTGCAAACAGAAACAGTAGTTCAGTGCACAGAGAGGTGGAGCCAGGCACAGGTGAACAACATGGCCACTGGGGGATCCAGCACAGAAGGAGGCCAGGAAACACACACTATGAGCATAAAGCAGTGGAAGAGCCAGATAATAGCAACAGACTCACCAAAGGCAATGTCACAAAATGTAAACCACTATGTATCTACATGTGTCGAATGTGTAATGTGGAAAATGAGCATAGATGGCACAGTGGGGTAGGGACCCACACAAATATATACATATCCCTGTAGCTGTGCCAGGCCGACGCCAACCTGTGCCCACTGTGCACAGGTGGAAGAGACCAGGCACCCTGACACAGAGCAAGGGACAGCACACCAAAGGACACTCAGCAGAAGGTCACAGGGGGATGGAAGATACCCACAGCAACAAAGGGAAAGCCATAGATAGGCCTGCACACAGAAGCCACACAGCCATGCAGTGTTGGGGTGAGAGCTATCCAAGGAACAGGGACCATACCATGACCATGGACAACCACAACCCAGAAAGTGGCTATCACACACACAGGACATACAGGGGCCAAATGGAGAACAGAATGTCACCACCTCCAGGAGCACACAACCACTATGGCCAAGGCCCCTAGAATTCTGCAGCTGTAGAATTTTGCACAGAACTTGCAACCTACTGCAGAATATCTGCAATGCCACAGAATTCACTGTTCCTGGTGATTCTTTATTAATATTTCCAGTTTATCCATAGCACCTGGTTCTCTTTCCCTCTTTTTATATCCAAAACCCCCTCTATGCTTAGCATGTGATGTCATCAGTGTTATCACATCATACATTAGCTAATGACAGGGCTGCATTCTGCCACAGAAACGAATAGTCACTTTTCTACCACAGCTCCCACTCTCAGAGGAAGTGGCATAGCACATCAGGTATTGTGATATTTGCTTAACCTATACTACAGCCTAATAAAATGTTCAGTCTTAGGTTATTACACTAGGGCCAACAAACAAATACTTGACAATAGCAAAGACCTGTTAATTCCATACCTTACTTTGTACGATTTATTTGTGCCTTTAAGGTATAGGAAAGTCGTCTGAAATGAATAACTGGCAAATTGAATTAACCTGTTGTTTTTAAGAAAATAAAGTAATCATGACCAGAAGGGTGGAATATATTAATGTGTAGACTCATTAAGAGAACAGATCCACTAAAATAATAATTGCACTGTACACGTCTTTTCCAGGGTTGTTTATTACATATTATCACGGGCTGACAGAATTACCTAAAAGTTATGCAGAAATGCTGTGTGCAGTGCCAGCTGTTGGGCCAGTGAGTAGCATGTTGAGTTCCCTTGATGGCGACTCAGGTTCAGGGATGAGTTCTGGGAACTGGCTGGGCAGCACAACAATGGGGAGGGGCAGTTCTGTTGCATACCACTGCTCTGAGCCTGGGAAGGTATGGCGCAGTGTTCTGTCACATGGGTGACACCTTGTGATGGACTGGGGAGTCTTCTCCCACAAGGGGTTCATGTGCATGTCATGGCCTGATGGATTTACGTTGTGTGTCAAAAGAAGTGGGTTGGCATGAAAAATAAGTCTTGAAATATCTCCTCTATTCTGTTTATTCCACTTCCAAAGGGACCTGTATGAATGAGGATACAATTTCAGTCACAAAAAGGGAAATTTATTAAAATAAACTATTTTACAGATTGCATATAAATATATAAGTGACACACAGTGGTGACCTCATGAGTGGAGTAAACAACATGAGTATATAGATAACTTATTTATCACATAATGTCCCCTCTGCATATTTCATTTATGCAATAGGATAGAACCTTAAGTGAAAGACATTTTTTAGCTTTTTTTTTTAAATAAAATTATTTTTAAAAGTCTGTGTTTTTATTTGTTTTGAAATAGTGTTACTGTGTGTTCCTCCATCCCAACTGCCATAGCCAATGCCATGGATGTGAAGTCAAGATGACAAGTTGATGCTGTGATACAGAAGTTCATTGGAGCCCCAGAACTTCTGCAGAAATTACAAACCACTGCCACAGATGTTCTGTGGCACATGGTAATCCTGCCGCAGAACTTGGGCCCAAGGTGCTGCAGAAAAGTAGGGGTCTTGACCATGGCTAGAACATTGTACAAGAAGATGTGTAGGCAAAGACACTGCAGAGGGAGCACTGGGAAACCTTATGCCACAGGATAGGCAAGGATGTCACCCACCAGGGTGATGCAGGTGGTCTACAGGAGCAGAACAGAAAAACAACTAAATTGGCCAGAGGTAACCACCACCGAGAACTATGAGTGTTAGCCATAAAATCTGGCAACACTCTGTAACCTAAGCAATCACTGACCAGTAAGTGATTGTACCTTGACCCACCACAATGCCTATGTACACAGACATATACCATCAATGTCCCCGTACTGTACTAAGGCAGCAATATGTTAGTTATGTCTGCTGAGTACTGCATGTCAATCAACTAAATGCCATAATTGTATGCAGATATGTAAGTGTAACCACCCAGGCGTTACCTGACAATAGGCAAATCATGGTTAGTGAGCCCACCTGTGCAGCAAATAATAAACCATACAGAAAGAAAGACACAGGACACTGAAGAACAACAGTCAAATGTATATTATCTAGAACAAAATATAAACAATATACAAAGAATATATATAGAGACATATAAAAGCAAACAACAACAATGGGGGATGGATGGGTGAAAACTGGGACAGTGGTAAAAGTACAGGGGTATGGTGTAGGCTATTGGGAGTTGGCAGATGGCTGATGGGCCCCTTTTACAAGTTCCTCCAGTAGCTGGACAATCCTTTCTCCAAGGTGCACCAACTGCTCCTGGCGCTCCAATATTACCCGGGTCTGTCTGACAAGGCACTGAAGAAGATCATCCCAGTCTTCATCCTCCTCGGGCCATCATGGCCACACTGATGTGCGACACATACCTATGGGGGTAAGGATGCCCATGTAAGTATGATGAACTGACACTGTGGAGCACTGTAGATGCCACAAGGTTACATCAGAGAAGGACACCATGTCCCAACTAGGAAGGCAATATACCCTACACTGGACACAGTGCAGATACCACTGGACATGTGCCAGTAGACAGCATCCCATGACACCATGGTACTGGCATGGCCAACCCACACAGATGTGAATGCTGGTATGGCCATTACCCACAACACCACCAATGGGATGACTAGGCTTGGCAGTTTTCAATTTTTATTTTTAACCAAAATTGACTGATAAAATCTAGGTTTATTTTCTGATTATTATTTCGATAAATATTGATCTTTATTGTGTCAAAATTTGTTAAAATCAGCTTGTAAATAGGAAACATGCAATATAACAATTAATTAGTGCAGTGACACAGACAGTAGACACGGAGACACGCAGATTTATACAGAGACACTAAGATACACCGCAGATCTATGTGATCTATGTGTAGCAAATACAACATTCACCCCCCCAAAAATGCAATCGATGCTGGATTCAGATGTGCTATTCCTCACTCCATTTATTTTTTAATGTCTGTGTTGTTAAATGCATCAAATCTTCCTGTTATGTTCTTGTTGTGGTACAATATATGTTTAGTAGCCCTAGTCTCTCCTCTGACAGGAGCATTTTAAGTTTATCTTGCACTTTTCTGTATAGACTAAATGAGCACTCTACGGCAGTAGATGTAACGCGCATTGCCAGTGCCCTCAGTGCAACACTGGACAGTACAGGAAGGTTTAGCATCTCACTCGTCCAGTACTCCATTGGAGTGATCATGCAGTCAGAGGGAACATCCAATTTCATATATAAATTAAAGTCCCGCTCAAAGACATCTTTTTTTGCAATGAAAAGTGTTGATTATGGCACCATACTTCGATACATCAGTAGAGAGCTGTTTTTTAACAAACGGGTCAAAAATCGGGCAATTGTCAAACAAAGAACCAGCACCACAAAGGCCTTCAGGGATATTTTGTGTCTGTGTTGCGCTTAGCTTTGAATGAAAATTTCTGGAGAAAGAATACATTGCTGCAGACAAGGATTGTCTTTTAGAACCCATTGACTTTAAATCAACATCTTTTATTGAGGTTTTTACATCACTTGCCACGCTCAGATCAAAGTTCAGTGTCTGTCAATTTTGTGTATCAGAGGTGTTTTTGTTTCCACTTGGACATGTATCACATGGATTTTACCAAGAAAACTGCACAAAAATGTAAGCTTACAGTAAAGTTCTCTTTGACTAGAATCATCCATGACAAGTCTTCGTAATTTGGAGGCTTTTTTAGACTGATGCTCTACCTCCTCATTAATTAAAAAGTCACACACACTATCCCAATGCGCATGAATGTACTGTGCTGCTTCTAACCAAGAAAACCAGCAGAAAGGGACAACTCTGGGGGGGAGTTTGGTACTGGATAGTGGAACACCATTGTTTGCACACACTTTAAAAAATGCTCTCCTCTGTTTATTTGCACTTTTAAATAGAGTTGGAAAGTGAACCACAATTTCATTAACATCACAAAATTCTTCAGTTTTAATGGCATGGTCGATAACAACGTGTAATAAATGTGTGATGCACAGTATGTGCAGCAAATGGGGGTAAATGTCTCTAACGTCTTTAATCAGTCTCTGCATGTACATTGCTGAATCAGTGTTTATTGAGATACAGTCTGACCAAGACAAGGAATAGTCTCTCATCATGTCATGGAGTTAAGTTAGAGATTACACTTGCATTGCACTGAATAAGAACTGTAGACTTCAATAGCAGACAGTTTATGGCTCTATTTTTAGATGAGTAAAAATCTCCCAGAACATTAATTGCAGGCAGACTTGCCAACTCAGGTGTTTCATCAACAACAATAGAGAATTGCTCACCAGATAGCAGCTCATTTATTTTTGATTTGTGGTGCATGAAGACCTCTGGAATATATATATCTCCTCCAGCTGACGTCTTTTCGGATATGTTCTCGTAGCAGGTGCATATTTTCTTATAACACACATTAGATAGCTGGAACCCCGGGCAGCGTTCATTGGAATTGCTTCAAAATATAAAGCCAGATCAAGATCATGTGGGAAGTCAGCAGCTTCTTCTTTCTACTGCCTCATGCGCCCCATAAAAGATTTCATAGAGGGCTGTGAGATAATGTCCTGACTATGCTTATGTCTCAGGTGCATCTTGCTGATAAGATGCTCAGAAATGCGGTTTGCTTGACCCAATACTTCGGTTTTACAAATCTTGCACCATAGAATGTCAACGCTTTCCCCATTACCAGTCTTTTTTATGGTTTTCAATTCTAGTTCTAGGAATTCAGAGCAATTCTCATCTGCACATTTCCTTTTGTGACCCATGCTATGTGGTTGTGTTGTTAGATGTGCGGTTGATACCACGCTTCTAATTTAAGGATTACTGATTCAATTAACAGCTCAGAAGCTGACACGGGAAAGCACACAGGCATGCTGCTATTGCAAATTCGGTGCTAATAGACTAGGTGATCACAACCAGTAGCAGAGAGAGTAATTTATAGACTATAACTAGGCATAGCAGTTTGCGATTTAAATCACCTTCCAATCAATAAATTCAATAAATTATAGTGATACGATTACTGCGTTTGGTGAACTAATTTCTGTGTAAATCGACGATTAAAAATAGAAACATAGAAACATAGAATTTGACGGCAGATAAGGACCGCTTGTCCCACCTAGTCTGCCCATTGTCCTACCTAACAGATAAGCTGCAGATCCTAGTTAACCAACAGCTTACTTCCTCCTAACCCCAACTAGGACTGCCTTATGTCTGTCCCATGCATTCTTGAATTCCCCCACTGTGCTTGACTTCACGACCTCCTCAGGGCGGCTGTTCCATGCATCCACAACCCTCTCTGTGAAAAAATACTTCCATACATTACCTCTGAGCCATCCCCTCTCTATCTTCAAATTGTGCCTCCTTGTTCTTGTACATCTCTTTTTCTGAAAGCTGCTACCCTCTTGGACTTTGTTGATTCCCTTGAAGTACTTGAAGGTTTCTATCATGTCCCCTCTCTCCCTTCTTTCCTCAAGGGTATACATATTATGCTCCTCTAGTCTTTCTTCGTATGTCTTCTGGTGCAGACCCTGCACCATTTTGGTTGCCCTCCTCTGGACAGCCTCGAAATGTCTGTCGAAATTCACTAAGTTGTTCATCTCAATGTTAATCGATGGAAAACTATTTAAATCACAAACTGCCAAGCCTACGGATGACACACCATGCATTCACAATACTGCCTTAGACATAGTACTGCCACACTGCCCCCTGGGTTAACTCCCAGTCAGCCCCTTAGCATGCCCAAATATACTGTGGAAATATACTGTCTGTGAAATGCTGCCCACCAGAAAACAACGTAGGCCTATGAAGCATTGCAAAAGCACCATCGTAATCCCTACAACCCCTAATCACAGAGCCAAAAAAGTGGCCTGAGAACACAATTCACAGGGCTGTAAATGAGACACAGTACAGGTGCCTGAGGACACACACAGCCACTGTCCATAGCACATGTGTGCTGTGTGGATATTTGTCTAACACATTACCCTAAGTGAGGACACACCACAGATCTGTACAGCTGTAGCAACAACACTCCTCTGTCATATGCCAGGTTGGTGGCCACAATGTGTAGCACAGCTCTGACATGGTGGGATAGGAACATACAAACATACAACATTTGACAGCAGATAAAGGTCTAGTGGTCTAGCAAGTTTGATCGACTGTGCAGCTAGCACCCCCTTATTCTGCAGGTGCCCCTTCCTCCCACCCTCCCCCTTCCTTGACTCTCCCCCTTAATCTGTTGCAGCCCCTTTTGAAGCAGCCCACTGTTCTACTGGATACCACTTCTGCCAGTAAGGCATCCCACTCAGCTACCACCTTTTCCGTAAAAAAGTGTCTCCTCATCTCCTTCCTGATCATCCTCCCTCCAGTCTCTTATCATGGCCCCAGGTGTCCCTCCCCTCCCTCACTTTGAACAGCTCCTTCATACCTGTCTTGTTTATTCCTTTGATGTACTTGAAGGTTTCAATCATGTCCCCCCATCCCCTCTTCTCCTCCAGTGAGTACATGTTCAACTCCCTCAGCCTCCTCTCATATGGTAAGTCCTCCAGCACCTGGATCATCTTTATTGCCCTGCACTGCACCCCCTCCAGTAACTTAATGTCCCTCTTCAGATACAGGTGCCAGTACTGCACGCAGTACTCCAGGTGTGGTCTACCTAATGATCTATACAGTGACAGAATCACCTCCCCCCTCCTCGAGGATATACCCCTTGCAATACAACCCAGCATTTTGTTGGCCTTTGCAGCTGCCTTCCTACGTTTTGCCGAGTTATTCATTGACCCTGTAATGAGCACCCCCAGAGCCTTCTCCTCCTCTGTCTGGGCTAGCTGCACTTCCCCCAGCTGGTAACTCCTCCTTGGGTTCTTCATCCCAAAATGCAGCACCTTGCACTTTTTGTCATTAAACCCCAGTTGCCAGGTGTCTGACCAGGTTTCAAGCTTTGCCAGATCATCCTGCAACCCCTGCCATCCCCCTAGGTCATCCACCATTGCTCCCATCTTGGTGTCATCAGCAAACAGACTGGTCTTGCTCTTGATGCCCAATGATATGTCTGCAATGAACATCCCAAACAACACTTGTCCCAACACTGAGCCCTGAAGAACACTGCTCGTCACTACCCTATGGGATGAGAGCTCTCCCCCACCACTACCCTCCTATGCCTTCCCTGTAGCCAGTTCCCTACCCATTCCACCAGCTTTGCACCTGCCCCCTGTGCTTTCTAACTTACTTCCCAGCCTCCCTTGTGGCACCGAGTCAAATGCCTTACTGAAGTCCAGGTACAGGACATCCACTGCAAGGCCTCCATCCAGTTGCCTAGTTACCCAGTCATAGAACTCCACAGTGGAACAGCACATTGCTACATGAGCAGTATGCATGGTTGACAGTGACTGCACACACATGGCCACACCAGCGTGAGTACACCATGTCTGACATGGCCATGGTGAGTCCCTTAGCAGGGTATGTGATTGATGCATGCTGTGGGTATACACACATCCACAGGGACCACACAAGACACACACCATGACACAATCATGAAGACCACATACCAGCTGTACAATGTGTACACTGCATGGCATGCATATGGGTGTAATACTACACAACCCACAGGAGGGGACAGCTGTAATCAAAGGTATAGTACAACTGTAGAAAGGTAGCAGAGGAACAATTCACAGCACACAAGGTGAACACAGTGTATGAGCACTGCCCCACACACAGCCCAGTGGTGTTCATTTCATGTGATAATGGTGGACCGTAGGCCAACTGGTGTTTACAATGCACAATGTGCAAGGTGTCAGGAATGTCAATGGCAGCATGTCATAGCCACATATGAGGCACTGTGCCACTGAATGATGCACAGGCATCCCCCAGAGTGCAGAAGCAGGAAAGCATGACAGCAGCACCATGGAGGGGGTATGCTCATGTAGGGGCTTGCTACATGCAGAGCACAAGGACAGCATGGTCTGGGCATGCACGACACATCATGTTTCCACAGTGCAGGACTGTGAGCTGACATTTGCGTACACATCGCGGTCCCACAGACTGTGTGGCCAGTGGATTCAATGGCCAGGTGTACTGTCCAACATGCAGCAGTAGGTGTGTGTGATGCTGTTGCCAGTAGCACAGCAGCATGAGCAACCCATATCCATGTTCCCCTTCAACAGGCATGATGACATGGCAAATGCAAAGATGGTGGTGACACTGTGCTGTTAAGGGGTACCATACATGCCCCACCAAGCAAGGAATGCAACATATGTTATCCACAAAGGAGCATATACTTAAATGCGGCATCCTGTTGCCTATCACCTTCGGCCAGAGCCTGCTGTCCATTTGCCATGATCTTCTGTGTGTAACCTCTCCGCTGCTGTCCTCTGGTGTTGAAGTCTGCAGAATGAAGGGAACAGAATAGTGTCAGTACCCTCATGAACACCAAGAAACTCCCCACACCAACTGTGCCAGTCACACTGTGCAAAGATGTCAAACTGTATACTGTGCCCCACACCAACCAGCATATGGCATATGTGACACCTGTGCAATGTCAAGCTGCCTATAGGCTGGGAGGGGAGTTGCTGGCAGTCACAAGGGAAGAAAGAGACTTGGGCATCATCATCACCGATAACCTGAAATCATCCAAGCAGACCACTAAAGCAGTAGGTAAGGCTAGGGGGATGTTGGGGTGTATTAGTAGGGGTATCACAAGTCAGAAGAGGGAAGTAATAATCCCTCTTTACAAGACACTGGTTAGGACCCATCTGGAGTACTGCATGCAGTACTGGAGGCCACACCTTCACAAGGACATTAACCAAATTGAGGCAGTCCAGAGAAGGGCAACCAAAATGGTGCCAGAACTGCATCAGAAAACAAATGAGGACAGGTTAATGGAGCTCAATATGGATACCCTAGAGCAAAGGAGGGAGAGAGGTGATATGATCAAAACATTCAAACACCTTAAGGGTATTAGCAAGGTGAAAGAGTCTAACATGTTTCAATATAAGAAAAATAGCAGGACAAGAGGACACAGCATGAGATTAGAGGGAGGCCGATTAAAGGGTAATCTGAGGAAGTTCTTTTTCACAGAAAGGATGGTGGATGCATAAAACGGCCTACCTCAAGAAGTGGTGCATATGAATACAGTGCAGGGCGTCAAACAGGCATGGGATAGGCATAAGGGAGCAATACAGATGAGTATGAATAGATAGGCCATTGACAGAGCAAAGGCCAATGGCATATTTATAAGGTAGAAAAAGAAATGGGCAGCTTGGTTGGGCCTTGCGGTCCTTATTTACCATCAGCTTCTAATGTACCATAGTGGTCCATGTGCAGCACACATGCTATGCCAGCCTACGGCATCTGGAGGAGCAAAGCACCGACAACAGTGGGACAGACATGTACACATCTCTATACACATGGCACACCTGACTGCAGGTGACACACAGCCAAATAGCATACATGACAGCATACCCACAACACACAGCAGGGATGGGCCAAACCTATGACCCCCCCTCCAATTGGCCATGACACACTGTCATACTGCACCTATGTTGGCCCAGTGGTGACCCAAATCATCCTGTATGACTATATGACCATGGTACACAGGTTATATGGCATCACAGCTGTGCCAGGCACAGTGCCACTAGAGTGCCCTTTACTGTGTTGGACATGTGTGTCAACCAACCAATGGACGCAGCAGGGCCACATTTCACATGATCCTTGGAGCACATGGACACAATGCAATGACCGTAGGGCACCCAAATGGCAGCTACTGTATGTGTCACACATGGGCAATTGAACAGTCACACATGGTAGATGTCATTCACATAGGTGGCATGGGCAGCAACAATTCTGGCACATTCACATGGTATGCACCATGACCACTTACAGGGAGGGTCCAGTGCCATCTTGCTGGGAACACGGGCAGCAGTGGTTCTGTAACATACACACATCTCAACTTAATGTGGCCAATTGGGCCCCCACAACATGCCATGTCATTGTAGAGATGTGGCCTGACATGTCAATGTGGTATACACACCATCCACTTCCACTGCCATTGTGACAGATAAAGGCACTTTTGCAACATGTGCTACACTACTATTGGCAAACAGCACTGATACCTGTCAGAGGATAATACTGTGCAAGTCACATGTACAAACACATACACAGGCAATGTTGATCCACACACGGGCACCAGTGTACCCCAATTGGTGTACACAGTGCAATGCATGGCAATGACCCTGCAGCATGACAGGCATGTGTGCATTGACATGTCCTACACATATGAACCCACATGTGTACTGTGTATGTGGCAGACCACAACCACTGACATGCATAAAACCTTGCTTTTAGTAACATCTACACTTACCTGACGCAGTCACAGTGCCATCCTGCACCATGTGCTGGAATCTTTCCAGCGTCTGTCACTCCCTGCAATACAGGTCAACATATCAGTGCCAGCACTACTCCTCTGGGCTTGGTATGCCTGTGCATTGAGTGAGGTGGAGCACAATGGATGCCCACACCTCACAGCGAGGCCTGTCCCCCTTGCACACCTCACCTGATAGCTGGCACTCCTGGCCATCACCAGCTGGATCATGTTGGCTAGTTCCAAGTCCCCCAGTTCTGGTCCCTCTGGACCACCACTCTGATCCTTCTGCTGTCTGCCATATTGTTTTTTGTAGTTACAGGGGCAAAACCATCACACCAATGTTGACGGTTTGCTGTCCAGGCCACAAAATTGAATGCGCACACAGTAGTGCTGTGCTAGCTGTGGACGGCACCATGCAATATAGTACTGCGCTGCACAAATGCAGATTGACTCCACTGACCAAGTGCAACCCTTGCATGACCTTCACCATGATGACATCATCACGCATTCGTCCTACGAGCAGTGCTAATTCAGTTTGCCTGGTGCAAGCCAGTTAGCGCTGCATCGCGGTACAATCCTTTTGCCCAGCACAATTGCATATACCCGGTGCTATTTACTGCAATATTCAGAGGTGGTATGCAAATGAGCCTACTTAGGCAGACAGAGTGCAAATCACCACATTAGCATGTTATTATGGCCTTATTTGCATGCATTACCATGTGTGGATTGCCCAGTCTATTTCAGTGGTGACACAGCAGCACCTGCGCAGCTGACTGGAAATGAAGGCAGTAGACTGACATCCTTGCTGTACACAGTAGACCTCAACATGTCCCAAGAGATGAGTTCCATAGGAACAGGTAGGTGTTCTTCAGGCAATATCCTTCTATAATGATTTGCAACATTGTGTGATGTCTGCTACAATGACCTGGGGCTACTATTTCCTTTGGGTGAACATATCTAAGATGTAATGTATCACGTTCTGCCAATTGATGCAGTCACACATGCAGCAGACCTAGCATGCAGGTGTGGACTAATGTTGCGCTACACTGTTGTACAGTCATAGCACATGTATACACTTTGCCTGTGGCACTGGAGACACACATTGTGACACACATACGGATACCCATGTGCATCTTCATTTCATTTTTCATTTTCATTATTTTAGCAGTACATTCCCCAGGAGGGGCAGAGCATTCACAACACACAAAACAGACATAAAGTTCACATAGAAGTTCTCTGTGACACCATCATGTGTATGTATATCCCATGCCATGTTGTGCATCGATCTGGACACACTGTGAACTAGGCCATCTCCACCAATCCCTGCAGCCAACTCACATTCCACACCTGTTGTGCAGATAACATATGGGACCTGTTGAAGATGACACAATGCAGGCTGAAGCTTGTATCTATGTGGCACATGAACACTGTCATAAGGCTGCCAACATCAGATGGACATGCGGGGGACATTGTTGGGGAGGAACAGCATGGGATGTGGGCCTAAACCCTACATCCTTGTGATGCATGCCCACAACTGAAGCCATGGGGTGATCCATGTGTTGTGAGGCATCTCTCTCTCTCTCTCAGACAGACACACACACACACACACACACACACACACACACACACATATCCCTTACGGGACAGCCTTTTACCACTGTATCTTTACTATCCCCACACAGGTGCCTCTGGTGGCCGTGAACAGCAGATATGCTTCAAGTTCTCCAGGGAGGAGCTGAAGGCTCTGACTGATGCATTCAAGGCCAGGGAGCACTTGATGTTCTGATATAAGACCACAGGTACTGTAGTAACAGTTCTGTGTGGAGAAATAACAGTGGAGGTGAATGCTGTTAGTGACAGAGGACACATGATTGAAGTAGTCTGAAAACACTGGCATGACCTGCAGCACCAGGAAAAAGAGGAAAAGGAAGCACACCATCATGCACTGCACAGCACAGGTGGTGGTCCATGGTCAGCAGAGGTTGCGACACCTGTGGACTGTGTGATGGATGTGGTGGCATCCAGTCTCAGGACTTGGGACATAGCAGGTTGTAGACAGTGGTAGTTGTAAGACATAGTTGTCATCCCTCAGAACATGTGAGTAAATGGCTGTGTACCAGCATAGTATGCATGAGTGTGCATGGATATACGTGGTGCCCTGCCTGTGTTTTTGCACAATGCTGCCCTGGCCTGTGCACACATGTGTACATTGGGATGGCCTGTGTGCAAAACGGCACTGTCTGGTGGTGTATTCACTGAACTACCGGACTTGCAGTATGTGACATGATAACACAGTCATGATGTACTCTGCAGACACAGGCCCTGTGCCTATGCACTTAGTGGTTATCATGGCATCAGGTGTACCTTCTGCATGCAGTGTTGCATGTTGCCACGTGTGTCACTAGGTGCTATACCAATGACATCCCTTTGAGTAGCAGTCTTCATGTGTGTGGGGTGTGTAGCTTACATTTGGTGTTAGTCTTGGGCATGCCTGTAGGATCCACATTTTGACCATATGTGTGTGTGCATCCGGCTGTGTGTGAGTGTTTAGACTGTAGTCACTAGTTCTGTGCCTGCACTGGGTGTCATAGACATCCGTGGTGTGGTATGCACGTGGCAGCACTGGTACAGGACCACTGTGTACTGTGCAACACACTTACAGTGTTCTTATCTGTCCAGATCACAGGGTGATGACACAGCAGCCGAGGATGACTTGAAGGAGGACAATGGGCCATCCACATCTGGAGTTCAGAGACAGGCATTACAAGCAGAGGAGGGGGAGTCTATTGGCTCCTTGTTTTAGGACATGTCTGATGATGACGAGAACACATACATTCCCCCAGAAGGCTATGTTACCACCATCACTGCAATGGGAGGGGGGGTTCTCACCATTGGAGCTGTCCCTTGAAACACCGGATCAGGAAGGGGCAGACAACATTGGGGCCATCACAGCCACATGACAGTTGGCCACCAGGTACACTTTACCATTGGTGCTGGAAGGGTTCTTTGAGGGCCATGCATTCACTACTTCCAGTGCCACCACCACCATCACCACCCCTGCCAACACTGCCACAGGTGTGACCACCACAACTACCACCTCCCACACCACCTGGCTCACACAACAGGAGTTTGCGGGTACCCATCCTATTGCCCCACCTGAGCACACCCTCAGCATGAAGTCCACCACAGCTAGTGAGACAGTGCAGCACACTACCTTACAGGGTGTGGTCAGAACACGCCCCACATGGCATCAACAGCCACATCCACCCAATGTCCCAGGTGACCATGCCCCCTAAGGACAGGATGGCTCGGTGGCCCAGCAGCTTCTCAGGTCTGTGATGGATCCACATTCTGCTGAACAGAGGGAGCTCCATGCATTCCGGAGGGAGGTGTGGCAGGAACTTGCCCACCTCTGGGAGACAATGCACGCAGACCTCCTGCATGCTGCATTACAGGTGGTGCTTTACAGGTTTTACAGTTTTATCTAACATTAGGATAAGCTTTCAGGGTTACTGCATTTGTTGTTGACTGATTGTTTCTGCTCTTACCTCCTTGTTCTTTCGTCCGTGGTTCTTCTTTTTAGGCAGGGGAAGGGCCCAGCCACCCACCCCCATCCCCAACCACCCCACGCTACACCTCCTTTTATAGGGTACCACAGTTGTGACATTTCCTGTGGCAGAGCAGGAAGGGGCGGATCAGTGGGGCCTCCACAAGGTGATCTCATTTACAGGGCACTAGTAATTTAACTTGTTATAACAAGTTAAACAAAGCACAATTAAACCATTACTTGCATTTTTTTTTCTTCTAATTACTCTGACTAGGTTACAAACCCAGCAACTTATTTGGAATGGATTTCATTAACTGCAGGTACTGTGGAACAATTTTCAGAAGGACAGTCTTACAAGATTTAGGACACTGTCCTACATGCTGGGCCTTTGGAGATCTTAGGTCTCAGCTCCAGGCAGCATGGGCAGAGATTGCACGCCTCAAATTTCATATTGAAGAGGAAATACATTATAAGAACCACCGCCATTTCCCCAGCATCCAACAGAAAACCTCGACTGCAGAGGGTAGTTGGTCCAGGAGGTTGGCAGGTGGTTAGGAGGAACAAATCAAGTGCCCCATCACTCTCTACCTCCAACACATTACCTCCAAAACCATATAAAACACTATAAACAGGTATCTGCCTCTATCTCTGAAATCAACAAAGAGGCAGAAGACACTGCAGAGCAGGACACTGTGGCACAGGAGCTAGCACAACAATACTCACCCAAATCAGGAACCAAAACTAAACAAGCACAAAGGAAATCCAAAAACTTCTGATCATAGGAGACTCCATGATTCGGGAAGTTGATACCCATCTCCAGCCAGGGGTGATGGTCAGATGTCTCCAGGTACATCAGCATGGAGAGACACTGACCGCATTACTAAAATTGTTCACAAAGCAGGAAAACATTGATGTCCTAGCACACATAGGGACTAATCGATCTCGCCAGCCCGGTCAGTTGTGAGACCAAGGAACACCTGACTAGGCTGGGTGACAAACTATCATCTATTTCATCCGCATCTCCTTCTCTGAGATCCTGCCAGTCTGGGAGAAAGGGAGCAGATGGAGCGGAAGGTCAGAGAAGGGAGATAGGGGAGCTAAACACGTGGCTCAAGGACTGGTGCCATGAAAAAGGACACAGATTTGTAGGAACTGGCAACAGTTCTGGGAGCTAAAGTTCTTTAAATTTGATGTGGCTGCATCTGACTAAAGAGGGAGTCAGTGCATTGGGGCAGAAGTTTGATGTCTTGCAGAATATTTAAACTAGCAATGGGGAGAGGGGTGCAGCACCCCACACGCTCAAATGGGAAGAACACCCCTCCCCCTCAGCTAGTGGTCAAACAGGAATTCAAGCGTGTTTGCCGTTCATTTACATCACCAGGTAAGAAAAAGGTTTGTCTCCCCATACGATGCACAGGGTAATGCCAAACTTCACCCAACAACTAACACACAAAATCTGGCCAATGGAAAATCATGTACACAAATGCTCACAGCCTGGGAAATAAGATCCCAGACCTGCAGGCAATAATGTCAGAGGCTAAACTGGACATGAGCAATTAGTGAGACGTGTTTACCAGTAACCACATTGAGGACTTCAGTACCTGGCCATGTATTGTTCAGAAGAGACCAAGTGCAAAAAGGGGAGGGGGTGGCCCTGTATGTTAATGAAAATATCAAAGCTACAGAAATTCAGAATACACATAAGGAGCCAGAAGAACTGTGGGTCACCCTGGAAACAGGAAATGGGACAGCCATAAGAACTGGGGTTGTCTACAGGCCCCAGACCAGAGGGAGGACATAGACACATTACTGTTAGAAGATATACAAAACATGACAGCTAAAGGGAGGTTCTGATAATGGGAGACTTCAACATGCCAGATACAGATTGGTCAATACCAGGAGACATCTCTGCAGAACTAGACTCATAGTGGATTCCCTGCAGGGAGGGCCTCAAACAACTGGTACAGCAACCCACAAGAGACAGGGCTATCCTAGATCTAGTACTGACTAACAAAGAAGGGATCACAGATCTCCAGGTAGAAGGTCACCTGGGGACCAGTGACCATCACATGGTATGGTTCAATTTGCACACATCTAAATCCATCCCATTCCAAAGCAAAATATGGGACTTCAGAGGAGCTGACTTTGATAAGATGGCCAACAGAGTTAAACTAGCCCTGGCAAAAAAACACAGGTGAGAAGGTACAGGCAAAGAGGGCAAGCATTAAGGATACAATACTTGAAGCAACATCCCATGGTGTTAGACAGAAAAGGAAGTACAAAAGAAGAAGGAAACCACTTTGGTTCTCAAATACAGTAGCAGAAAGGTCAGAGCCAAAAGGCTGGCCTTCAGAAAATATAAGGGAACACAGCGGGATGAAGATAGGGAGGCATACCAAACTGCCCTAAGGGAAGCAGGTAAGGCAGTAAGGCAGGCAAAAGTCCCAAACTGAGGAAACACTAGCACGAACAGTAAAAGAAGGTGACAAGACTTTCTATAGATACATTAGTGAAAGGAGAAAGTCCAGAGGGGTGTTGCTACGCTTAATGGAGAAAAGGAGCATGTGAGGAGGAGGACCCTGTAAAGGCATCTATCCTAAATAGATACTTTTGCTCAGTATTTACTGAAAGAAGGTAGGGCAGGGCCCACAGCTCAGCATCATGGACACAGGGGAGGGAGGTGAGCACTACTCCCTTCACAAAAGAAAGGTCCTACAAGAGCTTGCTAAGCTCAGGGTGGATAAGGCAATGGGACCTGATGGCATACATCCCAGGGTACTTAAGGAGCTAAAGGAGGAACTAGCAGAGCCATTAGCAGAATTGTTTAGTGAGTCTCTGAGCACAGGAGAGGTCCCAGAAGACTGGAGAAGAGGCTCATGTGATCCCACCACAAGAGTGGTAGCAGGGAGGAGGCGGGGAACTACAGACGGTCAGTCTTACACATCAGTAGTGGGCAAGATTATGGAGGCACCCTTAAGGAAAGGATAGTGCAACACCTGGAATCCATAGGGGCACAGGATCCAAGACAGCATGGGTTTACAAAAGGAAGGTCCTGTCAAACTAATCTCATAGATTTCTTTGACTGGGTAACCAGAGTGGTGGACCAAGGGGAGCAGTTGATGTCATACCTTGACTTCCAGCCGAAGCTTTGACACTGTTCCACATAGAAGATTGATAAATAAGCTAGGTAGGCTCGGGGTGGGTCAAGTTGATCAACTGGGTGGCAAACTGGTTGACTGGCAGAAAACAGAGAGTGGTGGTAAATGGTATACAGTCAGAAGAGATGCAAGTCACGAAGAGGTACCTCAGGGATCAGTCCTGGGGCCAGTCCTATTCAACATCTTCATTAGTGACCTCGCAGATGGACTAGAGGTAAGAGCTTGTCTGTTTGCAGATGACACCAAGATCTGCAACAGAGTAGATGATCCAGATGGGGTGGGCAGAATGAGAAGAGATCTGGATAAACTAGCAGAATGGTCAGAAGAGTGGCAACGGGATTTAATGCAAAGAAGTGCAAAATCATGCACATAGGGAAGAGAAAACCTGAAGCCACTTATAGGCTGGGAGGAGTTGCTAGCAGTCACAAAGGAAGAAAGAGACTTGGCATCATCATCACTGATGACCTAAAATCATCCAAGCAGACCTCTAAAGCAGTAGGTAAGGCTAGGGGGTGTTAGGGTGTATTAGTAGGGGTATCTGAGTCGTAAGAGGGAGTAATAATCCCTCTGTACAAGACATTGGTTAGGCCCCATCTGGAGTACTGTGTGCAGTATTGGAGGCTAATCACAAGGACATTATCCAAATTGAGGCAACCCAGAGAAGGGCAACAAAATGGTGCAGGGACTGCATCAGAAGACATATGAGGACAGATTAATGGAGCTCAATATGTATACCCTTGAGCAAAGGAGGGAGAGGTGATATGATCGAGACATTTAAACACCTTAAGGGCATAAACAAGGTGAAAGAGTCTAACATGTTTAAATATAAGAAAATAGCAGGACAAGAGGACACAGCATGAGATTAGAGGGAAGCCATTAAGGGAAATGTGAGGAAATTTTTTTTTCACAGAAAGGGTGGTAGATGCATGGAATGGCTTACCACAAGAAGTGGTGGCTATGAATACAGTGCAGGGCTTCAAACAGGCATGGGATAGGCATAAGGGAGCAATACAAATGACTATGAATAGATAGGTCACTGACAGAGCAAAGGCCGATGGCACATTTATAAGGTAGAAAAAGAAATGGGCAGACTGGATGGGCCTTGCGGTCCTTATCTGCCGTCAACTTCTATGTTTCTATGTTTCTATGCTGACAAGCATGCCAAGGAGCATCAGGCATGATTCCTGAATATGTCTACCAGGTCTTTGATGACCTCACTGGGACTGTGAGGGAGCTCACAGCCAAGGTGAGGGAAGTTTGAATGGTTAGGCAGCGTCGCACCACTGGCACACGCCATCGGCATGCCAGTAGTGTCCCCCAGTGTGCGTCCACAGCATGGAGTGGTTGGTCGAGGTCCACCAGCAATGCTGCTACACCATCATCCATGGGCACTCCACGTACTACTGGGCAATACATAACCTCAGCTACACCCAGACTGTGGCATGGCCGTGGTCATCCCAGGGTGTCCCCATACCTACAATCATCTCCCATCAGCTCCCTGGTCCACAGTACACCCTGCTGTGTACTCAGGGTAAGGCATCTGCGAGGACCCATGGCAGGAGATGGAATTGATGGTGTGTGTGTGCCATACCTTATTGCACCCTCCCTACCTGCACCCTTCACGTACACCATATTTTAGATACCCACAACTGAACACTATCCCTGGTTCACCAGTGTGCCATTCTTTTATTTTAATTTTGTTTGTGCATCTTATCACTGTTGTGTTCTTGTAAATATACTGTACATACACTGTTGATACCATGTCTGTTGTCCATGTTATTTTCACTCACCTGCCCATCCCTGACAGTGTTCCAATGATGTCCTGTCAGTGTTCCTGGGACCTATACTGGTCATGCGTGGGTGACACCTTTCAAGCTACTCCACTATCACATGCATCTCTAGCTGCATGTCACTGTCGTCATGTTCCTCAGGTTCTCGCAGGAGTATTCCATGATTGAGTATCATGTTGTGATGGCTAAGAATATGCAATGACAGGCTGCAACATGCCACCTTGGGGTGAATGAGGGCCATGATTACTCTGTGTGTTGTTGCCCAAGGTTGTCATCGAGATGCATGGTTTGATTCATCCAATGTCTGCGAGATGACACTACATTATCGGCACAGTGTGGCCAGTGTTGGAAACTAAGGCCATAGTGCAAATGATGGACAATGGTTGAAACTTTTTCATGGACTCAATATGCTGTGTAATAGAGTCAATGCACTATTTCTTGGAGGCATCAAAAAGTGAGCCACTTGGTGGGTAAGATTGGGTTCATTCTGTTGCAGCTTCAGAGTCTCTCAAAATCTTGGGATGATGAGAGTGAGGAATTTAAAAGAGCTACGGCTGAAGGCTCCATCTCTCTCTCTCTCTCTCTCTCTCTCTCATCAAATATTTCCCACCTGCCCTTATAAAAGTAGGATCCTGTGATGGCCAGGATGAAATAGGGAACCCACTACACCAATTCGGAGGAACACAATAGGGCTTGGGTAAGGATTTTTCCTGTTTTCTTCCCTCAGAAAGCTTTTTCCTGTTGTTTTTTTTTTTTTTTGCCTCCTCCAAAGGCAACTTGAGAGTAAGGTAGTTCTGTTTGTTGCCATGAGTTTGTGGCTTTGGTGTCTCTCAGAAAGATGGTACGGGGAAAAGGGAGTGAGTTGATTTTTTTCTGAACGACTCCTCTCCTTAGCTCTCATGAGGTGGAGGGCTGCAGGACCCGGTTACCAGTTCAGCGGGTCAAGGCCAACCTCATCATGCTTGCCTGTGGGTGCAGTGCCACCAAATGGGGGTAGGCCACTTGACACCTAGCCAAAAGACCTTCCTCATCTCTGAGGTTTGGGTTCCAACTCAGGTAGTTACATCATTTGCTTGGTCCACATAAGTGTTTAGTGGACCTATGTGGGAAGGGGTGTGGAGTTTCTGGGGTTGACTTGGAGATACTCCTAGCTGTGTATACCACTCTGATAGATAGCATATTGGAAATGTAATAAATACTTGTGTTTGGCCATATCTTCCAAGATCGGTGTGGTGTGTGGTGTGTGGTTTGTGCAGGTGTAGGGTACATAGGGGCCTATCAAAATACTATAAAGACAGGCATTTTTAGACTATAACAAGGAGCAAGAATGATAAAAGCCTTACAGATAGTATTTAAATTTCAAATACATAATAAGTTGCAGTAGAATAACACATTGATTTCTACACGAGTGGTAAGACCTTTCTAACTAACCTGTGGATTCTCCACTTGTGAGTAATGGGCCTTACCACTCACTAGAAAAGATTAATGTGTTTTGCCACTGCAACCCATTATTTAATCCCTACATAGTTATTGCTAAAATCTGTGTTAATGCACAACTTAGGGTCTGTCATAAAAGCCACAAAAGTAAGGAAATGAAGCATTAGGGTTTTTTGAACTGGAACTCTGCCCACCCCCATTTACTACCACTTAACCACACAAAATTGAATGCCTAAAGACAAGGAATGTTTCATACATGTGTTTAAACATTGTGAATATACTGTGCTGTATCCCGTTGTATGAGCAATGCAGTTACACCCCATGAAAAGCCTTTTTTTGTATGCCCTAAGACACAAGACCGTAAGATGAAGGCCTGGAGTAATCTGTGTGCACGTGTGCCACCCACAAAGCAGCTACATCATCGCGTACATTGCACAGGACCTGTAGTGGGCACAGTGTCACATACAGTGCCCATGCCTCTGTCATGCAGCTTTGTGAGTGCAGAGATTGTCATAGGGTGTAACTGTATCCCTCGTACAGTTTTATTTATTTATTGATATTATAGCCCATGTATGAAACAAGGATTGGGCTTTAGAATTCAATTTGTTTGGATTCAAGAGGATGGCAGATTATACTGGATAGTTAAGGGTGGAAAAAATATAAAAAGCCCATCAAGACTATCTCACCACTCCTTCACTTGCAGTCATTCATTGGGGTGGACAAAGTTACCGCTCAAAATACTGTAATGTTACATTTTCTTATATTAGTTGCTTTGATAATAAACCCTAACTTTTGCCTTAACGTTTCTCTTTGCAAAGAATATTCTGTCTTTTAGGGATAAAAAAACATATTACCTTACTTTGTGTATTGCAGTATGGGTCATAGGCTAAGCAGCTGCTCTGTTAGACATCATGCAGAGCCTACAGCTTGCTTTTCATACGGCCCTGTAGGCTATGCACATCACAGTTGGTATATCATTACACACATTAAAATATGTAGTAAACCTTGCAAGTAGTACTGCATCACTCCACACATTACATCAGACCTGTAGCAGACGATTGACAAAGCAACTGTAACAGTTTCACCTTTTGCATGACTTGTAGCAGTCATTCAAATGGCTGAATTCAGTTGGCTACTGAAAACTCATTTTGGTTGGATGTATGCATAATCAGGATGTGGTCGTCAGGGAGATGGATACTTGTAAATCAAACTAGGGCACTGATTTATTTTCTCAGTTCTAAACTGTATTTCAAAGATATAGTATGCACACCACAGTCCACATTAATAAAACTGTAATTCTAATTTGCGTGGCTCCAAGGTGTGCATTTGGATTAGAGGAGTGCCTTCAGGATTTCCAGAAATCCAGTAGTAGTGGAGGTACATGTAGTAGTACAGCAGAATGATATTCCTGGTGGACCTGGGTTCCAATCCCAGCTGGGATACTTACTTCTTTTTCACTTTAAAACGTTACCTGTGACTCCCTCTACTCTGGTAAAAAGAGGCTATAGAATAAGAAAAATGTTATGAGTAACAGAAAATGTAGCTTAAAGACAAACAAACAAACCAAAACAGTCTTGCATATTTGCAGATTCCTTTTTTTTCTGACTTTTTTGGTAGGACCAAGTTTGAAAATCCATGTGTTACAAATGTTCATGGACATAGTTTTTTAAGCTAAATTTGCTTTTATTCATAACTTTATTTTTTTTTTAATTATATATATAAATTGTTTTGTGCCTAAACAAAACCTTAATCTCTGTGCAAGTGCAGGTTTTTTTTTCCTGCCAATTGTTTCCTTTTGCTGTACCTTCACAGAGTAGACTGTGGTGGCTGGCCATGGTGGAGAGATAGCTGCACCAGTTCCCAACTGTGTAACATTAATCAAGTATACGTTTCATGTTTCAGTGACTTTGTGGAGTGGCATGACTGACAGGAGAGGGTGAGGCCAAGATGGTTAAATCTATTTATTGGGCTGAATGTGGACACTGATGGTGCTGTGGGTAAGAGGAAGGTTTAGTGTGAAGCCTTGCAGAGGTATTAGAGTACTGGTGTTTGAGATGGAATGGGGATCCAACACCAGGTTTGGACATCCAGTGTCCTAATCAAAAGTGGAGAATTACTATGTTTTTGTTACCATTAAGAGTCAGAAACCACATGTATTCTAATTAAAATAGAGTTGTATGTGGTAAAAATACAAAACACCCTTTTCACACACAAAAAGTCATATAGTGCAGATAATAGTACAGCAGAATGTATTTATTTTCTCAGGAAGTGTTTATCAACAGCAGGGAGAGTTTATCAACAATAAAGGGAAATTGAGACATCCGGTGATGTCACTACACTATGCAGCCGCTTGGTAGCATAGCTCCCGCTTACCCCTCTGATAAACATTATATTTTTACTATATTTTGCACAGTATAAGAAATAGAATCAGTGGTGGAAAGTGTTATTTGCCATGATGACCAGAAATAAAACAAAGTCGGTGGCTGGAGGGAGTCTTAAACAGCAGAAAGTAACTTATATTCCCCGGAATTCAACCAAAGGCAGCAAGTCCACTAGGCCTCCAGAAATCATTGACCTGGAGTTGGAAAGTGAGTACAAAGAGGAGGGGGAAGATTTCATCATTACTGCCTGAAAACTCTGCCAGAAGCTAAGACGTTTATGCTGGACACTGGATACCATTCCAGCAGAGGTTGGAGAAAATCATAACAAAATTAAGCAGCAGGGAAAACAATTCCAGATTGTGGAGGAACATCTTACCTCTTGTTCAGAAGTGGTAGATCTCCATAACGGACATATCCTTCAACTGCATGACTGCTTGCAGTCTCTGCTTAACAAAATAGAAGATCTGGAGAACAGATCCCGCTGTATTAATAATCAGCTGCATGGGCTACCAGAGCACACCAGAACTGGCAACACAGTGAATATATTGAACATCTACTCTGGAAGGTGCTTAATCTTGAAAAAAACATGCTGCTATCATTAGGACTCCCCGGGCACTGGTGGCTCCACCAAAGGACCCCAAGACCCAACCGCAATCCATTATTATTGCTTTTTCAGACTACTGCACAAAACAAATATTGTTACGGAAGGCCTGGGCCATGAAAGAAATAATATTTGGGGACACAAAACTGTACATCAATCCAGATTTTGCTCTTACTATGATGGCACATCAGAAGCTCGGGTTTCCAATTATTAAGGCACTACACAGTAAGGGCCTCAAAGCAAGGGTGGACTTCCTAGCAAGACTTTGGATTACCTCAGACAAAGGAGTGAAGATGTTTGATTCAGTGTCTGAAGCATGGAAGTACCTTGCCTCCTTGAAAGTGACGGTGAACGACCTGAAAAGCCCTGTGGCAATCAAGGAGATAGAGAAGCGACAATGGCAATTAGTGGAAGGCTGCAAGACCGCAGATGGATTTCTGGAAAATTTGCAATTAACCAATATGCTCTCTACTGAGACATCCTATGTACAATTTTAAGCATATCTGCCCCAAATGAAGACAAGGAAATTTCTCATTTTTTTTTTAATAAATTTCTTAGAAATCATGGATGTTAATGGCCATCTTTGTATCCTCAGAGGTGATTTAATACTATTATGTCCTCAGCTTTAGATAAATCTGGTGGGGCATTGGGGACTAAGATCACAGCTGCAGGATCTGCTTTGAATAGATTAAGCCAAACTCTAGGGCTTCTGGAAAGTTGGAGGTGGGTAAATGGGCAAGTAAGAGATGATACCCACTACTCTGACAGGCATAATTGCTATTCGAGAATAGACCTGCTGTTCATGTCAGAAGAATGGGCACATGCTGCCTCACTTTGTCAGATATGACGACACACTCTCTCAGACCATGACCCGGTGAAATTGACCCTGGCATTGACCCCTCAAAAAGAAATTCCCACTGGTATTTTAAAGGTGATATGAAACAGTTTTCACAACTCTAGAAGCCCTCCAGTTGTCCTTTTGTTAGGTACCCAGTATTCTGATTTTTTTTTACCTTTTTTGTTAAATTAATAATCTCATTTTGTTGCCTTTGTAACAACCCTGACTCCCTTTCTCCTCAGCAGTTGCTGCTTTCTCTTTTCATAAAACCTTAACATTCTATGACATCACAAATACCTTTCCATGCCATTCAGATGAATACCATGGAATGGGCATTACTGATGTCATAGAATGTCATAGAAATATGAAAATCAAGAGCAGCAGATGGTGAGGAGAGTGGAACTCTATGTAGATCTGAAGACACCCTAAGGCTAGATTATTTATTAAACAAAAAATCATCAAAACATATCAAAATACATAACTGGCATGGAACAGAAGATGGAAAGGCAGTTAACTATTTAAAAATAATTTCCTATCTCCTTTAATGTAGGTCTCCTGAAAAATCCAGATTTTAAAACCCTTATAGATTCTACTATTCAAGGTTATTTGAGGACCAATCCAGCAGGGGTTACATCGCATGTGATCCAATGGGATTCACTAAAGGCAGTCCTCCATTAGGTCATTACTAACTTTGCAGCTGACCTGAAGAAACAGAAGGCACATACAGTGAGAAAATTAGAATCAGATATAGCAGATCTGGAATTTCAACATAAGCTCACTTTGAATTCAGAGGTTAAGAAGGCCTTGGCAGAACAGAAAGCTGTGTTGGAAGTCCTGGTGATTGCCCAGTTGGAGGGTAGTTATAGGAAGATCCACCAGCAGTACTTTGAAAGTGGTAATAGGGCTGGATGGCTGCTGGTTGCTACACTTCACACACAGCAGGCCAATAGGTTGGTCCTACAACTTAAAGATCCAACAAGAGGGGGTATCAAGACTAGCCATCCAGGAGAAATTACTAAAATATTTGCATAATGTTATGAATCTTTGTAAAGGCAAGAAGAGATTCTGAATTTCCCAGATGCAGCTTCATGATTCTTTGAGGATCTTTTTTTTTTATTGAATATCTTGTATTACGTTTTTCCATAAACAGTAACAAAACCGATATACAAACAACAACATCAGCCTACACAATACAACAGTTAACATGTACCCCAAATATCCCCCCCAAAAAATACCATATGGAAAACATGTAAAACAGACAATAGATTATATTCCCCCTACATACCCAACCCCCTTACTCGGAGACAAAACTCTGTTATTCACAAACTAGTTAAAAAGAAAAACATATCCTTAACAATGACATAGACTTGTACAAAGGACATCTAATTGAAAGAGAAAAAGATAAAAAAGGCAGTGCCCCTAAGGACAATCCGTCAAGCAAAACTGACCCCTTCCCAACAATCCATAAAGAAAATCACTCTGCTTGGATGGAGATTAGCACGTGTAAGGGTTACCATACCACCTTATAAGTTGTTGTGCATTCCATCATACCAGCAATCAATTTTTCAGCTCGGAGGATGAACATAATCTCTTTATATCATTCCAAATATGTCAGAGTTGTCTGATTGTACCAATGTTTTAATATAATTTTCTTAGCATAGGCTGATATCAAAGCCATATGATAGCATTGGTTGCCGATTAAATTACCATCAAATAATCCTAATACACAGACTTCAGGAAGGAACACACTATACAATCCCAGGAGGGAGTTGAAATGTCAGCAGATAGAGTCCCACAGGGGCGCCGCTTTGTCACGTTCCCAAAGAATATGAAACCGATTGACTGGTGCCTTATCACATCTTGTAAAGGTAACCCTCCTTAATTTATTCATTTTACATAATTTGACTACAGTATAGTAGGGATTATGAAGTATCCAAAATTGTGTATAGTGATATCTATCCCATTTAATAAATTTATACAGATTAAGCCATAATCGGGACCAGTCATATGGTTTAACTGAAGAAGACAAAACATCATCCCAATAATGTACATTACCAGGCACTTTGTGAGGGAGCAAGTCATAAAGACAAGTATACAACAAGGAGATGGAATGCGGCAAGAAAGCTTTAGCAGTTAGGGTGAGTATTAACGAACCAAAGACATCGGACCAGGGCACTCGACCAAAATGATGTGCTAATAAGTGCGATAATTTAAAACATTTAAAACAATCCTTATTAGAGAAATTAAACTTCTGTTGGGCTTCATGAATTTTCATCAAAATGCCATCTTTAAGGAAGTGTTCTACTACACTGACCTCCAGATAGGGCCAGAAACCAGAATTAAGAGTTTGCGCCACTATTTTGAAATTTGGGTTTTCTAATAGGGGCTATGAGACATCCATCTTGGGGTCAAGGTGCAGAAGAGCACAACGTTGTTTGTGCACATGAAGTGATGTAGCAATCAGGGTAACTCATAATGGCAGAGGGAGCTGATTACAGGAAATATGTAATAAAGCTTTAACATTTAAATAAAAGTGAGTACAATATAACCATTCTGTCTCCAACCCCTGAGGTGTATAACCCCCAAGGACATTCTCAGAAGGGTTCCTATACCATTGGAGAAAATGTGCAGCATGAATTGTCAAATAAAACAGGTAAAAGTTAGGGATGCAAAGACCACCCCCCTCTCCTTTTTAGGAGTCATTAATTTGCTAATCACCCATCTTGGTGGTTTGCCCTGCCAAAGAAAAGATAATATAATACGATGTATATTATTAAACCAAGACTGTGGAACAGCAATATTAAGCATAATGAGCGGGTATAACACCCTAGGTAGCACATTCATCTTTATAATATTGACTTGTCCCAAGAAGGATATAGGTAAGAGGGACCATCTATTCAAATCTAACTTAATACCTTCCAGAATGGTGTCTAGATTGTAATGTAATTTATCAGGGGACGTGCTAATTTGTATACCCGGATATTTGAGCTTATCATGAACCCATACCAATCCTAACAGTTCAAAATCAGCTTTATGGGTTAAACCAATGAGGGGCATGATTGCAGTCTTATTCAAGTCTAATTTATAGTTAAAGAATGCCCCAAAGGAGTGAATTATCTCCAAGGCCACAGGCAGGGATACAATAGGATTTGTTAAGTGTAGCAGAATGTCATCACATAGACCAACATTTTATATTAATATGGACCCACAGATATACATCACACCTGTGGGGCAATGTTAATTTTCCTAATTAGGGGTTCTAGAAAAAGATTAAAAAGAAGGTGTTATAACAGGCATCCCTGCCTGGTACATCTCTGCAGATAAATGGGATCTGAACGGACACCACTGCATAACACCTGGGCTGAGAGTTTCGAGTATAGAACCTTAATCCATTGGAGAAACTCTGGTGGGATCCAATAGCTAGGGAGTAGATTGAACAAAAAAGCTGAAGAGACCCTGTCAAAAACATTCCCTGCATCCTGGGAAACCAAAGCCACCAGCATATTGGAATCCCAGGATGAGGAGATCAGATGTGTCAACTTCCTAAGATGATTTTCCAAGACTCTCCCAGGCACAAACCACACTTGTTCCCTGCTGATCAAGGCCCTCCATACCTGACTTAAGCAGTTGGCCAAAATTTTAGATAGTGTCTTAAAGTCCACATTAATTAAAGAAATAGGTTGGTAACTACCTACCCATAATGGGTCTTTCACAGGTTTTATTAACACAACAATCAATGCCTCTGCTAAAGCTGGATCCGTTGTTCCATGCGAGTGCACACAATTAAGGGTGCTTAACAGGACCGGGGCAAGTACCTCTTTAAATCTTTTGTAAAAGTCTGGCATGTAGCCATCTGGACCTGGGGCCTTATCTGATGACAGAGAATCAATAGTAGCCTTAACCTCCTGTAGCAGTAGCAGGGATTTTAAAAACCCCATTTGGGCCTCTTGTAAGTAAGGTAAAGCTATATCTTGAAAGAACTTCTCAGCTTGTAAGGGAGCTGGGACTCCCACGTCTGAGGCTTATAACAACTGGTAAAAATCTTTAAATTGGGCTACTACGTCAAGGGGAGAAGACAATACTTGACTAGAATCAAAACAAATGGAGGGAATTATCTGATCCATCATCTGTGATTTCAGGTGAAAGGCTAGGAACTTGCCCACTCTCTCTCCCTGATCGAAGTAATGAGATTTAGTGCGCAATATTAAGTGTTACAACTTTTCACTTGGGAACTCGTATTTAGCTTTGAGAGTTTCTAACTGCATCCATACTTCTTCTGGAGAGGCAAGATACAGCTGATTCTCCAAGTTTCTGATCTGACACAAAATATCATTAATAGCCTGAGCCTGTTGCTTTTTCCACTAAGAAGATATTTTTATAATTTCTCCCCAAAGTGCACATTTCAAAGCACATCATAACACATAGTTACGAGGCATGAAGGGGGAATTTATTTCAAGAAATGAAGCTACTCAAGTGTGCTATTAACTCTGAGAATTTTAGTAACTGATTATTGAAGCACCAGGATTTATCTGTGCTAATACTTGTGGAAAAGTTAAGCTGAAGAATGGTTGGGTGGTGATCAGACAGTACTTTTGCACCATGGTGACAAACATGAACACCGTGCAGATGTCCAACCCTCAAAAAAAAAAAAAAAAAAAAACAAGTTATGTGGGGTCGAGTAAAAAGAATATTCCTTCTTGGTGGGATAAAGGACTCTCCACGGTTCTACAAGAACTAAGGAGTCCATCATTTCCCTTGATGGAGTGACCCAAATCTATCCAACTCATTACTTTGGACCAAATTCTAGTCTCCAGCTAATAAGATAGGACGGGAAATCCATGGTAGTAAGAGATTTAACACGTTTGTAAAAAAAGCTGGATTTTCTGTTGTGGGGCCATATATCACCCCCAGGATCACTTCAATATGGCCAAACAGAACCTTGAGGAATATATGTCTTCCTTGATTATCACATATTTCCTGCAATAACCAAAAAGGAACCCTACGTGCCACCAAAACGGTGACACCCCATTTACGAGTAACCAACCCCATGCCAAATACTTGGCCTTCCCATGACCAGCGCAACAAGGGCAGCTGAAGTGTGGGTAGGTAGGTGGGTCTCTTGAAGGAATGCAATATATGTTTGTAATCGCTGTAAGTGAAGCAAAATCTTAGATCTTTTTGTTGGTGATTGGACACCTTTAATATTCCAGGAGCAAAATCTATAATCCTGTAATGCCATGATCTAATTAAGTCTCATAATATCCTAAGATGCCCTTCTTCATAAAATTACCAGCCAATAACAAATAACCAAAAGGAAAATCCAGACTCCAGAGTATTACCCCCATCCCCTACCAACCTCCCAAATATAACAACAACAAAAATCCCCACAAAATAAATCGCCCATCCCCTCCCCTTCCCTCCATTCCCACCCCCAAACAAAGTGTCTTGTGCATGAAAGCCCTCAGCATACAATAGCAATCTCCCCAAGAAAAAGTTCTCTTACCCCTCTCCTGACTACTTAGGTATCATATACATCATCAACAGCCTATAAAGTCATCACCTGTTCTGTGCTAAATTAACTCTATGAAAGTCTAACTAAGTTGACTAACATGATAAAAGGGACATTAACAAGTGATTCCAGCCCTGAACAAGGAAAACTACATATGATAAAGTAATGATGTAACAGTCATCTGTCTAGCATGTTCACGCAACTAATCAGGATAAAACACGTGAAAAATAAAAGCAACAAATGTGATCTGAAGTTTTGAATCCATTATAAGTCCAAATCCATCTGCCTGCAAGAGATGCCTGCAGGGACACACTGTAAGCAGATTCCAAGGAAAATTAAGATTTTCATCAAGCCTCAACTAAAAATTAAAATGATGGAGAAAAAAAAAATGTTCAGGTTTTCTCCCCTTAAGGTGCAGAAAAGCAGCCCAGAAAGTCAATGCCACATTATGCTATCCAGTTAGCCAGCCCAGAAAACAACCAGTTCTTACAAAAAAGGGGCAGAATACCTTATTGATTGAACCCAGATCAGTCAGAATATCCCAGTGAACAAAAGACAGGGTTCCACTTGAAATCCAGCTGCTAGCCATGAGCTCAGTATGCTGAACAATGAAAGAAATCCCCAACTGCTCAGGATGCAATAATGCTTATAAAAGTAGTCCTGCAGGTGCATGTAGTCAGATGATGTAGCGTGCTGCATACCTGCTCCCCCAAAAGGAGGAAGCAACATCATCATCAAATTAATAATAGGAATAAGGTATGTCTGCAGCAAAAACAAATATTTTCTGTTGTGGACCACATTGTATTCTGTAGAAGAAAGTCTTTCAGCTCACATGTCACCCTGCCGATCTCCTGAATGCAATCTTTCAAATCTTAATAGATTGGGCCAGTCATAATAGGGCAGAACAAAATCACCAACCAAGGGGAACTCCTGGGGGGTGGGGAGAAGCTCCTTTTGTTTACTGGCTGCACACTCTGCAGTGTCGATGACCTCCAGGAATCCTGTACCAAAACTTGCAACTGTGCAGGGTAGAGCATTTTAAAATTAATGCCTGCAGCTATTAGCTTTGTCACCACCAGATGATACATGGATCTCTTCTGTTGGACAGAATTTGGCAAGTCCTGAGAGATGCATAATTTAGTTGCTTCCCTAGTTATTTCTTTTATTTCCCATACCTTAGTAAGAAGATGTATTTTATCCAAATAATTGAGAAATTTCAATATGAAAGGTCTTGGTGGGGAACCAGGCTGTGGCATGGGATGTAATGATCAGTGGGTGCATTCTATAATATATGCTGACCCACTTGGAGATGGGCCAGCAATTTATCACATAACTTTTGTGCAAAGAGGACTGCATTGTTATTTTCTTCTTTATTGTAACACTAGCACATTAAGAAACGTTTGATCAGGTGATCCTGATATGATGTCATCTTTATGTGGCAGTATATAAGGTGACTGTTACTGTGACTTACATGCCTTTTGATAAATAATTTTGCATTTGAAAATGCAACAAGTCGCTTTGTGAGGCACTTTAATAAACAAAGGGCACTTTATACATGTCTGGACTGCTGTGTCTCTTTACAAGTCTGCAATGGTGAGTGCTGGACTCCATGTTTTGTTTAAATCTTAGTAAACAAGAATTTGTCAATGCTGAACATGTTAGCTTGCATGCTGTTACAAGTTAGAACAACAGTATCTTGTGACTAATGGAAGTCTTTTCTTAAACACAGTAGCCACTGTCTCATGGACAGTGGGTGTTACTGGGCTAAGAGACATAGAGCTGAAAAAATGGTGAATAGAATAAAGAACATCTTTATACAGTAAGTTCAATGTTGCTTCATAATGTCATTGCTTTTTGATAGTGTGACCCCAAATTTTCAACATAGTCTTTTTAATGACATCACATTATGGTCAAGTCAGGTGGAATGTTTTTTTAACTCCTGTCCAAAAGGTGATTTCATGGAGTGACTGCAAAACATATCATGTTCATGAGGTGGGAACATAAACACTGTGTTGACAATTTCGAGGCAAAATCTGCAAAAATAATGTTATGAGTAACTGTTAGAAAAAAATCAACATTTCTCCATTACTCCTCATTTGTTGACCGTTTTACCCCAAATTTTCAACATAGTCTTGTTATAACCCCACCTTACAATCTAGAAAGGTGGAATTTTTTTAAAACCCATCTGAACACTGATTTCACAGAGTGACTGAAAAAACATGTATCAGAGTATAACTGAAAAATGTCACCTGCCATGCTCATGAGGCAAGGCAAGGCAACTTTTTTTGTCTAGAGTGCCTTTTCCAAAAGGCTTAGGGTGCTTCACAAAAACAATAACACAATAAATATTAAAGAACATGGATAGAACAGTTAAACAGATTAGCTAACTGGGCCTGCCACAGGGAATTACCTCTGTGATCCACTTGCATGGCACTCCCTGGATCTGGTGTTCACACTAGGTCTCGAGATTGAAAGTTTTGAGGTTGATCCAATCATTTGGTCAGATCATTGTAAGATGAAGTCTCATTTGGGGCTCCCCTGAGAATTCTTCCCCTGCAGAGATGGCCCATTACTACCCTTGAAGGGGTTTGACACCATCAAGATTCCAAGCAGTGTTGGACCTATTGGGTGTGCTGACGTCTTGTGAAACAGGACCGAGGGAAGTGGTGGCGGACTATAATAGGACCATTATCTCAGCCCATGATTCTGTAGCACCAATCCATGTTCAGCCTTTGGCCTCATGCCTGACATTCCCATGGTTTAATGGAGAGCTCAGGGAGGAGGTTGGAGCACCACTGACATCCCCAGCTAAAGAGGACAAATAGGTTTTGAAATCCCAATATAAGGATTATCAAAAGACAATCTCCCATAAGAAGGCAGAGTTCCTGACCAAGGAGATTGCCACAGTGAAGAATAGACCAGCTGAGCTCTTCCAGATGGTAAATAGGCTTCTTCACCCTACCTGTCTCTAGCAAGTAAGAGCTTTGTCATCTACCAGATTTGAAAAGTTTGCTCTGTTTTTTTACTGTCAAGGTGTGCTTTATCAGATCAGGTATCTCCCCGGGGGGGGCCTCCCAGTTGACATGTGGTGTCAGACCTGGGATTAACAGAGGCTCTCCTTAAATCTGGAGTGAGTTTGATCCAGTTGGGGTGGAATAGGTTAATAAGATTGTCTCGATGCTGCGGCCAATGTACTGTGACCTTGATCCAAGCCCAATATGCTTCTTTGTGGGCTATGTTGAGTCCATTGGGCCAGTATTAGCCAAGACAGTCAGGTGTTCCCGTTTGATGAGGGTTTTGCCTGGGCCTTTGAAAGAGGATCTCTTGGAACTCCTCTTGTAAAAAACCTTCATTGGATCCCAACTGTCTGGCAAACTACAGACCGATCTCTAACCTTTCCTTTCTGGACAAGATTATTGAGATAGTGTTGGCTGTACAGTTCAAGGCACGTCTTGCTACCTATGACATCTTTGAACTGCAACAGTCTGGATTTAGGTCCTGGCATGGTACAGAGACCGCCCTTTTCATGGTGCAAAATGATCTCCTTAGGATGAGAGATAGGGGGAATGATCTATTCTCGTTCTTCTTGATCTCTCTGCTGCATTTGACACTTGTGATCATGGGGTACTACTGGATCACCTTTGGGAACATTGTAGAGGTACTGGCACAGTCATCAGCTGGTTCAAGTAATTTCTTGCAGCCAATATGTAAAGAGTGGTGATGAATTTTTTTCTCCCACCCAATGCCGCTATCCTGTGGAGTCCTGCTTGGCTCAGTCCTGTCACCAATTCTATTTGCAGTGTATTTGTTTACCCTGGGAGACACTATTAGATGCTATAGCATAGGTTTTCCCTGCTATGTAGATGACACCCAGCTGAATATGTCTTTTATGCCGGGATAATGGAGTGCAGCCTCTGTATTCAATTCTTGCCTGGCTGAAGTCCAGGGCTGGATGTTCTCCAACTGGTTAAAACTCAATCCAAACAAGACAGAGGTATTGGTGATTGAGCCTGGTCATCAGTGGGATTCTGAGCAGGTAGGGGAGAACTCTTACTTATTACTCAGTGACTCCCAGTTGACCATCTCAGCGAAGGTGACAAATATGGGCTTAATCTACAACATCAATCTGACACTAGACGCACAGATGTCAGCCATCATCCAAAATGGTTTTTATCACCTCAGCAATATCACAGAGGTTAAACCTTTTATCCCCCCTCCATGACCTGCCCTTACTAATACATGCCTTTGTAACATTCAGGCTTTATTATTGCAATGCCCTCCACCTGGGGCTAAATGGTGGTGCCCTGCATTGCCTGTAGCTAGTGCAGAATGTAGTGGCCAGGCTGTTGGCAGGCTTTCCCAGTCATGCTACATAACACTGGTCTTACGCCATCTTCACTGGCTGATTGTGAGATGGCGGACTGCCTTCAAGATTGGGTTGCTGACCCATAAAGCCATACATAGCCTGGGGCCTTGCTACTTGTGTGACCTACTGTGTCCCTATCAACACCTCATACTCTCTGTTCCTCTGAGGAGGGCCTCCTAGCAGTTCTGAAGGTCTGGTTGAAATCATCTGGTGGGCATGCATTTTCTGTAGCTGATCTGATCCTGTTGAACTCACTTCCAAGATCTCTGAGTAACACCCCCTCATTGGAAGCATTTAAAAGGCATCTAAAGTCACACCTGTTTAAGCAGGTATTTTCCTTATACAGAAAATGATGCCTATACCTCATTTATATTGGTGTTATCCAGTTTTAGCTGTGATAATAGTTTGCTTGTTACATTTAACATTCTACTTTTGTTTATGTTTTACATTGTTGTATTTTGCTGTTTAGTGCCTAAAGCCTCCAGGGATGGGTACTTTATAAATAAAGCTTTATTTACTTACTTACTTAACTTTTATTTCTGAATATATAAACAATTTAGACACTATCTGGGAATGCTTTTGAAATAATTATGTTTTTAAGAAGGTCTTGTAGGACTCTACCATACAGGTCAGTCTAACATATGTTGTAAGGGCATTCCATAATATTGAGGCTGCAACACAGAATGCCTTGTTCCACGACTGTCAGAGATGAGAAGTGGGGACAGACAAGAGACCATATCAGAACAGCAGACAGGATGAACAGGGTGCAGGATTCAAACCAATTTAACACTAAGCCAGTAGGACCCTCATAATTCCTTAGGTGATCCAATACCACACTGTGGTCAGCAGTGTCAAATGTTGACAATAGATCTACAGGAACCAAGATACAGTGTAGTTCTTGATCCCTTGTCATAAAGAGATTAGTCACTCTAATGAGGGAAGCCTCTATGCTGTAGTGGGACAGAAAACCCAACTGAAGAGAATCATAGATGTTAAAACCATCAAGGCATTCAACAAGTTGCTCCACCACCATCTTCTTGATAATCTTCCCCAAAAAAGGGAGATTAGATTCAGGTTTGTAAATCAACATAAAGTCACGGTCCAAGGATGGCTTTTTAAGAAGGGGCCTAAACACTGCACTTTTAAGGGCAGAAGGAAAGACACCCTCTTTCAAGGAACACCTATTGATCTGGAAAAATACTGGACCCAAGGCCTACCCACAGTCTATATGCAGCCAGGTAGGCACAGGATCCAGTAAACAGCTGGTGGGGCACAGACCTGCAATCACCCAGAACACCTCTTTCTCAGTGACTGGATGAACCTCACCCCAGGTAGGCAGATCAACAATGCCACTTTAAACCTGACCATCACCAGTCCATGACAGATTGCTTGAGGAGATATTCAATCTGATGGAGGAAACCTTGTCCAACAAGAAATTTCAGAACTCCTAGCGTTTTTCAGTGGTTTAAACTTGACTGGACTGCAGCTAGCATGGATTTACCAATCTTTCCATACACCACTGTGTGAAAGAGTGGCACTGGCTGATTTTTTTTCTGCCTCAATAGTCCATGACATGACAGGAGCTGTGTCTTTTCCAGGGTAATTTCTCACTGATATTCACCATAGTGAGTCTTCAACACCAATCTGCCATCCACAGTCCAGCTTTAACTCACATCCCATTGTCTTTAACTGATGCAGCTCATCACAACACCATGGAGAACTGTGATAAGATGTCAAGACATGGACACAGTATGGTGCTAAAGAATCGGAGGCAGACATAAGAGCACTATTATTGTGATACATGGCATTCTAAGATCTCTGCACACAGCCAAGCATCATAACTGAGATGTCCAGTACCTCCAGGAATTTGTGAGGCTCCAATTTCTGTTTTGAAGAGTCTTGAATGATCTGGGGAGGGGGCAAGGAACAACACCACATAATGATCCAACCAACAGACCCAATCAACTTTGACAGTACTTATGTCAAGACCCAGTTTAAAGATCAGATCCAGAATTTGTCTGTGCTGATGCATACAGTACAAGAGGTAACAGCCAGTGTTAGTCCCAGGAAGGTCATCAACTGGAGAAGCTGTTGACCATGGAGTGAGGTTTTATCAGTGATCCGGGCAATGAAGTCCCCCAGCACCAAATGTCGGGTGTCAGTCAACACCTGTTCAACCATGAGATCCATCAGCTCCTGCAAAAATCATTCCCATAACCTCTGAGGACAGTATATAAGATAATTTTGCAACTAACATCTTGGATGCATCTCATAGCAACACACTCAAAAGACCTGAAAGTACCAATGTGGTATGCAATGAGTTCCGAAACAGATTGATAACAAATGGCCACCAACCGCAGTCCTACCTCAGACAATGCACCACCGAGTAACCCAGTGGAGTTAACACCTCCAACACAGGACCAGACACATCCACCAGCTAAGTCTTGGTGATAGAAACTGTATCAACCATGGACTCAGCAATGAAATCATACATCACTGATGTTTTATTCCTTAGTGACCTTGTGTTACACAGTGTGGCCAAAATGGGAGGAGCACAGCTGGTTGGACATCCTACTTATTGCTGGTCGATATTAAGCAGAACCCTAGGGAGGGGATCCAGGCACAGCAGTCCCCAGTTCTGGTTACATATCTTCTCTTGATGCCTCCAGGTCCTCACCACCCCAGTCACCCCCCCCCCAAATGTTATACTCTGGACCTCCTCTGTGGATGTTACTCCACCTCATGAGAATCCCTATCCCTCTGCAGAAGCTGAGAACCTCTGCAGGAAGGGTTGGGGAACACCCCTGACTACTATAAACAAAAAAAACTTGCCCTATAATCACTCACTAAAATCCCTAATTATTCTTCTTTATATAAACTCTAAAACTCTTTAACTAGGAATAATTAAGAGGCAAACTATCATAAAATAACATTGAAAGTGCTCAGAACAGTAATAGCACCACTTAGTGGGTGGGGTAACAAAAGGGCTACATTGAACATTTGGGCCAAAATCTGCAAAAATAACAAAGTTATGAGTAAGTAAAAATTCAGCATTTCTTTATACATTTATTGTTTTTTGAGGTATATCTTTGAAACAACTAACCAAATACCATGAAGACCATTACAGCGACAAAATCAGCAGTTTACTGTAATGGTCGTATGGTACCTCGACATGACTTCTGGTGTTGTGCTCCTCTCCAAAACATCTTTGACCTGGAGTTGATTATTTAAAATCGGGGTGCAGGGGCACTGACCCAAAAAAACATTGTTTTCCTGATGGCACGGTGATGACTGTCAGCATTGTGCCATCGCTGTAATGCTGTTCGACAAATATCCTGTTGAACTGGCATGGTGGATCTGTTTTTTGACACTTTGAACTCACATTTGCAATATAGTCTTTTTGTGACTATACATTATAATAAAAATAGGCAAAATATTTATTTTTAAAGCCTGTCTTAACTATTTAATAGAGTCACTGCAAAACACATATTTCCAAGGGGATATGAAAAATGACACTTGTCAAGTTGATGAAGTGGGAGTGACATGAGGCCCAGATTGACAATTTGGGGTCAAAATCTGCAAAAATAAAGTTATGTGTAAGCGTTGGAAAAATTCAACATTTCTTCATAATGTTGTCGTTATTTTGATATTTTGAACCCACATTTTCATCACAGTTTTTTTATGACCCCATGTTATGATCAATACTAGAGCTATGTGGAATGAGAAAATTCTGAATTCACAAAATTCTTATTGAATTCCATGAAATTCTGTGAAAGTCTGTGGAATGTTGTCAGAATTTTACAGAATTTTGGAATTTCTTAATTTGGTTGTCACTAAGCTGTCTATTGAGGAAGAAATATTAAACGTAGCATGATTATTTATTGATAGCAATCCTAGGGACATCCCACATATGACATTAGGATACTTTGTCCCACAATTATAAGTAGTCAAAGCCTGTCATCTTAAGTTTTGTTGTGATAAATGACATGAACATTTGTATTGTCATATAACTCAGGCACCATTGGAGATAAGTGAAGATTAGCATGCACAACCATTTTTGTAAGGGTCATAGAACTAATTAAATATAGAGAGATTTGGTTTAGACGTTTTCATGTTACATTGATTCAGAATGTCACTGTAAATATCTGAAAAGTTGTATAAAAACTATCTAAAAATGTGAATGTTTGTAACTGCTCTTCCAGGTATAGACTTGACATTGATAATGCATATCCAATGTTAACGTATCCTGGTATCTATAACAATTGGAAAACATTGGTTTAGCTGTTTGAAATTTACAGTAGAATGACCAAATATTAATGGAACATTGGGCATTATTTTCAATTGGCCACTGGATTGATGCATGGTGTGCTGATTCATGGTTGCGGAAAGCTCTGGGTGCAGTAGGGACACTGCACCATATTCTGCCAAAAAAGGAGGTCCCTGCACCAAAGTCCCAAGAGTTGCAACAGCCACAGTATTGCTGCAGATTGTTGCAGCAAACCTTTGTTGCAAGAGAAGGGTTGATGGAGGGTTCCTGTCAAGCCCCTCCAGCCCGGCATAACTCTAGTGCAGCTTTAGAGTTGTGGGGGGGAGGAGAAACCTGCAAAGTCAGAACCAGGGGCAGATGGACTTGAGGGAGTGTCACAGGGGGAGACAGGGGCAAAGCTCCAGTGGCAAGGTACAGGGGTGCCATGGCAAACTGAACAGAGCTGTTAGGCCCAGGTACATCAAGGTAGGCATGGATTAGCCCTTTCCAAGATCTCCAGCAACAGCCCTGACACCTACCCCACAGGTGACACAATTACCAGCAGTTTAGTTGGACATCAGCATGGCTCTGCATGGTGAGCTGTTTAGCAGGGGAATGTCACAGTGCACCAGGGATGTCCCTGTCCAATGACTGTACCTTGTATTATGCAGCCAATGGCACCCATCAGTCGGGAACTATTCCACCTATGGAGCATGTGCCAGGGCTGTTGCCAGCTAGGGGATCCAGGACAAGGTCAGTCTGTCCCTATCTTGGTGTACCAAGTTGTAGTGACTCTGTCCAGCTGGCCATGGTACCTCCACTGGGTGCCACTTCTGAACCCTGCCACTGCTACTGTGACCCTGTCATTCACTATGGCACCTCATCTGGTTTCTCTGCCCCTGTTCCCAACCTTGGAGGCTCCTCCCCACTTGCCTCCCTCCCAGCTAGTGGCACAGGGCCTTTAGATCATGTCATGACTGATCTAACCTCAGCTCCACATGCAACAATGGCAGGTCTTTAAAATGTCAAATAAGGGGATGTTGCAACCCCACAAAGGTGCATGCCCCCTTGTGACCTGGTAGACCAGCCAGTCTGCCACAGGAGTGGTGCAGGGTGACTTTGGCACAAGGCATCCTAATTTTGATGCAGCCTGTGTTCAAAAATCAGGCTCTGGTGCAATGTGCCACTTGTGTCAAATACCTCTGGCGCAGGTACTTGCACCAAATTTTGGCCTTACTGTATATTATCGGTCCCATTTGCTCATATATTTATGATAGCATATAGATAATGGGCTCAATCTTCAAAGAGCCATTAGATTGCTGCAATTTGTGGCATTCTAGGGCTGCAGCAAATGCTGGGTGCATCAGGGACCCTGTGCCCAAATGTGTAAAATCAGGAGTCCCTGTGCCAAAAATGCAGGAGTTGCCACACCCACAAACTAGCGCCAAACAATTGGGACCTCACAGAAATTGACGCAGAGACCTGCCCCCCCCCACCTGGCAGGGGTTGGGATGATCAGCGCAGGGTGAAACATGATTATCAGGAGAGATCTTGGGGCAGGAGGGGAAGATGGCATGGAGGAGTACAAAAGAGGGAGTTGGTGGAGATGGTAGGCATGTGAGCAGGTGATTATCACCCAGTGTGGGAGCCATTTTCATAGCTATAAAGTCTATGGGATGGTACCACTGCAGGGGGGTTCCAGGGATAAACAGTGCCATGGCCCCAGGTGGCAAGGCCCTTGCAGCAGTCCAAACCTTGAAATGCATGAAATTCAATTAGTATCATTAAGATTAGTGTGGCAAGGTTGCCATTATGCTATTCTATTTGTAGTATTTTATGGCTATATAAATGGCACCCGCCATGGTGCCACATCACTCAATCACATGCCCATTATCTCCCTAACTATCCCTATGGTACCCCCATACCCCTTCTGCCCCAGACCCCAGTTTCATAGCCACCTCAGTATGCCACATTGTGTGGCACTGGCATATGTTGTTTAGACTACCTCATGGCTGGTCTAAAAGTCAGGCCATTTCTGCATCCACAGAGGGGCTTCCAAATTAGAAAAACAAAGGAACATAAGAAAAGCATCGGCAGATGGGGACCATGCAATCCATTTAGTCTGCCCTAGAACTACCTCCCCCTCCCAATGCAGCCTTTGTCCTAACTTGTCCTTTATGTCTGTCCCATGTGAGTCTGAAGTCCCTGATTGTCATTGATGCTACAACCTCTTGGGACAGGTTGTTCAATTGGTCTATCACTCTCTCTGTGAAGAAGTACTTCCTGAGGTTACTTTTGAACCTTCCTCCTACCAGTCTCATATCAAGCTCTCTCATGCATGCTGCTGTGTTCTGTTGAAATAGATTGCCTGTCTGAGATGTGTTAAATCCCCTCATGTACTGAAATGTTTCAATCATGTCCCCTCTGTTTCTTCTCCGCTCAAGGGAGTATAGGTTCAGCTCCCTGAGTCTTGCTTCATATGACATGTGATGCAGTCCATGCACCATCTTAGTAGCCCTTCTCTGCACCATTTCCAAATGGTCAATGTCACTCTTGAGGTGAGGTCTTCAGAACTAAACACAGTATTCCAACTGTGGCATCACCAGGGACCTGCTGAGGGGCATTATAACCTCCCTCTTTCTATTAAAAATACCTCTACTTATATATCCGAGGATGCCAGGGGATGGTACAGCCCGATTATGGCACAAGCCCCTTTGTGACCTGGCACACCCTGCTGTATGTAGCAGGGGTGGCACAGTGCCACTTTGGCACAGAGGCTTCCCTTTTCAACACAGACAACATTCAAAAATGGAATGTCGATTCTTTTGGTGCAAGGTGCCACTTGCATCATTTATGTTTGACACAGGCACCTTGATCATTCCTAGGGTTTTGAAAACTGAGCCCAATGTCTTCAGAATTCCTCTTGTGTAATTTAACATTCACAAAACACATACTTCTATTTAAACTGATAAGCTGAGCTGAATTTTTTGCAGTCTTGCAGTTCTTCTCTGTGTGACTATCCCACCCCACCCCTTCATTCAAGCTTAACCAGATAGACTCAGTGGAACTATCGGTCCCCTTGATATCTTCTGTGTTCTTTATACTGACACAATCCCTTAAAACAAGTGTCATCTACTCCTTTTCCTTCAACCAATCCTGTTGAAATAGCCAGAACTCTACCATTCTGGTGCCCCAAAATAATTTCTTCCTCCACTACATCGTTTTGAGTTCCTCTATGACCCAGTCTTGAAATAAATTAGGCTTCCTGGATTGTCAGTATACTCAGTGTGGTTTTCATATATCCTGCATTCAGGTTATAATTGTTGACACTCTGTGCATCCTTGCTCCAGCTGGGGGGTTTACTATTGTTGTGATACCCAACTCAGCTATCCATTTCTTGGTGAAACCATGCATTCAACCCCCATACAAAAGTTGTGCCTCCAACCCCTATCCTTTAATTTGAATCCCACAGACTTCAACTCTGTTGACAAGATCTGTACACCCTCCCTACTGGCACAACAGCAGAACATTCTGAGCATACAAACACACTTTGCCAGAATGCCCTCTAACTTGCAGGAAAAACAGCACCCTTCCTTTTTTAACAGAGTGTTACAAATAATTAATTGGATAATTAATGTCAGTGCCATTCCTCAAATGCCCCAGTGCCATAAGGGTCTTGGAGCAGATCCTTCAGGATATATATTTCCCATATTTCCCATAGGAAAATCTCTCATTGAATAAGTGACATTTTCATGTGCTCAGGGCCTGTATTTCCCATCACAATGCGCACAACAGTCAGCTTATCTCACTACATGAAGTGCTTAGCTATGGATGACACTCAACTCACCTGCACTGCAGGCAAACAAATCACCTTACAGTACCTACATTAGCATAAAGGTCCTGCAATGGAAGTCTAGGTTTGCTGGCAAAGGCACCTAGCTTCACCTAAGCTCTTTTCCTCTAGGTTTGCTTGTAAGGACAGAGAAACGAACCTTATCAGATAAAGGAAACAGATTAAGGCTTCTTTTGGCTAGGCAGATTTACTGTGTGTTACTATTTTTTTTTTTTACTCAAGGAGTTTGTTACTGTTTTGTGCTAACATTTTACTGTTTTATTGTTCTTTGATTCAAACTGCTGTTGCAGGGTATACTTTCTGCTGCATTATTACAGGGTGTGCCTGCAGATTTGTTACTGTTTTGTGCTTACAGATTACTGCTGCAATCTTCTCTGATTCAAATTGTTTTTTGCAAGGTATATCTTCTGTTACTGCTTTATTTTTCTGTGTAGCAAAGTGCTGTTTTGCAGGGTATATCTTCTGTGAAATTATTACAGGTGGTGCTTCACAGGTTTTACAGTTTAGCTATCATTAGGCTAAGCTTTCAGGGCTACCACATTTGTTGTTGTTGGTTGATTGTTTCTGCTCTTATCTCCTTGTTTCTTTCATCCGTGGTTCTTCTTTTTTGGCTGGGGAAGGGCCCAGCCACCTACCCCCATCCCCAACCACCCCATGCTACACTCCTTTTATAGGGTAGCACAGTCATGGACATTTCCTGTAGCAAAGCAGGAAGGGGAGGATCAGAGGGGTAGTCACACAATGACCTCACTTACAGGAGCACAAGTAATTTAACTTACTATAACAAGTTATACAAAAACAACCAATCTAACGTTTGCTTTGATTTCCCTCCTAATTACTCAGAACAGGTTATAAACCCAGCAACTCATCTGGAATGGATAATATTAACTGCAGGTACTGTGGGACATATTTCAAAAGGGCAGTTATGCAGGATTTAGGATGCTGTCCTACATGCTGGACCATTGGAGATCTAAGGGCTAAGCTCCAGGCAACATGGGCAGAAATTGCATGCCTCAAATCACATATTCAGGAATAAATATATTACAAGACTCGCCCACCATTTCCCCAACATCCAACTGAAGCACCTCAACTACAGAGGGTAGTTGGTCCAGGAGGCTGACAGGTGGTTGGGGGGGGGCAAATTGGGTGCCCCATCACTCAATGCTCTCCAACATATCACCTCCACAAACCATATAAAAACTACAAACAGGTATTTGCGTCTATCTCAGAAATCAAACAAAGAGGCAGAGGACACTGCAGCACAGGAGCTAGAGCAACAAAACTCACTCAAAACAGGGACCAAAACAAAAAAAGCAAAAAGTGAATCCAAAACACTTCTGATCATAGGAGACTCCATGATTCAGGGAGTTGATATCTCCCTTCAGCCCAGGGGGTAATAGTCAGATGTCTCCCAGGTACATCAGCATGGTGAGACACTGACCACATTGCTAAAATCATGCAGGAAGCAGGAGAAAACATCAACATCTTGGTACACATAGGGACTAATGATCTCGCCCGCCGGTCAATTGTGGAGACCAAGGAACACTTGAACAGACTAGGAGACAAACTGTCATCCATTTCATACGGCATCTCCTTCTCTGAGATCTTGCTGATCTGGGAGAGGGGGGGCAGCTGGATGGAAGGTCAGAGAAAAGGAGATGGGGAGCTAAACATGTGGCTCGAGGGCTGGTGCCTGGAAAAAGGACACACATGTGTAGGTAACTGGTAGTTTTGGGAGCAAAAGTTCTTTAAATTTGATGGATTGCATCTAACTAAGGAGGGAGGGAGTGAGTGCATTGAGGCAGATGTTTGACATCATTGCAGAATATTTAAACTAGCAAATGGGGAGAGGAGTGCAGCACCCAACACATTGAATGGGAAGAACACCCCTTCCCACTCAGCTAGTGCTCATACAGGAGTTTAGTGTGTTTGTAGTTCATTTGCATCACCAGGTAAGGAAAAAGGTCTGTCTCCTCATACAATGTGCAGGGGAAATGCCGGACCTTGCCCAACAACTAACACACCGAAATCTGGCCAATGGAAAATCATGTACACAAATGCCCACAGTCTGGAAACAAGATCCCAGACCTGCAGACAACAATGACAGAGGTTAAACTGGACATACTAGCCATTAGTGAGACATGGTTCACCACTGACCACACTTGGGAGACTTCAGTACCTGGCTATGTACTGTTCAGAAGAGATCAAGGTGCAAAAAGGGGGGGGGAGTGGCCCTTTATGTCAATGAAAATATCAAAGCTATAGAAATCCAGAATATACATAAGGAGCCAGAAGAACTGTGGGTTACCCTGCAAACAGGAAATGGGACAGCCATATGAACTGGGGTTGTCTGCAGGCCTCCAGACCAGGGGGAGGACATAGACACATTAATGTTAGAAGATATAGAATACATGACAGTTAAAGGGGAGGTTCTGATAATGGGAGACTTCAACATGCCAGATACAGATTGGTCAATATCTGCAGAAACATCCACCAGAACTAGACACATGGTGGATTCCTTGCAACGGGAGGGCCTCAATCAACCGGTACAACAACCCACAAGAGACAGGGCTATCCTAGATCTAGTACTGACTAACGGGGAAAGAATCACAGGGAAGTAGAAGATCACCTGGGGGCCAGTAACCATCATATGTTATGGTTAATTTGGCAACTAGAATTAAATCATCCCATTCCAAGGCAAAAATATGGGACTTCAGAGGAGCTGACTATGACAAGATGGCCAACAGAGTTAAGCTAGCACTGGCAAGATGAAATACAGGTGAAGGGGTACAGGCAAAGTGAGCAAGCATTAAGGATGCAGTACTTGAAGCAACATCCCATTGTGTTAAAGAGAAAAGCAAGAGCAAAAGAAGGAGGAAACCACTTTGGTTCTCAAAAACAGTAGCAGAAAAGGTCAGAGCCAAAAGGCTGGCCTTCAGTAAATATAAGGGAATGCAGCAGAATGAAGATAGGGAATCATACAAAACTTCTCTAAGGGGAGCAGGGAAGGCAGTAAGGCAAGCAAAGGCCCAAATCAAGGAAACACTAGCACAATCAGTAAAAGAAGGGGGTCAAGACTTTCTATAGATACATTAGTGAAAGGAGAAAGTCCAGAGGGGGTATTGCTAAGATCAAAGGGGATAAGGGGGAGTGTGTGGTGGAGGACCAAGGAAAAGTATCTATCCTAAATGGATACTTCTGCTCAGTATTTACTGATGAGAAGGTAGAGCAGGGCCCACAGCTCAGCACCATTGATGTGGGGGGGGGAGGAGTGCACTAGTCCTTTCACAAAAGGAAGGATCCTATAACAGCTCGCAAAGCTCAGGGTGGACAAGGCAATGAGACCTGATGGCATACATCCTAGGGTACTAAAGGAGCTAAGGGTGAAACTAGCAGAGCCATTATCAGAACTGTTTAGTGAGTCTCTGAGCACAGGAGAGTTCCAAGAAGACTGGAGAAAGGCTCATGTGATCCCCCTCCACAAGAGTGGTAGCAGAGAGGAGGCAGGGAACTACAGACCAGTCAGTCTTACCTCAGTAGTGGGCAAGATTATGGAGGCACTCCTTAAGGAAAGGATAGTGCAACACCTGGAATCCATAAGAGCACAGGATCCAAGACAGCATGGGTTTACAGCAGGAAGGTCCTGTCAAACTAATCCCATAGATTTCTTTGACTGGGTAACCAAAGTGGTGGACCAAGGGGGTGCAGTTCATGTCACCTACCTTGACTTTAGCAAAGCTTTTGATACTGTTCCACATAGAAGATTGATTAATAAATTGGGTAGGCTTGGGGTGGGTCAGAAGTTGGTGAACTGGATGGCAAACTAGTTGGTGGGCAGAAAACAGAGAGTGGTGGTAAATGGTATACAGTCACAAATGCAAGTCACAAGTAGGGTACCTCAGGGATCAGTCCTGGGCCAGTCCTCTTCAATATATTCATCAGTGACATTGCAGATGGACAGGAGGGTAAGGTTTGTCTGTTTGAGGATGACACCAAGATCTGCAGAGTAGATTATCCAGATGAGGTGGGCAGAATGAGAAGAGATCTGGATAAGCTGGCAAAATTGTCAGAAGAGTGGCAACTGGGGTTTAAAGGAAAGAAGTGCAAGATCATGCACATAGGGAAGAGAATCCCTGAAGCCACATCTAGGTTGAGAGAGGAGTTGCTGGTAATCACAAGGGAAGAAAGAGACTTGGGCATCATCATCACAGATGACCTGAAATCATCCAAGCAGACCACGAAAGCAGTAGGTAAGGCTTGAGGGACGTTGATGTGTATTAGTAAGGGTAACGCAAGTCGTAAGAGGGCAGTAATAATCCCTCTTTACAAGACACTGGTTAGGCCGCATCTGGAGTACTGCATGCAGTACTGGAGGCTGCACCTGCACAAGGACATTAATAAAATGGAGGCATTAAAGAGAAGGGCAACCAAAATGATGCAGGGACTGCATCAGAAAACATATGAGGACAGATTAAAGGAGCTCAAAATGTATATGCTAGAGAAAAGCGGGGAGAGAGGTGATATGATCAAAACATTCTAACATCTTAAGGTCATTAACAAGGTGAAAGAGTCTAACGTGTTTCAGTATAAGACAAATAGCAGGAAAAGAGGACACAGCATGAGATCTGAGGGAGGCAAATTAAGGGGTAATGTGAGGAAGTTCTTTTTCACAGAAAGAGTGGTGGATGCATGGAATGGCCTACCTCAGGAAGTGGTGGATATGAATACAGCGCAGGGCTTTAAATAGGCATGGCATAGGCATGAGGGAGCAATACAGATGAGTATGAATAGATAGGCCATTGACAGAGAACAGACCTATGGCATATTCATAAGGTAGAAAAAATGGGCAGACTGCATGGGCCTTGTGGTCTTTATCTGCCATCAGCTTCTATGTTTCTATGCCCTCCAAACATCCTCGCTGTGTTTACAGTGGAGTCCCCCATGAATAAATCCTTATTATTACTCTTACTAGCCTTTCTCTTTCTTTTCTTTATTCAAACTTTATTAAACATTTTCACAATATAGGAGGCAGCAATTGTAAAAAATACAACCTGTTCACAGTGCTTTACATACGCTGCTCCCCATCCCTCCCACCCCCAAGTACAGCAGTACAGTAACACATTGTAACTTGAATTCTATAACAATAGCCAAATGCCTACAGGAATAACTAACAACCAACAACACCTATACCCATACAACCATGATTAAGGTGTGAAGGAGATCCCAGATACGTTTGTAGCTTGGTAACCGATTTTGGAGACTAGCTATAGCTTTCTCCGTACGCAGGTTAGCAAGGATTTCATTAACCCATTCCTGATATGTCAGGCTAACCCTATATTTCCAATGCCTTAATATAAGTTTCTTAACAGATAGTGCGATCATGGAGATAAGAAATCTTCGAACTTTAACCTTGTTGGAGGACAGGTCACCCAGAAGGCAAATATCTGGAGTAAAGCAGTCCTGCAAACCCAGTAAGGGATCCAGGTTGTTTTTAATCGAATCCCACATTGGGATTATTTTGGGGCATGTCCAGAATATGTGGAGAAGTGTTCCTTCTCCCTGGGAGCATCTGGTACATACGTCTGATTCGAGGAGACCCCATCTCGCCAATTTAGCTGGAGTATAATAAAGGTTGTGTAAAATGTGATATTGCATAAGGCATAATCTATCTTGAGACACATATTTGTGACAGAACTTCCATAAAATCGGCCAATTGAGGGTGTATTGAGGAAAAAGAGGACCCCAAAATCTTCGGACCATTGGAGCCCCGATACCGTCGATGAAACAAAACTTGATATATTTTAGAAATGACACCAGAAGAACCCAATAAGGAGGAGAGTTCAGGAATCAGTGCAAAAGCCAGAGGGCGAGGGGGATATTACCCAGCACAGTGGTAAGCAAATGCTTTAATTGAAGAACCCTAAATTGTAAAGATACTGGAATACCAAATTTCTGGGTGATTTTAGCTACAGGAAGTCATGCTCCCTCGCCATCCAAAAACATGGATACTATCCCGTCGCCCACTTGGGGCAACCATGTACGGGAGATCTTCTGCTTGTTTATAGTAAAGGCCAGTGAGTTCCAAATAGACTGGGACAGATTTAGATATGGAGTATATCCCAGAAAAGAGCAAAGCTGCGTGTATACTTTTAGTGAAGTCATAAGGGTGGGACATTTACTAGCATTTTATAAAAGAGACAGTTTAACATAAAATATAGTCAGGGGGTCCATGTTCATAGACCGGATGAAATCTAGTTCAATATTGAGCCAAACCAGTCTCAAACTCTCGGGACCCAGACTTACCCACTTCAGGCATTTAGCAAGATGACTAGCCCAGTAATACTGTAGATAGCCAAGTGGGGAATCCGCAGTCCCCCATCTGCTTTCGAGGCAGCCAGCTTATAATATGCCAGTCGGGAGTGTTTATGTGACCAGATGAAATTAGTAAAGATTCTATGCATTTTCTGAAACCAGGATAGAGGGATGAATGAATTAAGGTGAGAAAGGGGATAAAAAAGGAGGGGAAAAACATTCATCTTAATTATATTGATACGGCCCCATAATGAAACCGGAAGCTTAGACCATCTGTCCAGGTCTTGGACAATCAACTGGGATAGAGGCTCCAAATTTTCTTTAAACCATGAGAAAGGGTTACGTGTTAGTTTAATACCCAAGTATTTAAGAACCCGGGGTGCCCAACACAAGCCGAAAGGGGAAATGTCTGTCTTAAAAACCTTATGGTTAAGGGGAAAAAAGGATGATTTGTTAGCATTTAATTTATAGTTTGAAAAGGAGCTAAATTTGGCAATTTCCCCCAACAAGGCCAGGATAGATGTCTTCGGATGGGCCAGATAAAGGAGAAGATCGTCAGCATATGCTGTGATCTTGACCACATTGCTCCCCACCGGAATGCCTTGCATCCCCGCATTGTTAAAGATATTTTGAATGAGAGGTTCCAAATATACATTAAATAAGAGAGGAGAGAGGGGGACATCCCTGTCTGGTACCTGAGTATAAAAGGAAGGATTTAGAAAATGCACAATTTCCAGAAATCCTAGCAGAAGGAGCCCGATATAAAGCATGAATCCAGTCTATGAACATGGTAGGAAAATCAAAGGCTTTAAGGACCTGGAATAGAAAATTCCAATTCACTCGGTCAAATGCCTTCTCAGCGTCCAGGGAGACCAACCCAGCAGGAAAGGTGGCATCCCTGGACTCCGAGAAGACATGAAAGAGGGTGTGCACATGATCTGATGATGACCGCCCCTTCATGAATCCTACCTGGGAAATGCCAATCAGGTCCGGAAGGACCAGAGTTAACCTATCAGCCAGTATCATCGAAAGAATTTTGATATCCTGATTTAAAAGGGATATAGGCCTGTAACTCTGTACTAACTCAGGATCTTTGTCCGGTTTGGGGAGAAGGACAATCAGGGCTTCAAACAAGTACGTATCTACAGCAACCCCGGAGAGAATATGTAGGTACAACCGGTGAAGCACCGGAAGTAATTGCTCTCAGAAAACTTTATAAAATAATGAGGAAAAACCATCCGGCCCCAGAACTTTATCAGAAGGCAAGGCCTTAACAACCTCCGAAATTTCCTCCAGGGATATAGCGGAGGACAAAAAACTCCTATGCGCTTCTGACAGGGAAGGAAGATGGGAGTCCCTTAAATACTCCTCCAGCATCTCCAAGGGAGGAGGACAGTCTATGTCCCAGTATAATTGCTTATAGTACTATGCAAACTCTTGTACTATGTCAGAAGGGGATACCCTCAGAGACCTGTCCTCCTGATCCTGGACCAGAGGGATAAATTTTGCAGACTCCTGCTGCTTTAATCTTAAAGCGAGCATACGCCCCGCTTTTTCTCCCTGATCTGTGTAACTAGCTCTAGTACGAATAATGGCTAACTCTGCCTTTTCCCTTAAATCTAAATATCTGTCTTTGGCAATCAAAAGTATCTTTCTGTCCTCACTCGGAGTGTTGGAAGATAAATTAACTTCTAAAGACCGTACTTGGGCCAGTAAGAATAATAGTTCTGCTTCTTGAGTCTTTTTTCCCTTGGTAGCTAAACTAATGAGAATTCTCCGCATATACGCCTTGAAGGCGCCCCATAGAATATCTGGCTCTGTACTATGTATCAGTTTAGTAGAGAAAAGGAAGTCAATCTGTTCTTTTATAAGCTTACAGCACCTAGTATTCTTTAGTAATTGTTCATTTAATTTCCAACGGGTTAGCCTTTCTCTTTCTCCTACATGGCAGATTAGGTGTGTGACTGGGAAATATTTGTGGATATGGGTTCCACATTATTCTCATGAAATTCAGCAATTTTTTACAAATATTTATGGAATTTGACTTTCAGTACTTAAGTTGTTTTGAATTATTGGCAGCTTATAACATGGGCATCCATTAAGCAAGCGATTAATAACATTGAGACACACAGCCTCATTTTATGGCCTAAGAACCTGCCAAATTAAATGGCAGTGTGTTTTCTTGTTTTAAAGTTTTAGAGGTTTATACATTTGCAGTTTAGGTGCTTGCAAAATTTAATTTAAAATGTTGTGAAAGTTCGACTATCTATAATTCAGTTCCATTTAAAGCTAGAAATGTTAATTATGTCAGACATGACCATGTGATACAGTAGTTTGTTTAAAATATGGCTACATTTGGATAGTTTTTTAAATGAGATAGAATTAACTGAAATGTATATGATGGCAACATATTCGACTGCTTATAGCTCAGCCCCCTTAAAAATAGAATTCTGAAATTAGGTACACATGCGCGTGCAGTGTGGACCTGTATACCTGCAGCATTTTATAACATTTTGATGACTGCTTTTAAAATTCTACTGAAATAACTAAAATCACATTTTTGCAAATGTTTGGCAACCTATATCAAAGCACCTTTAAATCAATAGACCTAAAACTTGGTGCACATAACCATGTTGCATGTTTCTTTAAATATTAAAACTGTGAAGAAATTTGGTATTAAAACTATGATGAAATGTGGATGACAAAATCTAAAATTAGATGGATATAACTGAAAATAACATTTTGATTAAATTTTTAGTAACCCAGCACTCAGCCCCCTATTAATCTAAGACCCTGAAATCTGGAATACTTATATTTGATGTTAACACCTCTGTACCTGTCAAACATAGTATAATTTAGACTAAAATAACAGAAATTTACATTTTTGCAAAGTGTGGAAATGTCATGCAAATTCTGTGAAATTCCACAGAATCAGGATGATAATTCCATGGACAGCCTGGTGGAAGAATTTTATATTCCACACAGTTCTACTCAACAAAGGTGGATTTTTAAAAATCCTGTGCAAAAGGCAATTTTGTAGAGCGACTTTGAAACACATGTTTTGGAGGGGGTGAAAATGACACCTGTCATGTTCATAAAGTGGGGGCAACAAAAGGGCTATGTTAAACATGTTGAGGTAAAATCGGAAAACTTAACATTATGAGAATACATTGGAAAAATTCAGTGTTTCTTCATAACTTTGTTTTTTCTTGACATTTTAACCCTCAAATTTCAATGCGTTTTTTTATGATCCCACCTTATAATCATGCTATGTAGAGTTGTTGTTTTTCCCCTAAATCCCTTCCTCAAGGTGACATTGCAGGCCAAGTTCAGAAACATGTTTTCTAGAGACTTCAAAAATTACAGTTATTATGTTCATAAGGTAGGGGTACTAAATGTGCTATGTTGAAAATCTGGGGCCAAAATCTACAAAAATAACCAATTTATGAGTAAACACTGGAAAAATTATAACTTTCTTCATAACTTCAATATAATGTATGGGGAGCCCTTATTATTAATTAAAATCAAGCAGATTACAGCCTTGATATGCCATTGTTATGACATCACTCTGTTGTTAACCCTTCTTGCATATGTCATCTCAATGATATAACAAAATGGAATGGTCATAACAATGTTCTCACAAAACAGAATGCTCACAACATATAGAATAGTGGATGGGTAAACATCCACAATAAGGCTGTGTTTCCATCAAGGGAGTTGATGACATCACAGAGACCTCAAGAGCGAAGCTCGAGAGGTCTCGTTAATGTCATCAACTGCCCGAGATGGGAACACAGACTTAGTTGTGGATGTTCACCCATCCACTGTTTTGTATAGTATATGGGTTTTTTGTTTTACATTATTTTTTTTTCCGTTACTTGCCATAGGCACTGCTTCCGTTCCTTCTGGTGCTTCTGCTCATGCCCGTTCCTGCTTATGCTCCGTCCTGCTTCTCAGTTTCTCCTCTGCACATCATTCGTTTTAAAATCGGGGAGAAAAAATAAAGCAATTGTGTTTTTAGAAAGGGAGCCATGTATGGCTCTCCATGTCCTGATTCCCGACCTCTAAGTCAGTGGCTCTGCTGCTCGGCGCTCGCTAAATCGTGCCGCCATGTTTTTTGTTTTTTTTTTCTAGAGAGTGTCGTCTGAGCCAATCAGGCAGCAGGTCAAGGGTAAAAAGTTGTTGTACTATTGATGTGACATCAGAACAATAGTACAACAACTTTTTTGACCTTTGAACTGTATTACAACAAGATTTCAGAAGTTGCTGAAATCCATTCACAATAGACAGCACCCATATACTGTAATCCAATGTTCTGTTAACTAAATAAGAAAGGTAATTCAATCTGTGATTACACAATCTTGGTCGCCCATACACTACAAAATATAATGTATCGTCTTTGGTTAACAACCACATTAAAAACACTTCTTGAGGTAGCCATGGCATCTGAAAACCTCTTGAGCTGTGCTCGCGAGATTTACAATAATGTTATGGCAACCTCTTAAAGTGTTTACAGCGTGGTTATTAACCAAAGACCATACATTATTCTCTATGTTTCTTGACATTTTAACTCCAAATTTATTGAGTGAAAAGAAAAGGCTATGTTGAAAATTTGGTGGAAAAATGTTGAAAAATGACAATTTTGTGAGTGAAAGTTCAAAATGTCTTATAAAGCCATTAATTGTACTTGTTTTGTTTTCAGTCATTTCCTGGTTGGTGACAGTAGGAGCAGGTCATTTAGCAGTCATGAAAGGAGTTCAGAGGTGGACCCTAGAGAGGTAAATGAGAGTGTTGGAGTATGTAGGTGGTGAGTACTAATTGAGGGGTTGAGGTGGGAGCTGGGGCAGACCAGAACATGTTGAGGGACAATTTTCTTTTTTCATTTTTTAGTTCACCAAGCACAAGAAGATAATGAGGGATGGTTTCTAGTATTTCAGGTACCAACACTGGTGATTGGGTATCCCAGTGTTGGTTTGTTGTTTGATGGCACTGAGGATGAGCACCCTATTGTTGCTTGCTGTTTGGGGGTCACTGTTGTCCAGCAGCAGGGTTGGGCACACAGCTGCTATTATTACTTTTGTGGGGTTGCTGTTTTGGCAAGCAGCAGCATTGGGCACCCGACTCCCAGAATGAGTTTGGGGGAGTGGTGTTTTGCCAGAGATGGAGATGGCACCTGGCCACTGGAGACAATTAGTTGGGGTGAGAGGTTGTTGTTTAGAGCAGCAGGGCTGAGCACCCAAACACTAAAGTTAGTTGGAGGGTTAGGTTATTTTTCTGGTGGTGTGGTTTGGCACCCAACCACCGAAATTACTATGGTGGGCAGTTGTCTTGTCCAGCAATAGCATTGGACACCCAACTGCTGAACATTGTGGATGCTGCATCAAGAGGGAGGGCAATGTCAGTGGCAGGACTAAGCACCTATCAGTGATGATCAGCATAAACTGCATTGGGCAGGTGAGGGCTACATTGGCCGAATTGCTGATCGCTCATATAAAAGGATGCTGCTGTAGTGTGATTGGTGTGGCCTCTTCCTTTCATGTGTGAGATGTTGCTGCCCATCAACCAGCTCAGTAGCATAGGCAGTCATCTTTTTATGATTAGGTGTTCACACATATCTTCTGCAGGTCAGCTGCACTGGTTGGTTAAGCACATGCCTCCCGGCTCCTACTCTATTCAAATGGCACCACAATGTTTTCCTTGTTCATCCATACAAGCAAACAAAAAAGTGAACTGTGCATACACAAAGTATGGCTGTATTTACATTGACAATTTGATATCCTCAAATATCTCAATAGAACCACATAACTCAGAATCATCCATGGCCCAAACCTTGACTAACCTGAAAGGTTCAGGTTTAAATTCTCAACCATGTGTGTGCTGTTAGTGAGCAAATACACAAGAGATTGAAAAACAACAACATATTTTTTACATATTTGCAGTCTTTTAAAATGATTAAACCACCAAACTGACACTTAAAGAATTCAGAGATCCTGGGGCCAACTATTTGCATGCTGAATGTCAATATATTTTTACCCAGGCCTGGTTGTGGTATTAATGCAAAAGGAAAATCAGTATTAAACATAGGAAAACATTAATAAACTTAACTGTAGTAATGCCATGCCATTCTGAAGTATTAGGAAGTATGTTAGGGAGACCATAAAGGTCTCAAATGCTATACTGCATCTATCTCGGGAGGATAGTGAGTGGAGTTGTTTTGGGTTTAGGTGGGTAAAAAAAGTGGGATATAAATGGAGCAGTATATAAACTGCCTCATCTAAGCTCTGACAGAGACCTGATGTTAGAAAGTGAAACTGGGAAGGTAGTGAACCAGGAAATAATTATAGTTATTGGAGATGTGAACCTCCCAGAAATTTATTGGAGCACACACGTGGCAAAGAGTCAAAAGGGAGAAGTTTGTGGAGGTTTTGCAATACTGCCTCCTCACCATATCTCTGTGGGAAACAGTCAACATGGAAGCAATTTTAGATCCTGCAATGTACCCAAACAGGACAGTATCAGTGATATTACAGTAGAGGACCCCATGGTACAGAGTGATCACAACACTGCAAAGTTCAACATTGAAATGAAGTCCAGTGATTTCATTCCAGCACTGTAGTCCCAGATTTTATGAAAAGTGCCTTTGAAAAAATTACCAAGTGGTCTGCAAGAGAACATGCATTAGTTAAAGGGGCAGACAAAAAGGCAGTAATAAAAGGGATAATATTAGAAGTAGCCTAAGTGCATTACATTAGTCAGTAAGATGAAAAAAAATAGGAAACCAATATGGGTGGACAGAAAGACTGCTTCAGGGTCTACAAGAGGGAGTAAAATGAGACCAACTTGGAGGTGTATAACAACAAGATAGAGAAAGGTAAGCAGCTCAATATGAGGGAGAAGGTAAACACAGAGCTAAGGATTGAACAAGGGTCAAGGGAAATGATTAAAAACTTATTTAGGTACATTAGTAAAAAAGACAAATAATACTGTAGCATATAAAAGATGAAGAATGATGGAGAGAGCATGGAGAGGACAGAGTGAATATACTGAATGCATAATTTAGTATCTTTGTTTATGGAGGAAGCAAAAGGACCAGCACATGACAACATGATAAACTGGGGGAGTACTGTACTGCTTTTTTAAAAAATTAATATACTTTATTGAATGTTGTGCAAATCAAATACACCAGACAAAACAATACATTCAAAAAGGTACAGACTTGTAAGAAAGTACGTAACTATATACCACATATGTACCCAATTCCCCATGCAACAATTTGCTGTCTTCAGCTAAAGTTGATATACACAGTGCAAAAACATTATATACAAAAAGTACAAAAGATTGAATTGTGTTTGATCTGTTTATCTGTCTGTCTGTCTATCTACTTTGCAAAAACGTTGTTAATGCACTAGTTAGGGTTAAAGTGACCAAAGCAGGGAAATGTGATGTTAGGGTTTCCAACCCTAACACCCCATCACCCAACCACCACATAGCAACAGGAAAAAACATTACTATTTCACCTCTCCTGCACCTTCACTAATCAGTCATAGGATGTACCTTTTGGTTGTCAACCCTAATGCTCACCCCATCGACCATAAAATAATCTGAGATATGTGGAGTATACAGTATGAGAATGCCTTTTGAAAAAGGACTTTGGTTCCAAAATGCATCAATGCGTGTTGTGTGGTGTGTCCTGTATTGGCACCCCAATAAAGACTGCACTTCAACAAAGATGTTGAGAGCAGCATTCTTTTCTACATGATGGTAGTGAGTGCAGGATTCTGTGCTGAACGTAATATCACAACTCAGCTGGGCTATCCTTTATAAATATATTGCAAAACTATAAAAACAGGGCCCTACAGCAGAACCTTACAGAAAAGCAGATGTTGCATGTAAACTGATTTCTCCCAGAAAAATACATTCTAAAAGCATCCAGATCACCCATCTTGCAGCTGTCTGGTATATTCTTGGTGGACTAGTGGTCCCTCCAATAAGGGTATCTGACCCCCTCCCAACTCACCCTCTCAGGCACCTTGCCAGACCTGGTCACATAATGCAAACTACAGTAAGAGCGATAACTGGCACAGCCCTCTCCTCACCACCTCAACTGGTTTCCATCTAACAGTCTCTAAGCAATCACAGGTATTATACAAACACCTGCTTCTACTGTACTGATGACCACTCACTGACAATAAGATAGTGGAAGGCCAAGGTGGTGAGTAGAGGGCTGTGCTGGTCTCTGTCACTATTTCTGTACTTTGGCTTAGGTGACTTGAACGGGAAGGGGGATTGAGGGGAGGAGGATCCTGAGTAGGTGGGTTGACAGAGGATCAGATGAACTTATGAGTGGAGGAGGCCACTAGACTATGAGGAATATTCAAGAGAGCTAGAGGACTGTCAATTGAGAGGGCAGGAATCTGAGTAGGGGTGTGCAGACAGTTCTTATTTAAATCAGGCCCCTCATATCCAGCCCTCACTCCAGAACTTAGATAAATAAGGACTCAGCTGCCTGAGTCAGATTTCAAATCTTTATTTATTTGCTTTACCTTTATTTTACTTTTTTGGTGGGGGCCAGGAAAGACACATTGAGCTGAAACTCATTTCCAGGTTATCCTGGGTGCACTATGAAGTTAAGTGACTTGCTCAGCTGAGAGTCACACATTATACAAATGGTGGCTATGGGATTCAAACCCATGTCTTCAGGTTTCTCCATGAGTTATTTAAAGAGCTAGTGTACTGCCTGGAAACTGCCTGCAATTAAATTGTAATTTTCAGATGTAGTCAGCTATCACTTGTTATAGTGCATGTATTTATTCTTTTCTGTTTGCTATCTAGAAGATTTTCCACCTAGCAGTACTGGGGTGATGTGTGGAGCAGCACTCTGTCTGGAGGAAAAAACAAAGTCAGTTCTGTTCCTCCCACTACATCAACACTGAAACCACACTGACAATGTAATCACTGGTAACCAATGAGAACTATTTCTCACTGCCAGGTTTCACTTTCACATGAAGCAGCAGGGACTGGCTCTCCCTAGTTACTAGTGAAGTCATAATTTCCTGCATTTTGATTGGAAGCTTGTGAAAGTCACTGCTCAGTCTGCAATGATTATGGTGCCTCTAGGTGTTTGGTCTCATTCTGACGTTGTAGTGGGAAGAACAGCACTGATGGTTTTTTTCCCTCCAGACAGAGCGCTGCTCCACACATCACTCCAGTACTGCCAGTTGGAAAATCTTCTAATTTGGAAACAGAAAATAAAAACATACTTCAGATACTGGAAGTGATTGCTGACTGCATCTGAAAATGACTATTAATTCCAAGCTATCTCTTTAATGAGAAGATAAAAAACTGCAGCCATGAATTCCTTTACTAAAATCCCTCTTAGGTTATACATTTTACATACATACACACACACACACACACACCACCACCACCACCACGCTACTGTATTTTTTCTATACTAGGCACAGCTCTTGCAGGACTTCATTATACCCAGTTCCTACAAGGCCAGGACTCGGATGCTCATCCATACCTAAAAATGTTGAATTAGTTATAACCTGGAGATGCTTTTCTGTCACAACTTTTATTTTCAGTAAACACTTTGTTTCTGAGTTGTAGTGTGTGTTATTCATCATTTTCTGACTTGACCAATCAAGTCAATCCATGCATATCAAAGAGGGAAGATATCCATCAGAGTCTGGCACCAATGAAACTGCCACTTTATAATCAATCAAGCAGTATTTCAAAATAAACTCCTTAAGAATGTAAATAAAGTGTAACTACTCAAATTTTTCTACAGGATTGTTAGTACAAAAACTGGACAGAGGATTATATGATCTTTACTTACTTTGGTAAGGAAAGTAACTTAGCAAACAAACAGATTTACTAAAAAAATGAAACTGCCCATTTTACTTAATTGGAGAAACATGACAATCTCTGTCTGCCAGTCACAGCACAGTAACCCCACTGCCAGAAGCTGAAACAAATCATCTTGTGCTCTCATAAAGTCTGTGAAGCAATTCAGCAGAGGTGCTATAAAATGCAGTTCCTTTACACCTCTGGTTCAAAGACTGTTAAGTTGCTGACTTAACAGTGCTGGCTGGAGAATTAAGTACAAAGAGAAAACCTACACCCTTGTCAACATGGTATTGCTTAAGCCATGTTTGTATGGCAGCAGCTCTCCAGCATCTGTGCCACTCTCTTCACGCTGTGCCCCCTACTCCTCCAATAATTCTCTATTTACACAGCATGCCTTCATTGCACTGCAGGTCACTCTGATGAGGGGCCATGAATTCACCAGCAGATGAAGGGAAGACAGCCTTTGCAGCAGAGCAAGCACAGCAAAGTGTTCACACCACCTTGTAAAGCACACACTCTGCTGCTAGCCCCCCCCCAATGGAGTTGGATCAAAAAAAGGATCCAAAGGGGGCTTAAAGTGCTCTGGAGATTGTGTACACTGCTGACTTTACAGCGCATCACCCATGCACATAGGCTGATGTGCTGCAAAGTCTGCAGTGTAAACACAGATTTAGATAAAAATATGTTCAATGTCCTGCACAGCCAGTATAGTGTTATGCTTGTGCAACTGTGTTAGTTTGGTTTTAGCCATTTGCAGTCTCTATTCCAGAGGAATTACCACCCTGTAGGGGTACGAAAGGCAAGGAACCCTCAGAGAGGGTTCAACCCCTAGAGGTGCCACAGTACGATTTCTGTTGCTAAAGGTACCATAGGAATCACCCTAAGGAGAGAGTGCTGTTGCTGGAGGAGGAGGGGAGGATGGTGGGGCAAGGAAAAAGTCTTGCACAATGAGGCTGAGGGTAACTGCTTATATAGCTCAGGAAGTGGGAGTGACTGGCTGCTTGGCCATCGAACTCCAGGCATAGCCTTTCCAATTCAATGTTCTGCACAGCCAGTATAGTGTTATGCTTGTGCAACTGTGTTAGTTTGGTTTTGGCCATTTGCACGCTCTATTCCAGAGGAATTACCATCCTTTAGGGGTACGAAAGGCAAGGAACCCTAGGAGAGGGTTCCACCCCAAGAGGTGCCATGGGATGATTCCCATGGCTAAAGGTACCTTAGGAATCCCCAGGAGAAATATAGTACAATCATATCCCAAAGAAGGAGGTGACATGAAGCTTATGAGCAAGCAGTAAGTGTGACGTAGGAGCAGCGACTGTAACATAGTAGTAGAGAAGCATAGGCAGTTTGATAATGTAATGAGATGCCCTATTTGATAATGTAATGAAATGCCCAGGCTTGTGTAGCATGATACTGATAGTTTGCATTGAGAATGAGGGGATCCTCTAAGGAGAGAGGGAATGACAGGACATCCTTGGTTAACTGATATGTAATATGGCTAGAAATAGTACACATACTGTAATGGAGAATTACAGTTTTCCTATGAGTAGGAACACAGAAGCACATAATAATTATTTGCAAAAAACTTTGTTAATGCAATAGTTAGGGTAACTTTAGGCGGCAGAAGCAAGGAAATGTGGATTTAGGGGTTCCAACCCTAATCCACCCACCCCCAACCCCAAGCAGGGTCTCCGGAGTCCTGGTGGATCAGTGGTGGGATCTTTCTTGATATTGTCAACCATAATGCTTACCCATCTCCACCAGCCCATAGCCTCCAGACCAAAGGACAAATATACAGGTCCATGCCAGTGCCTCATAATGATACTCTCTTTAAAGATAGAAAAGAATGTCTCGCCACATGGTCACAACACAAATTGTTGTGGCTTTCTTCATGCAGTGCCCTGTGGGAGGAATGTGTGACATTGTTTGCTCAGGGTATGGGGTGAACATTACGGTTGACAACCCCAAGCACACTTTACAAGCAACATTCAAAACAATAAGGGTGAGATACTAACAACAACAAAAATGGAAAGGGACCTGGGAGTTATTATATCAGATGACCTAAAGATGGGCAAGCAATGTGAGAAGGCAGTAAGGAGGGCTGGTGGGATATTGGGATGCATAGGGAGAGGCATCAACAGTAGAAAACAGGAGGTTTTTATCCCACTGTATAGACAGTTAGTGAGACCCCGTCTGAAATACTGCGGGCAGTTTTGGAAACCCCATCTCCGCAAAGATATAGACAGAGTAGAGGCTGTCCAGAAGAGGGCAACCAAAATGGTCCAGGGTCTGCACCAGAAGACATATGAAGAGAGACTAAAGGAGCTTAATATGTATACACTAGAGGAAAGGAGGGAGAAGGGGGGACATGACAGAAACTTTTTAAGTGCCTCAAGGGAATGAACAAAGTCCAAAAGGGTAGCATCTTTCAGAAAAAGAGATGTGCAAAAACAAGGGGCACAATTTGAAGATAGAGGGGGACGGCTCAGAGGTAATTTTCGGAAGTATTTTTTCACAGAGAGGGTTGTGGATGCATGAAACAACCTTCCTGAGGAGGTCATGGAGTCAAGAAGAGTGGGGGAGTTCAAGAAAGCATAGGACAGACATGAGGCAATTTTAGTGGGGGGCAGGAGAAAGAAGGCTATTGGTTAACTAGGATCTGCAACTTATCCATCAGGTAGGGAAATGGGCAGACTAGGTGAGCCAAGCGGTCCTTATCTGCCGTCAAATTCTGTGTTCTAAAATGTTTGAAAACAGCTTTCAAAATATTATTCCAGTATAGGTAATAAGCAACATAGAATTTGCTGGCAGAAAAGGACCTCTTGGTCACCAGGTCTACTGGGATGTTCCCTGCCTAATCTAGCTCTGCAGAATGCCCAACCCTCCACTGCATAGCCAGACCCCCTGATTCCACTGTGGATTGCCCCCTGTTGCAGATCCAAGGAGTGGGGCACTGTCTTACCCCCCCCGGAGCATAAATCCAGATGTTGGGGCAGCAACTTGTGGGGGAATGTGTGGGGTCATCATGGACCCCGTCAGCTCCTGGCATTTTCCATTTTCTCCCCTGGACCCATACACCAGGCAGTGGGTGGGGTGGCAGGCCCTGCTTCTGCAGATTCAGTCATATGCCCCTGGTGTGAGTCCTCCCCTCTGCTGGGCTTGATGCAACTGTGCCAACATCCAGCTGCCACTGGGTGTCAGTGTACAGCGTGCTGCACTGTCCCTCCTTCCCAAGGAAGGAGAGCTGCCTACAGGTGCTCAATCTCTCCTCACCCATGCTGACCCTCGAGCAACCTGAGTCCATTCCCGAACCATGGCCACCAGCATGGCATAAGGTGTGGTATCCAGCACCTCAACCCTCAGTGCCACTGGGCTGGTACTTTCCTGTTTTCTAGTACTGTATAACCCTATAATTATACCACACATGCTTGAAGCCCCCCCCCCCCACTGTTTTATCCTCCACCACTTTAGCTGGCAGTCTGTTCCAGGTGTGTACAACTCTTTGAGTGAAGAAATATTTTCTCAAATCTATCTTTAACAACTTCCTTAATTTGATTCAATCAGGGTTTAGGCCTAGACACAGTACAATCTCAGCACTAGCCAAAGTCTCCAATGAGTGGTTAACATCCTTGGATGTGAAAATGCATGTCTGTGCTTTGTTCTTATATTTGAGCAAAACATTTGACAAAGTTGACCATGCTCTGCTTCTCACTGTTCTTGGGAACATTGGGTTAGACTGTTTGATTGTGTTTTGATTTGCAAGTTATCTCACGAATTGACAGCAGAGTTTCAAGGTGAGTGGAGACATTTTCCCTCCAAAATCCCTGCTAAGGGGAGTACCACAATCGTCAATCCTATGCCCACTGTTATTTGTGATCTATATAAAAAACATTGATGCAGGGATCAAATCAGCCAATATACATCTTTTTGCTGATGATACGGTCCTGTACTTAGAAAGGCCTACCACTGAATTAGCATGCACAGATCTGCAAGCTGTTTTCAATACCTTACTGAATAATCTCTTGTCATTAAAGTTATTACTGAATGCTAAAAAAACAATGCAATGCTATTTTCGCCCCCAGCCAGTGTACCAAAACCACTTATACCTACAATGGCCCCTCAGGTCTCCACCTTACTAGGGGCGTCACTGGAATTTGTGACAAAATTCAAGTACCTGGGCATGTGGTTCGACCACAACCTTTCCTTTGGGGATCATGTGGGAGAACTGGCAAAGAAACTGAAGCAGAGGCTTGGCTGATTCTTTAGGATTATGAACCTACTTACACAAGAAGCTTAGGTTAGGCTAGTCCAAACAACATTCTTGCCTCTTTTGGATTATGCAGATTTTATATATGAGCAATGTCCTAATTCCACACTATCTAAATTGGACACACTGTATCGTGGGGTGGTCAGATTCCTCACAGGAGCACCATACCGCACTCACCACTGCACACTTTACGCCATTGTTGGATGGCCCTGACTCGGCCTCAGACACCACAAGAGTGCAATCTTTTAGACATGTAGAGCCATAATAAAACATCTCCCACAATACATTTCTATTTGCTTGTCCATCTCCCCCGTGGGCTGCTTAGCACTGAGGAGTCTTTCCCGAAGGTCAGGACATGATTTGGTGCTGCAGTTATAAGTTGTGCTCTACCAGTGATTTGGAACAATATGCAAAAGACACTAAAGCTTGCAATACAGTAAGCATGGCCTTCTTTAAGGCACTGATCCATTGAAAGCTCAGTGAATACTGTGATTACCATATTTAAGTGCCTCTTTCACAGTGAACCCTGCATACTCCTTATAGAGCGGCCAACCCCTTTTGCAGCTCCTGCCAGTCTCTCATGCTAGTCATTCCAGGGCCCCCCCCCCTTTTTTGTCTCCTCCCTGTCCCCAGTTGCCCTCTCCATTCCATTCTCCTACTAGTTATCCTTTGGCCCTCCCCCCTCACAGCAACCCCAATATCACCTCAATATCCCCAACCCCTACAAAATCATGCTGCAAGTGTAATTTATGTATACAGTATATTGTCTTGTAAATTATTGTTTTGTAAATTTGTGTAAATATTTATTACTTGTCCAGAACAAGTAGATGTTGTGGATCACTGTGCTTGCTTATTGTTACCTATGCTACCTGTTATTGCACTAGCCAACTGCTTCCTTACTGTATTACTATTTGTTGTGCTTGTTTTGACCAAACCAGGTCCACCTTGTAAATGAGTCTGTCTCAATGGTGCTTCACCTGGTAAAATAAAGATGATTAATTGATTGATTGATTAACTCCCCTCCTCTAGCTCCATCACATGCTTTCTGGTCCTGATGCTCTTTCTCATTTGAATGAGACTCCCTCCTGAACCTGTTCACCTCTGTAAAGTGCTTGTACAGTGGTGCAAGCCAGGATACAACATAGTAATTCTACAGAATATCACAGAATGCTACAGTACACTGCAGGGAACAATGTAATTCTATGGTAAACAAGTCCTTCTGTCATGCAGTATTTTCTGACATGTCACTTCCTGCAAGTTATTGTGTTACACTGTGGCTGGCTTCACTGTAGGTCTCTATCATGTCACTTCTCTCTCCTCTCTTTCAGGGTGTACATGTTATGACCACACAGTTTCTCCTTGTAGGGCTTCTTGTGCAACCACCGCACCATTTTAGTTGCTTTCCTCTTGATTGCTTCTAGCCTGTCTATGTACTTTTTGTAATTTGGTCTCCAAAACTGGACACAGTATTCTAAGTGGGGACTCACTAGGGAATGATACAGAGGTAACACCATCTTCCTCGTACAAGGGATACCCCCCTCTACATCCCAGCATCCCACTTGCCCTATCCACTGCTTTGACACACCACCCTGCCACCTTGAGGATATCAGATAGGATAACCACAAGGTCCCTTTCCTGCTTAGTGACTGTCAGTATCCCACCCCGCATTCTGTATTGAGATCTTGGGTTCCTATGACCTAGGTGCATGATTTTGCACTTTTTGGCACTGAACTTCAACTGCCATGCTTTTGACCACTTTTCCAATTTCCCAAGATCACTGGGCTTTCTCTCCACCCTCTCCTCAGTGTTCACCCTATTACATATTGTGGTATCATCTACAACAAAAGGATTCCCTTCCCTTCCATTTCTTTTGCAATGTTACCTATAAAGACCTTGAAAAAGATTGTCCTGGATTCCGCCCTCTTCCCCCACAAAAGACAGACACCATCATTTGTTGTTGTGCTCAGATTGGCAATTAATTTATTTCAATTCATAATTCCATATTCCATTCCAATTCCTTTATCATATTTCCAACATTTTGTTTATTCCATCCAATATATCAATCTCTGATTATTCTTCCTCCAGGTGAAGACCTGGGTGCCTTCTTCTTCTCCTTTTCTGTTAGGTAAAGGTGAAAACCGAGACCGCTTTTCCTTCATCTACCTTCTCTTCTTGTGTTATTCCTTTTTCCTCCCCCCCCCCTTTTTCCCCCCACAGTCCTTAGCAATGTTATCACCTGCCATCCACCTTTGGCAGTCCTTAACCATATCCATACTTGCCATCCACCTTTGGCAGTCCGTAACCATGTTATCACCTGCCATCCACCTTTGGCAGTCCTTGACCATATCCTTCGCTGCCCTCCACCTTTGGCAGCCCCATCTTTTGTCCAGCCTGGACGTGCTTTCATCCACACCATCACAGATCCCCATACAGTACCATCTCAACTGTCCTCCTTACTCATTCCCTTTTGACAGGGTGGGCAGGAGGTATCCAGAAACTCCAGCAAAAGTGGCTGAGGCCCCCTTGTGCTGTCCCTTAAGTACCTCCCTTTCTTCCTCCCCTTCCTGTTTGTCTGCCCATTGTTCTGCTCCCCTTAGCCCCTCCCCTTCCTCCCCCCTCTCCTTCTGAGCACAACCATTTTAAGCATGGGATCAGGGGTGCACCAGGACAACCTCGTCTGCCCTCTAAAAGGGGCAAACTCTATTGTCCTGGATTCCCCACTCTTCCCCCACAAAAGACAGACACCATCATTTGTTGTTGTGCTCAGATTGGCAATTAATTTATTTCAATTCATAATTCCATATTCCATTCCCATTCCTTTATTATCATATTTCCAACATTTTGTTTATTCCATCCAATATATCAATCTCTGATTATTCTTCCCCCAGGTGAAGATCTGGTTGCCTTCTTCTTCTCCTTTTCCGTTAGGTAATGGTGAAAACCGAGACCGCTTTTCCTTCATCTTCCTTCTCTTCTTGTGTTGTTGCTTTTTCCTTCCCCCCTCCCCTCCTCCCCTTTTCCACTAGCCAGTCTCCAGCTTGCGTTGGATGGCTGGCTTCCCCCATTAACTAGGGCTCCAGGGGAGCTCCTTTCCATTTATATCTGTTATAATCTGTCCCCTTTTTCTCTTTTTTTTTTTATTTCCCATTGTTTGTCTGTCTCCTCCATTCTTCTATGAATCCCATCATTTCAATATTGAACGTGTCTATAGCTACGTCCGACAGGTGTACCCCATCTGCCCTGTAAAATTCATCTACCCATTCTTCTACCCCCTCAGTATTACCTGACCTCCCATTTGCCTTACCAATGTCCCCACCCTCCTGTTCATCTTCCTCCTGGCCCTTTCTGCTGCTCTGTGGCCGTTCTCTTGCCTCCACACTCTCCTCGGTATCATATCTGACCAAGCGATGCACACTTGCAGCCACCGCTGCAGTATAGTTCTTAAGTCCTTTTTTATTTGTAAATATGTGTCCACCCAAGGCCTGTTTGCCAGATCGTTGCCTCCCAAATGTATAATAATTAGGTCTGGCCTGGGCCACAGTTCACCTAGTTCTGTTAATGTGGGAAGCAGCTGAGCCCATCTCATCCCCCGTATTCCATGCCAGAACAACCTACACCTTCTCACATCTTGGTATAGCTGCTTTCCCCCAGCCTTCTTCTCTGCTCTCTTTCCAGCCCAATAGATGTAGGAATGGCCGCAGATCCATATTTCTGTGATCCTCCCTCTACCTATAGGGTGCAAGCAAAATCATTAATATACAAGCTCAATATGTCACTCCCCTATTCATCCCCTCTTTTCCCATGCACCAATCCCTATCTACTCCCCTTTTTCTTTTTGTTGTTTTTTTTTTTTTTTTTTTGGTTATTTCAGAGCTCTGATGTGTCTTTTATAACTGGCCGATCACCAGCGTCCCTTTTCTAATATCATGTTCACTGTCTCGCCTGCCACCACCCACTGTGAGGTGGCCCCAATCCGCAGGGAATGGGAAGAATAATTAGCTGGGTCTTCTCCTAAGAATTGCATGCCCTTCTTCAGCTTTGCCGTGACTTGGTAGCCAGTCACCAGTCTCCCATCCCCGTGTACAAATAATTTCCCTGTCCTGTTCCCCTGCGCTGCGGCGAAAACCCACAGCGCCTGCACCGGGCATATTGCGCCCTCTGTTTGACTCTTTAGCGTCACCATGTAACCTTTTCCCCCTTGATCAGTCTTAGACCTCCTAATCTTGATCTGTATCTCAGTCACTCCACAGGTTATGTCATCTCAGTCTAGCCCCCCTTCCCCGTCCTCCTTCCCATGGCCTACTACCTCACTCACTCTCATGGCACCTTCAAACATTATCACATAGATTGTGTGAAACAGTTGGGCCTCGCTCCGTGATCTGCATATTACTGGGAGCACCCCCTTTAGCTTTATAAGCCATTGTTCCCCTATTGGCCTCCTGCTATCTGCTGGTCCTTGTTTTAACCTGCTCCATCCTTGCATCATTCTTCTGATGAGCAATGTCTTTGTCGGGTCCTTCCACCCTTTCAGACTGCAGATAAGCCCGATCCCTGCCAGGTAAACTCCCATGGTGGTGTGGGCTGTGCCTTTTTGCCACTGTTCCACTGTGAACATTCCCAACTGTTCCTCTGTGAGTGGCCTACTTACCTCCATCTGGTGCTCTGCCCTGAATGTTTGAAACACTTGCCAGGCCCCATCGTAGGCCCTCAGAGTCCGAGGCACCCATGAACTGCGAAACAACACTTCTGCTCCTTCCTGCCAACTTACCAGATGTTCGTTGGTATGGGTGTTTTTAATTCCTCCATTGCTGGTGCCAGCCTACAAAAATGGTCCAGCTGCAGACGGGAAAGGCTGTCAGCCAGCGTGTTGTGTACCCCTTCTATGTGCTGCACTCTAAATGACATGTGCAGTTGTAATGTCCTTAAGACTAAACGCCGTAATACCTGCATGACTATGTCCGATCTGGCTCTCTTGTTGTTCAACACATCTACCACTGCTCTATTGTCATACCAAAACGTTACTTTCTGATCCCGCAATTCCTCTCCCCAGACTAAAGTACACGCCCATATGGGCATGATCTCAAGCAATGTAATGTCTCTCACTTTCCCTTCCTGTACCCAAATGTCTGGCCAACCATTTTTCTCCCATGTAACCCCCCCCATGCCTATACCCCCAGCCACATCTGTGTATAGATCAAGATCTGTGTTGTATAGCCATTCCTCCTGCCAGAACGAGCACCCGTTGTATTCCTTCAGGAATTCTTCCCAAATCTTAAAATCCTCCTTAACCCCTCGAGTCAAGTCTACCCAGTGATGAGGTCTGGTGACCCCTGCTGTGGCCCTGGCTAACCTCTTCATGAATGTCCTCCCTGGCCCAATGGCCCTGCAGGCAAAGTTCAGATGCCCCAGTAATTGTTGTACCAGTTTTAACTGTACCCGTGTCCTGCTGGTGTGCAATTGTATTAATTCTTTCAGCTTACTGACCTTCTTATCCGGTAGTCTAAATACCCCATTCGAGGCATCTATCTCAATTCCCAAAAATTCTATAACCCTGCTGGGCCCCTCTGTCTTTTCCGGGATTAGTGGCACCCCCAACTCCTGACACAACTCCTGGAACTTACCTAACATCATTTGGGTCTCCCTCTTCCCTCTTCCGATGAATAGGAAATCATCCAGATAATGTATGACCCTCCTATAACCTGTTTTTTCTTGAAATATCCACTGTAAACAGGTGCTGAAGGCCTCAAATGTTGCACATGCTGTGGAACAACCCATCGGCATTGCTTTGTCAAAATAGTGTCTTCCCCCGCTTTTGAAACCCAATAAATCCCAATCCTCACTCCTGACCGGAAGCAGTCTGAAAGCAGACTCAATGTCCGTTTTAGCCATCCATGCCCCCTCTGTGGCCCGTATCATCTGGACCGCATCTTCTAGAGTCGCATAAGTCACCCTACTGTGCTCCTCACTGATAAAATCATTTACTGACTCTCCTTCTGGATAGGACAGGTGGTGGATAACTCTGTATTCCCATTCCTGTTTCTTGGGTACCAGACCCAATGGTGAGACCCGCATGCCCTGCAATGGGGGTTTCTCAAATGGGCCCTCTACTCTGCCCGCTGCTACTTCCTTCTCTATCTTTTGTCTTAGAACCTCCTCCTTCCCTTTTACTGACCCTAGGTTGTTGGCCTCCATGGCTTGCCTGGGTCCCGTAAACTGTAATGAAAAACCCGAGCTAAAGCCCTGTAAAATCATGTTCCGCACTCTTGTGTCTGGATATTTGTCCATGTAACTTGCCCATACCTTATCTTTGATTGGAGTTCTGGCCATCCCAAAACATACCTTACCAAGTCCCCTGCCCTTCCCCTTTTTGCCCCCTATGTCTTCCTGACTGCTTTCCCACCCTTCATCTGTTCTGCTCACCCCTACTCATGCTCCCCCTACCCCGACCTCCTCTGCTCCAGGTCTGGCCTCTAAAATCTTGACCCTCTCAAAAAAGCTGCTGGCCTGCTCCTTGCCCCATGTGCCTGCATCGCTTGTCCACATGTCGCTCTACATCATTTTGCTGGGTGGCTTCCCCCGCACCTTGAGCACGCATGTCAAAAACAACATTGAGGCCAGGAACAAAAAGCTCTGTTATAAGTCCAACAGCATCTCTGGGTCCCAAAACCCTTCTTGCCCCATTCCCCTTTGGGCGTGGACTGATCTGTGATGTAATCCATCCATAAATATATCTGTTTGGTGTCCCACCTCACATCCCCAAAGGCTGCCATTCTCTGTCTAAAGGATTCATCATAGTATAACCACACCATCCCGCCCTTTGAATTTGCCTTCCGAATTATAAGGGAATAGGTAATGAGCAGGATGCCTAAATCTGGCCTCTTTTCCATGACAATGGCTGAGAAAGTAGCAAAACCTAGGAACCATCTATCCCAAGTCTTCCCTTTCATGACCTTGTCCTCCTCTTTCCTTCCTAAAAGCACTATAGCCACTGCCATCTCACTCTTACCTATGCCTTCAGCCTCTTCATACTTGGCGGCAGCCTCGCGGCTCACCAAGGTGAATATGTCCACATATTCTCCTTTCCAAATCTTTTCTTTCGTGGTCATTGGCACGTGCTCGCCTATCCTCATTCCAGGAGTGCCTATCTCTCTTGTCCCTTCCCCTTCTCTCTCTCCCCTCCCTGTTCCTTCCTTTCTGTCCCTTCTTTCTCCCTCCTGATCTCTGCCAGTGCTGATTCCATCTGCTCTATACTGCCTGCTCCTAAGGCCGCTACTATTTTCCCTATGTATTCTCTTATACTGTCTCCCAATGCACTGGGTGTATTACCTGTGAACTTGTCCGGGCCTTCCTGCCTGGAGTCTTCCAAGGTCCCTTTTGCTTGTCCCAGCGGTTGTGGAGGGGGGTGGGCTGGTGGGTTTTGTGGAGGGAGCAAGTCATTCTAGGCATCGCGAGGTTCGACCTGGGAGATGTCATCCTGATCTGGGTGGGACACCGGTGACACCATGACCGTAGGCTGCTGGGGCAATGGATCCACCAACCTGGCTGGCCCCGTTACCACCGGTGGTGCCTTCCCAGTACCCCGCGACCCTCTAGCTGGTCGCTTTTCCTTGCCACCCTTGCCTGTGGCCGCCTTTCTGTTTTCCCCAGGTCTCCCTGGCTCCTCTCCCTCCACCAGCTCCCACATCCTGTTAGCTTTTTCCGCCAATTCCATTATTGCCTTGTAAGCCTCCTCTTTCGAAGGCCTGTTCTTCTTTGGTGCCATTGTCCTCCTCCTCTTTCCCTGTAAAAACAACTACAAGCAGAAACAAGGTAAAAAAAAATAACTGCCCCATCCAGAACGTCAGTCAAGACCCCATCCACTCTTGTCCAGCTTCTTGCCCCTCTCTGTCTCCCGCTTGAGACCCCTCTGAACCTCCCTTCCCTGTTTGTAGCTAGTCCCTACTTGCTGTACTCTATGTCTGCCTTGCCTGCCTGGCTTAACCAAGGTGCCCCACAGTTAGCAGCCCCCCCCCCAGGAATTGGCTGCAAACCATCCTCCCCCAAAAATGCGGGTATTCCTTCCTGTGACCGCCTTGCTGCGAGTGCCGTCACCCATGAGGTCACAGGTCGCACTCTTTCCTTTTCGCCCCCCGAGCCTCACCCCAAACCTCTTACTTTCCCTTAGTATGCCTCTTAAAGACTACCCAGGCTGTGAAAACTGCCTGCCAATATCTACTAGCTCGCTCAGACCTAGATAATGCCTTACCCTAACCGCCCCATGGCTTGTGGTGTGCCACGTGCACCCTGCTTCTGGGCCTCTTCCAGGCCTTACACTTCCTATCCAGGCCCCCACCATGGCCACAACCAGGCACAAAGCCTTAATTTCAGGAAAAGAGGGGAATTACAACCCCCCATGCAGCATGTGACGTCATGCCCCACCTTTCCACATCTTGGTACGTGGTCCGTGCTGCACTCCTTCAGCCCCAGCTTCATGCTTCCTCCAGCCCTCTTATTCCCATGGGAAAATGGAACCCCCCCTCAGTGCTCCCATAGCCCAAAAACCAGGGCCAGCGCTTCCCGACCCCCTGCCTGGCATGTGACCCATCCACTACGCGGTCCATGGGGCCTCTCCCAGGCCTACCATCCAACCTCAAGGATCAAGCTGGCCCCCAAAACAGCCACAAATGACTAAAAGTGAGAAAATTAGGGGTTTTACGCTCCCCCCTACCACGTGTGATGTCACACCACGTGGTACTGGTCGCATTCGCTCCCCCTTAGCTGCCAGTCCTCCTCCAGGCCTCACATCGTATTTCCACTGAAACAAGCTACACCAAGAGTCGTAGCCTGAAACCATGCCTTTATTTTATAGCGTGCAACCTTCACGCCACATGGCCCATCCCATTCAACTTCCCAGAAACAACATGGCCACCCCAAACAATCCCACCAGTGCCAGAAGAAGCAAAAGGGATCCCACAATCCCCAACTCCACACGCCGCGCCATGCCACATGGCACACCAATGGCATGGCATGCCAAATGCACAGCACCAGGACCTGGGCAAGCATTGCATGACCCCGGTCAAAGCCCAAATTGACCACCAATGATTCCTCTCCAATGCCTTGTCCCACTCCAAATGCCAGTCACCTGTGCAGCAACCATAAAGCCACCACTATTCATTTGAACAGCAGGAGATCACAGCCTCTCCAACCTCCAGTTACCACACACTTGAAAAACTACGTTACCCCTCCCCTGTGGTGTGTGGCATCTCCTACGTGGCCCTGTTCCTGCTCACTCTCCCTTGGCCCAGGCTTACCCTTCTTACCAGCCAGTAAATCACCTCCACTGGAACCAGAAAACCAGATCCTTAGCAAACAAGACACAGGCTTTCCACAAGCTCCCCCCCACGCGGTGTGTGCATTGCACCCACGTGGTCCTGGGTTGCTCTCTCCACCACACTCTGACCCCCACTGTTGCTCAATCCTTCATGTCTCCAGTTGTATATTACACTTATTTCAACATGCTACTGTATACCTCTTTTTTTTTTTTAACATCACATCTCACACACTATTACTGTTTCCTTACCTCTCTCTCCTGGTGAAACAAACCTAAAGAATTGCCAATCCGACGTGCTGCAGTTAATGTCTATCCAAAAACTCCAGAAAAAATGGCTGAGGCCCCCTTGTGCTGTCCCTTAAGTACCTCCCTATCTCCCTCCTCTTCCTGTTTGTCTGCCCATTGTTCTGCTCCCCTTAGCCCCTCTCCTTCCTCCCCACTCCCCTTCTGAGCACAACCATTTTAACCATGGGAGCAGGGGTGCACCAGGACAACCTGGTCTGACCTCTAAAAGGGGCAAACTCCATTATCACATTTCTGAGTCCTGTGGCACTCTGCTGCTCACTATCTCATCATTAGAGTGATTACTACTAGCCACCCCCCTCTGTCACCAATCTGTTAATCAGGTTGTAACCCAATTCATCATTTCTGACCCCACCCCTGAGCCACATAATTTCTTTGTTAGCCTATTGTTTTGTACAGTGATGATGGCCTTGCTGAGGAGCTAAATACATTCTTCCGTTGGGCTTGTGGTTTATGAGTGAATTAGCCCTCCTCATCATAAAATGGCATTCTTTTCTAGTACACTACACTATTTTGTCATTTCTTCTATATATGCTTATCAAGTGTGACTTATTTGAGTTAATGTGAGGTAGCGTTTAGCTAATGACTACAGGCATTATCTTAGGTACCATTGACATGTTGACTCTCATTTGCAATAATCTTCTATAACTTGAAATTTATATTTGTATTTAACTTGTTTTATTCTACAGTTGTATTTATGCTACTATTTACTGTCTTACTCCTGTACTACTGCCCTCAGGCCCTGACATTACTGATGGTATGCCATCAACACAGCAATGGCATTACAGCGATAGCCATTGGTGCAGCGTAACTAGTTCAACCCTCACAGTGGCAAACTTGTCAGAGTGCTGTACACCACATTGCTGCACTGGTGTTGCCTTCCCTTCCTGATACCCTCCAGATGTGATTATATTAATATTTCAGAGGGTGCGGGGGGTAAAGCACAATTGCTGGTCAACATGGTCACCATCAGCATTTTAGTGCTGCCATAATGTCCGTTGACCATCTTGGCTTTAATCTGACATGAGGGAACCCATTACTGTCAGTGTGTCCCTTAGGTCTATTAAACTCATCCAGAAATCTAATTAATGAATGGAGAGAAACACAGTACTGTGAAATTGGTAAAAAAAATATTTCCTTAAAGCAGTGAGAAAAAAAAGCAGAAAAACAAACATATTGTGAATCTGCAGTGCATTGTATATAGTAATATCGCGTATAGTATCTGTGCATCATTAAGATATATGGCTGTACTTCCATGTACTGTCCCAAAGGGAGTTACTTGTATTACTGAAAGAAATAATCTGCAATACTGATCTGCAAGAACTATTTACAGCTGGAGGAGACACTAGCATAGAAAGAGAGTTACAACATACCTATTTAGCTAGATGGGGCAGAAGATTAATAAATCAGTATATAGCAAAAGCAGACTAAGTTTAATGTAAAATTAGTAATGGGAATGCATGTTGTATCATATGTAACATACTAATAAAAAACATTAGTGCACAAGTATATTAGCACAAAGGAGCATGCTTCCTGTTCTCAGACTAAAGTATACCAATGAAGACTATTGCATCTACACCATTGTAATACAGCATATCTTTAAAGAGAAAAGGCAAGGTCACACACTATCCAGTCAACAGTATCGGAGGGGGAAAGTAATAAAGGTAACAAAAGTCAATTTGCTGAGAATTCAGACCGGGTTAAGTAATGATATATAGATTGTACTTTCCTGGGCATTATTCCTGGAAAAAAAATGAACATTCACTTGAATGGTTGGAACAGCTTTTAAAAAGGTGTTGTTGCAGAATTCTAAGTGTTTCATTAGCAAAGCACACCAAAATGATATTTAAGAAGAGCAGAAGACAGAGAATAGAATGGCTGTGCAAAAAAAAATCTAAAACTGAAAACACAGTCTTTGGATATGTGAAAAAAGAATGGCCATTCCAGTATCATGAACAAAATGTGTTCATTGATCAAACAAGAAAGTGGAAGCCAACAGCAGCACCCATGAGGTGTGTGTGCATCAATGTGAAACAACACATGGTAATTTAGTAAATTTAGGAAGAGATGATTACAACATCTAAACACTTATGAGTATTTAGTAATCACTGGCTTGTAATAATTTTTACAGTTGTTAAAGGATATATGTGTGACAAAGATATTTGGGCTAGTTTTTTAGCATTTGTTTCATACTGTCTGGTAGCAACAATACAACAGATAAACATATAATTTTACGTACCAGGATTCAATTGGGAAGCACATGGTCTCTGAGAAATCAGATCAGTTACGGGAGTCATAAAGAATCAAATATACCTATAGTCCAAAAGTATATAGTAACATAGAAACATAGACTTTGACAGCAGATAAGGACCGCTAGGCCCATCTAGTCTGCCCATTTCCCTACCTACATGATAGGCTGCAGATCCTAGTTAATCAACAGCCTTTTTCTTCCTACCCCCCACAAGAATTGCCTTATGTCTGTCCCATGCATTCTTGAATTCTTCCACAGTTTTAGACCCCACAACCTCCTCAGGAAGGCTGTTCCATGCATCCACTACCATCTCTGTGAAATAATACTTCCTCACATTGCCCCTTAACCGCCCTCCTTCTATCTTTAAATTGTGTCCCCTTGTTCTTGCAAGTCTCTTTTTCTGAAAGATGCTACCCTCTTGGACTTTGTTGATTCCACTGAGGTACTTAAAAGTTTCTATCATGTCCCCCCTCTCCCTTCTTTCCTCAAGGGTATACATATTAAGCTCCTTTAGTCTCTCCTCATATGGCTTCTCTTGCAGACCCTGCACCATTTTAGTTGCCCTCCTCTGGACTACCTCTATCCTGTCTATGTCCTTGCGGAAATGGGGTCTCCAGAACTGGACACAGTACTCCAGATGGGGTCTCACCAACTGTCTGTACAGAGGGATAACAACTTCCTGTTTTCTGCTGCTGATGCCTCTCCCTATACATCCCAGTATACCCCAGCCCTCCCTACTGCCTTCTCACATTGCTTGCTAACCTTAAGGTCATCTGATATGATTACCGCCAGGTCCCTTTCCTTTTTTGTTGTTGTTACTACCTCCCCACCCACTGTGTATTCTTCCCCTGGGTTCTTGTTTCCCAGGTGCATTATTTTGCACTTCTTTGCATTGAATCCTAGCTGCCATACTTCTGACCATTCCTCCAACCTTGCCAAGTCCCTTTTCATCCTTTCCACACCTCCTTGTGTATCAACCCTGTTGCAGATCTTTGTGTCATCTGCAAAAGGCATACTTTTCCTTCAGTCCTATGCAATGTCACTGATGAAGACATTAAAAAGTACCGAACCCAATACTGAACCCTGAGGTACCCCACTAGTAGACAACCCCAAAAAAGAAAAAGGCAAGTAATAACATTTAACAACCATACACCAATAGATCCATATGCAACAGTACCTGAATAAAAAGTGATGCAAAAAATGCCTATTTTGCAATGTTTTGTTTTACAAGCTACAGTCTGTTAGAGTTCTCTTGATGGAACCAATGATCAGGAGCTTTGGCTATGCTGTGGTTTGTGAAAGAATGCTGAACATGGTTCTGATAGGATACCAGGTCATGCAAATTGTTATGAACATAATCCACAGCATAGTACAAACTCCAAATTACTGATTCCATAAACAGAACTGTGCAAAATGCTGTCCATAAATAAGTAAATAAACAAATAAATAAATAAATAAATAAACAAACAAAAATGCAATTCTTCACATCAGATTTTATTCAGGTACAGTTAAATATGGATCATTTTGAGGCATGACTTCCATTTATGTAAACAGAAGCATTACTAATTGCTGTCAATTAACACAAATGTCATGTCCACTTCAAATCTTGATCCCCTGACAGAAATACAGACTGCAGATATTGTGAGATGAGAACAGTTACCCCTGGGGGTTTTCTCCTAAATTTCAGTGGTTAAAATGAATTTTCCACAATGCATGCTTCATGTTTTAAAAACCCTGAACCGGGTTCCCTAAGCTCTTGAAAATCCCACAGCTGCAGGAAAAACTCGGCGCGAGTGGGTTTGCTACTTGTGGAACCATAGTTTCTACTGCAGCAACAGTATTCTCAAAACTGGAGCCAGTTTATGGCCAACTCCATGATATATGGCAGCTTGTGGGTGGTGTTGCCGTAGAAATCCCCACAGCTGTGGGAAAATGTTATAGCTGGTGGGACCAGCCCTAACATCTTCCACAGCCACTACAGATGAGAATACTAATCTCAGCAGCTCTAGAGATTTTGGTCCACAACTGGAGTTGCAGTGTGGGGCTTGGTTCCAACACCTTTTGAGAATCTGCCCTCCCCCCTTATTTAACACCCTCTTGAGTTTATTTTAAAACCTGGGACAGAATGATGTCCCAGTTTGTTTTGGGGGGGAAGGAAGACCCACATATGAAATTTGCTGAGTTACAGGTATCCCATAGTTTAGTTGTTGTCTGTTTAGAAACATAGACTTTGACAGCAGAAAAGGACCGCTTGGCCCATCTAGTCTGCCCATTTCCTACCTACAGGATATGCTGCCAATCCTAGTTAACCAACAGCCTATTTCTTCCGACCCCTCACAGAAATTGCCTTATGTCTGTCCCAGGCATTCTTGAATTCTCCCAATTTTAGACCCCACAACCTCCTCAGAAAGGCTGTTCCATGTGTCCAACACCCTCTCTGTGAAAAAATACTTCTTCGCATTTCCCCTTAACCGTCCCCCCTCTCTCTTCAAATTGTGTCCCCTTGTTCTTGCACATCTCTTTTTCTGAAAGATGCTATCCTCTTGGTCTTTGTGTTTCCACTGAGGTACTTAAAAGTTTATTTCCTGTCCTCCCTCTCCCTCCTTTCCTCAAGGGTATACTTATTAAGCACCTTTAGTGGCTCCTCGTATGGCTTCTTTTGCAGACCCTGCACCATTTTAGTTGCCCTCTTCTGGACTGCCTCCATCCTGTCTATGTCCTTGCAGAGATGGGGTCTCCAGAACTGAATGCAGTACTCCAGAGGTGGTTTCACCAACTGTCTGTATAGAGGGATAACTACTTCCTGTTTTCTGCTTGTGATGCCTCTCCATATACATCCCAGTATCCCCCCAGCTCTCCCTACTGCCTTCTCACATTGCTTGCTAACCTTAAGGTCATCTGATATGTTTACCCCCAGATCCCTTTTCATTTTTGTTGTTGTTACTACCTCCCCCCCCATTGTGTAATCTTCCCTGGGGGTTTTGTTTCCCAGGTGCATTATTTTGCACTTCTTTGCATTGAATCCAGGCTGCCATACTTCTGACCATTCCTCCAACTTTGCCAAATCCCTTCTCATTCTTTCCACGCCTCCTTCTGTATCAACTGTGTTGCAGATCTTTGTGTCATCTGCAAAGAGGCATACTTTTTCTTCCAGTCCCTCTGCAATGTCACTTATAAAGACATTAAAAAGGACTGGACCCAGTACTGAACCCTGCAATACCCCACTAGTAACCCCTCTTTCTTCAGAGTAGACTCCATTTACAATTACCTTCTGTGTCCTGCTGTCCAGCAAATATTTTACCCAGGCTACCACCCTGGCACCCACTCCCAGGCTGGTTAATTTGATTATTAATCTTTTGTGTGGGACTGTGTCAAATGCCTTGCTAAAGTCTAGGTAGGCCATGTCCACTGTCCCTCCCAGGTCTACTACTTTGGTCACCCAGTCAAAGAAATCAATTAGATTTTTCTGACATGACTTTCCCACTGTGAACCCATGCTGCCTTGGGTCCTGTGCCACACTGGCCTCTAGGTATTCAACAATTCTTTCCTTCAGAAGTGATTCCATCACTTTCCCTACCACAGATGTCAAATTGACAGGTCTGTAGTTTCCTGCCTCTGTCTTGCTCCCACTTTTGTGAAGGGGAATCACATCCACCTTCCTCCAGTTCTCAGGTACCACACCATCCTCCCATGATCTGTTAAAAAGGGTAGTCAGTGGTGTCACTAGTTCTCCCCTTAATTCTTTTAGAATTCTGGGTTGAATTCCATCAGGCCCCATTGCTTTGTCCACCTTCAGTTTTAGGAGTTCTTTCAGAACCCTTTCCTCTGTGAAAGGACTGGGATTTACCCTCTTATCCAGAGTGCTTCTGTTAATTGGATTAGGCACCTCCCCTTCCTCCTCTTTTGGAAATACTGAGCAGAAGTATTCATTCAGTATCCCTGCTTTTTCACTGTCTGTCTGCCCACCCACTGTCCATTCTATTCAGCCTCACTATCCCTCCCTTTGTCTTTCTACACTCCCTGATGTACCTAAAAAAGGTTATATCCCCCTTCTTAACCGAGTTGGATATCTTTTCCTCAGTTTGGGTCTTTGCTATTCTGACTTCCATCCCTGCTTCCTTCTGCCTTAACTGATACAGTTCTCTGTCCTGCTCCTTCTGTGTTTCCTTATACTTCCTAAATGCTATCTTTTTCTCCCTAACCTTCACCACCACTTTCTTTGAGAACCGTAGTGGCTTTTTCTTTTGTTTTGATTTGTTTATTTGCTTCACACAAAGGCTTGTTGACTCTGTGATGGCAGTTTTGATGTTTCCACATTGTTGCTCCACCCTCCTTCAATTCTGTTTGCTAGTGCTTTTCTAAGGCACTCTCCCATCTTGCCAAAGTCGGACCTCCTGAAGTCCAGTACCCTCACTTTTGTATGGCTTGACTCTGTAGCTGAGTTTATCATAAACCACACTGTTTGGTGGTCACTTGTTCCCAGATGGCTACCCACTTTTAGATCCAAGATCCTCTCACTATCCCCATTTGAGAGTACAAGGTCTAAGATTGCTCCCTCACGAGTGGGTTCCAAAACAAGCTGTCTGAGGCATTCCACCTGTAGGGCATTGAGAATAGCCCTTCTCTTGGGTGGGGCTGCAGCAAAGGTACTCCAGTTAACATCTGACATATTCTGGTCCCCCATCAGCAGTATCTCCCCTTTCTCTGCCATCCTAAGGATGCCTTCAGTCATATCCTTATCCATTCCCTCCCCCTGGCGTGGGGGTCTGTATACAATGCCTGTGCAGATTGTGGTGCCATTTACAGTCTCTAAGGTGACCCACAGCACCTCCTTTTCTCCCTGTTTACTCTTTTATTCCATTGCTTTTATCCCTTCCTTTACATAGAAAGCTACTCCTCCCCTTCTTCTCCCCTTCCTGTCTCTCCTGTAGGTTGTGTACCTTGGTATGTTAACATCCCAGTCATGGTTCTCTGTATACCATGTTTCTGTAACTGCTACAATATCCAGGCATCCCTCTTCCATCAAGGCCACCAATTCAAGGAGCTTGTTGACCAGACTATGGGCATTGGTACTCATTACCCTCCTTTTCTTGATGGCCTTACCCCTTTTTGCCCCATCCCTGTCCTTATTGCCTTTGTTATTTTCTCCACTTACCCCTGCCCTTCTCCCTATCAACATCTCTATCTTGGTGTTTACCTCACTTACTACCCTGATTTTTTTTTTGGGGGGTGCTAGGATTTCCAATCTCCTTTCCCGTGCTATAACAAAACTGTTCATTGGCTACTCACTTTTGGACCATTTCCTGGAAGATTATTCCTTGATTTCATGCATCCTGGAAACAAATTTAATTTGCACTCAATAATCTCTATGACTTTACCAGCTCATTGCCCCCCTTCCCCAGCTAACAGATAAATTGTTCTAACTATTATATAACTGGTACAATCCAACAATGGAGCAGAGTCTAGGCTACATCAGAAATCTTTTAACTGATGTTTTATTGTAGGGATTTGGCACATGGTATTAACTTTCCAGAAACACACATAGATCATACTTTTGACGCATGGAACCAGCTCAGCTTAAAGCATATCTTTCAGTTTTTAGACAGGCAAGGTGTGCTCCCATTTCAAGTCCTGCAAAACACCTACGGTCTTACAGGAAGGGAGCACTTTTGATATCTTCAGTTTAGATCATACATGTAACATGTGAGGCAGGAAGCTGCAAGTCTCATGGAACCGACCATGATAATACTCCAGATTTTTCAGGAAGACCTCAAGGATGAGATATAGCAGCATTGGATTGAGGCTATTTATAAAGGGCTACTTTTGTTAAAGTCCACCTTCACCCATTACATACTAGACAGATGGAATAAAGAGTTGGGGGGATCACCTACATAATATGGTAATTGACTATGGAATATACAAATTTAGGAATGAGCCAAATCCTCTCACAGATATTGTTTAATGGACTCTGACTCAAGATTGTGGACTACCATTATTAAACCTCAGTTACTTAGTCCCACAACTTGGTAATCAAAAATAAATTCAGGTCTGAAGGAGACTGACCTTACATCAAGCTCTACAGTGTTCCCAGTCACTGAGTCAAGAGTGTGATGACAAGAATGTTTCTGGATTAATTAATGTGTGTTTCAACTGGATGTAAAACACTTTTTGCTTTGACCCCTGCCAAATAATTTACTCATATATGTCATAGATTGGAACTCTCTAATGTCTAAGAGCTTGAGCCTCAAAGGTGGCCAGGATACATTTGAATCTAGTGTATTTCAGCCATTCAACCACACACTCTGGGACTGCACAGGAATGGACATGATCCACTGTAAAATCCCCAGCAGGTGTGCAGCCTGCACAGGGGTTTGGAGGGCATCGTGAATGCTGCAGACAGGAATGTCAGAAATCCAATAGGAAGCATACTTCTGCGATCTTAGTGGATCCTCTGAATGGAGTGGGGGATTATGGGATATGGCATTCTGTGTTGGTCATCCATTCACTGCCATATCTCCAACATCCAAAGTGCATTATTCTGAAACACACCAGCTAGTGCTAATGACACCCTTATTCTTTACAGATGCTCCTGTGGCTGGGGACTGGTAGAGGGTGGCCTGACTGGGCCTGGTAATGCTGGAATAATGGGATGGGGAGGGGCACATAAATGCTTTGGTAGCCCATTGGGCCATGCACCTTCTGTCCTTTTGCTGGCCGCATGCACTGTCAACACAGTGCTGTAGATCCTTGCCCACCTTCAGCCTGGCCAGGCACATAGTTACAGTATGCATACCTCCAGGGATCAGCTGCAAAGGTGGCATGTAGCTGGAGATGTGGATACCATGTAGTCCCCAAATAATTCACATCCTGTGCATAGAGGAAAATACTAAGTTTGTTCTGGTCCCCTGCATGTGAGGAGAGGCTGAGCATTCACTGTGGATCAGGCTGTAACACATGTGACACTCAAAGACCACACTGTTTTCTGTTGTAAATCTGATTTATTGTCGTGATTTGATTATGAGTAGAACATTTCATAACATTACCTTTTCATTTTTATTTATTTTGAAATAGACAGTATATTATGGCCTTTTCCATATACATTTCAGAGGCAGTAACAATGACAGCAACACAAAGGAACAGCATTGACCACCTGTCTGGTCCTTCTAAACAGTGTAGAACATCATCATGGAAACAGTCCCAAATACTGAGAAATCCATATATACATTACTAACTAGTACAGATTATTAAGACTGTGTAGATCAAGCCCACCTCTCCTCATTTCAACCTGAGGCAGTAGTGGATAAATATGGCTCATTATTCAAGAGGTCTAAAGCAGTCAATAATTTATCAAGCATTCATCCGCATGCCAACTAAGAAGATTAACCTCTGTACATTGACTGAATAACTATAAAACCAATTAGAATTGAATCAATGGTGATGATTTCTGCATACCCATTACAGTATAAATCAATGGTGATGATTTCTGCATGCCCATTACAGAATAAGTGTTGACATAATTTCTAGATAGCTATATGCTTCATTGTAGCCTAGATATCTATATTCTTCATTGTAGCCACAACAGTAGGAAAGCATTCAGAGATTTACCTATGTAATCATAATAGCAGTTGTGAGCAAGGGAGCGATTAGCCAAAGCAGATGGGTTGAGAAGTACTTTGTGGAACTAGACTTTGAAATTCTTTTTCTGTTAAATTATCAGCCTTTTTCTTTAGAAAATAACACTCTATAGGGAATAACACTGATAAAGATATTAGCAGAATAGGTTAAGAAATTGTAGTTTACTAGCTTGGTAAAGGTGATAATATAAGTACATATCCATGGCACTCCATCTCCTTACAGATAAGTTTATGTGCTGCTGATAGGTGGATAGATGCACACGTGACCTAGGATCAAATTTGATCCAACACCTAAGCTCCTGCATCTCCCATTGCCTTCAGTTAGATACTTCTCAAGCTGTGTCATAGTGAAGTATGCAAAATCTGATATGAGGGGACCATACCTGTTATTATTGTTAGTTTATTAAGAACAGTATAGTTATCACATTATGAATCAGCATGAATAGCAGAATTATTATATTCATTCTCTTCTGCACTCCACACTCTTCGCTCCTGAATGGGAGATTATTGGAATGCCATGGATATACACTAACAGAATCACCTTTACCAAGTGAGTAACCTACCATTGTGTTATGTGTATATTCATGGTACTCAAACTTCTTACAGATAATGTATGTAATAAGCAGTCCATCCAGAGGGAGGGTAACAGCAGAAAGGTTTGGAGCCTATTAAAGTGCAGCTGCTAATACTTTTGTACTAATTATGGCCTTATTTGGGAATTTGTAGTCTAATCTATAATGTCTTGTAAATATATGGATGGAAATAACTCTGATCAAATGGGCAGGGACAGATGGCTGAGCCTCTGCCAGCACAGGACAGCATTTTTCCACCCCAGACAGTGTCCCAGATCATCAAGGATGCTCAGAAAATCTGAAACTAGTAAGCTTCAGGAGGCTGCAGAGCAGATCCATTCAGAAGATGGTGCCCCCCCCCCACCAGGCAGCCAATCCTAGGTTCTGCCTTGGAACCAAAAATCAGGGAAGGGTCATAAAGAACTCTGCAGAGGCCAGAAAACTCCACGTTGATCAAATGGGCAGGGAGCCTCTCCCAGCCCAGGACAGCATTTTTCCAGTTTGGGCAACATTCCAGATCACTGGAGATACTCAGAAAGTTCAGAGCTAGGAAGCTTCACGAGGCTCCAGAGCAGAACCAATCAGAAGAAGGTCATGCATCCCCCCCTTGTCACTAGTTATCCAATTCAGGTGCTGCCTGAGAACCAGGAAGTAGGGAAAGAACACTCTTAAGAACTAGGCCACCAAGTGGCCCCCCATGCTTCTGCCACTGCACAAAGGACAAGCATGCAAAGGATGTTAGAGTCTGCCCGCCAGAGTCAGCTTAGTGAGACAGCCAGCCACTCTGTTCTCCTGCTGTCCCAAGAGGTCTCCTACCCAGGTAGCCTGCTGAGGGCTGCATTATCAGGTGGTTGTAATCAGGAGGGAAACTGAACTTGTCAGTGGATTTAGGGACTTGCTTGTTGTTTGTTCTTATCTGAATTTATCTTTTGTTTCTGGGTAGTAGGGGTTGTAGGTAAACTGTTAAGTGCTAATATATTTACTGTTCAGTATATGGCTGTTGAGGCCATCCATACAGTTGTAAGTGTTGCCTCAATTTTATTCTTATGGTCCCTGAACTGTTTTCCTCCTGTTAATAGTTTTCATGCCCTAAAGATTCAGTATGTGTGGAACCACTGTTGAAACCTAAACAGTGGCCTCATTAGCTGTATTAACATCCAATACAATAGTGGCCCCTCCTCAGTGTTCAATTTCTCTCAGTCACTCAAGTATGCCTCAAACATACATTCTGTAGACTTACAGCAGATGCTCTCCATTTCCTCCTTTTCTACCTCTTCAATACCCACCATGAAATATGATTTCCCCAAAGGCTGTTGTAACTGCTACTAGGCTGGCATTTTGAGGTTACGGTGGTGAAGATGAGGATGTAACCAGTATCTTCACTAATATGTCAGAGTTAGTATTGGGATATTTTTAAAAATAATTTGATTTCTGGCTATTTAATCCCATCCTTAGATTCATTAGCTTTGCTGTCAAATGCTGTGCCTCCAACATATCAGCAAAGAAATGTTTCACCTGCTGCAGTGCATCTTACCTTTCCCACAGAAGTGTAGACAGTTCATGTTTGTACCAGTAAGATGGCAGGTTTGTATTCTTTGTATTCTCAGATGTGATGTAGGAAGGTATTGTTATCAAATACTGTCCATTAATGCTGTATGAAATGTTCAGATTCTGATTGGATGGAATTCTGTGGAATTTCTGAAATTCCATGGAATTTTGTGAGTTATGAAATTCTGACATTCTGCATGCAAAATATGTTTCAGATAAGTAGTAATATGCAGTCTACACACAGTAAATTGAAGATTATTTTTCTGCAGTCTGTGGACAAATATTCTACAGATTACACTGAAATGCTTTTGGAATTCTGTAGAATTTAAAAAAGAAATTCCAAAAAGCATTCAGGAAGAAGAATGCCATTCTGCACAACCATAGTATCTGTGTGTGTTCCATAAGTGCAGTGTAAGCAGTATCATAACTTACTTCCAACAGCTGCCTGCTGCACTTTCCACAGAGTCAGCCTCAACACAAACAGAGTGGGATTGCTTATTTTATGGATGCTGTGTGACCTTTAACTGCCTCAGTGGCATAGTTAAAAGGCCATAGATGAGAATCAGGCCATCCATGAGATGCCATTGTTCTGTTGTTAATCTCATGGGTGTTCCTCTGGTATTACAGCTGGTGTGACTGAGCATATACTCAGCCAGCACATTGTACTGTTTGATCACATTCACAATATTGTAGAGGGTGGATTTCCACTACATCACCACTGTTTGCTTTATGTGGGGCTGAGTGAGGTCATTTTTGATTTTTAGCTCCCACAGCTGGTGCCTTGCCTTGATGAGTGAGTGAAACAGACACAAATGTGGAAACAAATAAGACACTCTCACAACTCTTTGATATCTACTTGGCTGATAAATTCCAGCACAACCAGTTTAATGCAAATTATCTGGAGCTCAGTAGAAACCACCATCCTCTAACAATTTCACCACAGTTTTTCCTTTATTGCTACAGTAGCTTCATTTTCATCTGGCAGCTCACCCAAGATGTTAACCACAGTGTATGCTTGAGGCATGCATGAGACTGATAACATTGCTTGTTGGTGTACTTCAGGGATGGGGAGGCAGAAGCAACTCCTAGACCTGGTGCATGAGGTCTCAGGCAAACCTGACAGTTGAGCCCAATGGGCTATTAATGTATATCAAAGACAAAGAAAACTCATTGCTTCACATATCCATGGTCATTTTCATGGTATCATGTGATGAATGTGGCAAAGATGTAGCAGGCAGCACACAATAGCACCAGTGCACTTGAGGAAAGCCTAGTACATAAATATAAAACAACAAGAGGGGATAGGGATAAGGAAATGTACCAGCTTGCATCTAGAAAAGTCACCTGTATGGTGAGGGGAGCAAAGTCCAGTAAAGAGCAACGGCTGGCACAGGGGATACATGGAGGGGAAAAGGGTTTCTTCCGGTACATTGGGGAGCGGAGAAAAACTAAGGGCCATCTCAGCAGATTGAGATCAGAAGGAGGATGGGTGGAAGAGGCGAGGGACCAGGCAGAGGTATTTAACGAGTACTTTGCCTCTGTGTTCACTAGAGAGGGGGATGGGATATCTACAAAGCAAGGCACAAAGGGGATAGAAGTGGCAGGGAGTGGGATCAGGGGAGCAACAGAAATGGAGCAAAAGGGAGGGAAAGGTACCCCAGGGGTGTCACATCTGGATAAGGATAAAAAGACCAGTAAGGTGGAGGGGACGGATGATGCCATCCCCACCAAAAAGGTGTGGTTTGCCCTCGAGGCCCTAAAGAAAGACAAATCTCCTGGGCCAGATGGCATTCATCCGAGAATACTATGGCGGACATACTGGCTGCACCCCTGGAGGGGCTTTTCAACAGGTCACTTGAGACAGGGAGGGTACCTAGGGATTGGCGAGAGGCACATGTGGTACCAATCCATAAAGGGGGGTCGAAAGAAGTACCAGGAAACTATAGACCCATCAGTTTAACCTCGGAGGTGGGAAAATTAATGGAAAGTATACTAAAGGAACGATTGGGGGTTTACTTGGGGGAGGTGGGAGGTCTGGATAGTCGGCAGCATGGGTTTGTGCCAGGTAGATCATGTCAAACCAACCTTGTGTAGTTCTATGAATGGGTAACATCAGAACTGGACAGGGGTAAGCCTGTGGATGTATTATTCTTGGACTTCAGCAAGGCGTTTGACTCTGTCCCCCACAATGGTCTGGTGGAGAAACTGATAGGGTTAGGAGTAGGCCCTTTGATGGTCAGATGGATCGAAAACTGGATAGCTGGACGCACTCAGAGAGTAGTGGTCTGTGGGGAGCTCTCGAACCCTACAGAGGTTGGTAGTGGGGTACCACAGGGCTCGGTCTTGGGTCCAATCCTGTTTAATGCATACATATCGGACATCAGGGATGGAATAGGGTGTGAAATGAGTCTCTTCGCTGATGACTCCAAGATGGGAGCAGTAGTTGAGGGAGAAGAGGGGAGGTTGGCCCTGCAAGGGGACCTGGATACCCTGGTAAGCTGGGCTCACACATGGAAATTAAATTTCAATATCACCAAGTGCAAGGTGTTGCATCTTGGTCGGGAAACCCTAAACACAGGTACACCCTGGGAGGGAGGTGCTGGAAGCCTCAACAGGGAAAAAGACCTAGGGGTCATGGTGGATACATGTATGAATAACTCTGAGCAGTGCAGGAGGCAGCTAGCAAGGCAAACAGGATGTTGGGATGCATCGCAAGGGGATCACCTCTAGGAGCAAGGAAGTGATTCTGCCGCTGTACAATGGACTGGTTAGACCACACCTTGAGTACTGTGTACAGTACTGGAGACCACACTTGAAGAGGGACATACAGCTCCTGGAGAGGGTACAGAGGAGGGCAACAAAGATGATACGAGGGTTAGAGGATTTGACTTACAAGGACAGACTTGAGAAGCTCTGCCTGTTTTCATTGGAGGAGAGGAGAGACAGGGGGGACATGATTGAGGTCTTCAAGTACCTCAAGGGAATAAATAGGGTAAACATGGAGGGGATCTTTAGACTAAAGCAGGGAGGCATCACCAGAGGCATGGTTTGAAATTGGAAGGTGGAAGGGTGAGGGGAAAGAGGAGGTTTTTCACTGAGAGGGTGGTGGACCCTTGGAATGCTCTGCCTGGTGAGTTGGTTCAGAGATCCACAGTGGAGGGCTTTAAGAGAGGGTGGGACAGACACAGAAAGTGAATGTATCAGATGATGGCCTGTCCTGGGGGGGTGGGGATGGATGATAGGGGTTTCTGGAGCACAAGGGATGGGAGGGTCTCGGCACCCAACTAAGGATCTAGGTTCGAGCAGACTTGATAGACCATAAGGCCTAATCTGCTGGCAAATAGTATGTTAGTATGAGAACTGTATATTGTACATGAAGAAAATGTTTGTTTGGAGCAGACCATTGCAGTCAGCTTCCTGAATACAAAATGTTCAATTAATTAGTGTTGGGCCTGAGCAACCATGACCATTTCCATTGTGTGGACAATGGGTTGACTGGACATGGTGATTATGCGGCAGCTTTTTGAAATATCTCAGTGACTGCACAACTGGTGACTGATGAAATAACTTTTTTGACCATAACATTGTTTTTTCCCATATTTACTACCAGAGGTACATGACCAAGGATGGCCAACACCAATTAAAGGTGGCTCCTATTGTGTTGTCAAAAAAGAGATGTTTTATTTTTCTTAGATTTCTTTGATGTGCGAGTAGCACCAGTGCTACCTCCCTTATCAAGTTCTTTCCACTTCTCTTCCTCTTCTTCCTTCTATGGAAAGAAAGGGTGTTTGGTGCCTTGCTTACAGTTTGTTGCAACTTTCAATATTAAATGTGGCATTTTTTATCATGACACTGAGCCCTTGGTTCTCCATGAGTGCACTTTATTGTTTTTCTTCAAGTTCATGGTACCAGGGCATTCAGCTATGCTGTCACTTCTGTGAGGTTCATTCCCCTAGTAGTATTTCTTCATCCTCTACCCTCTCTGGCTATGTGAGATGATGAATAATAGATCGTCCTTACAACATATCAACACTGCTGTGGTGTTTTGCCCAGATTAACAGGTACTTGTGTTTAAGGTGGGTGCGCTGTCCATGAGTGCCAGTATGGGATCCCTTTTACAATGGCTGACTTGTTTCTCACAGTTGACATAGTGCCAGACTCTTTATCTAATTGTTAAATAATAAAATAGTCCCACACAATGAATTTGGAATAGTGGCTGCAACTTGCTGTGGCAGGAGAGTGTGTGTGATAGGGGTATCACTCCTCAATTGCTCCCTTGGCTGTGTATCTTGCAGCTGCTTTTTGGTTTTCAACATAAAAACCTTGGAGGGTGTTGCTCACCAGATCAATGTCAGTGTCACCTTTCACATTTTTGGGAATGTAAACCCTATGCTGACTAATATGATAAGATTCTTGCTACCAGGTTGCACTTGGGGAATTTTGCTTTTCTTTTTGTTTTGTGTTGGGGGGGACTGATGTTCCCAGGGAATAACTATTTCACCATAATCATCACACCAAGTCTACTCTACTCCTTCTTCTTCATTTTTTCCTCAGAGTCCCCCTGCTGCCTTTATCCTCAAAAGCCTTTTCCTCATCTGCCTCCACCTTAGGAGTTAGAACTCCTCTAGGAGTAGCTGCGGGCCACTCTCCCTACCTTTCTTGTCAATAATCAGAATGACTATGAAATCTGCTGCTACCGTGCCTCTACTTTTTATGCTGAATAATGAATACGTGTACATTTCAGATTTATGGGTGATGGTCTTTACTTTTTCCACTATTTATCCTGAGATGATCCCTTTTTCAGGTTCTGTCCCATCTTTATATTTTATATGAGCTCCAATTACATTATGCCAGTGTCCATATTAAATACCGTACTGTAGTGATGCAAGCACTGAGGCGCACAATAGACTGTCACTTTAAGCCCTACGCAAATAATTGACTGTTGTCTTGCGTGACCCCCAACATTTTTCTTCTACAGTATTTCTTACTTGAAAGAAGTGTGTTGCCTAACAACTTCAGAGCACTGCAGGGTGATTGCTTCACAGCCCTACAAAGATAACTGACTGTTGTCTTAACAGTCTAAAATGTATTTTTTATACTTCTTACTGGAAAACTGAACTGTACTTCAGCATTGAGATTGCCACCACAACTGCTTTTTCACAACCCTAACACATAATTGATTGTTCATTCTCATGGCAAATAAAAAACTTTTCTACACTATCACTTACTTAAACAAGCATTTGTCAATGTCGAATGTTTGCTTGCTGGTATTGGAATTGGTAGTGCAGGAGTTAGAGACATGCATAATAGGAATGGCAGTGAAGTATTGAAGTAACACCAACCCCCACCACACCCTGCAGAGACTGACAGGCATTGGGGATGTGCCTTTGGGTCATCGGCCATAACAGTCATGGAATTCCACCTCACCCCGCAGACACCGAGAGGTGTTGCAGTGTGCCTCGAGGTCTTCGGCCCTTACGCTCAGCCCATTTGAAGAGGAAATAAGTTGAGATGGGTGCAGTAAGAGAGAATGGAATGAATCTACCAACACCCACACCCACCACACCCACACGACACCCACTCCCACACACACATCCCACAGTACTGTAACTCCCTGCTGCTTTACATCCACACAGAGTCCCTCCCAGATCCACACCCACCTATGTGCCATACACATTTTAACTTATTTAGAGGTGACAGAAAAAAAAAACCTCAAGTTCACCACAGGTCATGGGGGGGTAGCATTTAAAACTAAAGCTAAGCTACTGGTCAAAATGTCAAAATAAAGAAAATTTCTTGTTTTTACCTAAATGGTCCAAAGTTCACTGCAGGTCAGGGGCAGCATTTTTGTTACTAAAGGTAGTGCCAGTGGTGGTAACAAACAAGAAGAAGCTAAGCTATTGCAGCTAGTCAGTGTGCAATAACAGTACCTGATGCCTTGAAGCATTCAGTGGTGGAAACAGTCAGAACTCAGAAGCTGCTGCACCTATTTCCAGTGGCTGAGCAAGACAGTAGGACATTTTCTCTCCAGTGTTCGCTGCTTTCAGTGCAGCGGGCCAGCTGAACTGAGTGACTGAATGGAGTATGGTGGGACACAGCGCTGTGGCAAGGCACTTTGGTGCCCATGGCAAGCCACACATTTTGCCCCTCTCTGGACTTCTTCTCCTGACCAGTACTGTGTACAGTCACTAATATCCCTTCACACATGGCCAGCTCCTCCTATCACACACCCCATCACACACCCTTACATTATGTCCATAAATCATCATCAGAATGGAAACAAAGCAGCAACAGAGGAACAAAATGGGCCCAGTACTGTGTAGCCTGTTGCTAGTAGTAGTGTCCAGGCAGCTGGAGACACAGAAAAAACTCACACAGACTGGTCACTGACCGACCAATCTCTGCCCTCTTCAGTTCTTAGCTTCTTACAGTCAATATTAACAGTCATGCAGACTGGTAAAGTAAAAGTTCTTTTAAGAGAAAAGAAAATATCAAACAAGTAATCTACTGAAAGTTGCCTTCAACTCAGGAAGTGTGATGTCAGCTTCTATAAATAAATAGATGCAGAGCCCAGGTGGCCAGCCGGCCCAGCATCTCCCGGCACATACAATGTATGTAAACAGTTTATTTTACAATCACAGTGTTAGTTATTACAGATGTAAAAAAAAAATTAAATATGTAAAGATACAAGAAACAATAAGCAATACAGTGCTACAGTAGATGAGTCAAGTTTTAAATCAAGCAGTAAAGAATTAAAAGGTCAATAAACCTTTTTGTCAAATCAGAAGGTACAAACACAAAAATAAACACACATATATTCAAATGTCAGGCAAAAAATAAATCTTCACTTAGAAAACCCATTTCACACAAAAGAAACACTAAGGGTTTTCCCGTCCCAAACCTGCATTATATTGGCATCATGGCAATGGTAACTTATATTGGTTAAGGTTGGGCCAGGGGGCGTTGTGTGACTGTGTGTGACTTCAACTTGAGCAACAAGCAACAGCAACCAATAAAGTATCATGATCTCCATGCCACCTTGCTCTATCACACTGAGCATGCCAGGGCCTCAAGGCAAGCGGGCAACCAACAACCAACTTAGTTACATTTATTATTAGCATAATATCATTGGCAGGGTCTCTGCCACGGAGCAGGCAGTCTGGTTAAGGATTACTAGTCTGTGGAAAGTGGATTTTTTACTGACTTATGGAGTGAGACCGAGTTAGTAGCAGGATAAATTTACATTCTAGTAAACTCTTCATTCCATAGGGTCAGGGGCTCCAACATCTGGTCCCAATCCCATCCATGGTACCACCACACACAGAGAGTAGTGACCTTGCCTGCCTGCAGTGCTCACCCTCCCTTTGTTAATTACCCGCCACAGTCAGCTGACACTTCCATCCCTCCCAATCAATATCCAGCCATGGAAGCCAGCATCACTAGCATACCTAAACGTTTTAAAAATCTACTTAAAAAGGAGGACAAGTTGTCAATGAACTGGCTGGTGCTGTGTGTACTCACTGATGTAGCAAAGCTGACAGATGGGATGGACAGCCTGCCTCGAGCAGCCCTCGGAGGAGTCTCAGACAACAAAAACAAGCAGCAGATACAGGCAGCAGGGGCCGGATGCACATCGGTGGACTAGTGCTTATGTATAAGTCCAGTTATGTCTCCAGCAAAGGGCAGGTTGCATGAAAGAGTTAAGTCCATGTTTAAGACATGATTTTGGTCTTACAAAGGCAAGCCAGGCTTAAAAATTGTAAGTCTGTTGCACAGAAATTGTCTTACATTCCAATGGTCTTATTTAGAGACTTTAATTTAAGCTTCCCATGTACCAGGCTTATTTGTTGATAGTAGGCTTATCCTACCATAATTAATTATAGGAAAATGTACTGTATTGTATGAAATGATTCTGAATATTGTACACTAAAAATATATACACTTCAGTGCATTGATTTCCCATTTTAAAGACTATTTCCCATAACTTATCTGTACGGTACCATGAAGAAAATATTTTATATATTTTTTTGCCATAAAGATTTTTATCCTTAGCTCAGGCATACGATTGCTCAACACTTCACCAGACCATCTGCCATCTCCCCTAGCCCCAGTGGCTAGAATGCCCCCTAGATTTCCGCCTACAGTGTGGATAGAGGAGGGCTGGCCCCCTCTAGAGCACAAGATGTGTCTCAGGGACCAAGTCGTAGATTGGGCCAGGGGAAAGCAGGTGGAACTTCATCAAGCCCACCTGATGGCTATTTTTCTCCTCTGTCCCCTTAGCCACTGAGAAACTGTAGTCCTCACCATTCGAAGCTTCTCAGAACCAGCATTAGCAATGGGCCTCCACCACAGGACTGTCAAGTGCTGAGACGTGGAAGTGATAATGCCAATACACAGCTAGGCACTACACATGTTGCAGTTCGTAATTAAGCAATATTCCACTGGAGGATGAGGGTGATGTCAGGATTTACCCCCATTTGGTGTGGTTCGGTCACAAGGCCACAGGCCCAGGGACCAAACCACGCCAGAAGTGGATAAATCCTGATATCACCCACATCCTCGAGTGGCATATTGCAATTATACATTGTGCCCCTCATTTGTTGTGACAAAAAAAAGGTGAAAAAACATTTTTTTTCTTATATTTAACATTTGTTTTTTTTTGTTTTTTTTGTTGCCCAGCAAGAAAACAATAGTCTAGGTCTGATAGCATTGCTGTTGAGGGTTGCTAAGGCTTTCCATTTCTGCCTATGTGCAGTGTTGTGCTATTGGCAGACCAATGATTTTTCTGGGGCCAGAATATCTTAAACACTGTGCCCTATGTTGCTAGTTCACTCTGTCCCAGTTCCATTTGTGTTTTAGGAACCTGGACAGCCTTGTCAATTTGGTCCCTAGCAGGAATTGAAATACAGAGCATTGGCTCCATTTTTGGTGCATGAGCGGCTGCGTATAGTTCTGCCGCAATGTATAACACTGTTTCCCCAGCTCTCTTCTGCTTCTTGAACATGGAAAGAAAGTTATCATTTTTTTCTATTATTTCCTTTTTCTGTCTTCTGCATCATTGCCCTCAGGGACAGACTGTTCTAATAGCTGGTCGCATATTTCTACTGTGGAGTTGCTAAAGTAAAGTGGAGGAGGCTGTGAACTGCAAGAGGTAAACATTGTGAAGCAGCGAGGAAGAGTATGAGACCCTGAAGTGAAAGTGATTTTTGTTTTATATATGGGATCACTAGTAGACAGATAATCAAGTGTTGGAGCTATATTTTGTTATTTATTTTTTAAACTTGTGCCGGGAGGCTTTACAGGAGACTGCCGCTAAGCGACGAGTCAATATGGTGGTTTTCCACTTCAGTGTTCAAGGGTTGGACTGGTATTGAAGGGGTAAGATTTTATATGCACCTGTCTATCACTTTTTACCACATGTAAAAGCAGCCAGCCAGCCAGCCAGTCAGGAACAAGTACTTTCTGAGCTGTTGTATAAGGCTTATTAAAGTTGTAGAGAGTTCAGGGTGACTACACCAGCATGTAGTGCCGGCAGTAAAATAATACGAGTAAGGAAAAAAGTCATCTGCTGCACACACTTGCACCCCAAAGAGAAACAGAAGCACTAAATGTCAACATGAAGTTCTGTCTGAGCAGACTCATAGTCTGGAGTTCTTGGAGCTGATGAAGCTGAATTTAAAAAATTAAAGAATATTGAGCACTTCATACTGGTATTTAGTGCTTCTGTTCCTCTTTGAGGTGCAAGTGTGTGCAGCAGTTGTCTCTTCTCCTTAATGATTATTAAACCTCAATGTATGGACATTAGGAGACCCAAATGGGTCAACAGGAAACTTACAAACAAATAATGATAGCATTCATTACACTGCCTACATGATAAAAATGTTTTAATTTTTGTTTTGGTGTGGCTGGCACATTTCTTTGCTTAACATCAATATAGCTTTTTCAGCACATCTTATATATCTGCATGGCCTCTTGGGAGGTGGGGCAAATATATATGGACCCCACAGCCTTTCAAATTTTTTGGCCCATCCCTTTCATCTCATATGTAAGTCTCTCTTTGGATAGGACTTTCAAAACCTGGTTGTGTCATGCCTCAAAAGTTGTCTGCTGCCAAGAGACACATATATTTTGTATGCATTACCTTATAAGGATTAGAATATGCACTACTGCTGTATAAGGGTCCCAGTCATCTGCAGCTATGTACTCCAGAAACACAAAATTTGATGGTAGAAAAAAGCCAATCTAGGCTGCCCTATTGCCCTGACTATTATTACTCCTGGACCCTATCCACTCTCAGGTGACCCTCACTCCTTCCTTTCCTCTAGTTGTTATGCCCATGTACTTGTCCTTTGCATGCTTAAAGACCCCCACTGTCCTTTCCCCTCCCCACCTCCTATGGCAGTCTGTACCAGGCATCAACCATGCTTTCCTGAGAAGTAGCATTTCCTCACATCACTTTTAAACTTCCCTTACTGAAGCTTCTTTGCTTGCCCCCATATGCTGGTGCTCCTTCTTGTGAGGTAGTTATAGGTCTCAATCATGTCTTCTTAAACTTTCCTCTCCTTCAGTGAGTACATGCGGAGTTCCTTCAGCCTATCCTCATATGGTTTCTCATGCAATCCATACACCATTTTGGCAGTCCTCCCTTGGATTGCTTCCACCCTGTCAATGTCCTTGTGGAGTTGTGGCCTCCAGAATTGTACACAATACTCTAGATGAGGTTTCACAACTGAGCATTAGAAGGGCAACACCACCTCCTGTCTCCTACTTGAAAACACCATCTATGTGCACCCTAGCATCCCAACAGTTTCACCAACTGCCTTATTTCACTACCCCCCGCCACCATGAGATTGTCAGTGGGGAATGGAGGTCAATGTGGGAGGATGACAGCCTATTTGCCCCAGACAGACTGCAGCTGATCAAGGATGGATCAGCAGTACTAAAGACTAAGTTAGGGGAGTTTATCGAAAAACTTAATATTTAAACTGGGGGGGGGGGTGTGTTAAGAATAAGACCAGTCAAGAAGACAGGAGGGATGAGAGACTACTAGCCTCCCCCCGCCAGGGGAAGACTCGAAGGAGAGGGCAGCATGAAGGGGGTACATGATAGAAGGGCTTATCAGCTAGTGCCAGGAGTTTTGCAAACAAAATGGTGCACTTGGAGGCCATCATGGGGGATGAGGGTCTTGACACAGCAGCGGTAAGTGAGGCCTGACGGCCAAAGCATCTCTTATATTATTTGAGAACCTCTACCCAGTCCAGTAATTCACCACATCATGAGTTTAAATCTTCTTTTATTTTCATTATTTATATCAGAAGTGGGTTGCAAATATTTCCATCATTTGATGTTTTCAAAATTGTGTGCATCATTATATAGCTTTCAAAATTGGTTAACGTTTCAGGACTTAGACATGTCCCTTCATCAGAACTGAAAGCTGTTACATATAAAAATAAGATATTTAATATTATTTTTTAACAGTCCTCAAAGTGACTTAACTACCAACAATATTTCCAGTATTTGGACCATACCTCCAAAAAATGCTGTGCAATGCTCCTTAGGAAATGTTATATTTTCACATTATTGTAGCCACTCTGAAAAGAGTAAAATAAATGCTAAATTAGCTTGATTTCAGATCCATCTCTATATGTGGGATGGGGGGGGGGAGCTAAAAGGTTATTTCTCGCCTATCTTTTAAACAGAGTGTTACTTTCAAAAGTTCTTTCATACCTTTTAAAAAAAGGGAGATGCAGTTGAAAATCACTCTTTACATTTCAAACCAGCCCCTTTCCCTGCAATAGAATTGTGGGCTTTGTTATTTTAAAACTGCTGCCAAAACACTATGTATAAATATCTTTTTCAAAATATATATTTATTCTGTGGCTTACCCTCATTATGAAGGAGCTTGCACAATGCTGGCGGTTAAAAAGCGAATATTTTTTGTTGCTCATAATAAGATTTTATGGAGCACTTAACGCTGCCATTACACCAGACGTCAGGGTAAGCCACAAAATAAATACATATTTTGAAAAAGATATGAACGCATAGTGTTTTGGCAGCAGTTTTAAATTGGGGGGGGATTAGTATTTGTGAAGAGAAAGCAGGAAGGCAGGGGGATAAAGAGGGGACACGGGGGTAAGTGCTCAGTGGGGTCAAACCAGGCAGGGGAGGAAGTGGGGGGGGGGAATGGGTGTTATGCAGGACAGATAAGCTACCAATAACAGTAGGATTATGCACAGGTGATGCAGTCGCAATTATTAAGCAATAAGGCATGACCAAGGGTTATGTTAATGGTCTGTTAATCACCTTCTAGGGGTGTACTGTGGCACGAGGTGCAGCCGAGTGCCACATGCCCCTAGAGGGTGATTAACTGACCATTAACATAATCCCTGGGAGTGCCTTACTGCTATTATAATAAAAAATGTTTTTAAACAGTGTTAAACCTAACTCAGCATATGGCTAAACTGTACATGTATGTTAATAAAAGATTAACATAAGGCTGTTAGAATGTTTGCAGCCAATCAGAAAGCTCCATTTCTCAGACCCTTTTTATAATTAAGAGTGGCCAGGTACTGCATCAGCTTGGCTTCAAATGGGCGTAGTTTCATTTTCTCAATCAGCTCAGAGTTAAGGGAATTTAGCCAGCAGGAGGCCCTGTATTAGAAGGACCGTTGCCCTAGTGAGGTCCTGTGGAATGGGATAATGAAGACAGCTTTACTCAACCCCCTAGTTAGTCTGGAGGAAGTAGAGTTTCTTAGCAGTTGCCTCACTCCAGGAGGAGCAAGACCTAGGGTGGATTTTTTCGATAATAAACAGACTTGGAACTGAATTCTGCTATTCATATCTAACCAACCAGTGCTTGAGTATAGTTCTCAAGTGTGAGTTAAATGGTCCACACCCAGGGCTAGTCTGCAGGGTTTGTTTAGGACAATCTTGATTTGCCTAAGTGCTGTATCGGTACCGGCTAAGTAGACTACCAGTCCATAATCTATGATAGAGAGCACGGAGCTGTTAACTGCAAGCTTGATAGCACTTTCGGTGAGGCAATGCCTATGCTGGTAGAGCTGATCTAGTCTGGCACTAGCTGCCTTGGCAATATGGTCTATGTGCTGGCTGTAGTAGAGAGAGCTGTCAAGGTAGACACCAAGGTACTTAACGGTGGTGACCATTTCGAGTGTATCAAACTTGTTATTGTAGATATTGAGGTGATGGGACTTATGACAGTTTTGATAGGAGGCAAACAACATTGTTTAAGTCTTAGTATAGTTGAGCAAGAGCTTAAACTGAAGGAACCATTTTTCCACAGCAGTAAAGTCGTCTTGCATGCATTTTACCAGCTCTTCCGGAGTAGAGTGACACATGTAGAGAACAGCATCATCTGCAAATAGAAGGATCTTATTCTGGCAGACTTTGGGGAGTTCATTTAGAAACAGGCTGAATAGCCGGGGGCCCAAAATGGAACCTTGGGGCACCCCTGTGTTGACATGTCGATGGTCGGATAGAATGTCAAGATTCTTGACCTGCTGGGTCCTGTTAGAGAGGTAACACTGCAACCAGCCTAGAGAGACAGAGGATATACCATTGTTAGAGAGCTGTGTGAGAAGCAAGTCATGGTTGACCATGTTGAAGGCCTTGGTGAGATCGATGAGAGTGGCTCCCACCAAGAGCCCTTGGTCAACTGCTTCATGGATATGACTGGTAAACTCAACCAATGCCACTGTTAGGAGCAGGGGGATCCTAGAAATGCTACAGGGTATATTTATACAACAACTTGTACGGAATCCCACTAGGGCAGGTAACCTGCAGGATGTGATCCTCACAAATGGGGAAAGTGCAGAAGAGATGGTGATGGGTGACGGTCTAGGTACAAGTGATCACAGGACTGTAAGGTTCAAGGTAAGGATGGGGAGGGATTCAAATTGGACCAACATAAGGGTTATGTACTTCAGGAGACTGGACTTTAACAAAATGAGGAGGTTATTTTGGGAAGAAATGGCAGGAAAGTGTTAAATAGGGCAAATGTGGTGCCACTGTACAAGGGGGGTGGGCAGTAAGGAGGTAGCAGAGAATTATTGCCCAGTCAGCCTCACTTCGATGGTAGGTAAAGTGATGGTGGCACTAATAAAGGAAAGGGCAGTTGACTACCTGGTGGATAGCACCCTGCAGGATGATAGGCAGCATGGCTTCATCAATGGGAAGTCATGTCAGATGAACCTGATAGATTTCTTCAATTGGGTGACGCACATACCTCTCAACCTCCTGCCTCATAAATCAGGGACAAGGCTTAAAAAAATCAGGGACAAAGGTCTAAAATCAGGGACATATCTTCAAAATTAGAGATATCCACCCAGAAAGCTGGTAGAATATGGGGCTTAGTGCAAAATGCATTTTCTAAAGAAGAACAAGTCTGTAACTTTAATGTTTGACATTGTTTTGTGCTTACAGTCCCCACTGTTTAGCCACAAAAACACAAATTTTAGGAGGGACAGAGTAAAATTTTGAGGCAAGATCAGGGACGTCCCTGAAAATCAGGGACACTTGAGAGGTATGGTGACACAGGTGGTTGACCAGGGAGGGGCAGTGGATGTAACCTATCTGAACTTCAGTAAGGCCTTTGACACCATCACTCACAAAAGGCTAGTATATAAGCTGGAAAGCATAGGGGCAGGATGGAAAATAACTAGGTGGATGGAAAACTGGTTGTCGGGCAGAAGCCAGAGAGTGGTGGTAAATGGGGTGCACTCCAGAGTGAAGGGGTAATGAGTGGGGTGCTACATGGGTCAGTATTGGGACCCCTACTTTTTAATATTTACATCAGTGATATATAATGGATGGGCTGGAGGGAAGGGTGTGCCTATTTGCCGATGATACAAGATTCTGCAATAGGGTGGGCACACCAGGGGAGTGGGCATGAGGCTGGACCTGAAGATTCTGGAGGGGTGGAAGGAAACTTAGCAACTGAAATTCAATGCCAAAAAGTGTGCTGTTATGCATTTGTGGCATAAAAACCTGCGAGCAGTTTACCTTTTGGGGGGGGCTAAAAAAACAGAGCAGGAGAGGGATCGGGGGATTATAATATCAAGCAACCTTAAGGTAGGCAGCCAATGCAGCAAAGCTGTGGGGAAGGCAAATGGAATGCGGGCATGAATTAAGAGGGACATAACTAGCAGAAAGAAGGAGATACTGATGCCTCTTTACAAAGTCATGGTGAGGCCGCACCTGGAGTATGGGGTCCAGCTCTGGAGACTGCACCCATGTAAGGACATAGATGGGATAGAGAGGGTTCAGAGAAGGATGACCAAGATGGTGCACAGTATGCAGGGGAATCTATATGAGCAGTGGTGTAGGGAATTGGATCTGTACCCATTGGAGACTAGAAAGGAGAGGGGGAATGTGATTGAAAATTTTATGTGCATGAAGAGGATCAATTAGGTGAAGCAGGGGAGTGTATTTTAAAAGGGAAGGTCTCAAACTAGAGGGCATAGCCTAAGATTGGAGGGAGGAAGTTATAGAGGCAATGTGAGGGGGTGATTCTTCATGGAGAGTGTGGTGGAATCCTAGAACAAACTGCCAGAGTAGGTGGTGGGGGCTGCAACAGTGGAGGTATTCAAGACGGCATGGGACAGAGATATAGGGATGGTAAATGGAGGGGAAGGGAGGGCCTGTGCAAAAGGAAAGGTGTAGGAGGGACTAAAGGGCAGACTCCATGGGCCATTGGCGTCCTTTTCTGCCATCATATTTCTATGATTATGATCAGATATGGTTACCCTAATGTCCCTCTCTTTCTTGGTGGCAGTAAGTACCCCCCAATCTTATACATGTTCTCCTGGTATCCCTGTACTAAATTTTATAACTTTGCTGTTTTTGGCACTGAAACCAAGCTGCCACCCCCAGAACACACCTTTAGTTTCCCCAGATCTCACGCCATAAGCCATATCTTGTTTTGTCTTATTCCTTAATTATTAGCCTCCTTTTTGGCACAGTGTCAAATACTTTACTTAAGACTAGATAGGCCACATCCAGTACCCTTACCTGATGCACCTCCCTAAAAAATGTGCAAGATGTGTTTGACACAACATCCCACCTTCCTTGGCACCCTCTGAGGCATAACAGTGAAGCAGCACCGTTTCTCTCATGGATTCCCATTATTTGCTCAGTCACCCAGAGCAGGATGGCCATCACATTAGGTAAAAAAAAAAAGAGAGAGAGAAGTGGTGCTGTATGTGTCATTTTAATACATACATACCCACACACACTCGCGTACACTGTAATGGGCAAAGATGCGCTATTATAGTAAACCCATTAAGTGTAGGTAATACATAGATGGTCTCTTACCTGGGTACTGAGGATCCAGAGGTAGAAGTTTTGCCAGGATGATGTCCATCGGACCTGTAAAATAAGATATAAGGAAGGGGTCACAAAGGATCTGTAGTTCTTGAGGAGTACATAGGAAGGATAGGAAAGGTTTCTCATATCACTTTTCTAGACTCTGGTCTTTCCTTCCCCTGTCCATCTAGTATGCCTTTTCTGCTTTCTCCCTTAAAATGAAACAGTGGAAAACCTATGGGGTGCAACAGTTGCTGCAGAAACACCCGACCTGATTAGGGCTTGTATCAATAATCAGAATTTTTTATTACCAGCTACACTCCGGTTGTTTTCTTTTAAAGAATCATGTTGTCTGTAATGTCTGCACAGTTGCTCACAGCCATCTTGTGCACCACAGGTAGGATCTGGCATGTGGGTTATGCTAATGAGGGCTACCAACTAATGGCAGATTATAACCCACACCCCAGAAGCCACCTGGTGTGCATGAGATGGATGCGGACAGCTTGGCAGGCATTACAGATGGTGCAGTTCTTTAAAAGTAAAGACAGAAATGAAGCAGGTGAAAAAAGAAAATCGGTTTATTGCTAGAAGCCCTAATCGGGCATTTCTGCAACGGCTGCTACACTCTCTAGGTTTTCCGGTGTTTTCCTTCTTCTTTTTTTAATTAGTTTGCTACTCCCACCTGCAACTGTCTGTTCATGACCCCCTAATTTTCACTTCTGCATTGTTGCACACTCCAGGGTCATGCTTGAAAATAGGCAGGTTTTTTGTCTAACACACTTACCTGGTTACCAAAAGTTAATAAATAAATAAATAATTCTTGACCACCCCCCCAACCCACACACATACACACACACTTGTATTGCTCTGGCCATTTTGCTCCCCTCATCCCCTGGCTATACCTGTATGTGTAGTGCTACCTACCTGATCTCAGTTACTACAGTATGTCCTGATGCTGTGATGATGGAGGTGGGGGGGGGCAGACACATGTTGTTGATGGGTTACACCATATTTTTTCTGTTTTTGACAACCTAGCTTTTGTTTACTTGTTAGAAGGTTATCAACGATGGCCATTCTATGATGCTTATTATGGATTCGCCTATCTCCTGTATCCCTTTGACTATATATTTCTAATAAAACCTCAGAATCAGAAAGCTAAATAAAAAAATAAACTCAATTTTTGTCTCCTGCCTGAGCTTGTTACACTGATTTGCCATGCAGTTTGTATGATTACGCTTCTTTGATATTCCATATTGCCGTATATGACTTGTAGTGTTGTGATGCTCTTAAAATTATTCCTTCTCCTCCTGAACTATCAGCCGGGCCCTCCCCCAGAACACTTCTGGAAATGAGTTGTTAGCAGCTCAGGGTGCCTCTTTGTAAAACTTTTGAAATAAGAATCAAAAAGAAGAGAATGAAAGAAGGAAAGAGAGAGAGGGGAAGGATTAGAAGGAAGGAATAAAGAAAGATTTTACCAGGGGAACAAGCTTGTTGTGGTAGTAGGCTTGCTTAACTTTTTTTAGCATACAGATCATTTTGTTCCCTTACCTTTATCACCCCTGCCCTGCTAGTAGGTTATCCAGCCAGCCACTGATTCTGACATGCCTTGTCTTTCTGACAGCTAATTTGAGCAATGTTTTATGCCCCATTGTACTTTTCTACTTTTTATTTTCTCTGTGCTGTGCACCAATCAGTGTGTTTACATGCAGCTGCGTTACCGGGTAACTGCGCTTGGAGCAGAGATCTCTGAGCGTAACTCGGTAAAAGTAGCTGCATGTAAACGTGATGTCAGGAAGTATCTGGGCATCTACTAACCTGGTAAAGATGCCTGGATAACGTTACAGATATTGGGTAACCTCAAACATGTAAACCCATGATCAGCAGTTCCCTGGTTCTTCCAGCTTGTTGTGCTCTCATGATGCTGATATTGGGGGTGTGGAATTAGTTCCCTCTCTTTTGTAATGCAGGCATATCGGTCTAACACTACAGTCTGTAGTGTGTGTGTGTAGCTTCTGTACTCTGGCTCTCTCCAGAATTGTGCAAAGGGTTGTGGGTGGAGGACTAAGCTGCAATGGGTTACTGGTCTCTTGGGGGCTAGCTGCAATGCATTACTGGTCGGGGGTCCATGCTCCAGCTGTGTGTGTGGTGGCTCACTTCCATTTTGTGCTGGGAGGTCTGAAAAGGAGTAGTGTGGAATGGATGCTGTACTGAGGGTGGGTGGGGGGCACAAGTACTCTGCTTTGCTGGGGGGCACAGGTAGTCTGTTGGGGAGGGAGGCCTCTGCTGCAGAGGGGTTGCTGGTCTGTGGGAGGGGTGGTTACAGCTGGGGGATGCACACATGGGGGTCCAACTGGCACTATAGCCTGGTGGTAACAGTAACAAGCTGTGAATGAGCTTGGTTCAGCAGATCTGGGTTTGATTTCCCCAACCTCCACATGCATACTGTGTGACTCTGAGCAAGTCACTTAACCAGCCTAAGGCTCCCAGATCACCCCTGAAAACAGGCAGTTGTACCTAGTAGGCCTTACCCGGTTAACAAAGAATTGAAAAAAAAAACTGTGAGTGGGCATGGATTATCCACTGCCCCTAGCCCTTGCTATGCACTCCATTAACAGCCCACCATACTTCCTCTGTGGGAAGAGTAGTTCCAGCTGTGGAGTTAGGACACACACACACACACAGTATGTTGTTTGGGAGGGGTTGTCCAGCTGCAGGGGGATGGCTGGACTGGAGAAAGGGAAGGGGGGATCCAGCTGTGAGGGTGCGTGACCTGCTCCCTGCCCTTGGCATCCACTCCCTTTACACTTCATTAACCCTCCCCCTTTGCTAGTATGTTGTTCAGGAGGGGGTGTCCAGCTGCAGGAAGATAACTAGTCAGTATGAATGAGGTTCCAGCTGGGCAAAGGAGGGACACACGACAAGTCAGTTCCATAGAGTTCTATATAGAGAGTGGCTAGTGTGTGGACTCAAATGGCTCAGTTGAAGCTGTGTGTCCACCGTATTACAGGAGGATTGAGGTGCCAGAAGATATCAGGAACCTTTCTTGAAATATAGCCACACCAGCACAGTGCTCAAGATGAAGCAGATGCACATTGTGGTGACAAAAACAAGGTATGCGCATTTTTCCTTTGCTTGTATAAGCAGTGCATTACTTGATTGCTACTAGAACAGTGTGCTGGTGCACCTATCTGTATATGCCATGTCAGCATGCCCCCTCACAGTATTTTTTTTTTTTTAATTCTTTGTTAGCAGGAACCCTTATTATCTGCCAGCACTTCAATCCTCCTGTAATATGGTGGATGCGTGGCTTCAACTGAGCCATTGGAGTCCACATCTCCATCATATATTGAACTCTATGGTCCGCTTGGGGGGGATCTGCTTCAGGGGTTACTGGTTTGTGGGAAGGGGTTACAGTAGGGATGAACACAGTCTGACCAGAGGGGGTCAATGAAAAGGGGGGAGATTTCAGCTGTGAGTGGGTGTGACTTGTCCACTGTTGGGGGGGTTGATGAAAAGGGGGGAGATTTCAGCTGTGAGTGGATGTGACTTGTCCACTGTCCCCTAGTCTTTGGCATACACTCCCTTTACGGCCCACCACCTACAGGATTGGGGGATTCCAGATGAGGGATGCGGGCACACAGCCAGTATGTTCTTTGGGAGGGGGTATCCAGCTTCATGAAGAATGGTTGCTCTGTGTGGGGTTCCAGCTGTGTAGGAACATGGCTGATCCATTGTTATTCTACCACTTGAAACAGGAGGGGGGTAAATCAGGAGGGTTGAGATGAAGTAATTTTTCACAGAATGTGTGGTAGTTACCTGGACTAGCCTTCCAGCGGAGGTAGTGGGGGCAAAACAGGCATAAGGGAATCGTGGGGGTAAGGTAGTGAAAAATGTTATGGCCAAAAGGTTGGCATTTAGGAGGTACAAGGAAACACAAAGGAAAGAAGATGGAACTGTATCTGTAAAAGCAGAGCAAGGTAGGGAAAGCAGTTAGGAGTGCAAAGGCATAAACAGAAGAAAAAAAAAATAGCCCAGGCAATTACTTTTCAGGTACATTAGTGAAAAAAAAAGACACTAAGGGTGGGACTGTGTGATTAAAAAGGGAAGGAGGAAAGTGTGCGGAGGGGGCAAGTAAAAGTAGAAATCATGAACAAATATTTTTCTTCAGCATTCATAGAAGAAGGTGAAGAGGAGGAACCAAAGTTGGATGATGGAAGCACCATTAGGAGGGAGGTGGACACCAGTCCATTTCAGGAGGAGAGAGTCTTAAAGGAACTTGCTAATCTGAAAGTGGACAAGACAATTGGGCCAGATGGGATACATCCCAGAGTATTAAAAGAACTCAGGGAGGTGCTGGCAGCACCACTGACAGCCCAGTTCAACAGTTAGCTGAAAATAGGTGTGGTAGCAAAAGACTGGAGGAGAGCGAATGCAGTCTCTCACCACAAAAGTGGGTGGAGGCTGGCAATTACAGGTCAGTCAGCCTGACCTGGGTGGTAGTGAAACATAAAAAATCACTACTAAAAAGAAAGCTTTGTGATATATCTCAAATATAAAGGAGCACAGGATCTGAGGCAGCATGAATTCACAGCAGGAAGATCTTGTCAAACAAATCTGACAGATTTATTTGACTGGGTGGCTAAGGGGGTGGATCAGGGAAGAATGGTGGATGTGGCCTACCTGGAATTCAGCACGGCCTTCGGCACCATTCCATATAGGAGGCTAAGAGGCTAGTAAACAAGCTGGGCAGCCTGGGAGTGGGTCCCAGGATGGTAAACTGGGTTGAAAATTAGCTGAGCAATAATGCAGGGAGAGTGGTGGTAAACAGAGTTCAATCTAAAGAGAGGGGAGTTACCAGCAGTGTCCCACAGAGCTCAGTGCTTGGACCAGTCCTCTTTAATGTCTTTATAAGTGACTCTGTAGAGGGGCTTGAAGGGAAGGTGCATCTCCTTGCAGATGACACAAAGATCTGCAACAGGAATGACACTCGAAGAGGGGTAGAGAAAATGAAAAGGGACCTAAGCAAGCTTGAGGACTGGTCAAGGTTGTGGCAGCTCAGATTCAGTGCAAAGAAGTGCAAGATCATGCACTTGGGATACAGAAATGCCAGGGAGGAGTACATGATGCAGGGGGGTACTGACGGCCACCAAACAGGAAAGAGACCTGGAAGTAGTCATATCTGATGACCTAAAGGTTACCAAACAATGTGAGAAGGCTGTGAGGACAGCCAGTGGAATGCTGGGGGTAAATAGGGAGCGGTATCTCCAGCAAAAGGAAGGAGGTAGTGATGCCACTGTATAGGACATTAAGACCTCATCTAGATTACTGTTTCCAGATCTGGAGGTCGCATCTCCAGAAGGACATAAACAGAGTAGAAGCGGTTCAGAGAAGGGCAGCAAATATGGTGTAGGGGCTGCAGCAAAAGTTATATGAGGGGAGACTGGAGGATCTTTATATGTATTCCCTGGAGAAGAGGTGTAAGAGGGGGGATATGACAGAGTCTTTCAAATTCCTCAAGGGTGTGAATAAGGTACAAGAGGGTAGTATCTTTACAAAAAAAAGGTGTTCCAAGAACAAGGGGCCACAATATGAAAATAGAGGGGGTAGACTTAGGGGTAACGTGAGAAAGTATTTTTTTCATGGAAAGGGTGCAATAGAACAGCCTCCCGGCAGAGGTTGTGGGGCAAAAATGGTAGGGGAATTAAAGAAACACATGTGACAGACATAAAGGAACTGTAGTGATAGGAAAGAGAGGGTAAGGCCACAGATCATTTAGGATCTGAGGTATATGAAACAGGTAGGGAAAATGGGCAAACTAGGTTGGCCAAGCGGTCCTTTGCAGCCGTCAAATTCTGTTTATTTGCTTCTATGTGAAAGAAAGTGTGGTGGATCAAATAAGGTCAGTTAAAAAATAAAATAAAATGGGTAGTCTGGGTGGGCCCAGCAGCCCTCATCTGCCATCACATTCTATATATCTATTTACTGTATGTATCTATGTACCACTTAATTCCCCTCTCTTTACAACCTATCAAAACCCCTCAGTCATGCTCTCTGAACATCTTTCACACCCCCAAAGCACTCCCTGGCTTCCATAGCCACTCTCACGACCAATGACCTCATTCATTCACAGTAACCTTGACACCTTCCTCCCAGCTAGTCAGCAGAGACCTGCCATACCCTTGACATATACCCATCCTGCATGCCCCCCCCATTAACATCATCTCCCATACCCATGATACACCAAACCACTCACCCAACCTATACATTTGGTCTTGACATATTCAGTTCCATATGTCATCCTCCACAGCCCCAGACAGTAGTTTGATTTGCTGGTGTTGACCCCGTCACTAGTTACCCTCTTTCCACAGTCCAAGATACTAGCCCCACCCCCTTCCATGGCCTCCTGGAACTGCCCACCCTCACTCTACAGCCCATGTCAGCATCTGCTCCCTCCACAGCCCCCAACACTACCCGCCTCCCTCTTGGCCCTAAACTAATCCCCCATCACCACCTCCCTCATCCATGCACCCTTACTTCAGTTTAACACCCTACACCTACACTCCCTCCATAGTCTCCACAAACACCCCCTTCTCTCCAGTCTCTCACCCCCTCCACTCTTGCTCCCTTCATGATGCCTCTGAAACCTTCCTTCCTGGATTCTCTTAGTACCTGGACCCACACCTCAGACAACTCTCATCCTGGCCCACCAGACAACTCCCTCACTGGTACACTGGACACCATCCCTGGCCCCTGGACACCTTAGGCACTAGCCTACCAGACAACTTCCTTCATCACTCCCCAGCAATCTAGATGCTCCTCCCTTTCCCTTTCCCCTTCCCCTTCCCTTCCCCTCCCCCCAAAGGAATCTTATTTTCTGAACTCTGGACACAACCCTCCCCTAGCCCTACCAACACCCACCTTCCTCCTTTGCCCCCCATTCCTGGACCCCCTGGACACATCTTAATTCCTTGGGCCCTGGACACTCATCATACACTCTATGACCCCACTTACTGTGCAACTGCAGCTTCACCTCCTTAGTCTTAAACCCATCACTGTCTAGTTAGTGAGTGCTGTGCCCCCACCACTCAACTAAGCCCTGGACCCAGGCTCCTGAGGCCCACACAGCCTTATCAGCATGCTTCATGACCACCCCCACCTGGTGGTAGGCTCCATTGCATGCCAGTACTCCAGGTGCAGTCTTACCAGTGAGCAATACAGTGCCAACACCACCTCCCCCTCTCACATCCCACTAGCTCTACCCACTTTGTTACACTGTCCTTCCACTAAGCAACTGTGTGTGGGGTAGTGACAATCAATCAATCAAAGTCTTTATTTAACCAGGCAATCACCGTTGAGCAAGCTCATTTTCAAGGTGGACCTGAGTTTGTTAACGAGGAACAAGGGACAATATACATGGGATGCAACACACAAGAAAATAGTAATAATACAAATAAAGTGAAATACAATAATACAGTATATACAAAGTATCAGCAGGTAGCATTGACACTAGTATATGTTTGGAACAGAAGATACAGCTAGTTTTGGGTAGGACACAATTTTTCATAAAAGTAATGAAATATACACATCAGGTGCACTGAACACAAATAAAACCTAATGTAAAAAGATATATAGTGATATGGTATGGAGAATTTAGAGCTGGGACCAGGGTCAAAGAAATGTGGAAGGGGCAGATATGGGGGTAGAAAAAGGGGAGAGGGAAGAGTCGATTATAGATGTGATCAGTCTTTTAACAGTAGTAATTAGAGTGTGTTTGGACTTATAGGAGCCACTGTTTAGGGTAGACAGGCACAGGACTCCTTATTATGATGCAGATATAGAGATTTAAAAGCTGCTAGGCTGATGGGGAGAGTTAATTTCAAAGTTTTTTGCAGCCTGTTCCACAGTTGAGGGAGCACAAAGCTGATGGCTGCTCTGCCAATGCGAGATTTTGGTTTGTAAACATAAAGGTAGATATATGAGATGCTTCTCAGGGCATACTTCCCCAGAGTGCACAAAGGTAAACAGACAGAGATGTACTGGGGCAGTTTATTTGTGATAGCTTTGTATGTCCAAACAGAGGACTTTTTGCTGTTTGTAAGCAACGGATGACCATCCCACTGCCGTGTACAATGCACAGTGATGGGCTGAGTATAGAAGACCTGTGATAAATCTTATGGCTCTGTGATAAAGCGTATCGTGTTTGGCTAGGGTACCTGCAGGTCCCTGACTATATAGAAAGTCTGAGTAATCCAATAGGGAAAGAAAGGTAGTTTGAACCAGTTTCAGTTTAGCATCTCTTGTGAGGAGATTATTAATCCTAAAGAACAGACCAAGTCTTTGTCTAAGTTTCTTTGCCAGTTCTTCTAAGTGATCTGTGAAAGTAAATCTGTGGTCTAACAAGACCCCCAAGTACTTGAACTTTAGTACGTAGTCCAACTGCTCACCTAGAATGGTAGTGATCTGTGGGAGTGTCCCAGCAATTGCAGGGTTTATTGCATTTTGAAGGGGCGAGGGGAACATTGCTTTGTTTTGTTTTTTTTGCATTTAATAGCAGTTTCTGGTTTATAAGTTGATGTTGCAGCAGATTAAATTAATTTTGAAGGGCTTTACAGGCCACTTCAGGTGTGGGGCTACTAGCATAGAGTACTGTATCATCCGCGAATAGGTGTATTTGTGCTTCTTTGATGGGGGCATCTACGTTGTTGATATAAATGGTGAAGAGCAAGGGACCAAGAATGGAACCTTGTGGTACACCCCTCAATAGGGGTTTTGGTGGAGAAACTCCCCCTTCTGCCTTTACTTGTTGAAGTCGTCCTGAGAGGTAGTTGTAGAACCATTTAAAGGATAGGGAATCCAAACCAATGTTCCGGAGGGACGACAGAAGCAGTCTGTGATCAACGGTATCGAACGCCTTGCTTAGATCCAAGAAAACTGAGCAGACAAAGTTTTTTTTTGTCTAATTCAAGCTGCCAGTCATTTGTCACCTTGGCTAGAGCAGAGATTGTACTGTGCTGTGCTCTAAAACCGGATTGTAATGGGTTGAGCAATTTTTATGATTCCAGGAACTTCCGAAGCTGGGAGTTCACTATTTTCTCCAGCATCTTTGACAGGATTGGAAGTAGGGAGATTGGCCTGTAGTTATTGAGGTCAGTAGGATCTCCTGACTTAAACAAAGGGACCACAAGTGCATTTTTCCAAATGGGCGGTAAGTCACCCTGGGACAAGGATAAGTTGAAGAGATGAGTAATTGGGACTGTGAGGACACAGGAGCTGACCTTTAAGAAGTACTGGTCAATGAGGTTGGCCCCAGCATTTTTCCTAGTGTTCAGCTGAAGGAGAAGATCTCCAACTTCTTTCAGGGAGGTAGGCTGCAGAGAGAAGGATGAACTGGGGATGGGTTTTTCTTGTGTATCCAATCTAAGTAGTTGGTGGAGGATATTCGAGGGAGAGGAGTCAAAGGCTAGCCCTGCAGTGGTAAAATGATTATTGAGAGCATCGAGGATAGACGGTCTGTCGGAGATGGCAGTATTGTCGATCAATAATTTAGTAGGTAGGGAATTTACAGTGGTGTGAGCTTCAATGTCTTTGACAGTCCTCCAGAATTTGGAGGCATTCCTTGAGGAGCTCTCCAGCTGACATTGGTAGAAATTAGCTTTGGCTTCTCTGAACATTTTGGTGCAGAGGTTTCTTGCCCTCTGGAAAGAATTCCAGTCATTTATTAAATTAGTTTTCCTAGCAGTTCTCCAGAGTACATCTCTACTCCACAATGCATCTTTCAGGTCTTCTGTAAACCACAGACAGGATTTGTTTCTGGCATGAACTTTTACTATGGGAGCATACTTGTTGAGAGCCCCTAGCACAGTTTCTGAGAAAATATCATAAGCTGTAGTCTGGGACTTGGCTAGATAGAAGTTCTGCCATCACATGGAGTCTCCTAGGTCTGACATATACCCATGGAGCTCAAAGTTGCGTATGCACCTTTTAAAGGAGAATTTTGGTACAGTTGTGGATTTAAGAGTGGATCTTACACACGCGATGAAGCAATGGTTGCTAATATCAGAGATAAAGATGCCAGCATGGGAGAATAAATGGGGTTTCTTAACTAAAATTATATCCAAGAGAGTACTGTTATTATAATTGAGCTTGTTAGGATGACTAGATTCATTTATTAGCTGTGACAACCCAAGGGAATCACAGAACATTTTAAGTGGGGTGGATGCACTGGAGAGTCAGTCTAAGTTGAAGTCCCATAGTATGATACACTCTGAAGATGCCGAACCCAGGATGTGTTTGAGATGTTTTAACAACTGTAGTCCAGCTGATGGGGGTCTGTAGCATCCTATTATACATAATCAGACACCAGTGATTTTTTTAAATAGGCTACATACAGTAACATGCAAGAATGTAAGCCCCTTGAGGCTTTGTAGCTCTGCTGGGGATTCCATGGGTGCCAGAGGGCCTGGATTAAGCTCAGCATTTCCTGAGCATAGTAAAAGCAGGAACAAGAGTTTCCTGCAGAGTCCTAGGAGAGGTGTGGGTGGCTAGGTCTTCTTTTGGTTATGCGATTTGTCTGCGGCAGTTTAGGGAGTTCTGAGGCTAGTTCCCAGTTTTCCTGATGCTGCATGCAATAATACCCTGACCAAGAGAGTCAATGGGAGTAGGGGGGAGTATGCAGAAGGTGGTGTAGCCCTGTGGGCAGGCTCTAGGAGAGTTCCTGCATGCAGCTGCAGGTGAAGGACCAGCAGTGGGCTAGGGGAAGTTAGAGCACATACAAGTTCTTCTACTTGATAGGAATAGTCCCGGTCAGACAATGTAAAAAGAGAGCCATTCTCCACTCTAGGAGTTATTTTTTGAGTCATGTTTGGGTCCAATACATGTAAGATGAGCAGAGACAAGCATAGAAGCAGGTAATATGCCCTCATTATGAGACTATCACCCAATGGGCACTACAATTGTGGGCAAAAGAAGGGATTCTTAATGGAGGAGAATTTCTTAATCCCTGCAGAATACTACTATAGGCAGTGGAGCCTGAAGCAGTAATCCTTAAATACATCTCCTAGTCAGGCTAATAAGAAAATAGTTCACCTGACTATAGAGTAGTACTAGGGGCAGAAAGGCTTTGAAGCAAATTTCTTAGCTACTACTCTGGAGAAGACTAAGTGCTAGAGAGATCATCTGACCTAAATCAACTGCCTTAGCAAGACAGGATATGCTAGTGAGCAATAAGCAATCCTAAGGTACCAAAATGGTATGCCTCAGCAAGACAGAATGAGATAAAGCTGCTAGAAGGTTTAGTTGCAAAAAGGGATGGGAGGAATTGAAGTTGTTGACAGTAAGTAACCAATAAATTAAAACATTAGATAGGAGTGGCGGAGACTGTGTGCATTTAAAGGAGGCCTGGGAGGGGAGGGGGGTGGGACAAAAAATCAAGGGGAAGATTGTAGAGCTAGCACTGAATCAGTGCACATACAGTTGGAGAGAAACTGCAGCAGAGGGGGAATGGTAAGTTACTTTACACAGGCCGAGCAGAACAGGCTAAATTAAAACATATAAATTAGAAGCCAAATACAGGGATTCAGGCTTAGGTTAAGCCACACATCTCGGGTGCTCCTGTCTCAGGTGAGTGAGACCAGCCAATCAGGGAGCTCTACACATGTGTGGAGCCAATAGTGCTACCCTGAGAAGGCGCTGAAATTGAAAACAGCAAATTACAAGTGATGATCCGGTTCAGCGTTCACACAGCCCAGAGAAATCGTGGCATTTTTTCAAGCGTCATACCTTATCTATCTCTTTGGGGGGGTGGGTGGATCAGGCTCCTTGCACCGTAGAGGTACTATGGCCGGATCATGACTGCTGCCCGTGGGGGCAAGTGGCACCTGTAAGGAAGGAGACAGCAGATTAAATAGGAGCAGATAGGGGGGTGTCTAAACAGAGACACACAAAGAGAGCTGAGCACCAACTTGAAAGACAAGTCAGGGGGCGGGTCTCAGACAGAGGCAAGGTGCCGGCTAACTTGGAAATCCAAAACAAGCACAAAAGAACAGACTGATGGGGGAGGCAGGAAGGACAGAACAGAGACAGAGGAGGACAGGGGGACAAAGGAGGAAGATGATTAAGAATGAAAGTCAAGGGTAGGAGCCTTAAGCTCAAGACAGAGGCTACACAGATTTTACAATTCACTGAATTTTCTAAGTCCATAGCAGTAAGCATGTAAACCCAGTACAGTCTTAAATAGGATTAAAAAAAAGTATATTAACAAACCCAGTAAAACTTTTTTACAAACTCAGTTCAAGGCAGTGTACAGAGTGAAAGCTTAATTGGGGAAAAATCAAGGGGACGTTTGCAGAGCTAGCACTGAATCAGTGCACATACAGTTGGAGAGAAACTGCAGCAGGGGGGGAATGGTAAGCTACTTTACACAGGCCGAGCAGAACAGGCTAAATTAAAATATATAAATTAGAAGCCAAGTAAAGGGATGCAGGCTTACATTAAGCCACATGTCTTGGGTGCTTTTGCCTCAGGTGAGTGAGACCAGCCAATCAGGGAGCTCTACACAGGTGTGGAGCCAATAGAGCTACCCTGAGAAGGTGCTGAAATTGAAAACAGCAAATTGCAAGTGATGATCCGGTTCAACATTCACACAGCTCAGAGAAATCGTGGCAATTTTTCAAGCATCGTACATTATCTATCTCTTTGGGGGGTGGGTGGATCAGGATCCTTGCACAGTAGAGGTGCTATGGCTGCATCGTAACCGCTGCCGTGACAATGAACTGGCAGAGGAGACAGTAAGTGAGAAGGCTGCCAGGGAATCAGACAGTCATCCTGAGGTTGGGATAAAAAATAAGCACACTTAATTGCAAATGACTGACTACAAGGAAATAAAAACAAATATCCTTTCTTTGTTGGTAATATACTGTATAAATGCTAAAAAAATAATAATAATTGAAGCTCCATTACTTCAATTGGAGTACCACTGTGGCACATGTTTAGTTTTTTAAAACAGCCACCTCAAGGAAGGGAAGGGATCATAATTTGCCCCCGTGGGGCTAGCCACATGATCCCTTTCCACTTCATACCAGACAGCACTGCCTCCACGCTCTAATGTTTTATGATCTCTGAATAGGGGGAGTGGTCCATTGAAGTCTAGGGAGTGTCAGTTTCAAGCACTGCCTTGGCTCGTTAAGTGAACATTTTTGTAAAATCGGAGCCATTGGTCAACTAACAGGGCTCTTGTTAGTGGACTGTTTAGTCCAGTTTTAAGTAATGCCCACTTAAATGGACAAAAACAGTGTTTGAAAATAAAGCTTTATAGACTTCAATGGCAAGCAGCTCATGCTCTCCCTATACAGATGTCATAAAATGGTGTAGCACAGGGATGGAGTGTGTTAGTAGATCATGGAAAGTGATCATGCAGCTAGCTTCTTTTTTTCATATGCTTTATCTTCCTACACCTCTAGGGTCCCACTTTTACCCTGTCCTCTCAGCCCATCACTCGATCACCCAGGAACTTACCGTTCGTGCCTTAGCATGGCAGGGTGCCTGGTTGCCGGTGCAGTGGCCTATGAGGCTGGATGTCATCATGTGGCCATTTTTCCTCCTGCTATTTTGTTGCATCTCTAGTAGTTGTCCACATGCAGTGGCATAACGAATGAACTTCGCATCCATAAAGATGTCCTGAAGCGCCTGTGTGCAGCTTGTCTTAGTATGCATGAACTGTGCCGCCATCCCGACACTTCCAGGTGCAGGCAAGCAGCGGGTCACAGTACCCCCTCCCCCAAGGGAGGACAGCTGTCCCTCGGGATGCTCAATCCACCATCCATTAGCCAACCCCGAGTGACCTGACTACATTCCCAAACTCAGATGAGGCAGAGGTCAGGCGCTAGGCGCCTCTGCTCTCCATGCCACTGGGCCCCGCAGCTAGCTCTTTGAGAGCAAATGATGATCACTTCCCTTCCTTGGGACCGTTTAAAAAAATGAAACCGGTGCCATAGAGGAACTCCTGTCCAGGTAATGGAGCTTCCTCTTTCTCGTTGTAGGAGTTCAAGAAAGGTTAATATAAAATATTGAGAAACTGAGTAAGAACTGGAAAAAAATTACCACTGTTTGAAAAAAAAAAAATCTATAAGGCAGATACATGGATATGGAATGTTTTGTGTCCAGACTGGCAATGACTTTTTAGCTATTGGTAGTGCTCTCTTAATGCCAGGGCTATAGTCAAGTCACAGCCAAACAGGACATAGGAATTTCCTTACATATGTATCTGAGCTCCTGAGCCCATCTACTCCATGGAGGTATGCCACCTATCCCACCCACTCACCAGTCCAGGCAGAAGGCTCCCGAGCCCTACACACACAAGCCCTAGCAGGAGGCTTCATAACTCCTCCATCCCTGGTGGCATGTTGCTGCCTCCCCACCACCAATATCTGTCTGTTCATATTCATGGCTCCACTCCCAGCCTTGGGGGCTGGTTTCCAACCCCTCCCAACCCTGTCCTTCTACACCCATGCACTTAGATCACTAGCCTCATGTCTCCTAGGGCCATGCCATGCCATGTCAGTATACTCCCTTGCCATGTCAGTATACTCCCAAGCTTACACACCACCCTTGGCCTCAAGCTTCTGGGACATCACAATAAAAGGCAGTCATAAAACATCTTAAGAAAGCTGCTTTGATGAAGAGAAGCAACCAGGGGAATGAGCATGTGAGGGTCAAGTGGGAAGATATAGGGTTAGGCAGGGGATAGACAGGAACAGGAGAGCGGGGAGAGAAGAGGAGAGGTGGAGGGGGGGAGCAGATTCCAGAGGTAGGAAAGGTAACAGGAGAAGGCCACTTAGCCAGCAGAGGAGTGAGGGTGGGGAATGGAGGAGAGGGACCCTGAAGCAAAGTGAAAAAGAAAAGCATGGAGCAGAGGATAGCAAGAAACAGAGATAGGAGGGGAGGGCCCCAAACCAGTATTTGGTAATCAAGGCAGTGCAGTAGACCTGGTGACATGACGGCAGGGGGAAGGTGGAGAGGGAAGAGTAGAGGGAACAGTTATGGGTACTACTTCAGCACTGATGAGGGGAGAATAGAGGAAGCAGGGATGGGTACTACTTAACTTCAGCACTGATGGCAGGCTCCAGGGCCCCGCTCTTCTGGACAGACTTCTAAGCCCTAAATGACATGTTCTCATGTTCCTCAGCCACACTTGCCATGTCTTCGGGCTCCTGAACCCCTTCCTGTGTCTTGGTGACAGCTCCTGACCTCATCACCCTAGAAGCAGGCTTCTGTGCCATTCCCTGTTCCTGGCAGCAGTCTCCTGAACCCATCCTCCTGGCCCCTTAAACTATCTTGACAGGAAACTTACTCCCACCATAGTTTTGTAACTTTTTTTGAAAATGTGTCCTCAGTCTACACCCTACCCCCACTTCATATAATGCCTTCTGCTGACCCACCCACCAATTTGTCCCAAAGCACCACCCACCCCTCAAGATGACTAAACTGAGCTGAACTGAATAACAGCTCTGCAGGAGGAACATATGAACATACGAAATTGGCCAACAGATAAAGGCCTAGTGGTCTATCAAGTCTGCTCGAATGTGCAGCTAGCACCCCTTATTTTGCAGCTGTCCCTCCCTCTTCCTCACTTGACCCTCCCCCTTTCCCTGTTCTAACCCCTTTTTGAAGCAGACCACTGTTCTACTGTATACCACTTCCACTGGTAACGCATTCCACCCAGCTACCACCTTCTCCGTAAAAACTGTCTCCTCATCTCCCTCCTGAACATTCCTCCCTCCAGTCTCATATCATGGCCCCAGGTGTTCCTCCCCTTCCTTACTTTGAACTGCCCATGCATACCTGTCTTGTTTATTCCTTTCATGTACTTGAATGTTTCAATCATATCCCTCCTGTCCCTCCTTTCCTCCAGCGAGTACATGTTCAACTCCCTCAGCCTCCTCTCATATGGTAAGTCCCTCAGCCCCTGGATCATCTTTGTCGCCGTGTGCTGCACCCCTTCCAGTAACTTATTGTCCCTCTTCAGATACGGGCGCCAGTACTGCATACAGTACTCCAGGTGCAGCTGAAATAATGACCTATACAGTGGCAGAATCACCTCCCCCCTCATCGAGGATATTACCCCTTGCAATGCAACCCAGCATTTTGTTGGCCTTTGCAGCTGCCTTCCTGCATTGTGCTGAGTCATTCATTGACCCGTAATGAGCACCCCCAGATCCTTCTGTTCCTCTGTCTAGGCTAATGGCACTACTCCTAGCTGGTAGCTCTTCCTTGGGTTTTTCGTCCCAAAATGCAGCACCTTGCACTGTTTGGCACTGAACCCAGTTGCAAGGTGTCTGACCAGATTTCCAGCTTTGCCAGATCATCCTGCAAGCCCCCAGGTCATCCACCACCACTCCCATCTTGGTGTCATCAGGAAACAGACTGATCTTGCTCTTGATGCCCAATAACATGTCTGCAATGAATATCCCAAGCATCACTGGTCCCAACAACATGCCCTGTGGAACACCGCTCATCACTACCCTTGGAGATGAGAACTTCCTACCCACCACCACCCTCTGTTGCCTTCCCTGAAGCCAGAATACTACCCATTTCACCAGTGCTGTACCCACTGCTGTTCCTTCTAACCTACTTCCCAGCCTCCTATGTGGCACAGAGTTGAATGCCTTACTGAAATCCAGGTACAGGACATCCACTTCATGGCCTCTGTCCAATTGCATAGTTACCCAGTCACAGAACTCCACCAGGCTGGTTTGGCAGGATCTGCAACTTACGAAGCTATGCTGTCTGCTGTCCTGTAGCCCTTTGGCCTCCAGGAGGGCCATCAGCCTCTCCTTCAGGATAGTCTCCATCAGCTTACCCACAATGGATGTGAGGCTCACCGGTCTATAGTTCCCCAATTCATCCTTGGGGCTGCTCTTGTGGAGTGGCACAACATGAGTACTCTTCCACTCCTGAGGTACACACTCTGAGTGTAGGGAGGCATTTAATAGGTCTGCCAAAGGTCCCACCAGGACCTCTTTGAGCTCCTTCAGTACCCTGGAGTGGATGCCATCTGGTTCGGGCATCTTGTTCACCCTCAGTGCCCAAAAACCCTCCGGAACCCTGCCCTCTGATTTCCCCATATGCCACCCCTCCCCCTTCATTCCTGCCCTCCCTCTCCCTTAACCAGTTAGGTTGATTTCTGTCTTGCAGATGCTATGTTCCAAATTAAATAAAAGGTATACAAGGATTATAATGTCAGTCTACAGGCTTGCAGAAGTCCAATTTTGTGGTGTCTAAAAATAGTATTAGAAACTTGCAAAAGCATGCAAGACAGACATTAAGAGTATGTTGAACCATGGGTTGGGTTGAGCTCTGTGAGCCAGAAGAAGAGCTGGATCAGTTTGATTTTTGTAAAACTCATCACTGCTTCCAGATGTGTAGTGTTTACAGCAAAGTTCATTATCACATCTGATGACAGTTGGATTTGGCACGAAAGGAACTTCATTTAATAAAATTAACCAACCTCTTCCTCACCAAAATATTTGATTTTTATGTCCCTCATCATTCCCAGCACTTGACTCCTTCAGAGGCTCCCTAGGTATACCCAGCCCTCCGGCACCCAGCACTCAACTGCCACCTTATAATCTTGGTTTGCCCACCAAGCGATGCAAAGGATGGGGGAGGTACCCTGGACAGTGGTTTTGCACCAGGCAGTGACGCTGTAGAGGTGAGCTGCCACAGATATATCAGGGGTTCATTGTCACAAGTGTCTGGGCCATTTTCCACCATTTTTTTCCCTTGCCCCCCCAATGAGTAGCCAACGATAGTGACACCACGTGCAGGCATGCACCCAGAGCATGCTGCAATGCAGTATCAGCCAGCATCCCCCAGCCATCATGGCATGCGAGCCGTGCAGCTGCACTTGTGATCAGCAAAGTGGTGCTGTTGTGGCAGCAGCACTTTGCCTCACTCCCTCCCTCCCTGGAGGGCAGTATCCCCTGGGACACTCAGTCTTCCTCAGCTGGCCAGCCTCTGATGACCCAGGCTAGTTCCCAAACCCAGGTCATCGGCATCGTGAGTGGCAGCTCTACTGCTTCACAGATGGGTCAGCACAAAATAACCTTGTTAGGCATTTCTTTGATCTTGCTTTTAGGTCTAAACTGTGCTAACTACGAACTCCTTCTTAACAAATCTAGACTGTATCTGTAGTGAGTGAGAACTAAACATTAGATAAATGTAGTATTTGGCAAAATGCAGTATTTTGAGTTTTAAAATGTTTTGTTTTTTTAACGAGGACAGACACACTAAGCTGAAAGCTTGTTTACAGGTGTGACCTGGGAGCACAAGGAAGTTAAGTGACTTGCTTAGACTCACACAGTATGCAAGTGGGGGCTCTGGGATTCAAACCCAGGTCTCCAGGTTTGCAGCTCAGAGCCTTAAACCACTGTGCTATACTGTCTCAATTTCTGAGGACTTCTGCATAAAAATAATTTTGTCTATGCACAATATCTATCTTACACAGAAAGTTAGTAGTAGGGGAAGGAGGCAGAATAGCACATTGGTTAAAGGCTCTGAGCTGCAAACCTGCAAACCTGGAGACCTGGGTTTGATCCCACAGCCCCCACTTGCATACTGTGTGGCCCTGAGCAAGTCACTTAACTTCCTTGTGCTGTAAACAAGCTTTCAGCTTAGGTGTCTCTCCTGGTTAATAAAAATAACTAAACATGGTGAGATAACTCGATAAAAAAGAGCTGCTGATCTGTTTGTAAGCACATGCTCAGTTGAACAGGACTGCTCCAGCTGATCAGTGTAACCTGAATGCTCAAAGATCAGGATGCACCCAATAAAGACCTGCGGCTAGGAGTTACCGGGTAAGTCTGTTGTTAGCTGGTAACTACTTACCTGGTGACGCTAGCGTGCATGTAAACATAGTGAATGACTAATGCCATGATTGTAGTACTTTAGTTCTTTAAGAAAACAACATATCTCGGCTCCTCCTATGCTTTGCTCCTTGGTTGCCCTGGCCTGGCTGAGATTGTGCCTTGGACTCCTAGTCCTGATGATGGACTGTCTGAGAAGGTCGACCTCGATGGCCCACAAGACCAGATCTCATTGTAGGCAGTAGCAGCACAATGACGACTCAGGTCTCAGATGGACCACCAGGCCCAGCTGCACCATAGGAATCCTCCTCGTCCTCAAACACAAAACACCGCAATAGCAAAGCAACAGGTGAAGCAAGGGCAATCAAGACTGCTTGCCACTTAAATAAAACAAATCAGACTCCATGGCCAGTGGCCCGCTCAAGTCTCTCTCTTGCAGCTTGGTTATATTTTTTGCTTCTTTTCTCGATCAAGAGATGGAAGGACGTCACAGACCAACCACCTCCACCGACAATGAGTACAACCGTCGATGATGAGCGATGTCCACACAGCGCTGTCTCTACTCTCTCGGTGTAGTCCTCCTCCTTTTCCTGATGTCCTCTCCTCATCAAGTCCATCAGCTCCTTACTGCATGGCCATGACGCAATACAGAAAGGCACGCACTGCCAGTCTGCCACACTGATTACCATTCATCAATACTTAGCCACACCTCCGAACTCCAGAGGACCTCTCACACATTCTTGATTGGTGTGTGGTCTGCAGAGGCAGAACCAGAGCCAAGAGGCTCACTCGCTGAGGGAAGGGGTCAGGTTGGGAACCACTGGTGCTTTTTTAGGGGAGCAATTCGGCAATCATTGGCCGCGACGAGGTCACACAGCAGGGCAGGGGAAAGAAATGAGAAAAATAAATAATACAGCTATGAATCATAACCATGTGCCACAACAAACAGGGACCACCCCAGCATCTCAGCGTCAGCTTCTTATCTGCATGCAAACTAGAATGGCGGAAGAAGCTGATGCTGCAATGATGAGGCGCTCCCTGATTGCGGTGGTAAAATCGTTTCAAGTTGGTGGCATGCTTGCAAACTAGTGTCACCACCAGCATGGGCTTGCATTGGTGACACACAGCCAAGACCACAAAAGCAGTGGCAGCATTGGCCATAATAGTGCCGCACCTCCACAACCTGCATCTCTCCTAAGCTGCCACGTTTCTTGTGCATGCGCACAAGCAAACATAAAAATAACGTGCACTGCCTAAGCACTGAGATACACAAATGACTTATTGCTTCACAGCCCAAACAAATAATTTGCTATAATATTTCTTACTTTCAAAAAAACCAGATCACTTTCCAATTCACATACAGCATGTGTTGGCCAGTGGCAACTCACGATCAGTGGTAAACATCCTTTAGATGAAAAAGTTGCACTGGTAATAAACAACACAAAACATTTCAAAGATTAAGTGAAACCTTATTAAAACCAGAAGCTTCCATTCCTCCCACCCCCAAGAGATTCAGTTCAAATACATGGTTGCGCTCAGAATAAGCACAGTAAAACCTATAAAAAATATCTGCTAATAATGTTTCCCTCAAAATAAAAGCTTTGCGCGCATTTCCTTTTAGAAAGTGTCAGCACTTACAAAATGGAAATATTCCTGCACTTTCTACACATTTTTCCTGCCTAAATGAGACTGATTTGTTCAGTATACAGATATTGCTTGCTCCTTTGTCCAAGACCGTAAAACTGCACACTTCACATGGGGCCCGTATGGTGAACTCCTGGCTGTAAAGTATACCGTATGACCATCCTTTCAGACAAACAGTCCAGCATGCACCTCATGAAGGAAGATGTACTTCACAGATGACATTTTGCCATCACAGATCTATTTATAGTCTCAATGTCCTGTTTATTGCAGCAAGAATTATGGCAAACATGCAGAGTTCTTTTTTTCTTCATCACAAAGACTAAGTAAAGTGTAGTGGATGGCATTGCCCATCTTTAACATGTATTAAAAAGTAGCCTGCTGCTCATCCTGAGCTAGAACTGTTACTTTTGTTAGCAGTGTCTTCTGGTGTGAGAGTTTGATAATAACTTTAATGTTAAATCTCCAGTGTAGTGGAATTTCCTGAGTTAAATGGTTTATGCTGCTTCCTTCATGACTCAGTGCCCCATATTTATTGTTTTGTCACTTTCCTCTGTTGAACTGATTCACCTAGAGTCCTTGCTGGGAACCAAACCTTGGACCCTGAGTCCCAAAAGCAAGCTTCTCAAGTTGTGCTGCTAATGGAAATTCTTTGTGGTATTCCACTCATTCTTTACACTGTTCAAAAAGACAGCAATTTACTACTATTTGCTGTCTTCTGTGTTCCAGTCAGCCACACATGTACTGGAGTGAAATTCATCTGATACTCTGCCTTTCATTTTATGTAACAGCAAAAATGTAAAGCACCCAAACCAAGGACTCATATGAAATAAAAGAATAATGCCCAACAGGGTGGGTGTCATGCTGGGACAACATCCCGCCTCAGGTGGTTGGGCCCGGGGCACCAGGCGGTGTCAACACCGAAGGATGTTATCAGCATATCACCAACCTTGGAGGGCATTATTCCTATTATACAATGGCTTGTATAAATAAAAATAGAAAAACATGAAAAATGTATATGCAAAAGTGTTTTTTATTATGTTTTCTTGCATACATGTACTTATTAAAAAAGTAATCCTCCTCTGTTGTTTGCATGTGCCCCCAAACACATTCCCACAACCAGAGACAGTTTTCTGTCTTTTGTCAGCCTCCCCATTCAGAAAGGGATCTGATCGAAAGACTGACTTGAGGGGACTGAGACTTTCTGCACCAGAACTTATCGGTAAGTCTCTAGGTCCTGCTGTTGGTGTTTTGTTTTTTGCTATGGCTTTATCCATTTATAAACGGATGGCAGGAGCAGCATTTTTAGTCAGTGACCAGTATTTGGAGCTCTTTCTCTGTTGTCGTTGCTGCTGCCAGCCACCCACTGCTGCCGCTATCAGTTGCATGCCTGGGGGAAAATGGGAAAGACCAGTTTGGTGGAAAAAAGTAATGGAGGAAGCCGGAAGCAGGAAGGGAAGTTGATCATACTGTTAGGTAGCAGAGAAGGAGTTGGGGACTGCTGCGAAGCTGATCAGGAAGACAGCTTTCATTTATTTTTTCTTTTTCTTTTTTACATAATAGATGACAACTTTTTTGGGGGGAATGTTTTAGGGCTACGTTTTATTTACTGTGTGAAGCCAGTCGGAATCGTGGCTTACACGTTGCCTGAGAGTGGAAAGTAAGGGATGGCTGCAGATTGTTTTTTTTTTTTCTTTTAATGCTGTCCTGATTCTGCTGGGATTAGAGCCAGTATGTTATGCTGGGATAACATTCTGGTTCCAGTCCAAAATGGACCAGTCAGAGTCCAGCATTTTTTCCTGCCATTGTATAACAAGCTATTTTATTAAAGTGCTCAGTGCTCAAAGAAATCTGTCTCACAACACAAATATGGTGAAAAAAGGTTAATAAAGCCGACACCTTTTACATTTTGCATGTACCACTGATGTGCTTCATCACAGATGACATGTCAAATAAAATAACTCAATTGTATACTGAAGTGCAACCATCCATGTGCAAGTATATAATAAATATCACCTATGAAGACATCAATACCAGGCAAAACAAACATTTGTAAAACTGATAAATCCAGATACATACTTATGGAAGCAATTTACACAAATAGCCATATTTACAATAAAGAATACATCCACATAATGTAATTCACAGAACCATAACCAAGGTATATTATCCTAATTTACATAAATGCATCCAAATCTAAACTGTCATTAAGACCCCTTCCCTCCTCTGCTCTTAATTCAAATATTCAACAACTCTCCCTCTGTCCTATTTTCTGATCTATGTTACCCCCTTGTGGCCCAGCAGTGGCTTTCTTGAGCCCCACAAATTTGACCTCATGTTGGCTGTTTCTATTCCTACTAACATGCTGAACAATATCATAGGACATATCTTTTTGTCTAATGCATGGATACATTCACCAATTTTAACTTGGAGCTCCCTTGATGTCTTCCCAATATAATATGTACTAGAGGAGCACTCTCACATGTAAACAACACCCCTAGTGTGACATAGGATAAGGTCTTTAATTTCATAAACCTTAACTGAAACGGGATTAGAAAAAAACTTTTGTGTTTCTTTTACATACAGGCAGCATTTACATTTACTGCATTTCTTCCTTTCTTTCTTCCTTTCTTTCTTCCTTCCTTCCTTCCTTCCTTTTCTTTCTTTCTACCAGGTAGGCGCACTGGGCCCAAGAGGTCCATTTTTCAGGGGTGATCTGGAATTAGGTACAGAGAAATTTTGGGGTACAGGACATTGCAAATACATGACAGTATTAGGTACATTCATAATTAGTTGCACTATGTGTAGCAGACGAAAAACACAGTAATACAGCAGCAGAAAGCAGATTCTCTACAGCTTTGGGGTATGCTCACAGTACATTGCAGACAATATACAGCAATTTCAATAAACAGACACATTTCTTTGTCTCACATGGTGGTGGCATGGGCCAAAATGTGTTGAATGTTCTCTGAACCAGTAAAAATCTCTGCACAACTCTGTCTTTTAATGTAGGTGCACATCTAAGAATGATTCTAGGACCACCACCCACGTGTGCTAGCAATCTCTCATTTGTTAGTAAAATACCCCTATTTTGCACCACGATATCCCTCAGCTGGCTAGCTCTGACACTGAAATTAGTCACAAGCCTACAATTCCTAAACTCCTTCATTGATTCAGTATGCCTCTGTTTAGGAATTAGGGTCTTGCTACGTTCCAAGCTATCCACTTGACTCACAGCTTGACCAATAACCATTTTTCCATAGCCTTTCTTTTTAAAACGTTCAATCTGAATTCTGAATTCTGTTTTGGGCACAATAATCTTCCCTCCTTGTGCAGTTTCTTAATATAAGAATTATTGTAGCTGCTCCTTAGAAATATGTTTAGGAATATGGCCAGGGTGGCAACTACCCACACTCAAGAGGCAATTACAGTCAGTGGATTTTGAAAACAATGATGTAGCTACATTCCCATTGCCCATCTTAAAGATTCTCAAATCCAGAAGTGTGACATCATTTCTACTAATAGTAGCATTAAAGTGACAGTGGAGTTCAGGCTCTCAAACCAGTAGATAAAATAAAAAAAAAAAAATTAGTTGCCCTCCAGATAATTAATACATTGTCTATTCAACAGCCCTACAAATCCAAACTATCAGTAAATGGATATGTGGCACCACTATAAATGGCATCCTATTCCAACTTACCAACATGCAAATTATCATAGTTGGGGGCCATAGTGGCCCCCATCATTGTACCCTTAATCTGTTTATAGTACATATTCTGAAACAGGAATGCATCCGAAGTGAGGAATAATTCTGCTAATCTGACTAAGTAATGTGTAGGCACTTTTTGATACCCCTTCCTTAAATCTGAAAAAAAAAAACAGCTGGGTTTCGGATATTGCTATATGACAACTCCACATCCAGGGTGACCAAATACCAATGATCTTGAACATCAAGATTTTCAACAAAATGTATCACTTGCATCCAATCCTTCAAATATAATGGCAACAACTGGATAATAGGCTGCAAAAACCCATCAGTGAAAACTGACAAGGGCTCAGGAAGCCACCCCTGCCTGATATAATAGGCCACCAGGGTGGATTCATCAGATCCTGATGTAATTTGGGGCTAACATACAGTATATGGTTGGCACCACTAGGAAAGCAACATACAGTGCTCTATATTCATTCGTTCCTGAAAATAGGCATACTACTTGTCTAGTGTACTTACCCGGTTAACAAAAGCTAAATAAATATTCAGATTCAGTTATGTATTCCCTTACAAAACCCTCACTCAAGACATCATCAATAATCATTGTGAAGTATTGCATTTTATTATAGGATGTCTTATCAAAGCGCTGATCAGAGAGCTGCCTAGAAACTTCCACTGTGTACTTTGGAGTATCCTTAATAACTATGGTACCTCCTTTATCAGTGCTTTTAATCACTGTGTTAGGATCTGCTGCAAGATTATCAAGAGCAGTACATTATTTATTAGTGCAATTTTGTTAAAAAATAGGCTTAGTTGTAACTATTTAATCCTGTAAATTTTTTTCATATTTCTTAACAAACACAGACATCTCAGGACTGAGTGCAGTGCAAATTGTGGATCAGGGTTTACAATAACAGGGGCGCAAACTTGAAATTGAGAGTCAGTGTTAATGTTCTGATAATGTTCTAGTTCATAATTTGAAGTTGTTCCATTCATGTATTTCAATATCAGCTTACAAGCAAACCAATGCAAATCAATAACCATGTTAAAGTGGTTAATGTCCACAAGTAAAGAAAGAGAGTCTATTATTTAAAACTGCTTCTTCCTCATATGTGAGTTTTCTGCTAGAAAGATTAATCACATCTGAAGGTCTGGGTATCAACCCCATTTACTTCCTGTAACCACTTCAACCTCATCCACAGTTTGCCCCCTCCCCATGTTCTTTTTGGGTAATATGACTTCTGGAATCTTGTTTTGCATGTACTGCATCTTGATGGGGGTGTCAATGGCTGCAGTGGCTATGGGAGTTGGTGGGTAAGTGATCTAAAAAAATCCTCAGGATTGATGTTAGCATCACTTGGACCTGAAGTGAAATCAGTAATGGTGGCATCCTTCAAAGTGGCACTACTTTTCAATATGGACATGGAGTAGTCTCATTTGGTTTGTCATGCCAATTAAACACTCTCCACAGTTTATAGTCCTGCTCATCTCTTACAAATTTCTTCTGTTTAGCCTTTATAATCTGAATGTTATAATGTTAAGTCTTATCAGTCAGCTGTTTCTTTAATTTGTTGAAGTCTTCAGGACTAGCAATCTCTTTACGCTTTGTTTTTTTCCAATCAATGTCTTTGGTCAAAGAATCTTTTACCAGGGTGGCGCAGTCTAAAATCAGTTTGATGGAATGTAGTGCCACATTTTTTTTAGGGAAGGAGATCGAGAAGGTTGTGTCCGGGCAGCTGGAGAACCATTTGACCATCCATATCTATGAACCCCTCCAGTCCGGTTTTCAAAAGAGGCATATTGAGATAGCGCTGGTTCAGGTGCTCAATGATCTCCTGATGACTAGGGATCAGAAGAACCATTCAATTCTGGTTCTTCTAGAGCTCTCATCAGCTTTCAACACTGTGGACCATGGGGTGCTACCTGAGCATCTGAGGTTCATCTGTGGACTATCGGATGTAGTCCTCAGGTGGTTTACATCTTACCTCACGGTAAGAATGCGAAGAGTAGTTTCTGGGGTTTATTCCTCAGACCCAGTTTCTCTGTCTTGTGGGGTTCCTCTGGACTCTGTGTTGTCCCCCATGTTGTTCGCAGTGTACATGCTGCCCCTTGGAGACATTGTAAGAAGGTATGGGCTGAGGTTCCACTGCTATGCTGTTGATACCCAGCTCTACCTCTCTTTTGCACCCGACCAGGATGGAGCTTTCTCAGTCTTTAATAACTGTCTCAAAGAAATCCAGGTGTGGATGGACTTGAGTTGGTTGAAGTTGAACTCGGAAAAGACAGAGGTGTTGGTAATGGATCCGGCATGCTGGATAGAGGGGCCGGGGGTTGGTTCACCCTCCCGACTTTATCTCAGAGGTGTCTCACTCTCAACCTCTGAACAGGTGTGTCACCTGGGGGTAATTTTTGATGAAGGGTTGACTCTGCACTTGCAGGTGTCTGCCGTCATCAAGTACTCATTTACCATCTAAAGAATATCTCCAGGATTAGGCACCTTGTTCCATCCAGAGATCTTCCTAAGCTGGTCCATGTCTTTGTGTCCTTAAATCTGGACTATTGCAATTCCCTTTACCTAGGGCTACCTGAGGTGGAAATCCACTGCCTGCAGCTGGTGCAGAATGCATCGGCCTGGCTTTTGACTGGTACCTCCCGGTTCAGCCATACTTCACCAGTGCTGCGTGGACTGCACTGGTTACCTGTGCAATGTCAGATCACCTTTAAAGTCAGTCTTCTGATTTTTAAAGCACTACCTGGACTTGGCTTGGACTATCTCAAAGATCTCCTGGTCCCTTATTGCCCTGGGTGATCGCTCCGCTCAGCTGGCGAGGGGTTGCTATAGATCCCGAGGGTTTGTTTGAAATATTCTGAGGCCTGTACATTCATGCATGCGGCCTCTACCCTGTATAATTCTCTACCACATCAATTATGGGAGTGCACAACCGTGGGGGGATTTAAAAAGGTCATGAAAACATATCTATGGACTCAAGCATTTGGAGTTTGATTTTATTTGTCTATCTGTGCTAGCTGTTTTAATTTTAAGATTTGAAATGTTTGACATGTTTTTAAATTTTGTACAGTGCCTTGGTTTTTGAATGGCGCCATAGAAATAAAGTTTATTATTATTATTATTAACTTCCATTAATTCATACCACTTTGGCATAATGTTTTCATCCTCAGTCACATAGTCTGGTAATTTTAGAATGTGAAGGCCATGGGGGATCCTTTTGACAGCCAGAAAGACCTCCAAAATTATCTTTTGTCTATGCATAAGCAGGCCCTAAAGGTCAAGTTTTTCTAAAGTCCTGCAAACAGTTTTAGAAAATATTTGTTCTCCAGCATCTCCTATTGTTATATTCTCACACAGGAGACAGTTACTACCTGCAGGTTCCTTGAAAAGTGTCTTGCCAAAACCAATTACTCTTAGATCACTAATGATTGCAGCTCCGTTCACTCCTGATTTCATATCCAACTGAGGTCAGGTCACGTATATTCACTTAATCCATATAAAAAGATGGAAGCATTACCTACTCTAGGTCACACCTTGTTGCACATATTTAGCACTTGTAAAAATTGCCATCCTTTAACTGTGTCTAGAAGCGCAACCCATGCAGGCATATAAACAAAACCATAGAAAAGTTACAAAACTCTTCTATGTTTTCATTTTATGTGCAACACTTATATGAATGATTTTCAGATTTTGCATCATTACATTTTTAGTTTCTTCCTCAGAACCTATGAATGTGAAAGACTTACCTTGACTGACTCCATACTGACAGAATAAATCTAAGTTTTAACAACATTGGAATCTCTGATAAATGATTTAATCATTTTACTGTTTCTGGTGACATATTTACTGGTAATATTCATGAGTCAGTTCTCTTAGTATAATTTGATGAAACTTGTCTGGTTCAGGGTAATCTATAACATTAAGAGAGAAGCTCATTAGTTGGACAGTTTTGTGCATAAACAGTACCTTTGTAGCTCTTTTTTTAAATTTTCTTTTCTTCATTGTCATATTCACAAGAGACAAAATATTTCAGACATATAACAAGATAATTAATGGAGAGTGCCATTAAAGCAACAGTTCACATTATGGTTAAATGTTTGACCAGTACAGTTTCATTCTATTTTACTTTGTCCTTTTTCTACTATCTGTTATGATGCCCGTTTTCATAATTTAAAATCTGCTTTGACACCTTTTTATGGCTGTGGGTGGAGCCTACAGGCATTTTGCTATCTGCAGCTTGAAAATGGAGTTTTGTGGAACACATTTTTTGGACATTTCAATGTATTCTTCTACATCTACAGATCACTATGACAACTAAAATAAAATAATCCCTTCTTTCTCTTTACAATGTTGGAGACATAACTCCAAGCTGCTTATCTGATGGCCATTAGGAAACTGAAACAACTTGTTAAATATTGGTTGCCTAGTAAACTGGAGATTTGTTTACCCCCTTCAAAATGTAACAGCTTGCACATTTAAATGATTAGCATTTAAACATTTGTTGCTACTAACTTCAGTTTGGGGATGAATATCTTTCAAGAAAGATTCATACCTCTTAAATGTTACCCTTTCCAAGCAAATTTTGTAAAGATTTACATTATGTCTAACCTCTCAAGACCTATCTGATAAAATGTAAGGTCTTCAGTGAACTACTTAGACTAAATACATAAATTTATTTTTGACAGAAAAGGGCTGTGGCCTACTTCCCAAACATAACAGACAAGAGCTACTGAGATCTCTTATTGTAAGAGAGAGAGAGAGAGAGAGAGAGAGAGAGAGTGTGTGTGTGTGTGTGTGTATGTGTGTGTGTGTTTAGGTGAGGGTTGGAAAAACAGTCAAACACTGGCAAGGGAGACCTCATCTAATGAATTAACTGCTGACAAACCATGAGTGATAGAGAAGCAAATGATCTGATACATTTTATTGGACTAACACAGATATAACAAAAATAACTTATACCATTTATAAAATTCCTGATCAAACAACTGAAAACAGAAAACTGTTTTTTTTGTCATTTTATAATATGATATACTGAGTGTGTATTTACTGAGTGGCTGGATTAGGGCCTTGATAAAATAATAACATTTGCTAAACTCGTTCCAGAGTTTATAAGAATTTGTCTGAAAACTAACAACCATAAGATGCAAAAATAGCATTTGTTTGCATACATATATATATATAGTCTCTATTTGCAATAAATTTGTTTGCAGGAATTACTAGTATCTTTTGAAAGATTGTCTGACTTCTGATTACTAATTTGGACTATAGTTCATGAAATAATGGGCTTGGTATTTGTTGTTTCATATAGTCCCCCATTATGCCTTATGCATAGCATATAAATCCAAATCATTCCGAGGTCATCATGACATACAATATTAATACTGGACAGCAACTCAGAGCTCTTTTCCTAATAAAAGGCTGCTGATATAATAAAGAAAGAAAAAAGTCATAAATAAGGAACCAGTGGCTTATGGAAATATCTATAGGGATTTATACAGGGATTTGATTCTGCGTTTGTTGGGAAAACACAGGGAAAATGAGAGTTTCTTAGTGAGTAATGGTTATTTGGATCTGGGAGCACTGAATATGTCTTATCCTATATTTTGCATCCTGGATAGAGCAGGGGAGATGCTACATCTCATTGTCACAGTGATGTTCATGTATACATTTTTGCACTGTATTTACTCAGGCTGTCCCAGATTAGATGCAGTATCTTGTTTTCAGTAGGATCATGAGTTTACCATTTTTATAATCGAGTTATTCATGCTACCTAGTCCAGGGTCCCTGTATTCAAAGGAGATACACAGCACATCCCAGTGGAAAAGGGAGATGTGCCGCAGAACTCCAACAGTGAGCAGCAGCAATATATTCAAACATGCAGGATGTGCCGGCTGCAAGGGAATGGGCCAGGGCACACACAAATGGTATGCTGTTCAAGTCAAGGGGGCAATAACATGCATATGCCATGCTGAAGCATATTCAGTGGGAATGTGCCCCTCACAGTCCAGAGCACCGTGGCCCACAGTTAGGCCACAAATAGCTGACCTAACCCAGCCAGCCACCCACAGGCAGTCTGAAGATGTGCACACAGGTGCACAGCAGCCTGGTAGCCCTAGTGGACTAGAGGTACCCCCTTTACATCCCCAATCTAGCCAACTCAATCCCTGAAGAGCTCCATAGTGTAGGGACCTCCCAAACCCAATTGCACCAGAGGAAATCATGATCCATATCCATAGTCTAGAGGATTCCCATCCACTGCTCCTGTACACAGACACCCTCATTCCCCATTATACAGCCTGTTGCAAAGACTGGCACTGCCTTCCACACCCTGCCATGGCCAGCCATTGAGTGCACTGAACCCGGGCTGGGGACCTGTACTTTGGAATGACCTGACTGGCTGTACTGTGCATTGAGACACCAAGCCAGCTGATGATCCACCACTGTATGCAGCTGTGTGTACATCCCTGGCAAACTGAAGTGGGAATTTACATACCTCCAATGCATGCTTTGCTAATACTGAATCTTCTTGCTGTCATACACCATTGCAAGTCCACACTCTCCCCTGTTTCCCTGTGTAACATGCCACACTCTGGACAGCTGAAGTATACTGGGTGCCATGGGGTGCAATATCCTGTAATGCCATTTGCAGTGTATGCTTCAGGCTATAGATAGTTCATCCACAGTTCTCAAATTGTACAAATGAATGGGAGGTCAGCTGTAAGATGCCTGTTCTGGGACTTGTGTGAATGGATACAGCATTGGCAATCACCCACACTGAGCAGTGCAATGGCACTGGGTTAATGGATCTGTATGCCAGTGCCTGAGGAGTATGGCCACTAGGTGTTATCACCCACACACAGCTCTATTCCACATATAACACATTCCAGCATCCTACTGTGAGTGCTCCTCCACCCGTCGATAGAGTGGTAGGATCACATTACAGAGTCAGTCATCGCAATGGGATGGGTGGGGGGCAGGGAGGGGGTGTCTGTGCAACATTGAGGGGGAGCGGGGGCCACTACACTATGGACATGGACTGTAGGTATGTTCAGAGGCTATTAGGGATGGCATTGGGGCCCCTACCATATGGAACCGATAGAGCCTGGACTCCAGTATGATTGGGACTGTTGGAATGGGTGGGGGGTTCCACTATACCACCAGAGACTTCAGGGTCTGTCCCACATGGGAGCGATCAGAGTCAGGGCTTGGAGATGAGAGCTGCTCTGGTGCATTCTTCCCTATGCCAACATGCAAATGGGCTGGTAATGATCATGCATAAGGCCCCTTTTCACCCTTCATGCTCAACTAGTCAATTTGCATTCATGGGCTGAATATCACCCGTGGGGGGCTGTGGTGCATACTGGCATGTGCCACATATTCCCCTTGGAAGGTATTCAGTCAGGGTCACCCTGGATGCACCTGACTTGGCAGTCGCCTGCACTGTGACACACATCCAGGGTCACATTTTCAACAAGAATGATGGAACCTGCCAGGATGAAGCACAGTGTCACAGGTTTACTGCATGACAAAAGGGATTAACTCTCTTTGAAACTGCATTGCTTGGTGCAGTAACTCTACTGCAGAATTCTGAAGTGTTGTGCTTCATCCTGGTGGGCTTCACTGTATGCACACCCTGTACTGGTGGCACATTCTCTTTGAATAGTGTATCAGTGCCGACCGGCGCACCATCTTTGTGCAACACATTTTTCTGCTCATGCATCGATCCAGCACTTAACATATCCCTCCAGATGTAAAATATTGTTTTTAGTGCATTTTGATTTTACACAATGCAGCATAATATTGTGTAGATGTATAGCCCCACTGAAAATGTAGTAGTAGTAGTAGTGGTAGTAGATAACATTTAATTATACAGTGATACCACCATTAGGGCTATATATGTCCTATTCACAAGGTGCACCTGTTTAAAGTGTTACAGTAGCATAAAATACATATACATAAATACAAAAATACAAAATACGAAAACAAACATATCTAAAATAAGGTGCCATTTCTTCTGTGAACTATCCAGGTTAAATGTATAACAATCAGCAGGCATATTCCAGGAAAACACATTGTAAAAATGTGTAAAAGGAAGACCACATTGAAATTTCTTCTCCACAGATCTGCACTGTGCAATTCATTAGAAATAATGGCTAAAAGCATCCCAAAAGCTCTTCACAGCCTTATCAGCTCTGACCAGAGTTTGTTAGATTTGCAATAAATAAATGGTGTTCTTTTAATATGCTATCCCCAAATTTTCATCAATATTCATAGATATGTTTGAATGTCCTTTGCCCCATCATGGGTGGGGGAATTGTCTTCTGAATGCTTGTTCCCTTTAGTCACAAGAGAAGTGATGTTGAACAATGGAGGCCCAAGACACAGTCACAAGAGGCAGTGGCACAAAATCAGGTCTCACAGGACATACCTATTCTACTTTCACACATGACTGTTAGCTCAATGCTAGCAATCTAGGGGGAAGAGGTGGAGCAGCCCCTCACTTGTGTTGGCAAATTAAATAATGGAAATGAATATGGCAGATGTTAGGTGGTGCAGATGCGGTACTACAGACACACCAGAATTTCTCTAGAGAAATCACAGAAATTTCAAGAAATATCTGACAATGTCAATTATTGTGTCTGTACTAATTCTGCTTCTCAACCATCCTACTATCATGAAGCTGATGGTCCAGGGTTCCTCACCTCTGCCATCTTTGTTGACCTTCCCAAGGCTTTCAACACTCCCACTCTCTTTCCCCTATTTGGCAAGCTTGAGAAAGCAGGCCTAACTGACATCTCGATCTCCTGGTTTTACTCTTAAATTGCTTGACAGATACCAATCTGACAAAGTAGTTGATGCCCCATATCCTTTCTCCCCCTCCCTCTTTATTTTGTTCCCAGGGCTGCATCAGAAGTCCATCCTGTTCCCCATCATTCTTAAGGACTTTTCCAGTCTGTGTCTCTGCACACATCCACATGTATGAGGACAGCAATGTACAGTTCACCTCTAGTGCTTTGACTGCTGAACTGGAATTAACACTACGGTGAGATTTTGACATCAAATCTTTGCTTCAGCTCTAACCAACTGTCACTCAGAAAAGAAAACTGCCTCCATGCCTCTTGGTATTAAGCAACGTCTTGCCACCAGGCACCCCAGAAACATTGGTCTTCATGACTCTGGGTGATTCCCCACTTGAAGAAGTCCCCTGTTTCAAGTATGTTAATGTCTAGCTCAATCAAAATCTGGATTTCTCCATCTATTGTACATCAACTCCATTCATAAAAAGTTGCTCCCCTAGTTTGTCACCCTATATTGCATCATGTTTTGGCTTCCCCTCCCTGCCCACCATAAGGCTGTCCTCAAGATTATATTACCAGTGTTTGACTATGCAGATGTACTGATGTATTCAGTGCTGCAACAAAATATACCCTTGTCTGACTTGATCCCCATAACAACTCCTGCTGCTTTGCCCTCAAGTGTCCCTACTACACCCACTCCTGCTTCCTCTACACTGATCTCTTCCTGTCCTCCATAAATGACAGGTGCCTCTTGCACTGTAACTCCACCCCCCCTTATTTCTGTTATGACTCCCTTCCCTGTTATCACTCTTCCTTCTTTCACCCTTCCTCCCATTTCCTCAATTGTGCTGACCCTCCCTCCTTCTTCATCCAACATTCTAGGACTTCTGCAAGTCAACTGGCTTTCTTTTTCTTGTCTGTGTTCTATTTGAAATAATCATCCACTCTCCCTCCACTCCTCACCCTCTTTCCTTAATTTCCAACATCATCTTTGTGACATCTCTACATATTGACTGTTCCTTTTTCTAGCCCCTCTATTCTGGCCTTGTTATCCTTGATCTCTGTGCCTGGTATCCCGTTCTGTCACTGTGGACAGCTGTCTTTCTAAATACTGAAGATTAAGTGCTGTTTTGCCAGACTATACTGTCCCTCTGTATTGTTCATGTTAATCTTGTTAATGCTTTGTATATTGTATCTTGTTTCTTTATTTATTTTGCATACATAATTCCATTGTACCTTTGTGTAACATATTACTTTTTTGTCTCTTTTGTTTCCCAGTAACCTCTCTCCCCAAGTTCCATATGGAAATGTGCCTTTGCTCACTGTGCCTTTCCCAGTCACCAATATCTAATAACATGAATTTATACTCCCTTTTCTGATCCACACAGAATGGTCAACTGAGCTCCACAGAGATAACACACATTGGGGACTTACCTCCCCCCATTCCCAAGGGTGAGAGCTTGTTGAGTTCTTCCTCAAAAGAGTAAGTGGATAAAAAAAATTTGAACTCTTCTGCTCCAGGGAGGAGTGATATTCCAGAAGAACCCATATAGTCCTTATGGAAATGGCCACATCATCCAGGCCTTGAATTATTTTCTTCTGCTCTGCTCTGATCTGCCCTCCTTACTTCCCTATCACTCCCACCCACTCTCTACTACACAAGGTCATGATATAATCACTCTACTACAAGAGTCTGACTTCCACTGAATTCCTCCTATCCAATCTTGGAGCATCACAAATGTTACTTCCATCTATATCCAGGAGGTTGCTCATCAGTAGGATGAACCTTCCCACCTTCTCCCAGAGATGTGACTGTTAATAAAATGCAGTATCCTTCCTGTCTAGCCTGCCACCTAAAGACTCATATTTTATGCACAAACCTGGACTGCTTGAATGCTATATGGTCTCCTATGCTGAGCACTATGGTGCCAGCCATCATTGCACTTAGCACCAGGAAATGCACTCCCTACATTTTTATACAACACAGTCCATTTTGTATAATGAGGAAAACTTATGGCAAAGACGTTTGCAGCCCCCAATGACTGTAACAAACTCAATACCTAAAGTTTTCATCCACACTGAACAACCTCAAATCTCTAATGGTGGCACATGGTAACAGGGGTGTAGCCAGAAATTTCTGTTTTGTACACACAGTGTCCAAAAGTTACACCCCCCATTAAAAAAATTACACATCCTCTCCAAATGGTACCCACTTTCAAACAAGTCAGATTGTTGCCAGATGATTCTTCTAATCTCTAAACAGGTTATACATGTATCTGTCTCCTAAACAACAGAAGTTTGAACAGAGACAATCCTCAGTGGCCTACACTAACCCAAATACTACAGATTAGAATGAAAATGTTAACAGAAAGGAATATGGTCTGTGACAGGCACTCATCAAAACTATAATCAAATGTGTACAGTGAGTATGCCTGCCTACCCCCTTGCATGGTAAGGACCCTGTCTTGCATCATGTTTATTTATTTGTTGATTTATTGGTAACTGTGTCCCTTTTTCAGTAATGGAGGTTACCTTAGAAAGGGAAACCTGGGTTGTCAGGGGACAAGAAAGCTTGGGGAGGGAGAGGAAGGGAAGGGAAGGGGTGGGGCTAAGGCATGTTGGAAAGGGAGGAGGGAAGGGGAGGGGAGTGATGAGGTCAGAGTGAGAGGAGCTAGCCAGGTGAGTGACAGGTAAAACACAGGTGCAAGGATTGGACAGGCAGAGGTCCGGGCAGGGCCAAAAGGGGACTAGATAAGAGGTTGCAGGGAAAGAGAGACCCTCTCTTTCTCTGCTGTTTGTTTGGAAAACATCCAAGGAACAGCACCAAGTGGCCTTTCTGAAGAGGTTTGGGCAGAATTTCAGAAGCTATGGTTTTTAGAACAAGGAGTCTAGCCATAGGCCGAGGGCAGCAACACAGGGAAAAGGTTTGTTTTGTGCAAGGTAAATTCTTCCTAATGGCAAGGAGCTGAAAATGGGGGAATGTGGGGAAAGTTTAGTTTTCACTGTACTAAATTGTTTAATTGATTTATCTTTAGTAATAATAAGGGTTCGAGCTGAGAGTTTTATTTAATTTAGATTTGCAAGCTCCTGGACTGATTATGTAAGCTGCAGCTGTGGGAATGTTGGACAGGTTGCTGTGTTAAATTGTTAATTTTATTTAATTACAGAAATTTCAAGCTGCTGAACTGAGTGCTTAATTCATGGTAAAGTTGTATGCGGCTGGGCCGAATGTGCAAAGAGGCTTCACTGGTTGCAATGCTTGTAGGCATACCAGAGTATACACAGCACTAAGCTAACCATGGCCATGGGCAACTGCTGCTCTGCACCTGCCTTTAGGCCCTCATGAGATGGTGTATCTTTTTGGTGGCAGATATGGCTGCAGGAGGTGAGGCACAGGCAAGGGCAAGAAGTGGAGCAGTGTGCGGCCAGAGAGAATTTATCAGCTCATTTGTAGCTGGCCCAACAGGGCTGTGTAGCATGCTTTTTGGCGTAAAGCCTGGGTCGCGTTCTTTGGGCTGTTTGGTTGGACATACTCAGGAAACTAGCCTGGTGTGTCCAGGATTCCGGGCCACTGAGTGGCCAGCTCTGGCTCGTGAAGGATTTATAGGGAAGCAGCAATCTGGCGAAGAAGATGAATTAGGCAGTTCAAAAAAAAAAAGAGACAAATGGAAAGTTGGAGGAACAGACAGCCTGGCTTGGTCAGGGAGGTTACAAGATGGGGGAAGAGCTGGACAAAGTGATAGCAGGGCAGATGAGGCAGCCCTCGGAGTAGGATGCTATGATCATGGATGCAGCCAGCTGGATAGGCCTGGTGTGTAACATCACAAGGGGACTGTGTGGGCCTAGGCTTTGTCAATGTGGGATGCTGAGATGTCACTGTGGTTGGCAATTGGGTGATTTCCTCCTACATGCAAGAGTAACAGCAACTGGGGAGCAAGTTTTTTAAATATATATATATATATATATATATATATATATATATATTATATTTATTGCTCTTATTTCATCAACATACCAACTTCACCTGCCTTCCACTCCCCCCTCTTCCCACCCCCCTCTTGTCATCAGCACTTATCCCCTGTTGCGGTTGACAAAAGCCTATGGCTGCATAGTTGTTTGTTCCTCCTTTACCCCTCCCTTCTCTGTCTTCTTTACCTCTGTTTCCCTTCATCTAACCTCACCCTTGCTGCAGGTTATCTGATCTCATCTGAACATCCAGTACCATGCCTTAAAATGTTATTTTGTCTATCCTATAACTGTAATGCCATATTGTTGACTACTGTTGTAATCATTCCTACCACTGTATGTCTATTTCCTATGATGTGGAACCTTTGTACAAGAGCCTTGGCTCAAAGGTATTTGTAATCCTAGACTTGAATGAATGAATAAATAAATAAATAAGTAAATAACAAGCACAAAGGAAACTGAAAGAGAAGAGGTGGATGAAAGGGGAAGGGGTGGCCAAGATGGCGCTGGGGCATGGGTGGCATCTGATGTCACTGCAACACACAGGGAAAGGGGGGGTTTTGCTGAGGCTACTGGAATGTCAGCACATGGGTGCCATGATTTGAAGGTGAATGTTATGGGCAGTTTGGATTATGGACCAGAAAAGGATGGTCCAGAAAGTGATTTCAAGAAGCAAGGCAGGTTATGGGGGGGGGGGTGACAAGATTTTTGATAAGAAATGGGGAAATACAGGGAGCGAGCATGCAAGACCCTGCAGCCAGCTCCAGTGAACAAAGGGGAAGCTATAAAAAAAACAACTGAGATTCAACCCATGGGGTGACACGAATCAGAGCTGATGATTTCAGCCTCAACCAGCAGACATGTACAGCCAGCTCATCTTGCACTTAAAATAAAGATGATTTGGGGAAGGAGCAGGAGGGAAGCTAGGCTGCAGAATGGGGTGGGTTGGGGGAAATAAAATATTACAAGAAAGAAAACCATTTTAAATGGGCATAAATAAGAAAGGGGGGCTGCCATCAGGTGGGCAGCCAGGAGAGTCTTGGTGATTCAGTGATATGGATAGTCATGAAGATTATGAGGGCCAGAAAGGGCAGTGGGGCAATGGCTCGGTGGAGAAGAGAACGGAAAGAAGATCCTCAGGACACACTGGATGGGTACTGGTTTTACAAGCATGGGGTTGGAGTTTGATGCTTAGAGGGAATGTATTGCCCATGAATTCAAATATTACTGAGAAGGTTTTATAAAAAAAAAAAAAACATTATAGGAAATGGGTGAGATCCCGAAAGGTTGTTACTAATATCATATCTTGGCTGGCTTTTAGGATGGCACCTAAAAAGACACCGAACCAGAAAGGACCCAGCAGTGACCAACTGGCCCTGAAGGCGGCAGAGCTCATGATGCAGGTTTAGACCCCCATCAAGGAGTCGAATGAAATGGAGGACAGAGAAATCAGGTGGCTAAGCGAAAGAATCAACCACCAAGAGCAGAGCCACTGAAGAAGAGAGTGACAAGGAACAACCCTGGAGAGGGTGCAGAACCTCAACCTGACACTGGTAAGGAGCCGTCTGTGAATCTGGTGGTGGATGGTAGTCAAAAAGAGTATTTGTCAGGGATCATGGATGATGGGGGGGAGGATGGGAAGGGTTGGATAAGGCTTGGCAAGAGCTAAAAGGGCAAAGAAAGTGGGAGCAGGAGACAGTGGAGGGTGCAGGGGTAAGTATTTTTAAACCTAAACAGTGTGTGGATCTCTCTGCAGGCTCTTTGCTTTAAAACTACAAGCTATTTTAAAAAATACTGTGATTCTGTTCTGTGTTTGTGCATACTATGAGTATGTGACTGAGCCCTGCTGACATTTTGTCAGGAAGCAGGAAGAGGGACTGTAGTTCTTTTGACCAGACTCAAGAACTATAGTTCAAAAAGGAACTTTTTATTTTTAATTTGGGGACTAGCATACACTTATACTCCACCAGCTCCATGCATGAGTGGTTTTCATGGAGTTTTAAAAGGGCATTAAAAACATTAAATCTCGAGGGGCTCTGTGACCTTGTTTGAGTACTTCTGGGTCACGACATCCTATTTAAACCTTCTGGTTCGTTTGTTCTGTTCTGCCATTTTTAAACCTAAGCAGTGTGTGGATCTCTCATGCTGGCTCTTTGCTTTAAAACTACAAGCTATTTTAAAAAATACTGTGATTCTGTTCTGTGTTTGTGTTTGTGCATACTACGAGTGTGTGACTGAGCCCTGCTGACATTTTGTCAGGAAGCAGGAAGAGGGACTGTAGTTCTTTTGACCAGACTCGAGAACTACAGTTCAAAAAGGAACTTTTTATTTTTAATTTGGGGACTAGCATACACTTATACTCTACCAGCTCCACGCATGAGTGGTTTTCGTGAGTTTAAAAGGGCATTAAAACATTAAATCTCGAGGGGCTCTGTGACCTTGTGTGAGTACTTCAGGTCACTCCTCTATTTATTGCACTTCTCATCACGGCAGGACTAGCAAGGGAGCAGGGCATGCACGACTCTGTGCACGAAGACGTGAGCTAAGACATGAGCGTTCAGCGCATGTTAAGCGTGTTATGCGGTGTTAGGGGGAATAATTACGGCCATGTTGTCACCTTCACTTATACTTGTGAGTACTATTACATTACGTGGTTCTGTTGTTTCACCTCTAATGCGTGGTAATGGCATCCTCCTTAAATCTACCAAGCAATATTAATGTGTTTGTAACCACTACTAAAGGGGAAACAGGTATACAATGCACATCTTGCTATATGTTTAGCCTATCAGCTGACATTGCTGAAAATCTCCCCTTTCAATGTGCAAAATGTACTGAGAACATTGTATTACAATGTGAGAATAGCTTATACTATAAACGGATATTGGCATTCGAATCAAGAAATAATTCCGAACCTATAACAGTTCAAGATGCTTTACATGTAACAAATATCCCCTTAAATGAGACTTCCTCTACTTCTACTTACAGCATCCCTTCTGACAAAATAATATCTAGTGAGAATAATCACGCTACTATGAGTAGTTCTGTGATTTATCCATCTGATGTCTCTAAAAAAAGAGTCAGAGAAGATGAGCACAGTTTGGTAAACAGCATAGAAGATACAACTTGGTATAATGTGCAAGGGTCTAAAGCTACTAAAAAAAGAAGGAGAAAGGCTGAGTATTTTAACATTCCACTACATAATAGCTTTGACCCATTTTCCACTGCCCCTGTCTATTCTAATTGTATTCCTATTGAGTCCCCTAATGAAGGATTAAATTCTAAAAACACTTCCCAAGTCATGGCTGATATGCCAAATTCTTCAACTCCACCACCTAATTCCATGACTGATATTCCTTTGATTGATTTTGCTACTATTCAGACTGGTGAAGAGGCACCCTCTATGTGTGTTCCTAATACTGATGATTCACATACCAGACAAATATTTGTTCTGGGTGATTCCTTAGTTAAACATCTGGACAGGGTTTTATTCAAGCCTGACAAACATAATAGAACTTGTTCTAGTTTCAGTGGTGCTAAGATCTCAGATCTAACATATATGGTCGATAATATTATTAGCTCTCAAGACATAAATCCACTGTGTATTATCCATGTTGGAGCCAACAACATCTACAGGGACTCTGTTCAGAATATCAAATTAGCCTATGCTTCTATGACTAATAAAATGATTGATCTCGGGTGTGATATTATTTTTGGAGATTCTACCTACTACCGTACTCCCAGTTTCTTAATCATAAAATTAAAATTATTAACAACTGGCTTAGGCAATGGTGTTTACGACAGAATATTCAGTGCATGACCCATTGGGAAGAGTTCCCTGATAGATCTGAGCTTTACTGTCCTGACGGCTTGCATCTTAACAAACTAGGGAATGCATTGCTGAGTCAACATTTCCTATCTACAATTAACATAAATTTAAACTAAATAACAGGGGGGATGCAAATGTACACACCTCTTCGTCTCACACTTATAAAGTCTCCAGTAAACAATTACAGTTTCTTAGTTTTAATGCTAGAAGTTTGTCACATAAATTCGATGAATTACAAACTGTGATTTCAAATAAGGATTTTGATATTATTATGGTTTGTGAAACATGGGGTGATTATAACTCCCACTGGATAAAGCAACTCCCTGGATATAACTTTTATTATCTAAATTGAAGTGAAAGAAAGGGTGGAGGTGTTGCCTCATTTATTAACAATAAAATCAACTCAGTCAATATTTCTAGTTCTATAAAAATTCATAATCTCCTGACTGAAAGTCTTTGGCTTAAAATTTTCCTATCCAAACAGGATTTTATTATCCTTGGGACATGTTATGTTCCCCCAAATTCATCTAGTTTAATTATGGAGGCCATTCTTTTTGAATTTGAAATAGCTACTCAAATGGGTTATGTTATTATTACAGGGGATTTCAATCTCCCAGATATAAACTGGCAGTCATTCACAACATCTAGCAGTATTAGTAATACATTTTTGTCCACTTGTTTGGAATTGGACTTACAGCATTGGATAACTTCTGCAACCCGAGGTAATAATATAATAGATCTTGTTCTGAGTAGTACCTCCTTAGATATTAGTGATGTGCATATTTCATCACCAATTGGCAGCAGTGATCATAATTCTTTTTTATTTAACTTGAAGAGACATATTGTCTTTAATACTAATTCTTCAATTATATACCTGTGTGACAAAGCTGATCTTCACAGTATCAATCTATACCTTGAAAAAATAAACTGGTTATCTTTTTTTGATAACCAGTCCTTATATCAAAATTGGGTACTTTTCAAATCACTTATTTCGACTCTTCGTGATACTTATATTCCATCAAAAAATAAGAATTCTAATGGGAAACATACTCCTAGATGGATGAATAAAAACATAAAACGCTTAATAAATATAAAAAATTAAAAACATCGTAACTACCTAAAGAATAGGACAACTTCTAATTGGGAATCCTATTTAAAATCAAGTAGGAAGTGTAAATTAGTCATCCGTAGGGCCAAATCTAGATGGGAAATGAAATTGGCAACAACAGCTAGTAAATCTAATTCCAAACAATTTTGCTCTTATATAAACTCCCTCAGGAAAAGTCCAAGTGTGGTGGGGCCTCTTACAACAGAAAACATACTTATCCATGAGCCAAAAGCCATGGCTGATGTATTTAATAATGAATTTTGTAAAGTTTTCTCTGCATCAGAAGTTCAATCACCTGTACCTATGATTTCACCATCAGATACTTTTATCCCATTCTCCGTTGAGTCTATTCTTAAAAAACTACACTTACTAAAAGGTAAATTTTGTTCAGGCCCAGACAATATAGCAGGGCATTTACTTTACCTATTATCTAAACATATTGCCTTTCCACTCAAACTTTTATTCAACCTTTTTTACAATATAATTTTATCCCTTGTGAATGGAAAGAGGCATTTGTGGTACCAATACATAAGAAGGGATCAAAACATCTATGGGAAAATTATCGGCCGATTAGTTTGACTTCATCCATATGTAAGGTGTTAGAAAGTCTACTAAAGGATATTATTGCCCCTATTATTGATGCATCTGATTTGGAACAACATGGCTTTAAGAAGGGTAGAAGCTGTCTGACAAATTTGCTCTGCTTTTATGAACATTTTACTTCTTGTTTGGATAACCGGTTAGCCTGTGAAATTGTCTTTATTGATTTCAGTAAAGCTTTTGACACCATGCCACACTGGGCTCTAATTCAAAAACTCAAAGGTCTTGGTATTAATATTTACATAATTACATGGATTCATAATTGGCTTTCAAACAGAACTCAAAAGGTGATGATTAATGGGGCATTTTCTAACTCTGGTAAAGTTTTAAGTGGTGTTCCACAAGGCTTGGTTCTCGGCCCCTGTCTTTTTCAGGCTTTTATATCTGATTTAACTAATTCCTGCCTTTCATTTACAATTAAATATGCAGATGATGTGAAGATCAGAGGCCATGTTCTAATTTAGACCAAATATCTTGTATTCAGCATGATCTTGATATTATTAGTACCTGGGTTAATAAATGGGGCATGAAGTTAAACTCCACAAAATGCAAAGTAATGCATTTGGGTTCTAATAATTTAAATTTCCAGTATATTCTGGATGATTTACCATTGTGTGCCACTAATGATGAGAAGGATTTGGGTATAAACATTTCAGATGACTTAACATATTCCAAGCATATGCATTCGGTTATTAGCACATCTAATAAAATGATTTGGTCTATTTTGCATAATATTAGATCTCGAGATCAGGAGGTGTTGTTACCCCTATTCAGGTCCTATGTCCGTCCCCATCTTGAATATGCTTCACAGTTGTGGTGTCCTTTAAAAATCAGATAGTCACTCTTGAAAGAGTTCAGCAAAAATACACTAAAAATATCTGGTCTCGAATCCTCATCTTATGAGTTTAGGTTGGATACATTGAAACTAATGCCTCTTACTATCAGACGCATTAGAGGTGACCTTCTCCTCCTATATGACATTATTCATGACCCCTATATCATGACTGAGTTAGGATTTTCTTTTAAGTCATCAATATATAATACTAGAGGTCATGTCCTCCAGTTAACTGGTAAATCTTTTAAACACAATAATCGTAAGTTTTTCTTTTCTGTAAGAACTATTGGGCCTTGGAATAGACTTCCATCTGAAGTAGTAACAAGTAATACTAAAGAGATTTTTAAACATTGTCTCGACATGCTAATTATGTCTGGGTATGACTTAACATTCTACTCTATGACCTAGCATAGGAGCATTATGGGCTTTGGCCTACTAGCTCTTTCTTCTAACCTTAGTATGAACCTTAGTAAGGCAAGACAGGAATGGATGCCCCCCGGTATGACCCTGGGAGATCATGTCCCACACTCCATAAAAGAAAAAATATGGAAAGGGGAGTTTATGGACATGTTTGATTTGGTCGACAAGGAGGCAGCAAAAAAGTACAAGCAAAGAGAGACCATGGAAAAATCAGAAATGGCAGTGGCCCTGGCCTCAGTGGGTAAGACCACTGAGGACATGACATACAAAGGAAGACATTTGGAGCATGGGTGGAAGACTTCACATACTTCAGCACCATTCTCCTACAGAAATGGCATGAGCTGGCCATACGTTTACTGACATATTCTGCCATTATCCGGGATGCTTACAAGGTAAAAGTGTGTGTACGAGGGGTAGGTGGCTGATATATGATGAAAGATTCTGTCATCAGATGGCATCCAACAGGGATATCCACTGAGACGCAACACAGGTGGATCTCTGGTTAAGAATGCTGTCCAGCCATAGGCGAGCTGGCAGTGAGGGGCAGAAAGGGAACAGAGGGTCTCCTGTCAAAATGTGCTGGGCTTACAACAAGGCATCATATACACGGGCCAGTGGAAAGTACAAGAATGTGTGTTCTAGGTGTGGGGGGTACCACCCAGTGATCTGATGCAGATTACAAGGTGACAGGCTGGCCTATCAGGCACATGGGCAGCCTTTTCGAGGGGGGTCAGGGGGGAGGTTAGGGGGAATAGAACAGGGGAACAGCAACTGGGAACATTCTGGGAGACTGGGTTTCTGGACAGGAGAAAGACATGGCAGGGCCGGCGGACCTGGTGACCCAGCGGGGTTTCCGGCTACCAGCTACCTCCATCAAGGTAGAGATCTTGCACACCTGAATGGAAGGCTACCCAAACCACATGACCAGAGGGGTACTGAGACAAGGTTTTAGAGTGGGCTTTAGTTTACATTACACTAGGAATAGGAAAAGCACTGGAGCTAGGAACCTGGGGTCCTTAAGGGGGAAAGAGATGATATACAGAACAAGATACAGAAGGAGATAGCAGCAGGCCAGGTGGAAGGCCTTTTACCACCCCTCCTTTTTCAGACTTAAGGATCTCTTCTCTGGGTTAGGTACCCAAAAAGCAACCTGGGGAGTTTAGGCTGATCCACCATCTTTCGTACCTGGAGGGGGACTTGGGGAACAACGCCATTTCCCAAGAGAGGAGTATGGTGTCATATATGACATTAGACAATGTGGTACAGCTGATTAGAATAACGGACAGTGCCTGGCTGGCAAAAAAAAGACATAAAGACAGTGTTCTGACTGTTGCCAATCAGGGCCAAGGACTGGAATTTGTTAGGTTTCAAATATAGGGAGGGTTACAACTTCGACAAGGCCATGCCCATGGGCTGCTCAGTAGTATGCGCCATGTTCGAAACCTTTAGCACTTGGTTACAGTGGGTTTTTGGGGACAGGTATGGTCACAGATCTGTATATCATTGCCTGAATGATTTCTTGCTGGTAGGTGTAGGGACAAGCAAGATGCAAGAGATGTTACAGGATTTCCAGAACATATGTGTGAAGTTGGGAGTACCACTGCCTGTGGAAAAGACGGAGGGCTAGAAAAAAAAACTGAAGTTCTTAGGGATTGAGGTGGACACAGAACAAAGCTGTTTCTGACTGCCCACTGGGAAGTTGGCAAGATTGAGGGAGCTCATCTTGGGGGTAAAAAGGAAATTACAGGTATCTTTTAAGGTGGCCCAGCACTTCCTAGGGTACCTAAATTTCACCTGCAGGGCAGTGGCACTGGGCAGAGAATTCATGTGCTGCTTGGCGAGAGCTACATTAAAAGCCAAATGCCCACACCACTGGGTGGACATTACCAAAGGGGTGAGACAAGACCTCGAGGCATGGGAATAATTCTGAACTCATTACAACGGCATCACCTTCTGTCAGGAAGAGTGACTGCTCTATAATGACTTGGAACTGTACACAGATGCAGCTGGAGGGAACGGCATGGTAGCATACTTCCGGGGGAGTGGATATCAGAGAGATGGTGAGAAAAATGATTGAGGCTAGGGCTGAATAGGGCTGCTGAAGTTAGGTCAACTGGGCTATCCTGTCACCATTTGGAACCCTCTGAACCTCATTCCACAATGGCCACCCAAATTGGAATACCTCAAGGAAAGTGATGTCCTTCGTTAGCCCAAACAACAGGCCGTGCAGGTGGCTACAAGCAATAAAACTGAGCCAAAGTAAAGTGGTATTCACAGAAGCAAACAGGTCAATTAGGCTATCCCATCACTTTTTGGAACCCATTGAATAGGAACGATGCAGCAGGATAAAAATGCAGAAAATTTGTTTTTCCTTCTCAGACCAGCAGCAGGATACAAGTACCCCTCCCTACAAAAATCAGCACTCTAAATCAGTTATGATAGCTTGTTTATGAATTTATGGTATGCCATACAGCACCTTAGAAATCAATATCTTGAAACCTACTACATATTTAATTATGAGAATGCTCATACCTATTTCTGTGTGTTTTTATTATTTGTATTTTTAATGTCTTATTTAAGTGTATTTATTCTTTTATCTATATTTCACTTTTTATACCTGCATTTAGGGTGGTACATTTTTATGATGAGGTTTTTTAATAATTATAGTTGACACATATTGATGCACTGTGAAATTATAAATTCATATTTTTATTCATGCACTCTCACTTTAACTGGTAGCATTTATAAGGTTGCACTACCAATTACCACCCCAGCCTTGAGAAAGAACTGTTGTGTAAAAACTTCTGGCTGATTTTTATTGTGAGGGGTACTTGTATCCTGCAGCTGGTCAGAGGCAGAAAATAAAGTTTCTGCATTTTTTGTTCCGCTGCATCGTTGCTTATTAAATGGGTTCCAAACAGTGACAGGATAGCTGAGTGGACCCATCTGCTTCTGTGAGTACCACTTTACTTTGACTCCATTTTATTGCTTGTAGCCACCTGCATGGCCTGTTGTTTGGGCTAATGAAGGACATCACCTTCCTGGACGTATTCCAGTTTTCTGTGGCCATTATGGTATGAAGGGACAGGTTGAGGAACATGTGGGTAATATTTAAGTGTGACGACAAGGCTTTGCTTGAGGTGCTGAACAGGCATTCAGGATCCATAGAGTCAGTTTTGAGGGTAGCCCAATAGCTAGTGTTGGAAGGTCTCAGGTTAAATATGTCATTCAGAGTGAGACACATCCAAGGCAACAGGAACATGATAGCTGACAGCCTCTAACATTTACAGTTGGACAGGTTCAGGTTGTTTGGGCTAGGGGTGGCCATCCTGAGAATGTAGGTCCCTCAGCAGCTATGGGGAAATTGGATGGAGCAAGCCCAGCTGCTGTTTCAGAATGCCTGAGCCCCCAATATGATGACATCATATGAAAATATGTGGAGTGCATTCCAGGAGATGCAGCAGCAGGTTGGGATGGAGGTAAATGGCCCAGTCCTGGAGTTGCAAGTCATGAGGTACATTGTGAAGAGATGGGAGGATGGGATGGCAGGGTGCACAGTGGGACTTCATTTAGCTGGGATTGGGATGGTGTGTAACTTACATGGGTGGAGGAAGCCCAACCACACCCCGGCAGTCTAGAAAATGTATCAAGGGTGGGTTAGACTGCAGGGGAGGCAGCCAGACAGAAGAAGATCATTGGGAGGGTGAGGTGTTCGAAAGACTGCTGGGTAGCCTTAAGCACATCTGCACTACAGCCTGTGAAGTGGAGCTGTTTGAAGTAATTTTCTTAGTAATGCAGAATGGTGCATTTTGGGTCAGTGAGGTAGCGGCCAGCAACAAGTTGGATGTCTCTGGCAGCCTGCAGTGAGCTGACATCACGTGGAGAAAAGACAAGATAGACATTTGGCCGTGCAGGTCCAAGATGGACCAAAGCAGTAAGGGGGTAGGGTGGAAATTAGAGAGGTGGACAGTAATGTATATTGTGTATTCAGGTGTTTGGAGGAATACAAGAAGATCTGGACAAAAGGCAAGGATTGTTTCTTTCTGCATGGGATGCTAGCCACCATGTATCAGCTCACAATGGTAGTAAAAAAAGTGATGGGTTTTATAGGGGTGGACCCCAGGTTTTCCTCATCCCATTCATTCAGAATCAGGGCTCCATTTGAACTAGCAGCTCAAGGGAGGAGCCCTCAGGATGTTAAGTGGAGGGCAGGTGGCAGTCGAACTTATACAAAAGATATATCAGAAAATAGTCTGCTAACTTGTGCAATGTATTTACAGATGGGAAAAGCAGGTCAGTGGTTTGGATAATTGAACACTCATTCATATACTGGGCCGAAAGGTGGGTGTCGTCAACCCCAGGGAGGAAACAACTGAGACAAAACCAGGAGCAATCAAGGATCGTTTGGAAAGGGATGCAGGGACTGCTATGGGCCCAGATGTTACCAGTGCTGGTCGAGATGTAGAGGATATGTCCAAAACTGGATCTGTTGGTTGTTCATGCTGGGGCAATGATTTGAATAGTACTGGCCGATGAAATCAGGGTGGACCTTGAGGTGGTAAGAACCTGATGGCTGCATGTGACCATAGGTTGGTCTGAAATTATACCCAGAAGGGTGTGGTGGCAAGCAAGGGACTTCAAGGCAGTGAAAAAGGCTTGCAAGTGAGTTAAGAGGAAAATGGCTGCCTGGTTTAACTCATTCCCTCCAATAGCTCCATATGAAGTTGGAACTATCCATTGTTTACCTGACACAAAATGGCCACCTAGGAGGTAATGAGTTAAGGAAAATGGGGGTGTGTATCTATCAGTAAAAGCACAATCTCACATGATGAGGCAGGCTTTTATAGTCAGATAACAAGAGTAGGAAATACTGCTTTTAATTGGGACATTAGGGAAACTATCGAGGCATGGAGGGTAATGGGTGATAGTAAAGGGAGTTTTTTCAATGGGGGAAGCCCATAGTCCTTCTCAAGGGGTGGATATGGGCTAGTGGGGGAAAAATAGGGCCTGGAACAGGTCAATACCTGTACAGGTGAGGGGGGGGTTCCCTCATGAGGTGGTCACCCCGGGTGGGCAGAACTTGGGATCAGGTGGGACACCAGACCCCAGGGAGAGAACTGCATGTGGATAGGTGCTGGGATATATACCCACGCCAATAAGAAGGTCAGCAACAGCTGTGAAATAGAAAGGAATGTTTGTACAAGATTGTAAATAAAGGGACAACCCCCAAAGGATTATGTAAATACGTTTGAAAGTGTGATGTGGAATTTATGGAATATGTTATGTTAGGATTAATATGTATGTAAAGATTTATGAACAAAGTTCTGCTCAAAATAAAAGGCTATTTGAACCCGATAAGTTGTTTGGTGTGGTTACTTTAGGGAGTCCCAGTAACAATGCAGGTCGCCTTATTAAGGGCAACCTGAGTTGTCAGAAGATCTCTGAAAGAAAGGAAGCTTGGGGGGTAGGTAAAGGAAGGGGTGAAGCTAAGGTGAGGGGTGGGAGGGAGGAGGGAATGAGAGGGAGATGGGAGGGAGATGGAGAGGGATGATCAGGTCAGAGGGGCAGGAGTTAGCCAGGTGAGTGATAGGTAAAACACAGGTGGTAGGATAGGACAGGCACAAGGCAGGGGAGGGGCTAAAGGGGACTAGATAAGGGGATGCAGGGAATGAGAGATCCTCTCTTTCTCTGATGTTTGTTTGGAAAACCCACCCACCCAGTGTTGGGGTCATTTGAGCAAGAATGGGAAGGGAAGGGTCATGGTTTGCTGAGTGAGGGCAACAGATGTGGGATTCTTGTGGACATGGATTATTAAGTGAGGGCAACAAAGGTAAAAAAAAAATAAAAAGAAAGAGGTGGTGGGGAATGGAAGGGGAAAGGGTTGGAGGAAAAACAGTGCCCAGTACGGGTCAATACTCAGATGGTGGGGGGTTACATAGATACATAGATACATAGACAGTGTCGGCAGATAAGGGCCTATGGCCCACCCAGTCTGCCCATTTGAGCTTGTAAGTTCAGTTTGTTTTCCTAGAAGTCTGTTGCCCCTTACCCCTGACCTCCAGAATTCCTTTATGTCTATCCCATGCATTCTTAAATCCCGTGATTGTTTCAGCCCCCACCACTTCCTCTGGCAGGGTATTCCACTTGTCCACCACCTGTTCTGTGAAGAAATTCTTTCTCATGTTTCCTCTGAATCGTCTCTCTCCAACTTCATCCCATGCCTCTAGTCCTGGAACATCTTTTTTGCTTAAAAATAGTGTTTTCCTGCACCCTGTTCCTCCCTGTAAGATACTTGTATGTCTCTATCATATCCCCTCTCTCCCTCCTCTCCTCCAGGGAGTACATGTTCAGTTCCTTCAACCTGTCTTCATAGGACTTGTGATGCAATCCATGCACCATCTTTGTTGCCCTCCTCTGAACCTTCTCTACCCTGTCTATGTCTTTACATAGGTATGGTCTCCAGAACTGTACACTGTACTCCAGGTGGGGCCTCACTAGTGTCTTGTATAGCAGAATTATGACCTCCCTTTTCTGCTGGTGATGCCCCTGCCTACTCGTCCCAGCATCCTATTTGCTTTACCTGCTGCCTTGTCACACTGTTTCCCTACCTTGAGGTCATCAGAGATGACAACCCCAAGATCCCTTCCTGCTTGGGCATGCTATATCCTCACCCCCAACTGATATATTGTGCCAGGGTTTTGTGCCCCATATGCATTATCCTGCACTTCCTTGCATTGAATTTCAACTGCCAAACCCTGACCATTCTTCAAGTTTCTGCAGGTCCTTCTATTCTTTCTACACCCTCTGGTGTGTCTACTCTGTTACAGAGCTTTGTGTCATCAGCGAACAGTGAAATTCTGCCTTCTAGGTCCTCGCAATGTCACTGATGAAGATGTTGAATAGGACGGTCCCAGCACTGATCCCTGTGGTACCCACTGGCCACTCTTCCTCCTGTGGAGTGACAGCCATTTACCACCACCCTCTGTGTCCTGCCACCCAGCCAGTTACCTACCCACCACACTACTGTCCTGCCCACACCCATATTCCCCAGTTTGTGTAATAGTCTTCTATGTGGCACAGTGTCAAAGGCCTTGCTGAAGTCCAGATAGGCCATGTCCACTGCCCTCCCCCTGATCCACCTCCCTAGTCACCCAGTCAAAAAATTCAACGAGGTTGGTCTGACATGACCTTCCCCTGGTGAAACCATGCTGCCTTGGGTCCTGTAGTCCATTGACAACCAGATGTTCCACCAATCTCTCCTTCAGTAGTGCTTTCATGATCTTTCCCACTACCGAGGTGAGGCTGACTGGTCTGTAGTTCCCACTTTTGTGTAAGTGGACTACATCTGCTGTCCTCCAGTCTTTGGGTACCTCCTCTGTTTCCAGTGATTGGCTAAACAGGATAGCCAGAGGTTCAGCCACCACCTCTCTTAGTTCTTTAAGGACCCTGGGGTGCACCCCATCTGGCCCCATTGCTTTATCAACTCTTGTTACTTCCAGTTCCTTCAGGACCCTTTCTCGTGTAAAGGGACTTGTGTCCATTTCTGCACCATTCTCTCCCCTTGTACTCCCTTCAGACCCATTACCCTCCTCTTCCTCAGTAAAGACTGAGCAGAAATACCTGTTCAATATGTCAGCTTTACTGTTGTCATCCTCCAAGCGGCCCCCATCCTCCCCCTTCAGTCTCACTATCCCTCCCTTTGTCTTTCTTTTTTCACTTATGTACCTGTAAAAGGTTTTGTCCCCCTCTACCCACTGATTTTGCAGTATGTTCTTCTGTCTGAGCTTTGGCTTCCCTTACTGACCTCCCTGCCTCCCTTTGCTTCTCCTGGTACTTCTCCCTATCCCCATCTGCCTGTGTCTTTTTGTATTGCCTGAATGCAATCTTTTTGGCTTTCACTTTCTTTGCTACCTCCTTGGAAAACCATAATGGCCTCCTCTTCCTTTTCCTCTTGCTAACCTGCTTAATGCATAATTCTGTTGTTCTTGTAATCCCCATTTTAAATACTGCCCACTGTTCCTCAACCCCTGATTCCTGCCCCATTCCCCTTAATGCCTCTTTCAAGTATCTCCCCATTTTCCCAAAGTCTGCGCCCTAAAATCCAGGATACGTGTTTTTGTGTGGTTTGGTTCTGCTCTTTCTGTGATTTCAAACCACAATGACTGGTGGTCACTGTTTCCCAGGTGCTCCCCCACTGTTACCCCATCACACTGTCCCTGTTTGTGAGCACAAGGTCCAGTATTGCCTTCTGCCGAGTTGGTTCCATGACCAGTTGCTTGAGGAAGGCACCCTGAAGGGAGTCCAGGATAAATCTGCTCCTAGTTGATGCTGCTGCTGGGATGCTCCAGTCCACGTCTGGAATATTTAAGTCTCCAACCAGTACTACCTCACCCTTGTCTGCCATCCTTTGGATGGCTAGCATCAGCTCCCTATCTGTTTCTTCCTCCTGGGCTGGTGGTCTATAGACCACACCTGTGCGGATGGCTCTCCCATTTTCCTTTCCAACTTAACCCACAGTATCTCTCCCCATTTTGTTCCTCCTGGATCTCTGTGGCCTTTATGTCATTTTCACATACAGTGCCACTCCTCCTCCCTTCCTGCCTGCTCTGTCTCTTCTGAATATGTTGTAGCCAGGTATGGTCATCTCCCAGTCATGGTTATCATTACACCAGGTTTCAGCGATGGCCACAATGTCCAGGTCTGACTGTACCATGACAGCCTCCAGATCTTCCATTTTGTTGCTAGGCTCCTGGCATTTGCACACATGGCTTTCCATGATTTGACCTCCTAGACTGTTTCACTGTTCTACTCCTGCCCTTCCTTGGTTGTCATTTATCCCTGGTTCTCCTTGCTGTCTGCCCTTCTGCTGAATTTTGCCCCTTTTCTGCTTATCCACCTCTTGGACACTAATCTCCATCTTTTGCACACTGCTTTGCAGAGATAGCCACTCCTCTGGTTCAATGGTTCCACTGCTAGCTGTGGGGGGTGAGCAAGTAGGTACCCTCCTTGCTGGCCTGTCACCCCCCTTTGCTAGTTTAAATGCTTGTCAATGTAGCATTTAAACTTATCATTGAATGCTTGGATTCCCCTCCAGGATGGATGCAGGCCGTCGGGCTTGAACAAACCTCCATCCCTCCAGGTGGGTCCCCAGTCACCAATGAATCCAAGCCCTTCCTCACAGCACCAGTTCTTCAACCATGAGTTAAAGTTCCTGGTGCATGCACTCTATGCTCTCCTTGCCTCTCACAGGTAATACTTCAGAAAGTGACAGAAGTAGCTACTTGCCTGAGACCCTCCCAGTTTCCTAAACTCTTCCTGAACTTCCTTTGGCTCCCCATTTGCCAGGTCATTAGTACCTAGGTGGATAATGACATCCAGCTCACCCTCCCGTCTTGCCTTCCCAGTGATCCCCAGGATCTTCCTTCCATCCCTCCACGCGTGGCACCTGGTAGGCACCTCACCTCCCTGTCCTCCCCTCCTGTATTCCTAGCTGGATCCCTCTTATGATGGAGTCCCCACCAGGATTCACTTCCTCCTCCTCTGGGGTCCACTGCTTTCCCGCTGAGGTCACCTCCTTGGCTAACCTCCACATCCTTTCCTTCCACTTCTCTGGTACCTCTATTTGGTTGTCCTCATTTGCCAGTGTGGCATATGAGTTCTTGAGTGGAATAGGATCTGGGATGTGCCTCTGCCTGACTGCTCTAACCCTCCCTGAGCCCACTGTCATCCAAGTGCTCCTGGTCTCGGCATCCTTTGAGGCAGTTGCATTGGACTGGGTGGTCCCTGGAAAAGTGATGGTACTCCTGACCCAGTTTACTTCTGCTCTGAGTCTGGCTACCTCATCCCACAGTCCAGAGAGATGCATGCAGATAGGGCAGCACCTCAGTGTCCAGAAGGTCTGCCTGAATATGGCTGCCCCACAGCCACTTCATTGCACCACTCCCCACATTATACTGCAATTCCACTACTTGTCTGCTACTGAAGCTCTCCTAGTTCCCTTTTTATTAATTTACTGTACTAAAAATCCTGCCACTGATCCTCAGATAATTTTTTTTCTTTTTTAAAGAAAAAGAAACCAATAAATAAACAAATGAGTCAAAACACTTGTCATGCTGAGGGTGGGCTTCTTCCCCCTTATGCCCCTCCTACTTCACACCCCTTACTATACTCTGTGTTTAGCTCCTGTCAATCAGATTTAACAGGGCATATAATTAAGAGTTGGGGGAAGGGAGGGGGGGGGAAAAATTTGCAGCAATTAAAGACAGCACAGAATTACACCACCACTATGTTTTAAATTTTCAACAGCCCAAAAACAATTATAAGTAAAGACAACAAAGAAAGTATAGTGTCACTAAAAGCCCACAATCTAAGTTTAAAAGAAAAATAGCAATTACCAGTTACTCTAAAGCACTGAATTTAATAAGTTTCCTTCCTTTCCCTTCTGGCTTCTTCTGAGAAATTAAAACTCTGCTTGCTACTTTAACTCTGACTAAGCCCCACCTCCAGTTATCACATAGCTGAGGTCAGAGGCCAGACAATTAACACCCTTCACCCAACTACAGGGCAGTCAGACAAGCCAAGATACAATTTGCAGCAATTAAAGACAGCACAGAATTACACCACCACTATGTTTTAAATTTTCAACAGCCCAAAAACAATTATAAGTAAAGACAACAAAGAAAGTATAGTGTCACTAAAAGCCTACAATCTAAGTTTAAAAGAAAAATAGCAATTACCAGTTACTCTAAAGCACTGAATTGAATATGTTTCCTCATGGGGTGGTCACCCCAGCGGGGCAGGGCTGGGCATCAGGTGGGACACCCAGCCACAGGGAGAGAACTGGATGTAGATAGGAAATGGGGAAATACACTTGAGACAGTAAGAAGACGAGGCAACAACTGTGAAATAGGAAGGAATGTTTACACATGATTGTAAATAAAGGCACAACCCACTAAAAGATTATGCAAATAAGTTGGAAAGTGTGATGTGGACTTCATGGAATATGTTATGTTAGGATTGATATGTATGTAGAAATTTATAAAAGAAGTTCTTCTCAAAATTGAAGGCTATTTGAACCCAAGAAGTTGTTTATTGTGATTGCTTTCAGGCAGTTCAAATGACAATGACACGGGAAGGAAAATATTGGCAAACAGCTCATCAATTTGACATATACTGCACATGACATGAGGACAGTCTGTGCAATCTTGACATAATAAAATGCTGATATTCAGATCAGTTTTGGTCTCTTTAAAATATCTGATATTATCAGATTGGTAGGAGAATTCATGCAGTGTGCATGGTAGCATGTGCTGTGCCATTTATTACTTATTAATCATAATAATGTTTATAGAAATAATGCATGGTTGGATTTCTTTATTTTCAGTATTGTTCTTTGGGTTCAGTAGTACTATATGTAATGATATGACTGTACATTTGTAATCCAAGTCCCCATGTACATCTGACCTTGTGACTTCCCAGTCCCAACAATTGCTACCACAGTGTGATCACCATGGAAACAAGTACTAACTCAGAGTGTCCACTATAGCAACAATCACTACCATAGTGTGGCTACAGCAGCAGCATGGGCTAGAAAGTACCCTAAGTAGTCATCAAGGCATCAATGTGTTTTTTCTCTCTGTCTGTTAATCCCTCTGGTGCCCTCATGGATCTGCACAATGCCCTTGGCAGCTTTGTGAGCAACAGCTTTCTCCTGCAGCGGAGGGTGAATCCTACTTGGCCTGCTGTGGCAGATGCTATGGCCTCAGTATGCTGTGCCAGACCCCAACCCACAATCAATAGTCAGTCGCCAATGTCCATGGCTCAGTCCTAAACACTGGTCATTTACATCAGAGAACATTGCACTACCACTGCATCATTGGGAGGCCCCATGGCCTTACATTTTATACTGTCATTCCCAAGGACCTCTTACAACCTATGTTTTGCAACTAGTGGGGCTATCCCTGGAATCTAAATTGTTGAACAACTAAAACAAATGAATCTAATAAAGGTCAAAATTAGTTTCACCAAGCCAAAGGGCCATAGCATAGATTTATTAACAATGCAGGATGCCATATGTTTAATGTTTCTACAACAGAAAATGACATGAGATATATTGAGATGGAATTCAGTACACAGAATATTAAACACAATCAGCTGCTTAGGATGCAAACAAATTAAAAGTTAAGGGTGAAAGTTTAATCTTATAGCTAGCTTTTCTACTTTAAATCTTGATGCATCTTCTGCAGAATGAAACAAAAGTCACTCAGCAAGGAGCCAGATTAAGAATGTAATGCTTAACTTGTACAGATGCAACTGTGCTACCGAATGACTGATGAATTATTCATGAAAAATCAATAAAAGGATTATGAATATTCATAACTGAATAAACATGAAGAATGCATAAGCATTCATCAAGTAGTTCATGAGTGGTAACAAAATTCTCTGAACACTAAATGGTAGTCTGGTATCAAAGTCAGCTCATCATTTTATTTGCATGTAAAATGTCCATGGAGACGCTTGGGGTCTTCAATGAAGTACTTCCATTTTTCCATTGCTGAAGCATGACTGATTATGATATAATCATGATCTGTGGTTCAGAGTTATGATCTGTCATGATATGTTACTGAATATGATGCAGCAGGGTCCTGACATGCAATCAATCATGTTAGATGGCAAAAGAAAAGTCACTGTGAGAAACCTGTAAGGAAAGCACTATATTGTTCATACTTATGTGCATATGTAATAATGCAGCTCACCGATACATCAAAAGGAGGCATTTATTTTAGCTTTAGTATTCTCTGCATATCTTTTGCCCAAACCACGCATCCATATCTATAACATTTATTCTTACTGGTTATCGTATTAAACTATCTCAGACATTGCCTTGCACTCTGTCACAGACTTATAATTACACCACCAAAGGATAAACTCATTTCAGTTTTGAGGAGTTCATATATTATGTTTGCTTTAATAGCAGTGAACTGTAAGTTTACTCAGAGGTAGAGGTGGAGTTCTGCGGCGCCACCTTCCTGGGCAGATGTGCCAGCTTGTACTCCTGGCCATAGGGAAACATTGTGAGCTATTAAAGTCAGTTCAGACCTATGACTTTTCTCTACACGTGTCCTGATACTACTGCTCACACAAAACCGCCCAGAGAAGGGCACAATTTAAAAATGATGACTTTTGAGGTGAAGGATTAAGTGCTGGTAGCAGAGGACAAATGTCAGACGACTCAGGTGACACCAGCAATCGTTCACTGCATAAGGTGATAGAAGCACTAACCAGCACTTGCTCCCAAAACGTAAACATAAGAGAATTAGACAAAATGATTTGATCTAAATTGAAACATGATAGAACTGGGATATTGCCTTGGAAGTCAGGTTATGCAGGGTTGAAGATTGTATGGAGGAATTTAAGTAGAAGGACAGTTTTCGGAAGTATACTGCACAGTGTCATACCTGCAGGATATGACCCGATTCACAGTCACAGAAAGTGTTGGTACTAAACAGGGAATAAGACCCCCTGTTGTGCTAGTAGTCTTTTCTGCCACACATAAACATGGATCATGTTACTTATAACTTACTGCAAATACTGTATGTCACAACACAAATATGATAGACCAGTGTGTTACTTCTATGCTGGTGTCTTACTCCCACAAAGTTGCATCATGTCATGTCACCAGTCACATTGTGTTAGACACTGCCATGAAGCTGTAGCAGTGCTGTCAACAGAAGGTCCTCCCTCTCTGTCTGTGGTCCCATTACTTCATAGCCCACTTCTGGATGCTTGCCTTTTAGGTTGTCCCATAGCTGTTTGCTATTTTTTGTGGTCAAGTAGTGGCCTCTGAGGGCACCCTGAACCATCAGCACTCCTAGACATCCTGTAGAAATCCCCTTCCTAGCATTGGTTTTCTGTGGCATGACTTCCAACACAAGGTCATACGATGATATCTCTCACTCATGGACTTTGCTGGTTAGTTGCAGAGTTGAGACATGCCTTCCACCTTTCTGTAACAATCCTACAGACAAAAGGTGTCACCATGCTGTGTAAGCTATCCTGTAGACCATTTATGTGACAATCTCCACTCCCTTCTCTACAAGGTTGCAATGTATTTTGCAGCTATGCAGGAAAGTGCTAGGAACCAATCACTTTGTGCATTGCAAAATCGTGTTGCAAGAGAGGAAGGGCAAGATATTCAAAACTTTGCACCGGGCCAAAACTGTTTGCACAGGTTTAGTGTGGGATTAGCGAGGGTTTGCTATATTCAAAAGGCCAAATAGTGCACCCAAACTGCATTAGCGCTGGGCAAAATCATAATGTATGCAAGGGGCAAACTGAGGGTGTGTGTGCATGAATACAGGTGCAATGCTATATTCAATGATTAGTGCCATGCAAAGTGGTTTTGCGTGACTTAGCATGACACTTAGCGGGGTGCACATTACCACCCAGGAAATGGTAGTTTTAACACGCTGCAATCAGCTTTGCACAACATTTTGGTTTTGCGAGGCTTTTGCGTGGCTTTGTGCAACCCTAACAAATAAATATGACACATAGACAAAGCCAGACATAGAGGAAACATGCTGCTCACTGATGGCATCACAATGATGCCATCATCTGCCACCAGTCCCAGCCATGTCAGGCAGTAAGTGGTGACCCTGCCACCAGTGGACAGCATGGCAGTGTGGTCATACAGCACACACCTGTGGACCACTCTTCTGTGGACACCAACAGATGACAGCACACACATGCAGCACTGTGGGTATGGAGGATGTTGAGGGGAGAGTGTATGGGTGACCAGGCTGTGCCATAGACCAGGTGTGGCCACAAGGCTGGGACACATCATGCAGTACACATGGACAAGTATTGGGAACACCCCAACACCAGTGTGCCTTTCTGATAATATATGCCCCCTCAGCCACATACCGCACAGCTGTACAACTACCACAGCACACAAAGCAGGACATGTATATGTCACTGTGAGCAACCCATGCCAGAGGTGCAGCATCTGTGGGTCACACAATAGTGTAACTGTAATGTTCACTGTCAGTAAACACCTGCATGTTGGGCCTGTCACTATGTATAGTGCAGTCATCAGCACTGCTCTACACACAATAGGCAGTGCTGTTTCCACACACTACTGGTCCCCTTGCTACTGTAGTGTCTGCTGTGTACTGTAGCATGACCTAGGAGTGTGACAGTTACATGCAGCACCACCACCATCTGTGCCTATGCTGTGTTGTCCCCTGGGGTAAAATATTCTATGCTATGCTGTACTGTTTACATGTAGCCTACAGCTATCATCATGCAATGCCAGACTGACCTACATGTGGAGCTGTGGTCGGACCTGGCCAGCCCCTGTACTTCCAGACTGACCTACAGATGGAGCTGTGGGACCATCCAGTGATGCTGGGCAAACTGCATGCAAATCTGGGCATAATGAGATGCTAATCTGGATGTTTGCCCAGAGACTACCTAAGAAGTCTCATTTGCATGTCACTTTTGAATATAGCAAAGTTTAGTGCAGGGCAAACGTGTTTGCACTGGGCTTATGGTTTAGCCCTGTGCTAAACCCGTGCAAACATGTTAGCACTGTGCAAACAGTTTGGGGAATATTATACAGTTTTGAACACTGTACTTTCATATGCGCTGCTGCCTGCAGCTGCACTGGGTCCACACATTTGCTGGCACACTCATTGGCCACATAGTTCACCTCTACCTACCTTCACGTCGCTGTGCGCTGTGTTGCTGTTGTGGTTTGCACTTCCTGGTTGCTATATTCAGAGCTGTCTTATTCCAGGGCTAAGTTTGCCCTGCACTCCCAGCCCAGTTTGCCCGGCCTCATTCCCAGGCTATTCCTTTTGAATATAGCTTGCTTTGTGCTCTGTGCTAAGTTTGCTCTCCGGGCAGTGTTAATTTAGCCCCGAGGCAAAGTTTTGAATATCTGGCCCAAAGTGTCAGTAAGTGGCCATTGTGACTATGTGTCAATCCATAGGTCTTTAACAATGTTTCCTGGTGTTTCAGTAACCCCATGATAAAATCATAATTTTTTGCCCAGTACGTGATGGTCAACTAAATATTTAAAATACACAACAAAAAAAATGGGTTGCCATGCTTGTTTTTAAGTGACATTGGTGAGACTTAATCTCTTTTTAAGAAAAAAATCTGAAAGTGGTCAGATTGTTTTATATGGTTATTACATCAATAGTTTAGATGTCAACATGAGTGCAAAAGACAATGTGAAACAATGACACATCATTTGTCATGACGCTTGCTTCATTTTTTTCAACAAATGTAAAAATAAAGAGTACATTACCAATACTATGACACCCTCTTGAACTGATATTCCTCCAAGAAGGGAGAAATATTTGTATGGTTTTATACATAAAACCATTTCAAACCCATGTCATTTTCATAAAATGTTTTTGATAGATGTAGAATATGGTTATGAATGTAGAAAGAGAAAGAGAAAGCAATATAGGGGTTTCCATGCTTCTTTTGTTTATATCTGCTCTCAAAGTTGCAGTTTCAGAGATGGTCGACTCAGGACAAAAATAATTGAAACATTCCAATAAAAGATAAAACTTGCAAGAATGCTTTTCAAAAAGTTCAAAAGTACATGCAGAATGGCAAGGACTTTAACATAAAATAAACGGTGTAGCCACAGACAGACAGATACTAAGGTAAAGCACCTTGAATGATACCAACTGCTGCAATTGTGGGAGCTAATTTCCTTGCCACTACCCTGTATACATTTTTAGCTGGACAAGACATAATAGGATAAATCATTATTCTAATAATGTTTCCATATATTTAAGCATGTACACTACTTGTGCCAGAAAACAATCCTGAAAACCTTTCGAGACATCAGAAAAATGGGGATTTGAAACACCAGGAAACGTCTTTAAGGCCTCCTTTAGGAGGCACTATAGTGTAGTGGTTAAGGACACTGAGCTGTTAACCTGGAGACCTGCGTTTGAATCCCATCAGCCCCCACTTGCATACTTTGTGACCCAGTGCAAGTCATTTAACTTCCTTGTGCTCCCAGGTCACACCTGGAAACAAACTCTGGTTTAGTGTGCCTTTCCTGGTTAAACAATTTCCCCTTTTCAGTTCCTTTCCCTTTAACATCCTGGATGGCTCAGAACAAGGCAATTCCAATACAATTTGACATGAGCTATTTTTCTGGTTATTTTGATCCCCATCCATTTTTAAGACACTTTGGGGATTAACCACACACATATTCCCTGATGCTAAAGACTACGTATAAGCCCACACCCTCTGGTAGTAAAGCTACACAGGTGCCATGCCTGAAAGCTGTTGTTACATTTCCTTTTGTGCAACATTCCTAATTTAATCCCCAGTTAATGTTTTTGTCCTTTCTCTTGGTGCAACAGTCCTCAGCGTGCCTTAAGAATTAGCTTACTCTCACTGCTCCTTCACACATGTCAAAATCCTTCATATCATCCACCCTTTAACTAGCTTCTGTGATCTGTAACATTGTACCATATTATTGTGAGTACAGGAAGGGCCTTAAAATCCATTCGTCCATTCCCGCTGTCACACGACAATACCTTCACCAATGAAACAGTTTGGCCTAGTGGTTAGACCAGAGGGCGACCTTGTGTTAGCTATAAAACACCACAGGGTGTGCATCACAGGATTTAATTTAGTTTTAGCAGTAGTGTGTGCCACATAGAGAAGGTTGCTAACAACCATGAGTCAATACTCCACTTGATATTATATCACCCAGTCCCCCTGTAAACCAAGGGGTACTGTTTTAAAGATCATGTGCAACGGTTTTTACATATTTTTTATAAAAGCTTGAAAAGCTGAAATTTAAGTCCTTATGTCTTGATTAGTGTTTCCTGATAATTTCATGCTGTTTGGTTTTGTGGTTTTCTTTAAATCAGCATTTGTCAACTTGCTCTACAGTGGCTGAAAACAGTGGAGTTATTTATGTCCTCTCAGTCAAACTTAAAGTGCAATGACATCATCTTGGAGTAGTTTGCTGTTTCAGATTCCCAATCAGAGCAGTAGTTTGTAGAATTAATGGTTTGCTGAGCTCTCAAGTTTCTTATAAACACAGTCTCTGCTTGTGTTTTGATAGATCAACTTAAATATAACATTATCTTCTCATAAAAGCTGATCATTTTCATTTAAATGCTGAATTGAAGTAGTGGAAATCTTTCTCTGTGAGAAATTAGCTTGTCTGTATCACAACTCTCAGTTCTTTCTAGTCAAAACTCAGATTGTGTTTCTAACTATATAACATAGGGCTATGAAATGCATATAAAATAAATTTAAATTTTGTTCATTCACAGAAAGTTTGTCTTTGATGTAGCCTCCATAAATAGATTTCATGTAAGAACATTTTCTTTTCATGTCAGATTTATAAACAATACATGTGCTTGAAATACTGTAGCAGAGTGTGACAGGCACCTGTCAAAACTCATAAATTTCAGTTCTTTGGTGGTTTCTGTGTGAAAATACATTATGTTAGGTATAACTAGAAACATTATGTGGCATTCTGATGCACCATGTCTCTGCCTAAAAGCTGAGGCAGCTGTAGCCTACTGCCACCTGTCCCTGCCCTGCAAGCCCCCTCCCTTCTGCTCCACATTTGAAGTTGCCACATCCTGCTTTCCACCATCTTCTCCCACACAGTCAAGGATTGTGCACCCTGCTGCCTCCATCCCCTACCTAAAGAATCAGGGCTGCTGTACCCTGCATCCCCATGCCCAAACAATTGGGGTTGCTGCATCCTGCTGCTCTCTCTCCCCCACCCTCACAGTTAGGGAAGCTGAACCTGTTGCCCCTTGTTCCTTCTCCACAGTCAGGGCTGCTGTGCTGTGCTATGCAGTGCTAAGCCCTAGAGTGCCAGGTTCCCTGCCTCTACAGCTGGGACTGCTGTACCATGCTGCCCTAGCCACCAGAGGTGGGGCATTTGCTATACCCTGCTATTCACTTCCATTGCCCCAAATGGTCAGGGCTGCTGCACCACGTGTACCCCATCTCACAGCCAGGGCTGCTGTACCCTGATGCCCCCTGTGTTCTGCACCACAGTCAAAGCTTCTGCATCATGCTGTTCTCTATCCCCTGTCACCAGAGATAGGGCTGCTGTACCCTGCTCCTTTCTACACAGTTGGGGTTGCTATGGCCTCCTGTGCTGTAGAGCCCCATGCCTCTGCAGTTAGGGCTGCTGCACCATGCGGCCACTTGCCACAAGATTCAGAGCATTTGCTGCACCCTGTTGCATGCCTCCACAGTTGAGGCAGTTGTACCCTGCTGTCCCCCTGCCACCAGATTCAAATCTTTTGCTACACCCTGCTTCCCATATCCCTTGTCCCAAACAGGCATGATTGCTGCACCCTGTCCCACAGTTTGGGCTGCTGTATCCTGTTGCCACCCCATCTCCTGCCTGAACATTCAGGGCTGCTGCACCCTGCTGCCCTCTGTCCCCACACCCACCATCAGGGCCATGGCACCCTGTTTCCCCCTGTTCCTATCTCCACAGTCAGGGCTGCTGTGCTGTGCTACACCCTAGAGTCTCATGCTGCCTGCATCCACAGTTGGGGCTGCTGAACCCTGCTACACACTTCCATTGCCCCAAATCATCTGGGCTGCTGCATAATGTGTACCCTGTGCTATTGTCAGGGCTGCTGTATCCTGATGCCCACCTGTGTCCTGCCCCACAGTCAGGGCTTCTGCCTCATGCTGTCCTTTGTCCCCTGCCACCATTGTGCCCTGCTGCACCATAGAGCCCTTTGCATCCACAGGCAGGGGACAGGGTGCAGCAAATGCCCTGACTCTTGTGCTGCACCCTTCCCAAACAGCTGGGGTTGCTTCACCCTGCTAACCTCTCTCTCTCTCTCTCTCTCTCTCACACCCTCACAGTCAGGGACACTGCACATGTTGCCCCCTGTTCCTGTCTCAGCAGGGTGTAGCAAAGGATCTGACTCTGGTGGCAGGGAGATAGCAGGGTACAACTGCCTCAACTGTGGAGGCATGCAACAGGGTGCAGAGAATGCCCTGAATCTTGTGGCAAGTGGCAGCATGGTGCAGCAGCACTAACTGCAGAGGCATGGGGCTCTAGGGCACAGCAGGCCACAGCAACCCCAAATGTGTAGGAAGGAGCAGGATGCAGCAGCAGCCCTGTCAGTGGTGACAGGGGATAGAAGACAGCATGGTGCAAAAGCCTCAGCTGTGGAGCAGGACACATGGATCATTGGGGTACAGCAGCCCTGACTGTGAGATGGGGTACATGTGGTGCAGCAGCCCTGACCATTTGGGGCAATGGAAGTGGGTAGCAGGGTGCAGCAAAAAAACACCTCTGGTGTTAGGACAGCATGGTGCAGCAGCTCCAGCTGTGGAGGCAAGGAAGCTGGCACTCTAGGGCTTAGCACTGCATAGCAGCCCTGACTGTGGAGACAGGAATGGGGCAACAGGTGTAGCATCTCTAACTGTGAGGGTGGGGGACAGAGGGCAGCAGGGTGGAAGCAACCCCAATTGTTTGGGCAGGGAGTGGCAGGGTGCAGTAGTCCTGATTCTTTAGACAAGGGATGGAGGCAGCAGGGTGCACAATCCCTGACTGTGTGGGAGACAACAGTGGGCAGTAGGGTGCAGCAGCCTCGAATGTGGAGCAGAAGGCAAGGGCCTTTTGGGGCAGGGGACTGGTGGCAGTAGACTGCAACTGCCTCTTCTGTGGGGCAGAGACATGGTGCATCAGGAAGCCACAGTGTTTTTAGTTACACACATACATGATGTATAGAAACCACCAAAGAACTGAAATTTGTGAGTTCTGACAGGAAGTGTGCTTGAAATACTGTAGCAGAATGTGACAAGCACTTGTTTGTTAATCCGACATGAAAAAAAAATGTTCTTACATAATTATATTTATGAAGGCTGCGTCAAAAACAAACTTTCTGTGAATGAACAAAATTTAGATTTATTTTATATTCATTAAATAGCCCTGTGTTACATAGTTAGAAAAAAAAAATAGAGGTTTGATTAGAAAGAACAGAGCCGTGATACAGACTTGCTGATTTCTCACAAAAAAAGATTTCCACTACTTCAATTCAGCATTGAAACTGAAGTGAACTGCTTTTTAAAGGAAGAGAATTATATATTTTAAGCTGATCTATCTAAACACAAACCAGAGACTGGGTTTGTAAGAAACCTGGAGAGCTCAGCAGACCATAAATTCTACAGAGAGCTGCTCTGATTGGGAATCTGAAACAGCAAACTACTCCAAAATGATGTCGTCGCACTCTAAGTTTGACTGAGAGGACAGAAATAACTCCACTGTTTTCAGCCACTACAGAGCAAGTTAACAAATGCTGATTTAAAGAAAACCACAAAACCAAACAGCGTGACATTTTCAGGACACTCTAATTATGACACAAGGACTTGAACTGCAACTTTTTAAGCTTTTATTAAAAATATGTAAAAACCGTTGCACATGATCTTTAAGTAAAAAGTAACACACAGATGGCTAAATAAGATTTCAGAGTATCATTTTATTACCGTTTCATTCAGAATCAGATTAAATGAATGCCGAATTCATGAACCAGCAATATTTATACTTTTTGCAAGTTTTCATTTATCCCATTCTGATCAAACAGAATTTGGGACATGATATTATCAAAATGGTACCAAACAACCATTGTTACTTTACAGAGAATGCTCTATGGGATCTGGCATTTTTTGAATATTGTAACAAATGCTGGATGCTGTATGTTCTAATTCCAAATATGTGTTATTTGTATGATTTATGACTTTTTGAGCCAATTTAGAATTGTATTTCCTGTGTATATTTTAGGGGTGTGTGAATAACTTATTTCAGATATTGGGTGTATGTTTTTATTTGAGGCCCCAACATTTTGGAAATTCATTATTCTTGTTTGTTTTTCATGTGCCTGTAAAAAAAAAAGAAAGAAAGAAAGAAACAGCCCCCACCCTCCTCCCCAGCCCAGTCCTTGATATACAATCCCCTGTACCCCGAGCATCTGCTACAATCCCAATCCCATCCTCCTCCCCCAATACCCACAGTTTCATATGTTGTGGAGTATTATAAGAAAACCCTCCTACAACAGGTGACCAGCACAACCCGCCTGCCTCCACAACTGGCAACCATCTTTATCAATGATTTTTTTTGTGATATACAGATGTGATAGCTAGGATGAAGTGCAGAAATGCTGCAGAATATCACAGAATGCTGCAGTTTACTGCAGTGGACATTGTAAGTCAATGACAATTAAGCCCTTTTGTCATGAAGGATTTTGTGAAATGTCATTACTGCAAGTTACTGCGCTTCATCGTGCCTGACTCCACTGTATATCAGTATTTCTTTACCTCCCACTTTGGCTGCACCCAACTGTCCCAAGCACCCCAATTTTCTTCCAAGAAACGTGGTTACTGTGGATGAAGTCAACTGACACAACTCACATTCCTCCATGGGTGGTCATGTTCTTATAAATTAAAGCACTCCTATAATTGTTTTCACATTAAAACCAGCTGATTGCATGATCAGCTGGTTTACTGTGTGCAAGTGTGGGAGCAATTTCTTTCAGTAGAAGGCGGCCAGTCGTGGAGGAGGGTGGGTCATGTCAGTCACCTTCAATCATGCTAATAGCTCTTCATTGAACAAACATGCATTGCTGGTGGAAAAGTGTGAGGAAGGCAATTTCTAGGTGAGGAGGTGGGGGAAAATATTGATCTAAAATGAAAATGAACAGTAAAGACAGTGACCATCCATGGAGACAGGAGGTTGTGCCAGTAGCACATTATGGGAGTTGTGTTTTTTTCCTTTTTCTTTCCACAAGATATGACATTTTTGGTGGTGGGGAAGAAGGTAGGATTAGGATTGTAACAAAAGGTGGAGGGATGGTGGTTGTGTGGTTTGATCGGGCTTGAGAGGAGTGTTGAGGGCCGTTTTTTTCTACCTTTTTTCTTTTTTTAAATAGTATTTCCTGAATAGGAATAGGCAGGAATAGTGCCATTAATCATAATTCAGATCCAAATAACAAACAGTGCATTATTCCTGGTATTCAAAATTACTATTCGTTACTCACATACTCCTAGTATATTTTGAGTACTATGAGATTTCATGCTGTACTGCATGCTTTGTAGTCATGTACTGTATTTCAAAAAAGTTACCACAACCTCCCATACATACAGTACAATCCCAAACCAATGGTGAAATTCCACAAGTGCTGAAGGCTACCATGTACAGTATTGTGAAAAAGGAATAGTGTTCACCTTGCACAAATAAGGATAAAATCACTACACACAATCAAACATAAACACAGTACTCCTGGGAAGAACAAGTACTGAAAAGATGTAGAGATTTGATCTCAAAGAAACTTATTCCTATGTTTTTTTTTTTTTTTTGCTTCTCTCTGTGTCTACATGTTTCCATAAAACACTGTAGTACAAATCACCATGAAGTCCATAAAGTGTAAAACTGATTTGAAAACAGGACCACCATATCACACCAAAATGATTGTCTGGCTTTGATGACATTTTGCACTGTTCAAGGGGTCATTGTTTCAACTACAGCAAATTAAAGTTCACACATGCCCACATAACAGTGCTCCTGGAATCAGTAGTCCACTACAAAGAGAATCTGCACTCATTTTATGCACAACTGTATTAGAAACACCAAGCATCACAGAAAAAAAGAGGTAAAACAAACATAAGGTTAAATCAAAGTACCAATGGTACTGGGTTTCGCCAAGGTTTAAATGATAGTACATCAGTGAGCACACACACTCACACAAAGAGTTGCACACATACACATCCAGCCTTACAAATTATCACAATGGTGCTCTCCCTCACATAAGGGGGTTGGAGGTAAGCCAAATCTAATTATTCACTTGGGTGTCAGCTACCTGGCAGGGTGTGAGGTAGGGTGATCCAGAACAGGACCAAATTGCTTTGGAAGACTGTAATGGAGGAGGCAAAATCAGTAGCATTCTTGAAAGTGTTGCCAGAACTAACAGTCAGTTCAGCCAGGAAGCTTAAGATAGCTGATATCAACAACTGTCTCTGGGAGTGGTTCAGTAAGGAGGGATTCATCTTCATTGGGAACTGGGGAGGTGTCTGGCATAAGAAACCCCTCTACTCGCTGGACATGCCACAGTTTAGTAGGGGGCACCAAATTACTTTGGAACATGCATTTAAGCTGATTTGGGGGTTGTTATTGGGCTCCGAACCCAAAGTTTACCCATTGAGGGGGCTGTAGGGCCTCCCCTCAGGCTATGGGCTAATCAGAAAAGGGTGGTTTCAGGGAAAAGGAGGAAAAGGAGGAAGAAAATATGTGGTGGCAATGGAAGGGCCAATTGGAGCTCAGGAGAATGATGAGATAAGGGACTCAGACAGAGAGAGAGAGAGAGAGAGCATTCAGAGAGCCAGAACAGGTGTGAGAGATTGAGGGGCATGGGAGGGTATGGGAAGGTAAGAATCTTGAAGGGTCATGTCTATCAATGTCAGGAGTGTGGTGCATAAAAGGAACAACCTACCAGACATGGCAATGAAAGACTGATTAGATCAGGTGGAAATCACCAAGACCTTGGCACTGCCAAACCACAGACAGCTGGAATATCACTATTCCAGTGTCCACTCTCTACGGTAGGGGAAAATCAGGGGGAAGGGGAGTGGTGGCATTTTACATCAAGGAAGGGATCAAGGATACCATGGAAGACATGGAGGGATGGGCATGGGGTTAATCTGGATCTGGATTTTGACAGAGACAGGTAAAATGTAAGGATGGGGTGGTATATAGGCCATCAAATCAAGAGGACCCCACAGATCAGGAGCTGAGACATGAGTTCATGAAGGTGGCAGAACAAGGGGAGATAATGACTGTGAGTGATTTTAACTTGCCTGACATGGATTGGAGTATTCCATGTACAAGCCACAGCAAGAGCCAAGCCATCCTGGATGCAGTTGAAGATGGCTTTTTAACCAAAGGAGTGATGGAGCAGACTAGGGATGACATAATTTTTGACTTGGTACTGACAAACTGGGACCATGTCACAGGTTGATCCCCTGGGAACCAGAGATCACTGGTTAGTGTGGTTTCACCTTGATATGAGAAATGGAATGCTGGACACAAAGGCATGTGTCCTAGACTTCAAGAGAGCCAATTTCACCAAAACAGGGATAATTAATGGGAGTACACGGTGAAGCTCAGAGCAACTATGGGGGTGAAACAAAAATGGTCCCTAATCCAGTATGGGATCCAGGACATCAACAAATAACTGCTTGAAGCAGAAGGAGAAAATGAACAAGCATGTGAAACTGTTCCAGATTTCAGGAGAGATTGCTAGAACTGGAAAGGAAAAATGTGCTTTCTTTAAGACACTAAAGAGAACTCAGAGAAAGACAAATGGTGTAGACTACCTGGAAAAGCTAAAAACAGATAGCAGATTGGTAAGGAAAGCCAAGACAGAGAAGGTGGTGCGATAATGTAGAGGTTAAGGACGGTGACAAGACATTCTTTTATTAAATCTGAGAAAAACAAATGATGAAAGAAGGCATTGTCAAGCTGAAAAAAGGCCTGAGTGGGTAGAAGACTACAGAGGCAAGGCAGATATATTGAATGATTACTTCTGCTTAGTACTCACAAAGGAAAAAGATGGACCTGTACCGCAGGAAAATATAGGGATGGGTAAGGGCAGGGGAGTGAGAATGTGTGAGGAGGTAATTACAGTGGACAGGGTCCTTCAAGAGCTCAAGGTTCTTAACACTGACAGATCTCCTTGTCTGGATAGTAAGAAAAACACAAAGGAAACAGGAACCACCCATGTGACTGCAAGTAACAAACAAAACAAATTCCATTGGTGCTGCAGGTAAAAGACAACTCTGATCAGGGAGCAATCAGTTCCTATTAGGCCATAGTAAACATCACAGGATATAGGAAGCAAGGATCAGTCACCCAGATTTAAAAATAAACTCAATTACAGTATTTCATCATTTTAAAACTGTGACTTTAATTAGATCATTTTGTTTTTCCCTGCAGTTTTTAATTGAGGGTGGCAACAAAAGAAGGGTGGCTTTAAATGCAATCAGCTCTGTGCAACCAAATCTCATTCTACATGGATTATCCTAGGGCAGTGCTGAAATGAAGGCAGTCCTTTGATAAAATTAAGAGCAGCCTGAGAAACCTAACATTCATTACTCCTTGTTGTACCCTGCTATATTAGTACTCGAAGGCTGTAGCAGTTGTTACCTCCCCACCATGCACACACCCTACCTCTGTGTCCAGTACTAGATCCAACACCACTACAACAGATATGAAACTTCAGCTGTGACTGTGCTGTAAGTACTCTTGCTTGGAGGGACAGTTATGCTTCACTGGGGTAACAGTGGCCAACATATCTGATCCCTAATATGACTACAATCAAGACAAAATAGGCATGCGAGTGAGTATGTTAAGTTGCTCTCTTGCTCCATGTCTGCATAGACCACAGGCTTATAAATGAGGGCAGCTTTAAAGGCATAAATATAAAAATCACACAGGCTTTAATATGGGGGTGGTTATCAAATGAGGGCAGCTATACAATGATGAAATACAGTATTTATTCTGGTACGGATTTTTAGTCACCCAGTATCCAGACCAATGTTTTAGGATTGGCCCCTTTCTCAGGGTGAAATGGGATACCTAGTAAAATATAACATGTATTGGAGAAAAGGGAAAGTGGGTGCATGGTTGAAACCTTCAAACAGATCTTGAGTATCAACAAGGTCAATTGGGGGGATCTCTTTAGGGTCAGCAAGAATAGGAATACAAAGGGAAACAGATGTGAGCTGGCAGGAGGAAGTTTCAAGAAGGAGGCCGGGAGGCACTTCTTTATATTTTTTAATCACATTTTATTGGCAATGTAAAAAGATAACATTATGCAACAATTACACACAAAATACAGGCAAAGTGTCATGAACATACAACTAATACAGAAATATAACATGTGAAAGCTTTGGGTTAGTAGCCTACTATAGCTTACTTACTGTAATAAATATTGGAATATCAAGGATTACAAGCATACATCAGCTATTAAGTCTCACCAGCCTATATGGTATCAATATCATAATAGATTGCATAAACTGATATTCATAAACTGTCAAAATCCTTAATTTACTCAACAATACTTCCACTGCATATGATGTAATCTGGATTAATTATTATAGCCATGCTGTGTACCCTTACAGAAATAATTATATGAAATGTTTTCATGCTGTGCACATAAAACTACCGACGTGATATGCATGCTGTAAGCATAATTTAAAATGTTAAATTGGAACCAACTGTATGAATGTGGCATGCATGCATCAAGCAAGTGTGCCAAGCGTGCTTTTTATGTAAAATTGGAACAAACTGCATACATGTGTCATGCATGCAAAAAGCAAGTGGTCACTGATAACTGCACAAATAACAGTAAGTGACTTGCTCAGGATCACACAGTATACAAGTGGTGGTTGATGAGATTCAAACCCAAGTCTTCAGATCTCCAGGTCTCCTGGCTTGCAGTTCAGTGCCTTAACCTCTAAGCCATACTGCCTGCATACATTTGGCTTGCTGGTACTTCAGTACAAATCTGCATACATCTACACGCATGCAGCATGCTTATAGCCACTGATATACTTTTTAATTGTCTTGTCCTCTTTCATCTCAGCTGCACTGCTGAACTGTAGCACACATACCAATGGAAACACATGTGGTTTTTCCCACCCCAAAACACATTTACCCACAAAACTACCTAATTACTTCTGTCTGGCCTGTACTCCTGCTATTTGCTCTTCATAGTTTTGAATGATTCCATGCAAACTTACATTAAGGGGCAAACACAAAAGGGCCAATAACTTCAATAACTTGACACCCACCCACACAGCCAGTCCCCCCCATGCACACACAATGTAGCGGGTGCAGACATGTTGCTACTTACAACCCACCAAGTATTTAGATATACAGTAAGTTGAGAGTCTCTTACCTGAGTACTAGGGAGCCAGAGGTAGGAGTCTTTAAGAGATGATATCCATGGGTCAGAGTGCTGGGGCATACTCCTTGAAAGGAACAGAGTTATATTTTATTACTATTTTATACATTATGATGGTGAGTTGGAGAATAGCGAAGGCCACTGTTCTACATAAAAGGCCCTTATTAGTCGAGTGATGACCTTCATTAATCTCCAACTCTACATCGACAATAAATAAAACAGTAATAAAAAAATACCCTCCTTCATTTCAGTGGTGCATGCACCTGCACTCTCCCTTGCCTATGTCATAATGTGCCTGAGTGTGGGGATGTGGAGGTCAGCTTCACTGGGGGGGCATAAGCCTGACTGTAGTGAGGCTCCAATAGTCTGTGTGTACCATACTGCTCAACTGTCCCTGAATGCAAGGGACAGCCATCATTTTACCCCTGAAAATTGCTCTGCCCCGCATCCATCCCTCATGGAAAACCTACTGCTCACATTGTGGATGTCCTGTAAATTTAGACTTTATGGCAGGGGTGCCATTTCAGATTTCAGAAGGGGACAGCCAACAACTGGTGGAGGTCAGGTGCTAGTTAGCCCCTAGGCTGCAAGTTCTGGAATGTCTGGAACATCTCTAAAAGTTAAAATGTTTTTGCTGTGACTGAAAAGCGATATACAAATCAGAAAAAATTAAAATGTATAAGATTCATCTGTCTATACCCTGGAGCAGTGCATCTGATTTGGGCTTAAATTTACCTTGTTACTAACCATTTTTTTCTTGGCTGAAGTTCTGCCCCCTCTTCCCCAAAAAAACTTTGCCCCAATTTCTCTCCCCATTTCCATTCCATTCAATACCTATGCCATATAGGTCATGATGCTGCCCAAAGGTGCAGAAACATGAAAAGCACATCAATATTTCAGTCTTTCCTCATTCCCCAATCTCCCTTTAAAAAAAAGTTATTTACTTTTACTTACCTGGCCATCTGGCCAGAACTTGCAGCCTAACCCATTGTGCCACTGGCCCAGTTTTTAGTCTGCTCCTCCTCTGTCCTTCTGCCAGAAGCTGGATGTTAGAAGCGACCATCCCAGGTCCCTAACGTAGTCGGCGACCAAGTCACCTCATTAACTGAAACCCACCCAGCCTGTGTTGCTTGCTTCTTGTTTGGCTGCTGCCGTGATGGCTAACACACTGCACTGATCAAGGCATATGAAGGCTGCCCACACCACTGTCACTGCTGCTGCAAGGCCTAACTTGCTGCCGTGGTGGGGCCAAACTGTTTTTTGCAAGGCGAGCCTAGTAAAGTACATAGGTAGCCTCAAGTTAGATTTTAGCTCACCCCCAACCCCTTCAACCAACAAGGGAGACAGAGACTCACTAAGAGTAGGCCAATAAAAATATGCCGCCACAATACTGCCATTGAGAGTTCAGTGCTCACCGACTCTTCCAAGCTGTAGTGTGCAGCCTGTCTACTCTGTGGCAGGAAAGAACAGTGTCCCACTCACGTGACTCATGTGCTCTTGCTTGGCTGGAGTTCCTCCACATCACATGGGATGGTGCTGCTGCTAATAGGTGGAGAGAGTGGACAACACAATATAGACACAGTCAACTCAGGAGTGCACCTGCATCGTGAGTGCAACACAGGGCAGGAGGGCACTTACTGTGCAAAAATTTTAATCCAAATTTAATGTAATTTTTGCCACACCATAAGAACATTCTTGGCACAAATGTGGGGGGGGGGTGGGAACTGCCCCCTCTTCCCTACCAAAAGGACACCCCTGCTTTATGGAAAAAATTAATTTTCAGTGGCTAACACCAGTGCAAGTAAATGCAATGGTTTCCACTGTGTTCTGAGATACTGTATCTCCATGTTTCAGTATGTGTCCTGATATTCATGAGAGTTAGTGTCCCTCATTGTCCCTTATTGTGAGTGTCCTTGTCCACCATTTAAGTAATGAAATGTGAGGTATGGTGCATGCTTCCAAGAACCTACTAAGCACAAAGAGTGCTGACCATGGCCATAGTGTATATGCTTTATACAGAATGGCAAAGGGAAAGTAAGTGAGCCATAACAGTCATGGAGAAATGCATTTGTGGCACTAAATATGCATTAGGGGATTTGCATGGCCCAAAACAAAACTTTCAGGCGTCACATCACAGAGGCCCCCATTCACACATCTGGAATGGGGATGTTAGCTACCTATATCCTAGACACTTAATGCAGTAAGCAAACAATACTGCACAAATTAATTGCAATTTAATGAAAAGAAAAATCAAAAGCCATTAAACAAACTGCAAAAGGATGAGAATGAATGACTTTACGGATTCATGTGTATAAAGTTGCCTTCCTCTGTCTGGCACATGGGGCACATGAGGATCTGTTAGAGTGTCTGGTATGCACTCCAGCTAGGGTTATTTACATTGGGTACAGATAATTTAATTGGATCTGTCTCAGATTGTGAGTCCTTGAGCAGTTACTAAGGTGGAACACAACCCTCTTCCAAATCTCCTCTCTGATTGGGATTCCCAGGTCCTCCTCCCACCATTTGTGAATACTGCTTGTGAGTGAAGAGATGCCCCCACTAAGCAGATCATAATAGACAGAGAGTGGTTTGTGGAGATTCTGAGAGAAGTATAACTCCTTCTCAAAAGGGGATGACTGGGCAATAGGGGTTGGAGCTCTTGGGCCCCTCCCTAAGTAGTTATCTGTAAGTACATGCCTGACTCTCAGGTAAGAAAACAGGTTGCTCATTTGGAGTCCAAAATCTCTCCTGCGAGAATTAAATTCACTGAAGTGCCCCTCCCCCCAAACAGTGGATTCAAGTGGGAGATGCCCTGTTCCTCCCATTTAAGGAGGATCTGGTGCACAAATACATTGTACTGTTTACCCTTTAAAGCAATCTATATTAGCATATGCCCTCACGTGCCCTGTGTCCAAGCCAGTTGCCTGTACAGTGACACCCAGATCTTAGCTAAAGTTCTAGTGAATGGGTTTGAGAGTTGAGGATTTTTTATGAGAGCTAATAGCAATGCCTTTTTTCATGTCCATTCCAAGTTCCTCTTACTCCATGTCCATCCATGCTGGGCTGTAAGTAGTGTCTCCCATGGGGAAATGGCTGATTTGAGCCACGCAGAAGTACTCCTTAAAGTTGGGCATTGTACACCCACCATACTGAGCAAGAAGCTGTAGGATATCTATTTTTATCCTGGCTGGTGTACTATGCCACAGAAACGTATGTACTGTGACACTGAGCTGCAAAAAGAACCTTTGTGTTAGCATGATAGAGAGAGACAGACTGGAATAAAATAATGTACAAACACTTGGATAGAGTGCACATTTTGAGGACAATCACTCTACCTATAACTGACACTGGCATGGATTCCCATATTTCACATTGTGATTTGATATCAGCGGTGGGGGGGGGGGATAGTTTAGACTATATGGTTGTGACAGACATGCAGGAATTTTTACTCCTAGAGACTTTATTGCCTCAACAGCCTGAAGGACCATAGAGTTATTAACTATACCCCCTCCCTTCCTTGCCTGCTTACTGGAAGAATTTCACTCATTGTCAATTTATTTTATGTGCTGATAATGTCCCATACTCAGTAAGGAGGGAGTGAAGAGTTGTAAGGATCTTCTCAGGCCACTAAATATATAGTAATAGATCATCTGCAAAAAGGGCTACTTTGTGCTACCTCCCCCCACGCCAATATCCTGCTATCCCCTGATGCTGCCATATAGCTGCTACCAGGTGTTCAAATGCTAAAACGTACAGTAGCGGGGAGAGAAGCCATCCCTGCCTAGTACAATAAGTCAGGTTAAAGTCTTCAGTCAATCCCCCATTGATGTTAATCTTAGCAGAAAGTTCATTTTATAAGGCCTCTAGCCACCTGATCTTATGTTCCTTCATCTGGAACTGCTAAAGAGTATGCATCATGCTCCCCCGTCATTCTACCTGGTAAATATGCTTTTTTGGCATCTAGGGCACAAACTATTATTCCATGTCTTTCAGGGTGTTTCTCCTAGTGATGAATGATGTTAAAGTTGTGTCTAATGTTATGCTTCCCTGCCCCCCTTTAGCAAAACCTGCTTGATCCAAGTGAATACAGGACAGCAGATATTTTTCTAATCTTGCCACTATGAGCTTGGCAGCTATTTTATAGTCTGATGTTAATAGGGACATGTGGTGATAAGAAGAGTAGTGGGCTGGGTCCTTGCCCGATTTAGGAAGAACCATAATAGTTGTTACCCTGGCACAAGAGGTTAATATTTCATTCAAAAAGCTATCCTCCATCATATTGCACAGGGGATCCAGTCCTGAGGCCTTGCCTCCATGAAGAGTCGTGATCCTGAATCTCTTGGTTGGATATTGGCTGCTTCAAGCTCTCAATGTCTGCGGGCTCTAATGGAGTAATGGGAGCTTTAGTAAAAAGTTCTGAAATTGCTTGGCAGTGGGAGTAGTTTCTGTAGTATATAGTTGTTTATAAAATCAATTAAAGCTGTCTCCCAACTCCTTTTGACTTGTAACCACTCCAGATTTGGGGTGATTAATCCGGGAGATGGTTTGTTCACTTTTCTTGTGCCAAAGCTGCCATGCAAGCAACTGTCCCCCCCATCACAATCAAAGTATTGATTGGCCTGATTGAGGAGCATGGCCCTTTCTATAGCCACTGTATTTAATGAGTTGTACTTCCACTTAAAGTGCTAGTCCTCTGCTTAAAGCTAATTTTTTTTGAAAGCTCTCAGCCATTACCTTTATATCTGAGGTACTTATTCTTTTCCCTTTGTTTACTTAGAAGATTGTTTACCTGATGCAAGTAGGTGTGATGTGTGTGATGGGACTCTGCCTGGCAGCTGACATAGCTATCTCTATCCCCCCCCCCACTACATCATAAGCATTGTAACCTCACTCACTATGACATCACTGCTGGTTAGGAACATCCACTTGGTGGCTGCTGGGTCAGTCACCTCTGAAGTCTTTGTCAGTGAGATCACAATCCTGATGATGCAGTAGGGGGGATAGAGACAGGTATGTCAGCTGCCAGGCTGAGAGCTGTTCCACAACCAGCACGCCATTATCTCACAGAAGTTTTCTAATGAGCAAAAGGAAAAAATAAAAGTACTTAAATAAAAAGTTACAACTGATTACTTCATAAAATTTGTATTATTTTCCAGTCTGCTTGTTTTGGCTCCACTAGCTCTTTATGCTTTTGGAGCAGCCTGCCATAAGGAGCCTCTCTTCTTCTCTAATTTTATGATTGAGTTTCTCTAATTCCATGGTCTCTGCTTTTTGTCTGTTTTTAGCAAATGCTATGAATTGGCATCGAACATAGGCTTTTAGTGCTTCCCATCTAGTGGCATGTGAAGTATTCCCTCCTTTGCCGTGGGTGAGATCCCCTGTTATGGCATGCAGCATAGGTTTGATGAATTATTGGTCCTTGAGGAGTATTGGATTTAATCTCCAGAACCTAGGAGGTGATTCCAAATATGATAGACCGAACCCCAAATTGTAATGGAGTGTGGTCTGATTCCACTGCTGGGTGATATGCCACAAAGCCAACTTGAGTTAACAAGGCAGTGGAGCACAACAAAAGACCCAGCCTAGCATACACTTTGTGGGAGTGGGATTAAAAGTTATATTCACTCGCTGTAGAGTTTTTCTGGTGCCATGCATTGACCAAAGAAAACATTTGCTTGAGGCCAACCAATCCTTTTGTGTTTTTAAAGATAGGAACTGGTGTGGGATTGGACCTATCAAGTAGGGTGTCCAGAACACAGTCCATATCCCCACCCACCAGCCATGGGCCCAGCAGCTGTGCAATATCCATTGCCACTTTTTGGTAGAAGGCCCCATCTTCAAATTTGGGTCTGTAGATAGCTGGACCGAGAAGTACATCCCATTGTTCAAGGCAATTTGTGCTAGCATGTACATCCCAAGAGGGTCAGATTTAGATTTAAACACTACACCTGTGAAGTCTGGCTTCAATCAAATAGCCACCCCCAAGCCCAAGAGGTGAACTAGAAGGCAAGCCAAGTACCTCACCAAGCCTCACATATATGCTTTGACTCCACCGGTGTCATGTGGGTTTCTTTCGTTAATAAAATGTTGTGAGTTTCCTAATCCCACGCATTACTAGAGATGTGGTGAAGTTTAATCTGCTGGTGAAGTTCCCATGAAGCGGTGACAATTTTCATTTGTTGAGCTTTGTGAAGATTTCCCAGACCCCTGCAACTTTGTTGTCATCTGAATCGCAAAGTTTTCACTGAAAAGTGCAACGTTTTTGCCGTGAAGTGCGTAATTTAGCCTGAGAAAATCTATATGTCATGGGCGAAATTCTGCACTTGATTGATCCATGCCCCATGAATTGTGAGAAATTAGCAGATTTAATTCTCAGAGCAAATTTTGCTGACTTCTCCCATCTCTGCTCATTACCTTCTTCCTCGCTTCAACATATTTCAGCCCATTGATGTTCCAGGTGACTACATTTTTTTTTTTAAATTTTCTTCTTTATTCTGCCTGTGTCCGCCAGTTTATCTGCCTGGTCATGGACCTCTGGACCCCCACCTCCATATTGGCCATGACTCCAACACCCCTTGGTTTCCCCCTCGGGGTGGAGTTGTGGCACCCAGCCCTTAGCGCCGCAAATGTGGGACTGGAGTCCAGAGCCGGCCTGGAGGCTAATCAGGGCCAGGAGTGGGCATCATTAATGGCAGTCGCAAGCAAGGATTTTTGATGCATCCCCAGGGGCAGGGACATGCAATGACATCCAGCGTCCACCCCGCCCCTCTAAGCATTTGGACGCAGGAGTTAGGGAGTACTCCTAGCCTCCGCTAGGAGTCCTCGCGCACAGGGCATTCTCCCCAACCCCGCCCCCGGAGAAGGAGATCAGCCCTAGGGGAGCTCAGTCCATCTCCCACCGCCGGCCCTCCAGCTCCCCGGGCAGGTGACTCATTTAAATTGTTAGCCATCATGGAGATTAAGTTTAGTGGACTGCGCAAACCAATTTACTTTGCTGTTGCTTATCACTAGTTTAAGATTGTTTAAGTACTAGTAATATAAAAATACCTTTGCTTTTTCCCCATGGTTAATCCAGATTGCCCCCACTCTCAACAAACAGGAAAACTCCACAACTGTCATAACTATAGAAACATGAACATTAAACCCAACTGTTTCAAACATTAACAATTCTCCACCCCCCACCGACATCTAGTAATTGCTGCTCCCCCCTTGGTACAAGAGGGTTACCAACAGGAAGGTCAAAAAGTAACTTTAAACAAACAGATAGCCTCCCATCTCCCCCCACCCCGTTGCATACCCCCCAGTTCCAGTATACTACTACTCACATAACATATAGAAAATGTATTTCCCTCCCCTTCCCTCCAAAATCAAATTTACAAGTGCTCAATCTTGCATCCACATAGGTTCTAGAATGTTGTGTGGTTCAATGACAATTAACTAAGAATTCTCTTTTTTATACTCTTTTGGTAATACCGATACAAATTACCTGACCACCTTGCCCCTGCAAAGCCTAGGTCGAAGCATATTCTTACATTCTGCTGTACTCCTCCCATTAAAAATATTGTAGTATGCCATGGTAGGTTGGAGGAGTTTTGAAGTAATTTTAAATATTGTACAACAGAAAGTTCAACTTTTTGGCTAATTGCAATATGTCCTGCCTCTGTCCCCCCAACAACCACAGTATCCCAAGTCCTCCCCTCTCCTCCTCATTTTGGCAGTTATTTCCCTCAGTCACCATCCTCACCAGTTGCGTACTTTGAAACTCACTGTGATTAACTACTCCCTGCTAGAATGAATCTGTGTCCTCCAACATCTCTGAATCACATGTACCTTCCACCCTTTTATTTTGATCATGCACTTTCCACTGTCATCTATCCCCTGTTCATCACACATTTGTGAAGGACTGCACAGTGCTTGCCACTTGTACATTGCTCTAATGAAAGGTGGGCTGTCAGACAAGAGTGGAATACACTGTATTGTGTTCTACAGATTGTGAGAACTTCTTTTCAAAATCCTCCCTATGAGGTGGACTATGTGCCAATCAAGACCTGCAACTAGGTCCCAGCACAGCAGATCAATGGCAGCATTCTATGTATCCAGCACGTGATCGAAAGACAGTTTTCCTGGGGTCAAGTACCAGTCCCAATCCCCAGACAGCTCCGCATCCCTTTCACTTCAAGCCATGCCTCACCCTGCAGCCATGCATCTATGGTGGTGATCCCCTGAATAAAATTAGTATGAGTTCTGTGTGTTCCTTCCACCAGCTTGTGTGGAAAATATTAGTTGGAAATCCAGTGTCCCCATATCACTGACTGGACAAATGAACATCAACAGAAGGGCGGGTCAGTTTACTGCCATCCTGCTGATCACCAGCTGGCCCATCCCATGGAAGTTATGTTCTTCCCCTGCTCTTCAACAAGAAAGGCAGTGAATTGATCATGTGGATTTGAGGTCATCTCAAAGAGCCATCTTCCCCCTCCTTCTGTGGTGGGACACAAACCATCAGACAGCTTGAAATGCATGTTGTGGAATCTGGCCACCATGTACTCAGTCATCATAAAACCCCCTGCAAAATCAAAGGTGCTACAGCAAGCCTTCCCATTGGTTCTGCCCACCACTCCCCTGCCTTCACTGACAGCCAGCCACCATCTCTCCTTTGTTGTGGGAACAACACCCACAGCTCATCGTGCCAACTCCCACCCTACAATTAACAAGATGTTGCTCATTAGAATGGTTGAATCATTTAAACCATCCTCCCAAAACACACAGCTACTGGCTAGGCATCAAGCAGGGAGAGGATTGGAAACAAGAAAGGGAGGAAAAATTCTAAAAGGAACAGACAGCAGTACCCATAGAAGTACATGCTGCAAGGTGTTAGGCTTCACAAATCTACCTCCATTCAAAGTCCACCACCCCCTATCCATAGACAACACTTGCCACCCCAGATATTGAGCCACTTATTTTTAAAGCTGGCAATCATAAAAGATCAACCTTGTGTTCCATACAACTGTCCATATCATCCATGTGGGTTCTAAAGTTGCTTGGAACCCTCTGAGACTCACACTCCCTATTTCCAGTGCAGTCAGGGCCATGATAATGAGGCTACAGAAGATCATCCTAAGAAATGAGTCACCCACACCACATGATGCCCATTGTTCATCAGTAGATCACTGCTGCTTTTCAGGCTGGGAAAGGAAAGGTGCCTGACCTAGTCTAAGTGGAGTGGCAACTGTCACATTCCAAGAGCCCCTCTTAGCCATACCATGGGCAGAATCTGTTGGATGTACCTCACTACCTGCAACAGAGAAAGTGCTCACCTTGCACAGCATCGGCCTTTCAGGAAGTAAAACCAGGTTGACTTTAGTCAGTTTAGATGAAAGAACTGCCCATGTCCCCCATCAAAGCACTATTAGTCTGAGCTGGGCAGATGTACTGTAGTGAATGAAGAATAAGCACTCCAGAAGTGGGGACATGCTAACCAGTGAGTACAGAGCACTCCATGGGGCAAACTATGATCGAACAGGGATACAAGTGGAGAGAGTTTTTTTTAATTACCAGTGTGTGGGTTGGGGGTCCCAGAATGGAGAGTTCCAGAGCAAAATGTGAAAGATGTGCATAATACCTCTCAGGTAGCAGGAGTTATGTGGCAGGTCCCCAATCTATCGTTAGCTGCTGCTTCTTCTAAGTTAACACAGTCCTTGGAATCCTTGACCCTGTTGAAGACACCGGGAAGGGGTGTTCCCATGCTGGTGATGTGGAGCTTAGAAGGATATAGATGGGCAAAATCCCAAACACAGGATGCAAAACTCTGACTTAACACCAGGAAACTAATGCCACTGATTTTGCTGGTTCCTTCTGTAGTCCTGAAAAACCATGCCTGTTCCATTGGCCATTCTGATGGAACCATGTGTCTCGGCTGCTCTAAGGACTTTTTCTTTATCCTGATACCACAAGTTTTTGATTAGGAAATGTCGAGGACAACCTCCAGCTCTGGGTTTGGGACCTGTTCTGTGAGCATGCTGTATTTCATTCCCCGCTGCCTCCAGAGCAATGCCCAACTGCTGAGCTAACTATTTATGCACATTGTGTTTGGGGTTTCTCTCATCATGCCCTTTCAGACGTCCCACAAATCAAAAATTAGAACTCTTTGATATATTCTCCAGATCATCATTTTTTTTTAAAGGAAGGCATCCACATTATCTACCTTTTTTTTCTTTTGTTCTCTGGATAGGTCAGCTATCACATTTTCCAGATTGCTGATTCTTTTTTCGGCCTCATACAGCCTCATGGCATGAGCCACCGATATTTCAGTCAAACCAGAGATGGTGTTTTGCTCATGTTGCAGCTGGGCAGTAAGATTAGTGAAACCTGCTTTCATTTTGTTCTACAGGTTAACTGTCATTCCTGGGAGAGTTGCTATAGGATTGGATGTTGGTTGATTTCACTGCTATAGGATGGGATATTGCTTGATTTCTTTCAACATTGGATCATACTGCTATGCTTTGTGCCCTCATTCGTCTTTCCACAGAACCAAGGATATTGAGGTGTCCATTGCCACCTCAAATGGTAAGGTAGTCTGCTTTTTCTGAGATCACTGGGTAGTCATGCAAATAAGCTGTTATGTTTGATATTTCTTCAATTAAGTTTAATGCAGAAATGTAGTAAAATATCGATTTAGGTAGGTGCCTTAAGAAGCTCAGCTAAAACCCTGCTGCCATCTTTTTTTTTTGATATTTAACATTTTTTATTTGTTTTTAAAGCATATCCACAATAATGACAAATTAAAAGACAATATATTACATTACAATACAATACACTACACAAACCTTCACCACTCCCGCCACCCTTCCCTCCCCTACCCATGGCAGCGACTTAACTTAGTTTTGCGGCTCCCAAACATATCCATATTATGGGATGCTCAAATAGAGTTCAAAGTTTGTAATTGGCTCCATCGTCTATCAAACCTAGGCAAACAGTTATTTGCACTAGCGATAATCTTCTCCACAGATGAGTTGAATAATAGTTCCTGTAACCTCTCAGTATAAGATATTACTTCCCACATCGAACCAATGTCTGAGTACCAACTTTTTGACTGACATGGCTATCACATTTATGTGAAATTTCCTTTCTGTAACAGTTATTTATTTATTTATTTATTTGCTTTTGGTAACCGGGTAAGTGCGCTAGGCAACAGTCCTGCCTATTTTCAGGCATGACCCGGGAGAGCACAGGATATTGGTTACAAAGTACAGAAGTACATAACACATAATACAGATGTACATAGAACAATCTGGGTATACATAAGAAAGCAGAGTAATTAATTAATTACGTAAGGGTACATATTAGGCATAAAACATAATAAGGATGTAAATAAAAACAATCAGGGTAATCATAATACAGCAGAGGACATTAATAACATCGAGGTTCATAGCAACCTAGTCATGCATATTGCATTAGGAAAACATTTAGTATACTACTCAGGGGTCAGACCCAACGGCCTGCAGAGGGAAGCAGCATATTAAGAGCATTTGCATTGGCCAGAGGCTTGGAGGTGGGAGAATAGTGAGTTTTTGAATTCTCGATGGGAGGCTGAATTTTTCACCGTAAGGGGGAGTGAGTTCCAGAATTTGGGAGCAAAATTGGCAAATGCCTGTTCACCCATTTTTGTCGCGCAAGGTCTAGTGGAGAGCATGGGGACAGAGGAAGACCTGAGGGTACGGGTGTGTGTGGCAGGAGTCAGGAGGTTGGCAAGATAGGCAGGGCAGGGAGGTCTGTACAGAGAGTTGATAAAGCAGCCAAGGGAGTAAGCCCAAAGATCCTTAGGTGACAACCAATTTAAACCGGCATAGAGGAGGCAATGATGGGTAAGGCGTGGGGCAGTTAAGGCTAATCAACAGATGTTGTTGTAGACAGTGTCCCATTTGTGGAGTGTAGAAGAGTTGGCAGCAAAGAGGAGGGGCAGAGCATATTGGAGCTGGGGTAGAAGAATACCTCTCACAACAGAAAGTCTGGCAGAAGGAGTGAGGGAGTGGCGCACGCGATAAGCTCCACCAATTTGAGCATTGACGACACGTCACACCATGTTGACATGTTGAGACAGGTCTAAGGTGGGATCTAGAGTGACCCCAAGGTACTTGAAGGACTCAGTGTTTGAGATGAGGGAGCCATCTAGGCAGTGAACCCAGAGCCTGTTCGCAGGGGCAGACAGTTTTTTAGAGGATCCGAAAAGCATAGCGCAAGTTTTTTCTTGGTTCAGGACTTGGTGGTTGTTAGAGAGCCAGATCTGCAGGACTTGGAAGTCATTTGTGAGAGTGGAGTTGATATCAACAACCGATTTTGACCCAGAGTAGAGAACAAGGTCATCTGCGTACATAAGAGTGCAGCTATGTCGGGACATAGAGGGAATATCATTTAGGAAGAGGGAGAAGAGTAGAGGTCCGAGAGTGGATCCCTGAGAAACTCCATGGGAGATGTTTAGGGGGGAGGAAAGGGGCTTGTGAAATGCTACCACCTGAGTCCGATTGTCAAGATAGCTATGGAACCAGAGCTTGGTCAGATGCTCCAATGGATTGGAGCTTCTTTAGCATGAGAAGGGTGATGTACCATGTCAAAGGCTTTGGACAGGTCAATAAAGACGGCCCCAGTGAGCAGGCCATGGTCCATGTTATTTTTGATGTCATTTGTAAGTTGAGTCAGTGCCGAGGTGGTACTGTGACCAGGCCTGAAACTATGTTGGCAAGGGGTTTGAAGATTAAACTTGTCAAGGTATGCAGCAAGCTGGCAGTGGACTATGTTTTCAAGAAGCTTGCTGAGAGTGGGCAGGAGAGATATGGGGCAGTAATTGGACATGAGTTTGACATCGCCCTTTTTGTGTATAGGGATAGTTTTGGCAGTTTTCCAGGTGGATGGAACAGTGGATATACGAATCGAGAGGTTAACAAGCCAGGTGATAGGTATGGTCAGCCAAGGTGCAAACTGCTTAAGTATGCAAGAATGGATGCCCTCAGGCTCCTGACCCCCACGTGCCGGAAGGGAGTTAAGTAGCTTGCGAACTTCAAGGTACGTGGTTAGAGCCAGAACGAAGGTGGGCCGTGGGAGGGGCGAGGAAGGAGAAGAAGGACAGTCAGGTTGTGGTCTAGTCAGAGTAACGACAGGAGGCGAAGAGAAAAGGGCATTGAAGGCATTGGCTATGGTGTCTGGGTTAGTGCAATTAACACCCTGAATATTCATGTCAGTTGGATGCTGTTGCTTGTCATTGCGGAAATGTCCTTAATTTGAGACCAGTACCTGCGAGGATTTGTAGAGGATGTTTTTAGTAGGTTCCTGTAGTAGGTACTTTTGGCAAGATGAATTTCTCTTTTGCAGTTGTTACACAGTGCACAATAGGCTTTGAAATCAGCACGCAGGTGCAAGATCTTCCACCTGGACCATAGTTTGTCCCTAGATTTGAGAAGTTGAAGCAGGGAGCGCGTTAGCTACTTGGTTACCTTCCCTGCCATCCTACTTGTGGTGACCGGGATGTGAAGGTTCTGAAGAGAGAGGAGGACGGAGTTGAAATATTCTGTAGCTATGTTAATGTCCTCAGTTTGGTAGAGAGGGGACCAGTCAACCTGGTTAAGATCAGTTATGAAGTCATCAACATTTAGACGGGAGAGGTTTGGAAAGGTTACAGTTTTAGCTGGGAGGGAAGGGATGACGGTGTTCCAGACACAGTATACAGGATAGTGATCACTAATGGTGTCTGGAAGCACACTGGCTGAGGCAACATATTCCCTCCTGTTAGTAAGTATCCAGTCGAGAAGGGTGGCACAGTCGCCCCCACGTGAGACCCTAGTGGGTTCATGGATGAGATGGGATAGATTTGCCTTACTAGCTAAGGAGGCTAGGTTAGCTGAGTTTTTCTCTGACCAGTCAAGGTTAAAATCACCAAGGCAGATAATGTCATTCTTGCCTGTAACTGTAGGCAGAAACCCCAGGAGTTCAGTGATGCCTTGTTTAGCATTTTTTGGAGGGATATAAGTACAAAAAATATGAAGTTTCTTGACACCCCCAGAAGCAGTAGGGAGCGTAGGATTTCACAGTTCGGTAGGAGGGGGTCCTGCAGAAGGGTGATGTTCAGGTGAGATTTGAAGTAGAGGGCAAGGTCACCTCCCCTTTTAGGTCCAGGATGGTCAAGACGAAGCATGTTGTATCCAGGAAAGCAGCACTGTGAGTCAGACACTGTGGGCTTTAGCCAGGTTTCTGTGATGGCAAGGACGTCCGGGACATTAATACACACCCAGGCCTGGAGGTCCGGGAGGTTGGCCAGAAGGCTCCTTGCATTAAGGTGAGCCAAAGTTAGTCCATCAGTTATTGGGAAGATGGTGGTCGGGGGGCAAAGTTATGATGAGAGGCTGAGATGGGCCAGGATTGATCTCGATGTTGCCAGCTAGTATAAGAGATAGGGTGAGTATCCAAAGCGGAGTGATGAGGCAGGCCTTGATAGTGACGCAGACAGGCAGCTTCAGATGAAAGTGGAGATATCTGGCTATTGGGCTAATATGTTTGCAGATGAGAGCAGATGGGGGTGGAGGTAGTGGAGTGGCAGTAGCAAGCAGGTTGGAGTAGTAAAAGTCAAAGTGCCCATGAGTATGGGAAGATGAGAGAATAATCCCCCACCAAGCAGGTTAATGGCTCTATAGAATCTGTTACACCCAATAAAGGATCAGCCCTTTGTTTATTTAGGGGCCAGAGGGGGGCTATTTTTGGACAGTCCCAAAAGATGTGATACAGTGATCCCACCCCTATCCTGCAATGGTTACATACTGCATTGGGGTCTTTACCTATTTTAGCCATCTTTTCCAGGGTGTAATACATATTATGGATAATATGGCACTGCATTAACCACAGTCTATTTTGAGATGTGTACCTGTGTGAGTCTTTCCAAATTTTGTCCAGTTAAATGTTTTCTCTGGAAACTGCTTAGCCCAGTAGTTAGAGGCTCCCACAGTGTTTGGGAAAGCTTCCTCTGAAAGATTGGAGTCGATCCTGGAAATGGTATGTTGTTCTGTAGCAAGCTTGCTGATATGGCCTATACATTCCCCTTGTTTTCCTGATTCACTATTCCGCTGGGATTTAGCTATCATATGTCTAAGTTGGGACACTTTAAAGCTAGATTTGGGGTCTAGTTTATTATTTTTAATAATCTCATCCATTGTATGGACTCTGCCGTTGGCCCATAGGTCTGCAATCCATTTCCTGGCTAGTTGCATGATCCAAGTATTTGTAATCATACCACCTCCAATTCTGAAGTTTGGATTTCCCACCACCAGTTGATTCAGGTCCTGTGAGTGTCTACAAGATAAGGAAGTGCACATCTGTGTATGAACTTTTACCAATACTTCTATGGGATTATTCTTAAGTACCAGAGGGAGTAATTTGGGTGTTATATACATAAGAGCCACCAGTGTTAGCTTTTGAGCTTCTATACGTTCTTTCTCTAGCAATAGCCAAGTGGGTCTGTATTGGGACGGGTCTAAATCTGTATTTGGGCTCATCCATCTCAGATACTTTGCTGCCTGACTTGCCCAATAATAAAGTTTGAAGTGTGGAAGTCTCAGTCCACGTTTAATTTTAGGTGTTGTTAGTTTGTTTTAAGCCATACAGGCCTGTCTATTTTTCCAGATGAAGGCAGTGAGTAGGAAATGTACTTTAGAGAACCATGATTGAGGTAGCCATAAATTCAGCATATCGATGGGGTAAAATATACGGGGTAATATATTCATTTTAACTAAGTTAATTCTTCCCCATAGGGATAATGGTAACTTATTCCACCTATCCAGGTCCTGTTTGATAACCTGTATCAATGCTTCAAGATTGCTTACTCTGGAAGATTTTGTGCTCCTTGTTAGGATAATACCTAGGTACTTCAGTTGTTTATATTCCCAATGCAAACCTAGGCCTTCTATTTCACTTTTATGTGTGACCATAGTTAAAGGAAAAACTTTAGATTTCGCCAGGTTCAGCTTGTAGTTGGCTAGCTCCCCAAACTCTCAAATCACTTGTAAATATTTGTTTATTGAGTATCTTGGGTTTGTCAGATGCAGGAGAATATCATCAGCATACGCTGATAGTTTGAGTTCCTGAGTCAAATTGTTTATTCCTTGAATCTCCGGGTCCATTTTAAGCTGGGTTAGAAGGGGTTCTAGGTATAGGTTAAACAATAGGAGGGACAACAGGCAACCCTGTCTGGTACCCGAGAAAAGAAGGCATCTTCACGAGAAAGTTCTATTGCAGTATATATTTTTATTTATTTATTTACTGTGTAATCGGAATTGCAATCCTTTGAGTCATAGACTCTTTTGCAAAGGCTCCACGTCATTTACAGGGGGTGGAGGGAGAACAAAGTACAAGGATGACAGACGGAACGAGCAGTTATATACAGGTTTCAGTTCAGACAATATTTATACAATGGCTCCACGGTGGTTACAGGGGGTGGAGAGACACAAGACAGTATAAAACAATAAAAAGAAGCACATTTTTATATACACTTAGATTATTTACTGGTTACAGAACTGACATGGTAGTTGAGAGGCTTATTTTTATAGCATTAGGAGGCATACATGTGAGCCCAAGACAGAGCTTACGTGGAGGGCGGTTCGTAGGGTCTAGGAAGTCCCTGAGTCAGTAGAGGGGGTAAGGGAGGAGTATGGGCAGGCCTTATTGGCATTCACATTTAGCATTTTCCAAGAAGTGAGTTTGAAGGCCTGTTTTGAAGAGTGAGATGCTGTGGGCCTGTGACAGAGAGGGGGATGAGCACTGGGTGTAGTGTGTAAGGACTGAATCCATTGCACAAAGAGAGGAGGGAGACTGAACCTGTGTAATACTCTGAACAGAAAATTCCAATCTACCCTATCAAATGCTTTCTCTGCATCCAGTGACATCAGTACAGCAGGAGTTGTGCTATCCCTGGACACAAAGAATATGTGGTCTAATTTTCTAAGATGATCCGAAGAAGATCTACCTGCCATGAATCCCACTTGTTCTGCACAAATCAGAAAAGGCATTACCTGATTCAGCCTAATGGCTAAAATTTTGGCCAGTATCTTGAGGTCATAGTTTAGCAGAGAAATTGGCCTGCAGTTTGATACTAGGTCTGGGTCCCTCCCCTCTTTGTGCAATACTACGATCAGGGCCTCGAATAGATGGGGGTCAGTGCCCTCTCCCTTCAGTATACTGTGAAATAGTAAAAGCAACCATGGAGACAGTTCCTTCCCCAGTTCTTTGTAGAAATTGGGGGAGAAACCATCAGGTCCAAGGGCTTTATCTAAAGATAAAGTGTTGATTGCTAGTTGGATCTCATGTTCTGTGATGGGGGAGATCAGCTGTAGTTGTTGTTCAGTGGAGAGCCTAGGTAGATGTAAGTCAGCCAAATATGTGTCAATGCAATCCAACGAAGGGGGATTGGTCCTGACCTTATACAAGTCTGCATTGAATTCCTGAAATTCCATCACTATTTCTCTGGGATTTGTTTTGAGAGTGCCATCTACCTTTGATTTAACTGCGTTGATCACTCTCGATGCCTCCAAATTCTTGACTCTTAGAGCTAGCAGCTTTCCTGTCTTTTCCCCCGGTCTATATATGTGGATTTCTTTTTGATAATTGCATATTCGGCTTTCTCTCCCAACAAATCATTGTAACAAGCTTGCAGATGAGTAAGTTCCTGACATTGTATTTCGGTAGTTAGAGGAGTTACTTTTTTTTTTAATTCTCTAATACTATCCAGTAATTTTAGTAATTGCTGTTCCCTTTGTCTCTTATGTCGAGAAGTAATCTTTATAAATTCCCCCCTTAGGAAGCATTTTAATCCCCCCATTCCATATCCACATGACCTGTGGAATTCAAATTATTCCTTGTATAGTTCTCAATTCTGGTCTTTAACCCTTGTATTATGCTTTTATCTTTCAATAACCAATTATTAATCTTCCAGGTTGTCTCTACCTGTTGATTAGAAAATAGGGACAGGGTACAAATCACCGATGAGTGGTCTGATATGACCTCTGGAGAGATATGACATTCCATGAGATCAGGGAGAAGTTGTTTGCTGAGCAGGAAGTAGTTTATGCGGGTTGAGGTACCATGGACTGTTGAACGGAAAGTACATTCCCTCCCCCTCAGATATAAAACCCTCCAGATATTACTCAGTCCCAACTTTTCGGTCATGTCCCTAATGGCCCGCTGCACTGGGGATAGCCACACTTTGGTTTTGCCTGTCCTATCTGCATCTGGAGAAAATGGTAAATTCAAGTCATCTCCTAGGATTGCAGGCACAGATAGAAAAGGCAACAATGTATTAAGCAATTCCTTAAAGAAGGATGGAGTGTCTGTGTTAGGACCATATATAGATCCCAATACAATGTCAGATCTCTCCAGAGTGCCACGTACAAACACATATCTACCCAGTGGATCTCAGGATGCACTGACTGCATTGAAAGCCTGTTTCTTGTCAGCAAAATTGCCACTCCTTTACTCTGGGTGGATGACACTGCTGCATAAACTTGGCCTAGCTGCATCTTTCGCAATAGATTAGCATCTGTATCTAGCAAGTGTGTCTCCTGGAGGAAGATTATTTGACCTTTAATCACTTGCAGATGCTTAAGAACCCTGTACTGTTTGCTCTTGCCCTTTCACATTCCAAGTAATAATTCTATAGCTATTAGCCATTCTGTGTTTTTTTAGCAGGTAATGGTTGTCTAGAAAGTAAAATAATAAAAGCCCCACTTGTCGATGCCATGGTGCCCCTCCCCTCTCCCCCATTGCCCCAGCACAAACTAACACACACCCTCCATATCAATCCCTTCTCCCCCTCCCTCCCCTTCCCTTCACCCCCTCTTCTAAATTATTTATTTGTTTTTCTTGGTTGTGGAGAAACCTGAATCTACTACTCACTGATCCCTCTACTACTATACTCTGAATAGGTCGAGCAGGTGATTTAAGGGACATCTCCCTTGATATGGTACATGATACTGCCAGGTTCAACTTACCCCATTCCTCCAGCTTCTCCATATTCTGATTATTATTCCAACAGTAAGTGTGATACAACCCCCATGTAAAATTTGACCCCAAAGAAAAATAATATACTTAAATAAGGCACTTTATTCTCTTATGTTCTCCCCATAGAAATCATATTCAAGGGCTTGGTCCTGCCCCATACAATTTCTTTGGTGATTCAGCCTGTTCAGGTTAAAATACTGAACAGACAGGTCGCTACTACTGCCTCCAAGAAATTATTTGTTTTTCTTGGGCGTGGAGAAACCTGAATCTACTCCTCACTGATCCCTCTACTACTGTACTCTGAATAGGTCGAGCAGGTGATTTAAGGGAACCCTCCCTTGATATGGTACATGATACTGCCAGGTTTAATTTACCCCATTCCTCTCGCTTCTCCATATTCCGATCATTATTCCAACAGTAAGTGTGATACAACCCCGTGTAACATTTGACCCCAAAGAAAACTAATATACTTAAATAAGGCACTATATTCTCTTATGTTCTCCCCATAGAAATCATATTCAAGGGCTTGGTCCCGCCCCATACAATTTCTTTGGTGATTCAGCCTGTTCAGGTTAAAATACTGAACAGACAGGTTGCTACTACTGCCTCCAAGCAATTATTATTCATTTCCCTAGTAATGACCTCATCTTTATCCCGCTTGATAAATATTATTGTCCTTGGTTGAACTCAATAACTTTTTTACTAAATAAGATTGTGATATATCTAAACCCTACCCATGCTACCTATAAATTTCGAAGAGGCTCTATAACACAGTGCCCAACCTATTTAAACAAAACATCTCATTTTAAATCCCCAACTTTGTGCATTTTCTCAATATTTGGTCTTAGCTGCACAACAGGTGCAATGCAAAGAAAAAAAACACATCATTAATGAGCTGGAGTCCCCTTTAACTCAGACGGATGGTTGAAAGGATATAGTCTGTCTGCAGCTCTGTGGATCTGTGCATTGTCATGTTGCTCTTGCTGCAACGGAAAGGCCACTTCTGCACCAATACGACTGTGCGTATCATCGAGAGGAAAGTGAGCCCTCTGGAACAAAGCATACAATCTGCCGACTGCGGTTGCCCTGATGTACCAGCTGACATGGTTTTCCACCCAGATACTGCCCTTCCAGAGCGATTGAAGGCAAGAGGAGAAATATCCTTAAGAAGTACAGATTCCAGCACCACACTGCATCTCTATTTGGCGGTAGACTCACCCAAAAGTGAGCACGGTACCTTTGCCCAAGCTTCTTGTAATACTACGTGCAGTTCCACATCATAAACTCCAAAAAGTAAGAATGTTGCAGTCCATAAATTAGAGCTTCTTGCTGATCTTCATTTTTCTTTCTTTTGCCCCACTTAGTTTTTTCCTCTGCTGAAAATTCCCCTGTTTGATTCCTCCTTACAAATTAGGGTATCCTCGCTGCAGAGACCACACTTTTTAAACAGATCTGGTAAGAGACATTGCAGATCCTGTACTGCTTGTTCATTGGAGTCATAAGCATGCCACTTATCTTGAACCCTGATCTTTAATTGTCCCGGGTATAGCATTCTGAAGCACACTCCTGCAGGTATGAGCCAGGAAATGGTGGCGTGGAAGGAGACCCTTTTTTGCCGAACTGAAGCTGGCAGATCCTGTGCTATATGAATTTTATTGACCTCCCACATCACTGCTTGAAATTCCCTGAGTTTCATCATATATGTTGTTTGTATAAGAAGTTCAAAAGTCTCAGGAAAAAAGGACGGGGGGGGGGTGAGCCTGGATCAAGTTTAGGGCGCAGCACCCGATGAGCTCGTTCCACCATGTAAGAAGGCCCATTGGGAGAGGGACCAGCTATTTGTTCCAGCAATTTGGGGGCGAACACGATAGGAGAGGAGCCTTCCTCCCCCTCAGAAAGCACAATGACTACCAAGTTGTTGTGGCGGCTACGTCTCTCTAACTCCTCCAGCTTAGTTTCCATCTTAGATAGCTGCCTTTTGATTGCCAGCAGTTCTGCATCTGTAGTTGCTCTCCACTTTTCGAGCGAGATTGTCCTCGCCTCCATGTCCCATGTCTGTCTTGCTACCTCCGACCAGTTTGTTTTCAAGGAGGATACTTCTGTAGTTAGAAGAGCAATTGTTTCTTGCAGTGGTTTTATTTCTATTAGGAAACGCTCTTCTGACAAAGGTGTAGGTGCCACTTTGCCTGAAGAGGTCAGGGCCATTTTAGAGCTCTGCTGCTTTGCTTTCTTTGTGGCCTTGTCTGGCGAGGGAGTGGGAGTATGGAGAGGCAATTCTTGCCTCATTGTTATCTCCATGCTGCAATTTGGAGTTCCTTTCAGTGGTCCGACCTCTGGTAGGATGTTCAGGATAGCTTTTCTGTTGAGGTATTTGCTGATATTGTAGTTTTAAAGCTTAATTACCAATCAGGAGAGTGGGAGAAAAGCCGTGACACTGCTTACTTCTAGCCAAACATCACGTGACCCCTGCTGCCATCTTTCCTGGTCAAGCCACCCCCCGAGAGTCACTTCTTCATAGATACTATAGTTGCAGGGTAGAATGGACTACCAGAGGATGTGGAAAGCCAAAAAATGTTTGATGGTTTTAAGACTAGGTGGATTAAGGTCAAGGTAAGGGTAAGTATATTGTGGGTGGAGCATCATGCAACTCAGGTTGGATGAGCTTTGCATGAAGAAGATTCAATAGACCATAAAGTCTTTGCCTGCAGGCATTTTCATATGTTCATACGTACTGTATCTTCTGCTCATTACAGACTGCAGTGGTAGTGCTTTATCCAAAAGGTCTTCTGCTCCTAGATGGCTTTTTGGATATTGCACTGACAACAATAGCTGCATGCCACAGAGGACTTTTATCAGTGTTTCTACCAGCTGCATTTACTCACCTATCAGATGGTTACATCTCTGAAAATATATGGTCTGCTCCATGCTGTAAGTTTATTTTCTAGGTTGATAAAACATCAGCTCCAAAAAGTTATCTTGGTGGAGGAGAAAACATTAGGGGGCTTCAACCATGGTCGAGACAGACCTAAGGGAATATTAGTGAACTGGAAGGGTGGATGGAGTGCTGCCAAGGACCAGTTAGGGTCTGTGGATGCAGACTAGGCAAGAACTATTTGGGCAGACAGGGTGGACCAAGTGGTCCTTTTCTGCTGGCAAATTGTATGGATGCTATGCACGATTGCACGCAATGAACGCACAAAATAGACATATCCGTGGTGCATAGGCGCATGCACACAGGGTTCCCGCAGCACACAGCATGCACAATCACCCATGTGGGGATGCACAGATCCAGGGGGTAGGACCACAGGGTCCACATAGTGGAACATGCAGAACACACAGGTGGGCCTAGGCTATGTGACACCGCTTCTTGACCCCACCATATATGAACATGCACCATGCCCAGAACACCAATATGGAAGTGAATGAATCCCAGCAAACAAATGCAGCCACAAGGGTAGAGAGAGGAGGAGGTGCAGAGTTCGCACCCTAAACACCGGGGCAGGCTGAGGGGACAGGCCACACAACTGGACAAGCCCGCAGAGGCAGCCATGGTGGAGCCCAGCTATGTGCCCCCAACTGAACTGATGCACAGGTGGCAGCCATGATGAGCAACATCCGCGACCACTATGGCAAACTATATGGGGCTCAGGCTCTGACGACCCTCGCTGAAGTCAAGGCATGGCTATTACTTGACATTCAGTTTGCGATCAATGCTGCCAGACCAGAGGCCAGGATCTTCTCTGTGATCAGACACAAATGAAGGGACCTGCACTCCGCCATGAAGTGGAAAGTGGCAACAGGAGCACAGGTACGGCTGGACACCGGTGGCGGCATGCCCTCCATAGATAGCCAGCTAACTCTCATGGAGTGGATGATGGTGTACACACTGATGGCTATCAGAATCCATGGCAGGGTCAATGGCATTGACACCATGGTAGGTAGGCAAGCACACACCTGGCATGGGTACCCCGGTGAGTCTGGCACAGGGATGGTATAATTCTCATGCCTTGCATCCATAGATACAGCCAGGGTTGGACATCCACCCAATAGCAATGCAGGCAACAGCCAAGATGCACCAGCAGCCCCAGTTGCAAGGCAGGGAACCAGTCAGGATGAAGACAGCACAGATGGGTACCCATGGGACACACTAAGGGGTTGCTGATTCCAGTACTGTATTGTACCGGCTAACAGATATCACTTCTTCCCCAACAAGAAAGGAGTAGCACATGGAGGATCAGTAGGAGTCTTACATGGACATGGCGACAACAGTGGCCAACACAGAGGAGGGGACGCAGGAGACCACCACCAGGATGGAGGAGGGGAGTGGCTGCACTGAGCAGAACACAGGACAACCACCATGCCACGTACAGATGCTGATGTCCAGGGCACCGGTAATGTACAGCTGAGATCAGCCACAGATGTCTGGGGGGGCGGTGCCCACTCAGGGTGTACACCCATGGACAGTGGCAATGAGGGTACATTGACCAATCCTGCCGGGTGCACATGGGCAGTGCTATGCCATGCTGGCATTGAGGCCCAGTACAGAGAGCTCCGACAACTGGAGCTTGACAGACTGGATGCCCAGCACTGTAATACAGACATGCTGGTGGCACTGACAGGCATAGTGTGGGAGATGGGTTGTTGCATAGACCACATTGTCACCACACAGGAATGAATGGTGGAACTCCTATCTGGATGGCATGTGCCACCATGCTGCCTGCTGACACAATGTCACATGTGGCACACATGCATACCTAGGTTTCATCTGATACCAACACTGAGGGGTGGGAGGGGGACACAGAGCCTAGGAACACAGACGGTGCGAGGGCTAAAGGGAAATAGGGCCTGAGGGGAGGATGGCATATGAACATACAAACATTTGAAAATTTCCAACAGATAAAGGCCTAGTGGTCTATCAAGTCTGCTCGAATGTGCAGCTAGCACCCCTTATTCTGCAGCTGCCCTTCCCTCCCACCATTCCCCTCCCTTAACCCTCCCCCTTGCCATGATGGGGTCCAGAGCACATACAGCAGAAACACTAGACACCAACACTGGTGGTACACAGTGGGGACTGCATGGCAATAACAGGTGGCAATGCACTGCAGACATGGATACACAGTGTGACACTGACTCCTCAGCATCCCAGGGCAGCAGGCATCAGGCAGCACAGTGCCAGGCCACAGGCACCAGGATGGCGATGGGGCACACTGCCACTGGCCAGTCTACATGCCATACCATATGACTCACAGGGTCCATGACATGCACCAGGCAGACACACACAGGGTAGGGGTGGCACTGTGGCACATTGAAAGGCACTGCACAGGGCACATGCTTACCTCTCACAGCTGGGGCACTCACCGGGTTATGTACACAGTGTGGTGTGGGGGTTGCACAACACAGACCAAGGCAGGTGGCCGGGGGGTACAGATGTGATGGCGGCAATGTCTGGCATGTGTCACACACTGCATGGCCTGGACATGACAGTAGGCATCCCAGCACAGCATTCAGAACCACATGTGCAGCTGGTGCATCCAGCCATGCCACTGAACATCCCCCCCCCCCAGGGGCCCTCAGTCAGTGTTACCATCATCAGGCCCCTTCTGTCAATGGCGTGGGCACACCACACAGTCATGTTGCAGGGATGCACATGGCAGATGCACACATGGCTTCCCATGCGGGCTTACAGCGCACACACCCACCCACAACTCTGCTGACCACCACCTGTGGCCACACATGCCTGTCTTTGGACATGACTATCATTGGAATGTGCCCTGCATGAGTGCTGCATGCACCACCCATCCACGTACAGTCTCCTCACAATGGCATGGCTTCACCACTGGTGGATTCAGTGGATTGTCCCACTGTGGGTACTCTGGCATGGGCATGCTGTTGCACAGTGCCATGTTCTGCAGCATGGCACATGTGGTAATTACCTTGCAGGCAAGGCCCTGAGCCAGCATTATGGTCCTCCCAGTATGGTACAGGCACTGAAAGTGCTTCTTCAGCAGTCTGATGGTCTGCTCAGTGATACTCCATGTCTTCCTGTGTGCTAGGTTGTACACCTTCTCAGTGGCTATGGATGGTGCAAGGACCGGGGTCATCACATAAGAGCATAGTGGGTATCTGCTGTCACCTATAGGGGAATGGAACAACTGTCAGTTATATACATGCTGTGCCATGGCAATCTCCGCTCCACCCAACCACCTTTATACTCACCCAGTAGCCAGCCATAAAGCTGTGCTTGCTGCATGGCACCCAATCCTGAGGCATCCAGTATGAAAGCATCATGGCATGAGCTTGGGAACCTGGCACGCATGTTCATGAACACCCCAGAGACATCACAGACAACCTGGCAGTTCACACTATGGAATCCTTTCCTGTTCCTGTATGCCTCCTCATTGCTGGGTGGTGTCAGGGTGGCAATGTGCGGGCTATCCACAGCACCTCAGATGTTGGGCATGCTATGCAGGACATAAAATAACAGATTGATGGCATGAATCTCCACATCTAATGTTGGGAACCTGATGTGATCATGCATATGCTCCAGTAGTGTGTCTGTCACCTGTGTCAACACCCAGAATATGGAGGATTGGCTCATGCCCACAGCATCACCAGCCACATGTTGGAATGACCCTTATGCATAGTATACCAGTGCACACATCAGCTTGGTTTTGACAGCTATTGCTTTGGACTTCCATGTATTCAGTGCAACACTGTCCAGGACCATGTTGCACAGGTGTGCTATCATGGACCACGGGAGCCTGAACCACTCAATACAGTTGTTGTCCCTGAGCATGGAGACATCCATCCATGGGTGGAACAGATGTGCCCATGCTTGCATTCACTGCATCCTCTCCCACAAGTGGTTGTGCAAGTATACATTTAGCAGCAGGCCAGGACATATACTCGATCTCCTGTCGCCTCTCCTGTGGCCAGGTACCATCTCGATCGCAGTCTGTCATCTGCTACAGAAAACAGGTGTTCATCTTTAAGTGGGTGTGCCATCTACCATGTGCGCCATGCCCATAGCTGTACAGGTATAACTGCATCACATGTCTGCCTCGGCTATATGCAACAGTTGCGACGTGATAGCCAAATGCGTAGTGTCAACATCAGGTGCCCTGTGGTGTACTATGTTCCCCAGTCACCTATGGAGGGTGTCTGAGGACACATTCACTGATTCCTACACTGGAGGTACCCTGTAGCATGTGGTCTGCCATAGGCTGGTAAATGTCACGTCCACTGTGTCTGTTGCTGTCCAGGGATGTGATGGGGTTGTTGTGCTTGCTGCAGCTGATGCTCTCTCTGTCTCTCCCTATACAGGATGATCATGGACTGGCACGATGCTTGGAATTCCTGAGGATTGAGCAGCTGGATAGAGCATCCTGTGTGGTTTGGTCCCCTCGGCAGCGTACAAGATGGTGGTGGCTCAGGGTCCTTTGATACTTCTCCCAGTGGTGGGACGAGGAGGATGGCATGCTCTACAAATCAGACACCTGCAATATCTGGCAGGTGTTGGTGCCATCACAGATGGGTCAGCCATGCCATGTGCTGTCATATGCATGCACACATGCACTACTTGCCAGTGGACACTGCATGGTGTCCTTACTGATAGCCTTCTCCATTTCTTTTGCAGTGGTACAGGGGACCTGTGAGGTGATTCTTCCTGGATGGACTGGGCTGGGATGACACCTTGTCATCTGCAAACACAGAGGAGGACAACAACAGTGATATCCCCTGAGTGCATGCTGGACTGCTGGGTGGCCGTCAGGTGTTCCAGGTCATTTGGGCATGATGGATGGCCAAGGCATATGGGACTGGCACTGTGTTGCATTCTGTGTATTGTGTGTTGATTTTATGTTGTTCTGCGTACGTGCCAGCCAGTTATTGCATGCCTCCTGTACATTTCATTGTGGGATGAGGAGGATGGCAAGCTCTACAAATCGGACACCTGCAATATCTGGTGGGTGGTGGTGCCATCACAGGTGGGTCAGCCATGCCATGTGCTGTCATATGCATGCACACATGCACTACTTTCCAGTGGACACTGCATGGTGTCCTTACTGACGGCCTTTTCCCTTTCTTTTGCAGCAGTACAGGGCACCTGTGAAGTGATTCTTCCTGGATGGACTGGGCTTGGGAGGACACCTTGTCATCCACAGACACAGAGGAGGATGACGACAATGATATCCCCTCAGTGCGTGCTGGACTGCTTGGTGGCCTTCGGGTGTTCCAGGCCATTTGGGCATGGTGGATGGCCAAGGCACATGGGACTGGCACTGTGTTGCGTTCTGTGTATTGTGTGTTGATTTTATGTTTTTCTGTGTGCTTGCCTGCCAGTTATTGCATGCCTCCTGTACATTTTGTGGTGTTTTACAATAAAACATCTACTTAATTTCTCCACTGTGTGTTTACTGACTACAGGTCTGGGGAGGGTGGGCAGCGGGTGTTGTGTTGTGTGTTAGTGACCTCGGGGGGGCATGATCTGCTTTAGCACTTTGCATGGGGGCAATGTCCAGGAGATCCTTGTAGGGGAGGCTGCTAGGGGTGCATCCATCATTGGGGTGCTTGTTGTGGGCATTGCAGAGCCCTTAAACGCCACCATGGCTACCCTACATGTTCATTTATTGCAGCCTTCCCACTGCTGTACATGTCTAAGCACTGCCTCACACAGTTTTCAGCAGTAAATGGTGTTGTGCATGGGTGCAGCCTTTTGCTGCACACGGCTGTGTGCTGACATGCCCCTGAGTATAGGCCATAAACTGGTAGCACATGTGTGCACACGGGATGGCTACACAGCAACATGCATGGCCATTGTGCATACTTCAGCATTATGCCATATGCCAGTTTCCAGCATAACGTGTCTGCGCACCCACTGCATGACCCTACGCACCGCTTGTCTGGGTTGTGCATAGGGCACTATGTCATTATGTTACAGTGGTAGCTCTAGAAAGAAGAAATAGAGTTTAAGAGTATGATAAACAGCTGAGAGTAAGAGTTTTTAATTTATTTGACATGCTTTACCAGGAAATACATACTGAGCTAGTAGCAACTCATGTCTACATGTGCCTTGGTGGAGAAGGGGTGAAGGAAAACTGATTAGCAAAAAGTATAATGAACAATTATAGTAAATACAGCATAAACAGTATGATAAACAATAAAAGTACAGTAATTAGAAAACACTTCCGGGTAGGTCTCCTGTATAAATTACGCCCTGTGATGAGTAGGGTGAGCTGAGCAGGGCAAAGTGGAGATACACACAGAACATGGGTAACATGGTAGTGTAAAGCTCTAGGGGTATCCTCTGTTAGGTAAGCTTGTACTCTCGACATACACACTTCCTACCACTGTCTCGTTAGATGTGCTCCGCTAAGTTCTAGAGGCAACTCTGTTGTGTCCCATTTAGGTGTATTGGCACCTTTTTTACCGACCCTTTACCCTTGCACTATTTTGTGGTTTGCAGTCACTTATGTCATAACTGGGAAAATAATTTACATCTGTTTCAGAACAATGGTGAATACGATGATGACTCTAGATGGTGTGGTAGGGATAAAATTTACTGAATGCCAAATGTATGTCATTACATCAGGTCTTTTACCCCAACAGAACTATATCTGAACCAAATGTGTCGACAATGCTTCCCTGCATAAAGAAATTTCATTTTTTAACTCTAGACTACTGTTTTTAGACCAGAATCAGAAAGACATGACAGCCAGGTTTTTTGCACTAGAACCATCCCCTGAGTGTAGCACCTGACCTGCAGCTACTCATGTTGCATGGGCTATTCTTGCACAGCATAATTTGACATTAGAACACTGTACCCCTTTAGATGGCAATATTAGCACACCTAATTGTAGCATGCCCAATATAAGTGCTATAACCACTGAACAAAGTAATAAAAAATACCCTAGAGATGATGATATATGTGAACAGTCTGACGATCAATGGTATGAGGTTCAGAGTAAAAGAGCCTTTAAAAAGGGATGAAAAGCAAATGTGTTCTGTACTGATACTCATAACAGATTCACCCCACTTTTGGGATCACAGAGTAATACTATGGTAAATAGCCCAGGTAACCACCCCCATGCACCTCTAATCCATATGCTAGTGTTGTGACAGATTTATTTAAATTTTGATGACCGGGTGGGCCCACTGAGACAAACAAGTCCCTTTTTCAGGGGCAACCTGGGGAACTGAACATTCCTTACAGGTAGAAATAAACAATTGCAGATAATAATTTATAGAAGTGCAAGTCAAAAACATAAAATCATGCAGTAACAGATATCTTGGGTAGCTATTTAAAGGATGATTTAACATATGTTCTAAATAGGTGCTTAACATGTTATTGGTATTACTGATAGGGTTAGTCATTCAGTTATTAATACCTCCACTCCTGTGCCATTATTGGTTACTACCATGACTGCAGACAGTTAACCCCAGTATTACCCGCATGCTCTGATGTGTTTACTGTTGGTCCACCGCTTATTACCTTGGGCCTACCTGATGATATCATTCCTTTACCCATGCAAACTACCTTATGCCATTCCACTCCTCACTTAGCTGACCATAGAGAGATTTATGTTCCTAGGGATTCAATTGTTGAACATCTGGACAGAGCTATATGTGACCATGACAAAATTAATCGCACCTGCTCCAGCTTCTGTGGGACAAAAATTGCAGATATAACCGCAATGGTTAATAACATTCTTTACAATTGTTGTACCAACCCCCTTGTTATTTTGCACATGGGAGCCAATAATATCATGTATGATGATTTGCGATTTACATAGTTGCCCTGTCTAGTAGAATTCAGGTGTGAAATTGTTTTTCAGAAATTCTACCCATCCCAAGAGCTTCTCTTAAAATAAATCTGAAAATAGAGTCATTCAATGAGTGGCTCATGAAGTGGTGCTTAAAACAAAATAACTTTTGCATCACCCATTGGGAAGAATTTTCTAATAGATTTGAACTCTTCTGCAGTGACGGACTTCACTTGAGTCAGCGGGGGAGTGCTTTACTGGGCAAACATTTCTTGGCTAGCATAAACCAACATTTAAACTAAGTGATTTGGGGGAAAGGCAGGCATATCCTACCACTCTGAACAAAAATAATACAGCTCATGCTACCTGTATTAGTAATAAACTGAATTTCTTATATTTTAATACCAGGTGCCTGCACAATAAAATTGAAGAATTAAAATTAAGAATAATTTCAGATAACATTGATATCATAGCTGTCACAGAAACTTGGGAAGATGAAAATTCTTCTTGGAATAACATCCTTCCAGGGTGCATGTCCAACAAACTCAATAGAATAGACAGAAAAGGTGGAGGTGTTGGTATTTATGCAAAAAATAATTTACAAACTATAGACATCTCAGATAAAATAACCCCCTCCCCAATTGTTCAACTGAAACTGTATGGATTAAACTAGTATTGAACAAATCAAACCATGTCATTATTGGGAATTGCTATCGCCCACCAAATACAACTTCAGAAACCTTTGATGCACTCATTCAGGAATTGAACACAATGCGAATTAAGTAAGCAACAAGGCACAAATGGGTGTGTGCAAAACATATTTTACAGCATGGCCTGGGCGTAGTAAGGCACGAGGCCAAAGGTAGAGTGACTTCAGCCACTGGACAAGCTATAAAATATGTTTCACACACATTCCTGAGTGCCTTATTGCGCTTATAAAATTGACTCCTTTTTTTAACTTTTTACTATTGGGGAAAGCATGTTTATATGTAGAAACAATAGATTTACTTGTGCGCATTTGTGATAAAATAGTCCTTCCACCCACTGCAAGTGATGTCATTGATGATGTAATTGTATTATTGCCTACTTTATTCTTCCTGTTTTTTTCTCTGTTTTTCTCCACATTCAAGAAATGGAATGTTTATCATGGAATGTTTACAACAGAATACATGAATTCAAAATTCTGCTCAGTTCCACTGGCAGAATGTTTCTCTTCTAACAATCCATGCACACAGACAGCAAAGGCCTTTGTTACAACCAGAGACTCAATTATCTCACTGTCAGGGCAAGAAGAAGAGAGTTTCCAGATGAGCTGGTAAAGATAGAAGGGGGGATTTTTCACTGTCAGCAAAGAAACAGTTATAGTGAAAACTATAAACAATACTTACAGTTTCTAATTTGTTTATATATGTAAGCAGAGCGTGAGAATCAGGGAAACAACATTTAATTGAATTGTATTTTTTATTAAAGATAGTTTCATTTTTATGGCCCAGTTGAAGTTTTTTTTTTATAGTGTAAAGATAGCAGCCATGTTTGTGGTGGAAGATCACTTCTGGCTGTAGGGGGCTAACTGAAATGCCTGTGTTCCAAATACCCATTGATCTGTGTTCCAGACTCTTTATTGCTGAGCAGTCTTTTTCTAACCCTGTGTAAACCATATTTTGCATAAATAAGAGCCAATCAGATTATTGGATTTTACCCTGCCATTTTATAAGGGTTACTATTTTTATGGGTGATGGTAATCTTGGCAACATATCATGGAAAGACCAGAGAGCTACTATGGGACAAGGAAAAAAATTAATCTCCACATGCCAACAGTGTAATCTAATCCAAAGTATCCATTTACCTTCCCATGGAGAAAGAATTCTGGATTTAGTTCTACACAATGAGAATGTGGTCATAAATAATGTAATTATAAGTTCACCAATTGGTAATAGTGACCGTAACGCTATACAATTTACTATTGAAAATCTCTTTACCTACACCTACTTTAATACTAAAATCTATATGTATGATAAAGCAGACCAACCTAGTATGACATCTGTTCTGAAGAACATTGATTGGGATCACACTTTCTCTAACTTGCCAATTAAGGATAGCTGTGACATATTCCACAATACTTTAGCTAATCTTAGAGACAATGTTATCCCATTTAAAATTAAAAATAGTTTCAAGAAACACCAACCTAAATGGTTGGATAACTCATTGTGTAAACTCATCAAACAAAAAAATAAAAAATGTTCAACTTTTCTAAAATCTCAGACCCAAAACGATTGGACCTCCTACTTGAAAATTCAAAAAAAATGTAAACAGAGAATTAGAAAAGCAAAGATAAAATGGGAATATAAACTCGCTATTAATGCTAACAAGACTAATAGTAGGGCTTTTTATTCTTATATTAACTCACTTGAAAAAACCTGCCTGTCAGATCAGCCCATTGCTTTACAATGACAATGTATTACACAATTTGACTGAAATGGATAACATTATTAATACCAAGTTTTGTGTAATTTTCCATTTCCTGCAGAACATGGTTACCCATACTGCATCAATGGATGACCGCATTACTCTCTCTGATGACTGTGTCTTTGAAAAATTATCCTCCCTTAAGAGTAAAACCAGTAAAGGCCCTGATGGCATAGCTGGCCATCTTCTATTCATGCCAGCCGACTGCTTGGCTCAACAACGTAGGCTAGTATTTGAAAAGTGCCTGTCTTTAAACTTCATTCCTGATGTCTGGAAAACAGCTTACATTATCCCCATATACAAAAAGATTGAGGAACAGCTGGGAAAATTATAATTCAATTCAATTCAACTTTATTTTTATAGCGCCTTTCAAAGCCAAGGTGCTTACATAAAACAGAAGGTAATATAAATACCAGTAAAACAACAGAATTACATTTATAGGCCCATTAGCCTAACATCCTCTATCTGAAAATTGTTAAACAGTATTATCAAGGACTTGATCTCCCCAGCCATTGATAATCTTGACACTGAACAACATGGGTTTAAAAAGGGTTGTGGATGTCAGTGTCAGTGGTTCAGTAGGTAGCACACTCACCTCTGAGGCCGGGAGATCAGAGGGCTGTGGGTTCAGTTCCCACATATGGCACTTGGGTTAATATCCCAGTACTGACACTGTAGTGCAGCATGAGAGGGGTGGTGCACTTCTGAGGTGCTGTCTTTCAGATGAGATGTTAAACCAAGGTCCCATCTGCCTGGATTGGTGGTAGTTCAGGTGGATGTTAAAGATCCCATGGCACTTATCGAAAAGAGAAGGGGAATTTCCCCAGTGTCCTAGCCAAATTTCCCTCATTCTCTAAAAATACCACCAACAACTTAATCTGGTTCAAGGTCAGTTGGCATTCATCTGTATCCCCCTCCCCCGGGTCGTGCCTGAAAATAGGCAGGATTTGTCTAGTGCACTTACTCAGTCAACAAAAACTAAATAAATAAAAAATAAATAAAAACTGATCTCATGTGCTTCTATGAAGAAATTAGTTGTCAACTCAATCATAGGATACCGTACAACGTCATTTTAATTGACTTTAGCAAAGCATTCGATGTCATGCCACACTGGGCTCTTGTTTCCAAGTTACACAAAACAAAAATTAATAAAAACATTATAAACTGGGTTGCTAATTGGTTACTCAATAGGTCACAACATGTTATGATTACTGGTCAGCTTTCTGACATTGGCAGTCACCAGTGGGTTTCCAAGGGCTCTGTTCTTGGCCCTTGTCTGTTTCAGGCATTTATTGCTGATTTAATAAATAAATGCCTCTCTTCAGCAATAAAATATGCTGATGATGTTAAAACAGGTGGCCCCTGTGCAAATCCTGAACAGATTACTACCATTCAGAATGATTTAGAAAGAATAACTCAGTGGGCTATAAATTGGGGAATGAAACTTAATGTTGATGAATGTAAGGTAATGCATATGGGACTGAATAACCCAATAACAACATGAAGCATATTATAGGCCTATATAATGACTCATATAAAGCAAGACTCGAAATTTTAAACCGATTGTCATTAACTACATGACATCTTAGGGGTGATCTCCTTTTTATGTATGATATTATTCAGGACTCGTATCTGCTACCTGTATTGGGCTTAGAATTCAAAAATGACATATATTACACTAGAAGGCACCCATTACAGCTTTACAGTAATAAAATGTAATCACATTGCATGTAACTATTTCTTAATTTGAAGAACTGTGAACCCCTGGAATAAACTCCCCCAGAGGTCATCACTAGTAAAACAAAATCTGAATTTAAGCGACGCCTGGACAAACTAATTCTTTCTGGCTATAAAATTAGTTATTAATAACACAGAAGCAATAATGGGCCTCTAAGCCTCCTAGCTCCATTATCACCTTAGTATGAACCTTAGTAATTGTATTATGACAAAAGCAGTTCCATAGAGACTAGGATTATTAATAATATGAAGCAGGTAGTGCAGTCAACAGGACAGCCGGGCCATAGAGCTGCAACCCAGAGTAAGTTCAAAGCATTATCCTATGCAATCAGAAATGAAAGCGGTGGCCCCCTGGAGCACTTACAGTTTTTCGGATACCTGGGTATTGCAATAGACTCCACTCTGTCTTATGTCCAACATGTTGATGACACTGAAAAGGCTATTAATACAAGAATAGGGATTTTTTACCACCATAAGCGCTGCTTAACCTATGAGGCATTGAATCTGGCCATCAACAGTTCAATAGTCTCCCTTGTCAATTATGGACTGGCTGTCTATCGATTGGCAACCGACACCGCCCTACAATGCAGTTCCATCATGCTTAATAAGGAGTGTGGTCTTCTCACAGGTGCTGCAAGACTCACACTTATCTGTGACCTCTACTCACAGGCCAGTTGGCTCCAACTAAAGGAAAGAATAAGATACCAATCTTGCCTCCTTGCTAAGAAATGATCTCTCAATCTATTACTATTAGGGGTCCAGAAAATCCTAACCATGCACTCAAGCTTCCATTTCACAAGGAACTCCACCACCCAGATCTACAAAATTCCTGGACTCCACACTGCCTTGGCACAATGTGCATTCTGCTACTGTGCTCCTCACTGGACCAGTGTCTTACCACCTGACATTTCCCGGTGCTGCAAATATTTGTGTTTTCAAATACAAACTACAACAGCACCTTATCTCAACCAGCAGCTGTGGCTGCCTCCACAAACACTCCTCCTGTACCTCAAGGGCACCCTAGCACTCTTATCTCACATCTAACCTACTTATCTGATGTGACCTATCCTTATCACTTCAGGTCACCACCCTACCTCACAACCTTTTGCCACCTCTACCCCACCCATTCTATATACTCCTCCCACTCCCTAGTCACCCTCTAGCACCCTTGCCAGTATCCTCCTACTATCATCTTCTCTCACGCAACCTAGTAGGGTGCTCTAACTTTGACTCAGGCAAATTATTTGCTGCCTATGATCCTAAATTTGGTGTGTTCATCATAGGAACTCTGTCTAAAAATGTACTACTCTATTACTGTATCTTACTGTTACCCTGTCTAAAGCATGCACTACTGTTTTGATGTACCTTTGTCCTTGTAACTGACATAGAACCCATAAATGAGCAACTGCTCATGGGTGTAATCCAAGAACTCAATATATAAATAAATAAATAAAGGCATAGTGTAGCTGGAAAAACTGGGGCACCTGCAGGTGTGACAAGTGTAGCCACAAACCGAAATGATGACGTTCGTGTCAAGGACTCAAAGGTGTGAGTTTGTGTGTGTACGCGTGTGCATGTGCGTGTGTGTGACTTGCATGCTAGAGCTCTGCTGTGCAACTGTATAAGAAAAAGATACAATCAGCAGCAAACTCCACTGATTGCACAACTAAACAGACCCCACAATTAATGCATATCAGATTCATACAAAAGGTAACATTAATCTTGACAAATTTTAAATCTTGGCAGGCCCCAAAGTAGTGATTTTTTGCATATAGATAAAATATTTCTGACTTGCTTTTTAACATAAGTAAAGATACTCGGGAGATGTCTCTTTGCTAATCAAGAGTGTCTCCTCAAGACATCTTAGGATTTCAGAACTGGAGGGTAAAGTCCAATGACTCTGAAACTGCAGGAGTTTGCAGTGGGGTGCTCTTAATTAGCCAAGAGACATCTCAGGAGTTCCATTAACATTTTATGAAGTATTTTTTTTCCAGTTTCATTTTAATTTTTATGTTGGCTCGCATATGTGCAGCCAACATATTGCGGTAGTAGCAGATTTGGCGGGGCCGTCACTGTTGGGTGAATGCCTAGCATACATCAGTAGGTGTGTCCCTCATTCCCCAATCAGCCAGCAGCAGGTGCTGACATCATGCATCCCTAATGTGGCCACCAGATCTAAGAAAAGGTCCACTGCAATGAGAGCGAAGCTCTCATGCAGCGGGACCACAACACGCCTCCCGACATGCATGCAACATGGAGGCAATGACTGCCGCTGCCTCCTGTCACAATGCTGATGGGGGAGCCCACTCCCTGTTGGCATAATGGCCCCCTCCCATTTAAAATGTATGGCGAGGGGGTGTCCAATCCCCCTCGGGATCATGTGCCCCCCCAATAGTCTTTTTGCCAATGGGGCATAATCCCTGTCTGTGTTATCCCGTCCCGTTTATTTTGCCAATGCGACCACTCCCCATGGCATAATGTCTCTCCACCGCCTTTGTTAGTGAAGCCAAGGGGTGCCTAACTCCTTGGCTTGTGTCTCCCCTCAGTATGTGCCAACGGGGTGTCCAATCCCCATCGGCTACAGCATCCCTCCCCAAACACTTTAGGTGGCATGCTGGGAGCCCACCCAGCATGGCAAATCCTGCAAAAAAACCCATCCCGAATGTTTTTTTTTTTTTTTTAAACCTGTAAAAGAAACGGTCCCTTGCGGTCCCCTGCCTCTCCTCAACCTGCGCCTCACCCTCTGTGCACCCTGCCTCCCACACCCCTCCTCACACCATACTTACCTCTGGAGTCTGGCGCGACAATCTTCGGTGGACTGGGAACAAGTCTGCACTCTTCAAAGCTGAATGCAAACTGAAGAAATGCCGGTAAGCTGTATAATGGCATAAATAGGGTTTTTCCAACTTTGGTGCATATCTCAGCAATTTTGGGGAATTTTGGCACCAAATTTTCAACATGGGGTTATTGGGACCCCTCCTCATGAATTCAGGCACTGTCATGGCATTATTCGGTCCCGAAAGGTGATTTTGCGGTCACTGCGTGGAATCACCTTTTCGGACCGATTAACAAAATGACAGTGCCACTGTTCATGAGGGGGGCTCTCAAAAAGCCTATGTTGCAAATTTGGTGGAAAAAAAAAAATGGTTGATTTATGAGCGCTGTACAGTTTCCACGCACACTGTGAACTTTGTGAATTTGTAATATTTCCACTCCAGATTTTCAAAACTGGCATTTTTCCACACCTCCTTATGAACAGTACAGCAGTCATTTTACTTTTCCTGGCTGAAATATGTTTTCGCACTTCCGGCACAGAATAGCACGGTCACTGTGCAAAATCAGTTTTTGGGACAGTTTGAGGAAATGACGGTGACACTGTTCATGAGCAGAAGTCCTAAAATGCCTATGTTGAAAATTTGGTGACAAAATTCCATAAAATGACTGTGTTACAAGTGTCAGTTGTGCAGTTTTCAGCACCCTCGTAACTTTGCAAATTTGCAATATTTTCATGCCAAATTTTCAACACTGGCATTTTTTTCACACCTCCTTAAGAACAGTACAGCTGTCATTTTTCACATGCTTCCCTAAATGTGTTTTTGTACCTGAGGCACACAATGGCATGGTCACTGTGCGAAATCAATGTTTTGGACAAAGTAACAAAATCACAGTGCCACTGTTCATGAAGGGAGGTCCCAAAATGCCTATGTTAAACATATGGTTAAAAAAATCCCCAAAACTATTGGGTTACGGACGTGTGTTGCACAGTTTCTATGCATGCTCATAACTTCACCAATTTTTCATATTTCCACTCCAGATTTTCAACGTTGCCATTTTTTAACATTTTTTTTATTTTATTTTAGTCTTTGGTAACCAGATAAGTCCCACTAGGCACAAGTGCCTGTTTTCAGGGGTGACCTGGGAGTACTGGGCAGTTAAGTGACTTGCTCAGAGTCACACAGTATGCAAGTAGAGGTTGTGAGAATCAAACTCAGGTCTGGTCTGCTGGATGTATCAAGCTTGTTCACACCTCATTCCTCTAACCTCTTGGCTATACTGCCAGCCCACTACATACTACATCTCCTCATGAACAATACAGTTGTCATTTTCCACATACTGCCCAAAATGTGTTTTCATCCCTGTGTCGCCAAATGGCATAGCCGCTCTGCAAAACCACCTTTCAGCTAACAAACTGATAGTGCCACTTTTCATGAAGTGGGCTCAGAAGCAGCCCATGTTGAAATTTTGGAGTGAAAATACCAACACATGCCTACAGTGTTAGGGTTTCCAACTGTAGCGCCCCACCCTGTAGAGACTGACAGGCGTCAGGGGTGTGACTTGGGATCATCGGCTGTAATGCTCAGGCCATTACACCCCCAACCCCACCCTGCAGCCAGTGACAGGCATCGTGGTGTGCCTTGCACTATTCGGCCACAAAGTTCACCCCATTCTCCTATATTGAAACCCACCTCAGCTTATTTCCTTATAGAATGGGGTAAGTATAATGTCCAAAGACCCCAAAGCACACCACGACACTTGTCAGTGTCTACAGGGTAGGGTGAGGTACAATGGCATGAGCGTTATAGCTGATGACCCAAAGGCACACCCCAATGCCTGTCAATTTCTACAGGGTGGGGGAGGGATTGGCGTCATTTCAATATTTCACTGCCATTCCTATTATGTGTCTCTAACTCTGGCACTACCAATGCCAATGCCAGCGAGACAACATTTGGCATTGACAAATGCTTGTTTATACTTGTTAGCTAATGAGAAAAGTGCCTGTCTTCACAAGCAACAAGTACAAAAATACAGAATAATAGAAAACAATAAATACATTATACAAACATAACTACAAATACACATTTCAATTAAAATCTGATTCTAAAGGAAAATGCAGTCACAAAATCCCCCCCCCCCCACACACACACACAGGCTGCACAGACAGTAGGGAGATCCTGAGGGAGAAGAACTCCCCCGGATGCAATGTAACAAATTTGACACAGTCATGCACAAAAGATTAATAAACAAATTAGCCAGCCTGGGAGAGGGTCCCATGGTGGTAGACTGGACAAAACACTGGCTGGACAACTGGACACAGCGGGTAGTAGTAAATGGAGTCCACAGTGAAGAAAGGAGGTTTACTAGTGGGGTACCACAGGGTTCAATTCTGGGGCCGGTCCTTTTTAATGTCTTTATAAGTGACATTGCAGAGGGACTAGAAGGGAAAGTATGTCTCTTAGCTGATGACACAAAGATCTGCAACAGGGTTGATACGCAAGGTCGGGTGGAAAGGATGAAAAGGGACTTGGAAAGGTTGGAGGAATGGTCAAATGTATGGCAGCTTAGATTAAATTCAAAGAAGTACAAAGTAATGCACCTGGGAAATAAAAACCCAGGGCTAGAGTACGGGGGGAGGGGTGAGATACTGGCAACAAAAATGGAAAGGGACCTTTGAGTAGTCATATCAGATGACCTGTAGGTGGGCCAGCAATGTGAGAAGGCGGTAAGGAGGGCTGGGAGTATACTGGGATGCATAGGGAGAGGCATCACCAGTAGAAAACAGGAAGTTGTTGGCCCTCTGTACAGACAGTTGGTAAGACCACATCCAGAGTACTGTGTACAGTTCTGGAGACCCCATCTCCGCAAAGACATAGACAGGGTGGAGGCTGTCCAGAGGAGGGCAACCAAAATGGTGCAGGGTCTGCACCAGAAGACATATGAAGAAAGCCTAAAGGAGCTTAAGATGTATAACCTCAAGGAAAGGAGGGAGAGGGGGTACATGATAGAAACTTTCAAATACCTCAAGGGAATCAACAAAGTCCAAGAGGGTAGCATCTTTCAGAAAAAGAGATGTGCAAGAATAAGGGGGCACAATTTGAAGATAATGGGGAGACGGCTCAGAGGTAATGTGAGGAAGTATTTCTTCACAGACAGGGTTGTAGATGCATGGAACAGCCTTCTGCAGAAGATCATAGAGTCAAAGATAGTGGGGGAATTCAAGAATGCATGGGACAGGCATAAGGCAATTCTAGTGGGGGGTAGGAGGAAGTAGGCTGTTGGTTAACTAGGATCTACAGCTTATCCGTTAGGTAGGAAAATGGGCAGACTAGGTGGGCCAAGTGGTCCTTATCTGCCATCAAATTCTATGTTTCTATGTAACAAAAGAAGCAGGGTGAAAGTAACAGAGAGGGAGGGGAAAAGTAACATTGAAAAGAGATGGAAAGGGGGCACAAAGGAAAAACAGGATAATTGCAAAGGGCTAACAAAATTTTGAAGGCCATGGGCCTGATACTCAAATGGGGCTTGAAGCAATGCAAGCTGTGGAAAAAATCAGCTTGCACCAATGCCCCAGCGCCAGGGACCCTGAGCCCTTTTTCCTATTGGGCAGGATGCCGGCAGCTAAGTCCCATGACTTGAGACAACCGGGACTGGGCACCAAACAGACGGCTCACTGGCAGTATGTGTTGCGAGCCGTGGGACAGCTGCACACCGCTCTAGTCCCTGTTGGTCTAGTGACTCCCCTCCCTGATGTGCCCAATCAAAAAAAGATGACTGACACCCCTACATTGGAGGCATAGTGGCCCCCTCCCTGATCCCTGATGGTGCCATTATCAGTATTGCATACAAATTATCATGCCCCCCTCCCTGACCTCTGATTGTGCCAAGATCATTATTGAATTAATTTTTCATGCTCCATCGCCAATCTCCGATTGTGCCATGATCGTCTTTGAAATAACTTAGCATACCCCCGATCCCTGATTGTGCCATTATCTTTATTGCATAATAATATTTATGCCCCCTTCCCAATCTCCCATGCTGCCATTGTCACAAAATATCCTTATCCTGGTGATCTAGTGGCCCTACCCCAGCAGATAGTGCCCACCACTGGCCCCCCATCCCCCGATAGTCCAGTTAGCACGCACAGCCCACCTTCACCTCTGTGGCCGTACTGACTGCACTGTAATTTCGCTTGCTGTAATGTATAGTGCATGCAACCCATGTAGACTATGCAGTACACCTATCAAAATGACAGTTCAGTTGGCACCATCCATGGAGGTTAGAGGAGGGCTGTGCCAGTGCCGGCTCTATTATGAGATGGGGAGCTGGGTGGTGGGCACTACCTGCTGGGTGGGGGGTAGGGGGTCACTAGATCACCAGGATAAGGGGGTCTTTTGTGACATTGGAAGCATCAGAGATCAGAGAGGGAGGGCATGAATATTATTATGAAATAACGAAAATGGCATTATCAGGGATCAGGGTGGCATGGTAAGTTAATTCAATAAAGACCATGGCACAACTGGGGCTGGCTCGGGGGGCCCTTTGCACTATGCCACATACAGGTTGACTCCTCCCAGAGGGAGATTTCCTAAGTACCCTTAGACCAGCCCTAGCTGGTCTAAGGGTACCTAGAATTTCTCCTTCTGGGTGAGCTATGAGAATCTTGATATCGGGGATGTGACATCTTGCATCTGCCACGTGCCCCCTTGCACCGTGTTGCAGTCCATTTGTGGGTGCATGGGTGATGCAAGCCCTGTTTGAGGCAAGCAGCCTGCGGTTGATGCAGACTGCCTTTGAGAATAGCTCTTTGGGCAATATTTGATGCAAGGTGCAACTTGTGCAGTTTATGTTTGGCACAGGTACCTTGTATCACTCTCGAGGCTTTCATAATCGGGCCCATGTGTGCAAATGCTAGAAGTCTAGAAATAAGGTTCCAGACCTAGAGGCCATTATAGCAGAGGACAACCTGGATATAGTAGCCATTACTGAGTCTTGTTGCCTTGAAAACCATCACTGGGGCATAGCCATACTGGGCTAAACTCTGTTCAGGAAGCCTTCCGAAGGACATGGTGGATAGAAAAGGAGAAGATGTGGTGCTTTATGTGAAGGTAAGCATAATAGCAACAAAAATACCAGAAATTCATGGTGAAGCAGAGATAATGTGGGTCACCCTGCAGTCAGGGAAGAGAGCCACTATTCACACTTGAGTGACCTACAAAGCTCCAGCACAGGGGGAAGAGTTAGATGGAGTACTGTTGGAAGACACTGGCAAAATAGCAGAAAGGTGGAGGTACTGCTGGTAGGGGACTTCAATCTACTGGATGTAGAATGGAGCCTTCAGCTAGAAACAGAAACATACTGGACTTCCTCCAGGGGCATTCTACAGGCAACTTGTCAGTAAATCCACTCATGATGAGGCAATACTGGACCTGGTACTCACTAACAGAGACAATTTTTAACAAGTCAAGGTGGGAGGTCACCTGGGGATGAGTGATCACCATACAGTGTGATTTAATATAACGATGACTGCGGAACAGAAGGGCAGATTTTACAAAGATGGATGACTGCCTCAGGAATGACCAGGGGGACCTAAGAGGGGGTGGAGAAACTGTCAACCAAGCTAGAAGGGGTCATAGCAAAGGCAAAAAAACACTGCATCTAGCAAATGAGCAACAGCAAGAGGAAAAAGAGACCAGTATGTTTCTTGAAAAGGGTTGTGAAAAAAAGTAAAGGCTATAAGGGCTGCATTCAGAAGACACAAGGAGATAAAGAAGGGAAGAGGATAAGGAATTGTACCGGGAAACAGAGAAAGTAGTAAGGAGAGCAGAGGTGCAAACCAAATAGAAGAGATTCCAGGCTGTATCAAAAGGGGAGAAGACAATATCTGCAACAGGGTGGACATTCAAGGTATGTAACATAGAAGTGGAAACAAAGGGAGGGATTGTAAGGTTAATATTGGAAGGTGGAGACTGTACAGAGTGGCGCCAGAAAAAAGCAGACTTCTTAAACAAATACTTCTGCTCAATGTTCACAGAGGAAGGGGAGGGGGAGGGACCACAAAAGGTAACAGGAGCCTTGAAGAGGGGAGGTGAACACTAGTCCTTTTTCAGAAGAAAGAGTCCTGAAGGAACTCGCTAATCTGAAATTCGACAAAGCAATCAGGCCAGACTGGCTGTATCCAGTGGTGTTGATGCAGATCATGGGGGTACTGGCTGCCCCTCTGACAGTCCTTTTTAACAGAGCGTGGGAATCAGGAGTAGTTCTTGAGAACTGGAGGAAGGCAGATGTAGTCCCACTGCACAAAAGTGGTAGCAGGGAATTGGTTCAAAATTATAGGTAATTCAGGCTAACATTGGGGCCTATTCACCAACGGGCTGGAAATATGCGCTGGAGGCTTATATCCTGTCTGCAGAGCTTTACACCTGCAGACAGGTGTGCACAGGTGGCATTCATGACCCCCGGCCACCTATCCGTGGCCCTGACCCCCAGTGTGAAGGTTCATGTGGGGTGGATGGTGATGGAGCTGTGGAACTGGGTGGGCATCCAATTGGATGCCCATCCCGGATCCTTCAGTGGATCCCTTACATGGCAGGGCATGCATTGGTTGAGCACCCCTAGGGATGTCAGACTGCCATTGGCCATGGAGGTGTGAGGAGGGCAGTGCCACCAGCTTTTCTGGGCCACAGCTAAAACAGTTACAGGGATGGGGGACAATGGTGCTGTGGGGGTTGGGGGGTCCACTGACCACCAATGATTGGACAGACAGGCTGGGATGGGATGGAATGGAGGCCTTGGTTGAGGAGGGGCAGATTGGGTGTGCTATACTGTGTTTGGGGGGGATTCCTGTGCAGCACCATGGGGGAGCAGGCATGTGGGACAGGGGGTGGGCTGCTGTGTTGGTGGGTGTCCCACATACTGCCTGGGCCTGGTGGGGAACTGCCTGCACACTGGCACGTACAAGCATTACAGCAGGGTCCCCCTGCCATAATGTGCACTGTCATCTACACCCCTGAGGACAGCACTATGCGCCGTAGTGACTGCCACGTAGTGCTGCCTTGGCCCTCATCTGCCCCCAGTGCGTTGCTGTCCATGCAGTCTGGAGATTGGGTGCATTGGGGCTGCATGCCCCAGTTAGTGCATCCCCCACTGGGGGCACAATGGGTGCGGAGTGCCTTTGCACTGCAGATATGTGGTGCATTGTCGCTCCGCACAATCATGCATAGGCCTCATTGGTGGTAGGAAAGTTAATGGAAACACTGCTGAATGAAAAGATTGTGGAATATCTCAGATCCAGTAGGTTACAGGACCCAAGTCAGCATGAATTCACAGGGGGAGGTGATGTCAGACAAATCTAATAGATTTCTTTGACTGCATGACCAGGAATTAATTCTGGGAGGAGTGGTGGATGGGACTTTTCTTGATTTCAGTAAGGCTCTCAACACCATTCCAGACAGAAGACAGGAGACAGGGAGCAAGCTGGGTAGTTTTGAGATGGGTAAAAAGGTGGTAAACTGGGTAAGAACTTGATTAGGGGATAGGCAATAGAGGGTGGTATTAAATGGAGTTCACTCAGTGGAAGGGGAAAGTGACCAGCTGGGTACCTCATGAATCAGTGCTGGAACCAGTTCTTTAATGTTTTTATAAGTGACATTGTAGAGTAACTGGAAGAGAAGGTCTACATCTTTGTGGATGACACCAAGATCTGCAACAGGGTGGACATTCAAGGGTGGATACAAAGGATGAGCAGAGACGTGAGAAAATTTGAAGAGTGGGCATAGGTATGGCAGCTGGGTTTCAATGTGAAAAAGTACAAAATAATGCACTTGGGACACAGAAATGCAGAGGCAGAATACAAAATGTGTGGCATGATACTGATGACAACCAAGCAGGAAAGAGACCTGTGGGTAATCATATTTGAAGATGTAAAGGTGGCCAGGCAGTGCAACAAGGCAGTAAGGAGGGTTATTGGAATGTTGGGGTACATAGGAAGGGGTATCACCAGCAGAAAGAGGGATGTGGTGCTGCCTCTTTATAGATTGCTATAGATAGCTAGTAAGATCCTACCTTGAGTACTGTGTCCAGTTCTAGAGATGGCATCTCTGGAAATACATAGAGTGGAGGTGGTCCAGAGGAGGGCAACTAAAATAGTGCTGGGCCTGCATCAAAAGCTCAATGAGGAGAGGCTAAAGGTCCTTATCATGTACACCCTGGCAGACAGGAGGGAGAGAGGGGATATGATAGATACTTTTAAATACCTCACAGGGGTGAATAAGGTACAGGAGGGAACTTTCCTTCAGAAAAAAGGTGCACAAGAACAAGAAAATATGATCTGAAGCTGAAAAAGGGGTGGATATAGGAGAGATTTGAGGAAGTCCTTCTTCACAGAAAGAGTGGTAGACTCCTAGAACAGCCTTCCAGCAGTGGCGGTGGGGGCAAAAGCAGTGGTGGAATTCAAGAATGCATGTGGTGGGCACCAGGAAATCATAGTAGAAAGGAAGGGGGAGAAAGAGCTGTAGATCAAGTAGGGTCTGCAGTGAGAATGTAGGAATGGGTGGGCCAAGTGGACCTTATCTGCCATAATTTTCTATGCTTCTGCTTTTCTAAGATGCACTTCTTCACATTTTTACTGAATCTATCCCTTCCAGATTCATTGCATGTTCCCTTGTTCTTGAACATGTTTTCGTTTGAAAAATACTTCCATTTATGTTATTAACCCCTGTGAGGTATTTAGAGGTGTGTATCATATTTCTTCTCTTAGTCCTTTCTTCCAGGGTGCACATATTTAGGTCCTTTAGTCTCTCCTCATAGGGCTTTTGTCACAGATCAAGCACCATTTTAATTGCCTCCTCTGGCCTGCCTCCACTCTGTATAAGTCCTTCCAGAGATGTGGTCTCCAGAACTAGACACAGTACTCTAGATGGGGTCTTACTAGATATCTATACAGTGGCAACACTACCTCCTTCTTTCTGCTGGTGATATCCATCTGTATGTACCTCAGCAACCCATTAGCCTCCCAACTACCTTCTCACACTGCTTTGCTAGGTTATCTGATATGATTAACCCCAGGTCTCTTACCTGCTTGGTGGTTGTTAATACCACTTGGCCCATTTTGTACACTGCTCCTGGGTTTCTGTGCCCTATGTGCATTATTTTGCAATTTTTCACTTTGAAACACAGTTGCCATAAAATTGACCACACTTTTGAGTTTCCTTATCTTTTCCACTGCCCCTGGAGTGTTCACCATATTGCAGTTTTTGTGTCATCGATAAAGAGGCAAACCTTCCCTTCCAGATCCTCTGCAATGTCACTTATAAAGACATTAAAGAAAACAGGTCCCAGCACTGATCCCTGAGGCTCCCCCCAGTCACCATCCCTTCCTCAATTCCTCAGAGTGAACTCCTTTTATATTCACCCTTTGTCACCTGTTTAAAACAATAAAAATGAGGTGCAAAAGAACCCCTGAAAGTGTAGTCCATAAGCTCACAAAGGTCAAGTAAAACCAGAGAGAAATGGAAGCACACACTAAGGCTTATAAGGACTCAATTTATGAATTAAAAATCACCACATAGCAAATAAACACTGTGCTCATTTGCCCTAAAAACTGGCTTCATCAGACCTGTTTTCCTTTGTTGCCTATCCCTGAAGCAATGTCTTACCCTGTTTACCACCTTTAGACCCACTCCTAAGCTACCCAGTTTCCTTACTAGTCTCTTATATGGAACAGTGTTGAAAGCCATACTGAAATCCTGAAATCTTGGTAGCCACATCTACTGCTCCACCATGATCTATGTCCTTGGTCATGTAGTCAAAGAAATCTATCAGATTAGTTCGACATGTCCTTTTGTGAATCCATGTTGCCTCAGGTCTTGTAATCCATTAGATTCAAGATATTACTCAACCCATTCCTTTACCAGTGATTCCATTAACCTTCCCACCACTGAATTCAAGCTGACCGGCCTATAATTGACAGCCTCCTCAATACCACTTTTCTGAAGTGGGACTACATCTGCCCTCTTCCAGTCCTCTGGAACCACTCCTGTTTCCAGAGAGCTGTTAAAAAGGACTTTCAGAGTTGCAGCCAGTACCCCTCTGAGCTCCCTCAATACCCCTGGATGGGTCCCATATGGCCACATTACTTTGTTCACTTTCATATTAGTGAGACCCTTCAGGACTCTCTTCTTTGAAAAAAGACTACTGTCCACCTCCCTTCCTCTAAACTCCTGTTACTTTGCTGTGGCCCCTCCCCTTCCCATTACTCTTTGAACAGTGAACAGAAGTATTTGTTCACAGTGTCTGTGTTTTTCTGATCCCTGTCTGCACAGTCACCCCTTCCCTTTTTAACCTTACAGTCCCTCCACCGGTCTTCCTCTTTTCACGTACATACCTAAAAAATGTCCCTTTTAGCTTCACCCACTGTTCCTCCACCTATCCAGGTAATTTTCCAACCAGATCATTCTTGGGCATTAAGTCATCTTTATAAATTGTGTCTGAGTGGGTCAGTTGGTAGCACATCCGCTTCTGGACCAGAAGGTCGTGGGTACTCGTCCCACACCGGGATTGGACTTGCACCTAAAAATCACTGGCATCCGAGTACAGTATTGGGGTGCTGTACTGCTGGGGTGTGCCGTCCTTCGGATGAGACGTTAAACCGAGGTCCCTTCTGCCCATCCTGGTGTTGTCCTGGTGGGTGTCCAGGTGGAAGTAAAAGAACCCAGGGCACTCTTCACAAAGAGTAGGGAACATTCCCAGTGTCCTGGCCAACATTCCCCCTCCCATAAACTGGTTCATGCAATTATCCAGGCTGTGGGTGATGATGTGTGATATGGCTGCCACTACACATTCAGTCACTTCACTACCAGTCTAGCATTGCTTGTAAAGTGCTTTGGGATGTATGAAAAGTGCTATATAAATGCTGATTATTCTTCTTCTTCTAAACTCTTCCTTCCTGAAGTCCAGGTCCCTCGTCCTTGTGTGGTTTTATTCTGCAGCCATCCTTATATTGAAACACACTGTATGGTAATCATTGGTCCCCAGGTGGACTTTGATCTTGAAGTCTGCAATGCTGTCCCTGTTAGTGAGTACAAAGTCCAGTATTGCTCATAACTAATGGATTCACTGACTAGGTGCCTGTGGAATGTTCCCTGCAAGAAGTCTAGGATTTCCCTGCTTTTACTTGAAGTTGCATCTGGAAGGCTCCAATCTACATCTGCAGGTTGAAGTCCCACACCAGCAGCTCCTCCCCTATTCTGCCATCTCGCCAATGGCTTCCGCCAGTACCTTATCTAATTCCTCCCCTTGTGCTGGAGGTATGTAGATCACACCAGTGCAAACATTGGCTCCATTCCCCATCTCCTGGGTGACCCACAGTACCTCTTCCCCCAGTATTACCTGTATCTCTGTTGCTTTCATGCTTTCCCTCACATAAAGCACCACACTCCCTCCTTTCTTTCCCAGCCTGTCCTTCCTGCATAGAGTATAGCCAGGTATGGCCACATCCCAGTCATGGTTTCTAGTGTACCATGACTCAATAATGTCCTTCTGGCTTCTACCATAATGGCCTTATGTCAAGAATCTTATTTCCTAGACATGTCCTTCCAGATTTTGTTACCACTCTGTTCCCCCCTTTTTTATGTTGATTGTGCACATGCACAAGAAACATATTGCAGCAGCTTGCTACAGAAACAGGTTGTGGAGGCACGGCACTGTTGTGGCCAATGCCCCCACAGCCTTTGGGGGCTTGGCCCGCTTTCGCCAACGGGGTGGCATGCTACTGCTGACATTAGTTCAGCCAGCGTGCTACAACCTTGTAAGGTTTCAGCCACTTCAATCGGGGCCACCTCATCATTGCAGCGTAGAAACCATTCCACTGAAATGAGGGAGTGACCCGTTGTGCTAGTGGAACAGCGGTACTGTATTGTGAACACGGCAGCTGCCACACTGTAGCCTCAAACAATATGAGTGAGCCCCCTCTGCGCCTGAGGGGTGCCCAATCCCCATCGGCAGCAGTGTCCCCCCACAGTGTTTGTGTGCTAATGGGGGCCTCAATCCCCATCAGCTTCAGTGCCTGTAACAATACATTCATGTTGCTGATGGGGGAGCCCACTCCCTGTCAGCGTTATGCCCCTGCAAAGTTTCATTTGCTGACGGGGTCACCCTGTTTGGGCATAATCCCCCAAACACCCAGTGCAGTTGTGCCAATGGGGGTGCCCAATCCCCAACCGGCTAGAGCTGCCCCCCCAAAAAAGACACTGTGTTGACACACCAGGAGCCCACCCCAGCGTGCCAAATGGTCGTGTAAAAAAAAAAGTCCCACAATGTTTTTTTTCTTAAGTAAGCTGTGAAAAAGAAAACTGTCCCTCACCGTCTCCCTGCCCCCTCCCACAACCCGCACCCAACCTCTGTGCACCTGCCTCCCCACACCCTCCCCTCATCCCATACTTACCTGCGAAGTCCGGTGCGATGATCTTCGGTGGACCAGGAACACATCTGCACTCTTCAAAGCCGACTGCAAACTGAGGAAATGCCGGTAAGCTGTATAATGGCATAAATAGTTTTTTTTTCAACTTTGATGCATATCTCAGTCATTTTTTGGAATTTTGGCACCAAATTTTCAACATGGGGTTTTTGGGCCCCTTCCTCATGAATTCAGGCACTATCATGGCATTATTCAGGCCTGAAAGGTGATTTTGTGTTTACTACGAGGAATCACCTTTCTGGACTGATCAACAAAATAACAGTGCCAGTGTTCATTAGGTGGGCTCTCAAAAAGGCTATGTTCCAAATTTGGTGTAAAAAATCCAAGCAATGACTTTTACAAGCGTGCATTGTGCAGTTGCTACGCACGCTCGTAAGTTTGCAAATTTGAAATATTTTCTCTCCTGATTTTCAACATTGCCATTTTCCTGCACCTCCTTAGGAGCAGTACAATTGTCATTTTCCACATCCTGGCCGAAATGTGATTTTGCACATTCGGCACAGAATAGCACGGTTGCTGTGGGAAATCAATGTTTGGGACACGTTATGAAAATCACAGTGACACTGTTCATTAGCAGAGGTCCTAAAATGCCTATGTTGAAAATTTGGTGATGAACGTCCATAAAATGACTGTGTTACGAGCGTGTGTTGCACAGTTTCCATGCACATTCGTAACTTCGCCAATTTGCAATATTTTTACTCCAGATTTTCAACATTGCCATTGTTCTGCACCTTCTTATGAATAGTGCAGCTGTCATTTTTCACATCTTGGCCGAAATGTGTTTTTGCACTTCCAGCGCAGAATAGCGCAGGTGCTGTGGAACATCAGTGTTCGGGATGCATTAAAAAAGTCACAGTGACACTGTTCAGGAGCAGAGGTGCTAACATTCCTATGTTGAAAATTTTGTGATGAAACTCCATAAAATGACTGTGTTACAAGCGTGCATTGTGCAGTTTCCACACACCCTTGTAACTTCATAAATTAGTAATATTTTCACGCCAGATTTTCAAAACTGGCATTTTTTCACACCTCCTTATGAACAGTACAGCTGTCATTTTTCACATCCTGTCCAAAATGTGTTTTCACATTTCCGGTGCAGAATACAGCAGTCACTTTCGGAAATCAGTGTTTGGGACAGATTAGGATCGAGCGAGTGAGAGAGGCGGAGTGACTGAGCTCAACTGAGCTCTGTCGAGACTGCTGCAGATTTCTTTCTGGGCAGACATAGGTGCCAATGCAGACAGGAGCCCAATACAAAAGGGCAGTCTGCAGCGCTGGGAGAAACAGAATGAGCGGGTGAGGGAGGGGAACTGAGCAAGCTCAACGGAGCAAAGCAATCAACATTTGGCATTTGCAAATGCTTGTTTCCTTTTTGCCCTTCCTCTTTTCCCCTCTCTTTTTAATGCTACCATTCCCATCCCTCTTCTTTCTAGCACCCTGCTTCTTTTATTAATTTTCACCCTAGGGAATTCCTTTCTCCTTGGGTTCTTCCTACTCTGTACTTTAGCCTGTGAGGAAGGACAGTTTTGGCTTCCTGATTCCTTTTGCCACTCCCCTAAGCTAGTTTAAATGTTCATCAAAGTAACATTTGACCCATCCACTGGAGACTGCAGTTCCCCTTCTGGATGGATGCTGGCCATCACCCCTGTTATAGGCCTTTATCCCCTTTTGGTGGGTTCCCAGTCCCCAGTGTAGCCAAACCCCTCCTCTCTGCACCATTCCTTCAACCATTACTTGATGTTCCTGGTGCCGAGATCCCTCTCCTCCTCCTCCTTGCCATAGATAGGCAGTAGCTGAGCAAAAACCATTGACTGTGCTACTTAGGACCCCTCCTCAGCTCCCTAAGTTCCCCTCCACTATTACAGCCCCATCCCTAGCCAGATCATTAATCCCCAGATGGACAATGACATGCAGCTCTTCCTCCTATCCTACTGCTCTAGCAGTCCTCAGAATCTGCTTCCCATCCCCCTGGTTGAGATGCTTCATAGACACCTAATCTCCCTGTCCCATCTTCCTATTCCCAAATCTATCCCCACTTGGGCAGGTACTGCCAAAATATCTCAGGATAGAACAGTCTTCCCACTTTGTCATTTCTCTGCCTTAGTCTTATACTTCCCTGCGGTCTGTGGAAATACCATATCCTTGTCTCACTAATGGTTCATGGGTGCAATCTGTAGTACTATCCCAGAAATAATGTGGAGCTTATGGCTCCATTCTTGTGTTTATTTTATCCCTACTGGTTCCTGAGCTTTGCACACCAGACTAGAGAAGATCAGTATTTTAATAAACCAGCTCCTTTGGTGGGGCACAATGTATTTTTAAAAACATGCACCATCTTTGCAGGTAGTGTTGGCAAAACCACCTTATTCCTTTATAGATGTCTACCAGCTATGTGCTCATGGGGGCAGCTACTTAGGCACACTTTCTCCTGCCTATACAGTGCTCAGCTGTGGCATGTTTGGATAGAGGATAAATAACTTTTTTCTCCAGTTTCTGGAGCTGGAAGACCCCACTCAGTAGCTATTTTTTCTCTATCTTTACCTCTTGCTTATTTGCCTTGTGTATGAAATACAAAGAAACAAGTTATTAAGAAAAATAACAGGCCAGTTATATATGAATACTGAGGAAATAACACATTTCTTCAATTCACATTCAGCAAGGGTTTTGGAAAGCGTTGTTGCATTTTTGAAAATAGCGGAACAACAGAAGTTGCACTTAAAACCATTGATACTAGGAAAGATACATATAATTAGGAAATAATATCAGGATGAAAAATTGCAAATGGAATCAAAGGGAGGAATAATTAGGGTTTTAAAGATAACATAAATGTATTTTTTATTCTCATATTGTATGTAAACTATTTGATGTATTTATGAACTGACAGATTTTTTTAATTGATGCATAATATGAATGACAATTTTGTTAGGACATAACTTGCTAAACAATAAACAATTACTACTACTATTTTTTCTCTAAATTTGTAAAGTCCAAAGAGTGTAGCTAAATAATGTTTACCATGGTCTCTCACCCTCCACACAGTGCATTCATGGAGTAGGGAGACAGATCACACATTTACTTTTTTCTTGCTGACTCTGAGGAGCAGAGCATGGCATTTCAATGCCCCTTCAATCCCACTGGATGCCCCACATGCTGCAGTAAACATCAGCAGTCATGGAGGGAAAGGCCACCTCAACTGTAGAGAAAGCTTCAATCTTGTAGCAATTCCTGGCACCAGCTGTGTGCAAACTGCTACCAACTCCTAGAAGTAGTAAACTCAATCTCCAAATATTCGCAACACTCACCCAATACTCATAACAATTTTCTTTTTATATTTTTTAACAGTCATTGGTGTCAGTATTGTATGTCCAGCCAACATTCTTTTTAATTTTTAACATTCAATGGTGTCAGTATCATATGTCCAGCAAGCCTGCCAACTGACAAGGATACTGACTGCTGAGACCTGGCAGTTTAAATACAGTTTCAGAATGGTGCTTCCTGTCAGAATGGATGTCATGATACCACCATCACAAACATAGTGATGTCATCACTATGGTGACATCATGGTGCACGCTTAACACAGAAGACCTTCTAGGCAGTGCAGTACTGCCCTTCACCTGACAGTAAACACCATGGTTTTTCTTAAGTAACTTCTTCCTTGCAATCTGAGAATTTGGTCTTTTTAAAAAGTAATCAGTGGAGGAACTACCTTTGCAATTTACAGCAGAGTGCAAAATCCTTATATATCTGACAAGAACAAAGAACTGCTTACCAAATGGGATCCTGTTACAAACAGACTACTAGACAAATGAAACTGCACAACAGAAAACAAAGTACAGATGAGGAGGGGAAGGAATGTACTGGAACCTAAAAGATGTAAAAAGGATAACATTGGGGAAAAATATATCCACTACTTGAATGAATATATATATATATAAGATATGTGGGGGTGACTGCATGATAAAGCATTTATCTTGTGAAATTGCCATTGACCTCAAGTAACCTCATGAGCAGTGGAGCCACAAGTGATGGTCATGAGAGGTTAATGGCAACCTCACAAGATAAATGCTTTATCACACACTCGTCCCCCTCATATTTCATTTATGCAATAGGGGAGTATCTTGTGTTATGGCTTATTTTTGGAGATTTTTGATAACAATAAATGTGATTCTTTTAAGTTCTTGGGTTTATTTTGCATAGTAGTGCCTGTGCACCTTTACTTCTTTCCCAGTTGCTATGACTGTTGCTATGGATGCAGCATCATGACATCACATTTGCATTGCAATGTCTCAGCTCATTGGATGATGGCAGGGCTGAAAGCATTTTTTTAAGAGAAAATGGCATACATCCTTAGTGAGTAATGGAATTTACTGTAGAGGCACCAAGTTTTTTTTTGTTTGTTTTGTTTTTTGTATTTTTTGAGTACCCAGTTTTTGAAAATAGACACACTGTGGCATCTGAGTTGTGGTTGGAGAGTGGGTCTGGGAGAGATGTTATTAGCTAGTGGCACCAGAAGGAAGAAGAAAGCAGTAAGTGGAGACTTTTGGAGACTAAAAGAGGGAGATGGAGGAGATGGCTGCAATTCTTCCTATATATGTATTTTTTATGGTTCTTTCTGCAAAACTTGGGAGAGTTTATTTGTGTGGAGCAAGGACAGTGGTATTTTGTGGAGTTAGCAGGAGTTAAATTTCACAGCATGGAGACACTTCATGGAGGCAGCGTGAGAGCAGAACTGGCTGCAGCATGGTGAGAACAGCAATGAGTGTAGAGTTGCTGGTTTTGGCAATATAATGTGTGAGGTTAGTGGAGATCAGGACTGATGCTGCAGAGACAGAAAAAAGAGTAGATCCATGAAGTGGGTCACTTACTGTGGGACTGAGCAACTTTTGTGCAGATAGCTAGAGAGTGTTACTGTGTGTGTGTGTGTGTGTGCGTGTGTGTGTCTCAGAGGAAAAGCACAAGTAGGTGGATGTAGTGCTGGCAGAAGGGGAGGAAGATGTGTGATGTAGTAACTGTACAGATAAATGAATAAGTGTATGTGTATAAATAAGTAACTGTGTATAAATGAAATTTAAACTCACAGTCACTCAGATAAATGGATTTATCACTTTGAAATTATCTCCACCCCATTGCATAAATATGTACACATACATAATACATACATATATATATATCTATCTCTCTATATATATATATATATATATATATATATATATATATATTCATGGTAAAAACTCATTTAATGCATCAGTTAGGGTTGTTCCACAGCAACAAAAGAAAGGAAATTCAGTGTTAGGGTTACCACCCCTTGCACCCCATGCCCACCTCACCCCTACCAACTTGCATCGGGGTGTGCATTGGGGTTGTCGGCCCTAACTCTCACCCCATTCCATGTGTAAATAAGCTGAGGTGGTGCAGTATAGGAGAATGGGGTGAGAGTTGGAACTGATGATCCCAATGCACACCCGATGCCTGTTGGTGGGGGCAGAGTGGGCAGGGGTGGAAAGGGTGGCAACCCTAACACTGAATTTCCTCACTTTTGTCACTGTGGAACAACTCTAACTGATGCATTGAACAGAGTTTTTTGCCATGAATTTCCCTTCTGTTTGAGAATGTTCAATATCAATAGTCAATGGAATGTGGTGGTGAGAGCATGGGGCCTGAAGGGCCCCATGCTCCCACCATGCTGCCCACATCTGCGTAATAACCATAACAATAAAGCTAACAGTAACAGTACTGGTGAGTGAAACGCAAATGATAATGGTAAGTGTAACAGCAACAGAAACATGAATGCAAACACAAACTCTAACTGTTATGGTAATGCAAATGCAAATGCAAGAGGTAATGCAAATGGTATTGCAAACACAAATGGTAATGGTAACGGTGATGCAAATGGAAATGTGAAAGGCAACCGTAATGGTAATGGTAAATGTAACTGCAAATGCTAACAGTCATAGTAAAAGTGATGCAAATGTAAATAGAAACAGAAATGGTAATGGAAATGGAAGAGGAAATGCAAACTGTAATGCAAACAGTGAGGGAAACGCAAACATAAATGCAAATGGTAACACACACAGAAACAGTAACAGTAAGCTGATGTAAGGCAACTGTAGCAAAAAATCTGTGTCTCGCTTCATTTCCAAGATAGCAGCGGAAAGGTGGTGTGAATCAACACTAGCAAAAAGTCTGTATCTCGCTTCCTTTCTGAGGTAATGGCACAAAGGTAATCTGTGCCAACAGTAGCGAAAAGCCTGTATCTTGCTTCATTCCCAAGATAATGGCACAAAGGCAATGTGATCAAACAATAGCAAAAAGTGTGTATCTGGCTTAGTTTCCGAGATAATGGCACAAAGGCGATGTGAGACAACAGTAGTGAAAGTCTGTATCTCGCTTTGTTTCCGAGATAACAGCACAAACGTGATCTGAGCCAACAGTAGCGAAAAGTCTGTATCTTGCTTTGTTTCTGAGATAACGGCAGAAAGGCAATATGAGTCAACAGTAGCAAAAAGTCTATATCTCGCTTAGTTTCTGAGAAAACGGCAGAAAGGTGATCTGAGGCAACAGTAGCGACAAGTCTGTATCTTGCTTCATTTCCGAGATAACAGCACAAAGGTGATCTGAACCAACAGTAGTGAAAAGTCTGTATCTCACATAGTTTCCTAGATAACGGCAGAAAGGCAAGGTGAGCCAACAGTAGCGAAAAGTCTGTATCTCGCTTTGTTTCTGAGATAACGGCACAAAGGCTAATGTGAACCAAACCACTGAGAAGCACCACCGTACCACTAGGGCAACCTATGCTTTAAATTTCAAACCACTAGCAACATGCATAATGCTATGTGCAAGACGGTAAGTGCGTCATGCAATATCTCCACAGCAAAGTATTTTCCCAACATGTAAACATCATAATTCACATCTCTAGGATATCCACTAAACACTCTCCAAATTTCATGTGAAAAGACCACACTGTTCCAGAGATATTCAATTTTAAAGTTTCTGCACCTTTAAGAAGTCTTCCACCACAAAATGGTTGAAATTGCAGTTGAAAATGTAGTAAAATGGCAGAACTCGCAACCAAAAAATCTCTGACTGTGAAGGGGGGCAATTTCAAATGCTTATAATTCTGGAACGGAACAACATGTTTTCACCGAACAAAAACCGGCATGTTCCTTAAAGAAAGGGCTTTCCAACTGGCAAGTATCAGACCAATCAACCACACAGTGGCTGCTCTACAGTATGCATCGCGAAAGACAGTGCACAAAAATAGAAAAAAAATGAATGTTTTGCACTGCACTACACAAAAACCGTATGCACCAGTGAAATATATATATATATATATAGAATAAAGCATGGGTCAGGGTGTGTAATGAGATTTTACACACACCCTCATTGTGGGATGCTACATAAACCCCGGGAACAAAGCCTGAGGGGTTTGTGAGAAGCATCCCACAACGAGGGTGTGTGTAAAATCGAGTTTGACACCTGACCCATTTTTTATTTTATATAATTGCTGGTTTTCCCTTTTTCACCTCAGCAATTATATAAAATAAACAGCACCCAGTGTATCCTCCCAGTGTATCCTATGGTCGGTCCTTTAAGAGCGGTGCTGAGATTTTCGTATTTTAAAACAGTTTTTTTTTCCCTTTCTGCATGTCTTTGTGCGTTTCTAGGCTATATGGGGGAGAAAAGAAAAGGACTTACTGCCGAGTTCTTGTAGTTCTGTTTTGGGTGACACAGAAGCGGTGAGCGGTATCGACTGGTCGTGCTGCTGCATGAGCTTGCACACAGCAAGGGAAATTGTGCTGTGTTTGCCATTATAAACACTCCTTTATAATGACAAATTACGCCACGGTTTCCCTATGGGAAAAAGGGAGACCCATTTATTAAAAATTGGTAAATAAATAGACACACCATTCTACTCCATGTATACTGAATCTTATCCAAATCTCCTCAACAGTTGCAGAGCAGCACGAGCCTCAAACTTTGTATGAGTGGTGAAAAACTACATTTTTGGGTGCTTCATTCTGCAAAAAACATATGTAGATGTCAAATGAAAATTGATAAATGCACAGAAGTACCATAATAGACCAAGTATTACAAATTTCAAAGAAATCCAAGGAAACGCAAGTGTTAATGCAAATGAAAATGGTTACGCAACCTGTAACATAAACACAAGCGCAAACATTAATGCAAACTGAAATGGTTATGCAAACAGTAACAAAAATGCAAAAATACAAACAGTAATGTAAACGCAAACGGTAATGGCAACAGTGAGGTTAAAGAAAATAGTAACACTAATGTACACAGTGATGCAAACAGAAATGATAACATAAATGGTAAGACAAACACAAAAGCAAACATAAATGCAAACACAAATGGTAACACAAACGGTAACAGAAACGCAAATGGTAATGGTAAAGCAAATGGAAATGTAAAACACAAACACAAATGTAAACTGTAATGGCAATGGTGACCCAGAAGGAAACAGTAATGCAAGCGACAATGTAAACGCAACTGCAAACACAAACGTAATGGCAACAGAAACACAAACGCAAACGGTAATGAAAACAGTAATGAAACTGCAAATGGTAACACAAACCCAAACAGAAACGCAAATGGTAACAGCAACGGCAATGCAGAAGGAAACAGTAATGCAATCAACAAAGGAAATGCAACCAGAAATGCAAGCGCTAATGCCAACGGAAATGCAAACACAAATAGTAATGAAAACACAAACGGTAACAGTAACGCAATTGGAAACACAAATCGTAATGGTAACACCAACAATGAGGCCAAAGGAAACAGTAACAGAAGCACAAATGTAAGCACAAATGCAAATGCAAATGGTAATGCACACAGTGACGCAAAAGTAAATGCTAATGGAAACGGCAATTGAAACGTAAACAGTAACAGTAATGCAAATGGAAATGCCAATGGTGACGCAAAAGGAAACAGTAATGCAAATGCAAGCGCAAATGCAAATGCAAACAGTAATGCACACGGTGACGTAAATGTAAACACAAATGCAAACGATAATGGAAACGCAAGCAGAAATGCCAATGGTAACAGTAACTCAAATGTACCCACTTTTTTTCCCAAAAAGGTGCATTCAGAAGTACAGTGAATACAAAGAATGTGTGCATAATAATGGCCCTCTGAGCAGAAAATGACCACTTGGAATACTAAATTGTTTATATCTCAGGAACCGTAAGATGCAGAACAAATTTTTAAATCTCATTATTTATGACTTTCCAGGCTAGTTTTGCACTAAGAATTTTTGTGACAAAAAGTCCATATCTAGAAGCATTTTCGAGATATGGGACCCGAAAGGCGCATCGGATGCTGTAATGTTATCCTATAGTAAAAATCATCAACTTCGAAGTGCCGTAACTTTGTAGCCCTGTAATATTTTGGCACCAAACCACCAGAAGGCACATCTGTGGGATGTTGGCTTTCCTCCCTGCAAATTTCAGCCCAAAAGACCAAACTATTGTTTTGCTGCAGGGTGGCAAAGATTTCCTGTTATTTTGGTCATACTTTTGCAAATTAGTTTTGCAAATCACAAAACTCTAGGGAAAAAGAAAACACAAAAGTGTCACATTTGTGAAAGTACTTTGCGACACTACTTTTCACAAAAATTTTAAAAACATATTTCTAGGGTGTTTTACCTCAAACAAAGACATGGCTAGCATCCTCAGGGTTCGACTAGGTGAACACAACAAGCACTGTGTCCCTCGAGGGTCCAAAATTTAAATGCCAAGCATTTCTCTGACCACCAACTGAAAACAAAATGGCTGATTTGCAAAAGTAAAAGGGTCATTTGCAAACATAAACATGGCATTTGCGACACTTCAAATATTTTAACTTTTCCCATAGACTATAATGGGGAAGAGTTTTTTTTGAATAACTTTTAACTGTTTAATATTTTTTCATGAAATCTTTAAAAGGCAGATCAGGGACCCCGGCTGCATGTTCCCTAAAGGTTTTGGACCGATGGCACAAACCATGAGATCTGTAGGTGCCAGCAAAGAAACACACAAAAATGCATAATTTATGCATTTGTTGATGCACTGTAGCTCCACAACTGTACACCCAACCAAAATGCAACTTGCCAGATCCAGAGAACAATGGTACCAGACCTTGTATTCCAAATTTCAGGCAAATCCATCAAATGGTTGCAAAGTTATTAAGCTGCCAAATTTCAGATTTAACTTTAAATGGGGTACTGAACCCTAACTATAGTGGCACTATCGTGCCATTATAATATATATCTATCTATATGTGTATATCTATATTTATAAAATGCTTGAGACAATCATAGTCAGCCATAGCAACAGCACTGGAAAAACACCATCACATGACCGTGCGTATATCAGAGCGCGACCGCACACCTGCACTTTTACCCCCCCAAAACAATTTTGACATTTTATAAGATAGATATACCACTCTGAGGTGTGCGGTCACGCTCCCTGATATATAGCACGCCTTGGCGGTTGAAACACTCGGCCCGGCGGCCGCATGGCATCAGAGCACGCACCGCACACCTCAGAGTATATCTACATAGATATACATATATATATATATATATATATATATATATATATATATATATCACCACACCATGCACACTTACTCACACCTTATAATTACATGACCAGCGAAGACATACTGAGGAGTGCAAGCCTGGACCAGACTACAATGATTTACTCATTCAAGTGTTGTGAAAAGAATATATAGAAAATAAAATGTTGTTAACAGTCTCAAATATATACATCACATAGTACATACTCTGCATCATATTATCAACAACTGTACTGTCCAATCAAACTATTAAGAGCCAGTGCATGCTCTACCAAAAATTCACAAGAATCCTACCACACCACCGAGGAGTCCAATTGAGATGGGTATAGGTTCCGTTTTGGAGCCTTTCTCAATGTATGTGGATTTTCATGTAAAAGAATTAGTAAGCATATAGGAAGGGTACATCAAAGATATCCCAGCTTGGTATCCTAGAAGGTACTGATGACAATAACTACAGCTGGGAAGATATAATGTTAGCAACTTTTGATGTTAATAACCTCTATACCTCAATTCCTCATGAAGGATTAGGAAACTTTAAAATAGTTTCTTAAATATAGAGAAGACAGTAAAAGTGAGGAAAATGAGTTTCTTTAAGAACTGGCAAATCTGATCCTAAAATTTAATTACTTTAAAGTAGAGAGAGAATTATTTTTCCAGAGACAGGGTACAGCAATTGAGTCTACTATGGCCCCATCTTATGCATGCCTTTACATGTCAGGTTTTGAGAACAAATTTATAAATAATCCAGTGTATAATAAATTTTAAGGAAGGGTACTATATTGGGGTAGATACATAGATGATTGTTTGGTACTACGGAAGGGAAGCACAGAATAACTACAGGAATTTCATCACTACATAAAGAATTTCACTGAATATATAACATTTATCATGGAACAGAGTACAGAGAAGAAAGTTTTTCAAGATTTAAAAATCTATAAATATGACAACAGACTAGACACTAGATTATATCGTAAGTTAACAGACAGAAACAGCTTATTGAGGGCAGACAGCATCCGTTACATACCACAAGAATATCTTATTCCACATGGACAGTTTATAAGTGCCAGAAAAAAATTGTTCAAATGGGGAGGATTTTTTGCATACATGTAATGAACGAAAACCAACGTTTTGGACAGTGTCAGGGTGGTACATACTCAACATACAGTAGGACACCAGAAGAAGAAAGAAATGTGGGACCTGACATTCATGGCAGTTCCCCTGTGGACACTATACTTACCCTGGTGACTGATGTAAAGTGATCTGGCCTAATTTAGAAGAACTCACGTGGTGAGTACGAGACACCAAGGCCCATGTGAGTTTGGTGGAAGACTGGCAACATAAGATGGACCCTGAAAATGTTGGCCTTGCAATGGAAAATTACTCATCTAGAACAACATTTGTAGGATCAAGAAAACAGAAGCCGATGAAACAATATTGGAATCGTTGGTCTGTCAGAGCAAGTAGAAGGATCTTGTAGTCTTTGTTTCATGCAGAAGTTATGTGTGAAGGTTGCAGACCCCTTACCAAATGGCCCTCACTATGTAATCAAGTGCTGCATCAGCCTCTCAGGCTGATGCCTCCCAAAGGGGATAAACCACAACCACTGATTTATCACTTTCTAAATTATTTAGACAAAATACACATTTTAAAGAAAGTGATGGGGAAAAAGAAGATCTTTGGAAGGGTTGCATACATATCAGACATCAGGGAGGGTATAGGGTGTGAGATGAGTCTCTTCACTGACGACGCCAAGATGGGAGCAGTAGTTGAGGGGGAACAGGGGAGTTTGACCCTGCAAGGGCATCTGGACACCCTAGAAAGGTGGGCTCACACATGGAAATTAGATTTCAATATCACCAATTGCAAGGTGTTACATCTTGGGTAAGGAAACCCTAAACACAGGTACACTCTAGGAGGGGAGGTGCTGGCGGCCTCAACAGGGGAAAAAGACCTAGAGGTCATGGTGGATGCATGTATGAATAACTCTGAGCAGTGCAGGAGAGTGGCTAGCAAAGCAAACAGGATGTTGGAATGCATCATAAGGGGTATCCCCTCTAGGAGCAGGGAAGTGATTCTGCCACTGTACAATGGACTGGTTAGACCACACTTTGAGTACTGTGTACAGTACTGGAGACCACACTTGAAGAGGGATATACAGCTCCTGGAGAGGGTACAGAGGAGGGCAACTAAGATGATACAAGGACTAGGGGATCTGACGTATGAGGACAGACTTGTGGAGCTCTGCCTGTTTTCATTGGAGGAGAGGAGAGACTGGGGGGTCATGATCAAGGTATTCAAGTACCTCAAGGGAATAAATAGGGTAAACACGGAGGGTATCTTTAGACTTAAGCAGGGTGAGGAGGAGGTTTTTCACTGAGAGGGTGGTGAATCCTTGGAACACGCTGCCTGGTGAGCTGGTTCAGAGATCCACAGTGGAGGGCTTCAAGAGAGGGTGGGACAGACACAGAAAGCGGATGTATCAGATGATGGCCTGGCCCAGGGGGGTGGGGATGGATGATACAGGTTTCTGGAACACAAGGGGGGGGAGGGCCTCGGTACCCAACTAGGGATCTGAGGTTCGAGCAGACTCGATAGACCGTAAGGCCTAATCTGCTGGCAATTAGTATGTTAGTATGTTGTGGGATTTTTCTATTTCAGAACCTTAGGCCCCAGCTATGTGTGAAGCAGGCTGCCTATAGGGATATTAAATCAAGACTTCTGGCAGCAGACATTAAATTTTGCCTGCAGTGTCCAGCCAAATTAACTGTGACACTGGAATATGGACAAATATCTTTTCACTCTGCTGAAAAGGCCCACAAAGATATGATCAAACTTCTCAAAATATCTTTCGGAATGTCTGATAGGCCTACCACATTTTTGCTCTGCATCTGAATGGCTTTCTTAGAGTAGTAGTATACTTAGTGCAGTACTCTCTTTATTTAATAATTTGTCTTAATACTAGTGAGTGGCAGAATTCATTAAATTTACCTCTTACCTGGATGTGCAATCTTAGTGGGACTTGAGATTCTGGATACAGAGGATGTGACAGACATTCTCAATTAATTGCATTTTGCTTACTTTATGCATCTAACTCTAGTTTTTTTTTCTTTTTATCTGCGAATATGTTTATCAGTGCTCTCCTTGCTGATAGTCATATGCTATAACATTTAGAACTGGTGTGTATTTAACCTGTTGTGAGGTACAGTATAGTTGTGATTTTAGGGGGCCTAACAGTGAAGGCAAAGCTTGTTTTAAATGATCAACCTTGCTGGCATTGTGTCACCATTAGAATTATGGCACCTGTAGCAGGTTTGTGGTGTTTTGTGCTTGCATTGCTCTTTTTATTAACATTCATTTTTAGGTTGTAATATATTTTGTGACCCCCTCTATCTTTCCTTTAAGTGTTATTGAGCAGAAAGCAAACATGTGCAATGAATATTTCCTTGGTAACCACATCTCTTTAAGTGGCCTCCTGTTAGTAATATAAGATCGGGAGCTGTTCCTCTCTTTAACCAACTGGATGGGCTCTTGGGGTGATTCAATGCCAGTGGGGCAGAATGGGAGGCTCAAAGACAGGCATTTTGATTTGGCAGGTCTTTATTATAAAAATTGTTTGTTCTTGGAGTATGTCTCTGATCATGAGAATGCCTGTCTTCATCTGATTAGTCCAGATGCAATGGTGTGATTGCTCAATATTTTGTAACTGTTCAGTCACTAACTGTTTAGTTTACTGAGGTGATGCTATTTCCTCCTGTTAGAAGGTTAAATGACAATATTTTCTGAATACTCTATTTTTTTATGGATACCTTTCCCACCTAGTTTGAGGATGGGGAGAAGGGGGTACCCCCCACTGGTGTCCCATGATCTCAGCTATGGATAAGTGACATCATCACAAGCCTTGGATCTCAGTAGAGTGAGAAGACTCTGTGACCCCGTGACTTGATGCCCAATCACATCCTTAATGAGACTGGGAGGCCTGGGGAATTATACGATATTTGTAGAATCTGATGGTGTTGGCTGGATGGGAAGATTGTATGGGACTTAGGGGTGTTGACTGGCCATAATGGCTTCCTGGAATGGTGGTAGGGGCTGTGAGGTGGACCGGAGCTGGGACCAGCATGGACCGAAGTGTGTTGAGGAGTGGTCTCTGGGATTGGGAGAGAGAGATAAGGAAGGGATATTTACTGTTATTGTGTATTATACAATGGCAACAAAATTTCTAGTGTTCTGATTGGTCAATGTGTGCCTGGGACAGTGATGTTATTCAACAATAACATCACTGTATGCACATCATGGCAGCCATTCACTTCTTTTTTTCATGAACAAAGATATATTGCCACACTAAAAATCTACTAAAACCTTTCTTAAATATTTTTTTTATTTTGTATAACATCGTGCCATAGTATAATTGCAATAAAGCACTCCAAGGTGTGTGTTACTGTGTAATAACGTCACTCCTGGGGTGGTGGAAGCACTCAGCTTCGCCATGTGCTTCAACCCACCCCAGGAGTGACGTTATTACACGATAACACACACCTTGTCTTGCCTTATTGCCTAATTAGTTAACTATGTTTCTGATCTTGTGTGTTGTCCCTTTGTTTGGTGTGGTGGGGTGGGCTGGTTACAGGAAGGGGGAGGATCTTCCTTTGAATATGCCTGATTGGATAACCCAAATAACCGGGGGTACACAGACTGCTTCTAGTCTTTTCAATAACATCACAGTCAAAAATGTGGAGTGCATGTGTTTTCATAATTTGGAATGTTATGTGGAGCCAAGAGAAAAATAAATGGTATGTCATACTAAAATATCTAAAATAAATTACATGCTAGTATAGCCTATTTAAAGGAAACTCACTTTAAAGGGGAGCATGTTTATTATTTTAAACTGGAACGGGTAGGATAATTATATGGGGCAGGTGGCAGCAATAAAAATGTGGGTGTGGCAATATTCATAGCAGGATACAGGCCCTTCTACATCATTAGAGAGATATGGGATGAGTAAGGACTTTTTCTATTTTGCATGGGCGGTTGGATAGCAGAGAAGTCTTGTTGGGGATAGTATATGGCCTAGATCTTGACTCCCCTCAGTTCTTTGTGAAAACAGGCATGAGTTGGCCTTATTTGCTTATCTGCATCTTTTGGTTGGAGAAGACTGGAATCTGATATACTAATAGGACCTAGATAAATTGGACAACAATTGGTGATTGATCTCCCCAGCTCAATAATGATTATGAGACCTGTGGGATACCATTTTTCTTACTGACCCATGGTGTCTCCTACACCTCGTTGACAGGCAATACACATTCTTTTCCATACTGCATACTGTAATTCATTCTCAAGAATCAATTTTTTTGTGATCAACTACAAAAGCCTCCCTGGTTTAGTACTGCGTGACATCTTAAAGATTGTGCTAATGGACCATTCCTCAGTCATTTGCAGTACAATGCTGTGGGGAGGAAGAGAGGGATATAGTTTGGAGGCTTAACACACAACTTTTGAAAGATAAAACTATTCAAAGGAAATTTTGAGAATGTTTCACTCACCTTCTAACCTCTAACCTGGGGAGTATAGATCAATTGGATATGTTATGGGGACCACTGAAATTTGTTATTCGGGGTGATTGTATCTGATTACCTTCAAGATGCTGGAAAGAATGACACAAGCAGGCTGAAAATTTACAACAGATCCAAACTATAGAGGAAAACCTAAATCCTTCTATCCCAGAGCCTGCTTTGTTTCAACTTAACTTGACTCGAGCAAAATTAGCCAATTTTAAACCCTGAGTATGGTATGTAAAACAAGGGGAGCAGGAAGAGAAACTTTTGACACTTAGGCTGAGAAGACAGGGGGCTTCTAGACTGATCCTTAGCTATTAGGACAAATGATAACTCCACTCCTGTGTTACTAAATCTAAAGACACTGCAATTACCTTCACAACCTTTTTTGAGAATCTTTATCATAATGTTATTGTATTGTTCTCCGTGAAGTGGAACCTTCGTAAATGAGCTCTGAGCTCAAAGGCTGTATCCAAAATTTTAAATAAATAAACAAAATGACAGACAGATGTCTGAATAGATTAGGGATTATTTATGGGATACATCAATTTCGCAACTAACTACTTCGCAGATGAGTTGCTAAATGGTCCTATAACATCTATAAGCATTTACTCCCGATGTATATATTGAAGGCAATACCATGGTAGAATACGGAGTCTGAGATGAGCACACATAGCCTTGATTGCAGCAGCAGCCAAGATGGTTATTATAAGACATTGACTAGATAACAATGTGCCAAGTCGTGCTGAATGGCATAGAGAAATGTTAATGGGACGTAATACAGAAAAACAAATTGCTAGGTTTTTTTATTTTCATTTTTTTACTTATGCTTTATGGCTCCTCCACAGAGCTGATGGGTTGCTCCTGCTCTCCCTTGGAGGGACTCGTACTTTGACCCAAATACGTTGGGTCATCATGGACTCTTTTGGCTCCCGGCCATTTTCTGCCTGTTTTCTCCTCGGCACCTGAACACTGCAACGGGCGAGGCAGCTGCCCCCGCCTCCATGGAGATGGCCAGAGGCCCTGGATGGGTGCCCTCACCTTGTCTGGGTGAGGTGCCTGTGCTGACATCCAGCCACTACCGGGAGTCAGTCAACAGCGTGCCACCCTGTCACCCCACCCAGAGAAAGGAGAGCTGTCTATGGATGCTCAATCCTTCCTTCCTCTGCCAACCCCTGAGTGACCAGAATCCATTCCTGAACCTGGGTCGCTGGTGTGGTGCAAGGTGTGGTGTCCAGTGCCTCAACCCTCAGTGCCACTGGGCAGGCCTCAAATTGCTAGTTTTAATAATCAATGCCAAGATTTTAGAAAAACATCTGAAACTCTGTATACATTATTATACATTATTGTCAACTGTGTGATGGTTCGTATGAAGGCACAGTGTCATACTACCACACAACAAAACAACATGTCTACAAACACCACAAGGGAAACAGTGCTAAGCACATACAGAGTCATCGAAATGTCGACTCGGACCAAAAGTGCATGCCCATTAAAAACAATGGGACTTTATGTTTTTTTGGCCCCACCACACCCTCTGGAAATTAAATAACTAAATCTGGGGGGGGGGGCAGACTTTAGGAATGGGGAGACACTCAGGAGGGAGGGAACTTTTTTTTTTTAATAAAAGAAAACACCGGCAAAAGTAGTGGCAAGGGGAGACCTGGGGGAACCGAACCACAGTGCCAGGCTTCCTGATTTCTCCATGTGCTGCTGTCTTAGCCATGCCACCATGTGAGCAGCTCGACCAGGCACCCAGAACATGAAAACTTAGCTCTTCCTTAGTGATGCATTGAGTGATAGGAGTAGCTGTAATTCCTTTCTGCTGCCATATCCCTGTCAATCTAAATACGTACGCACTCTACCCTGTGCAGTTATTGCCACATGGTTCTAGTTGCGGGATATTGAGCTGGTACCCATATGAATAGTTGACTGCTGAGGAGTTTTTGCCTCCACAAATGAACTTTAGTAGAAAACTGGAAAGTTTCTCTGTATAATATGAAATACACTGTATAACATTGTATTAATTGTATGTCCCCAAGGGAAGGGGGAAGGTTTGTTGTTTTTGAATTTGTATTGTCTTTTTATTCTGGTTATGTACTGCATTGTTCTTTGTTGTTTGTATGAAATATCTTTTCAATAAAGTTCTCTCACTTGGGCTGGGCCATCAGCTCAGCAGTAGTGTTACGACTCCCAACACTGGAAACTTGGATTTGGGAATGACCTCTTGTTGTTGGGACTGGTTGGGGGAGGTGGGTGGCTCATCCTTATGGATGCTTGCCCACTCTGGGGGGGAAGGTTCCTGGGGTGGCTTTCATGCACCCCATTTGCCACACCACCAGTGGAAGCACAGATGGAAAGGCATCTGCTCAAAGTTAAACCCTGATATGGGAGGGCACTGTTACTCACTTGACGGCAGCGTGCCTCCACACGCTGTACACCAGGATGCCTGTCGTTCTCACTGGTGCCCTCAAGTGGTGCGATACAGAAAAGGGGGGAAACTAGAACCTTGGTTGCTGCATAAAGCAGGGATCCCAGTATGCCAGGATGAAGCTGCAAACAGCTGGTGACTCTGGGTACGCCTGCTCCCAGCCATGGACCTTGGAGGTGAAATACTAAGGCAATCTCACAGGGTGCCATCTGAGGGCCCTGGGATAAAAACAAAAGTTTAAAAAAAAAGTTCTCTCAGTGGAAAACAAAACTGACCAAATTCCTGAACAACAAGGAATAAGCTACATATGAAAATCCATGATGTTTTCTGTCAGTGGAGGGCAGTATTGCAATGCCTAGGAGATCAGTGCTGGGGAACATGCACTGCTACATCATCAGAGAAATATATAATTTGAAAGCAGATAAGGACCTCTTGACCCCTCTAGTCTGCCCATTCCTCTGTATCTTCACTATTACTAGAGACCCGTATTTTTCTTAAATAAGAAATAACAAGTAATTCAAGGCATAAAAAGACATATCAAGAAATTCAAGGTATAACAAGAAATAACAAAAGAATCAACATATAGAAAGAATAAAAGGAAATCAAACACATGAATAAAGTTAAAAAAATTGCTTTTTGGTGGCCAAAATCTAAATAAATGCGTGCAGTAGTTGTTATTTAGGCTCCGTTGTTACCACAGAGATGGTCCACAAGGAAGCGACAGCAGAATTATTTCATTCACAAAATCTTTCATGACCATAGCATAATGTTAATTAATACAATGTAGTACACTGGGAATGTGATTTCTAGTGTCTATAAGGTGATTTTGAGGTAGTTTATGAATGTAAATGTCATAACAAGAAATAAAACTAAATTTCCAATGAATAAAAAGAAATATCAAGAAATTCCAGAAAAATAAAAATAAAAATGATAAAAAATAAAGAGAATTTCACGGGTCTCTATTACCAAAGAATGTGCCTCATCTTACCGCTCTTATTCCCCCCTCCACTTCCTTTCCACTATGATTCCCTTGGGTTTATTTCATGCATTCTTGAAAACCCACCACTGTTTTCACTCCCACCACCTCTGCAGGAAGGCTGTTCCAGGAATCCACTACTCTTTCTGTGAAGAAGTACTTCCTCACACCTCTCCTAAATCTACTCCCCTGCAGCTTCAACTTCATAGCATGTCCCCTTGTTCTTGAGTGTGTTTCTTCTCAAAAATACTTTCCTCCTATATCTTTCTTACTCCTGTGAATTATTTAAAGATCTCTATCATACCCCTCTCCCTGATCTTTTTCAGGGTGTACATATTGAGGTCCTATAGTCTGTACTCATAGGGTTTTGATGCAGAGCCTGCACCACTTTAGTTGTCCTCTGCTGGACTGCCTCCACACTGTCTATATCCTTCTGGAGATGTGGTCTCTAGAACTGGGCACAGCACTCTATGTAGGGTATTACCAGTGACCTATACAAAAGCAACATCACCTCCATCTTCCCGCTAGTGATACCCCTCTCGATGCACTGCACATCCCCCTAGCCATAATGACTGTCTTGTCACACTGCCTGGTCACCTTTAGATCATCTAATATGATTACCCCCAGGTCTCTTTCCTGCTTGGTGGTCATCAATACCACTACACCCATTCTGTACTTTGTCCCTGGATTTCTGTGCCTTATGTACATTATTTTGCATGATTTCGCTTTGAAACACAGCTGCCATACCCTTGACCATGAATCTAGTTTCCTCAGTTGTCTCTACTCATCCTTTTCACTGGTCCCTGGAGTGTCAACCCTATTGCATATTTTGGTGTTATCCGCAAAAAGGCAGACCTTCTCTTCCAGTTCCTCTCCAGTGTCACTAATAAGGACATAAAAGAGGACTGGTAGAAGCTCTGTTCCCTAAGGTACCCCACTAGTTACCCTCCATTGCTTGGCGTGAACTCTTTCTACCACCACTTTCTGTTGTCTATCCCCTAACCAATTTCTTATTCAGTTGACTATCTTTGGACTCACTCCTAAGATACCCAGCATTTTTCATACTGGGTATTCATACTGGATACAGAACAGAAGAAGGCATGAATGCCCATAAAAAATGTCCCCCCGCATCAGTGGGTCCAACTTGATCCTCTGTCTAGCAGATAATTATCTTCTTGAGTTTTAAATATTCTCATATTGTGACTTTCCACTATTTCATTTGGAAGACAATTCCAAGTTCCAGCAGTTCAGTGTATAAAACAATGATATCTCCCTCTTTTAACCACATTTTTTAACTTTATATGTTGTTTGTGTCCTCTTAGTCTGTAAGTGTTACCCCAGATTTGAATACTCATCTCCTCTTGTAAATCATCATCTTTCATGATTTTGTACATCATTAAGAGATCACCCCTGGCCCTTCTTTGTTCTAGACTATATAGTCCCAGTTTTTTTAGCCTACTATCATAATCCAATCCCTTCATTCCTCTCATCATTTTTGTGACTCTACGCTGAACTCCCTCAACCCTTGCCACTTCTTTCTTCAGGTATGGATTCCACAATGGAGAGCAGTAATCTAAATGAGGTCTGATAAATTATCTATATAATGGGAGAGTACAGGTTGAAGATCTGTTTATAAATGCTCATTCAATATTACTGATCATAAAACCTGTTTTTTGTATTAGTTTAGTGTTGTGTACTTTAAAACTAAGATCCTTGTCTATAAATACCCCAACATATTTTTCTGTCTCTATCTTATTTAAGGCTGTACCATCAAGGAAATAGTCTTAATTGATATTATTTTTTCCAGTATGTAGTACTGAGCATTTTTCTATGCTAAACATCATCCCATTATCCATATCCTTTGTTCCACTTTTCTTAACTCAGACATCGGTTTGATTATGTTATCCATTGTATCAACTGGTCCACCTAATTTGACGTCATTAGCAGATTTTACTATCCAACTTTCAATATTCTGATGTGAATCACCTATGAATAGCATGAATTATATGGGGCCCAGGCCAAGCCCTGGGGGAACCCCACTAGTAACATCACCACCATTTGAGTACGAAGCTTTCATCCTAACTTTTTGTGTTCTTTTATTTAACCAGTTCCTGATCCAGGCAACCAGCCTGGTATCTACTCCTAGTTTAATCAATTTTTCCAATAACAAACTACGGAGAACCTTATCAACAGCTTTTTGGAAGTCCAAGTAGAGCACATCTACTGGAATGTTATTGCTCAAGCTGCTATTCACCTTCTCATAAAGGCACAGTTGGTTAGTAATAAGTGCTCTATCCTGCTTAAAGCCATGTTGTTTACTATCTTTATAGTTAATGATCTTTAAATTCTCCTCTATTTTAAACTTTAAAAAGCTTTCTGCCATTTTGCAGGCTACCAGTGTTAGACTAATTGTTCTGTAATTAGATTGTATGACTTTATCCCCCTTTTTGAACAATGGAACAAAGATTGCCATTGTCCAATCAAGTGGAACATTTCCCGAGGAAAAGGATACATTAAATAAAAATGCCAGTGGTGCATCTATATAGTACCATAGTTCTCTAAGTAATCTGGGATGAAATGAATCAAGCTTTGCGGATTTATCAACCTTAAGTTTTCCTAATAAGTCAGCTACCACTTGTGGACTGATCTCAATAATTAGATTTTGATATTTATTACCTTTTCCAGTATTATTTGCCACCCTACCTTGACTAAATACAGAAGAGAAGTAGTTGTTAACCGAGCAAGCCATGTTTACAGGATCCTTAATTTCCTGATCTTTATGTATTAATGGCCCTACTTGTGAGTTGTTGCCCTTTTTGTTATTAACATTAACATGAAAGTTTTTACCATTGCCATTTCTGAGTAATATATTTATTTCCAGCTTATTCCTTTCATGCCTAATTATTTTCTTTAGCTCTGCTACCTCCCTTTTATATGCCATCACAGTAACCTCATTTGTATTTGTCTTCATTAGATCACAAGCTTTATTTTTTTCATTGCATTGTCTTACAGCTTTCCTGGTACACACCATTGGCTTTTTGCCTCTATTGTTATACATCTATTTATTGGGCACAAATGTGTCCTCTATTTGTAATACCTTATTTCACTGTTTTGAAGCCACCCCATTTAGAAGCTGCCCTTGAATAAAAGCTGCACCAGAAATAAGGTTTATTAATAGAAGGTGCCCCCGATTTGTAGCTGCAGCTTCTAAAGTGGGCAGGGGCCATTATATTGACATCATGCATTATGTACTGTGGTGCTTTCTGATGGAGCATACTGGTATTCTTTCCCTGTCTTCTGCTATACTGGGGAAAATGTGAGGGCTGTACTTGGGAGAGGTGGCGAGAGCACAGTAAGTGTCTGATAAAGGAGCAGACTTGCTCTGCAGTCTGCATTCTCAGTTCAGCATTTCCAGGTCAGCATTGATGACGACCATGTGGCAAAGACAATGAATGTTACTTAATTTGCAATGCTTCACATAGAAGGCTGTACTGGGGATAATATGGAAAGAGTGCAGTAAGTAAAACAACAGTCAGCTCTGCATGCTTAGTATGTGTATCAGTAATAAAAGCTGTCCCTATTTACAAGTCACCCCCATTTAAAAGCCATGGACAAAAACAGAAAAATGTAATAGAAGCCATGGCTTCTAAGGTTCCATGTGATGATAGCAATCGAAAAATAGTGATCACTATCATTGCGAATGTATGTTGCCAAAAAAAATTTCGGCGACATACAACTAGCAGTGACCTGACTTCGGGACAATACAGAAGTGTTTATACTTCACCCCCCACACCCCCCTGACTAAAGATTATCAACTTCAGGGGGATGCATGTTGAGGAGGGGGTGAAACATGGAACAAATACAAAAAAAAAAAAAACAGAGCCACAAGCAGCCGAAAACAACAGTCCCCAACAGGTCCTGAACCCCGTTCTTGCTGCACCATAGCCAGCCACCCTCACCACCACACCACATGGCTGGCTCAGCTACAGAAGGATACCACCAGCCATACAAACCCTCCTTTCTATCCCTCCCCTTTACCTCCCTATCCCTCCCCTTCCAGTCACTCTGCTCGCTATATGGTCACTACCCTAGCAGGGTAGCCATTCATGATAGCAATATAAATGAGTGACTGTTTCTACAGTCGCTCATTTATTATCACTATCATCATGGACTACCAGCTTCTAAATGGCGAAATAAGGTAATTTGGTTTTAAAGGTATTTCATATTTCCTCTACAGTCTTATGCTTAAATGCCAGTTCCCCTTTCCATTTTGACAGTATTAACTTAATTCTGCCAAAAATTGCCCTACTATAGTTATTAACTATTGTTGACCCTACATTCTTATACATTGATCTTGTTAGAGTAAATTCAATGATATTATGGTCTCACTATTCTAGGTTTTCTCTGATGTTTATATTCTTGAGTGATTCCCCAATATTAGTTATTAATAAAGTGAGTGTATTATCACCTATTTTGGGTTGGAATATCATCTGTTGTAACCCAACACTTGATATTGTATCAATAAAGTTCCTTTCTATACCTATAGTAGATGTATAATAATCCATTTGATGACTGGGTAATTGAAATCACCAGTAATCGCAACATCACCTGTGTCTTCCATCTTTGCTATGTCATGATGTATACTGTTACCTATCCTAGCAGTAGTATTTGGTGCTCTATAATAGACCCCACTATATAATCTCGCTTGGTAGGTATCAACTGCTCCCCATATTGATTCAATATCTAAATTATTATCACTGGAACTATATCAGAAGCTAGTAATTAAATTCTTAACATAGATTGCCATGCTCCCACTTTTTCTATCTGGTCTAACCCTTGTATGTAGTATGCAAGCATCTATGTCTCTATTCCAGGTGATCTGGCTATCCCACCATGTTTCAGTTATAGTGCAGATATCAATATCATCTTTGTTTAGCCATAACTCACGTTTATATTTTTTGCTAATCTTGAGGCTTCTGGCATTTAAGGACCAAATTCTCAGGTCACTATTATTCCAAATAGCATTTTTTTTTGTTTGTGTCATTATTTTACCAGGTTTGCTGGCAATAAATGCCACCCCTCACCCTTATTTTTTTAGTTTAAACAACCATCAATTGTTTTTTTTAGCCTTATTCTCATTTTTCTACTTCCATTTTTGTTCAGATGTAATTCATCATTGCAAAAGTACTGCATGTTATAATCAAATTCCTCCCCTTGTCTTATGTACCCAATTCCTTCTTTAAGGGTCCAAGATCTTAACCAATTATTTATTGGCTTGCTTTTTTCTCTTTTAGTAAACCTGCACACTGAACTGGTAAAATCTATAACAAATAAAGTTGCAGTTCATATTTTGCACAACCTTTGTAATATTTTTACATTTTTGGATTATATCTGCCATAGCTTGCTTTGTGCTGTAAATTATTAATCCTCAGATGTAACACAATTGCTGAGGTCTGGTCTTTTTCTTTAAATATATGTGGCAGCATTTTTTGGACATCTCTAATTTTAGCCCCCGAGAAGTAACTGGTAGTGATATTTTTTTTATTGCCTCTAGATGTGTATCTGTCAGTATACTTTAATATTGAATCCCTAGTATGTATACTTGGTTTATTTTAGGTGTTTCTTCAACTTTCCCACCATCAAGTTTCCTCACATTTGTTGATGTACTAGGCTGATTATCCTCATAATTGTTTGCTATTGTAATCTGGGGGGTGGATAACCGAGGTTACACTGCCAACATCAGTTTGTGTGGAGACTGTAACAATGTGTGGATTAGAATTTAAAGTAGCTTGTATTGAGAAGCAGTCTGTGGGATTCTTTTGATTTGGTTAATTTTCTGTTTCTACCTCCATTTCTACCATATTGGTATTAGTATCTGAATTATCTTGTTGATTGCTGGTCATAGTAGAATTGGAAGTATTAATTGATGTTTGATCATTAGAATCCCTATCGATATTAGATGAGTTTCTTACTTTATCAGGGCTCATGTTATTTGTCTTACTCAGTACCAAGAAGTGATTATTCAAGGGTATATCAAAATCCATAGCCCTAGGTCCTCTTTTTTGTCAATGTGTGGCTTCAACAGTAGACCATTCACCATTATCTGATATATCTTCATACAATTCATGCTTTCTATACCATTTAGTTTTGATGCAAGGCAAATGTTTAGGGAGGAGCAGTTGTTGCAGGTAGTGCATGGGATCCAAATGTAAGTTGTTTGAGAGAGGATTGATTTCCCTGGCACACTTCTTTCTCAGTTGTATCATCTATAGCTAGGATTTCCAGTACATATGCTTTTTGTTGATTTCAATGGAAACCAGTTTTGGCTTAAGAGTGCTCATTTCAAGTTCCAGTTGTTTAATATGTAGACATTTGTTACAGGTAAAAAGCTCTTGCATACTTTCACTTTCACATAGTAGATACATAAAACACAAACCACACCTTAATCTCCAGACTCCATCTATGGTCATTATTATATCCATCATGTGTGCCTCTTGATGGTACAAAGCAAGCAAGGAAAGACTGAAAGGATTTTTTTTTATATGTAATTTTCTTTATTAGTTTAAGTTATACAGTCAGAACAAAAAGTGTCTTATATACAAAACAGGACATGTTCAGCTAAGTAAACATACAGTGGTACTAATATACCCTATCCCCCCAGCCCCCCCAACAGATACCACAAGTAAGATAAAACCTATATTGAGATCTACAAAATTCCTTTTAAAAGATTGTCAGGGGTATACCCCCCAGTTAATAAAGGATCAGCAGTGTGTAGATGGGGCATATTATACTCTTCCTCTAAGGGATTTACCTCAATAGCAGGGCCTCTAATTTGTTCCAGTTCTTGTATGTTTGTGGACAATTCCAAGACTAGCTATGGATTTTTCCACTCTCAAACTATATAATATTTCATTTAGCCACTCAGGATATGATATTTCATTTTGGTCAAGCCAGTGGCACAGGACCAGTCACTTAACCGTAGAGGAGATTAAGGAAATATGAAATCTCTTTCCCTGATAGGGATTATTGAAAGGGTTCCTACCACACAGATTTCGGGAGAAAAGTATTCCCTTAAACCCAATAAAGGGTCCATTGCATTCTTTATGTTCTTCCATAGTTGGGTGACCTTATTGCACTCCCAGAAAATGTGAAACAGAGAGCCCTCTGCGGCAGCACATCTTGTACATGTTGCAGTGGGAAGTTTCTTCATTTTATGTAAGTTCATTGGAGTGAAGTAAATATTGTGAAGAATATAGAATTTGGTAAGGCAAAACCTATCATTGGTAAGATAATGGTGAAGATCTAACCAGATGAGGTCCCAATCTTTGGGCATTGTGGGCAGTGTCCTATCTCAGTAATAAGAGTTCCCAGTTATATTAGGATAAATATAGGGGAATAAGAAGGTTGCTAATTGCGATAGCGAATGGGGCATCCATGCAAGGGACTGAATGTGGGAGAGAAAATCCTTCTGGTTAATTCCCCATTTCACAGTACCAAACCACTTTATCAGCATATGACTGACCTGATATATTTTGAAAATTTGCACTCTTGGGAGCCCCAAGAACTGTAACAGAACTGGGCTTTCAGGTATTTTTACCTCCAGTAATAGGTCAGAGACCTGTTTCCCCATTAATTCTGGTGTACAGAGGGTAACCCCCTGAAGTTTAAAATTTGGATTCTGACATATCGGTTGAGAGATATCATATGTATTTTTATATTTTGTAGATCTACAAAGTTGTGAGTGTACTTTAAGATCGATACCTATGACCATGTTTTTTCAGTCTCCAGGACAATCTATTCAAAGAGAGGAAATATAGGGCTTCTGGGGAGATCCCAGTTGATGCAATCAAGCTTCTCTCAATCTGCAACCAAATGGGTACATATGTCAATGAGTTTGAAGGCGCAGGGCCCATAACCCAGTGAGCATATTTTGAAATGTGGCTAGCTAAATAATATAAGTAAAAATTAGGTAACTTAAGCCCCCCTAAGTGTTTTGGAGCACTAAGCTTAACATATGACCTACGTGGGTGCTTTTTCCTCCAAAGAAAGTGAAATATGAGTGCATGGAGTGTCTTAAACCATCTGAGTGGGATATAGAGATTAAGCATGTGCATGGGATAGAATACATGGGGAAGAATGTTCATTTTAATAACACTAATTTGAGCTTGCAAAGACATAGGGAGAAGAGTCCATCTATCTAGGTCACACATGATATCAACTACTATGTTATCTAGATTAAGTTTCCATCTCAAGGATTGATTCTGAGTAAGAATCACTCGAAGATAGGTGAGCTTAGTTGTCCATCTCAATCCCAGGGATACACAGCTTGTAGGAAAGATATGACTGTTTAAAGGCATGAGAATGGTTTTATCCAGATTTAATTTATAGTTAAAATAGCTGCCAAAATGAGTAATAAAATGGAAAGCTTCTAGTACCGAGGTAATAGGCTGGGCTATATGCAACAAAATATCATCTGCATAGGCTGAGATTTTAACCTCAAGCAGGCCTAATGGAATGTCTTGAATATGCGGGGAAGAATTTAAGAGTCTAAGTAATGGTTCTAGGTAGATATTAAATAAGAGAGGAGAAAGGGGGGCAACCCTGACAGGTACCTGAGTGTAAGGTGAACCCTTTAGAGAGTACACCATTACAGTATACTTTAGCATTTGCTTTAGTATACAAAGTTTGCATCCAATTAATAAAACTTGTGGGGAAGCCAAATCTCTCCATTACCTAAAATAAAAACTCCCAATTCACCTGGTCAAAAGTTTTCTCTGCATCCAGGGACACCAAAGCCATAGGGTCAGAGGAGTCCCAGGAGACAGAGAAAATGTGCTCCAGTTTGCCCAGGTGATCTACAGGGGATCTTCTCCTCATAAACCCTATTTGTTCAGGTCCTATAAGCTCATCCCAAACTTGCATGATCCTGCAAGCTAAAATTTTAGCAAGGATTTTCATGTCATTGTTCATAAGACATATAGGATGATAGTTGACTACTGTTTCTGTGGATTTATTAGGTTTCTGTAAAACAATTATGAGAGCCATCAACAAGGAAGTGTCAGATAACCCTTTTTCACACATATAGGAGAACACTTGGGCTAAAATGGGAACCAGCTCATCAACAAGGGACTTATAGATATTGGCAGGAAAGCCATCTGGGCCTGGGGATTTATTTGATGTTAAGGATTGGATAGCAGCTGGTATCTCTGTTTGGGTTATTGGGAGTGCTAAAAAGTGTTGTTGTTCAGGGGACAACCGTGGGAGTGGTATGGTTCTTAAGTATTCTTGAATGTCTGGTCTCGAGGGTATGTTCAAGAGAGGGCTATATAACTGTGAGTAGAAACTATCAAATTCTTGGGCAATCTCTGTTGGAGCAGTTTTAAGGGAGCCATCTGTATGGGAAACAATAGCCTTCACTAGGCGGGAAGACTCTTGTGCTCTGAGCCACAAAGCTAACAAATGCCCAGCTTTATCTCCTTGGTCAACATATGTGGATCGTATTTTTAACAATGCAAATTCAGATTTTTCTCTTAATAAATCTGCATATTGATGTCTTAGTTTAGTGAGCTCAATCTGTTCATGGTCTGTGCTCTGTAAAGTTGGGCTACATTCTAGTACAGCAATCTGTGACAACAAAGTTTGAAGAGAAGCTTCTCTCTTCTTTTTCTGGGTAGAAGCAATTCTAATGCATTCTCCTTTGAGTGCACATTTAAGAGCCCCCCAAATTTGATCTACCTCAGCAATAGATCCTGTATTATCCTGCCAGAAATCCTTAATGAGCAATCATAGTTTCTCTAGGATCCAGGGATCCTTGAGCAACTGTGTATTTAGTTTCCATATTTTATCCCATCTAGCATTCAAGTAGGGATTATATTGGAGCCAGACTGGAGAATGATCTGATAATACTTTGGATGCTATCCCGGTATCAGAAATGTTTGGAAGGGCTTCAATACTGACTAGGAAGTAATCGATCTGGGAAGATGACTTGTGAGCAGTGGAATAGTAGGTATATTTATGGCTTGAGGGATGAAAGATTCTCCATGGGTCACAGAGACCCCCCCCCATAGTTAGGAGTTCCTGTAATGTGCGTTGAGTAGCGGATGTCATAGTGACCCTTCTATTTGACCTATCTAGATCAGGGGTGATAGTTACATTCCAGTCTCCAGCCACAATTAAAGGAAGATGTATAAATAGGGAAAGAATATTTATTAAACCAGAAAAAAAATTGGGTGATGGGATATTGGGTCCATAAATGCAGCCCACGAGTAGTTCTATATGGTCCAGAGTACCATGTAAGAAGAGGTATCTACCTTCAGGATCCTCAATAACCTGACATGGCTGGAAATTTAATTCCCTGAGGAAGAGGATAGCTACCCCACATTGATTAGTAGAGCTTCCTGCACCATAACTATGCCCCACCCATTGACGTCAGAGAAGGAGATTCTCCAAGGCCAAGAGGTGTGTTTCTTGGACGAAAACAATTTGACATTGTAAAATCTGCAAGTGTCTTAATATCTGGAATCATTTACTATTAATCTGTGCCCCTTTAATATTCCACAATATACATTTCATATTATATTGATTCTTTAGGGGTTGTCCTTGTGTATCGTGAAACACTGTACAACCATTCAACCTTATAGAGTGGTATCTGAGCCCTCCCCCCTTCCCTCCCATCTCCCTTAACAAAAATTCCCATAACAATTCTCCCTCTTTCTCCAAAAATAACTCCTCTATATCTGGTCTCCATCACCAGACTATTATGCAGTATCGGGCCGCAATAGTCTTAATCCCTCCCGAACAGTTGTTAACTCCACCCCACCCCACCCCTACTGAGTAAAGATCCACCATTTCTGTAGTGAGTTCCATTCAGCTTAGATAAACAATTGTAGCCACCCAATTGGGTTACACAATTCAGATTACCATTTATGCAGTCAAGGCATGTCAGAGGGGAAAAAAAAACATCCACTTAACTACAGTATAAAAGACATTATTTTCATGCCAGAAATTGTAAAAGAATTAATCCTAAAATAAAGTAAATTACTGAAGTTCTCAGAAGAATTATTAGAATTTCTGTATAAAAAAATAATCAGTGCTGCAGTCATTTCCAACAAAAGGGAACTTCATACTACTTAAGCATTATCTACCAGAGCATATAACAGCATAAATGCTGGAAATAACAGTCTCTGCAAAAAACCTTCAATAAGCTAAAATTTTACTGCCTATGTAGTCAGTTTAGAAAACAGGTGTAGTAACCTATTCTAATTATACAAGTTGAGAAACTTCCGGCTGTGCAGTCAAGACCCCCCCCCCCCCCCGAACAGATCTACATAAATATATGAGGCATTGTATTTATGCCAGTAATTATAGAAGGGTTATACCCAAATTAAAGTGAGTCACTGAAATCTCAGTATTAGAAATTATGTATAAAGAAATAGGTAGTGCAGTTGTCCTCTACAGGAAAAGCAAGCATAGCACTGCACAAACATTGTCATCACAAGCCAGTAGTAAACTTAAATGTTTGCATCTACTCATGGAAATTGCCTTCCTTGCAAAAACCTTTGACTGTTACTAGAGCAGTGTATTGGGTATGATATGTCCAGAATAGGTGCTCCCTGAACAGATCAGAGGCATATTCGTGATGCAGCAGTGATCATTTAGATGTAGCGGAGCACTTGCGGCTTAATGCAGTAACCTGCTGTACCACAGGCTTTAACTGAGGGTTTCCAAATATGACACAATTAAGCTATAAATCCAGATAAGACAGCAATTAAAGTAAAGAAACAGAATCAAGGCATTACTTCTTTCCATATTTTGTCTTGGGAATTTCGTTCAGCATATTGCATGCTGTACTTACACCATTTGACTCCTCAGTGCAGAAAATTAAAGTCAGGTATAACTCACCAGTCATTACATTCATTTAAAAAGATCTAGGTACAGATCTTTCAGGCCATTCGCAGCTTGCTCTGCAGTTTCAAAATTATGCCAATTATCGTGGTGAAGCACTTGGAGCATGGCAGGGTATTTCATCTTGAAGCAGATCCCCGCTGCAATGAGCTTGGACACTGTCTGGTGAAACTCAGTCCTCCACTGTCACACAGATTTTGGCATGTACTGAGCTATTCTGATCCTTCAATCCTCCCACAATAATTCTTTTACTTCCCAGGTTTTAGTAAGGATATATTTTTTGTCCTGGAAATTTAACAGACAGAAAATTATAGGTCGTGGAGGAGATCAGGATAGTGGTACAGGCCTCAGGGATCTGTGAGCTCATTCAATTATGTAATCCGGGCCATTAGGGGAGGGATCTGCCAATTTATTACAAAGTTTTTGAATGAAGAGGATGGGCGATGACCCTTCATCACCTTCAGGGAGACCCAGAATCAGTAAGTTATTTCATCTTGACCTCTCTTTAAGGTCTTCCATTTTAGACTCCATGCTATTAATGTGGTGCTGAAGTTGAGCTATTTCAGGGTCAGTCCTCGCTCTCCAGTCGTCAAGAGAAGAAATGCAGCTCTCATTATCTGAAGTGTGCTGGGTTAGCAGTGCCAGTGAAGAGGTAATGCTTTGGATCGAGGTAGCTAAGGAATTGAGGGTGTCTTTCAAGGGAGAGATTCTTCCAAGAACTTTTCCTCAGTCAATGCGGCCTGGAGATTTGCGTCGGCGGGTGCCACTGCAGGGGATGCACTTGTACGCTTCGCTGTTTTGTCTCGAGTCGGGGTGGTTGGAAGAGTGTTTTTAAGTAAGCTGTCACGCATTTTGGTCTCCATTCCCCTTAGTTCTTGTCTCCACAGGGATGTAGGCAGTCTTTTGAAAATAGAGTTTGTCAGTTTTAAGTTTTTAAATGACTGAAAATGTCCCAGAAATCAATTTACTAAGGAATGGAGCAGGAGCAGGAGAAAAGATGTCTGTTCAGGCAGCCATCACGTGCCACTGAAAGGATGTATTTTTTATTCAACATGCTTTATTAATTTATAACCAAGAACAGTTTCCAATACATAAATGAACATGAACAATAATTGTAACAATATCAAAAGCTATCAAATACATAAAGCAATATCCATCAATTTACCCATTACTTAAGTCAAAGAAAAGAAAAAAAACTATAATACAACAGAAAAGAACACTAAAAGAAATTGATAAAACAAATAAAAGATACATTTTCCCTCCTCACCTCTCCCACACCACCCTCCAGTAAACCCTGCCCCATCCCCCCAATACCATCCCGAGGCAGGCATCAAACAACATGACCAAATAGAAACTAAGAAGTAGCCTAAGTGTAGGTGCTTACACAGGAGTCAAATAAACTAAACATCAGTACCAAAGTCACAGAGTATCTCAGGAGGGAAAAATATCAGTCTGACAATTTTACAACCTCACCTCCCAGCAACAAATTGGATAAACGGTTCTGATAGAATCTGAAATTTAGATGACCCATATTGAAAAGTAGCAACCACCTTTTCAGTGTATAAGGCAGACAACAACTCTCAAGACCATTTCCATAGGGAAGGAAGTGTATTTTCCTTGCAATGTCTTGTGATCAGGAGTTTAGTCACTGTTGTAATAAAGGCTATATAAGTTTTCTCCTTGTCAAATCTAATCAAAGAATAGTTACCTACTGCACATATTTATGAAGTAATGTAATGGGAATAACCAAAAAAGAAGGAAGAATTGCTTTATAGCCTGCCAAAAAGCTAAAACCCTCATGCAATCCCAAATCATGTGTAGCAATGTGCCTTCCTCCTCGGAATATCTATGACAAATAGGATCAGAGGCCTTACTCATCCTAAAAAGTCTGAAGGGAGTATAGTATAAGTTGTGAAGAAGGTTGAACTGAATTAAGTACAGTCTATAATGTTTAATACATTTGTGAATATCAGTCCATATAGACTGCCATATTTGAGAATCATAAGTTAAGTTCAAAGCTTGCTACTAGTAGTATGCTATTGGTGAGTTGAATTTCCAGACCTGGCCGCATAACTCTTTATAAATTCTAGAACTGGATTTGGGTTGTATCTCCAGATCTGATATTTTTAGAAAGAAAGAGCTGACAGTGGAAGACCAAGATGATTTTCCCAGGAAGGACTGCACACAATGTTTGATCTGGGCATAACTCAGAAAATTGGCTGCTGGGAGGTGAAATTTATCCTTAAATTCTGCATAAGTAATAAACATGTCATTTCTAACAAATTCTGCCGAGGAGGAAACAGTAATCCCCTTCCAAGCAGATGGCAAAATAATTTTATTTCCTATCTGAATATTTAAGTTCTTAAAGAATGGTTATCCCAAGTCTGTCTTAGTAATTAAAAAAAAGACAGAGCTATGTGTGAGCCCTGACTGACTACCCAATTAGTGACTCTCTTAGGGAAAGAGGAAGCTTGCCAAATGGGACATGAAATAATGCAGGTAAAGTGATATTGTACCTATTTGCTATCTCCCGTTCTATTTGTAACCACTTCGGGACATATGAACTCACCCTGCTGGACCTGTACCATTGAAAATAGTTGGTGCTCTGAAAAGCAAAATAATATTGCAATAGGTGAGGAAGGCTGAAACCTCCAAGTTCCTTTGGCCTACACAGTTTGTTGAATGTGCATCTGGGAAGTTTGCCCAGCCACAAGAAGCTGGACCAAATTGAATGGATTCATGAGAACCACTTTTTGGGGAGAGGTAGGTTTAACATCGAAATAGCATTTTTAGGCTGAAGAATGAAGAGGGTGGGTGACTGGAGGATGACCTTGAAAACACTGAGATGCTGAACAAGTATTTTTGCTCAGTATTCACCAAGGTAGAGGCAGGGGAGGGGCCAAGACTCATGAGGAATGGTTTACAGAGAAGAGAGGTGGACAGCAGCCCATTTATGGTGGCTAGAGCCTTAAAAGAACTCAGGACAGTAAAAACAAATAAGGCAATGGGGCCAGATGGGATTTACACTAGAGTTTTGAAGGAACTCAGGGAAGTCCTAGCAGGACTACTGATGACCCTTTTCAACCAATCACTAGAGACGGGGATGTACCTGGGGACTGCAGGAGGGTGGAGGTGGTCCCCTTACACAAGAATTGAAGTAGGGAGGAGGCAGGCAATTACAGACCTGTAAGCCTGACATTGGTGGTGGGGAAGCTGATGGAGTCCCTGCTTAAGGAGAAGGTAGTGAAGTTCCTGGAGTCAAGTGGTGCAAAAGACCCAAGGCAGCATGGACTCACTAAGGGAAGGTCCTGTCAGACTAATCTTATCAATTTCTTTGATTGGTTGAACAAGGTGGTGGATCAGGGAGGAGTGGTGGATGTGGCCTACCTGGATTTCAGCAAGGCCTTTGACATCGTTCCACATAGAAGGTTGCTTAACAAATTGAGGAATCTGAGTATGGGCTCTAAGGTGGTAAAATGAGTTGGAAACTGGCTAAAAGGCAGGACCCACAGGTTGGTAATAAATAGCATAAAATCCATAGATAGGGAGGTGACCAGCGGGGTGCCACACGGATCGGTGCTGTGCCCAGTCCTATTCAATTTCTTCATAGGCTGGAGGGGGAAAGTATGTCTGTTCATAGACAGCACCAAGATCTGCACAGAGTCGACACACAGGAGGGGCTAGAAAAAATGAGAAACAATCTGCGACTTCTTGAGGAATGGTCAAGGGTATGGCAGTTGGGTTTCAACACTAAGAAGTGCAAGATACAGTATCTAAGTCATTGGAGAACACAAGATTCCAGTCCCTTCCTGGGATACATGGAATATCAGTGCATGATGCCAACAAGGTAGACAGAGACAGGAAGAAGGAGTGGTTGTCCATGTTTGTCCCATATATAGAGCCCAAGATGACTTCAGCATTGGTTCAACTGCCACAGAGAACAATATATCTGCCATCTGGGTATCTCCATTCCTGTATGAGAGTAAATGGCACAGATTTATGAAGTAATATTGCAACTCCCCTTTGTCTAGCACTTGATCCCACCCTGAAGACTTGACCCACACTGAGATTTTTTTAGATTCTATAACTGTTCCATTGGGATATGAGTTTCCTGTAATATAACAATATGTGGGCTGTAGTGATAAAAATGTCTAAGAGTGCAATATTTTTTAGTGTTATCCACCCCTTTATATTCCATGAAATCACTCTCCTATATTTTGTCATAGCAGTAAAAAGGCCTGAATCCAAAAATCTGCTTCCTGCAAACTACAATGCCTACCTATCCCACCCCACCCCAACCCCACTTTGTCAACAAAAATCCTGCCAGCAAACAAAAACCCACACACCACACAGAAAAATTATACCTCCGAAAAACCCATATACCACCGTATAATGTAGTGGAATTTGCACCACTGCAACCTGTCATAGTACTGCATTTTAATTAAGCAATAATGCCCGACAGTGTAGGCGGTATTGGGAATACCGGACCAGCCAGGGGCGTAATGAGGCCCGACGCTGCAGGCAGATGGCCTTATACCTCCTGGCCGGTCTGGTATTGCTCAATACCGCCCACCCTGGAAGGCATTATTGCGCTTAGAAAATGGCCCATGGTACTATTTTTATTAAAGAAAAAATATTTGTATGTTTTAATGTGAAAACTGTTTTTATTTTATTTCTTTTGTAATAAAATAGTTCCTACGCATGTGTCCTAGTCGCAGTCCTGTAGTTGTGGGTTTGGAGGCTGTTGTCATGTTAACATAACCACCCCCCCCGTACACAGGACTACAGAGAGTTAGATCAAGATATGTTTAATAAATTTGTCTGTTCCTTGTCCACCACTAGCACAGCACCGATCCCTCTCGCACAGCTCCCACCCTGCTGACACTGAGCTTAATACAAATTCCCAGTCCGAATGTGTCCGGACCGCCGTTTTCCCTTCTACCAGCAGAGGCTGAACGTCATTTCCGAGATGCACCATGCTACCGTTCCGTGACGCTACAGCTTCCCAGTCAGGCCAAACTAATCCCACAAAAGTAGAGTGAAGCTTCTGAGGAGGAAACAGTAGAGCGGGATGGCAGAGGTATAGAGAAGGGAGCGAGGAGCAGTGAATCATCAGCTAGTGCTGTCTCATTTAGGAACAGAATTAGTGCTGAGAGGGTGCCGTCAGAATAGCGTTGGCTGCTGTGGTTGCCGATCCTAAAAATGCAGGAGCACAGTCTTGGCAGGTGGATAAGTGACATCGGGGGAGGTAGCCTTAATTTAAAGTCAGCGCTAGTGGAGTTAGGGCTACAATAAAACTGTAATATGGAAAAGGTGTTGAAGTACGCTGAGCGCGTGACGTCCTAGCGCTGTTTTAAATACAGACATCTTTAAAAGAAATCGAAATCAATACACTTCTGCACCGAATGAATTTGCCTGACAAAAGTTGTTCAGGAACAGTGAGAGAGTGTGTGTGTGTGTGTGGTGGGGGGCAGTGTCTTTTTGAGACAGCTTGTCATTAATGGGCCAATATCTCTCGCTAAGTGACAGAAAAAAAATGGCAGTGATTTCAAATTTATTTAGATGTTTTTAGCCAATGAGCAACCTGGATGGGCAGAGGGATACTTGAGTGGGTGAGAGGGTACTGGGGCTGGTACTTTTTATTTGCTGGGCATCTATTGAAAGTTAATGTACCCCCCTGGGAAGGGTACTAGCCAATCAGATGCCAGGAAATAAAAAGCCCATTTTCTAAGTGTGGTGAGACAACTTCCATAGTGTTATTTAGAAACGTACGATATTCATAGGGTGAACGCAAACAGTCCCATTATTACCTGCATTATTAGTTTTATCGACATTCCCTCAGTTCATGATCACCTTTAAAAAATACACATATATGCCAGTGCACTGAACAGCATCACACTACATTGTAGAGGTAAGCATTAGGCTGGCAAGGCTGAAGACAGACACACTGCACAGCTATTCACTTTTAATGGGAAAAAGGGGTCATGAACACTATAAGGCACACTTTTAAACTTGTAGATTGAGAAAAAAACTAATAAATCATAATTGTACACTTTATGCAGTGCACAACATTTCGGTAACTACAATATCCTACCACCATGTTTGTCTTTTTTGGGTGGTTGGGTATCTGCAGTGATCAATGCATTCCCACCCTTATAAGGTCACATCACATGTAAAGTAAGTAATGTAAACAGTGATTCGCCTACCCACAACAAACAAAATAAAGTGGTACTCCCTCAGCAACGAAGCTCTGTTGCTCATACCCCAAACTATTTTACATTAGCAGTGAGTATGCCAATAGACAGTGCACTCCCCCTATCATGCAGTAGGACTGCAACGTGTAATTCTCAACAGGAGCATTGATCACCACAGAATGTTGACAACCCTATGGTACTTCTCAAGGATGCAGATAATAGCAACAACAGATTTTCACTTACGTGGTGGACTGGCGCTGGCTTCCTGCTTCACCTCCACACGTTCCGGAACAGCAGCTTCCCCGGGCTCTATTAAAGGAAACAAGAAAAAAATGATCACATTAATAGATGAAATATCAAGGTCAAAGTGTTTTTCTTTAAAACATCAATTTCTTCAATAACGTATTTTCAAAAACATTACTCACAAATATATAATTGGTAGTATGCAGTGCAGAACAAGTAGTGCCTGACCATCAATCACAATACTTATAACATTGTCATAATGCATGGTTGAGACACATGAACATCCTAAAAACATTACATGTATGTTCAATTTACATACATGCATACCTAATTATATGACGCTCTGTTCCTTTAATAGTTTAAAAATGTGAGTTATAATAAAAAACACAAACACAACGATAATGTCACTGTTCACTCAATGACCTCTAGCTGAATGTAGCAGCCATGTATGTGTTATTAACCATATTACCCCTACAGGGGTATTAAAACACATTAACAAACATGTAGATATTCTATTATGCACATTAATAACTATTGCAATAATAAAAATGAAACATTGCCATGACATATATAAATATTAACTAAATACAATCTAGAGACATGTCATAATTCGCAACAGATTATTTAGCAGCACACCATTGAATTCCTCTGAGACACCTACAACACTACAACAACATTAGAATTTGTTATCTATTACTCATTATACAATGGCAAGAAAAAATCCTGCACTCTGACTGGTCACTCTTGGGCAGGACCCGTGATGTTAATCAGTACAACATCACGGGTCTAGTCTCAGCCTTACTGTGAACCTGCTGATCAGCATGACCATGCTGATCATTTGCTTGATTGTTTCATCTGCTCTTAAAAAACAAAAATATTTTCCCACACAAAAACATCTTTAAAATTATTTTTTTCTGTATAACAACGAGCCATTGTATAATAGCAATAATGCCTAACAAGGTAATATCGTTGAGATAACGTCACGCCTCAGTTGTTGGACACACTCGCCTCAAGGCCTCGGCCGAACCACCCGAGGCGTGACGTTATCCCAGCACGACACACACCCTGTCGGGCATTATTGCTTAATTGTACATTGAACTCCACCACCAAAATTAGCAGAGGAGAAGACCTGCCCCCCCACAACACCGCATCTACCGCTATGCACACCCATACATTGTCAGATTCATGAAGAATATTATTCCACTCACATCTGTAGTAATACCAGTTTGTTATGGTAGTACAGGATCTTCTGCCATGGTGGCACTACACAATCATTAGAGTTGGTTAACACCTTTTTTTAAGTATTTTGGGTGCATATTCAAGATAGTTGACCCAAATGCCGTGCACCACTGTGACTCCCCCCAAACGTATCCCTGATGCTACACTGCCCTGAAATGCCTGATTGCATCCATAATTAAGCAATAATGCCTGACAGGGTGTGTGTCATGGTAGGATAACGTCACGCCTCAGGTGGTTGGGCACGAGGCTGCAGGCCGAGTGCGTTCAACAACTGAGGCGTGACACATTATCCCAAACGACACACACCCTGGAGGCATTATTACTATTATACAATGGCTCATTCTTATACAGAAGAAAAAATAATTTTAAAGATGTTTTTGTGTGGAAAAATATTTTTGTTTTTTAACAGCAGACGAAACAATCAAGCAAATGATCAGCATGGTCATGCTGATCAGCAGGTTCACAGTAAGGCTGAGACTAGACCCATGATGTTGTACTGATTAACATCACGAGTCCAACCCAAGACTGACCAATCACAGTCCAGGATTTTTTCTTGCCATTGTATAATGTTATGTAACCTACTAAATGTATCCCTTCAGCTCAAGAGCAGCAAAATGCCCAATTGCAGCCAGTAAGTAAAACAACTCAGCCCTTGTCCTGAACATATCCATCCTGTTCTACTGACTGAAATGTTTATTTGTTGGTAGTTAGCATAATACCCCCCATCTGAAGATAGGCCTGTTGGAGTGGGTGTTGCAGGATATGTTACATTCCTTTCTCTGTCATAAAGCTGCACCGCAGTATTGTTCCCCCATGCCTGCAGCCTGTTAGGGCACCACACACAATTTCTCATGGACCAACAGACCTGCATGGTAATAGCATGCAAATCACAGTATAACAACATGCAAATGTGCCCACACTGCATCTTGCAATGATGATAATACCACATTTCATGTCACATTTCAAATATTGCCCCAGAGATACAGCTGTCCAGCTAATTTGCACAACACAATACCTTGCGTGTATCAATGCCACAATTTCAATATCACACACTTGTGTCATGAGAAATCCTAATTTCTTATTTGAAAACAACCTAAGAACTTTGTAATAATAAAGTCTTACCGTCAGACTCAATCATAATTACACTGTCAGTGTCTGACTGACCACCCTCCACAGCTTCGCTTGCTGCTGGCACTACCTCGCTCGCAGCTGGGGAACTCCTCCGATGTTCTGCAATAAATGCAAAACAAAAACATTTGAATGTTAGATGTAAATCAGAGTACATTTTTTTAACACTGACAACAACAGTTGTTAAAAATACTACTTTCTAATTTCTATCACGACGGTATTACTGTATTCAATCTTCGATTATACAATGCAAGGAAAAATCCTGGACTCTGATTGGTCAGTCTTGGGCTGGACCAGTGATGTTAATCAGTACAACATCACAGGTGTGATGTTAATCAGTACAACGTCACGGGTCTAGTCTCAGACTTACTGTGAACCTGCTGATCAGCATGAGCATGCTGATCATTTGCTTGATTGTTTCATCTGCTCTTAAAACAAAAATATTTTTCCACACAAAAACATCTTTAAAATTATTTTTTTTTCTGTATAACAATGAAACATTGCATAATAGCAATAATGCCCTCCAGGGTGTGTGTCATTTGGGATAACGTCACGCCTCAGTTGTTGGACACACTCGGACTGCGGCCTCGTGCCCAACCACCTGAGGCGCGACGTTATCGCAGCACGACACACACCCTGTTGGGCATTATTGCTTTATTGATATATATGTAGAGACTAAGCACATACAAAACAATGTTCAATACTATTTTCAAAATATTGCTATGATAATACAAATAAGGCACTCTGACTGTATATATCAATGGTCACTTAATCACTGTGTGACTGATGTAGTACTCGGCTGTGCCTCATCCCACATTACACTAGTAAGCACACATTTACACAACATTGAATAATCACTCCTGATGTCTCATTGCTTATTTATGCATGCACAGATATGAAAAACTGCACAATTCTGAATCGCCAGCCCTCGCTGCTCAAAATAATTTCCACAGGTGTGTCCAGGTAATATTCAATCACATTGTGCTATGGACCAACTTCTTTGACTATCACCCCAGCCACAGCCACTGGACATGTCGCTGCAACTTAAGCCACCACAAGTTGCCAGAGTTGAGCATTAAATTTGCAGTGGCAGAAGTACCATTGCGCCATGCACAAATTTCAGATATTCAAAAGCAGGCATGCAAATGAGATAATAGTTTATACAAGATGAAGGTGGGATCATTTACATCTATTTATGGCCCCATTTGCATGCCATTAGCATGTAGGTGCATGATCCACAAGGATTTGCACCTGGCTGCCGTACTAGGCAGCAGCCGTTGGAGACCGATGCACCCTGCAGCCCAATGACACACACTATCTCTCTGTCTACATTTATCCTCCCCCAGACAGATCCTGAAGCCCAATCACAGGCAATAAAGTAACATGACCCCCCCACCCACACATCTACCGACGCCCCATCATGGGCAATACAGTAACATCATTCATAAATGTGGAGTGTCATGTACATTATGGGCTGCACGTCCATTGGCTATAGTTCAGCATCAATGGGCATGCGGTCATACCAGGCAGTTATTCGGCAGGCAGCGGGGCAGCATGCGGGTGGGATGCTGCCGCCCACCGCCTGCAAAGGGGGGAGCAGGCTAGAGGGGCTTCATACAGGACTGGGGGGGCACTAGGCACCAGGCTGACTTTTTGAGGTGGTAGTAACTTGACATTCTGCCCACAATCAGACATTACAATCCACTGGACCACCAGGGAGATATTTTGGTTGAGAAGGGCTTCACATTCTGCCCATGATCACGCACTGGGGAGGTGATACACGTTCTGGCCGTGATTGGGCTTCGGGAGATGTGTGAGCAGGGGAGGTCATGTTACTTTATTGCCCTCGATCACACTGTGGGAGATCTGTAGGGGGGGCATGTAACTTTATTCCTGCAGTCAGGCGTCAAGAGATGTGTGGGTGGGGGGTATGTTACTATATGCACATGATGGGGCTGGTGGGGGGCACAAGAACTAACTAGGGGTCCAGCCAGGAGTGGCAGCTGCTGTGTTGCACCCTGCAATACAGCAGCTCACCTGTAGGTGGCCGTCAACTTCATTTTTGGGGGCTCAAAGTTGTGCAGCCGTATGTTGGGGGTTGCGCATGCACAACTATCTACAACCCCACTGAATATTGTGTTTGGCAGCTTATGCAATGTTCCTCCCCCTCCTGTTAACCATGCATTCATTTCCATTGATCTTTTGCACAATCTGTTGTCAATGACATAACTGCCTCCTGGTAAATATCGCACAATAGTTAAAAGTTGGACTTGCACATACACAACCCTGTTGCACATGTAGGAACCCTTTTCAATATGTGGTCCACACTATAAGACGTTTTTCACTAAGTCTGAAAACATTGACAACTATAATTAAAAGTTGTGCTGATTTACTTACGGTGAGTAAGGCGCTCCCCCGCACTTGGCTTCCCAGCAGCCTCCCATAATTCATGAGCGAGGTAGTACCAGCACGTGTCGTTGTCCGGTATCACCTCCCATTCCTTCAGTACATAGAAACGCTGGCGCAACAGCTTCCACTTCTTTTTTCATTGCACTACAGACTTATTTTTTACTTTTAGTGCAATATATAAATAACTATTCATGCGCCTCCACATTGCATCCAGCTTCCGGTTTGTACTCCTCATGAGCACATGAGCATTCCCCCGGGCCTGGACTGCCTCAAGCAGTGCACACAGCTCTCGCAAGGTCCACTGCCTCATATCACTTGATCAGTCTTAGTAGTTCTGAAATACAAAACCCAAAAAATATGCACATTAGTATCATGTAACAATATTCATCATTTCTTAAACAAATTTATACAATAGTAATTAAATTACATCAAAGACCACCTGTCCTTCAAGATAGCAGAAACACAGATCAGTACCATAATAGAACAAAAAAAACAGGATACAGCCACCTTGACAGTAAAAACAACTGCTAGTACACTAACATGCTATGCTCTAGTCTCCATGCGTGGAGTAACTGTATCAAACATCAGATTTGGGATACCATGACATATCCATCTGTACACAGTGAAATATTCGCACAACATAGTAATGTGATATTAAACACAGATGAACCACACATCACAGAACTGTGTTTTATGAAGTCGCAAACATACATTACTGGTACACAGGCCTTGAAATAACATACCTCCACCCGGCTCGGACACCTGTTTTTCATTGGGACAGGCGTTTTACTTTCTTGCCTGTCCTTGGACAGGCAGTTCTGATTTACAACTTTGCCACACATATTAGGTGCTAGGCTAACCACAGCACTCTATATAGAAAAAGGGATGTCAGGACCTCATGATATGAAGATGCACCACAGGACTCGAAATAAGTGGGCACTGACCACTAATATGCACTTCAGTTTTAGTAATTTGCCACCTGCCACTTTAAAAGGCAGCAACTTAAGGGCACTCCTAGTAGCTCCTCATGTGTCTGTCCTGCGTAGTAAATAAATTACACACGGTAGCCAAAATTTAATGTGGGTGAGTCAATCCATCAAGCAGGACCAGAAAGGGGTATACAATATTTTAACATGCTTCTGGAAAGCCAAAACTCCTACAGATGAAACTTCATGAGGGCGAGTTAGCAAACACAAAATGCTACAGGGTGTGATTCAAATATATCCTTCATGCTCTAGTGTTCAAGGATGTTTACCACTGTTCATTTGTACAATACCTTACCTGTAGCCTGCCACATCATGATTGTATTGTCAGAATGTAAAACTACATTTATTCACATATGCACTTTAACATTCTGTGAAAGGAATCATACTGTGACAGGTTACAGGTATTATCAAACAGTTATCACTGTCAAACATCCTTCAACAGTAAACCAGGTAAGGATATATTCTCCTACAACCTGCCAAACTCCGGAAAACACTAAAGCATTAGTACAGCAAAGCATGAAGAGAAACTGGCAGACACTCACTTCACCATGGCAGCTAGGCTACTGCATATTATAAAATCTATTTTTTGACCACATTAATATGGTTCTGAAAAGAACCTTTGTGTATACTATCATATTTCCTCAAAAAGTCTCACAATCTTGAAGGACTTTCAGGATTCCATCTTGAAGGTCTCCCAGAAAATGACAATTGCCAGCATGCGAGAAATGCACACCATCTGGTAGGAATAGCCAATCATTACAGAATTTAATTTCGGGGTGACGTATAGTATGCATTCCATGCATGCGTAAAAAAGCAGTAATCTGTACATTTACTTTTCTGCGAGCTCTGTCAATCAGATACATATGATGCTCTGCTTGCCAGACTCTACGCTCTGTAATATCTGAAAATATGATAATACAGGCAGGCAACATAGACATAATAGAAGCAAGGTCCAATTTTGCTTCCGTTACTAAATCTACCCATCGTTTTAAACCCAAATCATTGCCTCCAAGATGGATTAGCAGTATGTCAGGAGGAGAGTGAGTTCTCAAAAGTCTGTACATGGTTGGCATAAGATGTTCCCATCTCATTCCACCACGACCAAACCATTTTACATAGCAATTCGGGAGCTGCAGGTCCATTCCAAAATCACTATGAACTGCAAACTCAGCTGCTCGTCTTTTGTAACTGCTTCCAATTAGCCACAAAATCCTTTTCCTATTTTCTGCCATTCTAAGTTTTTTACCCAGAACTGCACAGAAAGCTACTAAGAAAGGGACTGTTCACCCTGCAGTGACCAGACAGCACTGAAAATCAAACTGATATTTTCCCTCCTTATTTCAAGCTAGCTTCACTGCATTCAGTCAAAACACACACATAAAAAAAAAAAACATTCCCTCCTGCTCTGGCTTCATGAACCAATGTAACTCATGCATTCAGTATTACTAGACTATGTTCCTGCAAAAATCTAAAACCACTGAGAACTAAACAAAATGCATGCTTTTCATAGGCAGTTTTAAACAATTACAACATCAGAAAGAAGTCTGATTGGTTGCGTTTCATCATACAACTCCACGTGCACCTTCCTATCTCCCTCCATTTGCAGCTGTATCTGTACAAGTGAGTACTGAACTTCTTTCTTACTAAACTATTTTCTTAAGAATATAGCATGCACATAATAAAAATTAACATCATCAGATTAAACACCCAAAAAAGTTTTGATTAATAATATATCATGTTCTAATAAGTTTTTTAAATACTAGAAAATATCATGTGAACATAGACTGTACCTACAGTTTGAACTGCTTCTCTCTGCAATTTTCAAATGGATCTTGTTTTCTTCTTCTTCAGTGTTGTCCGTCACTGATTGGTTCTCAGAAGTGGCCTGACAAATCTTTAATTTCATTGGTAGAGCTATCTGTCACTCAAACAGACTATTTAATGATTCGATAATGAATGTTTCAGCCACTCCCAAGTATTACATTAACTTTACTTTCGAATGCACGAAAGTACATTTGCGACACTTTTGATAGCACGAAAGTAAATTTTGCGAAAGTGTCGAACTTCGACAGTACTTTTGACCATAGTGTCTAATGCACGAAAGTACAATTTGCAACACTTTCGAATGCACGAAAGTATTTTTTTCGATACTTTTGTGCTCACAAAAGTAATTTTCAAGAATTGTCTATATATTGACACAGTTTCACATTTTATGGAAAAATGACTTAATTATCAATTGTAAACACATAATCTGCTGCATAACTGCCTCAAACTCAGCGCAGTGCAGATATTTAAGATTTACAATGCTTAATGCGTACCCACAAACTGTGCAGTGTACACTTGCAAAACACTTATTTGTTGTATTTTTTACACTCAAACGCCCTCATATATCCATTGCACGACCTCTGCTCATAACATTACACTCTTATATGTTAAATTTCTACAGAATAGTCATTTCTCACATCGACTCATGTAAAACGCAGCACATAAACAAAAACACAGTATCATCAAGAAGCGACAAATAAAATCTACACTATTCAGAACATTGTCGTCTGAAGTTAACAATAACACCCTCCAGAGTGGGTAGTGTAGGGAAAAACCAAACAAACCAGAGGCGTAATGAGACCCGACAACACAGGAGGAAGGGCTCATAGGATCTGGAAGGTACAATATTTCCCTATATCAGCTACCCTGGAGGGTATTACTATAGAAAATGTGCACTGTAAAGGAAAAATGGAGGAAAAAGAATAATAAAATATATATAAAAATACAAAATGAGCTTCAAACAACTTTATATAATTAAGTAATCCTCTGGCTGTTTTGATTTCTATACTATTGGGGACTCCATTGTGACAGGGCACTTTGTTGGTATGCACTTTGTGATAAGTTACCAGGACACGGAGGGCTCTGAATCTGAACAAGATACTGGGTAACTGTTCATTGAAGATTTTTTTTTGTAAGTACTCTGTACCTGGTAGTTGGGACACAAGCGAGATTAGTAAATACAGTAGAGGACTTGTGGCATTTGTTTTAGATTTATGAATAGGGCCAGGCAACAGTCACAGCACTTTCCTAACTTACAGTGGCCGTGAATGGAGACATGCGCAAGCTTTCGCCATGTAATGGATTGCCCAGTCTTTGACAGACCATGATACACGGCATTTTTTTAGCTATTTGCTGGTAGATGTCATTGTTTAGAAGTTTTTGTATGAGTACTGTGCTTCTGTTGGGTTTTCTGTCTGTGTGTGTGTGTGTGTGTGTGTGTGTGTGTGTGCGGGGGGGACATCATGGTCTTGTTCATTCATTTGCTTACCAAGTGGTACAAAATGGCAGGTGAAAAGCTTGAAGACTCGGGGTTGGCTACAAATACACAAGTAATGCAGCACCCGAATAAGTAACTTCTTTTTGCGGTATCTATTCAAATACCGACCCACTGAGATTGGTATCATAGCCAATCAGAAGGCTAGGATTTTCAGACCCATTTTCAAAAAGCAAAATAGTAAAGTCTGAACTGAAAAGTATGACACAACACAAAGTTACTAGTGTACCTGTGAACTGCAATGCACAAGCTTGTAAATCAGAAATATTTAGAATTTTCACACACATTTTGAACATATTGAATTTATCTGTTCAAGACGCATCCACAGTAATTTTAGACTGTGTTCCACACAGTTATTTCTGCAAGGAACTTCATCATTGCACAGCACATGTAGAGAAAAACATTCTTTGCCATGTTGTGAAAATCACAGCTTGAATTACAATACACACCAGCACAAAAACACTATGTTACTACAATGCATCATCAACATTTAAATTTACGCTAACATGCAACCATATCTACCAACTGCTGCCACACACACACACTCACACAAACAGTAATAGTGGCATATCCTCCACGTAATTGTAAATATACTAATTGTTATACATTTAATAATGCACACTGTCACTCTGAATTTCTTGGTCACCATATACTTAATCATCAAACTGACTATCACATAACACGCCACACAGCATAAAAATACATCTTCGTACACAGATAAAAATAACAGCCATCATAATCGTAAGAACACACGTGAAGAAAAAAACATTCAAATGTCCACAGAAATATTGAGAATGAAAAAATTTCTGATATTACATAGCAGCTGTGCAATGCACATTCATAACAGCTATCATTTGCTCATCTTTTCACCAAATTGTTAACATCCTTAACATGCTATTCTATTAATACACATTACTATAAGTAATTTACTGAAGCATATTCTAAAACTTTTTTTTTCTTTCTCATACAGGTGTTTGATTCTTCTGTAAGATTGCTTACTGTCACTGTCAACTATAATACCTGAAAATGCCAACTAAATACAGACGTAGGTGTATCTCAAAACGAGAGCAGTATAATAGTACTACACTGTTGTATAAGGGCAACAAAAAAAAAAGTAAAGTTACCCAAAAAACTGAACATCGACATAGCATTACTGCAACAGTGACCCTACATCAAGTCACTGCACAGAGAAACAAAAATCCATTAAAAAAAACAAAATGTAACATCACAAATGTTGTGTCGATCTGTAAGGCGAAACACAACTATGTGAGTATAACCATCAACAGACAGCTCAAATCCAACAACGTAAAATGGAAAATTGTGACTTACAACTTAGAAAAGAAAGTATTCCGATCACTGTAGAAGTAAAGCTAAAGTCGAAAGACTTAATACTGCTAATCTACAGGCACAGCCACAAACAGATCAAGTCACCTTTTCAGATGAATTTACATCTGAAAGTACAAACATTTGTCAACAGAGCACTGTTTGTACTACAAAGATTGTGGCATAAGATGTCTCATGTCCTTGAACAATTCCGGAAACTTGTACATAGCATCAAAAAGGCTTCAACAGTATCCTTGTTTGACTGTTGACAACTTCTGCCATGTCTTCACAGGACAGTGGATGACACACAGCACTCAGAAGCATATTTCTGGGAAGAGTCTTATCATGACTTTGAAAACAACAGGCGTTCAATATCGATGAGTCCGGCAAACTTACAAATGTCCTCAGTATCTCTGATGACAATCAATTAGATACAATGATGATGACTGTGGTCCAACCATAGTCTTGAATAAAGCAGCACTGCCTTACATGGTCATGTGATGCTACCTGCAACCGTAGAGCAATCATCATTTCAAAAGTAGAACAGTTTGTTAACCTATTCATAATAACAGATCACAAAGAGAGACATAAGCTATTTACTGAAATCGACCATTGTAATCTGACCATATACTGGACTCATGGGTCACTCTTGCTATCGTCTCGATACTGGTGTTTGTGATAGTTTTTTCACAACATGCGGATTACTCGCAGTGCATCAGACAGGCATCTTGAGAAACTTTGTCTACAGAGTATATGAAGTACAGCGAACTGTGCATCAGTACACTTGTTTAAATTACTTATTGCAGTCAGGTGACATGCGCGGTGCCATCACTTTCATGAAAAAGTGCAACACATTCCTTCTGAGCCAGAAACAGGAAATTTCCAGTGTCACTTCAACAGAAAAATCTGTTTCAGTGTTAGAAAATGACATTCTGAAACAGTACGGAAAGAAATTGCTAAGTTTGAGATTGCAAAGTATCAGAAGTTTGATTCTGTATGTGTCATGCGACCGTTTGTGCTACATACAAACAAACTGTCACAGTCAACTAGAAACCTGGTCATCATACAATGACATGGTTGCACCTCACAGCATTCTTGCTTCTGAAATCTGACTTTCATCCACAAGACACCATTGTACTATGCAAACACTGTTTTTCAAAACTGAAGTGCAACACTTTGCCAGGAAGGTCAGTGCTAAACAACATGGAAACAGATGTTACACCAACTGAGATTTCAACATTGAATATGTTTGAACGTATTCTAATTCAGACAATGAAACCATTCCAAACGATTCTACGTCTGAACACAAAGACACAGAAGATTCCACAGAAAGAGCTAGTTAGATCTCTAAAGGGTTCTGTGATGTATCTATCACTTCCTATACAGGAAAATGTTCAAGCTATCTCAACAGAAATTAGTTTGGTCATTCTAGTAAATGGTGTGCCTACAAAGGCCAAGGTCATCTGGCAAGATGTTGTCAACCTGCAAAAGGTAAAGCTTGCTCTGGCTTATTTAAAGAGGAAAAAATCCCTTTATATAGACCTTGACATAGATCAAATGGCCAGCCTCTCTGTGCAACATGATCTATTAGAAAAAAGTAAGCCAATCATTGAGAAAGTCACTACACAGACAAGTGACAATGTGTATGAACAGTACACAATTCACCCACTACATGGTAGAGATCCATTAGGAGACAACATTGATCTCTATCAAATGAAGCAGGTGGAAGGTGAGCCTGTCAGCATTTGGGAGGCAACACTAGAAGCACGCTGCTTCCCAGACCTATTTCCCAAAAGGGTCAGGTGGACGCCTAGATGAAAAAAGAAGTATGGGTACAGGGTGCTAAGTACCACACCAGCCGTATCCTGAGCAAATATGGCAAATTCAGACGTAACATACAGTACCTGTTCCATCTGCTCTGGGAAAGTGAGCTTAGCATTCTGTCTGCATCTATAGCACATACCATTCTGCTAACAACTCCACTAGATGGAATTATAGCTGCTCAATTTCTGGAGAAATTGAAACAGAAAGATGAAAATGTGCAAGTGAATCTGTCTTCCATACTTTCAAGCCTATGTGGCACCAAAGAATATTGGTATCGCAGACACTCGGAAGTGATGACAATGCTATGAGAGTATGGCGCAGCCGCATGGTTTGTCGCACTTAGTTGTGCAGAATATGCCTGGGAAGAACTCATTAAACTGTTGAAGTGGGCAAATTCTGATGTCAAAGGCATCTCATCAATGACTATCGGAGAAATGTGTTCACTTGATCCTGTGTCTGTCACAAGACACTTTCACAAGTGCTTCCATGACATTCTCAATTTCATCTAATCAAAGGACAATCCTCCTCTAGGCATTGTAGAACACTACTTTTGGAGGACAGAATATCAAGCATGAGGTGCCCCTCATATCCATATGTTATTATGGATCAAGGATGCGCCACGAATCGGTGAACATGATGCAGCAGAAGTGCTATCATTCATAAAAAAATATATCACTTGTCACATTCCAGACAAGTATGACAGTCCTACACTATGGAAGTTGGTTCAAAAGTTCCAGCGACATATTTGTGCAAAATATTGCCGTGAGCAGTGAAGAACAAATCTAATTGGTACCGTGATGTAAACTTTGGATTTCTAGAAGAGTTTGTCAGAATGGTGTCATGGAATGACCTTTTCTCAACAATGCGACACCACTTGAAGGCAAAATCAACCAAGAGGGTATACGCAGGTACCCAGAGATGAAAAAGAGGTGTATATCAATGACTACAACCCAACTCTTCTCCTAATGGGCAAGCAAACATAGATGTTCAGTTTGTGGCTGACAACTCACTAACCCTGGTTAAGCTATGTAACCTCATGACATAACCAAACATGAACAGACTAGCTTGCAAGATCTTTGGGAAGATATTGCCAGTTCAAACAAAGCCTGACATCTCAGCTGTGGTCATTGGGTTTGAAGACTCTTTCACACAGAGAATGTGGAGCTTACGAAGCCAGTGACCGCTTAATGGAGTACACATCTGCACTGGAAGTCTGATGCTATACGTTCCTCAATGTAAACTACAAAGAGAAAGCAGGCAGTGTACTGATTCCTCATGCCAAAATTGAGGAGCTTGCTGTCAATACACCTTCTTCAAAACATATCTTGAAGAATAACCTGATAGACACATACTACCCACGGAGACACTAGAGAGATGAATGATATGTCTGTTTGAGGTAGCTAAGTGGTATGACTACAAGACAGGTGCAGCACATGACTTAAGACTGCACATTTACAAGGTCAATGGACTAGATGGCTGTCTTGTGAAGAGGAACAAGCCATGGCTTATAGATCACTGCAAACTGCATCTAGGTACATCAGAGAGCACAGAACATTACTACTTTGCTCTCCTATTCCTATTTAGACCCTGGAGGAATGAGTCTGAATTAAAAGGTGACTCTGACACATTCGAAGAACAGTTCAATCTCACTTATGAGAATTTCCAAACTGACTACTCACAAACATACATACAAAGACTAAAAGCTGAGAAAGAACAGCTCAAGCAGGCAGAGAAGCAACTTCAGGAAGACACTCCAGTTAGTTCACAAGACAACCTTGATCCAGAAGGCCAAGGTGTTCTAGGTGACCCTCTGCCATTAAATGCCCCAGAACTGTTAATCTCAGAAATTGAGACAGCCATGCAACATGGCACACACTCTATGGTCAACCAGCTGAAGAGAAAGACTAAATCAGCTGTAGCATACAGTACACTCCAAAGTGGTTGAAGCTGTCCAACATGGTATACTACATGAAACAAAAAATGTAACTGCACTCAGCAATAAACCACTACTAATGTTTGTCAGTGGTTCACCGGCACAGGAAAAGGTTTCCTGATTGAAGCTATCACTTCAGAAATACAGTGTGACAGGCTCTTCAATGTCTGTTGCTGTGACTGCTCCACAGGACTAGCAGCATACAACATTGGTGGAGTAACATTACACCGTCTCTTTATGTTGCCAGTCGAACATGGGAGAACTGGAGAGTATCGTAAACTGTCATTCGAGGTTGCATCTCAGCTCCGTCCCATGTTCACAAAGATGCAGCTACTCATTGTTGATGAAATCAGCATGGTCTCCAATGTCATGCTAGCCTGTATTCATCTATGTCTACAGCAGATCTTAGGTACTGACGATGCAGTGCCATTTGGTGGCAAAAGTATACTTGTGTTGGGAGACCTTTTACAACTTGCACCAGTCAATGCAGAGCATGTATTCACAACTCTGACTGCCAAACAAGCTAAGAATATCCTCAGGTTGCATTGCAGGCTATAACATGGGAATTATTTCCTATGTTGAGTTGTCTGAGAACATCGCAAAGTGGTGACCTAGCTTACAAATCACTTTTAGATATGAAGCTTCGCATAGGTTCTCTATCACCAGAACATGTTTGTATGTTAAATGATCGAAAAATCACAGTAGATAGTACATGCATAGAAACAGCATGTAATGTCTTCAGCGATATATACTCTACTGCCAGACACATAGTGTGTCTTATACCCGCGACTAAAGAAATGCACTGAATTCAACAATCTAATGCTACAAAGAACAACAAGTTGTCACTCTCCATGCAATTGATACAGTTGATGGCACTATTCTTAGTCGAAAGCTAGTAGCAAAGATGACTGAATGACTAAGTGAACTGAAGTCAGATGTTTCACGAACAGCTGGCCTAGAAGCTCTTCTCACACTTTGTAAGAATGCACGTATCATGCTACGGCGTAATCAAGATGTCGAACAAGGCATGGTAAACGGTGCCATGGGAAACATCACTGACTTTATCTATAATGTACAGAAGACATTTATTCAGACACTTGTAGTGCAGTTTGACAACATGCAACACTCTGTACACATAGATCGAACCTGCGTAAAATTCCAGGTTTTTTAAGGATATCTATGTAAACAGGAAACAGTTCCCATTATGTGTTGCATACACTGTCTCCATTCACAAATCTCAGGAATTAAGTTTGGATTCAGCAATGATAGACATAGGTACAGACATTTTCAAAGATGGCATGAGCTACGTTGCACTTTCACGTGTACGAAGCCTTTCTGGATTGCACATCATTAGTATAGCACCTCAGAAAATACGAGCTGACAAGTGATGTATTCTTGAGTACAACAGATTACGTACTCTACATCAGCCACACATGTCTTTAATACCACTGCCTACATATATGTCGGTCTCACACAATTCAGTCACAGCTAGGACGAAGCAACAAACAGCAGCAAGCTTCACAAGTGATTCAAAAAAAGAAGTTCAGCAAAAGGCCACAACCTCAAGTAAACATTCACAACCAACAATTCATCAGAAATCAGTTGGTGTAGCTGCTGTACCACTGTTTGACAACAGCAGTAGAGTAAACTGCTATGCTAACTCAGCTATGCAAATTTTTCTACACATGCCACAGTTTGTGCAAGCAATATCTGCTTCACAAGACAATCCCCTATCAAATGCTTTGAAGCAGATTATCAACATGACTTCTGACCACTCTAACAATGTACACTCACTAACACCACTACGACAGGTGTTATCTACATATACTGGATGTGTACATTTGCTGCAGACATACAGCAAGACAGTACTGAGTTTATGATGGCTGTGATAAACAACCTTGATGAAAAGCGGCACCCCAATCGCCATGTACTTCACAGTAACATACGTTACAAAATATGTATGTGTTTCATGTGGCAATTCACAGCGTGAAACCACACAAGACATGCTGTGGATAACTCTCTTTGTTCCTAAAGCCAAAAGTGTCAAATTTAGACAGCTGTTCACTAATGCTGAATGTAGTCATGCCTGTGTGAGTGCGGAGGCAGATGCACTCAGTCCATACACCTGAGAACTTCATCTCAATATCTGTTGCTTATGTTGCACAGATTTGACACCAATAGGCTCAGAGTTGATACTCCTATCACAGACTACACAGCTAGTAGAATAGTCTTCAACCAATCACTGTTTGACACGCAGGCATTATCTATCACCATGGTCCAATCCATGCATTCTGGACATTACACCTCGTTACTAAGGTGCACAGCTGGATGGTTAGGTGTGACGACTCTACAACAACTTTTAAACAGAGACTCCCACGTCACCTGAAAAATGCATATCTTCTAATATTGAAGAATTATGACAACCTTCATATTTCAGAAGAATAGGACAAAACCTGTACCATTTTAACATGAGTACTTTGTCCCCAAAAATGTCATAACTCGTTACAATATTGTACAATTTACAACTGTAAATAAACAATACAATTTCAACAAAAAATGGAATTCAAATACAGACATTACATAGACTGTAACATGTTACATCTTGTGTAGATCAGTGACTACATGAAAATTGTTGTAGTGGCTTCAATCGGCGCCAACAATATTTACAGTCACTAGAGAAACCATGATTACATGTCTGTGAAAGATTCTACCCTTATAACATTCAACAAACATTCCACTGTCTCAGAAGTAGTCTTTTAACACTTCTAGTGACTCTTCACATATAGAGAACATCATTAGATCACCATGCAACAGTGTAGAACTATCACGCTTTCAGATGCAGTACTAGTATTGTACATATGTAAAAACAACTACCGTTATTGATAATGCAAGAAGCTGACTTACACAACTGTTAATAATAACTAATTACTGAATCTAATTCAGTGACTCTTACAACTGTTTAAAATTACTTGTACATAATAGAAACATTTGTTTTCAAGTGTACATTGTTAATAACTTGTTTAATAGTTGAACTAAAATAGCAGTGTAGCACTACAGTACAAGTGAATGTCTTACATATTACTCTGCAGTATACTAACAACATGTAACTAAGCATAAGTTTGTGAAAAATGCATTCCATTACAGTTTTAATATTTACAAGTTAAGAATTTACATATAAGCCAATGTAAGAATTGATAACATTTTTTTTGTTCATGTAAAACATTTATTTTTTTGTACTTGTCACATAACTAACTTTGTACCGTATGTACAAAATATTGACAATTGTAAATCAGGCACTGTTGCTGATCACAACAAACTGCATACCTGTTCCTGACAATATTTATGATTGCCTCCAATTGAGGGTCGGTGGGAATTTTCCATTTGCACCTAGTCAGTGACATATTATTTAATAGTAAGAATCAAATGTCACTAAACTTACAATTGTATAAACTGTACTACTTAGACAATCAGCATATGGTTTTAGCCCACCCAGGAACATCCACATTAGCAGTCACACAATTACAACAAAACACTTGTCTATCTTGTGTCTAATCACACTTCACAACCAACTGACATTCCCTTATTAACATAGCAGACAAGTAATGCACTACACATAGTTACAACATACAACCATTTTTAAAAAGTAACATTTTAACAAACTACATTCACATTCAATAGCAATATCTTCAGCCTGACTATTAAAATTACAAGTCAAATGCCAGAAAATACTTCCACACATATAAACAGAAGTGAGTACTGAAGCACAACTAAAAACACACATCTGATTAGTTTCATATAATATCATACACTTAGTCCAATCCACATTATACACTTATTATTATTCTTACACATTTACAAATTTCACAAGTAATGATTGCACACATACAAAGATTGTATTGTGAGACTGCTTCTGTTAACAAAATTTTAATTTTGATTCGACCTTTTCTCCATTTGACAAATTGGCAATAAATTTTTTAAAACCATAACCACCTGTGTCGACTCATTACTTTAAATACCATACTGAAATGAAAATAAGTGTCTATGACTTAAGCATACAAATCAATGTTTACTAATACTGCTACAACTATACCTCCATCTATTTGTTTGCTACCTATGACATACAGTCAGCAACACAGCAACACAAAGGGTAACACACATGGTGACATAGATGGGATCGTCAGCCCTAAGTCTCACCCCATGACATGTGTAAAGCAGCAGAAGTATAGGAGATTGGGGTGAGAGTTAGGAGCCACGATCCCAATGCACACCCCAATGCCAGTTGGGGGGGTGGGCAGGGCAGTACAGGCCATGCGCTACACCGCCACATGATGTGTTATGGCACAATAAAACAGACAGCACTGCAAACATTAATGCTAAAAGTGCCACTTGGGGGAGTGCGAAGCGGGGTACAAGTGGTGTTCACCCCTAACAGTGAATTTCCTCACTTTTGTGGCTGTGGAACAACCCTAACTAATGCATTAAACAGACTTTTTTGCCTCTAATGTCCCTTCTTTTTAAGAAAGATAACAAGAAATAGTAAATGTAATGCAGCAGAAGGAGCACGGGGCCCTTTGGACCCCACACTCCCACAACCATGAATGAGAACAGAAAGGCTAATGCATACAGTGGCATACACAGGAATGCTGTGCCACGTGATGCCTTGTCACAAAGTAACGTGGTGCCTGTAAATTGAAATGTCAATGGGCATGGTGACACAAAGTGAAACAGAAAGCAAAACAGTACAGTACACACAAATGGCTAAAAGTAACAGAAATGCAAACAAAAAGAAAAGCATAAACAATGGTGCATATGGTGGCATTGGAGTCTGCATTAGGATCATCAGCCCTAACTCCACCCCATGACATGTGTAAAACAGCAGAAGTATAGGACAATGCGGTGAGAGTTAGGACCCTAATCAATCGCACCCACTGCCGGTTTGGGGGATGGGCGGGGGGTCCAAGGGGGGTTTCAACCCCTAACAGCGAATTTCCTCACTTTTGTTGCTGTGGAACAACCTAACTAATGCATTAAACATGTTTTTTGCCTCTAATTTCCCCTTCTTTTAAGAATGATAACAAGAAATAGTGAATGTAATGCAGCAGTGATGGGGCCCAAAGTTTGCCTACACTAATGTGTTGTGGCACACTAACAGGGACAGCAATGCAAACAGAAATGCTAACAGTGGCGCACATGCTAACACAAGCACGAATGAGAACAGAAAGATAGCATGACATGGTGGCATAGGCGGAATGGTCTGCCACATGATGTGTTGTGACATAGTAACATGGTGCCTGCAAACACAAATGGCAATGGGCATGGTGAAGTAAAGTGAAACAGTAAGAGAAACAGTACTGTACACAGAAATGGCACAAAATAACAGAAGCATAGCGCAAATGAAAGCATAAGGATAATGCACAGGTGGCGTGAGCGTCAATGGTAAGTGAAACGAGTACGGAGCCGCAAGCGAAAAGAGCAACAGTAACAGTAATGTAAGCACATAGGCTGGTTTTCCCCACAACCTGCATTGAAAAAGACAGTGAGTACAAATAATGTATGCAAAATAATGAGTATCGGCGCAGAAAATGAGATCTTGGAATACTAAACACATTATATCTCAGGAACCGTACGACGTAGAAAAAAAATTTAAAAGTCATATTATTTACAACTGTCCTGGCTAATTTGAATCTTAGCCCCATTAGGGAGCTAAGAAATTTTCCGACGAAAAGTCTGTATCTCGCACCGTTTCCGAGATACGGGCCCTGAAACGCAACGACTTCAGTAATGTTATCCTATGGAAAAATGTCAATTTTAGAGTGCCGTAACTTTGCCGCAATGTGATATTTTTTCACCAAACTACTGAAAGGCACATCTGTGGACTGTTAGCTGTCTTCCTTCCAAATTTCAGGAAAAAATACCAAACCGTTATTTTGCAGCAGGGTGCCAAAGGATTCCTGTAATGTTTCGGGCGCCACAATGTTATCCTATGGGAAAAACGGTCAACTTTGGAGTGCCATAACTTTGCTGCCGTGTAATATTTTTTCAATACTACACTGAAAGGCACATCTGTGAGATGTCAGCTGCGTTCCCTTCAAATTTTAGCCCAAAACTCCCAACGGTTATTTTGCAGTACAGTGCCAAAGAATTGCTGTCATTTCCCCACAGACTAGAAAATTACTGTCGCAATTTGCGAAAGCTTTCACAAAAAAGTTCGACACTTTCATGAGCACGAAAGTAATTTGCAAAAGTACTTTTCCCAGAAATTTGAAAAACATATTTCTGGGGTGTTTTACCACAAAATAAAGACATGGCAAGCATCCTCAGGGCCCGAATAGCTAAATACAAAAAGAATTACGTTGTTAGAGGGTCTTAAATTTAAATGCCAACCATTTTTCTGATCACCAACTGAAAACAAAATGGTGGATTTCGAAAGTAACAAGCCCATTTGCGAAAGTAAAATGCATTTGCGACACTGTCGAACTTTTGTTAACTTTTCCCATTGACTTATAATGGAAACTGTTTTTGAATAACTTTTGAACCGTTTAACATTTTTCACCAAATCTTTGAAAAGCACATAGGGGACCCCGCCTGCACATTCCCTGAAGATTTCGGGCCGGTCAAGCAAACCGTACGACCTGTAGGCGCGACCGTAGAATTCCAGAAAAGCGTAAATGCGCACAGATCATGCTTAATAACTCCACAACTGTATATCTGATCAGTATGAAACTTGGCAGATCCCAAGGCCTATGGGTCTTGATTATACATTCCAAATTTCAGGCAAATCCATCAAACAGTTGCAAAGTTATTAAGGTGCAAAATTTTGGGTTTAACATGGAAATGGCTCCTGAACCCTAACTATGGTAGCACTACCGTGCTACCATAATATATATATATTTCAAGAGGTAAGCAATAATAGGAGAGGCACATTTTAAAAAGCTTGGATGGAATACCATGCAATCCTATGGCCTTGGTGGTATCTAATTTTAACAACTCTTTCCTTACTGAATCCACACTAACACTGGAAAGGGAAAACTCTTTTGTAGTGTTTGAGTATACTGTTTGTTTATCCATTTTCTGAAAGGTATTCTATTTAAACCCATGTTTGCCACATTACTGAAATAATTGTTAAATTTATCAGCTACATCTTAAGATAGGGGTACCATTTTATCATCTACATTAAATACATGTGAAGTTTCACTACTGTGACCTTTTAATAGAGTAGTCTTTGTTTTCCAAAATTCTTTAGGGTTCTGGGAGATATTGTTATCTAAAATTTGTATAAATAAAATATTATAGAGAGATAAATATCTATTACAAGGCAATAAGACCATCAAGAGGTTTTGTGGACTTGGAACCTCAAGAGCAATGCTTGAGAGGCTCCCAGGTCTTACTGCCATGAAATAGATACTTGTCTATTTGTTATTTTTTGTAATATACGGATCCACTTCAAAATTCTGTGGCTTTTTTTATACATTCTGTGAGATGGTCAGCCAATCACCTCACTGAAGACATGCTTGTGCCCAGCCGACCATTGCACTGGAGACTGACTCACTTGCCCTCGTCCTCTCACAACTCCCTCCATGTCTGTTAATATTTATTTCTTACATTTAGTAGGCAAGTCCTACCTTTTGGTTTCCCATTCTTTGGGTAATGAGGATTAACCAGATAATCCACTGACAAGAGAAAAGAAGCTGAAGAAATGAAATGCACTCATTGGGCTTGCTAAGTGAGACTAAACAGCCTCCATGTTTTTTCAAATTGATCTGCCCACCCACAGAGTAAAAAAGGCCAATTAGAATGCATGCCATGATTTTGGCTGTGTATGAAGGGACTTGGGACCAAGGCAACTGAGTTTATGTGCGAGGCAGACTTGCACAGCTGTTGTGACATTTCTGTGATAATACTATTGTTCAAAGCTCTAAACAATAGTATTACAGAATCTGAATGAGATCGGTAACAATGGTATTATTACTGGGGCTCCAGTGTATTACCAGGATTTTTTGCATGCTTTGCAATTGTATTATTTTACAAATCCATATATTACATAATGATTATGTTTTGCTTTTTATCTCAACATATTAATTGTGTAACTGTCTATATTCATCCCAATCTTGTCTATTACCACTTTTTTTTGCATTATATCATGCTTTGTCCCTATTTTTCTTGAGTTTTCTTAATCTTTGTGTATACCAAGGTGCATTATTGCATTTTAAGTCTTTTTTTTTATTTTAGGGGCATGTTAATTACATACATTCATGAATTTGTTTGCAAAATATGCTCAGACTTCCTCTATTCTATTATTGGAATTAATTCTAGCCTGTTCTAATTAATGTCACTTAATTTGAGCATGACTTTTATGTAATCAAAATTTTTATAAGAATGCCATTTGATGTTCTTGTGTTCTTCCAAGGTTCGTATCTTATTCCTAGCACAAAAAATGAACTGGTGGTCAGCAATATAATCTGGGAGAACCCCACTCCTCTGAATGTTTAATTGAAAGTTAGAGAAAATCAAGTCCAAAGTTGTTGATGCAGCAGGATCATTTATAATAATTCTAGTTGGTTCTTTAACTGGGTAAATCCCAGCTTTACCGGAAGATCAATTAGTGGATGTACCCCTCTTATAATTTGCCAATTTATATTAAAATCCCCTAACATGACTATTTTATGAGTATTTTTGTACTCCTGAAAAAAATCAGGCAGATGGTTAAAGACATCAGGTTTTATGTTAGGTGGTCGATAGATTCCAGAGATTAACATTTTTTTTTTCTGTGTGTGGCAATCTCAGCTCCAGTAGTAAAGCCTCTAAACCTAATAAATCTTTGTTTACATCTATCTCTAGCATAACTAATTCTTCCTTCCCATACACCAATATCCCACCCCATTTTGTTCCTGTCCTCGCACCACAGGTGGTAGCTAGTGATGTTCAAAGATTTATCTTCTACTCTTTGATTTAACCACATTTCTGTAATCACCACAAGATCTGGTCCATGGTCATACACAGTATATCCATGTGCTAATCAAGTCAATTTTTTAAGCATACTCCTGATGTTGAGATGTACCATACTGAGTCCTTGGTCTCCCAGAACCTCTACTATATCCTCATTTATTCCAAACCCAGAATTATTCTTTGTGAGATACTTCTCCTCTTGTTCTGTTTTATGAAGGAATCCCTGAATATTATCAGGTGGTCCTGGGTTAGGGCGAACATCTCTGCAAGTAATCAAAAAGATGAGGAAGATGTAGTGCAATACTCTGAGTTACATTTGAGGGCTATTTCTCTTTTTTTGAAGTCCTTAGGGTCAGTTTAAAAGCCCATTTTATAATGTTTTTAAACAAGTGTAGTTTATATTTTGCTAATGCATATATAGAAGAAAAGTTTTGACAATAATGTTCAAATCTATCAATCAATCAATCTTTATTTTACCAGGTAAAACATCATTGAGAAAAAACTAATTTACAAGATGGACCTGGGACATAATACTAATTACATATATTGCAGAATAATAAGGCATTTCATACAACAACAGAACATGGGTTGTAACAGGTTAACAGATATGAACATAGTATACAAAAACAGTGAGACACATAATACAATAAGAATTGATCTATATGTACAATATGTTCAAAATGTAGTATAGCAGTTGGTAAGCTAAGTGCCCTGATGTATGCAGTAAGGGCAAAAGTACAAGGCAGCAGATAAGGCACAACAAATGCAAGATAATGCAGGATAAATCAGACGGGAGTGGATTATCATCAGTGATATGTAAAGATGGAGGATAGAGGTGATGGTGGATAGGGACAGCAGAACTTACACAGTCAGGCGACCCCAGAGCCACCATGCTTACATGTCCCCTAGTGTCTAGTCAGCATGGGGGGAGAGGCAGAAGTATGGCAAAGACAGTGATTCAGTGATGGAAGCAGTTACAGGACTCAGTAAAGGATCACTGGATAAGTTTTTTAAAGGCAGAAGGTATGATAAGCTGCAGGACCTTCCGAGTAGTGTTCCAGAGGACTGGAAGAGCATGGCTAACTGCCGCTCTACTAAAACTTGTCCTAACTTTTGGGATAATAAGAGTAATTCTAGATTGGCTTCTCAACAGATAATTACCAGGGCTGCATAAAGGTAGGTAGTCCTTGATATACTGGGACAGTTTATTGGAGATGGCCCTGAAGATCCAGAGAACAGAGTTCTTATGCCGTCTGAGGCTAAGAGAGTCCCAACCTAGGCTTTTGTATAGGGTACAGTGGTGTGTTGAGTAGGGGGCACCAGTGATGAATCCCAGCGCCCGATGGTATAGCGTGTCGAGTTGAGTGAGTGCAGCACTGGAGCTGCATCCATACAGAAAGTCAACGTAGTCAATAAGGGGTAAGAATGTAGTTTGTACCAACCTGATTTTCCCCTCGTATGTTAATAGATGCTTGATACTGAAAAGAATCCCAAACCTCTGTTAAAGCTTTTTGGAGAGCTCATCAATGTGGGTTTTGAAGGAGAGTTTGGGGTCAATCCATACCCCCAGGTATTTGAAGGAGTTGACATGTTCCAATGCTTTGCCAAGCAAGGTGTGAATTTGTGGCACAGCACCTATAATGGCAGGGTAAGAGGGCTTTGCTACAGGAGCAAAGATCATGGCCTTCATTTTCTTAGTGTTTAACAGGAGTTTTGAATAAAGTAGATTACTCTGAAGGTGGTCAAATTCTATTTGGAGGTCTCTGCATGCAAGCTCCAGCACAGGTCTAGCTACATACAACACGGTATCATTCTCAAAAAGGTGGATGTCAGCAGACTTGACTCCAGAGTCTAACTTATTTATGTAGATGGCAAACAAAAGGGGCCCCAGTATGGACCCTTGAGATACTCCTCTAGGCAGTATTCTGAGGGGGGATAGATCCCCCCTGCCTTAACCTGCTGCTGATGATTGGAGAGGTAGTTAGCAAACTACTCCAAAGTCTCATCACGGACACCAATGTTCCTTAAAGCAACTATTAGCAAGGAGTGGCCTACCATGTTGAAGGCTTTGCTGAGGTCAAGAAACAGAGGACATACATAATTTCTGGTATCCAGGGCTCTAAACCAGTCATTCGTGACCTTGGCCAGTGCTGAGGTGGTACTATGTTGTGGGCAGAAGACAGACTGGGCAGGGTGTAGAAGATCCAATTCATTTGTGCTGTCTGAGCTGGGAATTGAAGACTTTCTCCAGAAGCTTGGAGATGGTGGGGAGCAAAGCGATAGGCCAGTAGTTGTTAAGATCACTAGTACTGACAGATTTGAAAAGGGGAAATAACATGGGCAGTTTTCCAGATGTCCAGGATTATGCCCTGAGATAGGGACATATTGAAAAGATGGTTAATTGGAGGTGAAAGTATACAGAAGCCAATTTTGAGGAAGGAGGGCTCTAGTAGGTCTGCCCCAGCACTTTTTTTGCTATCCAGATGGAGGAGACGGTCCTCAACCTCCTTAACTGTGACAGAGGAGAAGGCGAATGGCATGCAAGGGTGGGTTGAATCCGAGTTAAGGCCTAGGCCAACCAGACTTGAGGAGAATTGTTGAGCAGATAGGTTGGAGGCAGGGGAGTCATCAAAAGCAAGGCCTGTGGTAATGAAGTGATTATTAAAAAGACCTAGGATTTCTTGCTTATCAGTGGCAACCACATTGCCAACAGAAATTTTTGGTGGGAGTGAGCTAGCCAGGCTGTGACCTTGTATTTCTTTTAAGTTTTTCCAGAAGTTAGCCATGCTGTTTGAAGAGGAATTGAGTTTAGATTGATAGTAGTTGATCTTTGAATCCCAAACCAATCTGTTGCAATGGTTTCTAGCAACTCTGAAAGCCATCCAACCATTAGGTTGTTTTGTCTTCCTAGACTTTTTCCAGAGTGAGTCTCTGAAGAGCAGCTCTGTTTTCAAGCCTGAGGTGAACCAAGGGCAGTTTTTTTGTGGTTCGGGTTATTATTAGGGGAGCCTGTTTATTGATGATGCTGAGGGCAATGCTTTGGAAGACTGAGAAAAGCCAGATTGTGCCAGATAGAAGTCCTGCCAGTATGCATGCTCCAGATCAAGGAGAAAATTATTGGGGTCAAAGGATCGTTTAGATCTTTTGAAGGCATAGCAGAAGGAAGAAGAAGATCTAGGGTAGGTCTTCACACAGGCTATGTCACAGTGGTCACTAAGGTCACTGAAAAAAATGCCGGAGTGAGACTATAGATGAGGTTTATTCACTAGAATGACATCTACAAAGGTGTTTTTGTCAGGATGTTTTTTGTTGGGTCAAGTAAGCTCCATTATAAGTTGTCTAGGCCAAAGTTGTTGCACAACTCCTTAAGGAGTAGAGAAGGGCTTGTGAGCCAGTCTAAGTTAAGGTCTCCTGCTATTATCACTTCAGATGAAAGGGAGTCAAGTATACTGGAAATGTGGTGTAATACCCCGATCCCAGCAGAGGGTAGCCTGTAGCAACCTATTATTTATATAGGGGTCGAAGAGGGAAGCTGTTCTTTCAGCATGGTGCATTCAAATTCCAGGGGTGCTGAGATAGAGTTAATGATGGAGGCAGAGAACTTGTCCCAGATATAAATAGCCATGCCTTCTCCCTTAGATAGCCTGTCAGTCCGGTAGACGGCGTAAGAGGGGAGGCTGATTTCATGATCCAGAGTAGATGGTCTCAGCCAAGTTTCTGTTACCACAACAATGTCAGGAGAGGCAAGATTAAGCCAGGACTGGAAGATGTAAAACTTTTTTAGCAGGATGCAAGCATTAATATGGATCAGTGTAAGGCCCTTGAGCACAGGTAGCTCAGATGGGGCCTGGATGGGTAATGGGGGGGCCAGGATTAAGTTCTATATTGCAGGCACAAATTAGCAACAGCAGCAGGAGTTTGGTAAGAGCACTTAGCAGGATTCTAAGTAGATGAGATCTCGCCCTTTTATGGTGGTTATGATAAGCTAGCATTGCTGGTGGAAAATAGGTGTGGCTGGGGCACAGGGATGCATAGATGCATATCATGATGGAATAGACAAAGGTAAAGTAAGGCGGGAGGGCAGGAGAGGGCTACATAGCACTAGCAAAGATGCATGACATAGTAGCTGAGTGATGCCTATGGCAGATTAGTTTAGGTTGGGGCAAATAAGGTGCGGAAGTGGGAGGAGAGGTTGGGCATGCTATACGTGACCAAGGGCCGACCACAGGGCATGAAAATGCTAGGTCACCCATGAGAGTTATGGTGGTATGCAGCAAGAGTAAGGTAATGCCAAGAAAAAAGGAGTTCATTGTGAGGAAGAATAAAAGCCCATGAAACCCAGAAACTGGTGTATTACGAGAGCGGGGGAGGAGGGGCACAGCAAGGGCCAGGGTGTACAGAAGGATAAAAATGGGCAGAACTGAGAGATACAGACTCAGCACACCTTGACTTCTACAACATATACTGAGGATATGTAGCAGGCAGAGAAGATCCTGAACTGCAGTGTAGCATGCTAAAGACAAAGGGGAGCAGGTAACAAATTGGTGCACTTCAATGGGAGTAGGTGATTTGTAATGAAAATGGTGCTATCAATAAAGTATAGTGGTCTAAGCTGCAAAAATAGAGTGCTGCCACAACAAAAGTGAAGAGAGCATGCAGAGTGTCATCCATGAATAAAATAGCGAGGGTAGCAACACAAGGCAGACCAGAGAGAAGGAATAGAAGCTGTCAACAGCCAATGGGATAAAAGGCGGTGACTTTGGGGAGGGACAAGGAGTATTTAATAGAGGTCGAGGCTGGGGAGGGTGGGCATGAAGAAAATATATGACAAGCAATGTAGCCATCTTTGGAATTGGTCCCCGCACACCAGCTTTTTGAAAGCCGCTGGTTCAGATCTGGAGGGCAAGCCTGAAGCTTTTCTGCAGCCAATGGCAGCCTCAGGTATCACAGATAAGCCAATAGGCACCCTAAGCAGATGCGGTGACAGCCAATGGGCAGAGGAGCCATAAGAATGGCTGAAGACAAAGGGAGCAAGCGTACCTGAAGCTGTAGGCTGGTTGCTGGAGTTTGGGCAGTGGCTAGGTCAGTGCTGTGGGCCTGGGGAGCAGGGCACAGCCGCCTGTGGCTATGGCGCCCATTGCTTCAATCCTGCAGAGTACAATGATAAAAAGGAAAAAAACTACTGCTGAGATAAGAACACAGTCACACAGGGGCAGGGGTCAATAGAGGGTGGGGAATTAATGTGCAAGGGTACCAAGGCAGGAATTCAACATAACAAAGCACAACTAACTGCAGGTTAAACAGTCTTTAAATTGGGGGGTGGGGTGATGCAGAGCAAGCAGACAGCCAGGCGACAGAGCTTTGCAGCAGAGAAGACAAGATGGGCTCGGGGGAGGGTGAAGCAGACTTGAAGCAGGTAGGCAGTATGCGAAGCAGAGGCAGCAAGGAGCTGAGTGAGGGATAGGTACCATGGGACAGTAATAGAAAGACAGCGTGGGAAGGCAGGGAGGTAAAAGAGAGACATAGAGCAGACGAGAGAGGTAGGTTTTGAGGTTAACATAGTAATAAAAAGAAAAAAACAAAACAAGATACAATTCAATGTGATAAAGCTCCAGATTAAATAAATTAGGGCAGCAAAAAATATAAGTTAACAGTATATGCACATATCCCAGCGCATGTAAATAAAAATACACGACAAGCAATGCAGCTATCTTTGGAATTGGTCCCCGTGCACCAACTTTTTGAAAGCCACTGGTACAGATCTGGAGGGCAAGCCTGAAGCTTTTCTGCAGCCAATGGCAGCCTTGGATCTCACAGATAAACCAATAGATGCCCTAAGCAGATGCGGTGTCAGCCAATGGGCAGAGGAGCCATAAGAATAGCTGAAGATGACAGGAGTGGGCGTACCTGAAGCTGTAGGCTGGTTGCTGGAGTTTGGGCAGTGGCTAGGTCAGTGCCATGTCCCCGGGGAGCAGGGCACAGCCGCTTGTGGCTACGAAGCTCATCGTTTCAATCCTGAAGCTGTAGGCTGGTTGCTGGAGTTTGGGCAGCAGCTAGGTCAGTGCCGTGGCCCCAGGGAGCAAGACACAGCTGCTTGTGGCTATGGTGCCCATCGCTTCAATCCTGAAGCTGTAGGCTGGTTGCTGGAGTTTGGGCAGTGGCTAGGTCAGTGCCGTAGCCCTGGGGAGCAAAGCACAGCCGCTTTTGGCTACAGCACCCATTGCTTCAATCCTAAAGCTGTAGGCTGGTTGTTGGAGTTTGGGCAGCAGCTAAGTCAGTGCCATGGCCCCGGAGAGCAGGGCACAGCCACTTGTGGCTACGGCACCCATCGCTTCAATCCTGAAGATTAGAATGAGGAATGTAGTACGTGCAAACATACTTGATTTGGTGACATGTACCCTTCCCTTTTCTATCTTGTAAAGTACAGCAGTAACATGTTTTATAACCTTTAGGTCCTTCAGTGTTTGTCCATACTCTCCACTCCTCCCCTTCCAATTTGTTCCCTAAAAGTTCCAAATCAAAATACAAAAAGCAAACAATAATACCCAACTGGGTTGGTGGTACTGGGCAATTCTGGACCACCCAGGTAGAGGGCCTTATAGACCCTGGGAGGTCCAGTATTGTCCATGCTGGCAGGTATTATTGTGCTTGAAAATGAGTACCTGTGCACATTTTAAATTAAGTAATAAAATAATAGACAAAATGACTTTGAAAATGAATATAAACATGACAAAAAAACCTTTTTGGGAAAAGTAATCCCTCTGTTTCTGTGCTGTTTCATCTTTTGTTTCCCCCCTCTCCCAGAGCCATTCTCTTTTACATACCCCCCCAAATGACCGGCTCCAGATAAAAAAGATGGAGTTGTTGTTTTCTTTAAGTTTTGTTCCTTAGTGACGGTTTTGTTGCTTCAGTTCTGACCCACGAATAAGCCAATTTTTTGTTTGTTTGAAATCTGACAGGTTGACACATCCCCATGCTAGAGATTATTTGTACTGCCACCAGCTTTTTTTTTTTTTTTTTGTGGTTTAGTGAGAAGTGTGAGTTGCCTCTCAATAGTTGGTGTGGTGGGCAGTTTTGCTATGCAACACCTGGTTTAGTAAGAAGTTGGATTGACACTTGATAGTTGACGTGGTGGGTGGTGGTACAATGCAATACACCCGAGGAGAGATTGATATTGCAGAGTTTGCATTCAGGATTGTGCCTCAAGAAGCAATGCTTCAGTAGTGAGGTACATTTTTGTAATGTGTTCTGTGTTTATGAGTGTGAGAGGAGCTGGGTTCAAAGCAGGATTCAGTTTGGGAAAGCTGTATGATCGGGAGACGAGCAGAGGTGAAACTGCAAGGCCACACTTGCCAAGGAGGGATGGGTGGCCCATAAGTTTCAAAGGTTCCAGGACAAAGTAAATGAGTAGTGTAAAATCAATGCGGGCTTTCTTTTTGTTTTTGATAAACAAATGATGGTGCATTTGAACATGGGAAACCATACAAGGCAATTGTTTTAAAAATATATGGATCGTGAGAATCGGGTCTGGGAACAGTTACTGGAGTTTCTGTGGTTTTGCTCCCCGTAGATGGAGACGTGCTGCCAGGTAGGAGTACCTAGTTTATTGTCAGGCTTTGTGGGAGTGGGGGACAGGAGATAGTTTGTAACACTAAAACACTTTACTGTGACCGAATAGGTTTACAATTTATATTGGTAAGTCTTTTTGTTGTGAATGTATGAGTTTGGTACACAGGAGTGGGTGGAACTTTGATGCGTCATGTGTTCTGTACATCTCCGGTACCAGGAAAAGAAACATGGTGGCTGTGGCATTTCAGAATCCACTGTGCCCAATGACATTGGTGATGTGGTCATTGTCACTAACACTTTTAAAACCCGGGCTCTGTTGCCTAGTAGATGCCCACCTTGCCACTGATATCAGCCAGTCAGCGAATGGGATTTAGTTAGGCCATTTTCTAACACAATAATAGTATCCTTTTGAGAAACATGTTTTAGGTATTCCCAAATCCTTTAGTAAACAGGTGAGGATGTTATAACCACCAAGGAAAAAGATCTGTGAAAAGTAGTAAGTGGTACTATATACTAACATACTAAAATGCCAGCAGAATAGGCCTAACGGTCTTTCGAGTCTGCTCGATTGGTCAGCCCCCACCCTGGGTGCTGACCTTGCTGCCCCCCTCGCCTTCTCTGGCCTCTCCCTTCCCAGTTCCTTCCCAGTTATATCTTAATATATGTATCTGTATCCCTTTGGTATTTTCTGTACTTTGAGTACCATTGAATATAAATAAACAAATCAATACCTAAAATCAGTAAAGCCATATTTGAAAAAAACTTTTCTCAATTTACTAATTAGCTTCTCCTAACATTAAAAACCTGATCTCTGTTCCACTTGGTGTAGTTTCTTAACTCGCTAGGTTAAAACTTGTATCATATCACAACTATTCTAGTCTGCAAAAGTTTTACAACATTTCAAAATATTCAGTTTATTTGGTCAAACTATTATATAAACCACTTACTATGACTTTGTGCTGTTTCCTGTTTTCTCTTAAACAGAAAGCAATATTAAACATAAGAAATCTATTTTTACAGATAGTGTTTGATAATATAGGGACAATATGCTCTGAAGGATATAATATAGTAGGTCAGGTCCGCCTACCAGGATTTACATTTTTATTTTAGTTTATTTACATGCATAAATTTCAGAATGACAGGAACTAATATTGCTTTCCTTTGTGTTAAGTTTATTTCATAGTTCAACACTCAGACGAAGGAAAAGGGGAAATTGTTTAAACAGTAAAGGCACATTAAGCCGAAGCTTGTTTCCCGGTGTGACCTGGAAGCACAAAGGACTTATATGACTTGCTCAGGATCACACAGTGTGCTACAGGGGGCAGTAGGATTCAAACCCAGGTCTCAGGTTTGCAGCTCAGTGCTCTAAACCACAACACTAGTCTGTCTCCCTTGACTACACAGAAGGTCTTGAAATGTTAGCTACAATTTCTTCAAAGAATAAAACTTATAGAATGGGCTGAGTTACAACATATTTGGGATGAATTGATAGGTTTTCTGAATTGTCACAACATATTTGGGATGAGCTGATAAGTTTTACGATTTCTGTGAATTAATATGGATATTTCAATAAAAACAAAGTGAGGAATAAAATGACATTACAGCTTTGATTTTTGGAGATTTTTGAAGATACTTGAAGGACTCTTAGAATCCTTTAAGTTTTTCCTAATGTTCCTCCACCCCACCAAGGCCATCCTCCCAACCAGGGCATTCCCGAGGCATTCACCCATCATTATATAAACTGCCCTCCTGAAATCCAGGACCTTCTCCCATGTGTTGTTTGATTCCACAACTGTGCTTATATTGAACCACACCATATGGTGATCACTGGTCCCCAGGTGACCTCCCACCTTGATGTCCGCTGCACTGTCCCTGTTAATGAGTACCAGGTCCAGTATTACACCATCACAAGTGGGTTCTCTGACTAGTTGCATGAGGAATGCCTCATGTGTCTCCACTCTACAGCTGGCAGGTCCTCCAACGGAATCACATCCCCTTTTTCTGCCACCTCATCAGTGGCTTCCACTACTACCTTATCTAATTCCTCCTTCTGTGCTTGAGGTCTGTAAATCACTCCAGTGTGAACAGTGGCTCCATTCCACATCTCCATGGTGACCCTCCATACCTCTGCCTCCCTGTGGTCCCTGTATCTCTGTTATTTTTATGTTTACCCTCACATAAAGCACCACACCTCCTCCTTTCCTTCCCACCTAATCCTTCCAGAAAAGAGTGTAGCCTGGTCTGGCCATGTCCCAGTCATGGTTTTCAGTGATGATGATAATGATGATGGTAATGATGTTGCTACATTTGTGAAGGCAATGTGATGATGTCTTCTTTACCAGGAAGCACCATTTAGAAACCATATTTTAACTGTGATTACGCAGCAGTCAGTGTCCTTGTCAGCTGGCAGGCAAGGCACAGTGAGACACCCTGAATATTTAGGTTGAGTATGTGACTAGTAAATCAGGCTTCATGTTAAAGCAAGTGGGAAAAATAAAATGGCAATTTCTGGTGATAAAAGTCTTGGGTAATATAACAGCAAGGTTATAACAAGTTTAAAAAAAACAGACTATGGGGGGGTTGTAAGGAAATAGAAGACGGGAGAATGTAGGCATGTTCAATAAGTGTGATGCTATGTTTACAGGCTGGATAGTGAAAAAGAGAATGGTCTCATATTTATGCCACTAAACTAGACTCACATTGAGAATAGGGTAGCAACATGTTTGTTGGCGATTTTGTTTGTTATAAAGATTATTAGAATAGAAAAAAGGTGATGATTAATTAAAAAGTAACATTTATATGCTAATGATAGTACATGCTGACTATTAGTAGCTACAAGTATATGAACATTTATAGAAATGTTGAAACAAAATGTTTTTGAACACTTGTTAGATAATGGAAAATATTTCTAGACTTTGAACTGAGGAAAGAAACACATATATAAAAGAAAATATGCTTGGCAAAGGCTCAGGAAGGATTTTGCCCCCCCCCCCCCCATTTATAAATGTTAACAAGAGTGATGTCAATAAATACAGAGTCGAAGAAAACAGGAACCACACACACACACACACACACACACACACACACCACTATGCTCATAAACAGCTACAAAAAGATAATCCCAGAACGTAATTCTAATGTGCTGGAATAACACTTTACTATATCACAGGAGACAGAACCTTAGGTAAAAGATATATTATGAACTCAGGATCGTAAATAGAGTAATCTGACTGGTCGAGAGCTCTTTGAAGCTGTGATAATATCAGGCTACATCATCATGGCTTCAAAAAAGTTCCAACAGCACCAGCCTCCTTGTTTTCTATTGTCTGAGAACTATTTTTTCAAAATGCATTCCTACACCACCCAAAAACTCATTGATAAAACATTTTGAAACCTGTTTTTATTCTTTTATTTGTAAAACTTCAAACTCTGTTCATAATAGCACTAAGTCACTCCAGGATGTGGTATATCATGGAATATTGTCACTTCTCGGGTCATTGGATGCACTTGGCCTGCGGTCTCATGCCCAACTACCCGAGGCGTGATGATATACCATGATATACCACACCCTGTTATGGCTTAATTGTCAGATGTATAGGATGGTCAGTAGTAAGAAATCTCTGGGTAACTACAGATTGGATGTACTGGTCAATTTGCTTTTAAAGGTTAAGATAGGGTCACTAGATAAGGGTTTGTAAAACTTGATGTTAGCAGTTTGGCATTTAACTTCAGCCACATAGTTATCTGTGTCAAGTATCACCACACTCCCTCTGTATCAGCTGGCTTAATGGCAGTTCTATCATTTTTGTCCAATGCCTCCCAATCTCTAAACTGGTCAGTGGTCATATTCACAAAGAGTGGGTATGAATGTGTTTGAACAATATGTGCAATATCCTATTGTCCAGACAGTTAATCATTGCTAATATTATTAACACCATATGGCTAGTAACTATCTTGATTGTGCAAGTGAAATATGCAGTTTCTTAAGTGTTTTTATCACTGCATCAGTTATTGGGGGTTTGTTTTTGTTTTTATCACTTACTCCAACTATGAGAACTGTAGCATTTGATACATGTATTGCTAATAGGTGACTGTCTCTTTAAGCAGCAGACTATTTAATGAGAGATGTTACCTGTAAAAGTTACTCCTTAACAAAGCAAGCAAGTGCAAAATGTTGGAGTTTTTTTTTCTGCACTATGGTGGTCACTCTGCAGTTATCTATTAAATTGTTATTCCAGCACTTTGGCCTTGTGTTCTGGGATTATCATTTTTGCAGCTGTTTATCAGTGTAAGTGTGTGCACAAGGGTTTCTGTTTTCTTTATTGATGAGCTTTACAGCTTGCACCACAACACTTGTCTGAGAAGCTCTCTCTGTATTCGATAAAGAATCGACTTAAGAAGGGACAAACACATATATTAATTATGAATCATAATATATAATGAACATTTTAAGTTAAAGAGTTGAAGGAGGTAGTTATAAAATAGGGGGTTTGGAATACGTTCTTAAGGATAATCATTTATTTATTTATTGTGAGCTAGGATTCATGCCTTTGAGCAACAGCCCTTTACATAAGTTTCACATCAGAGACAAGTAACATAGCAAACAGAGCACTACAAGTACCGTACATACAGGCAAGTCATTGATTATGGGCAGATTACAATGAGTTGCTACCAGGTAACAAAAAAAGATATAGGGAGAACAAATGGTATGTAGCAGACATCATGGAAAGTACAGGGAAAACATATGGTACATAGAATATAACAGGCAGACACTAGAATACCTTTGTCAGAAAGCACTGGGTAACAGTCAGATGTGTGCCAAGGAGGTAAAGGGTGGAGAATGCGGCCGAGCTGATCAACAGGTGGGAGAAGTGCTGTAGGTAGCTTGGGAGGAGGAGGAGGAGATGGGGATGAGGGGAAGGTATAGGGGGAGTAGGGGTTAGTTAGGCAGGGACTGGTAAGTGCTAGTAGTGGCCCAGATGTTAGCAGAGGGTGCTGGCTAAGTGCAGCATGGCTGGGCACCAGGGGGCTTAGCGGCAGCAATCACAGATAGCGCTTGCAAGAAATTGATAATGTAGTTTGCACTTGAAAGAGCCTATTGAGGTGATAGAGCTTATTTCTTGCTGAAGTGAGTTTAACCAAAGCAGAGCTCAATGAGTAAAACCACACTGTGATAGGGTCATGCAGCACCTAGGGACGCCAAAAATTTGATTGTTTGAGCTTCTGGTGTTTCGAGTGAGCTGATGTGGGCTGAGAAGGTTCCTGACTCAAGAGGACAGCATTCCAAGACAGATCTTGGCTATCAAGCAGGTTTGGTAGCGGATTCTGTCATTTAGTTGAAGACAGTCTGCTTCAGTGTAGAGATCACGGGTGTGTGTTAGGCACCCTGCGCCTGTGCGAAGTTGACATGCCTTGTTCAAGGCCATTGCGATGCAATGAAGGGCCGTATCAGTGGCTGACCCATAGATGACCAGGCCGTAGTCAACGAAGGCAAATATTGAGCTGGGTATTGCCATGCTGAGGGCATCAGGTGTGAGGCAGTGTTTATGTAAGTAGAGCATGCCAATTCTCAAATTAATAACTTTAGCAGTATTGGCAATATGTGAAGCATAAGATAGGCTGGAGTCAATAGTAATGCCCAAGCATTTGAACTGCTGCACAAGGTTGAGGGAGGCGCCTCTTCTTGGAGTAGTTCAGATAGAGATTAAAAAAGGTTATTGGGCCACAGCATTTAGTAAAAGGTTATTATCTTTTGTTACAAAAATATTGCTAGAAAAAACATGTATTATTTTCTGTTTTTAGTAACTGCTCTGCCTTGAGGAAGAGGAGTTGTTTTCCTCAAAACACTGGCTATGTATACAATACTGACACCACTGAATTAAAAAAAAAAAACAAAGAAAATCTTGTTATGAATATTGGGTGAGTGAGTTTACTACATCAAGGAGTCAGTAGCAGTTTGTAGGGCCTTGTCCATGGAACACACTCCTCCCATTTTTTCTTATTTTCAGGTCATGGGCAACTCCTGACTTAGAATATCTTAAAAGCACCCCAAATAATTGTTTTGGGCATTTAAATAATTCTCAGAGAGCAGCGTCTTACATTATATGTGGTGGCGAGTGCTTGACTATCTTTGGAGTAATAATCCTGACTTAGAAGTAGAGACTGAAGACAATTGGGTGATCAAGTCAATCATCCGATCTAGGAGGTCCTTTCTATTTGAACTAATCCAAGAAGAGGACTCATAGAAACATAGAATTTGACAGCAGATAAAGACCACTTGGCCCATCTAGTCTGCCCTTTTTTTCCTACCTACTGTGTCACCGCAAACCCTACTTGATCCCTAGCTTATCCCAACCCCCCCCCCATCTTATCATTAAGGTTCCCTTATGCCTATCCCATGATTTGTGAACCTGATTACAGTTCTTGCCCCCACCACCTCTGCTGGGAGGTTGTTTCAGGCATCCACCATCCTCTCTATGAAGAAGTACTTTTTCACATCTCCCCTGAGTCTACCCCTCCCCCCAACTTATTAGCATGATCCCTTGTCCTTGAGGATCTTTTTTATCTGAAAAATGCTTCCTTCTTGAACCTTATTTATACATGTGAGGTATTTGAAAGATTCTGTCATATCCCCCTCTTCATTCTTTCCTCCAGGGTATACAGTACATATTAAGGTCCTTCAGTCTTTCCTCACAGGGCTTTTGAGGCAGACCCTGCACCATTTTGGTTGCCCTGCTCTGGACCATTCCCACTCTTTCTGTGTCCTTGTGGAAATGAGGTCTCCAGAACTGGACGCAGTACTCCAAGTGAGGTCTCACTAGTGATCTATACAGCGGTAACACTACCTCCCTCTTTCTGCTGGTGATACCTCTCCCTATGCACCCCAACATCATGCTAGCTCTCCTGACTACCTTGGCACACTGCCTAGCCACCTAGAGGTCATCATATATGATACCCCCAGGTCTCTTTCCTGTTTCTCAAGTTTAGTTCAAGTTCTCAAGTTCAAGTTTATTTTAGAAAAACTACATTGAGCATGCTTATTTACAAGGGGGTCCTGGAAGGACAGTGACAAAAAGGAACAGTAGAATGGATGGCTAATACATTACATTATGAAATGGGTAGAAAGAATTCTGAATTCTGATTGGCCGAGAGCTGCTTTACGCTGGGCCTTTAACCCAGCACAATGGCCCAGCTGAAAGTATTATGTTTAAAAATGCATATAAATTACTAAAAACAGCACATTTCATAATCGCAATAAGGCACTCCAGAGTTGTGTTACAGTGGGATAATGGCCCTTCTCGGGTGGTGAAAGCCCTTGGCTATGCTTCGTGCTTCAACCCACCTTGAGGTGGGCCATTACCCACCATAACACACCCCCTGTCATGCCTTATTGCTTAAATATACAAAACATAAATGAAATAGCACAATGTGGTACAGGGTACTGACAAAGTCATTATCAACTAATAAAGCAGCTAATCCCAACACAAATTTTAGTAAGAACAAGAGACATCATATGGAACAGCTAGAGTGGAGCACATGTAAGAGGAAACATGGAGAGGTAGAGTCCTGGGGGAAAGGAAAGATAAACGGCGGAGAGTGGGTTAAGAGCTTATTGTACACAAGGGGAGGGAGTACTAGTCATTCTAGCAGAGGCATGTTTCCATAAGTGTTTGGTGGTCAGCAATACTGCCCTTGGGTTTCTGTGCCCCAAGTGCATGATTGTGCACCATTTTGCATTGAAGCCTATTTGCTGTACCCTTGACGACCCCTCCAACTTTTTCAGATCCCTTCTCATGTTTTTCACTCCACCGGAATGTCTACCCTGTTGCAGATTTTAGTGTCATCCATGAAAAGGCAGACCTTTCCATCCAGCCCCTCTGCAATATTACTAATAAAGATATTAAAGAGGACTGGTCCCAGTGCAGATCCCTGTGGTTCCCCACTGGTCACCCTCCCTTCCTCAGAGTGAACTCAGTTTAGCACCACCCTCTGTCTCCTATCCCTTAGCCAATGTCTTACCTAGTTTACCACCTTTGATCCCACTCCTATACTATCCAGCTTGCTTACTAATCTCCTATGTAGAAAAGTGTCAAAGGCCTTACTGAAATCTAGGTAGGTTCACATCCACTGCTCCTCTCTTATCCAGTTCCCTGGACGCCCAGTCAAAAAAAATGCATTAGACTCATTTGACAAGGCCCCCACCCCACCCCGTGAATCTATGCTGTCTCGGATCCTGTAAGCCACTGGATTCAAGGTATTTCACTACCCTTTCCTTCAGTAGTGATTCCAATAATTTGCCTACCACTGAAGTCAGGCTGACTGGCATGTAGTTGCCAGCCTCATCCATACCACCACTTCTGTGAAGTGGGACTATGTCTGCTCTCTTCCAGTCCTCTGGGACCACTCTCATCTCCAGTAAGAGATTGAACAGGAATGTCAGAGGTGCAGTTAGCACCTCCCTGAGTTCCCTTAGGATCCTTGGATGGACCCAGTCTAGCCACATTGCCTTATCCACTTTCAGATTTGCGAGTTCCTTCAGGACTCTCCACCTCCCTTCCTTTGATGCTCTTGTCACCCTTTCCCCTTCCTCCGTGAACACTGAACAAATGTAATTGATCAAGATGTCTGCTTTTTCTTGGTCCCCCTCCATACAATCCCCACCGTTCCTTCTTAGTGTTATAATCCCTCCCCTGGTCTTCCTCTTTTCACTTACATAAAAAATGTCTTGTCTCCTTTCTTTACTTTCTGGGATATTTTCTCCTGTTTTTACCTTTACAATCCTCACAGATTTCCCTGCCTCCCTCTGTTTCTCCAGACATAGCTTCCTGTCCTCCTCCCTCTTTGTCTTCTTATACCTCCTGAATGCTAACTTTTTTGCCCTTACCTTCCCAGCCACCTCGTTAAAGATCCATAGTGGTCACTTTTTCTTCTTGACTTTGCTTACTAACCTGATTCAGAGGTTTGCTGCCTTCTCTATGCCCCCTTTTAATTTTACCCAAAGTTCCTCCACTCCACCCAAGTCCCTCCTCCTTCCACCAGGGCATCCTTGAGGCATTCCCTCATGTTTTTAAAATAATGTCCCTTAAAGTTCAGGACCCTTCTCCTTGTGTGCTTTAGTTCTGCCCCAAAGTATTTATATTGAACCACACAGAACAATGATCATTGGTCCCCAGGTGGCCACCCATCATGATGTAAGCAACACTGTCCCCATTAGTTAGTACAAGGTTCAGTATTGCCCCCTAATGAGAGAGTTCCCTAACTAGTTGCATGAGCAATGCTCCCTGCAGAGATTCCAAGAAGTCCTTGCTCATAGCTGAAGCTGCAGCTGGTTGGATGCTCCAATCTACATCCGCAGATTGAAGTCATCCACCTGCAGCATCTCCCTCTTATTTGCCATCCTTTGCTGATGGTTTGTAGATGATGCCAGTGTGAAAAGTGGATCAATTATCCATCTCTAGGGTGACCAACAGTGCCTCTGACACTCTCTGTATTCCCTGAAAATCTAAAGAGCAACTCCTCCCCCTTTTTCCCATCCTGTCCTTCCTGAACAGAGTATAGACTGGTATGTCTATGTCCCAGTCATGGTTCTCAGTGCACCATGATTCTGTAATGGCAACAATGTCCAGGTCAGCTTCTACCATAATGACCTCTAAGTCCATAATTTTATTTCCCAGACTTTGAGCATTGGCACACATGGCCTTCCAAATTCTAGTACCACCCTGCTCGTCAGCTTCCCATTTTCCCTTTTGCCCTCTCTTCTTACATAGAAACATAGAAACAGAAGCTTTCAGCAGAAAGAGACTTCCTGGCCCACCAAATCTTCCCTAAAGTCCCTATGTACTGTGCTACTGCGGACCCTAATTAATCTCAAGCATTATCCCCCTGCCCTGCTACTAAGGTTCCCCTGTGCCTGTCCCATGCATGTTTGAAACCTGTTACTGTCTCTGTACCCATCACCTCTGCTGGGATGCTATTCCAGACGTCCATCACCCTTTGCATGAAAATATATTTCCTCACATCTGCTCGAAGTTTTCTCCTTCCAGCTCCATATCATGTCCCCTTGTCCTTGAGCATCTCTTTCTGTATAGTATGTCACCCTCCTGTACCTTATTGATAACCTTAAGGTATATGAATGTTTCAGTCATGTCCCCCCTTTCTCTCCTTTCTTCTAGTGAGTACATATTTAATTCCCTAAGTCATTCCTAATAGGGCTTCTGATGCAGGCCATGCACCATTTTGTTTGCCCTTCTCTGTATTGCCTTCACCCAATCTATATCCTATCTGAGATGGGGCCTCCAGAACTGGACACAGTACACCAGCTGCCTGTTGACTACTCCCATTTGTAGAGGGGTACAGTTTATGTCTCTCTGCTTCTATTTACCACCCCTGTGGCTAGTTTAAATGCACACCAATGTAACATTTAAACCACTTACTGAGGACTGCAGTCCCCCTCCCTGATGGATGCGGGCCATTTCCAGTGTACATGCCTTTATCCCGCCAGGTGCGACCCCAGTCCTCAATGTAGCTGAACTCCTTCTCGCTGCATCATTCCCTCAATCACTGGTTGAAGCTCCTGGTATGGCGTAGCATAGCTCCCCCCTCCTGTCATAGACAGGCAGCATTTCAGAAAAGGTCTCTGAGCTTGCTACCTGCCTAAGACCCCTCCCCAACTCTCTGAACTCCTGTACTATCCCCTTCCCGTCCTTAGCCAGGTCAGTAGTCCTCAGGTAGACAATGACATCCAGCTGCCCCTCCCACTTTTCTGCCCTAGTGATCCTCAGGATCTTTTTTCCATCCCTCCAAACTGTGACACCAGGTAGGCACCTAACCTCCCTCTCCCCCTCCCTTCCTGTCCCTAAATCTATCCCTCTCATCATGGAGTCCACACCAGGAGTTTCTTCCTTCTCTGGGGTCCTCTACCACTCTTCTTAGGGTCTGCACTAGAGAGGACACCAAAATCCTCCCTAGTCACTACCTTGGGTTCCTCCAAGGGACAGTCCTGCTCCTTCAGAGCAGCGTAGGAGTTGCATAGTGTTACCAGATGGGTGATGTGCCTCGGTCCTACTGCCTTTACCCTCCCCAAGACCATTGTAGTTCTGCTGCTCCTCCTCCTAGGCATTCTTTTAGTTAGTATGGCAGACTTGTTGGTCCCTGAGTGGGGGAGGAGGTTCCTTGAATTCTAGCTAACTCAGCCTAGAGTCTAGCAACATCCCTTCTCAGCCCAGAGAGGTGAATGCAGATGGGGTATCACTGTAGTCGCCAGAAAATATCTCTGAAAACTGCTGCCCCACAGCCAATCCACTGCACCACTCCCAGCATATCTATTCACTACCCTGCCTATTTTTGTTTTTGCTTACTTCAATCACTTTCTTACCTCTACCCTAGATAGGGTGTTTCATCTATTCCCAGCCTTCTGCGTGACCCTAGCTCTCCTTACTCGTGTGAAGTGTGGGCTACAATGGGAGGGCTTTAAGCCCAAGGTTCGATGGGTGGAGCAACAGCATCACTCCCCCATTGATCTTAAAAGGTCACACATCCTGGGCTTCACCAGGATTCATTTTCGTTGCTACTGGAGGTGCTGCTCCTCGTTCCTACCACTTGTCTTCTTGTCTCGCGCTCATTTTTGTCCATTTTGCAGTGCCTCCGGCCAGCCACTTTATTCCCTTCCCTACAGCCTCTCTTGCAGCTCACTCCCTCCTACAGCTCGTACCCGTGCAGCACTCATCATCATCCATCTTCCTCACTTTCCCCTGCCATTTTCCCTTCCCGTCTGCAGCTTCCTTTGCCCCATTCCTCCTCCTCTTTTTCCCCTTCAATCAGGCTCAGCCAGCCCTTCTCATTTCAGGGCTTCTCTCCCTTCTCTCGCTTTCCCTGCCTGAAGCTGGTGTCAGTCCCTCCCATTGCAGTGCTGCACCCATTTGCCACTGTGCAGCTGTCCTCCACTGCCCCCCCGCTCCCTCATACCTCATTTCTCCTGTTTTCTGCTTTTGGAGTTTGGATGGCTTTCACCTGTTCTTGCTTCTTCTGGGCCTCGCTTCTTTTCCTTGTTGGTTTTCCACAGCTGTGTGCACCTAGCACCGCGGCTCATCCCTCAGTTCGTAGCTTTCGCTCTCCGCTCTCTCTCTCTCTCTCCCTCTCTCGGCTCTCAGAGCTCCATCTCCATGCATGTTGCTCTGCTGGTATGTAGGTAGATTGTCAGCCCCATGGGTAATGAGAACTCAAGACATCCCCTTGGTTTTATCAGTAATGCCATGCTGATAAGTAGGCAGTACCTGTTGATTTCCTTCTTGACGGCTAGTGTTTGGTCATTGACCACCTTCCTATCAAATTATCATTGCTCGGCCGGTGCAAGATGTCTGCCTCATAGGCAATAATGACCAAGACCACAACACTGCCCCCTTCCCGTTAGCAAGTCTCATAGTCATCTTTGCAGTGTTTTTCCCTTTCAGGGCTTCAAAGTCTGCCTTTGACATATTGCCAAAATCTAATCTTCAACCCTGATTAACAAGTGCTTTCAGGTCTTGTACACAGGCTTTCTGGAAGGCCGATACAGTGGGGTTGATAGGAGGCATGCACTGGGACATCCCAGACTGTGCTACTCATTCTAGCCCCTTGCTCTGTTTTGCAGGCTTGTGCTTTCCATTTGATTGCTGCGAGGTTGGGAGGGGGTGCTATTTGTTTCTCAACGTGGCTTGCTCTCCTCTGATCTACCTCCTCATCCCCAAGACTTGTCTTCTCCACTGCTGCTCTCCACCTCCAGGGCCTTGCTTCACTTTTCTTGGTCTGCGCTCCAGGGACATTGGGGTGCTCGCCTTCCCTCATCGCCCTGCTTCAACCAGCCTTACCTCATTCATTGTCATACCTCCGATATGGCCTTCTGCAGTCATTCTCATCATCTGTCTTCTCTTGCCATCGACCTGTTCTCCACTCGTTTCTGCAGTCCAGCTTCTTCTGCCACACTCAACATCACTCGGTGACTACTACCTGCTTCTAGGACTCATTGCGTTCATCCCAAGCCCTCCTTCACCTGGCCTCGGCCTGCCATCAGCTGCATTCACCTGCCAGTTTTACCTTGGCACTTCATCTCCTTTTGGAGCACTCCTTTTGACATGCTTTGGGGGTGTACTCATTCTGCTACCTCTCTTCAGCTGCCTTGCCCACTTGCTCTGCCATCCCCATCATTTGGCTGTCTCTGGCTGACTCCACCTGGCCTATGATCAATATTTCTTTTGGGCATATGTATAATGAATCATATGCCATGCCATGTCATAGACCCGCTGATCTGCAATCAATATTTCTTTTGGACATACCTATCCTGACTCTTATGCCACTTCATCGAACCGCAGCCTTCCTGCCACATATATCAGTTTCCTGACTTTGGTCATCATTCACTCATCCTTTCCTATTAGTTTGTCAATTTACATTGCTTACTCGAGCATTTCCATCCTTAAATCCTATGCTACCTTATCGAACCTCTGCTACCGCTTTGAACAGCTGCTCTCCTGCAGTTATTCTCACCCTCAGTCTTCTCACGCCCATCTGGGGCATACCATCTGGTTCCAAGCATGCTTTGTTCGACTCAGTGTCTACTTCCTCACATCACTCAATCGAGCATACCTCTCATTGGGTCATATGCTACCTTGTCGACCTGCTGCGCTCCCTCATCCTCAGTCTTCTCCTGTTGGACTGCTGCTCTCCTGCAGTGATCATCATCAGTCTTCTTCCTCCTCAGTCTTCTAATGAGCCATACTACCTTCATACAAGTTTGTTTTCGAGTTCATTCATGTCCCCTTCTCTTCCAGTTCCGTACTGGCCTTCCAGGATTCACTCCACTTGAGGTCTGCAATTGATATTCTTTTTGGGCATACCTATCATGACTCCTATGCTACCTTATCAACCCACGGCCATCCTGCCACATGTATCGGGTTCATACCTCCAGTCATTCACTCAGCCTTACCTGAAGGTTTATCTATTTACATCTCTTACTCAAACATTCCATCATTGAATCCTATGCTACCTCATTGACTAGAGCCTCAGAGTCTAATCGTTCAGGGTCTAATCGTTCACATCACACAATCAAGTATGCCTCTTCAACCTTAGTGTCTGCTCACTCACATTGCTCAATCAAGCCAGTCTGCATTATCCTCTGTCTCCTCATCAGTACATCTGGAATCTCCTCATCAGCACATCTGGATACCCCTTGCTCATCTGACTTCTATTGCTTCTCTGACTTCTACATGAATTTACTCCATCCCATCGGCTACACAAGCATACCCTTTTCGGGTCCCTGCTGCCTCATGTTCCTTCTTTAATCTTTGCTTCTTTGGAGTTTTCCCTATCTCGTCATCATCCTCCTTACTCATATCCTTCGTTAATGAACCATTCTTTTTACTGACATACGTCCTCAAATCAAACGTCGTCAGCCTGGAGGGAAGGTGACCTAGGCCTTGGATCCCCAGAGGTTTCTTCCTCAAAGGGGTTTTTTCCTCTCTTCTGTGCCAATGGTCATAATATTAGTTAAAGTTGGTGCTTTCTTTGGTTAGTTAGTTAGGTTCTGCTGTTGGATGGAGGCAGATGGTGGCCCCGGCTTTCCCCTGTCTCCTTAGGAAGTTAGCCCTTTTCTTCACAGAATTCATTCATCATCCTTGCCTCTACGAAGCTCGACATCTTTGGTTATTCTATTTGGGTTTCTTCCTAACCTACCATTAGCCGACACATTCATTTCTGAGGCACATTAGGTTAGCCAACACATTCATTCCTGAGGCACCTGTAAAGGGGAACCCTCCTCTAGGGTTCCTTGCATCTTACCCCTACAGGGTGGTATATCCCATGCATAGAGAGGCGGAAAGCCACAAAGCAAATCAAGTTACACAAGCATCGTCTCATGTTATCTCATCCAGTTGTGGAAGCATATTGAATGGGAGGGCTTTAAGCCTGAGGTTTGATGGGAGGAGCAACAACTTCACTACCCCATCTACTTTAAAAGGTCACACATCCTGGGCTTCACCAGGATTCATTTTCATTGCCCACCATCCACTCCTTTTCCTCCAGTGGCTCATCTATCCTAGCCATGGGCTTCTTCCTAAACTACCTTTAGCTGACACTTTCATTCCCACAGCGCCAGTTGGGGGGAACCATTTTCTAGGGTTCCTTGTGTCATGCCCCTACAGGGTGGTATATCCCATGGATAGAGAGGTGGAAAGCCACAAAGCAAATGAAGTTACATAAGCATCAGCTCATTGTTATCTCATCCAGTTGCGGAAGCACATTGAACAGTAGTTTGCAGGACACTTACCACAGTTGCCAGGCTGAACTTCCTAGCCTCCAGCTTTTTCCTGCAGATGCCTGCTGAGTTCAGATCCTTGTTTCAATCCTCCAGTGCTTCCCTGTCTTCCTGCTGCAGTGCAGAGTGTATGACCACCAGCTGCCTCATTGGGCTGACTCAGGTGGGCAGATTCCAAATCCTTAGCGTGGGGGTCCTTCATACAGCGGGGCCACAGTGTGGGGGGGCACTTGAAGGCCTAATCCTTATTTAGGCCCCACTGTTTTTGGTTTCTTCCTTGCTGCTCTCCTGATTTGCTGCTCACAGAGAGGGAAGTGCAGCCAGGCTCTGATTGGCTGCCTGCCTAGCCCATCCAAATCCTATCCCTGGCTGCTCTTTTGTGCTCTTTAAGTAGGTGTCTATTGGGTGAGGGGTTGATTTTTATCCTGTCCTGACAGAAAAATCCTGGGCTTCCAACTCCGCTGAGCTGGGCTATTTCAAATCCTGCTCTTCCTTGTTTTGTTTGGGCAGTCATCTTTATTGGATACTGTCAGGGAAGGAGGCACATCCAGGCTCTGATTGGCTGCCTGCCTAGCCCATCCAAATCTTCTCCCTAGCTGCTCTTTTGTGCACTCAGGAAGCCACAGATATGTCAAGCAGAGATACTGCGAGTACCAACAAGAGTCTGACCTTTTCGACCTGTACTTGAGAGGGTAGTTACACATTACTTTCAGGTTTCATGAGAAACTTTGTTGAAACATATAGCAGTAAAAAGTTTACCATCCTGCATATAGCATGAGCCAAATCCAATACATTGTCTAGGTTTTGACCCCCCCCAGTACTTGACAAAATAATTAAGAAATGTTGGTACAATATAAAACCATTACATTAGAAATGTGTCTACAAATCCATTTGCTGAACTTGGATCACAGGTAGATAAGAAGTCAATCCCCTTGGATATTACTCAGAAAGAAGAAAAAAGAATCATAGCTAATATATCATAGTCATAACAGAAGCTTCACGTTCCCTGATTGAGGAAACAGCCTTACAAACAGATTGGACCAACTAAGGCAGACAGAAATAAAGTTAGAGTGGAATGATATAACTTTGGCAGAATACTGAAAAAAGAATCCTAAGAGATTTATTGATTTTAGTGGACCACATTTAGGATTTACTAATGCTATGCTAATTAAACTCAGGGATGGGGCTAGAAATAAGTGCTACAAAGATTTCATGATTAGTATAATAGAAGTCATTAATACTGAACAGCTTAACATTAGGAATGTAAATAACACACTATCTGAACAAGTAAAGAAAACTTTTACAGGGTCAGAATATAGAGGTTTAGGGATAGGGAGGTTACATGTCTATTGACTGTTACTGGACACAGGGGATGGGTGACTCGGTGATTACAGGGACCACTAGCCACCAGGGTTGATTTTTTTTTAAAATACACATTGGGCAGGTGGGTGATTGGGTGGGGGAAGGACCGCTAACCACCAAGGTTATTTTTTTTAATACACATTAGGTGGGTGGGTGATGAGGTGGGGGGAAGGTCCACTAGTCCCAGAGTTGTTTTTTTTTAATTACACATCAGGCAGGCATGTGCTTGGATGGGGGCGTGACCACCAGCCACCGAAGGGGTATTAACAATAACAACATGTTGGCGAGTGGAACAGGGTGAAATTTCACCCAAAACATTCAGACATTTTCCAATCTGCCACAGGCAGAAGCTCAGAAACTTCCCAAAAGTTGACAAATTGCATGACTTTTCCAGGCAGAAATGGCAATTTTCGCACACCTCTAGGCCACACTGGACACCACTAGAGATCAGCCATACACAGAGACTCCTGGACAGCTAAGAGATGAAAAGAGTCCCCAAAAACCTAATGCTCAGCCTCCCTGCTGGCCACCCAATGGTCAGTATAGCTGTGGTCTCAACATGGAAAGGTATCTGTGTTAGCAAGCTCTGCTGCTGAAGCAGTGTTATTTCTCTATCAGCTCCTAACAATGTCAGAGTCAGTGCAGAGAGGAGTCAAGTGCTCATGGGTGCTCCAAGCAAATTCTTTGAGGTGTGAGAATTACACATTTCAAGCTGGGTTGGGTTAGCCTGTTCTTTTTTTTTGAAGGATTGTAAATTTGAGTACAAACATTTGGGAAGGAGTAAAGCTGCAACTTCTGCAAATTGGTGAGGAGTGATAATTTTGAGAGCTGAGGGGCACAGATTTTAAGCAATGTGAGGAGATCAAATTTTAAAAGGGCTAAGAAGCACAATTTTCAAATGGGTTGAGGGCCATACTTATAAAAATGGTGAGGGGGATGCATTTCAAGTATGGGAAGGTGTGCAAATAATTGGAGTTGTAAGGGGTAAAAATAGTAAGAGGAGTGAAGAGTATACATTTTGGAATGGGCAAGGGATACATATTTTGAGAGGGAAAAGTTTGCAAATATTTGGAGAGGAAAGGGACACAAAATCTAGGATGGAATTTCAGGAAGACTGAGAGGTACAAATTTTGGGAGGGAAAAGAGTTATAACTCTCAAGAGTGGCAAGGAGTACAATTTTAGGGGTGATGGGTACAAATATTGGGAGGCATAAGAGAAATTTGTGGAGAGGTGAGAGTGCAGAGTTTGGCAGGGTTAAGAAGTGCAAACTCTGTGATGGGCTAGGGGTGGACATTTGGTGCAAGGGGCACAAATGTTATGAGGGCTTAGGAGCACACATTTTTAGAGTGGCTAGAAGCAGAATGTTGGGATGCTGAGGAACATGAATTTTGGTAGAGGTACAGAGTGAACATTTTGGAAAGAAACATAGAAACATAGAATTTGACAGCAGATAAGGACTGCTTGGCCCACCTAGTCAGACCATTTCCCTACCTGATGGATAAGCTACAGATCCTAGTTAACCAATAGCTTACTTCCTCCTACCCCCCTCTAGAATTGCCTTATGTCTGTCCCATTCATTCTTGAATTCTGCCACTGTTCTTGACTCTACAACCTCCTCAGGAAGGCTGTTCCATTCATCCACAATCCTCTCCATGAAAAGATACTTTCTAACATTACCTCTCAGTCATCCCCCCCCTCTATCTTCAAATTATGCCCCCTTGTTCTTGCACATCTCTTTTTCTGAAAGATGCTACCCTCTTGGACTTTATTGATTCCCATGAGGTACTTGAAAGTTTCCATCATGTCCCCCTCTCTCTCCTTTCCTTGAGGGTATACATATTAAGCTGCTTTAGTCTCTCTTCATATGTCTTCTAGTGCAGACCCTGCACCATTTTGGTTGCCCTCCTCTGAATAGCCTCCACTCTGTCTGTTTCTTTGTGGAGATGTGGTCTCCAGAACTACGCGCAGTACTCCAGATGGGGCCTCACCAACTGTCTGTACAGAGGGATAACAACTTCCTGTTTTCTACTGTTGATGCCTCTCCCTATGCATCCCAGTATCCCCCCAGCCCTCTTTACTGCCTTCTCACATTGCTTGCCCACCTTTAGGTCATCTGATCTAATTACTCCTAGGTCCCTTTCGATTTTTGTTGTTGTTAGTATCTCACCCTCATTGTGTACTCTTCCCATGGATTTTTGTTTCCCAGGTGCATTACCTTGCACTTCTTTGCTTTGAATCTGAGCTGGCTTACATTTGGTCATTCCTCCAACTTTGCCAAACCCCTTTTCATCCTTTCCTCCCCACCTTGTGTATCAATCATGTTGCAGATCTTTGTGTCATCTGCAAAGAGACATACTTTTCCTTCCAGGTGCTCTCCAATGTCACTTATAAAGACATTAAAGAGGACCGGTCCCAGTATGAACCCTGTGGTACCCAGCTGATTATCATCCTTTCTTCACTGTGGACTCCATTTACTATTACCATTTGAGTCCTGTTGTTCAGCTAATTTTTTTATCCAGGCTACCACCTTGGGACCCACTCCAAGGCTGGCTGACTTGTTTTTTTAATTTTTTTGCATAGGACTGTGTCAAATGCTTTGTTAAAATCTAGGTAGGTCATATCCACAGTACCTTCCTGATCTACTACTTTGGTCACCCAGTCAAAGAAATCTATTAGATTCATCTGACATGACCTTCCCGCTGTGAATCCATGCTGCCTTGGGTCCTCTACCCCACTGGCCTCTAGGTAGTCAACAGTTCTTTCCTTCAGAAGTGATTCCATCATTTTCCTTACTACTGAGGTCAAACTAACTGGTCTGTAGTTTCCTGCGACTGCCCTGCTCCCACTTTTGTGAAGGGGAATCACATCTGCCCTCCTCCAGTCCTTACATAGAGAGCTACTTCTCCTCCTCTTTTACCCTCTTTGTCCCTCCTATAGATTGTGTATCCTGGTATGTTGACATCCCAGTCATGATTCTCTGTGTACCATGTTTCAGTGACTGCCACAGTATCCAGGAATCCCTCTTCCATCAAGGCCACTAGTTCAGGAAGCTTGTTACACAGACTACGGGCATTGGTACTCATCACCCTCCATTTTTTGATAGCTTTACCCCTTTTAGCCTCATCCCTGTCCTTACTGCCTATGCCTTTTTTTGCATTTACTCATGTCCTGCTCCCTAATGACTCTCTACCTTGGTGTTTACCTCACTAATTACTGAGTTTTGTGGGGAGAGGCTGGGATTTCCCTGCTCCTTTTCAGTGCCTCCCCCTTGGCTAGTTTAAATGCTTGCCAATGGAGCATTTAAACCTAGCACCTAGGATCTTGGCATCGCACCAGTATAGGCCTGCATCCCTCCAGGTGGCTCCCCAGTCTCCAACAAAGCCTAACCCTGAGCTCCACACCAGTTTTTCAACCATTCATTGAATCCCATGGTGCAGAGTACCCTAGCATCATACTTGCCATAGACAGGTAGCACCTCTGAGATGGTTACCATACATGATATTTGTCTAAGGCCCCTCCCAACTCTACAAACTCCTTTTGTACTGCTCTGATTCCATTCCCAGCCAGGTCATTTGTCCCTTGGTGGACAATGACATCCAGCTTCCTCCCTCGTGCAGCTGCTCCCACAATCCTGAGGATTTGCTTCCTGTCTTTCTGAGCCATGGCACCAGGCAGGCACCTTACCTCCCTCTCCCCTTCCTCCCCCAATTTTACCCCTCTAATGATTGGGTCCCCCACCAGGAGTTGTTTCCTTCCCCTGTGGGGTCTCATGCCACCCTCCTGTTGGTCTCCCTTGTGAAGGTTCCCTGCATCCCCCTTGGTCTCCAGTGCAGGTGCCTCCACAAAGGAACCACTCTCCACCAGAAGAGCATATGAATTGTGGAGAGGTACAGCTGGAGACTTGCACCTCTGTTCCACCACCCTGTCCCTCCCTGAGCCCAACTTGGTCCAACTGCTCCACTTTCTTGGCAAACTCTGAGGTAGTGGCAGTGGCCCTGGTGGTCCCTTGGAGGGGGAAGAGATTTCACGAATCCTAGCCAGGTCAGCCTGGAGATGGGCAACCTCCTTCCTCAGACCAGAGAGGTGCCTACAAATAGGGCAGCATGGTAGCCTCCAGAATGTCTCCCAGAACACTGCCTCTCCACAGCCATTGTACTGCATCTCTCCCATCATGACTTATTTTGTGTCCCCTCTCCTGTTGCTTTGTATGCTTACTCTGTCCTCCCTCTATGTATTTTTCCACCTACTTTCCTACTGCCTTTGTGCCTTTACAACTCTTGCCTTTTCTGTTCTGGGACAGGAACTTCCTGTAGTCTTCAGTAGTCTCCTTCTTCCTTTCTCAGACTCAGACCTCCAGCAGCTATGGGGGGAGAAAGAGTTACTTTTTTTTCCTTCAAGGCTGATGAAACTAATGTGTCTTAGTGTTCTTCCCTTCCTACTGTCAAACAGGAAGTTCTTGTTGTCAGTCAAATCCAGTGGCTATAAAAGTAGAACTGGCTTAGGGTGGAAGGATAGATGGGAGGGAGGGAGTGAGGGCAATTAGTAAGAAAAGTTGTAGCTTTTTTATTCAGCTGCTACTTGCTCTGAAAGCAAGATTCCTTTCTGCCAGAAACTAGCAGCAGGAAGCTGTAATTGGAGACACCTGCTTTTTTACTGCTTAAGTCACACTCCCTAGTAAGGAGAAAGGGGTGCACATTTTGCAAGGAAAGAGTACAAATTATGAGCAGTGTAAGGGGTACCGATTTTTAGTTGGATGATGGATACAAAATTTGAGAGGAGAACAGATATACATTTTGGGTGAGGCAAAGAAATTATGAGATGTTGAAATATTTTTGGAAGGGAGGAGTCACAAATTTTGGGAGGTGTAAGGGTGACAATTTGGGGTGAGGTAAGAGGCACAAATTTTAAGAGTGTAGAGATGCATATTTTGTTGGGGCAAGAGGTACACAATTTTGGAATGGGATGGGTTCAAATTTGGGATTGGGTAACCAGTGCAAATTGTTGGTGAGATGATGGGTAAAAATTGTGGGAAGGGCAAGGTGTGTGAAAAGGTTTGGGTTAAAAATTGGGCTAAAGGGTACAAAGTTTGGGAGCTGTGAGTTGTGTAGATTTTGAAATAGGTAAAGGGTGATACATTTGGGTGAGGTGAGGTATACATATTTTGTGAAGGTCTAGCTATACAGATTTTAGTAGGGTTGAGGTGTGCTAATTTGGGGAGGAGGGGAGACAGATTTGGGAATAGTGGGGTGCCAATTTTGGGAAGGTTAAGGGGTGAAAATTTGGTAAGAACAAGGAGTTTAAATTTTCAGATGGTACAGGGTGGACATTTTTTGATAGGTGAGGGTTGCAAATTTTAGACTGGCCAAGGGTGCAGATATGGGGAAGGGTAAGAGGTTGCACTGTGTGGAGTGTGCACATTTTGGTAGGCAATTGGAGTGTTGAGCATATATTTCAGTAGGGGTGAGAGGTGCAAACTGGCAGAGTTGATGGATAAATATTTTGGAAGGGCAAGGGCAACAAATTTCAAGATGGTTGTTGGTTGCAGAGTATGGAGGGGTAAAGGGCTCAAATTGTAGGAGGGCAAGGTGTTCTACTGTGTCAATGGGGATAGTGTAGAAATTCTTCAAGTAGTGAAGGGTATACATTTAAGAAGGCGCAAGGGGTGCAATGGTTTGGCAGAGGTGAACATTTTTGGATGGTGAGTAGAAATTTCACGATGATTAAGGGGTGCAGATTTAGGGAGGATAGTGGACCATAGTCTGGGAGGGTCAATGGTTCATATTTTAGGAGTGGTAATAGATGAAAATTTCAGAAGAGGTGAGGGGTAAACATTTTGGGAGGGGCAAGGAGAACACATTTTGAGAAGGGTTAGGAGTGAACATTCTGTGGAGGAGTGAGGTGTGAACCTTTTCAGAGGGAGCACGTTTTGGTACTGAGGGTGAACATGTCTGCCTTTAACATTTTGGAGTGGATGTACATTATGTCCTATATATAAAGTTATTGATTAAAATAATGAGATCCAGATTGCATTTTTGAATTGAAATATTTATGCAAATTTGAATGCTTATAATCCAACCAGATTCATTTGCTTATAAACGCTATTTCATAAGCTGAAATCTAAGTCAACATAACGCAATAGTTCTAGACTGGAATTGAAAGACCTTAAGGTCTTACAAAAACAGGAGGGGAGCCAATCGAGTCTGGTGAGCAACAGGAGCTGAACTGGATATCATGTTTTTTTTTCTGATTGCCATTTAAAAATGGATGGATTTTTGAGTTTGCAGAGAAGGGGAGAGGGAGGTAGGAAGTATTGTCAGAGGAAGGTAGGTGGAGTAAAAGACTGCTAAAAATGGCACAATTTTTCTGGGAGCCTCTCATGTGACTGCAGCCAGCCAGTGTAGCAGCAATAGTCCTAAAGTGCAAAACCAGGTGTGCAGGCTTTTTTTTCTCCATAGGGTAGTCTGGTGAGCAGTTGTAGAGCTACACTGCAAAGGCCCTAATGATCATTCCTTCCTCTTATTTATGAAAATATGACAAAGCGAGCAGAATATGGCCATTAGGCCTATTGAGTCTGCTCATATTGGAGGCTCCTCATCATCAGCTACTGAACCTGCCTCCCTCCCCACTCCACCTTTCCATTCCATCCACCCATCTGTAAACCCTTATTTTCTCCTTAGCCCTATCCCACCCTGTCTTGAAGCTGCTTACCATTTTCGATGAAACCACCTCCTCAGAAAGCCCATTCCAGCCCATCACAACCCTTTCCATAAAAAGTCCCCTCTAGTCCTTCACCTAAACCTACCCTTCCCAACCTGAGACTGTGTCCTCATGTTTCATTTCCTTCTAAGCTTGAAGAGACCCGCCTTGTCCACCCTATTTATTTATTTCAAATACTTGAATGTCTTAATCATGTTCCCTGACTCTCTCCTCTCCTTCAGGGAGAACATATTCAGGGACCACAGCCTCTCCTTGAATGTCCTACCCTGCTGTCCCCTGATCATCTTGGTAGCCCTCCCATGTGGGACCATCTCCAGCAGATTTATGTCTTTTTTAAGGTATGTACACAAGTACTGTACAGTGTACTCCAGAGGAGACCTCACTAATGACCTATACAAGGTCAGTATAACCTCCTCCCATCTGATACTAATCCCCCTGTTAATGCAGCACAGCATTTTATTTGCCTTTGTTTCTGCTTTTCTGCATTGTGTGGAGTGTTTCAGTTCTCTAGTGATCATCACGCAAAGGTCCTTCTCCTCCACTGATTCAGATACAGGACCCCACCAAGGCTATACACAGTCCTTTGGTTCTTGTCTCCAATGTGCATAATCTTGCATGTCTTTGCATTGAAGCCAAATTGTCAAATCCAATACAACATCTCTAGCTTTTCCAAATCTTCCCTTAGGTCTTGTATCCCTTTTGCTGTGTCCACTCTCTCAGAAACATTTGGTGTCATCCATGAATAGAGACATCTTTCCCTTAATGCCATCTCCAATATCATTGATGAAGACATTGAACAGCCCTGTTTCTAGCACTGAGACCTGTGGGACTCCACTGGTGACATATATTGTGCTGGAGCCCTCACCTCCCACCTCCATGCTCTGGGTCATGCCCTTCAGCCAATTTTCCACCCAGCCAATCATTGTCTTAAAAACACCTAGATTGCCAGCTTCATGATAAACCTCTCATGGGGTACAGAATCAAAGTAAGTACTGAAGTCAAGTTAAAGGATGTCCACCATCTGGCACCTGTCTACTCTTTTAATGACCCAGTCAAAGATGTCTGCCAGATTTGTTTGACACATCCTCGCTCCCATAAACCCATGTTGCCTCTCATCCTGGAGACCATTCTCATCCAGATACTCTACTAAACTTTCCTTAAGTATGTTCTCTATGAGCTTGCACATGATTGAGGTCAGACTGATTGGTCTGCAGTTCCCAGGTTCATACTTGGGACCACTCTTATGGATGGGCACTACATGTGTCATTCTGCAGTCCTGCAGTACCACATCTAATTCCAGTGAACTATTGAGCAGGTCACCCAAGGGATCTGCAAGCTCCTCTGCCATGTACCTTGTACCTTGTACCACATAACATGGACCAGTTCTACCCAACCTAGGACCCCCACCACACTGTTGTAGCCTTCTCCACCTCCTCTTGCAGTTTATTACACTTATCCCCCACACTATCAGTGAAAAAGTGCTAATATAGTTCTTGAATTTTCCTCTTGCCAGCATTAATGAATTTCCTCCATAACAGTGTCCATGCAGAAGACAAAAGTGCCCACTTGAATTCTGCAAAGTATGGAGGAGGATGGAGTGTGGTAAATATAACATGCTCAGCCATGAGCTAGGCAGCACGAGGAGGCTGCTGTCTCTGCTTAAGCACATCATGGCACGTTACCTGCCTTAATGAATATTCAGGCTTTTGCTTTATCGTGTACCTGGTTTTGGGCTCTGATCTTACTGCTGTTACCGATGATGGACATTCATAGAGAAAGAAGCAGTATGCCACTGATTAAAGCAAAGAATGTATGAGCCAACTGTGGTGTTCGGGGAAGCAAACTGGGTTCCAGTGAACCAGTGAAACTAGCAGTGCAGGGTGCTTTAAAGGTCCAACAAAACTGCCTAAGCAACAGACTTGAGAACATCGTCCCTAGCCAAATATGAAAGAAGCACCAGAGAAGCCTCTGAAACTGGCAAATTGTACCCTACATGACATTAAGAACAAATTTCTTTTATCAGCAGTACAGACTAATCTTGGTTACAAAGGAGTGGATAAGCATGCTAAGATTAGACAATGAATTTATATCGATTTTACACATGCTTTTCTTCTTTTTCTTCCTTGCTCAGGCCACTAATGTAATAATAAATCTAAGGAAATATATCCCATGCAGGTAGAATTGGAGTCAGTCTCATGGGTAAAACCCAGAACAAGAGCACAAGTAATTCAGAATCAATCTACTTCAAGCGTTTTTCAGACTCTGCCATACAACAAAAAAGGTTATCAAAATATTTACGAATTCTGAACAAAAACAACGAGCTAAACTAGCAGACAGCACTTTAATTAATTTAAGCAATCTGGAGCAACAGAAATTGGAGATAGCAGATACTACTAAGAAAAAATGAAGACAACTTCAACTGCCCTTAAACAAATTGCTGCAATCCAGCAGGTCCTCATGCAGTTAAAATGGGACCTAAAACTCAGCCAGAGATAGAAAAGACAAGAGAAAGGGATAATAGGGGAAAAACATCAATTCGTTTTTATGAAAGTTCCCCAAATGTACAGGGGGAAGAACCAATTCCAATCACAATTATCAATGCCTTATCTAATTGTAACACTTAGGTGGCACTATTCCCAAGGGCTACTACCGCTGCCTGTGTGGCTAGTTGCAGGTTAAGGGGCCTGGATACTGAAATGGGTGCTTCCACCTGGAGGACAGGGTGATTAGTAACAAGGCTAACCTGGATACAGCCCTCCGGGACACTGTAACCCCATCTCTTTTCCATCTAGTTGCCTAGACAATATGCTACAAACACTTTCACAGTAGCCCCTATTCAGCATACAAATCCCCACACTGTTTGCACTTACCACCAGGACTGGTTCCACTTGTTTGACCCTGAAGATCCCCTGTAAAACAAGGTTAGGCACAGCAAACAACAACAGTACAGTGCTTTTGGTACAAACTGGAACCACAGTCACATTAAATGCAGAGTTATATCTGATTTTTTCAGGGGAATTGAACAAGGGAAGGGAGTAATCAGGTTGATTTATTCTAAAACTGATCTTGTCAGGCAATTATGCATGTACTTTTAGTCCCTGCACAGTCACATGCTCTGGGTACCCAGTTGGAAGTACAATGGGCTAGCCTGGAACATTGCCCATTGTAGGCTGGCATCGCAGCTGGTTGGACCCTGTGACGAAAAGAAAAGGCATGCCCAACCACACACAATTTGTAATCCAGAGCCTGAAGGCTCAGTTTGTGAAAGGAAAAACAACAATCAGATGACAATACTTGAGATTTAGCTGTTGTTGCAGGGGGCTACCCTGATTTTTACTCATGCTACCCAATATGAGACATAGGCTAGAAGAAATGGGTACTGCAGGTTGATGACTGGTTTGCCAGGAGAAGCACAGCCCACATGGATCACCGAGGTGTCGTTCCTGTTCGAGGTGGTTGAGCAGGGGGCTGATCCCCTGGCAAGTCTCTCATTGATGCTGGTTTCTGTGCCTGAAGTAGCTGGCTGGGCCAGGTGGAAAGTCCCAGACCTGGTGGAACAGTTTGGATTTTGAGTCTGGTAGTGCTGGATGCAACTTCCAGCAAGTGTGGCACATTTACACAGTGGGGAACCAAATCATGACCCACTAACAGCACACAGCACATTTATAATAAAACAATCACCATACCACAATGCGGCAGGCAGTCCAGCCACAATATCAGTGTCTCTGAGCAAAACCAGGAATTCTGTGGTAAATGGATGTCCTGATAGGCTGATTGCGTACAGCAAATCTTCGATCTTCTTCAGATTTAAATCTGGTCATGCTTCAGTGGCTTTATCACACTCCAATTCGGATACAGTCTGATTACTAAGTCTTTCAAAGTATTCCCTCTCGAGGTACTGCAGGCAGACAGGCCAGACTCAGCCTTTCCACCAATCTCCCATGTGAACTATGCAGGGGCTGCTGCTCGAATCACTCAAGCTGTTTACTCTTCAAACTCTAACTCCAGACTGACTGACTGCAGCAGGCAGCTTGGGAATTTCCCTTCTGTTCAAAAGGTTCTGGTTGGTTGATCCATCAGTCTGTCAGAGCAAGGGCTCCCCCCTCCAGGTGCATTTAGGCACCAAAGTCTCAAAAGTACAATTCCTACAGAAATTCCTCCCACAAGACCCCTGGGGACAGACTCCATTTCAGGGTCCCCAAAGGTACTGATTGGCCCATTCTGGCAGTTCAGGACCAATATGGTGGTGATAAACAGAACTGTCCATGCTGCAAAGAAGACAGATTAGACAAACTACAATATAATTACTATGCTAATAGATAATCAGCTAATAAGTACAGCTTCTCACAGAGTTCCCTCTGCACAAATAGCGATGGCAGAATGGAGCAGTTATCTGGCAGCCTGGGCAGGACTCGAGCACAGAAACACTCAGCCCTCTCCCAGATTAAATAAGCACCATGTTATAGACAGCTCTTAAAAAGACAGAGCACCGAAGCATTAAGGCACTCTTATAAACATTTTCAAAATGCTAAGACACAGGATACCAGCCTGGCAGTGGGCATTTAGGCAAACCGAAGGAAGACTTTCAGGAACCCCCATTTGTAGGGGGGTTACACCCTTCTCTGTCTGGAAAAACTTGGCGTCTGCGTCAAGTCTACACCATCACAATATTGAAGAAGCAATATACATAAGACATACGTGACATTAGTATACTATGGCAATAATATCTGATGCATCAGTTAACGTAAACTTATCACATTACTATACATTTCACAATACCATATCTTCATTGACAATACTTATGCATGTTTCATACACTCTATACTGATTCTGTTATGATTAACATACTATGAACAGTTATCTATGACTTCACTTTATAACTTCTTGTACAGTAAGCAATGTAGGAGGGGGCCCTTCCCTATCTGCTAACTTGGGGCTCAATGGGACAGATGGGACAGGGACACCATGTTCTGAAGGAAGAACAATTAATTGGGAGGTGGCAGTCGAGCTCAGTTTGGGCAGTCAGCTCTTGGAAACGTAAACACCTTTATGGACCACATTGAGAGGCAAGTCCACAGGCCTCCCAGGGGAATCATAACTAAAATGTAGCACTGGCTTAACAGGTAACCCAGATTTTCTTGGAGAAACAGACACAGGCTCTGGGCAGTCAACACTGGCACTGATTTCTTCTCCTGTAGTGAGCGATGCCTCTGCACTGGTTGAAATGTCCAGATTGGGAACACTACACTGGCTCTGCAGACTCTGTTTCCACAGTACTTTGCTCATTATTATCTTCTGAAGAGGGCCCAGGTTGCTCATTCTTAGGAGACTGTGGCACAATTAGGCTTTGTGGCACTGAAGGGGTGCTGCCAACACTTTCATATTGTTCTTCAAGTTCTGGTATGTCACCAGATAGACTCAGACCATCAGTCCCTTCTTCAGGCAAGTCAAACACTTCTACAAGTCACAGAAAGTCCACAACCTCAGACGTGATACTTTGCACCTCAATTTCAGGGGGCATTGGGTCCAGGGAAGAAGCTGGGGGTTAGGTAGTTCTGAACGCCCAGCTTCATCCCCCACAATTCTGCAGAGGATTGCTTCAAAACAACTGACTCAGTTCATATGAGGGATAATAGGCATTATCACAGTCACTCTCATTAGAGACAGATGAGCAGTTGTCACTATCACTCTGGGCCTGCTGAGAGGAAGGCCTTAGTTCTGGAATAACATGGACAGATTGGCTCTGTTTCTTCTTTGCAGTAGCATGAGTCACTGGCCCAGGAGAAGTGTCAGGTGTTGTTTCAGCATCAATAATAACTTGGCTGATGGGCAGTAAATGATTACGGTGCACGGTCTTAACAGCTTTGGAATTATTTTCTGGGTGCACCTTGTACGCTGGCAGATCATCCAATTTACCAACTACTACGTGGGGAAGAGGGTGCCATCTATCAGCAATTTTGTACTGTCCATGCAGTCCCAAATTGTGTAGTAGCTCCCAGTCTCCGGGCAACAACTCCTAGGCTTTTATACGTCAATCATGTCTTTCTTTGTTGGCAAGATTTTGCTTAGCAGCCATAGTTGAGCTAGTTGATAGAGATAATTCAACTCATCTTTCAATTTTTGTATGTACTGCAAGAAGTTTTTGGCTAGGACCCCATATGTAGAGACCCCAAATCAGACAGCAACTGGCAGTCGGGCCTCCCTCCTGAACATGAGATGGTAGGGGGAGTACCCAGTAGTGTCACTTTTGATGCAATTGTATGTGTGTACCAAGGTGCTAATCTGCTGGCTCCACTTATGCTTGTCTTTTGCATGGAGGATGCCCAGCATGTATAGAATGGTGCAGTTAAAGCATTCTGGTTGAAGATCCCCCTGCGGGTGATAGGGGGTGGTTCTTGACTTCAGCAGCCCCCACAGAGAGATCATTTCTTTGATTAACCTACTTTCAAAGTATCTGTCTTGGTCAGAATGGATCCACTGGGGGGCACCATAGTGGACAAAGAATTTTTTCACCAGCACCTTGACCATGGTAGAGACCTTTTGATCTTTAGTTCAGAAGGCTTGTACATACCGTGTAAAATTATCAGTAACTACCAACACATTGCCAATGTTCTTTTGGTCGGGTTCTAAGCACAAGAAGTCTATGAAGACCAATTCTAGATGGGCTCTGGTAGCGATATTGACAAGAGGGGCAGCCTTCTGAGCAGGGCTTTTCTTTGGAGACAATAACTGCAGGTCTTTACATGGTGCTTAACATCTGCCCCCATCTTTGGCCAGTAGAATTGGGATTGTACCAAGTCGAGAGTTTTGCCAATACCGAGGTGACCCATGTGATTGTGGAGGGACCTCAGTACCAGCTGTTTAAAGGCAGTGGGTAGAACTAACTGTTGCTTGTCTGCTTGACCACAATGATCCACTGTCTCTCTGTATAACAATTGATTATGCAACTTTAACCTGGGGACTTCCTTGAACAAGAGAGCAGTTCACAAGTCAGGGAAATGCAACTTGGACGCATTTTTCCCCACACGCAGGGCATCAAGTGCTGGTTGAATCATGGGATCTTGGGATTGAGCCCACTGAACACTGTCATTATTGAACTGAGGTAGTGCACTAATATCTACAGCAGAGAAATGGCAATAGGCAGCCGGTATGCAGGTATCAGGAGGGCTCAAGCAATCTACTAGGCAGTCCACTGTGTCCACAGACATTTGTTTATCTTTAGCAAACTTCTGGCATAATGCTTTAAAGTCAGATTCAGACAAGCTGAGCCAATTGTTCTTAGAAGCTAGCCTTCATGACAGGGCATCAGCATCAATGTGGTTTAGTCCCACTCTGTATTCAACAGCATAATCATAAGTCGATAAGGCAGAGAGCCATCGGTGTACAGTGGCATCTAATTTAGCAGAAGTCTGCACATAGGTCAGTGGGTTATTGTAAGTCTTCACTAATATCTGTGCCCCATAGAGGTGCTCATGAAACTGGTCAACTATGGCCCATTTTAGGGTGAGGAATTCCAACTTGTGGACTGGATAGTTCCACTCTGATGGGGTCAAGCTCCTACTGGTGAAAGCTACAAGTCTCAGGCCATCTTCCTAGTCTTGATATAGCACAGCCCCAAGACCCTGCAAACTAGCATCCGTATGCAGAACTCAGCTTGGTAGGATCAGCATAGGCAAGGACCGAGGTGTGGGTGAGATGGTACATGACTTCAAAGAATGCTGCTTCACATTCAGGTGTCTACCGAGTCCCAAAGGGATCACCTGTTTGAAAATACACTTTATCTTGGTCTCTGATAGCCCCCTTTTTGTATTTGCGGTTGGTAGGAGGGTGACCTTGGGTAAGGTTAAGGAGTGGTCGAATCACCTTTGAATAGTCTTTGATGAACCTGCAGTAGTAGCCACAGAACCCCAGGAAATGCTGTACCTCTTTTAGGTTATTGGGCTGGAGTCAAGTGGTCAAAGCTTTAACTTTACTGGGATCTGTCTGTATCCCTTCTGCAGACACTATGTGTCCCACATATTTCACAGATGTTTGGAAAAACTGGCACTTGTCTATGAATAACTTGAGGCCAAATTCTTCTAAACAATCAAGAACTTTGAACTGTCTGGTCTTATGTTCCTCCAGCATGCGTCCAGAAACAATGACATCATCCAAGTATACTAAACATTCCAGCAAGTTCATGTCTCCCACTGCATGTTCCATCAATCTCTGGAAGGTGGCATGGGCACCCAAAATCCCTTGTGGCATCCTCAGGAATTCATAGAACCCCAAAGGAAGGATGAAGGCTGTTTTCTCATGGTCCTCTGGGGCCATCAGAATCTGATAATATCTGCTGTGGAGATCCAGTACAGAGAACCACTGGCCCCCATTCAGGCAATCCATGGCATCCTGTATGCATGGCATGGTGAATTGATCTGGCATAGTTCATTGGTTTAGGGTCTGATAGTCCACACACATCCTCATGGATCTGTTCATTTTGCGCACCACTACGATGGGGGATGCATATGTGCTTCCTGATTCTCGAATAATGCCAGCAGTGAGCATTTCCTGTCGATGCCTCTTAACATCATCTATGTCTGCTGGATCAAGGCATCGGGACCTCTCTCGAAATGGTCAGTCATCATGCAGGCATATGTTATGCTTTGCACCATGGATACACCCCACATCCCACTCTTTTAGTGAGAACACTTGGTCTCTCTGAGCAAGTTTCCTGCTAATTCGGGTCTTCCATTCGGCTGATAAGGGAAAATCACCGGACTCAATAAGTCTGGGGTCTCTTTCTCCCTTTCTCCAGAGTACTTGTTACTGGGTAATACTGCAGTGTCTGTTCAGTGTATTGTAGCCAGCATACATCCCCGGTTCACATGAACTTCCCTGTCTGACATGTTTCTCACTTGTACCATCACTCGGTAAGCATAGGCATGGGCACACGCAAGTAGTATACTGGGCTTAACCATCAACCGCTCAGGCACCTTCCCTTCACCAGGGGTGCCTATCATCAATATTTTATTCTTTACATCTCTCCTTAAGAGGACATCTCCATGGATTGTACACTGGGCATTGGGAGCTGACACCAAAGAGTCAGGATCCTTTTTCCACACTATCCCCACTGGCTCATCTCGGTCCACTTCATTGGGTTTCTGTTGCAAGTCATAAACCCTTTTGATTAATGCTGGAATTCTTAGGGCCCATCCAGTTCATTGCCCTTGTTTCTCATGGCAAAGATGTGCTAGTCTCCCAAACATGTAGGCATTTGATCCAGTTAACAGGGGAACCCCATCATACAGTCTGATGGGGGGACACACTAAGGAAAGTGTCTCAACTTGTCCATCTACCCCAGCCACAGTGGTAGGGAATGACAGCCAGATCCGGATATAACCTGAGTATGGATAGGGCTTCTCACTCAACCCCCTCACGTGCAAACCTTCCAAGGGTTGTAAAGGCACATCAGGCAGATGCTTCCGGTACCAGTCTTGAAATACTATGGTCACTTGAGATCCACTGTCAAGCACAGCCCGGGTAGACACACCGTTCACTGTCATTGTAGTTTCCATTGAAGGACCCACCACCTCGGACCACTCAGGTGACTAGGGCTTGGATGTCAGCTTTACAGCTGCCTTGGATGAATAGCTTTTCCAGGCAGCTCCACCTTGTGGCCGTATGTTGCTCCATCAAATCAATGCCAGCAGTGTAGTGGTAACTTTTCTCAGGTTCTCAGGCGAACAGCAGGTGAACTGGGTGTGCCCATCCTCTCCACTGTGGTAACAGAAAACAGGTTCTTTAGAGTCTCTAGGAGAAGAGGAGCTGTTTGTCTGCTTGAACATAGTGTGGGAGTATAGGGGTCTCTCTCTCTGGTCAGAGGTTTGCTCTCTTGGCTTCAGGATTTTCTCCAAGGGTCAGCATTTTGAGTAGCACAGAGTCAGAGTAGGTCTTCCACCACAGCTCTCAGTTCTCGTACCTCTTCCCACAGGCTGTCATCAGAAGAAACAACATGTACCCCCACCCCTCCCTGCAGGTCTTCCCTCTTTATCTCGTGGGGGCTGGACAGGAATTAGCATCTTTGGCTGCCTCGGCAGCTTGCTGACTGACTCTCAACTCCATTAACTCCTTGATCAGTTCTTTCATCTGTTGCAGTTCGGCCTCCTCGCCTCTCTCAGGGGCCTGGCAGGCGTGGGCAACCCCAGCATAGGACTCCCATCCCTCCTTGTCATTCTCAGTCTCACAGATCTCTTTCATTAGGTCACAATATTGGGGGGGATTGCCCCTTCTGTCTTGCAGTTTAAGCTTCAACAACATCATGTCAGAGTACCTTGCTGACTTTAAGATGTGATCTAGCCTGACCCTGTTCAATTCACTGGCAGGTACCCCTCCTTTCTGGTGGGCCCACTATAAAGCTCACTCAATTTGTGTAATAAACACTGACAATTTTTCATTCTTCCAGTGTTTTGCAGATTTAAACTTCCACATCAGGTCATCTCCTGACTCAGTGCTACCAAATGCCCCCTCCAGGGCAGAGAGGTACTCGGTGACAGTGGCCTCTGGGCTGGTGGATCACAGGAAACAAATGGCCTGCAGTGCAGGGCCCCTTAAGCTTTCCATGAGTCTCTTCCTCTTTCCCCCCTCAGTACACTGCCTCTCCTAGATCAATGGGGTGGCATAGTCCATCCACATTTCCAGATTGTCCTCCCCATGGGCACCAGGACCATGCTGTAAAAGAGCCTAAGTCTGCAGTATGAGTCCAAATATACAGTGGGTATCACTAAGGGGGAAGCAACTGTAGGAGTGGTGGGAGAGGCTATGGGGGACTGCACTGGAGTGACAGCCTCAGAAAGCTCTAACATTTTCACTAGCTCTGTAGAAGAGAGCCCCCCAGAGGCTAACAGTTTAAACTGCTTGTCTTTGAACCTTTCTACATAGAGGGACCCTCCTGGAGCAGCCAGGTTGCTATGTAAGTGAATGACCCTCCACCCCTTTTGGGACACTTCAGGCAAAATGACAGGGGATACCTTCTCTGATTCAGTGGGCAGGCTGCAGGAGAGTAGGGCAACCATAATTTGATCAAACAGGTCAGACTCCCTTCCCCTTATTTCCGGCTTCCCCAAACACTTAATTTGTTCAGCCACTTCCACAATAGTGGCATTATTGGTCCCCAAGGGGACATCCATTGATAGCAGAGCTTGCCGGGGTCCACCCTCTCTGCCTTGCTCCACCCATCATACGGTGCACTAGCAGCTTGTGGGGATCAAGTTTAAACTTAGTCGTAGTGAGTGCCTCCATTTTACTACAATTTTTAAGTATGGGTTGTAGTACCCACTTCTGACCACTAGAAGGCACAAATCCCAGCATTGGTGCCTCCAAGATGTAACCCCTAGGTGGCACAATCCCAAGGGCTACTACCCCTGCTTGCATAGCTAGTTGCAGATTAAGGGGCCTGGGTACTGAAACAGGTGCCTCCACCCAGAGGACAGGGTGGTTAGTAACAAGTCTAACCTGGGTACAGCCCTCTGGGACACTGTAACCTCCCTCTTTCCCTTCTAGTGGCTTAGACAATATGCAACAAACACTTTCACAGTAGCCCCTGTTCAGCATACAAATCCCCACAGTGTTTGCAGTTACCACCAGGGCTGGTTCCACCAGTTCGACCCTGGAAACCCCCGGTAAAACAAGGTTAGGCACAGCAAACCACAAAAGTACAGTGCATTTGGTACAAACTGGAACCACAGTCAGATTAAATACAAAAAGATTTACATCCGATTTATTCAGGGGAATTGAACAAGGGAAGGGAATAATCAGGTTGGTTGATTCTAAAACTGATCTTGTCTGGCAATTATGCATGCACTTTTAGTCCCTGCACAGTCACACGCTCTGGATACCCAGTTGGAAGTAAGGTGGGCTAGCCTGGAACATTACCTGGGGTAGGCCGGCATCGCAGCTGGTTGGGGCCCTGTGAAGAAAAGAAAAGAAAAGGCATGCACAACCACACACAATTTGTAATCCAGAGCCTGAAGGCTCAGTTCTTGAAAGGAAAAACCACAATGCAATCAGATGACAACACTTGAGATTTAGCTGTTGTTGCATGGAGCTACCCTGATTGTTACTCCTGCTACCTAATATGAGACACAGGCTAGATGAAATGGAGACTGCAGGTTGATGACTGGTTTGCCAGGAGAAGCAGGGTCCACACGAATCACCGAGGTGTCATTCTTGTTCAAATTGGTTGAGAGGGGATTGATCCCCGGGCAAGTCTCTCTTCAATGATGGTTTCTGTGCCTGAAGTAGCTGGCTGGGCCAGGTGGAAAGGCCAAGGCCTGGTGGATCAGTTCAGATTTTGAGTCCGGTAGTGCTGGATGCAGCTTCAGGCATGCGTGGCACATATACACAGTGGGGAACCAAATTGTGACCCACTAACAGCACACAGCACATTTATAGTAAAGCAATCACCATACCACAATGTGGAAGGAAGTACAGCCGCAATATCAGTGTCCCTGAGCAAAACCAGGAATTCTGTGGTAAATGGATGTCCTGACAGGCCGATCGCGTACAGCAAATCTTCAGTCTTCTTCACGTTTAAATCTGGTAACTCTTCAGTGGCTTTATCGCACTCCAGTTCGGTTACAGTTTAATTTCTAAGCCTTTCAAAGGATTCCCTCTCGAGGGACTGCAGGCAGACAGGCCAAACTCAGCCTTTCCACCAATCTCCCATGTGAACTATGCAGAAGCTGATGCTCAAATCACTCGAGCTGTTTACTCTCCTTACTCTAACTCCAGACTGACACACTGCAGCAGGCAGCTTGGGAATTTCCCTTCAGACCAAAAGGTTCTGGTTGGTTGATCCTTCAGTCTGTCAAAGTAAGGGTGCCCCCTCCAGGTGCATTTAGGTGCCAAAGTCTCAAAAGCATAATTCCTACAGAAATTCCTCCCACAAGACCCCTGGGGACAGACTCCATTTTAGAGTCCCCAAAGGTCCTGATTGGCCCATTCTGGCAGTCCAGAACCAAGATGGTGGTGATAAACAGAACTGTCCATGCTGCAAAGAAGGCAGGTTAAACAAACTACAATATCATTACCATGCTAATATATAATCAGAGAATAAGTACAGCTTCTAACAGAGCTCTCTCTGCACAAATAGCAATGGCAGAATGGAGCGATTATCTGCAGCCTGGGTGGGACTCAAGCATAGAAACACTCAGCCCCCTCCCAGATTAAATAAGCACCATGTTATAGGCAGCTCTTAAAGAGACAGAGCACAGAGGCATTAAGGCACTCTCATAAATACTTTTAAAATGCTAAGACACAGGATACCAGCCTGGCAGTGGGCATTTAGGCACACCCAAGGAAGACTTTCTGGAACACCCATTAGAAGGGGAGTTACATAATAACATGGCTTTTCAGTCAAACAATACAACACAATCAGAAGGAGATGCAATAGCAAATTCAGTAGAACAACATGAATCAGAAATCTTAACTAAACCAGCAGCAGGCACCAGCCATCAAGAATTAAAATTGGATTTTCCTTCTGCCTAGGAGCAACAACTGATAAATAACTTTAACATTCTACAGACCACCATTGACAACGTCCAGCAACTTTATGAATCTTTAGAAAGTTTAAACACAACAATGTCTAGTATGGATTGAAAGACAGAACATGAAATTCAGAGAATAAACTAACCTGAAACTCAGGAGTCCTAGCTGCTGGACATGGTGTCTCCTCTTTCATGAGAAGTAAAATCCCTTCAGAAACAGTACAAACACATTATGGTAAAGATTGATGACCAAGAAAATCATTCTCTTTGGAAAAATATACAAATTTTTGGTTTGCATTCAGAATGGGAAAAAGACAGTTCATTTCATAACTTGTTAATTTAACATTTTTCAGTATTGCTAGGAACAGATAAAGATTTACCTATGACAGATCATGCTCATTGGCTGGCACAAAATGGAAGGGAAGGAGTAAAGGTATCTTGCCCAGCTATTGTTAAGATGCTAACGTTAGACAGGAAGTACAGAGTGATCCGAACTATTTTTTACAGAGCAAAGAGTTTCAAATTTAAGGAACAATCAAATTTATATAAAACATGATTTTTCTAAATATCTTTTAGATCAAAGGAAGCAATTTGCAGGGGTTCAACAACTATTGTGAAAGGAAGGAATTAAGGTGTATTTAACATACCCTTCTAAGTTAAAGGTTCTACTTAATAACCAAAATTTTATTTTATGGCAGTGTTTCTGAGGCAATGCAAGATCTTAAAGTTTGATTGTGTGAACTTTGTGCTTCCTAGGATCATGGGTGAAGCTTGGTTTGCAGGAGGTTTAAGATGATTGGGAAACTTGAGGGAGGTTATTGTGATATAAATATATACTTTGGAAATTAAGGAGGAGGAAGGAAGCCAGCAACTGGCTGTGCAGTTGTCCTAAATGATACTGGGGGGTGTTAGTTCAAGGTCCTTGACACACTGGGATGGGGGGAGGGCAATAATTGATGTAGTAGAGGTTCTGGAGGTTGGGTTGGGGGACAGTTTTTCAATGGATTAGTCCGGATAATGGTTATACAGTCAGAGAAGAGAACATGGATTAGCGTGGGAGAAATATTTTATTTTTATTTTTTACAAATTGGTTTTGACAATTAATGGGGCAACATGGAATGTAAACAGGGTAAACTAGACAGTAAAAAGATATAGAATCCTATCCAATATTAAAAAATTAAACCTTGATGTGGTGATGCACCAAGAAATTTTTCTTAATGAAAAGGAGGTTCAAAAATAAAATAAAATAAAATAAAATAAAAATTGGTCAGGGGGATTATACCATTCTAAAAGCAAAGATAAAAAAAGTGCAGGAGTGGCACTGCTATTTAAAAAATAGTTTTAAGGAGAAGGTTTCTGACTCAATAATAGACCAATCAGGAAAAGGACTGTATAAGTTAAAACAGAAGTGAAAGGTTTAGCACCTTTTTCTAATTCACTTTATGCCCCTTTTGGAGGTTATGGAAACTGTTTGGCAGAAATCAGTAGAATGCTTAATAAATTGAACTGGTATATTATTTTAGGATGGAACTTTAATTGTACATTCAACTGTACTTTAGACAGTTCTTCACGGTCCTCTGACTGGGACAAATATAAGTCATGGTTGTTCTGCAGTTTTCTAAACTCCCATAACCCATAAACTTTCAAATACAAGAAGAGAGCTGCACAATAATGAGAAGGATTACACTCATTATTCTGCTCAACATAATATGCATTACAGGCTTGATTTAGCAGATCTTTCTTTTCTATAAAAAAATAAAACAGCTATACAACACTTCGTGACTGACGATATGGTAAATGAAGACAATATAATTGATACACAGGATGCACATAAAAGTGCAATTAGAGGAGTAATCATATCTGAAGCATCTTGGAAAATGAAAAGAGTAATTAATGTTAAGGGACTGAAGAACAACTTAAATTACTGGAATTGGCAGTAAAAAATGGAGATACAACAAAGTCAAAAGAATATTCTGAGTTGAAGTAACAAGTTGATTCAACAGAAACTTTCCAGGTTAAACAAAATTGGACAAAAAATTAAACATTACAGGAAAATCAATAGTGAATTTGCTGGTAAAATGTTAGCAAAACAAATTCAAGCTTTGGAAAAAAATCTGAAATAACCTTCATTAAAAATGATTTGGGATAAGTTTTGTCCAAACATGGTAAAATCACAGAGGAATTTTCAGCTTTTTTTCCCAATCGATATACTTATGACTGTAACCCTTCAGACTTAGAGATTAATTATTATAACAAATGATGTCAGGTTAAAATTTCTAGTCAAGAAAGGTAGAACCTGATTAAACCAATTACTGCCTTAGAAATAACCAAGATCCTGCACAGTATGGCAAAGGGGAAGTGCCATAGTTTAGATGGTTATACATTGGATTTCTACCTTGTTTTAGAATCAGTAGTAGTACCAGTGCTCGGACCTTCCATACTCAAATGCAAGCCACACATAAACTTCCAGACTCCTTTTATAAAGCATATATTTCACTTTTACTAAAAAGTGGTAATGATTAGAGTAAAGCAGAAAATGATAAACTGGTGGCTATACTAAATGTCAATTGTAAAATCTATACAAAGATTTTGAGTAAGAGGTTATTATCAATTTTGAGTACTATTATACAGTACCTACAAATCTGTCTGGATTTGTGCCAAACAGGTCTTCACATGATTCAAATTATTATTGAATACCTTTAGAATATAAGAGTACTAGCATTTTTTTTTTGTCTTTAGACGCCAGTAAGGCTTTCAAAATGTTAGAATGGAGATACCTTTTGGGGGGGCAAGAGACTATTTGGTTTTTCATATGTTTTTATTGATTATATTATAGACATTTACAGGAAATCAGTGGCTAAAGTTAAAGTTAATAATACTTTCCCAATTGTTTGTTGCTTCAATACGGACTCATACAAGGATGTCCCCTTTCTCCTTCCTTGCTTATTATTGGATTTTAGAAAATGGGCACCAGAAAAGCTCCTTTCTGATTGGCTAAAACACCCGTAAACCTGGGCTGTTATTTCTCAACAATACCCTCAGAATAACAAGTGCCACCTTTGGGTGCCCATTACTAAAGGAATCCTGGGGCCACCCAAATGACAAAACTCACCAACCACCATGTTTCCCCTCACTCATAAAATGATGAGAAGTCCTGCATGACTTGAGGTCGGTGTTTCGGGAGCCTATGAAAATATGAGAGTGCTGTATAGTGTTTTTTATATTGAGGCCTACAAACATATTTCTTAAGAAAACTGAGGGCTAACTTCTCCAACATTTACATTTTAAAAAGTGAAACCGGAACTCTGAGCATTTGTGTGTGCCGCACATGCGCAGAGTCCATCCCGGTTTCAATTTCTAAAAGTTAAATTTGGAGAAGTTAGACCTCGGTTTTGTTTAATAATATATTTCTAGGACTCAGTATAAAAAAAAACCCTATACAGCACTCTCATACTTTTATAGCCCCCCGAAACACTGATCTCGAGTTCTCATCAGTCATTTCATGCTACTGCAATATCAGCAACCATGTGGTACCAAGCAGACTGCATTATTTCAGTCCGGACAACTGATTGATAAAAGGCTCTCAATAAAATGTCATCTTAATGAGAAAAAACACTGACTCAGACTTTATTCGACAGAAAGAGAAATGAAGCAGCAATACGAAGGACACAGAACATAACAGTGTCCCTAAAGAACATACTCATTTAAAAAAAATGCTTAAAAAAAAACAGCAGCACCCTCCACAGGTAATTATATGAATACAGGAACTACTTCACTACAGATGTTACTTTTAATAGTTTTTTTAATTTTTTAAATATACATTTTTTATTTTTGCATATATTTTTAAAAAGTCACCTATAGCACATTTTCTAAGTGTAATAATACCCTCCAGGGTGGACATTATGGGATATAACAGACCTTCCAGGGGCTATAAGGCCCTCCGCCTGTGGCATTGGGCCTCATTACGCCCCTGGGTGGTCCGTTATATCCCAATAACACCCACCCTGTCAGGTATTATTACTTACATAACCTCTGCTGTGTGAAATTAGAACCTAACAGAGCAAAAGGGATAAAAGTGGCTTCACATGAAATAATAATTAATGCATACATAGACAACTTGCTTCTTCTGTTACAAGACCCAGAAAAGAGTTTGAAAGAGTTAAAAATATAATTAATAGATTTTCATTAGCAGCAGGATACATGCCGCGAACAAGGTAAAATCAGAAATGATCACCTTTGGCTCTATTTGGTCTGAGAATCTAACAAAAAATGTTAGTGCCACTATACAGGAGAATGATATGACGCATTTGGGGACTGATATTCCAAATAATCTGAAAGGAGTCTATGTTTTAAATCATTGTAAGTTGCTTATTTTCTTAAAAGATAAACTTCTGGGGTAGAGAAAAATTCCTCTATCCTTTTGGGGGAAAATTCAAATCATCAAGATATTGGCAATTACCAGACTACAAACTATAATTCCAACTATTCACTATAATTGGTTTAAAAAAGTAACCTTGTTCCAGAAGTTTATTTGTAATTATAAACAACCCAGGATAGCCTGGAAAACACTTTGTATGTTCAAAGAGCAGGGTGGTGTGGCATGCCCGGACATATAGAAGCCCATATGTGGCCTATATGAATGAATTATCAATTAGGTAGGCATATACTGACAAAGGCAAAATTAACTTGGAGGTACAAAATTCAATATTGAGGGAGATTACATCAGAGACAATAGACATAAAAAAATATTTTCACTACCAGTAAACTTAGTAAATCAAGAGGTGTTATAATTAAAAATACTGTATATGCAACATAATCAGCAAATTCACAACTAGAACTAACTGGACAACTAATATATCACTGATGAATGATATATGGAATAACCCCAACTTCAGATTAAATGGTTAGATGCTTAATAAAAATCCTGGGAGGAAAAAGGGATTAAGAAATGGTAAGATCTTTATGAAAATGGTACTTTTCTGAGTTGGGCACTACATGTGTCATTCTGCAGTCCTGCAGTACCAAATCTAATTCCAGTGAACTATTGAACAGGTCTGCATAAAAAAAGATTGCAAACATTGGGAGAGAGCTCCAAACAGTAAAAGGATGGAAGGGGAATTACAGACTATTTAAAAAATAAATAAACTTTTTGCATGGTTAATTAATCTGTTGCATAAAGCAGTTGTTATAGTCTATATTATTCAGAAATGGAAAGAGGATCTAGATTGTTCATTTTCAAAACAACAATGATTACTGGCTTGTACCTCAATCGAGAAATATAAACTTTCTAGAGACAAAACTATTCAGTACAAGATCTTTAACAGAGCACAATGTTCCCAATATAGGCTAAATAAAATAAATCTGCTAAACCTGTTGCATATTGGCATTGTGGGGTTCCCCATGGCAGACATATTCCATTTATTCTGGGATTGTTTATTATATAAGCAATAATACCCGACAGGGTGGGCAGTACTAGGAAATACTGGACCTCCCAGGGGCATAATGAAGCCAGATGCCACAGGTGGAGGGCCTTATAGCCCCTTGAATGTCCAGAATTTCCCAATACTGCCCACCATAGAGGGTATTATTGTGCTTAGAAAATGTTCTTCTGTGTAAATTTTAATAAAGTAATGAAATAACAGAGGACACTACTTTGAAAACAAACATAAACACTACAATATTTTTTGGGGTTAAAGTAGTCCTTGGTTTCTGAGCTGTCCCATCTTCTGTTGCAGTCCCCTACCCACAGAGTCATACTCTTGTACATATCACCCCACACCACCACTGCTGCATCCAGAAGAAGTGATAGAATTTCTAAATGTTTTGCCCCAGCAGTTTCTGTTTCTAAAAGTTTTGCCACAGCAGTCTCTTGGGTTGGTTTTATGCTTCTAAAACTTTGCAGGAGTTTTCTTGAATTTTTTTTTCTTTCTGATGTCAGAAGATGCTGCTGTTAGGAGCGCAACTCTGAGCCATCTGTGAGCGAGATAACTGAAGTGGAGCAGGAGATGTACTGTCTAACAATGCAGGTGTCAAGGGGAGGGATCGACTTAAAAAAAGAAAAAAGTATGCTTTACACTAACACAAAAATGTTGTGTCATTTGTGTGTCTGTGTGTGTTTTTTAACAGGGCTTTTGAGGGAGCGAGCAGGAATGTGATTGAAAGTCGAGGGATTTCTTTTTTTTTTCTTTTCAAACAGCAGTGGGGGGGGGGGCTCACACCAAGGATGGACTACCAATCCCCCCTCCCTTGGATTCTGTCAGAAAAGTGGTGGTGGCAGCGGTCGTGGGAGTTGTTGAAAGGGAGTGAATAAATAACAAGCTTGCTGTGCAGAGGTAACTTTGTTCTTTTTAACCTCCATTCTGAAGTGTGGTGTTACAAGTGTACGGTTTAAAAGTACATAAGTCCATTTGGGAATTGACAGTGGTAGGCAGGCTGTGGCATTGTGGAGCAGTGTACTACGGAATGGAAGGTCTGTTGATTTTTAAGAGACAGTGATTTTCCTAGGTAGTATTGACTCATGCAACTTAAAATCGCAGCCATTTCTTTCTCTCGCTTGCCAGTAACAGACACTTAAAAAAATAAAGGGCTAAATGGGGGTAACTTTGGGAGGGCTGTGTGGTGATAATGAAGCTGCTATCCCTAGAAATCTGAAGCTGCTGCATTTTCAGGAGCAAGCAGGCGGCCAGCTAGAGGGTGGAAGAGCAAGAGTGCAGTCAGCTCTCCATGAGTCACACTACAAAGAATTACAGGACATGGCAAAAGAGTATACTGTAAATAGTAATAAAAAAAAAACACAAGAAAAAAAATGTAGTGAAAAATGGGCCCAGGGAACTTGTGTGTGTAGTTTCGTGAGGCAGCAGTCACTGAACTATTGAGGGTTGGGGGGCAAGGGTCTTCCAGTAAGCGAGAGAAAGAAATGGTGGTGATTTTAACATAGAAACATAGAAATATAGAATTTGATGGCAAATAAGGACCACTTGGCCCACCTAGTCTGCCCATTTCACTACCTAATGGATAAGCTGCAGATCCTAGTTAACCAACAGCCTACTTCCTGCTACCCCCCCACTAGAATTACCTTATGTCTGTTCCATGCATGCTTGAATTCCCCCACAGTTTTTGACTCCATGACCTCATCAGGAAGGTTGTTCCATGCATCCACAACCCTTTCCCTGAAAAAAAAAACACTTCCTCACAGTACCTCTGAGCCATCCCCCCTCTATCATCATATTGTGCCCCTTGTTCTTGCACATCTCTTTTTCTGAAAGATGCTACCGTCTTGGACTGTGTTGATTCCTTTGAGGTATTTGAAAGTTTCTATCATGCCCCCCCACTCCCTCCTTTCCTCGAGGGTATACATATTAAGTAGCTTTAGTCTTTCTTCGTATGTCTTCTGGTGCAGACCCTGCACCATTTTGGTTGCCCTCCTCTGAACAGCCTCCACGCTGTGTATGTCTTTGTGGAGATGGGATCTCCAGAACTGCACACAGTACTCTAGATGGGGTTTCACCAACTGTCTGTACAGAGGGATAACAACTTCCTGTTTTCTACCGGTGATGCCTCTCCCTATGCATTCTAGTATCCCCTCAGCCCCCCTTACTGCCTTCTCACATTGCTTGCCCACCTTTAGGTCATCTGATATAACTAGCCCAATGTCTCTTTCCATTTTTAGAAGTTGATGTTGATGGCAGATAATGGCCGCAAAGCCCATCCAGTCTGCCCATCTCTTTTTCTACCTTATAAATGTGCCATCGGCATTTGCTCAGTCAATGGCCTATCTATTCATACTCTTCTGTATTGCTCCCTTATGCCTATCCCATGCCTATCTGAAGCCCTGCACTGTATTAATATCCATCACTTCCTGAGTTAGGCTGTTCCATGCATCCACCACCCTTTCTGTGAAAAAGAACTTCCTCACATTACCCCTTAATTGGCCTCCCTCTAATCTCATGCTGTGTCCTCTTGTTCTGCTATTTTTCTTATATTATATAATAATAATAATAATAATAATAATAATATTGAAACATGTTAGACTCTTTCACCTTGTTAATGACCTTAAGGTGTTTGAATGTTTTGATCATATCACCTCTCTCCCTCCTTTACTCTAGGGTATACATATTGAGCTCTGTTAATCTATCCTCAGATGTTTTCTGATGCAGTCTCTGCACTATTTTGGTTGCCCTTCCCTGGACTGCCTCAATTTGGTTAATGTCCTTGTGAAGGTGTGGCCTCCAGTACTGCACACAGTACTCCAGATGGGGCCTAACCAGTGTCTTGTAAAAAGGGATAATTACCTCCCTCTTCCGACTTGTGATACCCCTACTAATACACCCTAACATCCCTCTAGCCTTATCTACTGCTTTAGTGGTCTGCCTGGATGATTTCAGGTCATCAGTGATGATGATGCCCAAGTCTCTTTCTTCCCTTGTGACTGCCAATAGCTCCCCTCCCAACCTATAGGTGGCTTCAGGGTTTCTCTTCCCTATGTGCATGATCTTGCACTTCTTTGCATTAAACCCTAGTAGCCACTTTTCTGACCATTTTGCTAGTTTATCCAGATCTCTTCTCATTCTGTCCACCCCATCTGGATCATCTACTCTGTTGCAATTCTTGGTGTCATCTGCAAACAGACAAACCTTACCCTCTAGTCCATCTGCAATGTCACGGATGAAGATATTGAAGAGGACTGGCCCCAGGACTGATCCCTGAGGTACCCCACTTGTGACTTGCATCTCTTCTGACTGTATACCATTTACCACCACTCTCTGTTTTCTGCCCATCAAACAGTTTGCCACCCAGTTGATCAACTTCTTACCCACCCTGAGCCTACCCCGCTTATTAATCAATCTTTTATGTGAAACAGTATCAAAAGCTTTGCTGAAGTCAAGGTAGGCGACGTCAACTGCTCCCCCTTGGTCCACCACTCTGGTTACCCAGTCAAAGAAATCTATGAGATTAGTTTGACAGGACCTTCCTTTTGTAAACCTATGCTGTCTTGGATCCTGTGCTCCTATGGATTCCAGGTGTTGCACAATCCTTTCCTTAAGGAGTGCCTCCATAATCTTGCCCACTACTGAGATAAGACTGACTGGTCTTCTTGTTCCCTGCCTCCTCCCTGCTACCATTGTTGTGGAACAGGATCACATTAGCCCTTCTCCAGTCTTCTGGGACCTCTTCTGTGCTCAGAGACTCACTAAACAGTTCTGATAATGGCTCTGCTAGTTCCACCCTTAGCTCCTTTAGTACCCAGGGATGTATGCCATCAGGTCCTATTGCCTTTTCCACCCTGAGCTTATCGAGCTCTTGTAGGATCCTTTCTTTTGTGAGGGGACTAGCGCACACCTCCCTCCCCTCTGTTTCCATGGTGCTGAGCTGTGGGCCCTTCCCTACCTTCTCTTCAGTAAATACTGAGCAGAAGTATCTATTTAGGATAGATGCTTTTACATGTCCTCCTCCTCACATGCCTCCTTATCTCCTTTGATCTTAGCAATATCCCCTCTGGACTTTCTCCTTTCACTAATGTATCTATAGAAAGTCTTATCACCTTCTTTTACTGTTTGTGCTAGTGTTTTCTTGGTTTGGGCCTTTTCCTGCCTTACTGCCTTCCCTGCTTCCCTTAGGGAAGTTTGATATGTCTCCTTGTCTTCATCCAGCTGTGTTTCCTTATATTTCCTGAAGGCCAGCCTTTTGGCTCTGACCTTTTCTGCTACTGTTTTTGAGAACCAAAGTGGTCTTTCTTCTTTGTACTTCCTTTTCTCTAACACAATGGGGATGTTGCTCAAGTATTGCATCCTTAATGCTTGACACTTTGCCTGTACCCTCACCTGTATTTCTTTTGCCAGGGCTAGCTTAACTCCGTTGGTCATCTTATCAAAGTCAGCTCCTCTGAAGTCCCATATTTTTGCCTTGGAATGGGATGATTTAGTTCTAGTGGCCAAATTGAACCATACCATGTGATGGTCACTGGCCCCCAGGTGACCTTCTACCTGGATATATGAGATCCTTTCCCTGTTAGTCAGTACTAGATCTAGGATAGCCCTGTCTCTTCTGGGTTGTTGTACCAGTAATTTGAGGCTCTTCCCCTGCAGGGAATCCACCATGTGTCTAGTTCTGGCAGATGTTCCTGCTGGTATTGACCAATCTGTATCTGGCATGTTGAAGTCTCCCATTATCAGAACCTCCCTTTAGCTGTCATATTTTATATATCTTCTAACAGTAATGTGTCTATGTCCTCCCCTGGTCTGGAGGCCTGTAGACAACTCCAGTTCGTATGGCTGTCCCATGTTCTGTTTCCGGGGTGACCCACAGTTCTTCTGGCTCGTTATGTGTATTCTGAATTTCTGTAACTTTGATATTTTCATTGACATGCAGAGTCACTCCACCACTCTTTTTTGCACCTCGGCTTCTTCTGAACAGTACATAGCCAGGTACTGAAGTCTCCCAAGTGTGGTTACTGGTAAACCACGTCTCGCTAATTGCTATTATGTCCAGTTTAGCCTCTGTCATTATTGCCTGCAGGTCTGGGCTCTTGTTTCCCAGACTGCGAGCATTTGTGTACATGATTGTCCATTTTCCAGATTTCAGTGTGTTAGTTGTTGGGTGAGGTCTGGCATTTCCCATGTGCGTCTTATGGGAAGCCGGACCTTTTTCCTTACCTGGTGATGCAAATGAACTGCAAACATGCTGAACTCCTGTTTGACCACTAGCTGAGGGGGGAGGGGTGTTCTTTCCATTCGATGTATGTGGTGCTGCACCCCTCTCCCCATTTGCTAGTTTAAATATTCTGCAAAGATTTCAAACTTCTGCCCCAATGCACTGACTCCCTCCTTAGTCAGATGCAGTCAATCTAATTTAAAGAACTTTGCTCCCAAAACTGTTGCCAGTTCCCTACAAATTTGTGTCCTTTCTACTGGCACCAGCCCTTGGGCCACATGTTTAGCTCCCCTATCTCCCCTTCTCTGACCTTCCGTCCATCTGCTCCCCTCTTCCAGACTGGCAGGATCTCAGAGAAGGAGATGCCAGACAAAATGGATGATAATTTGTCACCCAGCCTGGTCAGGTGTTCCTTGGTCTCCACAACTCACCAGCTGGCGAGATCATTAGTCCCTATGTGTACCAGGGCATCAATGTTTTCTCCTGCTTCCTGAACAATTTTAGCAATGTGGTCAATGTCTCTCCATGCTGATGTACCTGGGAGACATCTGACCATTGTACTTGTTAATATCTCACCCCCCATTGTGTACTCTTCCCCTGGGTTTTTGTTTCCCAGGTGCATTACTTTGCACTTCTTTGCATTGAATCTAATCTGCCATACATTTGACCATTGCTCCAGCCTTGCCAATCCCTTCTCATCCTTTCCACCCCACCTTGTGTATCAACCCTGTTGCAGATCTTTGTGTCATCTGCAAACAGACATACTTTTCCTTCCAGTCCCTCTGCAATTTTAAATTGAATGGGGTGCTTTACACCAATGAGAAAGCAGGGTGGGCACAAAGATACCTTACTGGGTGAAGGGGCACTGGGACTGGGACTTTTTATTTCCTGAGCATCTATTGAGAGTTAATGTACCCCCCGCAGGGGTACCAGCCAATCAGAGCACAAGAAATAAAAATCCAATTTTCTAAGTGTCAGTTGGTGGCCTTAATCCTTTGAAATTATAAATCAAATAAGATATAGTTTCCCACACTGGCAGGATATGAAAATTATAATTTTGGAGATGTATAATAAATCAAATATGCAACAAAAGAATGGAGTAGGTATGAAAGCCAATATTATGGTTGTTAAAATGGTTGATTGTTAAATATTGGAAACATCCAACTGATACATTACCGCTCCCAAACTTAGAATGGAAACAACTATTCTTGAGTTTTTTGTACAACTACAACTTTTTTAGGAGTTATGAAACATTGTGGAATATTTATAATTAAAGGATTGATGACTGGAAACAAGAAGATTTTATTTAATATTGTAAATTCATACATTGCAAGGAAGCTAGCTATGGGTTATTTATGATATATTTATACTCTGTTTTAGTACCTCTGTTGAATATAAAATTGTACGGCCAAAGCCGAAAAGTATTTTGTAACGTTCATTGAGCAATAAAAGTATTACTGAAAAATAAAAGACAAAAATACCTGCAAAATCCACCTTATGTATCTCATGCAGGCACTTGTAAGTTTATTTTATGTCCCTCTTCTTCCTCCTGGTCACTAGTGTGTACATTTCCATGCTTTGCAGCTTCTTCTCTTATATCTTTTCACCATTCCCTGAATCATTTTAGTCACCATTCTCTGTACTGCCTCAACCCTCTTGCAGTCCTTACATGGGTATGGATTCCAGAACTTTCTGTAATACTCCAGGTATGGCCACCCCAATAATCTGTATAGTAGGAGGATTATCTCGCAGCTTTTGCTGTGGATTCTCTTCCTAGTTCACCTCAACATCATATCTGCCTTACCTACAATTTCAGGTAATCTGAGATTAGAGATCCCAGGTCTCTCCCTTCCTGCCACAATGAACATCGCATTCTCTGTTTTCTTTCCTCAATATGCATTAATCTACATTTTTTCATTTGAAGCTTAGGTTCCACATCTTAGTCCATTTTACCAGTCTCCATGTCTTCCCTTAGCACCCTAATCCTCTGTTCGCTGTATACCCTTGAGCAGACCTTTATGTCATTTGCAAAGATACACTTCATTATCTGTTTGCCCACCCCTATGTCACAATAAAATATGTTGATAAGGGCATAGCCCAGGACTGGGCCCCATCACACCAAACTTGTACCTCTTCAACATCTGAGAGTTCGCTATTTACCACTACCCTCTGAGTCCTCCCCCTCAGCCAGCTGACTGTCCATTCTTCCACCTCTTGGTACCTTATTTTTTTTAACTAACCTCCTGTGGGGGGCCAAGTCAAAGTCTTTACTGAAGTCCAGGTACAGTATGTCAACTGCCTATCCATTGTCAGCAACCCATGTCACCCAGTCGAATATCTCTGTCAGACTCATCCGACATATTTTCTGCCTTGATGGACTCATGCTGCCTATTGTCCTGTAACCCATTTATTTTGAGAAAGTGCACTAGAGTTTCCCTCAGTATGGGCTCAAGTAACATACTCACTATGGTTCTATAGGGCTTATTAACTGTTTTTTTTCCTGACTAGATGGACTAGTGCCTTGCCCTGAGTAGGGCATAACTGGTGCACCCTGACTGACCCAGAGGGTGCAAATTACATTGTCTGCCATGCTAGCTGCCTGTAAATGGGTTTGTAACTGTGTGTATATGTGTGTGTTGTGTGTGTGTGTGTGTGTGTGTGTGTGTGTGTGTGTGTGTGTGTGTGTGATTCCTTCACCTAATATGAGCTGCCTGTTATCAGTCTGTGTTTCTGGTCCCCCGCTGCTTTTAAAATGGGCTGGCAGGCAAGGCTATTTTTTATCTTAATAAACTTCCCCTTATCTGCTGAACCCAGGAGGGGGCATTTACTTCCATGTCCTTCTCCTCTTTTAAAGAGTTGTTTATCAATTTGCTTGTCCTGCTATCTGATGAGATAAAAAAGCCTTGCCCTGCAACTGGTGTTTTCATTTCCTACTCTTTACATTTTTAGGAAGCCCATCATTCCTTCTTAGCCCTGACATTACAATATTGATGGATTCTGTTTTTTGCTATATTTCCCTGAAAAGGGATTTAAACAATTCTGCACCTGTCTCTCATTCTCTTTGTTTTGCTCCCAAAGTCCTGCTATATTGCACTGAAAGGGCTTTAAACAATTCTACACCTGTCACTCATTCCCTTTGCTTTACTGCTTGAGCCCTGTAAAGGGCTTTTTTTAATTCAAAACAGTCTGACACAAGCCTTACCAGCCCCTTGTTCCTCATGATGCTTCGCTCACCAGGGCTTCAGGATTAAACTTGTTGCAGTTTGTTATATATTTTAAAGGATTTTCCTTTCTACTCAGTCTGTAGCCTTTTGTGCTGTTCAGTTTGTTATTCACTGACATGTTCTGAGTGTGTTGTTTGTGTTCAACTACCTAACACACGCATGCACACACACATACCCATGCACACACACTCACACACTGCAGTCAGACTTGTCTTTTTTTTCTTACAGTTTTTGCCCCCCTCCACCGCAGTCTATATCCAGCTGCTAGGCCTGACCCTACACATTATCTGCCCCCACTCTCCATTCATCTGCTGCCAGCAGTGTCCACTCCCAACTAACTCAGTCAGAGCTGTTGCTTACTTTATTTTCCAGCTGTAAGCTAGTTCACACTCTCTCTGTATACTATAGTTGTCCTCTGACCTTGCTATAATCAGCATGTGACCATGGAGTTATGGACAGCCGAATAGCATGTGACAGGGGTGAAAAAAGGCAGGCAGGCAGCAGGAGTGAGCACCACTTGGGTGGGACAGTTAAAAAATTAAAAACCTTATGCCTAAAACAAGCCAGACCCATACTGAACCATTCAATTTTGGCTTGGGTTTCACTATAACCAAGCTACAAAAATTTGGGGAGGCTTGGTTAGGCATTGTTAGAATCTGCACACTTCTATACTATAGACATTAGATTCACTAGTCTACAGTTACCAGGACCATCCTTTCTTCTGTTTTTATGCAGAAGCTATAGTTGCCAGGCTCATCTTTGCTTGTTTTGAGTGCAGCACAGTGCCATTTTTCTGGGAACTTCTCATGTGACCGCAGCTGGCCAGAAGCATAGCTTCAGTTCTAAAATACAAAATTGAGTGTGCCGGCCTTTTTACTCTATAGGGCAATATGTTGAGCAGCTGTTGAGCTGCAAGAGCTGAACTGGGTAGAGTGTGTGTTTTTTCTACCATCCTGTTAAAAATGCCGGAGGAAGGGAGGTGGAGTGAAATGTTGCTGAAATTGGCACAATTGATCTGGGACCCTATCACGTGACTGCAGTCAGTCAATAGCACTGCTGCAGTCCTAGCTAAATTTTCCAGCAGGCCTGTGACCTCTTGTGTGAGTGACACAGAAGCATGAGTGACACAAAGCAGGGGTGTGATTTCATGTGGCTTCTGCAGGATGTCCACAGGGAAGAACGCAGGCCACTGGGGACTCTGCTGAACAGAGATCAGGTACAGGAACAGGGGATAACACTGGAAAAAAGACCTGCAGGGGAATATTTGGGAGGCAGTTTAGTGCAGTGCTTTAAGGCTCTGAGCTGCAAATCTGGAGACCTGGGTTTGAATCCCACAGTCCCCACTTGCATTCTGTGTGACCCTGAGCAAGTCACTTAACTTCCTTGTGCTCCCAGGTCGCACGTGTAACCAAGCTTTCAGCTTAGTGTGCTACCCCTGGTTAAACAATTGAAAAAATTATATATATATGGTTAACAGCCCATTTAGGAATGAGAAGATAGGCTAGTTATTGCTGGTACTATGCTTTATCGGGGTAGGCCTGTATAGGCAGGTGGGATTGGTGATTGATCCTACTCCCTATCTGGGGAAGGACTGTATACACTGGTGGGATTATTTGCTTTTGCTCCTTAGCTGGGATAGGCCAGTATAGACAGATGGAATTACTGATTTGGTTCTACTCCCTATCTGCGGTAGGCCTGTATTGACAGGAGGGATACGTGATTGTCCTACTCCCAAACTGATGGAGTTCTGTATAGGCAGCTGGGATTAGTGATAGGTGCTACTCCCTATCTGGGCTATGCCTGCAAAGGGTAGTGAGGTCCAGGTTAGGCCTGTATAGGCCAGAGAGGTGTACTGATTGGAGTAGCCATATTTCAGATAGGACTGTCAAGGCAGATGTGGTATTGTTAGAAATAAAATGCTGAGGCAGGAGACAGGAAGGGAGAGGGCCATGTGTTGTAGGGGATGTGGAGCAGCAGTGTCCTTGGGAATAAAGTGGAAGGCAGGATGTTGCCCAGTATGTAGGTGGCTAGGGTCCTTGATGGTTCAGGTGCAGTTGCTAAGAAATGAGTTGGGAATACTGGCAGGAAGGCAGGAGAAATGGGCTGGGACTGGGGTAGGATCAAGGAGTAGAGTGCATGCAAGAGTGTGGGAGTCCAATTGCTTTGGGACACATTAACTTAGATTGTGAGGAAGCCAAGTGATGGGGTTTTGAGGATCCTGTGGAGGAGAAGATGGGTTCATCTGGGAGATGGAGGGGTGGGAGTACCCACAGTGGTACCAGTAAGGAATCACTTCCAATCACCGAGTACTACAAGGGAGTGGGGGGAGGCTGAGTGAGACACAGATGATGGTGGGGCAGCTGTTCAGTAGTATGGGTTTGGGAGAAGCTTCAGTTGAGAAAGATGGAAGCAGGGGTTGAGGCAAGGATAACAGAATGAGACATTGAACCTTTGGGGGAGCAGAGAGGAGGGGCTGGGGAGACAGGGGGTACAGGGTTGAACTCAAGCTGGGGTAGATGGTAAGTAGGTGAGACGAGGGGGACATAAGGCAGACAGAGGATGAGGGGAATGAGGTAGGTGAAAAATTAGCAGGAGTGGGGCAAGTAAAGGTAGATTGTAGCAGCGGGATGAAGCGGAAGGGCAGAGACAAAGTCATAGTGATATGAGATTCAACAGTGAAGGGGATAAGATGGGCTAGGAGGGAGGAGAACACCAAACTATGAAGGTGGCGTTTCTTTCTGGTACGACAGCAGAGAGCAAAGGACCAAAGGTATGACAACTCGTACAAGAGATAGAGGGAAAACCACATGTGGTACTTCATCTTGTTACCAGTGACTTAACTGGAACTGAGAAAGGGACATTTCAAGATAGATTTTGAGCCATGGGTCAGGTCTCCAGGGGGGTGGTGAGGTCAGCAGTCCTCTCAGAAGTGCTGCTTTTATCTACAGCCAATACAGCCAGTAAACAAAGAATAGAGGAATTTAATGGCTGGTTGAGGGAATGGTGTAGGGTGGAGGAATTTGGATACATAAGGAATTGTGGGGGGCTGGGATGAAAATGTCTACATACCTGATAAATTGCATCCAAGCAGGTGGACAGCCAGGCTGCTAGGGGAACAGTTTTAAAAATATATAATCAGTAGCGTAAATTGAAACAGAATGAGTGGGGGCAGCAAGAGCCATGACACCCAGAATGTCCTGGAAGAGGGAGCAGACAGCCCCCCTGGTAGAGTAAACAGAGTGATCAGATAGGAGGAGGCTTGTGGGGTTCTGAAGGGGGCAGTCAACCCTCCCTCATGTAGACAGCACAGGAAGAACAGCAAAGGGTGCGAGCAGTGTTAATGGGAGTAAGCTAGGGGTGACCGAAACCAAGGAAGAGGAGAGAAGAGGGGCAGGCCATCAAGCAAAAGGGAGGCATGCATTTGATCATAAACAAGGAATGTCAAATGGTGGAGGGAAGTGTCACTTAATGCTAGAAGTCTTGGTAGGAAAAATGGACAACCTGCAGGCCATGAGCTGGAGGGAAAGGTGGATCTGGACGAAGCCACAGAGAACTGGTCTATCTAATATCATGACTGGGATCTCTCCATTCCAGGGTATGCTCTTTAGAGAAGGGGCTGGGAGAAAGGAAGAAGAGGAAAGGTAACACCATACAACAGAGAGGGCATTATTCCTATGGGGGAGGAAAATGGAGACAGGAAAATAGAGGAATTGTGGGTACAAATCCAGATGACAGCAGGAAGGAAATTTAAGGCTGGGCATAAATTATAGGCCATGTAATCTGGATAAGGGCATGTATAGGGAGTTGGATACCATGATCAGGATAGCAGCAGAAAGGAGCAATGTGGTGGTGATTGAGGACTTCAATTTGCTTGAGGTGGACTGAAGTGTACCATCCATCACCTGTGCCAGGAACAAATTGTTACTGGATGCAGTTCAGAATGGGTTCCTGGTTCAGAGGGTGGTGGAAATGACATGAGAGGGCATCATCCTTGATGTGAAACTTGCAAACAGGGATCATGACCAGGACACCATGGTGGAGAAAACCTTGGGGAATAGTGACCAATGGGTTGTGTGGTTTCAAATTGAAATGGGAAGGGAAACACCAAGCAAGAAAACAAGTGTGCTTGATTTTAGGAAGGCCAACTATGGTAGGATGGTGGATATTTTGAAGGGACATCTAGCTATGCTTGAGGAACACATGGGTGTGGAACAAAGACAGACAGTGATCAGGGAAGGGATTGCAGCAGCCACTAACACATTGTCAGAACAGAAGGGAAAGATTTTCAAGGCCAGGAATCTAAGCTGGTTTAGTAAGGAGGTGAGTCTGACAGTGAGGGGATAAAAGGGTTGCATATGTGAAGTACAAGAAGTCCCAGGAAGGAGTCTACTCGGAGAAAGCTAGGAAGGCTGGTAAGATTGTCAGACAGGCCAAGGTTAGGAAGGACTTGCAAATAACAAAAGAGGTTTAGGAAGGGGAGAAAGTCTTCTTTAGGTACATCAGTAAGAAGAGAAACATGAAGGCCTGTACAGTTAAGCTAGAAAGAGAGGGAGTAGGTGGAAGGCAGTAAAGATAATGGAGAGGTGTTGAACAACTATTTCTGCTCTGTTTTCATTAAAGAAAAGGACAGACCAGTGCTGCAAGGAGGATGGTGGGGGGGGGGGGACCATGGCAGTGGATAGGAAAAATGGAGGCCAGGTTTGGGAAAGAGCTCATGCCCCTAAAGGTAAACAAGTTGACCACATAACATGTAGACAAGGGTGTTGAGGGATCTGGTGGTGAAGCTGACAGGTCCACTAGCAGACCTGTTCAATAGTTCATTGGATACAGGGGTGGTGCCACAGGAATGAAGAACTGGGCATGTGGTACCACTTCACAATATTGGGCCCAAGGATGACCCAGGGAACTACATGCCTGTCAGTCTGACCACCACTTTGTATAAACTTGTGGAGTTAATTCTAAAGGAAAGAATAGTGGAGCTCCTTGAAACCACAGGATGAGAAACAGCATGGATTCATGTCAGGGATGCCCTGACAAACCAACCTGATTAACTTCTTTGACTGATTAATGAGAGTGATAGACAAGGATCAGAAGGCTGACATTCTGTACTTGGATTTCAGCAAGACATTTTACTTGGTGCCACACAAGAGGTTGGTGAGAAAGTTGCAGAACCTAGGGGCAGAGAGCAAATTAACTGGGGTGTGGTAAATTGACTTGGCAGTATGACCCAGAGGGTAGTTGTGGTGAGGGGAGGGGACTCTCAGGTACCATAGAAGTTACAAGTGGTATTCTGCAGGGGTCAGTGTTCAGACCAGTCTTGTTAATGTGTTCATAAACAACATTGGGTACAGAGTTAAAGGTAAGATCTGCCTCTTTGTGGATGACAATAAGCTCTCTGGGAGAGTGGACTCTGACGAAGGGGTGCAGTACCAAAGGGAGGACTTTGCTAAGCTGGAGAGGTGGTTAGGCACCTGGCATCTGGAGTTTAATGTGAAGAAGTGCAAGGCTGTACACATACAAAGAAAGAATCTGATGGTAGAGTACAGTCTGGGGGGGCAGAGTCAATGAAACAAAGGAGAAAGTCTTGGGGATAGCCATTTGCAGCGACCATAAATGGGCCATGCAGTGTAGGAAAACAGCAGCCAAGTCAAACAGAATGGTGGGCTACATTGCTAGAGAGTTCATGAGCAGAAAGGGAGCAGCTATAATGCTGCTTTACAGATCCTTAGTGTGCCCACACTGGGAGTATGGCATGCAATACTGGAGCCCCTGCTTGAAAAAGGGTATCAACCAGCCCAATGCAGTTTAGATTAGGGTAACATATATGATTCACAGACAGGAGGGCAGGGCATATGAGAACAGGTTGAGAAAACACAACATGTACCCACTAGAGGAAAGGAGGGAGAGGGGGTGATATGACTGAAACCTTTAAGTACTTGAAATGTATAAACAAGGCTGTTATTGGGGAACTTATTTTATTTATTTATTGAAAAGTTTCACCAGGAAAGGCACACCGAACAATATAAAATTGCTTGTTTCATGGAGCGTCATGGAGGAAGGGAAACATGAGCGTACAGTAATCAAAAGCACATTTCTATGCAGTATTATAAAAAAGTATGTATATACAATAATCAACAACACATTTCCAAAGGTAATATAAAATAGAGACGCAACAGAGTGAAAAAACAACACAGCAGTCAGTAACATTAGATAAACATTGGAATTTGATGTGAGAGGAGCAAATTAACAACACTGCAGACTTAATAAATACAGTGAGGACAAGGAAGTGCAATAAAGTAAATTTGTTTCTCCTCATGTTGAGTGCTAGGCTGGGAATGGGGATAGGGAAGCCAGAGGGGAAATTAGGAGGAGTGAAGAGCCAGAGGAGAAATTAGGAGCAGCTGCAGGATGGAGAGAGGAAGTTGAGAAGGAAGGTCAAGATGGACCATGGGTAAGAGGAGTGCCTGATTTGATGAGGCATTGAGTTCCAGAGCTTAGGGAACCTATAGGAGAACAATGATTGGCCTATAGAGGTGGAGCATCGTGGTATAGCTAGGGTGTGGGAGTCACTGGATCTGAGGGAGAGAGGGGCAGTGGGGCAGGAGGACAGTGAGAAGGCAAGGTAAAGGGGAAGCGTATCAAACCAGAATTTAGAGACAAATTTTATGTAGTGGGCTGATGGCAGTCTTCCAGGGAAGGAAAAGCTAGAGAATGATATAGATCACAGTGGTGGTTAAAGGAAGGGGCATCCAGAGTGAAACAACAGAAAGCATTGAAAAGGGTGTCCAATCTGGTTAAGGATGACTTTGGAACGGCACTGTAGACTACGTCACAGTAGTCAAAGATGGGTAGTATCATTTTCTGTACAATCTCCCTCCTGGCCTGTAGAGGTAGGCAGCTTTGGTTCCTGAAAACACCCACCAATGCACCCAGTGCAATATTCAAAGGGGCAAGTTGCGACGCACAACCCCGGCGTGCCGGGTGCATCAGTAATAGATGCGGCGCGAGTGCAGGGGGCGTGCCCATGCATATGCGGCACATCCCGATATTCAGTCTGGGATGTATGGTGCATATGCTGGCACAACTATGCCATGCACCACTCAGGAGGGTGCAAAGATGTGCCTGGTAAATCCAGGAACAAGTCTTGGCCACCCACAGGCAAGCTGCCATATTGCAGGGCACAACACAACAGCCGCCAGCCGTGGGTGCCACCCGACCACCCAGAACACTGTCCACAAGCCCCCTGCCCTGGGAGCATTGTGTGCCCAGGCCCCATCACTCAATCGTGGGCATAAGTAAAATTAAATACCCCGGTGGTCCAGTGGAAATCCTCACATCACCTGATCGCAGGCATAAGTACAGTTAGATTCCCTTGTGGTCCACTGAAAACCCCCAATGCTTGATCATGGGCATAAGTAAAATTAAATTTCCTGGTGGTCCAGTGGAAACTCCCACATCACCTGATCACGGGCATATGTAATATTAAATTCCCTGGTGGTCCAGTGGAAACTCCCACATCGCCCAATCATGGGCATATGTAATATTAAAGTCCCTGGTGGTCCAGTGGAACCCCCCCATCACCCATTTATGGGAGGCAGTAGCACTAGATACCCTGGTGGTCCAGTGGTACACCCCTCCCCACTAGCCCACTGAGGTCCCCCGCCATCCAGCACCCCCTCTGTCATCGGTGGGTGGCAGCACCCCACCCACATGCCACCTGGCCGTCCACTGAATGACAGTGTACAGTACGATCTGTATGCCTATTGGTCCACTGTGTGGAGCAATGCGTGTGCAGACCATACTGTACTACATAGGCCTGATATGTGAGGCCTGATATGTGAATGAACATGTTCATTCACATATCTGGCCTGTGTAGTACAGTATGGTCTGCATGCCCATTGGTCCATGCAGTGGACCAATAGGCGTACAGACCATACTGTAAGCTGTAATTTGGTGGGTGGCATGCAGGTGGGGTGCTGCTGCCCACCGTTGATAGGGGGTGCTGGATTGTGGGGGACCTCAGTGGGCAGGTGGGGAGGGGAGTACCACTGGACCACCAGGGTATCTAGTGTCAGTTCCTCCCACGATCGGGCGATGGGGGGGTTCCACTGGACTACCAGGGACTTTAATTTTACATATGACCACGATCGGGTGATGTGGGGTTTCCACTGGACTACGAGGGACCTTAAATTTACATATGCCCATGATCAGGTGATGGGGGGATTTCCACTGGACCACCAGGGACTTTAGTTGTACATATGCCCAGGCTAAGGTGATGTGAAGGTTTTCATTAGACCACCAGGGACTTTATAATTACTTATGCCCATGATCGAGCAATGGGGGGACTTCCACTGGACCAGGGAATTTAAGTTTACTTATGCCCAAGATCGGGCTTACGGGAGCGGGGGACCGCCATGGGACTGCAAGGCATTGGTCCCCGACGGCTGCAGCCTAGAAGGGTGCCTGGCCCAAGTCACCGGGGATTGGCATACCGCATGCAAATGGGGCCATAATGACATGCAAATGGCCCCATTTGCACCTTGCATGCATAATAGCTTCATTTGCATGCCCAGTGCTGAATATCATGATTGATGAAGTAGTGCAACTGCACTTGCGCTGGCGCATCCCCTGCTCCCATTCTGCCACTTGCATTGGTGCAGTGCCACTGTGCCATGCACAGTGCATGTGCCCTCAGTGCCATATTCAATGGTGCTGTGCCATGGCGCAGAACCGTTGAATATTGCATGGTCCATGCCCTGGTGCAGCCCAGTTGCACTGTACCTAGGCTTGCGCCCCTGCCCGGTGCAGTCTGACTATCCAGGCCTATGTGTCCAGTGAAGTTTGTCTGTCTCATTGATAACAATACCGCTAGGGTAAACTGACTTAATCTGGTGGGGGGAAAATGCAAGAAGGAGACCATTAGACATTTCTTTACAGAAAAGGTAGTGTCAGGCTGGAATGGACTCCCATCGGTAGTCAACACTCAAAAGACAGTTGTGTGGCTCAAGAGAGGGTGGGATAAGGTGTAGGTGACAGTCAGGTCTGGAGGGGGGGCTGGCCCTCTGTAATCTCTAGATCAGGGGCACCAAAGTCACGCAGACTCACTAGATTTTAAGGCGTTCCTCTACTGGCTATTTTCATATGTTCATATAAATCAAATGAACCTGTGCAGCCTCATGAAAATGCTAATATAAGATGGTTATTATAACTCCTTCTTCAAAGCAGATCCATTTTAGCAGTTATGCTAATTCAGGATGGCTTCTCGGAAACTGTACTTTCATGATGTTTATGAGACTGAACCTACAATTAAAATATTACACCTAAGGTACAGTACTTCACAAAGGGTTTATCGTGTACTCCAGTTCAAACATAACTACAGTGGAAAGATTACTAGTATTAAGGAGGCTTAGCAATGTTGCTTCACTGCACAAGCATTAGTCAGTATCAAGGCTAAATCTAAAAGGTCTGTTGAATGATTAGTTTTAAACAGCACAAGGCTTCAGCAGGAAATATGATAAACTGGCATAGTTCCAGGGAGTGTAAGGTGACTGAATGTTGAAGTGCTAATGAGGTAATTACTAGATATGTACCTAATGCTCTGGGAATATTCCTTCCTGTGTAACAGATACTATATTAATCATTGTGGTGTCTACATAGTAGCAATTGCCATCTGTTCTATGGAAAAGGGAAACAAGAAAAAATTCATCAAAAAGAAACAGTAAAATTAACTGTGATAATTGTAGCCTTCCTATGGTGCCCTGTGGGCAGGCAAAGATAGCAGACACGGTGTTGGATATATACTTTGTTCAGGGCTTACATGTCAAACAATTTTGGTGTATGTTTAAAAAAATGTTGTGGGTGGAAGCTTATTTGACTGTATTTCAGAACAGAAACTTGGGGATGATTAAGTAATGCTGCAATGCTCATCAAGCTATCTTCAATGTTTGAAGTGATACAATATTTGTTTGAAGTTTATAACACATCAAATGCTGGTATGAAAAAGGGTCAGACTGGAATGCGCAGTACATAATGGCTTGTGCGAAGTAGCGTTGATTGAACTTTTTTCTCCAGGGTCCTAGAGAAGACATTGAAAAGTAGCTCATGTAAATTTGAAATTTAGGAAATAGTAAAGATGAGAGCAAAGTTCTCCCACTTTAACTAGTTGTACTACAGTGTTTGAAAGCAACAGTGGCCCTGTGTCTAGCTTATTATATATCATTCTCATTTGTTTAGATTTACACTATTCCAAACAAAAAAGAAATTAACTGTATTACTGTTCTGCCACTATAGTTCAGGTTGGGTTGGCAGTTTAATGCTAAATCATGATTTTTAGCCACTTATAACTTGGGTATACAGTCCCTGGTAGAATTTCAAAAACTTCTCAAAAGTATATGTTCTAGAACAGGATCTTTTGGTTTGTCCTTTTTGTAGAAATTTAGTTCAGTGTTTTTTTGGCTAGGGAGTGGCAAACAAAAGTGAAAAGACACAGATTTGTTCTGGTAAGGTTAGTTCAAGTGTCAACCACCTATGACATACACAGAACAACCAGTGATACATGAATTCACCTATCTGATCTATGGAACAAACACTGTAGCCGAAGTTGTTGTTTACTCCTCTTACTGGCAATTGAGAGTCCATCTCCAGTTCTGGTACGTTTGCTGCAGCCACTGCTGTGTGTGCACCCCCGACCCCACACAGAGATCATCAAGGCAAATAACCACTGATGTGTTTATTTAAAATGATCAGCGGTCAGACGTCTGTCCATGCCACAGGTGGTATCACTGCTCCAGCAACATCTTTCTTTCTTATTTGTTTATTTGAAATTACTGGGGGGGGGGGTGTCAGGAGACCATTCCTGTCGTTGGTAGTGTAATCAACACCACATGTCTGTCTGTCTGTCTCTCTCTCTCTCTCTCTCTCTCTCTCTCCTCTGCCCAACCCCCAAAAATAAATTATACCTCCTGCCTAACAATCCTCTTGCACCCAACAACCTTGTCTCTCCCACTCACACCCCCAAAAGGGATATATTTGGTGCCTAGGCAAGTGACCAACTCAGCCCTCCCTCCACCTCAGCCAGTCATTGTCTAATGAATGAAACCGCCGTGCCCCCCCTCAAGGGACTGAAGACTTCATTTATTTTGTTTATTTATTTTTTTGTTAACTGAGTGGGTGTGCTGGTGCCAGAAAATGTTTTCAGGCATAATCCAGACCATCAGGGTGGCATAAAAAGTGAACAATGTGAGTACAGAGTAGCAAACAATTAGATCACATACATTGCAAGAGTTTTTAGCATGTAAAGGACTGTACAAGGCAACAACCAGTAACTACAGAATACCAATACAAATGTGCAAACTTCTTGCTTGAGATTTGAAAGTGATCCTGGCAATAAATAATGTATTAATTTTACATGATAAACAACAACAATGCAAAGGTGCTGATGTAAAGTGAAAAATATACAAGCAGAACTGGTGAAAATCCAATGATGACATTCACTGATCTCAGTATTTGGGGGGGGACACTTGCAGGTGGACGTAGTTAAGAGGGCGGTCTTAAAAGTGCAACTTAAAGAGGGAGTTTGAATCAGGAGAAGTGAAGGAAATAGGCAAGCTGCTTCAGTGCCTATAGGTGGCATAAGAGAAGATCCTTTGACCCATGCAAGTAGCAGTTTGGGGATATTCTAGTAGAAGATGTGAGAAACCTGAAGGCTGCAGGGATCAGGCTTGGGTTTGAGAAGAAGTGACAGTGGTGAGGACTCTTTCTCCTGGAGGAATTTTTCAACAAGGCTGCCTAGTAGGTAATCATGTGGGTCCGCAGGGAGAGCTAGTCAATGGCCTGGTAAAGGGAACAATAATGAGTGGAATAAGGAGCCAGTAAGGCAAGCCTACAGATGTGTTGGACCTAGTACTGAGCCTGGACAGGTTAGACAATGAGGTTTGGGTATAGAAAGGTGAGCAGTAGTCCAGAAGAGGGAATAGTGTACCCTGACCTATGACCAACCACACTTTAGCAGTCATAAGGTCTTTAAGTTGGAAGCAGACACCCAGCTTCTGATTCACTTGCCTGACTGTGCACCCAGTGTGGTTGAAAAGGTCAAGGAGGTATCAAGTGTGAACACTAAGTAGTTGAAGTGTGTTACCTGTTCTGGGGGGGGGGGGGGGGTCCTAATAGGATAGTATATTGGGGCAGCTCAGGTGGTTTGGGCCCCCAGCCATTTGCCAATCTTAGGTTTGGACCATTATAGCATAGGCTTAGTGTTCCTGGTGATGATTAGAAGCCTGTCATTGAGGAATCACCTCTGGGTGGTATTAAACTCCTCTGTGAGTGTTGTGAATATGTCAGTTGTGGTCTTTGTACTGTGAAAGAGAATTAAGTCATCTGCATAGAGAAGCTTGTGGCAACCAACCATTTTGGGGGGGAACCCAGATTCCTGACCTGAATGTTTTTAATATAATTAGCGTTAAGTGATTTAACCTCTTGCTTACAAAGGTTGTGCAGACTTCAGTAATTGTTTCAGGAAGAGGGTAAGGAGGTGATTTGTAGGCTGCCCACAGGGCATCCCACACTTTCATTTTTCTGACCAATTATTTTGATAACCACCTGGTGTTTCCATCCCACACTCTCTGGTTAGTGACTAGGAAGTGCTTGTACCAGATGGGTGACAGTGCAGTGGTACAGAAGCCCAGGGCTGTGATTACATTGGATAGAGTGCAGAGAGCTGACCAGTCTACTACCCTAATGTCTGATATCAAGCAGGATAAGTTGTAATCAGAAAAATCCCTAAAGGACAGGACCTTGGGGGGGGGGGGGCAAGAGGTGAGGATGCTTAAAGGACCAGATGCACAAAGCTGGGGAGTGGTCACTGATGCTATAAGACAGGACTCCATCTTGGAGGACCCTGTCTTCATGGTGGGTGAGGAGCCAGTCCAGTAGGGAGTGATTTGAGGACTTTTATGGTTGAGGCAGGTGAGTTAGTAATAAAGTGGGAGACAATGAGTTACCTTAGTAGTTTTTTACACTCAAGCAGGGTAACTTAGAGCCAGTTAAGGATAAAATCCCCTAACATAATGAGCTCCCTCATGGTGAGCAATGACCAATTCCTGAACCACTTGTGTGAGACCAATTAGACCACCTTTGGGTGGACAGTAAGAACAGCCAGTATACCGCTTTTAGCAGCCCCTAGTATGTATGGTAATGAACCAATCATAGCTAGCATAATCACTGGTACTGCTAGAAATTAAGATTGCACTTAAGATATCCTAAAATGTAATACAACACCACCTCCTCTCCTGGAGCCCCGTCCATCCTGCCTGATCATGATACAGCCCATAATGTAGCAGCTGGAGTCCAAGACAGAGGGCTTTTACCATGTTTCTGAAACTTGTATGTCATCTAGCTTGTGTGGGGAGACCTAGACTTCCAACTCAGAGATCTTTAACAGGAGACTGCAGACACAGATGTGCAAGCTTTTAGCCCATGCTTGTTTGTCCATTGGGGGTTGTTGTGGGAGGAGGGTTGGAGGAAGCTATGCACTCTTAGGGAGAATAAGAAAGCAGTCAGGTGGCAATCATCTGTCTTTTAAAGGAGTACCAAATGAAGTGAAGGATGGGTGGAAAGATCCTGACTGGTTGATAGAGATGGGTGAAGCGGCCGCAATTCGCTCCACAGAGTGATTCGTGGAGTGAAGGCGAATTTGAGGAGTGCTTTGCAATGCAAAGCGGAGTACTTCATGTTATACTGGGTAATGCAAAGTCCAGAGAAAACAATGACTTAACGTTACTTTGCCTTCCCAAGCCATGACTCCACCAATTTTTAAGGCGAAGTACATTGAAAACAATGTTATTCACCTCACTTCACCTTGTTTTTAATCTCCAAAGGCAAATTTTGCAGTGATTCTTGGAATTTCAGGTCACATGGGCTCTAGATTGTTCTGCAGTGCCTCAGTTCGGGGTAGTGTGTGTAGGAAGCTGTAGGAGACAATCTGCTCTGAGAGCTCTCTGTGATTCAAACCTTCTAAAAGCTGTTAAAAAAGACTTTTTGAGTAATTAGTTTTGCTGAAACTTTAGTTTATCGATTGTAGGAAGCCCTCCTGTGCTCATATCATCAAGCATTTATTGTATGTGTATGGATTTTGAAGGTTAATGTACAACATTTAGTCTGTGTACTGAGAGACAGTGGAAGTGTGCTTTGGGGGAGGGGTGTATCTGTGGTATAGGTAGATTAACTTGGAGAAAAAGACAGTTCTTTCTGTTTTAGTGATATTTTTCTTGTATAACTATGATAATGTACACACAGTAATATTTTCAATAATTCTCAACTTTCTTTGCTGACTGTTGTGGTGCAGCAGTGCATAATTTTAGTTTGTTTAAAATACATGGTTATATTACTCAAGTTTTTAATCTGCTATGCAATACTTAATGTGTGAGTGAGTATGTGTGTGATGCATGTCCTCAAATCAGACACCTTTTATTGTGCCACATAATAATTTCAACAATGTGAACCTGCTATCCACTGCAGCTGCGTAATTATTGTACTTCTTTGTGGTATCCTTACTGGTACTAGCACTAGTGACTGTTACTGCAGTACACTGCCCCTCCACAATGGCCTACCCCAACTGGCAAAGATATTCCTTTCCAGATTTGAATTTCTGATGGTAAGAACTGGTTAGGTGATGTGTCTTTGCATCTGCATTTCTTCAGTGTGCAGCGCAATCTTAATCTGTCTGTGCATTTGCATCTCTTTAGGGCCCAATCTCCATCTGTAACTTAAGTCACAGTTGTTTCTGTGGCTTCCCTTCAGAGTACTGGACTGGTGTGGTGCATATCTCTGCATGAACATTATACTCATTAATATGTGGTTTTAAGTCAGGGCCATCATCAAGAGTGACTCATGATACAAATCACATTCTTCATCACAATTCACGATCATGTCATGAATCACAAAATTAAGTTTTTCTCTAGTTAGTCACTTGAATGTATTGTAATCCTGTTTTGTAGTATCTCTACAGGCTTCACCACCCCACCAGTGTACTCATTAATAAAAGTTTTTAAATTGGGGAGTTTTGTGCTACAGCTCATTGGGGAAGTACAGCCGTAGGCATTCGCGTTACCATATAGTTTCATATTGGTTATCTCACATCAAATCACGCTCTGCATCATCACGGTCACAAATGCAGTCACAAATTATGATTCACGAATCATGATCACATTACAAATCACAAAATTAATGTTTTCACTAGTTACTTAGATGTATTGTAATGCTGTTTTGTAGTATCTCTCCAGGCTTTACCATCCCACCGCTGTACTCATTAATAAGCGTTTTTAAATTGGGGAGTTTTGTGCTACAGCAGCTCATCAGGGAAGTACAGCCATAGGCATTTGCATTCCCATACAGTTTCATATTGTTATCTCACACCGAATCACATTCTTCATCATCACAGTCACAAATGCAATCACAAATTATGATTCATGATTCATGAACATGTCATGAATCACAAAATTAATTTTTTTACTAGTTAGTTACTTGGATGTATTGTAATCCTGTTTTGTAGTATCTCTCCAGGCTTCACCATCCCACCACTGTACTCATTGATAAGAGTTTTTAAATTGGAGAGTTTTGTGCTACAGCTTATTGGGGAAGGACAGCCGTAGGCATTCACATTCCCATACAGTTTCATTTTGGTTATCTCATACTGAATCACATTCTTCATCATCACGGTCACAATACAGTCACAAATCATGATTCACGATCACATCACGAATAACAAAATTAATTTTTTTTACTAGTTACTTGGATGAATTGTAAGCCTGTTTTGTAGTATTTCTCCAGGCTTCACCCAGTCACCACCACTGTACTCATTAATAAGAGTTTTTAAATTGGGGAGTTTTATGTTACAGGCTCAGCTCATCGGGGAAGTACAGCCATAGGTATTCACATTCCTTCCTGTATAGCATGTGAGTTAGAGTACTGTAAGTAGTGGTGGGCGAAGTGGCCCCAATTCGCTCCATGAAGTGATTCACAGAGTAATGTGGAATCCGATGAGCACTCCACAAACTACAATGTGAAGTGGAGTATTTCACTTCATAATAAGGAACGCAAAGTCCATTGAAACCAATGACTTTGCGTTATTCCACCTTCCCCAAACCACTTCTCCACCAATTTTAAGGTGAAGTACATTGGAATCTATGTAATTTGCCTCACTTTGCCTTGTAATTGAGCTCCAAATGAAATTCTGCAGTGATTCATGGGATTGCAGGTCACATGGACTCTAGATTGTTCTGCACAGACTCAGTTCTGGCCTGGGTAGTGTGTGTGTGTAGTGGTAGCTGGAGACAGTTTGTTCTCAGAGCTCTACAATTCAAAACCTCTAAAAGCTGTTTAAAATGCCTTTTTGAGTCATTTTGTTTGCTCAAAATTTAGTACATCGATTGTAGGAAACCGTTCTGTGCTCATATCATCGAGTGTTTACTGTTGTGTGTTGATTTTGAATGTTAATTTAGAACAATCAGTCTGTGTATTGTGAAGTGTGCTTTGGGGAGAGGTGTATTTGTGGTGTAGGTACATTATCTGGGAGAAAAAGGCAGTCTTTCTGTTTTGGTTCTAATTTTCTTGAATAGCTGTGTTAATGTACACACAGTAATATTTTCAGTAATTCTTGACATATTTTTGTTGATTGTTGTGGTGCAGCAGAGTATAATTTGTCTGTTTTAAACATTTGGTTATATTACTAAAGGTTTCCAATTTGCTACACATTACTTGTAGTGTGTGTGTGAATGTGTGTGTGATGCATGCAATTAAATCAGACACCTTTTATTGTGCCACAGAGTAATTGCAGCAGTGTGAACCTGCTATCCACCGCACTTGCATGAATTTTTTGTACTGCTTTGTGGTGTCTTTACTGGTAGTGGATTGTTACTGCTGTGCACTAATCCCCTAACTGACAAAAGGTATTCCTTTCCAGATTTGGATTTGTGATGTGTGAGCACTGGTTAGGTGTTGTTGTACCTTTTTGTGTGCATCTCTTGAGTGTGCAGCGCAGTCTTAATCTGTTTGTGCATTTGCAATGCACCATTAATTCTTGGAGACTGCATTTCTTGTTATGTTCTCATTTGACTTTGTCAGCACTGGGAAATTTTCTGGACACAAGACAGTAGCATTTCATCAGCACTGGGGAATTTTCTGGACACAAGACAGTAGCATTTTGGGGATGCACATTAATTCTGGTGACTCTGTGTGTGACCACTGCGCACATGACTGAGTGCGCCATTAAATCTGGGAGACTTTGCATTTCTTGTTACGCTCTCATTTCACTTTGTCAGCACTGGGGAGTTTTCTGGATACAAGACAGTAGCACTTTGGGGATGTACATTAATTCTGGTGACTGTGTGTGTGGGGTGCTGCCAATATTGCTGTCACTCCACCTTACTTCACATTAAGGCGGAATGACAACACAAATTAATAATCCCAAGGTGGAGTAAGCCTTTCTTAAGGGGCACTCTGCGTAGCAAAGTGCTAATGTGAAGTGCCCACTTCTCGGGCACTTCACCAGCGGAATTTAAATTCACTGCATCTCTACTGGTCAATGGGGGCTGGGGTACACTTGTGCAGATAGTAAAATGAGATAGGGCAGCTAGGCTGAGTGCCAAAGCATAAGTACATGTGTCTGATGAAATGAAAAGCCCTGATAAGTGGAGCTTATAACTTACACTGACATTGTAAGGTTCATTATGAGAAGGATAAGTCCCCATCTAGTTGCTGGGCTATGTGGCTAACCTGGTGGGGGCAATGGTGTGTGAGGTTGGAAAACTTCAAATTGTAAATTAATTTGTGAATTTGCTGCAATACCCAAAGTTAATCTGCCTTGCTAAATCAAATTCTCAATATAGGAATAACTTTGTGAATTGGGAAATTGTTAACTTCACCAGTGAAGTTGGGCCCACAGGGAAAGTTCTTCGTGTACTATGGAATCAGTGGTCACACGATTTTAAAATGAGCTGTATGCCATGTGGAGGTTGTGTTGAGTGCAGTCTTCTGACGAAAGAGTTGATGGGAAGTCTGTCCCTGCTTGTCTGAGAACAGAACCTTTAAATCAGTCCAAAAGCAGAGTATTTTGAAATCAAAGTGCTCACAAAAATATCTAGAAGTGCAAAAATAATCCCTAAAAACACCCATTTTTCCACTCCTTGTCTGTTCCATTCCGGCCATCGTGAAAAATCACAGAGTAGAAAATCCCTAGTTTGTGATTTTATACTAGACCAAGCTGATGAACAAGTTGCTGTCTGTCAGCTGTTTCAAGTGCAGCTAGATTAGTGTTGTGTGTTTCTGGTTTTGCTGATTTATTTAGTTTAAAGTTTTGGTTTTCTTTTGTTTAGTGTAACACCACTATGAGGGAAAAAAAGTGCTTCAGCTAGAAAGGCAGCCAATAAAGACCAGTGACATTAATCCTTTTTTTTTACATTGGGCATTATTTTGTGTGCAGTAGATATTGCTTTTTTTTTCATTGCTTCTTGTTAAATAATTTTTTGTCTGTGGTCTGTGATTCTTCATTTATTTCTGTACAGTCTGGTGTGGTTAAGTGAAGCATTCTGTAGTCTTTTTTTATACTACCTGTAGTTGTTTTGCTTAGTTTCTAAAGTGAGTGTTACAGTTACTCTTCAGTGGCCCCTGTCATCTGTGTCTTGTTAATCACTGTCATGTTAACAAAAAAGTAAAAATTAAACAAAAACTGGGGGGTTGGATTTTACTATAGCTGCTATTACTGTAGCTCAGTAAACAGTTCTGTTCAGAGTCAGATCACACTGCTAATCCTTTGGGTGAGGTGTTGTCTACTGCTGCTATTTAGTTTTACGGCATGGTTTCTTTAATTTTTTTCCTTGCAATATTATAAATCGAGATATATAAAAAATTTAAAATGACAGAAAAGAGATACTCAACTGAAAGAGAGAGGTGTCGGGAAGTGGCAGAGAAGTGCATAAGTTCTGGGGGCAAAAGGAATTTTGCATCTAAAAACAAACAAACAAAAATAGGCCACAGAACCTTTATCTATGTGCTGCAGGCCAGTAGTAGTAGTAGTAGTAATAAAGGAGTAGTTGGCTACAGTGTCAGTGGCATTAGTGTGGCCACATTTTTCTCCACAACATCTGTGGCATCCATGCTGGTGGGTGCTGGGAGATACGGTGACAAGAGGAGCATTTCAGGAGGTAACAAAATGTCTGGCTCAGGCACAGTGGTCAAGAAGAAGGCTATTGGTGTCCCCATGATGGCTATTGGTGGTGGCACTGAGCCTAGAGCTGGCGGCAGTACCCAGACAAGCCCAGAAATGGCCCAGAGCCCCATACCAGGGGGGCCACTAGGGGCACAAACAAAAACCAAAAAAGTGTTTTCAACTTTGCCATAGCCTGACTCTTCAGTCAGTCATGCTACCAGATGCAACTCTACAGGATAATGGATTTGACAGACAGTTGCTGTGCTGCTCAGGCTCCACTGCTTTACCATTGACCACTGGTGACAATTTAAATCAGTGCATGCCGAGACAAGTGGAAACTATGGAACCCTGGATTCCCCCAACAAAAAAAGGCTGTCAGATGAGCTCTGCTTGACTGGAAGGGCCCCAATCGATTTGTGAGACTAGAGAGCATTCTGTGGGGTTGGGTACAGATGGGCAGGCCAGTAGCTTGAGTGAAGAGTGTGAGAGTGGGATGGGCCTCATTGGCCTGGCCGGGCAGCTTTAGCTTTGTTGTTGTGAAAGTAGTCAGGCAGAGTGGTGGCAGTGCTCTGGGGTGGAGTAGAACCAGCAAGAGGAGAGTGAATTAGTTGTGCATTGGGGGGAGTTCAGAAATGGCACAGACAGCAATGGTGGATTGATGAAGTTCCTTGTGTGACTTGCACCAGCACCACACCAGGTGGGTAAAGCCCCAGAGGGAGGCTGCAGGACTTTACATTGAAAGTTTAGGTGGTTGGTTGCAGTCTGAGTGTTGCGCGGCTTGGGGTTGGTGTGGAATGTGTTACATGGAAGTTTGCTAGCTGCTGTAAGGAGAAGCCAGGTCAATCTCTGCTGCTCTTCTCTCCCAGGTACTACTACATCAGTGGCTGAGTGGTGCACTGCTTGAGGGCAGTGCTTGTTATGAGATTTTTAATTTGTTTCATCTGGTACTGTACTATAGACTGTCAGACTTTCTAGTGGAGCATCTTTAAGAGCTGTTACAAGTGGCACACAGTCACACTGCTGGGGGAATGTTGTAAGATTTTTATATTCAACTGGTACTGTAGTTTACTGTCAGGCTTTGACTGGAGGAGCATCTATTGGAGCCATTACACCTCCCTCCCTACTTGCAACACTGTCTGGTAGGGGCCCTGGCATTGAGCTTTACACATGGGGCCCTGTGTGGCAAAATGGACAGGTCTAAGGGGAGTTCCACTGTAGGTTCATTGCCTAGAGCCCAGAAACACCTGATGCTGGGCCTAACTGAGACTGATCTCAGTGATAGTTTCCCATCCCCAGATGAGAGTATGGAGTTTGACCGTGAACCTGACAAGAGAGATCTGTCTGTTGCACAGTCAGAAAAAGCTAAATTTAAAAATGTCCCTTCGACTGAGGATGATAAGAGGGAGAAAGAGTGAGGAGAAACTGAAGATGATGAGGATAGAGTTTAAGAGGAGAAGGAGGATATCAGAGTCTGTGATGATTGTGATTTGAATCCCCTATGGGAGCTAGAAAAGAACAAGAGTAAGGGTCATGCTGGAAACATGTGTTTTACACACCAGTATATCATGAAACAACCAAAGTCGCCCCCATACTACAACAGTTGTTCCTCTTTCCAGTGTGGGTTCCATTATACCACGTGAGTTACCCAGTGCTGAAGTGCAAAAATAATCCCAAAAAACACCCTTTTCAACTCATTGTCTGTCCCATTCCAAACATCATGTAAAATCACAGGGTGTAAAATCCCTAGTTTCGGTCTTTATACTGGACCAAGCTGATGAACAAGTTGCTGTCTGTCAGCTGTGTCAAGTGCGAATTAGTCAGGGAAAAATGAGCAGCCACCTAGGCACTGGAAGCCAGCACACACCCCTGATGTCCAGGGACCTATTATGCTGGACTCAGCACTAAAAAGAATCCAGAGCAGGAGGTCCGGCTCCCTTATCATCTGCATGTGCCAAGGCATCTAAACATAACAGGGAAACTGTCCTGGTGGAGGGAGGATTGACTGAGGAGGACTACTACAGAGATGAAGAGGATTCTGTGGGACTGCCTAGCAGTAGTCATAGCAGAAGTGGTGGATTGCATACTACCACCCAGAGCCACCAAAGATTAGCAGCTCTAGCGCAGAAAACACCAGACATCACTGTTTTCATTTGAGCAGCAACCATGAGTCACAAGGAGTCAAATACTGCCCCACCAGTCATGTCGCTATGCCAAGCTCAGCTGTTTGCAGCACCCAGAAAGTTCCAGCCAACACTGCATTGTGTGTTGGATAGGCATGCCTAACACCCTCCTGATTATGCTATTGCACATTAAGTGAACACTGAAACACCTGAAATGCTGGCAATTGGTCTAGTGCCATTCTCTTTTGTGGAGAACATGGGATTTAAAAAGTTAATGGTTTGTTTTTTTGTTTGTTTATTTACTTAACAGGTAAGCACACTGGAAAATGAATTCCATTTACAAGTGTGACCCACAATCATTACAACAAATACGACAATCACATAGCACATGACACACATAATGAAATAGGAATAAGACTTCATCATAAATTAACAATAAAAATTTCAATTAAAACATCCACATTCAGAAAAGGTTCTAAAATACAAAAGCAGAGCATGTGAAAAAGATTTGAGAGTTTTTACATTCCTAACAAGAAGAGATACATTATTCTAATTACTTGGAGCAGAATAGGCAAATGCCCTTTGGCCACTTGTAGTTCTCACTAGAGGAAGCTTCAAAACCATACTATCAACCCTTTGTCTAGAATAAAAACTGCTGGTGCATGACTGTCCCTAATGGCAGAGTCCCTCAATAACTTATTTCTCCATGTGTGCCATTCCTGAATTTTATGAGACAGTGTCATGTATGGTAATCCATTCCATGCTGCATTCAGCATCACCATATGTACATCTTGGTATGGATATGTGGACCAAAGGCCAAAAAACAGCTGGTAGCTTCTATATGTGCATTACAGCACACTGGGCACAGGTAATGAGGGTAGGATTCGACCCTGGCTAGAGGAAAACTTGTGCTAAGCCCAGCTGCTGTGGCAGCAACACTCTGGGTGTTCACCAGCATGTCACAATAGCAATGAAGAGTATTACTGGATCACACACATGGGTCAGAAAATACTAGAACTGCTCCTGACTGAGACTGATGAGTGGCTGCACTCCCCTCCACTGAAAACTAAGTGGCCAAGGAGTTAGATCAGAGTGGAGCGATGGATGTGGCCTACCTCGATTTCAGCAAGGCTTTCAACACCATTCTACATAGGAGACTGATAAGCAATCTGGGTAGCTTGGGAGTGGGCAACAAGGCAGTAAATTGGGTAAGAAACTGGTTAGAGGATGGGAGACAAGGGGTAGTGATAAATGAGTTTGCTTCATGGAAGGGATGGTGATCAACAGGGTACCTCAGGGTTCAGTGCTTGCACCGGTTCTGTTTAATGTCTTTATTAGTTACAAAGCAGAGGAGATGGAAGGGAATGTCTGCCTCTTTGTAGATGATATTAAGACCTGCAATAGGGTGGACACTGGAGGTGGTGGAAGGATGGGCAGTGATCTGAAAAAAAAAACTGGAGGAGTGGTCAAGGTTATGGGAGCTGGATTTTAACATAAACAAGTACAAAAATAATGCACTTAAACCATAGAAACCCAAGGGCAGAGTACAATATGTTTTGAGTGATACTGACAGTGACTAAGCAGGAAAGAGACCTGGGGCTAATCATAATGAGTGGCATAAAGGTGGCCAGGCTGTATGACCAGATAGGTAGGAGGCCTAGTGGGATGCTGGAGTGCATATGAAGGGGTATCACAAGCAGAAAAAGATAGGTGGTGTTGCACCTTTATAGATTGCTATTAAGACCCCACCTTCAGTACTATTTCCTGTTCTGGACACCACATCTCAGAAAGGACATAGACAGAGTGGAGGTGGTCTAGAAGAGGGCTACCAAAATCATGCATGGCCTGCATCAAAAGCCCTATGAGGAGAGGATTAAGAAGCTCAATATGTGCACCCTGGAGGAGAGAAGGGAAAGGGCTATATAATAGAGACCTTCAACTACCTCATGGGTTGCTAATAAGGTACAGGAGGGGAGCATTTAAAAATAAAAGTGTTCTAGAACAAAGGGTCATGCTGTGATTCTGGAGGGGGTAGATTCAGAAGAGAAGTGAGGAAGCATTTCTTCACAGAAAGAGTGGTGGATTGCTAGAACAGCTCTCCAGCTGAGGTAGTGGGTGCAAAAACAGTGATGTTCAAAAATGCCTGTGACAGGCACAAGGGAATCACAGGGGTAAGGAATGGGGTAGAGACAGCATCATTGGTCAAGTGGGTCTGCAGCAACAATGAAGGTAGGAAAAATGAACAGACCGGGTGGGCCTTATCTGCCATCAGATTCTGAGCTTCTATGTTTCTAAGTGGGTTTCATTGCAAGCAATAATTGCTAAAAAGTATGGAAATGCATCAGTGATGGGGTCTTTCTCAGGATGCCCTGCCTGGCACTCTGTCACACTCATTGTTCAGGAGTTTCTAGCATATCTTGATATCAACTGCATGCTGACTGTGGCCGTCATATCTGTGACCACTCTGCCCATTCTGGAAAGCCCATGACCATCATAGGCACCTGCAGATTCAGAACAAACTGTCTTAGTAATGTATAAAGCTGGAAGTCATCACCATATGGAACTTAACATTGTACATGATTGAGCATTTGTATAATCAACACAAAGCCATCTCTGAAAATATCTGGTGCTGTAAACAAGCCATGACAGTGGTGGAGTATCCATGTCTCTGACAACAGACCAGTGGTGATAGTCTAGGTCTACTTGAACATGTAATGCAGGCAAAGAGTGGAGAAACTGTTTGTATCTTCAGGCCATCCTACTTTTATGGGTGTTGAGGCAAAAGCTGTTGAATGTATGGTAGATGCTGGAGGCAAGTGGTAATATGGGAAGCTGTGCCTTCAAGAAAACACATGATCCATGTCTTGGACTGCAATATCCATATTTCCTGCATTGTGGAATCTGCAAATTTTGGGATGCCACCAGGCTGGACAGGCAATATAAACAGGGACTGTCTTCAATGCTTTAAAGTGGTCTTAATCAGGTCCAAAATTTAACTGATAAGCTAATAAGGCAGGTATATGGGGCACAGATGTTAAAACCACAGTTATGGGCTGGTGGCACGGAGGGCTTCCCCTTTGTTAATACGAGGTTTTTTTTCCTAGATTTAAATACTAGTTTTATGGTCCACAGGGATCTCCATGTTAGCAAAGTTTATTGCTCTTCTTTTTCTTACAATGCTTCTTGTCTCATGTGACAGTGATACTGTATATCCAGAATCTTTGATTCAGCAAGGGAATGCTTCAGCAGCAGTAATCCTACTGATAGCAGCCTGATGTTCTGGCCTCAACTAAGTAACTCTAATTCAATATTTTTGTTTCCTAGGAATGTGTCTAGGTCTAGACAGCAAGTGTAAACATTTTGCTTTTAAATCTTTTCATTTTATCACACTACACACAGTCATAAAAATGCACACAATGCACTCCAGCTCATTAAAGCTAGAATTAGTGAAAACTCTGTTTCTTTTCTTACAGATTAACCCACTCAGATATACTGCAAGAGGTTGTTAAACTGTAAATGTAGCCTTTAGTAATTACTGGATAAGTAAAGTTACATATAATTACAGCTCTACTGCTATAAAATTGACTTTAAACCAATACTTGCTGAATCAATAGTCTTGGTTGCCTCACTGTCACATGGGACAGGATGCATTGTAGGAAAAATAAGAGGCAATAAATGCAAATAAAGAGATTCCCAGAGGCTATAGCTCTAGTAGACAGTTTTAGAAAAAACTTTTAATAGCAAACAAAGGGAAGGAAACACTTGAACTACACACACACAAATCAATACACTCTGCACAACATATGCTTTTGCAAGTTCTGACTATAGTACTTCTTTAAGTGTATTACAGGAACTGTGGCAGGGGACTGACATATGGTGCAGCACCTTATAGCAGCATATAGCAGTCTGATATATCTTTACTGGTAGTTGAGAAAAATGTTGAGAGCACAGAATTTATGTACAGAATATTGTGCTTTTCGCACCATTTCCCAAAAAGTGCATTACAAGAACTGTGGATGGGGCACCGACACACAATGAAATACACCTTATAGAAGCATACAGTGGCCTGATATATTTGTTCTGGTAGTTGAGAAAAAATTGATGTGCACAAAGTTTATGTATAGTGCGATTTCACACAATTTCTCTTAAAGTGCATTTCAAGAACTTTGTGTGTGTTTGGGGGGCTGACACAGAGAGCAGCACTTTGCAAAAGCATGGAGCAGTCTGATATATTTTTTTCTGCTAGTTGAGAAAAAATCTGGGCCACAAAACTGATATATGTGGTGCTTTTCACACCAGATCATTGATGTGGTCAGTGCATCAGACTCATGCTTGTACCTTCTCTTACTCCAGCTTCTGTGCTGATTTATGTGGAATTATTAAAGTCAACTTAGTATATAGCATTAATGCCATGCATCAGCCTGATACTGCAGCCTGATTCTACATTATGACACAGTGAAGAATTACCTGAATCAACAGCAACAGGAGCAGAAAGCAGTTAGAAAGTAATATACAAATAACTTTTAGAAATTTAAAAACCAAAATGAAAAAAAAAATGAGTACATACCTTCCCTGGTAGGAAGCATTTTGTTAATATATGTATTTTTTATTAATTTATTTATGTTTACTAAAGTTACATGTACAACAACATATCAGACATTTTAGACTGAATATAAACTGAAATCCACATTTATTTATTTATTCATTTAAGTCTAGGATTACAACAATACCTTTGAGCCGAGGCTCTTTTACAAAGGTTCCACGTCAGTGAGTACAGCATACAGCATGTAAAACAGTAAATGATCATTAACATTAGATAACAAGACATGCAAATTCAAGGAATACATGAGGCACAAAGGAGAGGGTAAAATAGGGAGAGGGGGTAGGACTGGGGTTCAGGTTCGAGGGAGAGAAGAATTGCAGAGTGTAAGGCAGTAGAGGAGGAGAAAAGTGGCTAGGAGGAGCTGGAGGAGAGGGGGAGTAGGCGGAGAGGAGGGTGGAGGGTGTGGAGGTGAGTGGAAGGAGGGGGCAAGAAGGAAAAAAGGGGGGGTGAGGCAGGAGGTGGAAGGCAGGGCAGCCCGGGGGCCTTGTCATGGACAGACAGCTGTAAGTGCCAGCATAGGGGCAGGGATTTGTCGAAAGTGCTCGATGAGGAGGCAAAGGCAGCAAGATGGGGGAACTACTTGGACAAGCAGTCAAAGGAGCTGGATGCAAGCAGAGCAAGGCGAAGCCTAGACTTGAAGACACCAATCATCGGTGCGGCAGAGATGTTGCTACAAAGGGAATTTAGCCAGTTGGGTGCCCTGTAGCCAAATGATCTTTGTCCTTGGGTTGTATGACACCAAGGGATTTACAGAGGGTGAAGTTTGGACCTCCTTGTATTGAAGTTGCTGTATCTGGGTGTAAGGAGAGCACAGACTCCGGGAGGAGCAGACCCATCATTCTTTTCTTGGCTGTGATGCAGGTTTGGTATTTTATTCAGCTGTTGAGTTGCAGCCACCCAGTTTGAGAGTAGAGGTCACATGTGTGAGTGAGATGGTGGGATCCTGTGATGAGTCAACAGGCTTTATTTAGGGAGATAGTTGCACGTTTGAGAGAGGTGGCAGTGGAAGAGCCATAAATGATAGGTCCGTAATCAATAATGCTAACGATAGAGCTTTGGACTGCGACCAACAATGCATCAGAGGTTAGGTGTTTCCTGTGCTGGAACAGTAGGCCCAACCTGGTATTTGCAGCCTTCGCAACATTATTAATGTGGGCAGCATAAGTGCGATGGGAGTCAAGGGTGATGCCAAGGTACTTGAAGGATTGTGTTTGTTCAAGAGTGACTCTTTGCTTGGTTTTGATGGAGAGGTGGTAATGCTTGTTTTTGTTGTGGTGGCTGCTGAAAATCATGAATTTTGTTTTTTTCTGATTGAGGTTCAGTTTGTGATTTAAGAACCAGGTCTCAAATGATGAGAAGCCCTGCTGGAATTTTTCTTGAAGTAGTTTAGGGTCAAGGTGTGAAGCTATGATTGCTGCATCATCAGCGTAGAGTATGATTTGTTCAGGGCAGGAATCCGGTAGAGAGTTTAGGAACAGGCTAAAGAGGAGGGGTCCCAGGATGGAACCCTAGAGGACACCCGAGCGGACAGGTCTGACATCAGACAGAGTATCAGCAATTTTTACTCTTTGGGTCCGATTGCCTAGGTAGTTTTTGAACCAGCTAACAGAGCCAAGTGAGAGTGCAGCATTTTGGAGCTGGGATAGCAGGAGGCGGTGGTTAATGGTGTCAAAGGCTTTTGTTAAATCAATGAAAATGAAGCCAGTTTGCTGTCCATTGTCCAGTAAGTTATGGATGGCGCTGGTGATTTCAAGTAGTGCAGAGGAGGTGCTGTGACCTTTTCTGAACCTGTGTTGTTGCCTGCACAGGATGTTGTGCTTATCCAGAAAGTCTGTAAGCTGGTCAGAGACAATACGTTCCAATGCCTTGGAAAGGGGAGGTAGGATGGAGATTGGTCTGAAATTCTCATGGGCAGTTTTGTCACCACTTTTGTGGATGGGGTAACGGTGGCAGATTTCCACTTCTCCAGGAACTGGCTAAGGCTGACAGAAAGGTTAAAAATCCTGGTCAAAGGCCCGAGTACCTCTTCTAGGGTGAGGGACAGGAGTTTGTGGTCGAGGGACTCATTGCTGGATCTGGATTTGCTAATGGCTTTAGTAACATACTTGCGGACCTGGTAAGTCTTGGCCTCTTTAAAGTAGAAATGCAGTTGATTGTTTGTGGTAGTGGTCATTTGGGACACAGGAACATCATCTTCATTAAAGAAATCAGGGGGTAGAACTGTGTTCGGGTCAGTGAATGCTGTGTTGAAAGTGTCTGCAATGATTTTAGGGTCAAGTGTAGTAACTCCATTTATGTTGAGTACGGATGTGGGAGATTTGGACTGTTTCCCAGTGACTTCTTTTATGTTTTTCCAGAAGTCTCTTCCATTACCCCAGGAGTTTGTGAGGGCATTCTCATAATAGGCTGATTTATTTTGCTGGATAGATTTGATGCAGTCATTCTGTGCACGTTTGTAGTTTAAGAGTAATTTTGCCTACCAAAGTTTCTGGCCAGCTCCCAGAGGTGGCCCCTTGTTTTTAGTTGCTGAAGGAGGTCTCCTGTGAGCCAAGGGTTACAAAGTGGTTTAACTTGTAGTTTTTTTAAAGGGGTGTATATGTTACAGGCCTCAGTGAAGATTTTAATGAAGTGGTCCAGGGCAGTATTCACATTGGTTGCTTTGAGGATTGGTGACCAGTCTTGAAGGAGGTGGTGGGATTTGAGATGAGGTAGCTGATCACGAGGTAGAACTCTGCTGGTGATTGTTTTGGGGGGTGGTTTAGTGAATTTATTTGACCAAGTGCAGCTGACAGGGGAGTGGTCACTGAGAGAGTCAGGAAGGACAGAAGTGTTTGAGATCCGTGAGGGGTGACTGGCAAAGTTCCAGTCCAGGTTGGTGCTGGTACTGGTCTTGTAATTTTTTCTGGTTGGTGAGTCAACCATCTGGGTGAGGTTGGCCGCAACAAAGGAGTCCCTATGTGCCCCTGCTTCTGCAGCGAGACAGTTTACATTGAAGTCGCCTAGGAGGATAGATTCGGTGTCCAGTGGAAGTGACCTGACAAAGTCCAGTACTGTGGTTAGCACATTTCCTTGTTGTTTAGGAGGAATGTAGATAGTGACAACTGTAAGGGCTTTGTTTTGGGCTCCTAGGAGGATTCTGATGGGAAGAATCTGAGCAGTAGTAAACTGGGGAGAAGTATTAATGAGGAGTCCCAAGACAATATCTTTTAGGTATGTGGCACAGCCACCACCTCTTTTAGACAACCGATCAAGCCTAAAGACATTGTAGCCAGGAAGGTTGATTGCCTGGCCTGGGACCGAGGGTGTGAGCCATGTTTCGACAACTGCCAGAATGTCTGGGCAATGTTGGCTGGTAAAGACCTGCAGGGCATCGATTTGGGGAAGGAGGCTGCAGATGTTAATGGGCATGAATGTGAGGGCACCTGAGGGTTTGTTCTGGTTTGTGGCCTTAGCAAAGTTTGGGCCAGAGTTTGGATGCACATTGTCTGACAGTAGTAGTAGTAGCAGCACAAGTCTCACAGTGCTCAAATGTAATTCCCTGAGGGAGCACTTTCATCTTCTTGGTGTGTGAGAATGTGTCATGGGGTGAAAGCGAAGGGTCATGGTTAGAGTAAAAAGAGAGGATTGGGGGGGTACCCATAGTCCAATGGTAGGCGAGGACACTTCCTTAGAGGTGGGGGGGGACCCTGGGCAGTAGGCTGGGCCCAAGGTGCAGAGTACCTAGGTGACGAAATGTTGTTTCAATTTGGTAGCGGCAGAGGGGAGAGGGGAAGCAGACTGTACATGCAAAATACTGTACATGCAAAACGTAGTACAAAAAATTATAAACTTACAATAATATAAATCCACTAATATTTTTAACTTCAGAAAATAAGTCACTATCACTATTTGCTTTTGTATCTATTTCATTTCATTTTAATGGATACGTTTTTGTATTTCCAAGGTTGTAAGGTTCAGGGGCCTTTTCCTTTACCCATACTATTTTGAGCGTTTGGTTCCAAATAATTTATATTGGTTGGAAAAGAAGAGAGGAGAGGGGAGGGGAGTCTTTGAAACCTCAGTGATACTGCAGGGGATGTAAAGAATGGACCCATCTAGACTTTTTTTTATTTATATTTTCATGATTGGTGGCAAATTATCTGAAACTTCTCGCCATGTTCCATATATTGCATTCTCGTATATATAGATATAATCTATTACCCTTTAATATGTCAAAGTTGACTTCACTCCATTAAGCCATACTTATTTATTAAAGATTGTAAATTGTTGGGTATTTCAATATTTTAATACGATTGTTTTATCATAGCCAAAACACATATGTTCGTCAGATTACATTCAGTTTTAAGCCACAAAAATCAATAAATACACATATCTGATAAGTCAGCATAAATGTCAGATTTATGGCTTGAGACAGAGTTAACATTGCTTCAACCCACCATTTCTGCACCAAAGGTCAGCTACATAAACAATGTAATAAAGTTGCTGTTTTACCACACATATGTCAGCTTTTATCAACCAGTATGCCCCCCATATTATATAATCTTACTTGTGTTAAATACAATTTTGTCAATATCTTATACTGAATAGTTTTAGCCATAAAAGTTTTTGTACAGAGTAGCTGTAACAAAAGTGAGGTCAGTACTTAATTCAACAAGAAACAAGCATTTGTCAAAGCCGAATGTTGTCTTGCTGGCATTGGCATTGGTAGTGCAGGAGTTAGATATGCATAACAGGAATGGCAGTGAAGTATGTAACTGAAGCCAACCCCATCCCCACCCTGCAGAGACTGACAGGTGCTGGGGTGTACCTTTGGGGCATCAGCTATAACGCTCATGACATTTTAACTCACCCTACCCTGTAGACACTGACAAGTGTTGTGGTGTGCTTTGGGGTCTTTGGGCCTTATACTTACCCCATTCCATAAGGAAATATGCTGAGATGGGTGTAGTATAGGAGAATGGGGTGAACTTTAGGGCCAAATACTCCAACGCACACCTTGATGCCTGTCACTGGCTGCAGGGTGGGGGTGGAATGGTGTGAACATTACAGCCAATGATCCCAAGTCACACCCCTGATGACTGGAAGTCTCTACAGGGTGGGGTGTTACAGTTGGCAACCCTAACGTTGTAGGCATTTGTTGGCATTTTCACTCCAAATTTTCAACATAGGCTTTTTGTGACCCCACATCATGAAGAGCAGCACAATCAGTTTGTTAGCTGATTTGGCGACACAGGGATGAAAACTCATGTTGGGCAGGATGTGGAAAATGACAAATGTATTGTTCATGAGGAGATGTAAAAAAATGGCAACACTGAAAATCTGCAGTGAAAATATAAAAAATTGGTGAAGTCATGAGCATGCATAGAAACTGTGCAACACACATCCATAACCCAATTATTTTGGGGAATTTTTAGCCACGTTTTCAACATAGGCATTTTGGGGCCTCCCCTCATGAACAGTGGCACTGTGATTTTGTTAATCTGTCCCAAAAGTTGATTTCCCACAGCGACTACGCCATTGTGCATGACAGGTGCAGAAACACATTTTGGGCAGGCTGTGAAAAATGACAGCTGTACTGTTCATAAGGAGGTGTGAAAAAATGGCAGTGTTGAAAATCTGGCATGAAAATATTGCAAATTTGCGTAGTTATAAGGATGAGTGGAAACTGCGCAACTCATGCTTGTAACACAGTCATTTTATGGACTTTAGTCACCATATTTTCAACATAACCATTTTAGGATCTCTGCTCATGATCAGTGTCACCGTCATTTTCTCAAACTGTCCCAAAAACTGATTTCGCACAGCGACCGCGTTATTCTGTGCCAGATGTGTGAAAACACATTTCGGCCAGGATATGTAAAATGACAGCTGTACTGTTCATAAGGAGGTGTGTAAAAATTTCAATTTTGAAATCTGGAGTGAAAATATTGCAAATTCACAAAGTTATGAGCATGCGTGGAAACAGCACAATGTACACTCATAAAACAGCCATTTTTTGGATTTGTTTCACCAAATCTGCAACATAGGCTTTTTGAGAGACCCCCTCATGAACAGTGGCACTGTCGTTTCATTACTCTGTCCCAAAAGGTGATTCTGTGCAGAGACTGCAATATCACCTTTCCAGACCAAATAACACCATGACAGTGACTGAATTCATGAGGAGGGGCCCCAGTAACCCTATGTTGAAAATTTGGTGCACAAATTCCAAAAACAGCCCGAGATATGCACCAAAGTTAAAAACACCCTATTTATGCCATTATACAGCTTACCAGCATTTCTTCAGTTCATGGTTGGCTTTGAAGAGTGCAGACATGTTCCCGATCCACCACCAAAGATCGTTGAGCTGGAATCTGAAGGTAGGTATGGGGTGGGGGGTTGGGAGGCAGGGTGCACTGAGGATGGGTGCAGGTTGGGGCAGGGAGCTGGACAGACCATGTGGGACCGTTTTCTTCTTTTACAGGTTAAAAAAAATTGTGGGACTTTTTTTTTTTTTACAGGGGCATTTGGCATGCTGAGGTGGGATCCCAGAGTGCCACCTGACTGTTTGGGGGGGTTAGCCGATGGGGGATTGGGCACCACCATCAGCACATACTGAAGGGGCAAGAGCCGAGGGGATTAGGCACCCCTTGGCTATAACAAATGGGGGTGCATTGCCGTGGGGGTGGGCTTCACTGTCAGCACATAAACTGGGTCAGGGCATGCCGACAGGGGGATTGGGCACCCCCGAAGTCAGCATTGTGGCAGGCAGTGTGCCGCCATATTTACTCTAATGTTTCACCAGGGAAGGCACTTTGGAAGGTGCCACTGCATATGACGAGCTTTGCTCTCATTGCAGTGGACCTTTCCTTAGATGTGCTCACCACATTATGTATTCCTGGTGTAGCATCTGCACGCTGGCTTATTGGGGAATGAGGGATGCACCTACTGATGCGTGTCCTGCATTCGCCCAACAGTAACCGCGCCTCCAAATCTGTTACTAATGCAATATGTTGGCTGGCGCGCATGCACGAGCCAACATAAAAAGGGATCTTTGAGAACTAACAAGTTTCAAAAATAAATCACCTTTAATAACAGAACTGTTAAAAAGTGGCAATCCAACACAGGCTAAAATGCTAATAACTCCCAAACAGTGCTAGAGAGTAATATAAGAACTGGTTTCAGATGAAAATAGACTGCAAAGTCAACATATACTGCTTTTCTTTACCCAGAGTCATCCCAGTCACTGTGGTGGAAAAAACTGATGACTCCAAACTTCATTTCAAACTTAAAACTTTCTCTTGTGGCTGAAGAGCCTAAACAAGTATACCAGGAGTGCAAAAACCAATAAATTTGCCGGAAAGGATGAAAACTCAGGTGCGTAATGTGCCATGTAGGCTGACCAGTTCCACAACCTCTTCCTGGAAAGGTTACATATCGACTGAATTAGCAGTCATCCTCAGAGCTTGGAGTACCAGGATGTAGTGTGTCATTTAAACACACTCTCTTAAAGTGACAGTGGTGAAAATAAGAAAGTGCTAACACACTTCAAATTAGAAAGTGCACTATGTAGTGTTTGAAGCAGACCAATAAATTAGTATTTTATTATTTGAACATGTTAAATAAAGTGCTTGTGCAGAAACATAAATTGAAGCAGACAAACCTCTCATTCCCACTTCGGCTTTTTCCAATCCAATGAATTTCATGGAGGCGGGTGACCCATGTCTGGCTTTGGCATAGTGTCTTGCCATTGCATAGTTGAGGTTAGAGTTCTGTATTATTTGGTGGAGATAGGACTTGCTGGCTCTGTTACCTTTAAATGGATTCCTGTCTAAAATTCAAATATGACTTGCCATACTCTGTTAGGATTTCTGGTATGACTTGTCGGCTCTGCCAGTTCAGCCATAAGGCTGGTCTGTAATATGTGTTGTTATATATACTTTTTATTTACGTGTGGTTTAAACTGTTTTAGATAGTTTAAGAAAAGTTTTTATTTGACACATAACATCACTTTACATTGATTTTTGTACTAGCCACTCTAATACTTGATTAAGCCCATTTCATGTATTTAGACACTGGAAGCACATTGTACTTTGGTCCATTTTACATATGCCTATGCACTAGTGCATAATCATTTTTGTGTGCATTGGCCACTTAAACATTAAGATGTGTTTTTAATAATGAAAGCACTTTGTATGTTGGTCTGCTTCAATTTATGTTTCTGCACACTCACTTTACTTAACACATTCAAATAACAGAATACTAGTTTATTGGTCTGCTTCAGTCAAGCACTACATAGTGCACTTTCTAATTCGAAGTATGTTAGCACTTTCTCATTTTCACCACTGTCACTCTAAGACAGTGTGTTTAAATTACACACTACATCCTGGTACTCCAAGCTCTGAGGATGACTGCTAATTCAGTCAATACATAAGCTTTCTAGGAAGTGGTTGGAGAACCGGTCGAGCTACATGGCACATTGCACACCTGAGTTTTAGTCTTTTTTGGCAAAATTGTGGCTTTTTGCACTCCTGGAATACTTGTTTAGGCTCTTCAGTCACAAGAGAAAGTTTACAGTTTAAAATTAACTTTGGAGTCAGCAATTGTTTCCACCACAGTGACTGGGATGACTCAGGGCAAAGTAAAGCAGTATATTTTGCCTTTGCAGTCTATTTTCATCTGAAACCAGTTCTCATATTACTCTCTAGCATTGTTGTTTGGGTTATTGGCTTTTTTAGACTGTTGGATTGTCGCTTTTTAACAGTTGTGTTATTAAAGGTGATTTATGTTTGAAACTTGCTAGTTCTCAGAGATCCCTTTTTTCTTATTGAGATAAGTGCTGACCGTGCTTTTGTTACAGCTTCCCTGTACAAAATCTTTTCTGGCTATTAGCTTGTTGTAGCTCTGAGGTATTGTCCACTCCCTTGAGGCATTTTTTCAGCCATGATTAGCCCCCCTGACACTCACAATGGTTGCAATCTACCACGTTCTTTCCTTCTATTGAACAGTTTTAGTCCAAGCATTCCTATGCTGTTAATTTACCCACATTAATCTTAGTACCCAATCACTCTTTAACAATCAGTTTGCAACTCTTTACCCAGTTAATATGTAACCTGGTCATACATTTTCCATCCAATCTTGGTATCAACTGTATATAAAAGTTGAGATTGAACTGGGACGAGTGGCAGGAGCCACTGTAGGTGTCAGGGGCCTTGGGAGAGCCTCCATCTGTGGCTTGATATGAACATACGAACATATGTAATTTGCCAGCAGATAAAGGCCTAGAGGTCTATCAAGTCTGCTTGAATGTGCAGCTAGCAGCCCTTATTCTGCAGCTGCCCCTCTCTTCCACCCTTCCCCTCCATTGAACCTCCCCCTTGTCCTGTCCCATCCCCTTTTGAAGCAGTCCACTGTTCTATTGGATACTACTTTTGCAGGTAATGCATTCCACCCAGCCACCACCCTCTCTGTAAAAAAGTGTCTCCTCATCTCCCTTCTGAACCTTCCTCCCTCCAGTCTCATATCAAGGCCCCTGGTGTCCCTCCCCTAACTTACTTTGAAAAGCCCCTCTTTACCTGTCTTGTTTATTCCTTTCATGTACTTAAAGGTTTCAATCATGTCCCCCCTGTCCCTCCTCTCCTCCAGTGAGTACATGTTCAACCTCCTCAGTCTCCTCTCGTATGATAAGTCCCCCAGCCCCTTGATCATCTTTGTCGCCCTGTGCTGTACCCCCTCCAGTAACTTAATGTCCCTCTTCAGATACTGGCACCAGTACTGCATGCAGTACTCCAGGTGTGGTCTAACTAATGACCTATACAGTGGCAGAATCACCTCCTCCCTCCTCGAGGATATACCCCTTGAAATGCAACCCAGCATTTTGTTGGCCTTTGCAGCTGCCTTCCTACATTGTACCGAGTTGTTCATTGACCCTGTAATGATCACCCCCAGATCCTTCTCCTCCTCTTCTGTCTGGGTTAGCTGCACTCCCCCCAGCAGGTAACTCCTCCTTGGGTTCTTCATCCCAAAATGCAGCACCTTGCACTTTTTGGCATTAAACCCCAGTTGCCAAGTGTCTGACCAGGTTTCAAGCTTTGCCAGATCATCCTGCAACCCCTGCCATCCCCCTAGGTCCCCCACCACCACTCCTACCTTGGTATCATCAGCAAACAGACTGATCTAGCTCTTAATGTCCAATGATATGTCTGCAATGAACATCTCAAACAACAATGGTCCCAACACTGAGTCCTGTGGAACACCGCTCGTCACTACCCTTGGGTGTGAGAGCTCCCCACCCACCACCACCCCACTCTGTTGCCTTTCCTGAAGCCAGTTCCCTACCCTTCTCACCAGCTTTGCACCCACCCCTGTGCCTTCTAACTTACTTCCCAGCCTTCCATACAGCACCGAGTCGAATGCCTTACTGAAGTCCAGATACAGGACATCCACTGCATGGCCCCTGTCCAGTTGCCTAGTTACCCAGTCATAGAACTCCACCATGTTGGTTTGGCAGGATCTGTCACATATGAAGCCATGTTGTCTGCTGTCCTGTAGTCCTTTGGCCTCTAGGAGGGCCACCAGTTTCTCCTTCAGGATAGTCTCCATTAGCTTACCCACGATGGATGTGAGGCTCACTGGTCTGTAGTTCCCCGGTTCATCCTTGGGGCCAATCTTGTGGAGGGGCACTACATGAGCCATCCTCCAGTCCTGAGGTACACACCCTGAGTGTAGTGAGGCATTAAATAGGTCTGCCAAAGGTCCCACAAGGACCTCTGCCAGCTCCTTCAGTACCCTGTGGTGGATGCCATCTGAGCCTGGCGCCATGTCCACCCTCAGTGCCTTCAAACCTTTCCGAACTCTGCCCTCCATGATTTCCCCATCTGTCACCCCTCCCCCCATTTCTGCTGTTCCTCCCCCTTGGGTGTCACCCCTCTCTTCTCCTTAGTAAATACCGAGCAGAGGTAATCGTTTAGTGTTTCTGCCTTATCACACCCTGCTTTCACCCACCCCCCCTTCCTTCCTAATCCTTACTATGTGGTCCTTACAGCTCCTTTTATCCCTGATGAACCTAAAGAAGTCCTTCTCCCCCTTCTTAATGCCTTGTGCCAGCCTGAGCTCCATAGATGCCTTGGCTCCCCTTACTGCCCTTGTCACCTCCTTCGATTCTGTCAAGTACTCCTCCCTGCCTTCCCCCTCCCTGTCTTCTTGTACCTCCTAAAGGCAGCTCTTTTCCTCCTTACCTTTTCCATGACCTTCTTGCTCAACCTGCTCAGTTTCTTAGCCCTAGCCTTCTTGCTCTGGACCTTGCAGTAGGTTTTGGTTGCCTCCACTATCCCCAGCTTTATGAGCTCCCACCTCCGGTTAGTGTCCATACTAGATTAAAATTCTGGCCAGATACACTTTTACTACTTCCCCCATCCTCCCAAATTCAGCCCTTCTGAAGTCCAGCACTCTTGTGCCAGATTCCACTCCTTCCTTGCCCATATCCAGTGTGAGCCATACTGAGTGGTGGTCACTCCCTGACAGCGGTTCCTCCACCATAAGTTCTCTCACAAAGTCCCCATTTGCCAGCACAAGGTCAATGGTATTCCCTGACCTGGTTGGTTCACTGACCATTTGCAGCAGGAAGCCCTCATGGAAGGCATCCAGCAGTACCTGCCCTCTTCTGTTCCTGGTTGTTGGGGTACTCCAGTCCACTCCTGGCATGTTGAAGTCCCCCACAATCACCACACTACTCTTCTTGCAGGTCCTCCTGATCTGTCCCGCTAGTTCCCTGTCTAACTCCTCCGTCAGAGATGGTGACCTGTACACCGCTCCCATTCTGAGAATCCTATTCTAGGAATCCTGGATTTGCATCCAAAGTGACTCTGTACTACCCTTCTCCCCTTCCTCCCTTACACACTTTAGTCTTTCTTTCATATATATTGCCACCCCCCCTCCTTTCCCAATCACCCTGTCACTACGAAATAACCTGTACCCTGGTACAGACAGGTCCCAGTCATTGTATTGGGTGGCCCATGTTTCCGTGATGGCTGCAATGTCCACCTCTCCCTCTGCCATGAGAACCTGTAACTCTGCAGTTTTCCTCCCAAGGCTCCAAGCATTAAGGCTAACCACCTTCCACCCTTCCCCCCTCCCAACCTGCCCTCCTTTACCAGCATCACCAATAGTACTTGCCATTTGTGCTTTCTCACTGTTATGGGGGTAAGCACATATGGTTTCCCAACCTGTGGTCTCTGCATGTCTCTTACCCAATTGCCACCCCCTGCTCCTAGTTTAAATTTCCAACTTCCTCTATGTACTCCTCCATCCTCTGCTTCAGCACTTTCTTTCCCTCCTCACTCAAGTGTAGTCTGTCCTTGGCATAGACACTACTGTCCTCCCAGGTCCCTCCCCACCCCACCAACAGCCCATACCCTTTAGCATAACACCAGGTTCTTAGCCATCCATTAAATTCCTGTATTCTCAGCTTTCTTGTTGTGCTTGCCTTGGGCACTGGAAGTATCTCTGAAAAGTTACTGATCTTCCTGCCCCCTCAGGTCCTAGTTCCTCAGACCTCCTCTGGACTATATCTACTGTCTTGTCAGCCAGGTCGCTCGTCCTAAGATGTATAATTAAATGAGGTTTGTCCCTACCCCTTCTAGCATATTTCAGAACAGATTGTCCCACCCTTTCTGCTGTCATTCCTGGCTTGGCCTCCACCCAAATGCGACTATGTCTCTCCCCCTTGCTACCCCACCTGACTCCTCTTAGTATTGAGGCCCCTAGCACTAAGATTCTACCCCTCTTACTTCCTGCTTGCTTCCATTCATCTCCATCTTTCATTTCCTGCTCCTCTTCTTCCTCCTGCACATTATTCCCCCTTTTGCCCCTGTTGCAATTCTCCCAGCAGAACCCCCCCTCCAGTTTGGCAAGGCATTTATCAAGTACTCCTCCAATTGCATCATTTCCCTCCTCCTTCTTCCCCTTTAGCAGTGCAAAACTATTTTCTGAAGACCCTTCACAAATGCCCGCTCCCTCTCTCTTCATAGTAACCTGTTCTCTGCTTTCCAATCCATGACTTTTAGCACTTCTTCTCCTCCTCCCCTCACAAGTCCCTCTCTCCTCCTTCCATTTGTCTTTTGTCTCCTGACCTGGTTTCCCCGGCAATCATTCTTCCTGGCTTGGGCCCCTTTGTCTCTGCTTCCCTTCTTCTGACCCTCTCCTCACAACTGTTGGCTCAGATCACCCTCCCTCATCTCCCCTCCTCCCTCCCTCCAGTATTGGGCTAACCCCACCCCCAGTCTGCCTTGCCTGTCTTAGTTCCACCTGCAGACCCTCAATCTCCTTTTTAAGTTTCTCTATGTGGTTGTACACTAAACATCCCCCCACACTCCAAGAAATTTTTAAAAAGATTGGTGCACCACAGTTGTTGCAGCCTACCACCCTACCCATTGCTGTCATTGCCCACCAGTGACCCCCCACCCTTCCAGATGAAGGATACCAAACACTCCCCCAAGTCTCCCCCTTCCCCTCTATTAGTGCAAAACTTTATTTTCTTAATTTCCCTTACCCCTTTGTTGTACACATTTAGATAGATTGAGCAACTGCTTTTTATAGTCCTTTCCTTCCTTTCCACACCCAAAAAGAGACTTTAAGTAACTATTGCACAACCTTCTTCAAACTCCTACTCCTCCTTTCCACAATGCAAATAGCAATGCAAAGAAGTAACAATGAAGGCTCCTTGATTTGCAGTTACTTCCATTCCACTGAGATAGCAGTCACCTCTTCACTTGCTGCTGTTCCTTTCCTGGATGTCTGCTTCTGCTATGACAGATGCATGTCCTTTGCCCATTTGAGGAAGTGATGTCAGAACCTCTGGTATAAAGGAAATCATGGTTCAGGGCTGGGTGGAGTGAGGGGCTGGGACCAGCCCAATTCTTCCAGAAACAATCAGGTAGCTGAGGCCCCTGGTCAGACCATTAGCACCCATCCCCCACTATGCACTAAACTTTGCAGCTAGTGAAGCCAGCAAAAAGAATCACAATTCTACTCTAAGCCCCAAAAATAGGTTTGCTACAAAAAAAAAGGTCTCCAATTCAAGCAGCTTCACCAACAACACATCAAAATAGGTTTGAAATTAGAAGATATAGGTCTCCAATTCAAAGAAACAGCCCCAATTAAATCACATGAAATAGGTTTTAAATCAGAAGAAATATGCCTCAACAAATGCAGCCTGCTACACAGTGAAACACCAAACAAATGAGCCCACTTATAGCCAACAACACAGGTTTCAAAATTCCAACAGCCCCAAACAATACCCTGCTAGCCCCTTAGAAGTAGTAAGAAAGAAAAGAAATAACCTTCTATCAAGTAAAATCCACAAGAAACAATGTAAAAATAGCATCATGATCATGTGGGATCATGTGGGAGGAGCTGCTGAAGAATCCAGGAGTGGAGCCAATCGAGCAGCAGGAGCCCCTTAGAAATCCATCATGGGGCACAGCAGTCTAAAGTAGCAGACCAAGTGGAGGGTTTTGTCTTGTGCACCCACCCTGGCCCCAACCTCTATTAAATGGCCTTGTTTGGATGGGTCAGCATTATGGAGCTACACAGAGCTAAGAGCTGATGAGCAGCAAAAGGTGCCACCCTATGGGGGAGGTACGTTATACAAGAGAGGGCCAGGAAGGAGCTGATCACTACTTGGACTTTGACCGGGTGCAGATGGTGAGTCTGTTTGACGTTATTGTCTATAGGGGGTGAGAGCAAAGGTGTATCATCTCAAGCTGTATTTTGGTAGATGATCCTTTATTTTTTAGTTAAGACTGTTTTATTTATTTTTTTAGTTAGTACTGTTGTATGCATCTTTGCAAGTATAGTTGGTAAGGTATTTTAGTTTGTTTGGCATTATTGACTATAGGGGGTGAGAGCAAAGGTGTAGTATCTCAAGCTGTATTTTGATTGATGATACTGTATTTTTTTAGTTAGTACTGTTTTATTTGTTTATAGTGCTGTGCGGAATGCAGAATTCCACCAGCAGAATTAGTGCGGAATGACCATTCCGCTGGCTGAATTTCCACTGGAATTTCGCTTATTCACCTGCAGAATTCCACCTACTGTGATACACACAATAATATTCAGCAGAACAGTATTTTTTCCACAGAAAACTATTCCGCAACAATTTCCATGGAAAATATTGAGATCCACAGAATAATATTCTGTGGAACAGTGATTTTAATGCAGAAAATCATTCCACAACTATTTTATGCTGCAGAATTCTGCCATTCTGTTTCCGGCAGAATTCGGTGGAATTTTGGAGGAATTTTGAACATTCCATGGAATTTCATTCTGCCAGAATTAGAAAATTCTGCACGGCATGATTTGTTTAGTTAGTACTGTTTTATGCATCTTTGCAAGTATAATTGGTATGGTATTTTAATTAGGGAGAAGACTGGTTAAAAAACTTATAGATGGTACTATATTTGTTTTCCTTTCAGTTAGTACTGTTTAAACATGGGTAGAATAGTGGGCTGTAATGAATAAGGGGTGGCAGTTTGGATGAACGTAGTGTGGAAGCTAGGTGAGTGGCCAATCTGTCACAGGATGAGAAGGCTCAAGTAGGAAGTGCCGTGGCTTGGTAGAGAGTTGGAGAGGATGGGGAGGGGGATGTTGGGCAGGAGAACCTTATATTGGCTCGATGGTCTGCACCAGTCATGGGGGATCCAGGATCCTAGGTGACAGGTTTAAATGCTTCATTGGCAAGCATTTAAACTAGCCAAGGAGGGAGGCACTGAAAAGGAGCAGGGAAGTCCCAGCCCCGCCCCACAAAGTGCAGTAGTTACAGAGGTAAACACCAAGGCAGAGAAGTCAGTAGGGAGCATGACAAGGATAAATGCAGAAAAAGGTGTTAAGGACAGGGATGGGGCTAAAAGGGGTAAGACCATAAAAATAAATGGAAGGTGATGAGTACCAATGCCCACAGTCTGTGCAACAAGCTCCCTGAACTAGTAGCCTTGATGGAAGAGGGATGCCTGGATATTGTGGCAGTCACTGAAACATGGTACACAGAGAACCATGACTGGGAAGTCAACATACCAGGATACACAGTCTACAGGAGGGACAGGGTGGGTAAAAGGAGAGGAGGAGTAGCTCTCTATATAAGGGAAGGGATTAAAGCAACAGAACTAAAGAGAAAACTGGAAGTTGATGAGTCACTATGGGTCACCCTGGAGACAGGAAATGGCACCACAGTCTGCATGGGGGTTGTGTACAGACCCCATCCCAGGGGGAGGAAATGGACAAGGAAATGATAGAAGGCATCCTTAAAATGGCAGAAAAAGGGGAGATATTGTTGATGGGGCACCTAAATATGCCAGATGTTAACTGGAGTACCTTTGCACAGGCACATCCAAGAGCAGGGTCATTCTTGATGCCCTACAGAGGGCATGCCTCAGACAGCTAGTGTTGGAACCCACTCAGAAGGGAACAATCTGAGACCTTGTACTCTTAAATGGGGAAGGATAAAGGATCTCAGATTTAGAAGTAGGTAGCCATCTGGGAACAAGTGACCACCAAACAGTGTGGTTCACAATAAACACAGCCATAGAGTCAAGCCATACAGAAACAAGAGTATTGGACTTCAGGAAGGCTGACTTTGGGAAAATGAGAGAGTGCCTTAAAAAAGCAATAGCAAATGGGCAAGAAGGAGGGGTGGAGGAACAATGGGGAATAATCAAAATAGCCATCACAGAGCCAACAAGCCTTTGTGTGAAGCAAATCAATAAAACAAAATGAAGGAAAAATACACTATGGTTCTCAAAAGAGGTGGCAGCGACGGTTAAGGAGAAAAGGATAGCATTCAGGAAATATAAGGAAGCACAAAAGGAGCAGGACAGAGAACTTTATCAGTTAAAGCAGGAGGAGGCAGGGAAGGCAGTCAGAATAGCAAAGGCACAAACTGAGGAACAGATAGCCAACTCTGTTAAGAAGGGGGATAAAACCTTTTATAGGTACATTAGGGAGCAAAGAAAGACCAAGGGAGGGATACAGAGACTTAATAAAGGGGAAGGAATGTGGGCAGGGGGTGACAGTGAAAAAGCAGGGATACTGAATGAATATTTCTGCTCAGTATTCACAACAGATGAGGAGAGGGAGGTGCCTAAAAGAAACAAGGGAGAAACTCTGAATAGGGGGGGTCGATACCAGTCCATTCAGAGAAGAAAGTGTTTTGAAAGAACTCTTGAAACTGAGGGTGGACAAAGCAATGGGGCCTGATGGGTTTCACCCAAGAATACTAAAAGAACTAAGGGTAGCTCTAGTAACACCACTGACTACTCTCTTTAACAAATCATGGGAGGATGGAGTGGTACCTGAGGACTGGAGGAGGGCAAATGTGATCCCACTTCACAAAAGTGGGAGCAGGGCAGAGGCAGTAAACTACAGACCAGTTAGTTTGACTTCAGTGCTAGGGAAAATGATGGAATCACTTCTGAAGGAAAGAATTGTTGAGCACCTAGAGGCCAGTGGGGCACAGTACCCAAGGCAGCATGGTTTCACAGCAGGAAGGTCATGTCAGATGAACCTAATAGATTTCTTTGACTGGGTGACCAAAGTAGTAGACCAGGGAGGGGCTGTGGATATGGCCTACCCAGATTTTAGCAAGGCATTCGACACAGTCTCACACAAAAGATTAATATACAAGTTAGCCAGCCTTGAAGTGGGTCCCAAGGTGGTAGCCTGGATAAAAAACTGGCTGGACAACAGGACACAAAGGGTAATAGTAAACGGAGTCCACAGTGAAGAAAGGAGGGTAACTAGCGAGGTACCGCAGGGTTCGGTACTGGGACCAGTCTTCTTTAATATCTTTATAAGTGACATTGGTGAGTACCTGGAAGGAAAGGTATGCCTCTTTGTAGATGACACAAAGATCTGCAACAGGGTTGATACACAAGGTGGGTGGAAAGAATGAAAAGGGACTTGGCAAGGTTGGAGGAATGGTCAAATACGTGGCAGCTCAGATTCAATGTAAAGAAGTGCAAGGTAATGCATCTGGGAAACAAAATCCCAAGGAAAGAGTACACAATGGGGGGTGAGTTAATAACAACAATAAAAATCGAAAGAGACCTAAAGGTGGGCAAGCAATGTGAGAAGGAAGTAAGGAGGGCTGGGGGGATATTGGGATGCATAGGAAGAGGCATCAACAGTAGAAAACAGGAAGTTGTTATCCCTCTGTACAGACAGTTAGTGAGACCCCATCTGGAGTACTGCGTGCAATTCTGGTGACCCCATCTCCACAAAGACATAGACAGAGTGGAGGCTGTTCAGAGGAGGGCAACCAAACTGCTGCAAGGTCTGCACCAGAAGACATACGAGGAGAGATTAAAGCAGCTTAATATGTATACCCTTGAGGAAAGGAGGGAGAGGGGGACATTATAGAAACTTTCAAGTATCTCAAGGGAATTAACAAGGTACAGGAGGTAAGTATCTTTCAGAAGAAGAGGTGTGCAAGAACAGGGGGCTATAATTTGAAGATAGAGGGAGACAGCTCAGAGGTAATGTTAGAAAGTATTTTTTTACAGAGAGAGTTGTGGATGCATGGAACAGCCTTCCTGAGGAGGTTGTGGAGTCCTTAACAGTGGGAGAATTCAAGAATGCATGAGACAGGCATAAGGTAATTCTAGTGGGGGGCAGGAGGAAGTAAGCTGTTGATTAACTAGATTCTGCAGCTTATCCATCAGGTAGGGAAATGGGCAGACTGGGTGGGCCAAGCGGTCCTTATCTGCCATCAAATTCTATGTTTCTATGTAACATAAGGACACCACATGGGAGAAACATCGGTTCAAGAGAGGGGATGGGTAGGGGTTGCGGGAGCAAAATGAACAAGAGACCTAGCACTGAAGGGAAGACTAAAGTCAGGAGTAAGGAGCCAATGCACAGCAATGCAGAGGGGGCTGGTAATATGTATGCGGTGCTGGTAACATTGGTGGAGGAGGAGGGGTGAAGGATTTCCAGGAAGGGGCAGGAGATGGAAAAGGAGGGAATACTCTAGGGAGAGTAGTCGGTCAGAGAAGGGTGGCAGGGGTAAAGAGGGCAGAGGCACAGCTGGAGGGGCAGTCAAAGAGATCAGTGTTAAAGGGGAGAGGAACAATGCTGAAAGAGAGGATGAGACAGGCAGAGCAGGGGGGAAGGGGCACAGAAAGGATGGGAGGGATGTGGAGGATTGTGAGAGTGCAGTGTGGGGGACAGGTCAGGGATGGGGGAGCCATAGAGGGAAGGGTAGAGCTACAAATGTGGTGGCCTCTCTAGAGATAGCTACCTTTGTAGTAGGTTGGGGCTTGGATGAAGACAACGAGGAGGGTGTGTGGTGCTAGGGTTCCATACTAAAGGGATCAGATCAGGCAGTAAGGGGAAAGGCATAGTTCCATTTGGGTAGAGTCCATACCTGGGATAACAGTGGGCAGGGAAGGGCAGTCAATTCTTAAGTGCACAAGGAGAGGTAGGAAGAAACCGCATCTCATGGTGTATGTGGGTAAGAATGACCTGGTGGGGAAGATGGCGGAAGTGGTGAGGGAGAGGTTCGAGAAACTGAGAAGGCTGTGTGAGGAGATGGGGGAATCAGTGGTCTTCCTAGAGGTACTCCCAGTGCCCTGCGTGAGTTCAGTGAGGAAAAGGAGGATTGGAGAGTTCAACACTTGGCTGGGGAAATGGTGTAGATCCATGGGATATGAGTTAGTAGGTAGCTGGGGCAGAACCTGGAACAATAGTGATCTATACACAGAGGACAGGCTACATTTGAGCGGGGAGGGTAAGGGTGTATTAAAGCAGAGGATAGAGGGGTATATAGCAAACAAAGGTGGATTTAAATTAGGTGGGGGGTGGTGAGTGGACAGCTGGTAGGCAGAGATACCAGAGAAGAGAGCCAACGAGCTTACCCCCAATCTATCGGGGAAGGAGCTGGGGTAGTGGCATGAGGGGGATTAGGAGGGGGGGAAACCATGGAGGGGAAGGGGGAGAAACAGGGTGGAGGGTGATCACACTGAATACAAGAAGCCTAGGCAACAAGTCAGCTGAGTTGAAGGCTGTCTTGGCAGTGGGGAGGGTGGACATTGCGGCCATCGTGGAAATGTGGGCTACCCACTACCAGGACTGGCATATGATGATCCCAGGGTACAGGATATTCAGGAAGGATAGAGCTATAAGGAAAGGGGTGGGTGTGGCAATCTATGTACAGGAAGGGATTAGATGTATAAGGCAGGAGGAGGAAGGCAGGACAGTTGCCCTATGCATGCAGTTACAAGACTCGAAAAGTAGGACCCTGAGGATGGGGGGTAGTATACAGACCACCCGTTCAATTGGATGACTTGGATAGAGAGTTACCTGAGCAACTCAGAATGGTCTGTAGGAAGGGGTACACTGTGGTGGTGGGGGACTTCAACCTACCTGGGGTGGATTGGAGAACCCCAACCACCATAAGTGTAAAAGAGGAAGTCATATTAGAAGCATTTCAGGACAGACAGCTTCTTGGTGCAGTTGGTACATGATCCAACTGGATTGAAGAGGGCTCTGGACCTGATACTATCAAATGGGGAGGATGTAAGGGATCTGGGGGTGGAGGATCAACTGGCTGGGAGTGAATGTCTTAATAAGTGACATTGCAGATGGACTGGAAGGAAAAGTTTGCCCCTTTGCAGATGACACAAAGATCTGCAGCAGGGTTGATACACAAGGAGGCATGGAAAGGATAAGAAGGGACTTGGCAAGGTTGGAGGAATGGTCAGAAGTACGCAGCTTGGATTCAATGCAAAGAAGTGCAAAAAAATGCACCTGGGAAAAAAAAAACCCAGGGAAGAATACACAATGGGGGAGGGTAGTAACAACAACAAAAATGGAAAGGGACCTGGGGGTAATCATATCAGATGAACTTAAGGTTAGCAAACAATGTGAGAAGGCAGCAGGGAGGGCTGGGGGATACTGGGATGTATAGGGAGAGGCATCACCAGCAGAAAACAGGAAGTTGTTATCCCTCTGTACAGACAGTTGGTGAGACCCCATCTGGAGTACTGTGTCCAGTTCTGGAGATCCCATCTCTGCAAGGACATAGACAGCATGGAGGCAGTCCAGAGGAGGGCAACTAAAATGGTGCAGGGTTTGCAAGAGAAGCCATATGAGGAGAGACTAAAGGAGCTTAATATGTATACCCTTGAGGAAAGGAGGAAGAGGGGGGACATGATAGAAACTTTTAAGTACCTCAGTGGAATCAACAAAGTCCAATAGGTTAGCATCTTTCAGAAAAAGAGATGTGCAAGAACAAGAGGACACAATTTGAAGATAGAGGGGGGACGGCTCAGGGGCAATGTGAGGAAGTATTTTTTCACAGAGATTGTGGTGGATGCATTTAACAGCCTTCCTGAGGAGGTTGTGGGGTCTAAAACTGTGGGAGAATTCAAGAATGCATTGGACAGACATAAGGCAATTCTTGTGGGGGATAGGAAGATATACGCTGTTGGTTAATTAGGATCTGCAGTTTATCCTGTAGGTAGGGAAATGGGCAGACTAGGTGGGCCAAGCAGTCCTTATCTGCCATCAAAGTCTAAGTTCCTATGTTTCTATGACCACCACTCTGTGTGATTCACCCTCAATATAGGTAGGGAAACGGGGGTATGGAAACTAGGGTGATTGATTTTAATGGGGCAGACTTTTAAAGGAAGGGGGAAATTTTGGGTAGGCATCTGGCGGCAACCAACCAAGCATGGCTGCTAGTCACAAATAGGATATTATTAAAAAAGTACTGGCAGAGGCTACTGGGACATGTACAATGACACTGAGTAAGAAAGGAAGGGCAAATACGCCCAGTTGGTTGACTCAGAAGATCATGGAATGGGTGAGGTGCAAGAGAAAAGCATTTTGGAAACTCAAGAAATTGGAAGGGGAAGATAACAAGGATGAGTATACGAAGAAGTCCAGGGAGGTTACCAGGCTATTCAGAGTGGCCAAGGGTTCAAGAGAGCTGAGACTAGCACAGGGTATTAAGGAATGAGAAAAGGACTTCTTCAGATACATTTGCAAGAGAAGGAAAAACAAAGACCAGATTGTGAGGATTAGGAAGGATGGAGGGTGGATAGAGAAGGGGAAGGATCAGGCAAAGACATTAAATGAATACTTCTGCCAGCCTGTCTGTGCAGCAGTTGGATTTCCTCTTGTGACGCCGGTGACCTGGGTTTCAGAATGGACCCAGGTCACTGGAGGGCTGGCTGGGGGGAGAAGGATGGAACATCCCATGGACTGATCTCCTTCTCTGGGGAGAGGGTGGGGAATCCATCCAGCACTTGATGGACCTCTGGCAGAGGCCGGGGGCACTGCAGCTATCAGTGCCTAGCAAAGTCCAGGGGCAGGGTGGACATAGGACATCATTGCACATCCCTGCCCTCCTGAAAAAACAGGAAAATGGTGTAGCTGCCAGCCACCCTAGATGATGCCCGCCACAGCTTCAATTAGCCTGCCAGACCAGCACTCCAGCCTATCCCGACATCTGTGGCACTGGCCAGGGTGCTACAGCCCCTCCACAGGTATAATCCAGGGGGTATTGAAGGGTTGCAGCCATTGTGGGGGGGTGGAAGTCTGTGGTCTGTAACCAGGCAGAGGTTCCAGTTGGTTGGTGGCTTGGGAGGAGATAAAGCTAAAATAAATAAAACAAAAAAAAAAACAATGAATAGTTCTGTTCTGTGTTCAAGAAAGAGAAAGGGGGAAGATATCTCAAGGGAGGGGTGGAGTGGGCAGTGGGGGGAGGCGGTGACAGATATAGGGCTTACAGTGGACAGGGTTCTGTAAGGATTAAGGGCATTGAGGGTGGACAAGGCATCGGGATCAGATGGCTTTCACCCTAGGTTACTTAAGAACCTAGCGGAGATCCTGGCAAAACCACTGGCTCACCTGTTCAATACCTCCCTAGACACAGGATGCGTACCACAGGACTGGAGGATGGCCCATGTGATGCCCATTCACAAAAGTGGCCCTAGGGATGAACCAGGTAACTACAGACCAGTGAGCCTCACATCAATTATGGGTAAGCTCATGGAGACAATCCTAAAAGAGAGGCTGGTGACCTTTTTGGAGGACAATGGTCTACAGGACAGTGGTTGTCAAAGTGCCTAAAATTCTCCACGCATAGTATTTCACGTAAAACCCGAATTTCTTATGGTATTTAGCATAGCATTTCAGAGTAACGCGAAGTTCCCATTATTCTTTATGGACTTTGTGTTACTTCGCCTTGTTTTTTGGGCTCTTTAAGGCAACTTTTACAGTGATTCATGGGATTTAAGGACACATGGGCTCTATATTGTTTGCACAGCCTCAGTTCAGCGTATATTGTGTGTAGTGGAAAGCTGGAGACAGTTTGATTTCAGAGCTATGAGATTCAAACCATCAAAAAAACTTTAAAAATGCATTTTTGCCAAAAAAGTGTGAGTCAAAAGTTAGTACATCGATTGTAGTAAGCATTTATGTGTTTATATCATCGAGCATTTATTGATTCTGTGTGAATATTAAATATTAATTTAGTACAATCAGTCTCTGCACTGACAGACACTGTAGAAGTGTGCTTCAAGGGAGGGGCAGATCTGTGGTGAGGAATGGAGATTAGTGAGAAAGTCAGTTTTTCCAACTTATGTTTGCTAGTTTTGCATAGTTCTTGTGTTCAGGTGCAAATAGTACAACTTCACTTAATTTTTTATAAGTTTTTTCTGTTTGCTGGTCAGTCGTTTTAAAAGACTGTGGGTGGGATATTCAGAAGGGTTGTGCATGGCGCAACACAGTTGCACCATGCGCAACCCACTGATGTGTCCCAGCACGATATTCAAAAGGGGAATGTGCATGGCACAAATCCCGATGTGCCGGGGTGCATCAGTAATGTAAGCGGCGCAAGTGGGGGGGGGCGTGCCCATGCATACCCCTGCACACTCCAATATTCAGCCCAGGATGTGCGGATCCCATGCAGGTGCAACCCCTACATGCGCCGCATACAGTTGATCCAAAAAATAAAGGAGCAACAGCTGGCCACCCACAGGTGAGCTGCCGTAGTGCAGGGCGCAACACGGCAGCAGCCAACTGTGGGTGGCCACCCAAGCTCCATGGCACCCTCTGTCGAGTAGCGCCCCTCCATGCCCGATCACGGGCATATGTATACATATGGAAAGTCCTATATCCCTGGTGGTCCAGCAGACCACTTGCAGCCCGATCTTGGGCAGAAGTCTAATGAAAGATTAATCCCCATCCCTGGTGGTCCAGTGGTATCCCCATCCCCACCCTCCTACTGAGCCCTGCCACCCCGCACCCACCCCTGTCAGCGGCGGGCGGCAGCTCTCCACCGGCAAGCCACCCAGTCGCCCGCCCGACGTGACTGCATCGTACAGCTGTCGCCCATTGAATTACAGCATGGGCCAATGGGTGTGCAATTCATATACTACACAGTCAGATATGTAATTAATCCATTCATATCTGGACCGTATCAGTACAATGCGATCTAATGCCCATTGGCCCACATTGTGGACCAATGGGCATACAGCTGTATTGTCACGCTGTCAATCAGCAGGTGGCAAGGAGGCTTGTGGGTGGGGAGCTGCCACCGCTGCTGACCGGGGTGAGCAGGGTGGTGGGGCTCAGTGGGGGGTGGGAGGGGTACCGCTGGACCACTAGGATGGATATTAATCTTTCATTAGACTTCTGCCCGCGATCGGGCTGCGAGCAGTCCACTGGACCACCAGGAATATAGGACCATCTATTTTTATACATGTGCCTGTGATCGGACTGCAAGTTGTCCACTGGACCACCAGGGATATAGGACCTTCTAATTTTATACACATGCCCGTGATTGGACTGCCAGCGGTCCACTGGACTACCAGGGATATTGGATGCTTCTTTTCATACATATGCCCGCGATCGGGCAGTGGGGCACTTTGACACTTGTGCAGGGGACGTAGGTCCCTGATGGCTGCAACCTGGTAGGGTGCAAGGCGCAAGTCACCAGGGATGGGTGCACCTGCAGCATGCAGCATGTGGCAGCAGTGCGCTGAGGAATTGTGTGAGTAGGCATGACGTGGCCGACTGGGTTATGCCTGTTGTGTCCCCTGTTGGTCTCTGGAAGGTACCCGTGGTGAGCAGGCATATGACAGCTGTCACTTTTGTCTCCACTGACAGAGCATGGCTCTGTCATGTGGGTGCCTGCATCTCATCACTGCACAGCTCACAGAGCCACCTCAGGATCACCCGATTCAAGCGATACCGGCCCACTATCTCGGTGTCACTGTACAGCTCGAAGCTGGTGAGGGCTCGGTACTGCCTGTTGGGAGCATACCACCGACGGGCCCTTCCACAGCCGCTCTCCCCTGCTGCCTGCCTTCTCACACCACTCATTACTGCCTCCATCTGAATGGTGGCACTGGCCATGTCCCTGGCTTGTGTTATCCCCCCTGGCAGCTGTATTCCCATTCCCCCGCTGTCCTATCTGCTACTTCCCCTGCACCGGGAACACCTCCCAGATTTGGATGTCCTGCCCACTGACAGTGCCCTCAGTCCAACATGGCACTTCCCCTTTCCTCCTGCACAGTGGCACAGTCTCCCCACTCCTTTCCTGGTAGTTTCCAGGTGCTCTGTCCTGCTTCTGCCCTGTCCTGTTTACTGCTACTGTGTGCCTGGTTGCTGTCAGCTAGCTCCCAAATCTGGCTTTCCTGTAGCGTTCTTGCACCTCTCTCTTGTTCCTTTTTATTTTGGATCATTTCCGCTATTACACAACTTCCATTTGCTCCCCTATTGTGCATGGCGCATGTTGTTGAATATCGCACTGCGCCATTTATTCATGTTTCCTCCCCCTTCAGTTGCACATGCATTCATTACCATTGCGCTCTTGCACATTGTGGTTTGGGGGGCGCAGCTGCCTCCCACTGAATATCGCACAATGGCGCATTTTCCGACTTGTGCTGGTGCATCCCTGTTGCGCATGGTGCAACCCTTTTGAATATCTTGGCCTATATGTTGTGATGAAATTTAGCTGCCCAGAATCATTTGGGATTAGTTGTGCTTTGTGTTGTAATGTCTCTGTTCTCTCAATGTTTCTAACATCATGATATATTTTGTAGTTTTGTGTCTGTATGGTATCCATTCTCAGTAAACCTCCTGCTGAGATCTGTTGCAGCCTTGTTGTATAGCTCAGTGGTGCTGCAATTTCTCCTAAGTCTTAAAAATTGTCCTTTTAGGATGTTTTGGACAACATGGTGGGAGTGGCAACTGAAGTATTGAAGGAGTGTATTGCATTCATATTCATTCCAATAAATATCTGTACTAATGTTTCCCAAACTGTGTTTCCGTATGCATAGATCTAGAAATTGTGTTTTGTGCTTGCTGGCCGTGGAAGGATGATGTATGCTGGGATTAGACTTATGCATATGGTCAACAAAAGCTTGAAATTCTGGCAATGTACCTCTCCACACAATAATCACATTGTTGATAGTGACGATTTATATCTATGTGGGAAAAGAAGGGATTTCTCTCTCTCTCTTTCTCTCTCCCTCTCTCTCTCTCTCTCTCTCTCTCTCTCTCTCTCCTCCTCTCTTTCTTTCTCTCTCTCTCTCTCTCTCTCTCTCTAATCTGTCCCTTGTTTGCACTCTTCTCCCCTTCTTTCTCCTACCCTTTCCGATACTCTACCTGACCAGCCCCCCTGGGGCAGCTATGCCGCATGTTGTTAATTGGGAAACCTTCTTCGCATTCTCCCCCTTTCTTTCTCCTACCCTTTCTGATACTCTACCTTGACAGGCCCCCCTGGGGCAGCTGTGCCATACGTTGCTAATTGGGAATCTCATCCCGCTGTTTAATTTCAGTTGTCTAGGTTACTCAAATGTATTATTTATCTATATTCTGTATTACATAGCAATCTTATGTTTTGTGTTAACTGTCAAGTTTTTGTTATGTCTCTGCTGTTTTACATCCTGACATGGAACATTTGTAAAAGAGTGTATACTCGAAGGTTGTATCTGAATTACCAAATAAATAAAAATAAATAAAGAAATGTTTAAAATTTGTTGGAAAAATATTTAAAAACAACCAAGTTGTGAGCCTATGCTGACTTTTGCGAATGCAGGCTTGTAACTTTGGTAAGTTTTAATATGTTTACCCCAAATTTACCACATAGCCATATCTTTACAGCACCTCATGAGTGTTTCAGCTGCCATTTTTCAAATCCTTGCCAAAATGTTTTTTTTCACATCCCGAAAGGTGATTTTGCAGTCCCTGCATGAAATCACCTTTGGGCCAAGAGTTGAACATTTTCTCTGCCTTTCCTAATGAGGCAGGGTCATAACAAGGCTATGTTGAAAATTTGGCATAAAAAATATTTAAAAACAACAAATTTATGAGCCTACGTTACATTTTCCTAATTCAGGCTCATAACTTTGATGATTTTCAATATTTTTACCCCAAATTCCTCACATGCAGCCCTATTGGCTCTGACCAGATTTTAACTGTTGCCATTAATAAAAAATTGCAACAGACAATGGAATTTTCTCATCCTAAACTGAAGAATTCCTGTTAACAAGCCATCCTGTCCATATCGCTATTTATATTCCATGTAAAGTGCATAAGTGTCTGGTACCTCCAGATCTCCCATTAATTGCTGTTATAGGGCCCATTACAAAACCCTTGTTTCAGTACATGCATTCATTTATTAATGTTCATGACCCCCTATTCAGCCTCAGCCATTCGCACCATGGGTAACATAGTGCTGTGCAAACCACAGAATGCGGCTCTCAGGGAGGCATATTCATACATTCAGCCATCTCTACAGTTTTGTAACTGTACACCCATTCATTATCCTTCATTTAGTGGCCAGCAAAGGTGGTGACCAGAAGGTTTTAGATGGCCATTTCCCAATGAGCTGCATGGAGTCCTACATGGGTGTTGCAGGGTGAGTCGGGTGCTGGACAGGCAACGGTGGAGGATTGAGGGTGCTGAGTAGGTGTGCCAGGGAGGTTGGAGGTAATTTTAAAATGGGGACCATTAGGCCTCCAAAGTGCTTAATGTGATATTGGGGATTGTGTGGGAGGGTCATACCACTGGACCATAAAGGTGTGTATTACTTTTAATGATTGACTAGGGGTGTGGAGTATACTACACTGCCAGGGTTCTTCTACTTCATCATCATAGATTGGACAGTGGGGAGTGGTTTCATGACTGAATGGCACCATTGCTGCTGGTTCAAGCACCACTGGATACATTGATAATAGTAGAGTTTGGAACCATTAGATTGTCCTACCTCACAGCCATTAAGTGCTTCCAAGATCTCCTAAATATACCACTGCACCCTAAATGAAAGAGCATCCCCCTTGTTTGTAAGGGTGCAGCAGTGTATTTAGCACGATCATTCTATCTACTGTGTGCCACACTGAGGGGCCCTTTCAACATGGCCCCTGTCTCCTTCAGATGTGCTATATCTGATTAGAGTGGAGTTATTCATGCAAGTACCGTGCTAAACATCTGCATATGGGGCCTTCATCAGTAAATTGCCATCTTTTTGAGGTTTATTACAAAAGAACTATGTATACTGAAAAAGCTGGTATTTGAACCTCAAATGATCTGGGTTCCATTAGATATAGAGGCACTGTGTACTATCCTTCCCCATGAAGCGGGCTGTCACCCTATGTTTCTGGCTTTTATATGTGGTCACAGAGATGAATTTGAAATTTCTTCTCATCTTGTTGTACTTTGTGTAGAAATCCAGTGCCTTTTTTTCTTCAAGACAAATTCTGCCTCCAGTCAGAGGGAATAGCTATGATTCTGACATTCACACACAGGTAAATCAGCCTTTATCTTGGATAATGGAAGTTGCATACCTTGCATAACTCAGCACAAAATCTATTTTTCTAGAAAATTGTTTTGGGGAACACAGAAAAGTGTTGTCAAAAAAGAAAAGACTCGCAGTCCATCATGTCTACCAATTTTACAACATGAACCATTCCAACCTATCATAGCATGTGCCTTGGCCAATGCCCCAGGGACCAGTCAACTTCCTTCCCTACCCCATCCCACTTTTGCTTTCACTAATCCCTTATTGCTACCCCATACTCCTGAAATCTATAACTGTTTCAGCATTTACTACATCTCTTGCAAACTGTTCCATCTATCTAGTACTCTTTCTGTAAAGAAGTATTTCCTTGTGTCCTTCCTAAAGCTACCCACCACCAGCTTATGGTTGTACCTGCTGGTTGTTTATCCCTCAAAACTCTTTAACAGGTCATGACATTCCAACCCGTTTACTCCTTCAGGCATTTACAGGTTTCTAACATGTCACCTTCTACCCACTTGATTTTTAGCGAGTACATGTTCAGAATGACTAGGTGCACCTCATATGTTCTCCTAATGATGTGATACCATTTTTGTAGCTCTCCACTTAAGACACTCTATTTGGTCCTTGTCCTTTTCCAAGTGTGGCCTCCAAAATTGGACACAGTACTCCAGGAGTGGCCTCACCAAAAACCCATAGAAAAGCAACAATAGCCCCTTTATCCTACTGGTAAAACCCTTCCCTATACATCCCTGCTTCCTGCTTGCCTTCCTGAGGGTCATGGTGCACTGGGCCAATGGCTTGAGACTATCACTGATAATGACCCCTTTGTTCCTTTCCACTGCGGTCATGCTTATTCCTCCCATCCAATAATTATAAAACTTCAGTTGCTACACCTTGGAACACTCATCCAGTAGTTCCTTTTCATATCTCTACTTCCATTTTTCACTGTTTAATTTTCATATCTCTAATGCCATCTTTGTTGTCTAACCTGCCCAGAGTTTAGTATCTTCAGCAAAGAGGAAGATTTTACCCTTGATCCTTTTGCCTATGCTGAAGATGAACACATTAAACAGTACTGGGAGCACTGATTCCTGTTGCACCCCACTTGTTACGTCTTTGACCACTGAGTGTTCTCCATTTACTACCAACCTCTGAATCCTCTGTCCCAGTCAATTGGTTACCCAGATGGTTGACTTTTCACCTACTTTGGGAGCCTCAGCTTCTAAACAATATAATGGGGAGATGTTAGTGGAAAGTAGGACAGGGGAGCAATAATTACTGTACACCTTAAGGCATCAGCATGATGCAAATGGGTGGTGGGTTGAGCAAATAGGACATTGTGGTGCATAGGGTGGGGGTCACCAGCAGGAGAAAGGAGGTACTGCTACCACTGTATAGCTCACTGCTTCATCCTCACCTTGAGTACCATTTGCATTTTTGGTGTTCACATGTATAGATGGGCAAAAGCACAGTTGAAGGAGTGCAGGGGTGGGTACCCAAGATGCTCCAGGGACAGCAGGGAAGAACATACAAGGAGAAGTTGCAGATCTGAACTTGTACACACTTGAGGTGAGAAGGGAGAGAGGGGACATAATTAAAACATACTGATATCCAGATTGGGTAAGTAATGAGGATAGCAGGAAGTTGCTCAGACTGGGTGGGAACACAAATACCAGGGGCAAGTCTATAAAGGTGGTAGAGGGGGCATGTTTGTGATACTAGGAAGTACTTTTTCACACTGAGGGTGATGGAGAGTGAGAAAGGCTGCCAGAATAAAGGAGGTCTGTGTACAAATAATAGGCAATTCAAATGACAGTTGGACAGATGCAATGGCTTGCTGAAGAAAAGTGGGGGGGGGGAGAGTGAAGAGCTCCAGTGCTCTGTCATTCAGCATTATTCAAATAGAAATGGGCAGTTATGAAGAGCTGACATGATTTTTCTGCTGATAGACTATGTTTCTGTGTTTTGAACAAGCCATATGCGGGGGAATGAGTTAAATGCCATAATAAAGTCTAGGTGCAGCTCATTGACTTCTTGCCCATTATCACAGTTCTTGTAACGAAACTGAAGAACTCTATCAGGTAGGTATGGCATGCTCGTCCCTTCACAATGCCTTACTACTGTCCATGTCGGAGCAAAACTTCTGCAGGCATATCCACTAGTTGCTCCTTGAAGCGGACAGGAAATAATTTAAAATTGGTAGCTCTTTATAATGTTCCAGTTTACAAAAATTATATCCATAAGCCGAAATAATCCATATGTAACTGTACCTGAATAAAAAGTTATATGAAAAACTTTATTTTGCATTTTTTTTGTTTTTATGGGCAGCATTCTGTTGTAGTTCTCTTCACAGAATCAGTGATCTGGAGTATTAACTATGTCACGGTTTAAGGAAAGAACTCTAAGCATGGTTCTGATAGGACAATAACTCATGTTTAGCATTCTGTACTCAAACCGTGACATAGTAAACACTCCAAATTACTGGTTTCAGGAAAAGAACTGTTCAGAACGTTGTTCCTAAAAAGAAAACAATTGAAAACACTGTTTTTCACAATATTGTTTGGTAAGGTAAAATTAAATATGGTCCATTTGGAAGCAAGTTTATCATTTCTCTTACTAGGAACATTACTAACTGCTGTCAGTTAGCACAGATTTCCTGTCCCCTTTAATGATGGTCTCCAGGAGCTTCCCTAATGTAGGGGTCAAGTTAACTTGTATGTAGTTTCCTGGTTCTTCTCTTCTCCCATTCTTGTGAAGGGGGACCACACCCACAGCCCTCCAGTCTTCTGGGATTACCCCAGACTCTAGGAAGTGGTTGAATAAGACTACCAGAGAAACAGTGAAACAAAGTCAGGGCACACTAAGTAAAGAAAAAGCACTGAGATAAAAGTAGAAGCTGAATAAGCTTTATTTCACTTATAAGTGAGTATCAGTACGATAAATTAGAGAGAAAATACAGACTAAGCACTCAGGAGCTTTGAGCATAGCTCTTCTTCAGAGTGCCCAAACGCATACAATATTTTGTACTTTTGCTAAATTGTACCACCGCTTCAATGTTTTCACTACTTATATGATTTTATGATTTTATTATTTATTACTATTACTGTTTCTTGTACCAGAAAGTTGCTAGGTTATATGCCTGATAGTTATGGGGACCCGTTCCTGATAGGTATTGGGGTCAGGGCCTGATAATCACTAGAGCCTGTGTCAGAAAGCTGTTGTGGCCTGCGCCTGGTACTTGTTGGGGCCTGTGCCTTATAGTTGTTGGGTTTATGCCTGATAGTTATTGAGGCCTCTGATTGATAGTCATATGGGTCTGAATCTGCTGGTTGTTGGAGTGTGTGCTAAATAGTCATTGGAGCCAGTACACAAAGTATAATGAAGGTCCAATTGTTAAGCCAAGGTGCTAAGGGAGCACAAACTGCTGGAGTCAATAAAACTCGTTTGCATTGCCATTTCTGCCTGCTGCAATTTATTTTGGACCTGGAGTGATACAATAACTTTTCTGGTTCACACATAGTATAAAAGCATGATAGTAGATACTGGAGGGCATATCCCCATAATAGTAACATGGCATGAGTGTTACACCCTGAGGAGATAAGCATGAGACCCACCAGGGCACGCTTATGGACAGCACTAGGGTGAAGATAAATCAGCAGATCAAAAGCTGACAGTCCAGCTAAGGTCCAAAATCTAGGAAGGCAGAACACCACCAACTAGCTGGAAGCCTAGGTGACAGTGAAATGTCAAGAGATTAACACCAGTATACTGTAGCAATGCCAGAAGCAGCCCAGATGTTTGACAATATAGATCACTGGTGAGACCACATTTGGAGTACTGTGTGCAGTTCTGGTGTCCATACCTCAAGAGGGATGTGAGATTACTGGAGGTGGTGCATTGTAGGGTGACAAAAATGATCATGGGGCAGAGGGAGATGCCTTATGATGAAAGATTGAGAGAGCTCAACATGTACTCACTGGAGGATAGAAGGGAAAGAAGGACATGATAGAGACCTTTAAATACTTGAAAGGAATAAACAAAGTCAGAACGGGAGGATTGTTCTGCTATAAAGGGGGGAAGGGTCACTGGGACACAGTCTGAAGTTGGAAGCGGGGAGGTTCAGGATGGAGGTGAGGAGTCTCTGCTTCACAGAGAGAGTGGTGGTGGGATGGAATGCACTGCAGGAGAAGCTAATCGTACTGAGGACAGTGGATAGTTTCAAATGGGGATGAGACAGAGTCAAGGGCAGGGTAAGTACAGACAAGAACATAACGGGGGGATAGGCCCAGAAGAGGGGATGGAGGGATGGCATTGGGTAGGGGGAGGCAGCTGCAGTAGTATTAATCTGTGAGCTGCACACTCAGAAAGACTTGATAGACCTGTGAGCCTTTTCTGCTGGTTATTTCGTATGTTCGTATGTAATATGAAAGTATGCACAGGGGCATGGCCCCATATCATTGCTAAGCCAGTTGTGAAGCCTTAAAAAAAATGAGAGGGTGAAGCATGGTGGGCAACATCTCCAGGGACAAGGCAAAGGACAACAGGGGCAATGAATGGAGAAGCATCAAATGAGCACAACAGTCCCACAGGGAAGTAGGACTCACAAGCAGAAGAGGCAGAGCAACAAATGAAGCAGCAGGAAGGCAGGCAGCCAAACTGTAGGAGCCATTAAACAGGCCAGGGAATGTGGGGACATGGCAGGCTAGCCAGAGACAAAAATGAGGAACAGAAGTAGCAGCAACGGAAATGGCAGGAGACAAAGTATGGCGCAGTTGGAGCAGCACTAAAACCTGGATGTGGAGCAGAAAGTGACAGCCACCAAGAAACCAGGTGCACACAGGTAGCATCAAGTGCCAGAACTGTAAAGAGGAATGGCCTTCAGAAAAACATGACACACAATACAGGAGGACAAGCAGGGCACTGTCCATACCACCCCATATATAGCAGTAGGAACAGTGGTAGCAAAACTGACCACACAGCTTAGCAAAACCAGAAGTGATTGCCCAGCAGTAATAAGTGGCTCTGAAGCAATGGAAAGAGCCCAGGACAAAAAAAGACCAACACTGCCACACAGGTAAAAGCAGTTGCATGCCAGAAGCAGCAGCCATGGATAACCAGCAAGTGAAGAAGACAAACAGCAGGTTTATAGGCTTACCATCTATTATGAACTTGAAATTAGTATTTAACCCAATGGAGGAATCTGAACCTCTGACACACTGCTGTACTGTAAACAGGGATCATTTTGCATTCTCTTCTCTCTCAGTGAGACTGTCCACCCTTGCTAAGGTATTACAGTGCTCAGTTCTGTAACCCAAGAATGCCTTAGCGGTGATGACCTTCCTCCCCAAGAGGTACATTTAGGGTATGCCTGGTCATTAAAGGAATCTAAGTTTCAGAGTGCACATACAAGAGAAGAAGACAACATACATAACAGCTGCTTCAGTATTGGCTGACAAAATCTATCCTCTGACTACAGGTTCATGGTGGAATAGTTGGAGATAAGTCCTTAAAGGGCAAGGCCCAACAGTCATACATTTTCTCAGAAGAAATGAGTATGAATCCCTTGTGGGGTGCTAAGCATTGGGGTGACAGCCTGATAATCATTGTAGAGTGCCTATTATTGTTTGTGTCTGGGCCTCATAGCTGATGTGGCCTGTGCCCAATAGTTGTTAGGACCTGTGCCTGACAGTTGTTGGGAACTGTGCCATATAGTCATTGTGATGTGTGCCTAATTGTTGTTGAGGTGTGTACCTGATAGTCATTGGGGTGTGTGCCCAATAGTTTTTGGGGTCTGTGCCTGACAGTGGTTGGGCCTGTGTCTGATAGTCATTAGGCTGTGTGCCAGGGGTCGACAAAATCTATAGCCTGATGTCCCAGGCTACAAGTTTTCAGGCAGGGACAAGTATTTTGACAAGCACTGCTTGTCCGTGGGCAAGTACGTCTTTAAGCAAAAATTACCTGCAGTATCAGCTTTTTCCAGCAGGGTGCCTCTTTGTATCAGAGTCCAGCTTGTGCTCCCATGGTCATCTGACCCACTGGAGTGTCACTCACATGCTGCTAGTAAAGGTGCGTGCAATGAGCATAGCGGGAGTGAGCAGCGGCTGCGTTGGAGATTGGGAGGAGCCAGTCATTGGACTGGCATGCATGGCAGCGAATCACCAGTTATGCACCCTACGGTAAGGCATATCCATTGATTTCAGTGGTGACTTGGTGGGACATGGGGACGATCACAGCAACACTAGCTCACTTTCTCTATAGCTGAGCAAGAGAAAGGACATGCGTGTGCTACTGTGGAGCCAGGAGCATTGTTTGTAGATTTGGTTTGATTTCAGTGCAAGCTGCAAGCTGGGAGGGGAAGGGCTTTCTTTAGTATCAGGAGTGCAGTGTGCACTGTGCACTAGGAGTGGAACTAGTGTGACTGTGAGATAGCAGCATAGGCCAGGTGCAGTTGGAAACAGTTTGTTAGTAAGGGAGCAGCTGCAGCAGCAACTTGGTGTGGTGACTGTGTGCTGAGAGGGGAATAGAGGAAGCTGCCAAGGATCGCAAGCACAGTCGCTGAGTTTTACTGCTGACAGAAATTGCTGCTGCCCAGTGCCTCTCTGTTTAACTCCCTGCCATTTCGCAAAGAAAAACAAAATATAAGGCAGAGGAGGAGTGTTCGTGTTGTCTGGGGGGGGAGGGAAAGAGAGTGTGAACTGACCCTGCCAATTGCTACTGCAGTGCTGAAAGTCCAAAAACAAGGCATACAATACTAAAAGGGGAGTGTGTCTATCATTGTGTGTCAGTCTGGCAGAAGTGAAGCACTACATTTTAAGAAGTCAGACAGTTGAGTTGTGCTCCCCAACAGATGAGTCTGACTAAGGAGGAGGAAGGAAAAACCCTCAAAGATCAGATTAGAAAAAGCCTGAATAACCAAATCAAAATAATTAAACTGAAGGGGATTTGATTTGATCTCTCATTTATGTCTGCTGGGGAGGGGAGTGGGACTGTGTGGAGTGTTGTGGGCAAATAGACCATACCATACGCCATAGGGTTATTGTGTGTAGTGTAGCTAGGCTAGTAGTATACTGTATAGTGTGTAATTTATATACACTATTATTACCTACCTAGTACCTCCCTACCTCCTGTCCTGCCACGTCCTGCTCTATACCTGCCCAGTGTGAGTGAGTGCTATTAGAAAGCTACTAAAAATTAAAGTAAATAAGATATATCTGCCAAATTTTAGGGGAAAGTTGGGGCAGGCTTTGTTTTTTGCCTACAGAAAATTAAAAAAAAGTTGTTGCCCATAAGTAGAGGGCAAAGACGAGTCTGAATAAGTGCCTAAGGAAAACATAATAAAAACAGCTAATAAAAAGAAAGAGTTTAACAAAGGAAAAATAAGAAGAACCTAACTGTGGGCAGCCTTTTGGGAGACAGGAGATTGTGTAAGGACTAAGAAAGAAACCACATTATATTAAAGTGTTGCAGTTGTTTGAGACACTAAATTCAGCCCACAACAACTGCTTTCTATGCTTGTGTGTCTTCTGAGGGACAGGAGGGGCAACTCAAGAGAAAGAGGCAAAAATTGAAATACTCAGGCAAAAAAACCCATAAAAAGTTAAATCTGGGATAGTTCTGAGAGTCTAGAGTGTGACTGTGCGTACTGAGAGGGAGACCTGTAGTTAAGTCCACACATACAAGTGGCTGACTGTGTGAGGGACAGGAGGGAAAGAGAAGCAGAAATTAAAATATAAACATTTTAAAAAGAAAGAAGCTCTAATTTAGTTGCTGTGTGAGACACTAAATCCTCCACATCAACTGTTTCAGTGTTTTGCTGAGGGAGAGGAGGGGAGGGGGGAGAGAACGGAACAGGAGGGGTGAGAGAGAGACAGAAATTGAACAAAAAAACTGAAAAGGGAACACATGTGGGTGGGGTGTTGTGTGTATGTAGTTTATGTACATTGAAAAATATCAAATAAAAAAATATTATTAAGAAAGTACAACAGTGTGAATATACTGAAGTTAAAAACTTTAGCAGTGTGTGTGTGACTACGCTATAGTGTTTCCAGTTCCTGTGTTTACCCAGCACCCAAGCACTAGGACTACACTACCCCATCCCCCTTCCACCCAGTCAAGAACAGACACTCACAAACAGATATTATAGAATATATTTTATTTGCAGAGTAAGTAAGTTAAAAAAGTTAATACAAACACAACAAACAAAAATATGGCCATGCAAAAGAATAAAAAACAAAAGACTCTTTTTTCTATGTGGTCAGCAGCAGCAGCTAGTGGGCTTAGCAGTAGCCAAACACAAATATAGTCTTCTCAAGATAAAAGTAACACTGAGTCTTCTACTGTGGTAATGTATATAACAGCAGCTGATGCTTATTTTCATCAGTCAATTGAATTAAACCGTGAAACGGAAGCATCTGTTTCCTCTTCCTGTCCTAAGAAACGAACTTTGCTGGCTCAGCAACAACAAGGAGACATAATCGCGAAAGACAAAAAATATGACCAGGAAAAAAGGGCCAGAATGTTTCAGTCTCACTGGTTGAACAATTATAAATGGTTGTGATACGATGAAAAAAAGGGACTGATGTACTGCACAGTTTGCGAAAAGTACCCCACTTTTGCAATACCAGCCCTTTCAAAAAAAACAAATGTGTTTGCCACAGGCTCTAACAATTTTAGAATTGAGTCACTACGTGCACATGAAAAATCAAATCCGCATGTGCTGTGCCAGAACCAACATATTCTGGAAAGTGGCCAGCGTGCAGCTTAGTGTGATATTACTGAGTCACCACTTTACCAAGCCTTTGCAGTGTTGGAAGAGGCCACTAAGGAGAAAATGAGACGTCTGTTCAACACAGCGTACTCCATTGCAAAAAATCTGCATCCTTTTTCCGACATAGATACATAGACAGTGTTGGCAGATAAGGGCCTATGGCACACCCAGTCTGCCCATTTGAGCTTGTAAGTTCAGTTTATGTTTTCCTAGAAGACATGGATTGGCTATGTGAATTGCAAGAGAAAAATGGTATTAAGCTTGGTACTAACTACACAAATGATAAGCAAGCCAGGGATTTTTGCAGAGCTATATCTGCTGTTCTGACCAAAACCCAGATACAAACTCTTAAAAACACAAAATATGTGACAGTTCTTGCTGATGGCAGCACAGATACAGCTATAGTTGAATGAGAAAATGTCTTTCTGCGTTTTGTAGATCATAACGCAAAAGATGTATGTACATATCTGATCCAGGCTGTGCCTTTGGAATTCACACATGCTGAAGGTGTTTTTAATGCAATAAGAACTGCATTAGATTCACTGCATCTTCTACTCACTGACTTAGCAAATGTGAGCAATCCAGGGCCTTTTTTGATTTCTGTCAATTTTGATGGGGCAAGTGTAATGATGGGTTAAAGGGGTGGAACCATTGCGAAGTTATGGGAGCACGGTCCTCACATCATTGCAATGCACTGTGTAGCCCATAAGCTGGAGTTGGTGGTTCTCGATGTAATGAAAACAAACCCCTTCATATCAAAGCATGAAAATACTCTAAAGGATATATTTAAATTCTACCACTATAGTCCAAAAAAGATGAGAGAGCTACAAGAAATTGCACAAGTAATAGATAGTGATCTGGCACACTTCAGTGCAATTAAACAGGTGAGATGGCTTGCCAGTAGATCACGGTCAGTTCACGCAGTTCAGGTGAATCTACCTACAGTTGCTCAGCACTTGCAACAAAGTGCATCTTCTGCTGATGGTTCAAAAGCAAAGGTAGTGTTAAGAGAGGTACTGTCTATTCACTTTGTCAAATCTCTTTATATCCTCCAAGATGTTTTGCCCATACTTAGAAATCTTTCACTGCAGTTTCAAAGAGATGACTTAATAATTCTTGAAGTACCAAATCTCATCGAGACCTGCCTTCTCCAGCTGATGGAACTGAAAACAAAGCCAGGGAAATACATGCCAGCTTTCCTAGCTCATTACAACCCTCAAGACAGATGCATGGCTTATGTCATTTCACAGAAGGGAGTTGAGAAGACTGTGCCCTTCACATTCAAAGGCAACTGTCCTGAAAAAAATTTTGGGACTGATACACAACTGCAGACTTTAGTTGATGCAGCAATAGATTGTATCGATGTAAGATTTCAAAATTTCTCAGAGGTGCCTCTGAAATGGTTTAAATGTCTGGATTTTAAACAGTTTGATCTACCAAGAGAATAACTTGTGGAGTTTGGGACCAATAAAGTGGCTAATATGGCAGCATACTTCAATTTTTTCACTGAAGAGCAACAGGAAAAGATTAGATCAGTATATGCTTCATTTAAGGCTATGCTGAAATCTGTAGTTCACAAACCCTATCTGCAGGTGTATACAAGATTGCTAAAAGGAAAAAAACACCCCAGATTGCTCACATTCTAGAGTTAGTGGAAATACTACTGGCAATGAGTATGTCAACTGCAAAGTGTGAATGAATGTTCTCCATTCAAAACCTGATAAAAACAAAAATAAGAACATGTCTGACAGATGACACACTGCAGCCACTTCTTCAGATAGCAGTAGAGGGTCCCAATCTATGTGACTTCAATCCAGATCCAGCAATAAACCACTGACTGCTGTCTGGTCCAGGCACTTGACATGTTTATGGGCATGCTGCTACTGGTACTACTGAATCTGATGCTTCTGTGTCTCATGCTAGCACTGCTGCTGCTCCATCATCACTTGGTGTTGTTGACCGTTCTGAATCTGAGTTCTTTTAAGTGTGCTGTGCTAATTATTCTCTGCTTCATTCTGGCATTTGTGGAACTGGAGAGGACATTCAGAGTATGGCACCGCACCACTTGACTCAGACTTCTTCAAATCACCAAACTTAAACTGTATTAACAGCAATTTTTTTAAAAATCTTCATCTGTTTTCTATTACATACTACTATTAATGATACAGAAGACAACAATTACTTTGTTGCTACATTCTTTTTTATAAGTTTTCATTAAAATACTGTCTTTTGACTAATGGACTACCACTCACGACAGTGGGACTACCATTTCTGGATAGGCCAGTTGTCCTGGACTACCACATAAATTTAAAATGTGTCGATCCCTTGGGTGTATCCAATATTTGGGGGGTCCTGTGCCCAATAGTCTTTGGATCCTGTTCCTGATTCATTAGGGTGTGTCAATAGTTGTTGGGGATGTGCCCGATAATTTTTGAGGCCTGTGCCTGATAGTTATTGAGGCCTGTGCCTGATAGTTTTTGAGGCCTGTGCCCACTAGTTTTTGAGGCCTGTGCCTGATAGTTGTTGAGGCCTGTGCCCAGTAGTTGTTGGGGCTGGTGCCTGATACTTATTGTGGCCTGTGCCTAATATTTATTGACACAGAGTCACTGGGACCTGTACCTGATAGTTGTTGGGGTGTGTGCTTTATAATCATTTAGGTCTATACCCAAAGTATAGAACCATGATAGTAAGTGATAGAGGGCATAACTCAATAATAGTTTTATGGCATGCGTGTTGAGCCCTGAGGAGACAAGCATGATGACCTCCCAGGCAGATTGATGGACAATCCTAAGCTGGGAATAGATCAGCAGCCCAAAGTCCCGCAGTCCACCTAACATCCAAAATACAGGAAGGCAAAACACTAGCAACCTGCTAGCAGCCTGGGTAGCAGTGGAATGTCAAGGGGATTAAAGCCAGTATGACAGTGCCAGAAACCACCCTGATGTTTGACAGCATGACCGTATGTACAGAGGGCATGGCCTCATATGAGTGCTAAGCCAGGTGTGAAGCCTCAAAATCTGAGACAGTAAAGCATAAGTAGGACTCACAGGACAGGAGAGGCAGAGCAGCAAATGAATCGGCTGGCTGGCAGCCAAGCTAGAGAATCCAGAAAAATGGCAGTAAGTGTTGGGATGTGGCAGGGCAGCAGGAAACAAAAGAGGGGAACACCAACACCAGCAAGAAAAGTTGCAGGAGACAAGGTATGGAGCAGTTGGAGCAGAACTAAATCCTAGAAATGGAGCAGAAAGTGACAGCAGCTTAGGCACCAGGAGCAAAAAGGTAGCAACAACTGCCAGAACTGTAAAGAATTGCCATCAGAAAAGCATGGCACACAACACAGGAGGACAAGCCTGGAACAGCCTGCCTGCAGAGGTGGTGGGGGCAAACACAGTGGTAGGTTTCAAGAATGCTTGGGACAGATACAAGGGAGCCCTCAAACCCAAGGGCAGTTAGAAGGCTAGGTTAAAAGACAATGGGCAGACTAGATGGAACTGGTGGCCTCCTTCTGCCATCAACTTCTATGTTCTATGTTTCTAAGCAGGGCACTGACCACATAACGACATATAGTACAGCAGTAGGAACAGTAGTTCCAAAAGTGGCCTTACAGCTCACAAAAAACTCAGAAGTAATAGCCTAGCAGCCATGAGTGGCTCCAAAGGCAGCAGTAGGACAAAGAAATTCTGGCCAGAGCCAATAGGGCTGCAGGTGAGAAATTTTGGGAAAAATATTGAAAATTACCAAGGTAATGAGCCTGTGTTAGCAAAATGTAATGTAGGCTCATGAATTTGTTGGTTTTGTAATATTTTTACACCAAATTTTCATCATAGCCTTGTTATGGCACTGCCTCGTGAAGCAGGGCAGAGCACATTTTTAACTCCTGCCCAAAAGGGGATTTCATGCAGGGACTGTCAAATCAAGTTTTAGGACACAAAAACACATTTTGGGTAGGAGTTGAAAAATGGCAGCTATCACATTCATGAGGTGCTGTAAAGAAATGGCTATGTTGAAAATTTAAGGTAAACATATTGAATATTACCAAACTTATGAGCCTGCATTTCCAGAATTCAACATAGCCTCATAACTGTTTTTTTATGTTTGTATACCAAATTTTCAACATAGCCTTGTTATGACCCTGCCTCATGAAGAAGGGCAGAGCAAATGTTCAACTCCTGCCCAAAAGTAGATTTCACGCAGTGACTGCAAAATCAAGTTACGGAACACAAAAACACATTTTGGATAGGAATGGAAAAATGACAGCAGTCACAATCATGAGGTGCTGTAAAGAAATGGCTATGTTGAAAACTTGGGATAAAAATATTGAATATTACTAAACTTATGAGCCTGCGTTTGCAAAATTCAATATAGCCTCATAACTGTGTTGTTTTTTTTAATATTTTGATGTCAAATTTAGAATATAAAATTCTTATGACCCTGCCTCATGAACAAGGGCAGAAAAAAAAGTCAATTCCTGTACAAAAGATGATTTCATGCAGGGACTGCTAAATCAGCTTTTGGGATGTAAAATATCATTTTGGCCAGGATTTGAAAAATGACAGCTGTCACATTCATGAGGTGCTGTAAAGATATGGCTATGTTGTAAATTTGGGGTAAAAATATTAAAAATTACCAAAGTTACGAGCCTGTGTTAGCAAAATTCAATGTAAGATCATAACTTTGTTGTTGTTTAATATTTTTACACCAAATTTTCAATATAGTCTTCTTATGACCGCATGAGCAAGGGAAGAGAAAATGTTCAACACCTGCATGAAAGTAGATTTCACACAGGGACCACAAAATCACTTTTTTGGGACAGATTTGTGTTGTGTCATATCAGTTCATTTGTTCATGAAGTAGGGTCTCAAAAAAAGGTATGTTGAAAATTTTGGGCCAAAAATATGCAAAAATGCCCAAGTTATGCCACTAAGTAAAAACCCCATTGAAATACATTGAATCACATACCTGTTTCTTCAGTTCACAGTCCAGCTTTGAAGAGTAAATATGTGTCTGTGGTCCACAGATCATTGCAGCATTGAACTCCCAATCAGTAAGTAAGGGCTGGGAGGTGTGGTGTGGTGGGTGCTGAGTGGGAGGATTGAGTGGGAGACTCTACCAGCTGCAAAAAAACATCAATGGGGTGTTTTCTGTTTACAGGTAACAACAAAAAGTGCAGATTCCTACACTGGGGATTTGGCAGCACCAGTGGCAATGAACGGATTTCTGCACCGGGAGATTGGGCACCCCTTCCCAGTGCAACTACTTCATTTCTTGATGGGGGAGTGGGATGGTGGGTGCTGAGAGGGAGGGTCTGGTGGGGGGATATCTTTAATAAAGAAAAAAAGGACAAAAAAGCAATTCTGACACTTGGGGATTGGGCACCCCCAGTGTCACTGGTATGTTTCCCGACACTGAGGGATTGTGCAGTCCCAGTGTCACTCATATGTTTCTGGGGTGGGTTGGGGTGGTGGGTGCTAAGAGGGAGGGTTGGGTGGGGTTCTCAATAATTTATAAATTATTTTTCCTGTGGACACAGTGGAATATGGCACAATCTGCCTTGACCAAGATGGCCACTGAGTGCTACTGAACATGAGCTATTAGTCATGCATGTATAGTACAGTGCGGTTTGTCTGCCATGACTGGCATTTATTTTTTCTTGAAAATTACAGATATCCCCTAACCTAACCATCCCTCTCAGTACCCTCCCCGAAGCATAAGGATGACAATGGGGGTTTGCATTCCCCCAGTGTCATGATCATGACTGCTGTGTTTTTTTACAAGAAAAAACAATGCTTTGCAAGCAGACTGCTCCACAGACATGGAGGCAACTGTGGTGCAAATCCAACATGTTGTTCGGTAGGAAAGAATGCAAGGAATGCAGAGTCCTTTTCTGAAAGGAAGTCGTCTGTAGGGATCTGCCCACTGCCACCTAAAAAAGGACCAACACAGTATAAACAAGCATTTGTCAATGCCGAGTGTTGCTTGCTTATATGTGCTGTTCAGGTATTTGGAAGTGATAGTGCCATGCCTAAGAACTGTCATGTGCCCCCCAGGACATCCACTGTGTCTTTCTGTTCAGTATTCACAGAAGAGGGAGAGGGGCAAGGGCAACAGCAGTACAGCAGTACAGCAGTTGCAAAGGCTATATGAGGTGGACAATAGTCCGTTCACAGGCAAAAGAATTCTGCAGGAGGTGACTAAATTGAAGGTGGACAAAGCAATAGGACCAGATGGCATACACCCAAGGATATTAAGAGAACTGTGAAGGGAGATAGCAGTACCTCTGGCAGCCAAGTTCACTGAGTCATTCAACACAGGGGTGGTACCAGAGAATTGGAGGAGAGCACATGTGGTCTCTCTACACAAATCAAGCAGTAGGAAGGAGGCAGGGAACTATAGGTCAGTCAGCCTCACCTCAGTAGTGGGGACGATCATTGAGACATTGCTTAAAGAAAGGATAGTGGGGCATCTAGAAGCCATCGGAGCCCAGGACCATAAGCAACATGGATTCACAGTGGGGAAGTCATGTCAGACAAATCTGCTTGACCTCTTTGACTGGGTGACAAATGAAGTAAATCAGGGTGGGGCAGTGGACAACGCTTACCTTGATTTCAGCAAAGCCTTTGACACCATCCCACATAGGAGACTAATAAGCTAACTGGGTAGGCTGGGCATGGGAGAAGGGGTGGTAAACTGGGTTAGAAACTGCCTAACAGACAGGAGGCAGAAAGTGGTGGTAAATGGGGTGCAGTCTGGGGAGAGGGGGTGACCAGTGGGGTACTGAAGGGATTGGTCCTGGGGCCAGTCCTGTTTTTGCAGAAGGGCTGAAGGGAAAGGTCTGCCTGTTTGAAGATGGCACCAAGAACTGTAACACAGTGGATAACCCAGAGGGGGAGGAGAAAATCAGGAGGGACCTGGGGAAGCTTGAAAAATGGTCTGAGGACTGGCAACTTAAGTTTAATTCAAAAAAGTGCAAAATTATGCACCTGGGACACAAAAACCCTGGGGAAAGCTACAGGATGGGGGGGGGGAGTTGCTGACAGTAACAAAGAAGGAAAGGGACCTGGGGATTCTTATTTCAGATGACCTGAAAATGTCAAAGTGGTAAGGCAGCTGGGAGGGCCAGTGACATGCTGGGGTGCATAGACAGGGGTATCATCAGCATAAGGAAGGAGGTAGTGATGCCATTATATAAAACCATGGTCAGGCCTCACATGGAGTACTGTGTGCAGTTCTGGAGGTCGCATCTTCGTAAGTATATTAGCAGGCTGGAGATGGTCCAGAGAAGGGTGAATGAGATGGTACAGAGCTTGCAACTCAAGACTTATGAGGAGAATTTAAGGGGCCTCAATATGTACTCACTGGAAGAGAGGAAGGAAAGAGGGGATATGATAGAAACATTCAAGTACCTCAAGGGTATGAATATAAGTACTGAGAAGCAGGAGACAGCTGCTATAGGCGCATGTGCCAGCTTCTGTGTGATATTCTTTTGTTCTTATAAATCTGTAATCTCCAGTATTTCTGTAACCACATGACCACACTGCCTTCTTTAGGCAATTTTACCCTGGTTGATGCATGGTGTCAGATGGCAGACAGAGGGCTCACCAGATTGTGTTGACATTTGAAAAATGTCATAGACTGTTCTTTTAATAGTAAGCATTTGGGAAAGCAGGTGAAGGTTTCATAATTTTTACTATGATTTTATCTCCTTATGTCTGTCCCCTTTGGTCCCCCCATTCCCACACCGCAACAGTCAACGGTGGCCACAGCTGCAGCCTTCTTCTTGCCAAGATGGTGGGTAAGCAGCTGCCTTCACAGTCTGTGAAGTCTGATGTCTTTCAGTGCCGCTTATTGGTCATCTTCCAACACAGGTGAGGCACTGCCAGCCGAAACTAACTCATAACAAGTATCTGTCAAAGTGGGGAAGAAATGGAGTGAGCAAAAATCAAGCACTCATTCAGATGCGGTGTCAATTTTAAGATCAGCATACCGGTATGGACACTACAAATAGAACCCCAGCTCTTTAAGCAGCCTGATGAAGAGTAAAGGCTTCTCGAAGCACTGGGGTTCTGTTTATTGTACTGTAAGTGGGCTGCATCTAATTCTGTAATTTACTGTACCTTACATCTGGATGTATGATAGGTCTAACTTTAAATAAACACTGCACCTGAATGAACACATGATGCCATAGAAACATAGAATTTGTCAGCAGAAAAGGACCACTCAGCCCACCCAGTCTACCCAAGTGTTCTCTACCTACTTGTAACTCCTGCCTGTATATGTTAATGTAAGTCTTATTCTGCCTGCGTCCATGAGGACCTCCTTGTGAATGAGCTTGCGTAATGGATTTTTCCTGCAATGAACTTGAACCTACTCCACCTCCATAGACCTATTGATCTCTGTTGACCCCTTCCTTCCCCTTTTTCTAATATACTCCTATGTTTATCCCATGTATGCTTCAGGACCCCTTCCATTTTAGCCTGCACCACTTTTCCTGGCCGTCTGTTCAATGCATGTACCACCCTTTCAGTAAAGAAATATTTCTCCACATCTATCCTGAACCCCCCCCCCCAACTTCACTGTATGCCCCTTGGTTTGGGTGCTTATCCTCATTTGAAGGAAACTCCCCAATTGTACCGTGTTTACACTTTTGAGGTACTTTGTAGGTCTTGATTGTGTCACCTCTCACCCTCCTCTCTTCCAGAGTGTACATATTGAGATTCTTCAGCCTTTCCTTGTAGTGATTCCTGTGAAAATCCTGAACCATTTTAGTTGCCCTCCTCTGAAAAACCTCAACCCTATGTACTTTCTGAAGTGTAGACTCTAAAACTGGACACAGTACTCCAGCTGGGGGTATACCAGGGAGTGATACAATGGCAGTACAACATCCCTCCTCCTTCTACTGGAGATGCCACTCCTTATGCACCCCAGAATCCAATTTACCCTGCCCATATCCTTGTCACACTTTACTGCCTCCTTAAGGTCCTCTGATATAATAACCTCAAGGACCCTTTCATTTCTAGTGAGTGTCAGTACCTCCCCCCATCCTATACTCGACATCGAGGTTCCTATGCCCTAGGAACATGATTTTTCACTTGTTGGCATTGAACCCCAGCTAAGTAAGAAAACGGAATTGATCTGAATGAATTGCAGGCTTTTAAGTAGCTTTTCAGGGAGTGTGTATGTGTGTGTGTGGATGGTGGGGCTCTGCTACTATAACTATATGCTTTTGATTTTGGCCTCAAATCAGGTGCACTCCTGTAAACAGATAAAACACATTTAGGAAAGACTCATAAGAAATGTGATAAAGTCTTTTTACATTAGCCAGGGCTGAGCTTGCTGAAACCTTAACACTGCATTTCAGGCAGGACAGATGCAGCCTGTTTCTAATTAGTAATCTTCCCACGGTCACCTGTGAGTCTCTTATAGGCCAGAACCAATTACACAAGCATTTGTCAATGCTGAATGGTTGCTTGATGGCATTAGCAGTGGAAGTGCAGGAGTTAGACAGATGGGGCCCAATTCCCAAAGCCCTGCATCGGATGCAAGGTGCCTGCACTGAACAGATATGGTGCAAGGTGCACTTTGCATCCATGACTGCCCCTCCATGCAATTCACAAAGGTGGCCTGCATTGACCACAGACCACCTGCCATAAACAGGGCTTGCACCTGCACTGTGCCCTGCAATGTACTGCAGCACGGCGGTAGGGGAACTATGGCTGACACAAGCTGCATCCTGCAATTCACAGACATCACCCGGTGGGAGAAATTCTAAGTGCTCTTAGACCAGCCAGGGCAGGTGTAAGGGGACTTAGACATTCTCCCCTGGGGTGACATGCCTGTGTGTGGCACACCATGCGTGATAGTCCACCCACCGTAAACCCCCGAGTGTGGTCTTGTATGTGTGTCCCCATCCTAGTGATCCAATGGCACCCCTCACAGCTCCCCGATGCCACCTAAATACCATGTCAGAACCCCCATCCTGATGCTGCCCATACTGGCAGCAGCTTCGGCGATACCTGACGCCCACCCCATCTGCACTACCACAGCACCAACTTACGGTGGTACAGTGCCCATCCATGCCCCAGCAGGTGGTGCCCACCCCCCCGTGCACCAGTCCCTACTGCTCCCCAGCACCCTGCACATCCCACCACTCACCTCCGTGGCCAGGTGCCAATTACACCGAACAAGGTGGGGGAACACTGGCCCACCAGGTTGGGTCCACATGCCCATTACCTGGTGGGATGGGGGTCTTGTGTTAGTCTCTGGTGGTCTGCAGCAGACCTGTGCAGTGCACCAGGGGTTTGCTACAGGGTTACGGTCGGTGAAAGCATGAGGACTTAACCACTTGGACCTCTCCTGTACCTGAATCAGGTGCAGAGTCCCTGGTGCACTGGGCATTGGTGCAAGCTGCTGTATGCTGCAGCTTGCACCAGACACAGGCCCCTATGAGAATCGGGAATATGCAATATAGAAATGAAAGTGAAGTATTGAGCTTACTCCAACCCCACCCCCACCCTGCAGAGATGGACAGGCATTGGGGTGTGCGTTTGGGTCATCACCCATAACGGTCATGTCATTTCACCTCACCCTACACTGCAGACACTGACAAGTGTTGAGGTATGCCTTGGTTGTTCGGGCTTTACTCACCTCATCCCATAAGGAAATATGATGAAATGGGTGCAATACAGGAGAATGGGGTGAACTCTGGGGCCAAAGAGTCCAAGGTACGCCTTGATGCCTGTCACTGGCTACAGGGTGGGGGTTGGGGTGGAATGACATAAGCATTACTGTCAACAATCCCAAGTCATACCCCTGACACCTGTCAGTCCCTACAGGGTAGGGCGTTATGGTCAAATACCCTAATGCCCTGGGCATTTCTTGGTATTTTTACTCCAAATTTTCAGCATGGACTTTTTGTGATCCCACAGCATGAACAGTGACACTATCAGCTTGTTAGCCAAAAGGTGATTTTGCACAGTGACTGCATCAATTGGTGGCACAGGTGCAAAAACACATTTTGAACAAGATTTGAAAAATGACAGCTGTACTGTTCATGAGGAGGTGTAAAAAATGGCAATGTTGAAAATCTGGAATGAAAATATAAAAAACTGGTAAAGTTACGAGTGTGCACAGAATCTGTGCAACACACACCCATAATGTAATTAGTTTTGGGATTTCTTACAGCAAATTTTCAACACAGGCATTTTGGGACCTCCGCTCATGAACAGTGTCACTGTGATTTTCTTAATCTATCCTGAACACTGATTTCCCACAGCGACCATGCTATTCTGCGCTGGAAGTGCTAAAACACATTTTGGCCAGGGTGTGAAAAATGACAGCTGTACTGTTCATAAGGAGGTGTGGAAAAATGCCAATGCTGAAAATCTGGACTGAAAAGATTGTGAATTTGTGAACTTAAAAGGGTGCAAGGAAATTGCACAATGCACACTTGTAACAGTCATTTTATAGACCTTTGTCACCAAATTTTCGACATAGCCAGTTCAAGACCTCTGCTCATGAACAGCATCACTGTGATTTTCTTAATCTGTCCTGAATATTGATTTCACACATTGACCATGCCACTGTGAGCTACATGTGCGAAAACACATTTTGGGTGAGATGTGAAAAATGACAGTTGTACAATCGGGAGTGAAAATATTAAAAATGCTTGAAGTTACAAGCGTGCATAGGAACTGTGCAACACACGCTCGTAAAACAGTCATTTTGGGGAACTTTTTCACCAAATATTCAACGTAGGATTTTTAAGGGCCTACCTCATGAACAGTGTCACTGTGATATTCTTAGTCTGTCCGGAACATTGATTTCGCACAGCGACTGTGCCATTGTGCGCTACATGTGCGACAACACATTTCAGGTGAGATGTGAAAAATGACAGCTGTACTGTTCATAAGAAGGTGTGGTAAAATGGCAATGTTGAAAATCTGGAGTGAAAATATGAAAAATGCTCGCAGTTACTAGAGTGCGTAGGAACTGTGTATTGCACGCTCATAAAACAGTCATTTTTGGGCATTCTTTCACCAATTTTTAACATAGGGTTTTTTGGGGGCCTACCTAATGAACTGTGACACTGTCATTTCGCTAATTGGTCCCAAAAGGTGGTTCCGCGCAGTGACCTCAAAATCACCTTTTGGGACTGAATAACAAAATGACAGTGACTGAGTTCATGTGGTGGAGTCCCAAGAACCCCATTTTGAAAATTTGGTGAAAAAATTCCCCAAAATGGCCGAGATAGTGGGGCATAATGCTGATGGGGATTGGCCTCCCCCGTTGGCAAAATTACCAGGAAGGGGGCATGCCAATGGGGATTGGGCACCCCTGTCAGCACATATAAGTGCGGGGGGTGGCAAGAGCCTAGGGGGATTGGGCACCCCTGTCAGCTTTCTATTTATTGAAATGTTTCACCAGGAAGGCACACAGAATGGTGGGCACCGGCTTTCTGTTGGCTTTATGGGACTGTGAGAGGCTGATGGAGAAGCTGTCACCATGGGAAGATAGCACAATGGAGCTATGTCATTGGCTGCTGCAATCAGGGAGACCTCACCGTACAAACAGCTGATTGCATAGCGACAGGGTGCTCCCTGATTGCAGCTGCTCCATTACTTTGATCTAGTGGCCTGCTCATTAACAGCCAGTGATCGACAGCATGCTCCTCTATTGGTCGAAGCAGAGACCAGACCCTGAATGGGCTGCTGCCATTTGGCACAACACTGCCGTACCTCCACAACCTGCTTGTGAAAGAAACCTGACACAATGTGTTTCTTGCACATGCGTGCAAGCAACACAAAAATGACCAACACAGCCACACAGGTAAAAGTGGATGGATATCTGAAGCCGTAGCCATGGATAACCAACAAGTGAGGAAGGCAAACAGAAGGTAGGAGGATGGGAAGAGTGAGCAAACAAACTAGCAGCCACATGGTTAGTGCAAAAAATGATCCTTCAGTAGATGCTTTGTGCATAGGATGTATGTATCACTCAGTTGGGGGACATAGTTCATGTTGCCCTCTGTCCCACTAGGCTAACGTCTTGTAGAAAAAGCTATTTTTTTTTTCAGTTGTTTAACCAGGTATAGCACACTAAGCTGAAAGCTTTTTTTTTTTTTTTTACAGGAGCGACCTGGGAACACAAGGAGGTTAAGTGACTTGCTCTGGGTCACACAGTATGCAAGTGGAAGCTGTGGGATTCAAACCGAGGTCTGGTTTGTTGGATGTCACCAAATTTGCAGCTTAGAGCCTTAGACCACTGCACTATACTGCCACCTTATTTCAAAACAAATAAACAAAACAATACACTGGACTTATTAAACAGCCTTCGCACATGCTTAGATATAGAATTATATTAAACATCTAAACAACAGGGGTTATGTTCCTTTAAAAAAATACAATAGTGATTAGCAGAGTGGCAAATGCGCAAAGCTATGCATTGCATAACACAAAGTTTGGCACTTTCCCAACATTTGGAAGCAAGCTAAAGGTTTGTAACATCTCTGTGTATTTAACAGCTTGTAAATTAAAAAAAAAATATTGAGCAAACTGAAGGTGTTGTAGGAAAATAACTTCTTTAAAAATGTGCTTAGAGATATTTAGGTCATAACAGACACCTTATTAATACATATGTTTCCATTTTAATCCATTCTAAATATGGATTTACTTAATATGCTTGCAATATGTGTATGCTTGAATTTTAATTTTAAAATAGATGGAGAGGTATAGGCATATTGTCTTGAAAATGGGACTAGCAAGGGTTAACTCTATGCCACTGCACCTAAATCAAGCCTGCCTTGAATTTTGCTTGTTGTACCCATTTGTCTTTAGTTGTACATGAATAGTTACCTCATTATATGTATGCTAAGCTGACTCTCTTGACCCAACAAAATATCATGTACAGCCAGCCAGCTAAAATTGATCTACTGTACAAAGACCATTGTAACCTTTGAAAGTAAATGAGCCTAATTTAAAGTATGTTATCTAACTAATCTTATGTATCCACATTTAGTAAAGTGGGGTTAAAGGTTTTGCAGAACTGCACCAGTCCCTTTTGCAAAAGAGCCATTAAGGATAGGATGCCCTTTGTATCCCCCGTGCAATGTCCTCAATGTCACAGAACATGAAAACATTGTGGATATCAAGGCCTGGTTGGCTTTCAACTGGTTAGCTCTGAGCCAAGGAAGACTGAGCTACTCCTGGTGGGGAGTGAACAGTAGTTGTGGGACACTAAAGATCACCTGAATCTTCTTGTCTTTGATAAGATTCATCCAAAGGCAAAAAGGGAAATTCAAATTCTGGTATTTGATTCATGGTTGGTATTTGAGTCTCACGTGTCGGCAGAGTTCTAGGGCTATTTCTCTCTGAAATGCACCTCCAGACTGCATGTTTCCTGACCTTGCTGACCTCCTCATATTGGTGCAGGCCCACATGACCTCTAGGTTCACTGTTCCCCACAAGAGACTATCCTGCGGCCAGTGTTGTCACCTGCAGCTAGTCCAGATAACTGGAGCATGGATTCTGACCTTTGCTCAGAAATCAGATCATATTACTGTACTCTCTTGTTTTGACCTTGATATTGGCTGCTAATCAGGTAGTACAATGACTACAGAGTATTAATGTTGGTTTATGAGGCACTGAGTTGACTGGGGGCCTCCATAATATACACTTACAATCTTGTGTGGGCAGTGCATTTCATAGGGCAGGGGTTGCTGACAGTCCCACCATGGCATTTTGAATCAACTGGTGACAAAAACTTCCATAAGAACCTGTCCTGTGAACCTGCTATCCTTTGTCCTAACTACTCTTTACCCATCTTTAAGTGGAAGCTCTTAAGATATCTGTCTTGTTTGACATGTAGTGAGTAAACAGATTATGGTGATGATCATTGTGTAGTTACTGACTCTGGGAATTCTGTATTTTTCTGATCCACCTTCCCAAAGTAATTATTTTATTATTGTATGTACATATGCTTGATTTTGTAAATAATGTTTGGTCAAAATGTGCGTTTGTATATTGTTATGCACTTTGAGTGCTTTGAAAAGCACTATATAAATGAAAAGCTACCTACCAAACAAGGCCCCAACAAGACATTGATATGTTCCTAGCCTGAGTTGCTATGGTCATGATGGGGCCACAATAGAACTCTGGGAAATCTATGAGTTAGAGACTTCAGATCTTTGGGGCTTCAGAGACCACAGCACAGACAGAAGACACCTGCTCTTGTGGCACCAGCTGCTACTGCCCAGGGATGATGTGGCAGGTTCTAAGAGTGACAATCTGGGATGTGGAACATATAGTAACAGAAGAAGTAGCACCCATTAATTCTGGTTTCTGTTTGCCTTCATGCCTGTAACTGAGAGAGACCGTCACATAGTACAGTAAAGAAATTTTAAGGGAGGATTTCCTTCAGGAGATTAATCATACATCTTTATTTTTTATTTTTAATCCTGATCTTTAATCCCATGACATCAGATGCTCAAAGGTATCAACCATTTTGAATATATTCAGCAGTATTTCATGTGCATAAGATCAAAATGGCACATTCTCCCACATTGCTAGTAAGCATCCGTTATGGGCAACTTTTATGTATTTTAAATAGTTACTAAAACTCTATGCTTTTTTGAATAACAATCTAATGAATGTAAGGGTGGATTTTTGCACCAGTGGTATTTTGAGGTATTGCTTGATGAGATCAGAGGGAAGGTAGAAATTATTGTGCATAGTGCCTTTCTGAACCAAAGATTAGAAATGAAATGGAGAGAAATCCCGTTACCTTTGATACAAAATACAATCATATTGCAGCCAGGCTAGGAGCAGTACTATATAGAGTTGGGTTGATTGTTTGTAACAACAAAATATTTAATTTTGATACAGGGAGGGTTGCTCAGCTAGGAGGCGGGGGGGGGGGCATGTTTGTGCTTGGTGTTTAATTTAAAAAAAAAGTTGTAAATCAAATGTTAGGGCAGCAAATAATGAGTTATGTGCAAATTGGGGGATGAAGAAAGTAAGGTCACTGTGAGAAGAGGATGAATCAGAGGGGAGGGAAGATCCTAAGAAATGTATCCCTTGTTTCCACAGGCAACATTGTTAGCTGTAGATGGATGGAGCTGTCAGCAGGGAGGGTTGTTCTGCTGGGAGGTGAGAAGGTTTGATTTTGGGCTTGGTGTTTAATTAAAACAAGTTTCAAATCAAATACAAGGGCTACGAATGCTAGGCTAAGTACATATTGGTGACTGATGGAAGTGAAGTAACTGTAGGGAGAGGATTAGAGGGTGGGGTAGAGCCTAGCAGAAACACTGATAAGAGTTGTTGTTGCTTGAATCCATATGTATGATCAACCCAGAGTGTAAGTGTGATGGCATATGAGTGTGGATCTGACTAGAGACTTCTGCATGTTTTTGCAGGAAACCTACAGTTTGACAGATAACTCTGCTTCTGATTCACAATGAAGGTAAAGTGTAGGAAAAGACATTAACATCTAAAACTGGTGAAGCCCCCTTTTAGGGTATGGCTATACAACTAATAAGAAAGACCATTAAAGGTGCTGGCCCAGTGACTTAACAGTAGCACTGCCACTTGCCATACCAGTAAGTCAGGTTTGGGAGTGGATCCAGGTTGCTGGGGGGTTAGCCGGGGAACAGGATTGATCATCCAGGAGACTGAAGTCCTCTTCCATGGAGGGGAGATCTGTTGCTGTGCTCCACCCTATGACCACCACTAGGTGGTGGCTTGGTGGCAGTGCAAGCATGCGCGAAACGTAGAGTGGAGCCAGCCAGGATGCACTGTAGTAACTGTTTTTAAATGACATATCATGAACTGCTACATGACAAAAGATCTTAATTGCCATTGAATTAAACTGCTCCTTTCAGCATATAGTTGCATTTTTACAGTAATACTGCAAGGTACTGTACTACACCCTGGCTGGCACCACTGTAGAAAGGGGTTGTGATTTGATGCAGTATGTGTGTGCCTCCACATGGCATTTGCTGACTTCCTTGCCCCAGTAGAGGACCACGAGAGGAAACAGAAAAGTAGAGCAGGCACTATGAAGCCCTGTTTGCCCTCCTATTATGAGATACAACCTGGGAGGTTATAGAGATATACAGGTGAGGTAAACTTTAACAGTAAAAAAAAAAAAATCAACAGCATATAGGTTAAGTAACAATAGAATTAAAGGTTGCAGTGATTTAAACATTATATACATCTAGCTAGAATGTTTCACATGGGTGTCTTTGAATTGAGGTCCTCATCAATGTAACATAGAGAGGTACTGCTAAGTCAATCTGCTCAGCTAAAGGGTTTGCCAGGGGAAAGCCCTCTCCTTGGGCTATGAAAAGGGCAAATGGCAATGCTCAGAGGTTCCAATGAGTTGATCTGTATGGCTAAAAGGATTCCCTCAGTGATGGCCCCATCCACTTAATGCACCACACTTAGGAATGGCTTCTAAAAATTTCTGTATTTAAAGATGCAAAATTCCTAACTTTACAAATGATTGCTATGACTCCTCAGGGTTCCATACTGCCTTGAAACATAGAATATGGAAGTACAGAATCTGTCAGCAGAAAAGCACCACTTGGCCAAACCTGTCTGCCAGATGGTCCCTGCCTAGTTTGTCTCAGCAGACCCTAACTGGTCTCTGGTGACCCTCCCTCCTCTTTGCCTATTAACTAATATTCCCCTATGTATGTTTCACATGTGCTTGAAGCCCCTGTTTGCACCTCCAGAACTTTTGGCTGACGGTCTGCTCCAGGCGTCCACCACTCTTTCAGTGACATTTCTCCCCTACAGCTTCATTCCATGCCCTCTGATCCTGGTGCTCTTCCTTAAAAGAGACTCCTGTCCTGCATCATTTTCTACCCTGTGAGGTACATTTAGGTCTTTATTGTGTCCTCTTTCTCTCTCCTTTCTTCCAAGTTGCACATGTTGTGATCCCTCAGTTTCTTCTTGTAGGGCTTTTGGTGCAACTCCTGCACCATTTTAGTTGCCCTGCTCTGGACTGCCTTAACCCTGTCTGTGTCCTTTATGAGGTGTAATCTCCAGAACTGAACACAGTATTCCAGGTGGGGTATCAGAAGTGAGCATTACACTAGATACAGCACCACTATGCTAAAGCTGGAGATACCTCTCCCTATGCATCCCTGCATCTCACTGGCCCTAACCACTGCTTTGTCATACTGCTCTGTCACTTTGATGTCATCAGATACAATGGCACCAGCCAGGATGTAGCACAGTAATGCTGCAGTGTATCACAAAGTGCTGCAGTATACTGAAGGGAACAGTGCAATTCAGTGGCAATTAAGTCATTTTGTGATGCAGTATTTGGCTACATCTAGTGTACTGAAAGTTATTGCATTGCATTGTGGCTGGCTCTGCCTTATGATAATCCCAAGGTCCCTTTCCTGCTTAGTGACTATCGGTACCTTCCTCCCATCCAATACGCACCTCTTGGGTTGCTATGACTTAGGTGCATGATTTTGCACATTTTGACATTGAAAACCAACTGCCATGCTTTTGACCATTCCATGAGTTTCCCAAGGTCCCTATGCATTTCCTCTGTTCCTTCCCAAGTGTCCACCCTATTACAGATTTTCATGTCATCGACAAAAGGAATACAGTGGTGCCAGCCAAAGCTGACCTTAAGGATACTCCATTTACTAAAAACCTAAAAGTTTATTGAAAGCAGAAAAAAAAACAAAGAAATCACCTATCCTTATTGGATCTCCTGTCTGAATGTTGATTTGTAACATTCAGCAGCAGACAATAGAATTCCATCATTGGCATGTTGCTTGTTGTTGGCACCACTAGTGGTCTACACCCTTCTGTGCCTAATAGATTCTGTTTTCAATTGGGCCAGTACCATGATGGGGTGACCACAGGCAGATGGACAGGAACAGTCAGGATTTTGACTGGGGAAAAGTGCACTGCTGCTGACTCAGTCCCCTGGAGGACAGAAGGGTTGTCATGGTGGATTGGAGGTGGGACATGCCAACCCCATTCTCAGAGTCAGTGGTGGGGAGTGGTGGTACTGCACTGCTGTGAGGAGTGGGAGGAGGACAAGAGTCAGGCCCAGGTCCTAAATGAGGAACTGGTGTCTTTGGGGACTCACTAGAGTCAAGAAAAAAGCCAACAGGCAGCAGTAGAACATAACTGTATATTTGTAAGAGATGAGTCATCTTGACATGCTTTGTACTCTGAGCAGGGTTCATCTTATCAGTACAATGATCATGGAGTTTACTTGTTTTTATATTCTGCTTGGGATAGGATGCTCTTGCACAGTTAATAACGTGAATTCCATTGTCTTTTATTTATTTGATGATTTGCTCTTGGAAATATGCTGGAGATGGTGGAGCTACCTTTGTGGTTGTCCAGTCTGGTGGGGTGCAGTGGTTCTTATTGCTTCAAGGCTGCGTGGCTCTTGCTTCATCACAGAAACATAGAAACATAAACATTTTTGGCATATAAGGAACACTTGGACCACCTATTCTGCTTTAAATTCCCTACCAATAGTGCCACTGGAGACCCTACTTGGACTCCAACTTACAACCCCCTCTTGCCTCTAAGATTCCCTTGTGTCTATTCCATGCATTCCTAAATCCTGTGATAATTCTAGCTTCCACAACCTCCTCTGATAGGCTATTCCAAGTGGCCATAACCCTCTCTGTGAAGAAGCACTTACTCACATTTCCTCTCAGCCTCCCTTCAGCTTCATTTTGTGACCCCTTGTCCTTGAGCATATTTTCTTGTGGAAAATGTTCCCTTCCTGTACTTCCCATTCCTCTTTAATGTTGAATACTTTTTCTGTGGATGACTGGAAGTTCCTCATTGCTTCCCACATGTTGATTTGATAGGTGGGGAAGGGGCATGCTGGGGACTGGCCAGTTGTTTTTCCCTATGATTGCCAGGACTCAATTAAAGTGATCCTGCCTAAGATTTGTGGCTGCCTGATTAAAGCTAAAATTAGGTAAGTTGGGAGGCTGGGAACAATAGCTGCTATTATATTGTGTCACAAGTGTTGCTCCAGTGATCATGTTATTAAGGGCTTGGTAACATAGCCATATAAGGGGTGCATTTTGATGGTGGGTTAAGATTTATCAACAAAAATCTGGTCAGGAGGCTTATTTTTCAAATTTATCTGGGGTGCTACATACCCCAAGACTGGTCTTGGTGCTGGCCAGAATACAACCCAATAATGCTGCAGTATATCACTAAATGTTACAGTAGGTTGCAGGGAACAGATTATTGCAATGGAAAATAAAAGCCTTTTTGTACTGCAGTATTTTGAGATACTGAAATTGATTTGCATTGTGGCTGGCTTGACTGTACCTTTCATTCTAGGTCTTCTGCCATGTCACTGATGAAGACATTGAAAAAGACCAGTCCCAGTATTAAGGCCTGATTAACCATGTGGTCACTCTACCTTCATTAGAGTGAGTCCTGTGAGCTATCATCATCTGTCTTCTATCAAGTAACCAGTTCATTATCCAGTTCATCAATTTAGATCCCACCCCTAGGCTGCTTCAATTTCTTCATCAGTCTGTTGTGCTGCACAGTGGCAAATGAAGACCTTGCAGAAGTCCAGATAAGCTATGTCCCATACCCACCCAGCCTTGATCTATTTCCGTGAACACCCAGTACAAACTGTACAAGATCAAGTTCAAGTTTATTTAATGACAATTGTTGTCATTACAAACTTATAATTTAAATATTACAAATTTTTCACATATCAAAAATAGAAAAAGCTGCATAGAAAATACATATCCCCATTCCTTACATTAATAATAATCTTTATATAATACTTAATAAATACTTCTCCTTAAATATAATATAATATAATAGCACTGTCTGACAGTAATCTATATTTTGTGCAGTAATCTCCTATAATCCATAATTAGTGGGGCCACACTATCTAAACCTTTCCTATCTTCTATGTGCATATTTTTTCTTAATAATGCTGAGGATTCAAGTCACAGGTTCCAAAATAAATGTGTCACCATGTTCTTTGGTTCCAGTTTCAGAGATTCTAATATTTCTCCCAGGATTCATTTCCTGACTCTATCGTAAAGTGGGCATAATATAATGAAATGTACAAGGCCATCATTACTCTTTAGGCATATACACCTACACATACACTTGGTCAATGTTCCTTAGTAAATTGGACAATAAGCCACTGGCTAGCAAAACATTCCAATCTATACCTCATGATTAATTTTCTCCTACTGGGGCTCTTCATTGTTTTCAGATAATACTGAAGGTTAGGACTTCTGTTGTTTTTCGTTATCCATTTACATGAGCTATACATACTGATTGCACAATGCCATTTCTTTTTGTATCTGAATGTCCTTAATTCTTCTTGTGACATCAGTATTGACCATTTCTGTTGGTGCACTAAAGATGTCCACTAGACAATGCAATAAGCAATGTGGTTTTACATATTTCAGTACAAACTGTAATGTTAGGAAAGAAGTTGGGCTACTACAGTAAATACAATTTATGACATTGATATCCTTCCATTATGACTAGGATACAGAATGTACTGAACTGGGAATTTGACAATAGTAAAAAGTACAGAGTATTATCTTTTGGTTGAAAACTTAGTCAAAAAGGATGTCTTAGATACATTGGTTGTAAGAGCCAAATGGAGAATGATCTGATTCATAAATTGGAAAACTTTGGATTCATCTGAGAATGGACATCATGTCATATAGATACGTTTGGAGCTTAGAGAACAGTTAGGGTGGAGGGTCATGCTTAGTTTAAAGAAGACCTTTTTTTCTACAAATGAGAAGCTAATACTGCCTCTTTTCTTCACCTACCTGAGGTATTCAGGTGCATAGGATGAGCCTGACATGGCAGTTCCGATTCTACAGTGGTTGAATAAATTATGTTCATGTCAGTCAGTGATAACTCAGAATGTTGAGAATGCAGGCATTTAAATTACATGCTTTTGGAGGATGGACCATTACAAGCTCAAACATTTGTACAATAGTACCATATGGTTTGGCAAGTTGAGTGTCAAAATCTCTGAATATCTCTAAAGAGATTTTCATCAGATTTCCGGCAGCACAGGAAGCAAGACATTTTTCCAGAGGTTGCTTTCTCTAGATACCTGCAGAGAATCTCAGGGGATAACTTTCTAAATCAGTTGTTACCACAGTAATAACATGGAATATGTAGCTGCAGTCATAAAAACTGCAGGCACAGATGGGTGGGCCATGGTAAGCTCAACTGGTGGAAAAAACATAGCATGTGGAACCGCAGAAGTTTGAATTGAAGAGCCAGGGGAAGGGCTCTGGTGAGCTTAGTCTCTGGTGATAGCATTGATTATTGAGCTGCAACTTTTAGAATCACATACTAGAGAGTGCAAGTGGATGTTAGAACCATTAAATGGCTTAGTCATTGGAAAATGGGTAGCAGATGGAGCTATAAGCATTAGAACAACAAGCTGTGGCATAGTAGATAGCAATGGTGGGCTGCATGCTTTGATGGATGGCATTGGTGAGCTCATCTGGGAGTAACTAAATATAGTTTCAAGCTGTGGATGTCAAAACCATGGACTGAGGGTGAACAGGTGTTATAACCTCTACACTGAATGAGCTGCTTTATGACAGGAGAAGAGAGTGCTATATGTGGTACTGGTGCATGGCAGTTCTAGCTGTGGGTTGACTTATTCTCAAAAGTCAAGTCAAGTCAGCTTTAATTATAAAAAAAGGTGCCTTTCTAAAACCAAGGCACCTGTACAATAAAATACATAAAAATAAAAGAAATTATTATCAATCAAGTATATAATTTCCAACAGAAGACAGTATAATAGTTGCATAACAAAGACTAAAACAGCAGTGTCAATCAACAAATGCCAGGCCAAAAAGATAAGTTTTCAAAGCAGTTTTAAAACTCTGGATGGCTGGGCAATCTCGTACCCAATGTGGTAGAGAAATCCACTGGGACGGAGCAACAAAGCTAAATGCCCTTGCTCCACATGTTTGCAAACGTACCCTGGGAACCTCTAGCAAACCCTCATTGGTGGATCGGAGAGGATGGAGGGGACAGTAGGGACAAAGGAGATCATTCAGGTAACTCAGTCCCAGGTTGTGTAGGGCCTTATAGGTTAACAAAGCAACCTTAAAGGTGATCCGCAACTGTATCGGCAGCCAGTGCAGACCGCGGAGCACAGGCATTATATGACTGGCTGTTGAAGCACCAGTCAATAACCTGGCTGCCACGTTCTGCACCAGCTGCAAGCAGTGGATATCAACCCCCACCAGCCCTAGGTAAAGGGCATTGCAGTAGTCGAGGCAGGAGGTAACGAAGGCATGAACCAACATTGGAAGATCATTGGAAGGAATCAGATGTTTCACCCGGGCGATATTTCTCAGATGGTAAAAAGAAGTTTTAACAACTGCTGACATCTGTGATTTTAGGGTCAGACAGTCATCAAACATAACGTCCAGGTTCCGCACCCAGTCTGAGGTAGCTAGCTGGACACCTCCAAGCCATAAACCCGAAGGTGAACCTGCCAACATACCGTCCTCATGATTACCTGAGTTCACAACCAACACCTCAGGTTTTTCAGGGTTCAACCTTATCCAGCTCACATTCATCCAGGCCTGAATTTCAGTCAGACGGCTGTTGAACACCGAGACAACATAATCTTGTTCAGGGACAAAAGAGATATATAGCTGTTTATCATCTGCATAGCAGTGAAAACTCAAGCCATACCATCTAATAATCATTCCCAACGGCAGCATATACACTGCAAACAATATGGGAGCTAGAATGGATCTCTGTGGAACCCCACAGAGTAGGGAGAATGGAGCTGAGGTACAAACCCCTGACACCACTCTCTGAGTCCTACCCATGAGGTAAGATTGAAACCATCGGAGGACAACCCCTAAAGTTTACAAATAAGCCGCAGGCGATCCAACAGCACACCATGATCCACAGTATCAAATGCTGCAGAGAGATCAAGAATAATCAAGATGGAACAAGTCTTTCGATCTCTCGCTATCAGGAGGTCATTTAGTACCCAAACGAGAGCCGTCTCGGTACTATGTCTCTTCCTGAAACTGAACTGGAGAGAATCATAGATACTGTGGCTGGTCAACTGGTCCTCCTGCTGTAATGCCACCACCTTCTCAATAACCTTACCCAAAAAGAGACGGTTAGAGACCAGCCTGTAGTTTGCTAGACAGTCGGGATCCAAGGAGGACTTAAGAAGGGGCCGAACCATGGCCTCCTTAAGGGAAGCTGGAAAGATTCCCCTCTCCAAGGATAACCAGACCATCTCAGCAAGGACTGGGCCAATGACATCAAAGCAGCCATCAAGCAAGTGTGTAGGTCCCGGATCCAAACTACAATTTGTAGGACGTAATGTCTGGATGACCATCACAATATCACTGATTGTAGGCTGGCCAAAGTCACACCATAGAAACTGGGAATCCGACATTTCTTGCCGACCACTGATACTCCCTAGAGAAAGGGTTAGGTGGATGTCAGACCTGATCGTGGCAATCTTATCCACAAAGAATCGAGCAATCTCCTCACACTGATCTTGTGAAAAGGCATTTCTGGGCTAAAGACAGAGTGGATTGCACAGTCTGTCCACAGTCTGGAAAAGCTGAGCTGGTCAATTCTGAGTGGCAGCAATTTCCCTGGACCAGAATTCTGCCTTCTTATGGGAAATTGTTGATTGATAGACCAAATAATGGTCCATCAAACTAAGCCTGTCACACACCAGGCCAGACCTCCGCCATCACCTCTCTAAACTTCATCCAGCTCTCCTCAACTCCCTCAAGGCCTCATCAAACCATGGAGACCTAGGGCGAAGGGAGAGTGGATGAACATGAACAGGAGCAATGGAATCCAGGGCCTCTGTCACTGCCTTATTATAGGTGAGTACAAGATCCCCTGGATCCACGCATTCCCTCGGCATGCCCAATAGGTCCAGCACTGCCATCAGACCATCTGGGGATACACCCCTCAAAGTGTGGTACTGGACCATCTCCATTGGAGCAGCCCTGTTAAGGGGGGGCCTCAAAACTGAAGATGATGGTATGATGGCCCAACCACCCAAGTGGTTCCACCACCAAGTCAGATATCTCCATCCCCAGGAGAAACACCAAGTCCAGTGAATGACCACCAATGTGGATCGAGAAGGAAACAACCTGTGTGAGGCCCAGTAAACTCATTAACTGGAGGAAGTCTCATCCAAACTGTAAGAGTTCATCGTCGACCCAAGCACTGAAATACCCAAGGATCAGCCATCTATGGGGTCCCAATGTTAGATCGGCAATGAAATCCACGACTTCCCACAGGAAAAAATTCCCATCTCCTGGTGGACAGTAGACAAGAAGAATCCTGTACCCCACACCCTTACCCACAATACATTCAAAGGAGTTGGTGGCTCCCACTGGAATTTCCCTCAGGTTCAGTTCTGATTTAAAACAAAGGACCACAACCCCGCCCCTACGATCGATTCTCAGGCGATGTATCACCGAGTACCCGAGTGGAACTGCTAAAGCCAAAACAGCCCTATGGAAGCTGACAGAGCTGATTCAAAAACACTATCTAAGCTTGTGCTATGCAGTAGCTCGAAGGCTTTGGCAATCTGTTGGTCTTCTGTGTGTTGCCAGAAAATCAATAATACCTCTTCAAATACCTAGAATTTATCATATGATTTCATTTCTTGCACAGCACCTGATACACTAGTTGTTTAGGTGATACCTTTTTTATAAGATCTTGTCCTTCAAAGCCTTCATATAACATGTTACTGTTACCTCACCTCACCAAAAGGTGGCTGCCTGTTTATAATTGCTCATTCTGTAATGTCATTCCTGTATTAACTGACTTTACTCACTTATACCTTGCTTGCACAGCTTGATCTAGCTATACTGTGATTGCATATTTTCTCTGTACCAATACGTGTTTGCCTGTCTGTAATTGCCTGTTTTTGCCTTGTATCCTCCTGGGTCATCAATGAAAACAGGCATTTCTGATGTCTAGTGTACTTACCAAGTAATCAAAAACAAATAAAATAAATCTTGTATTCTGTAAAATAGAAGGGTGGCATTGGAAGAAAGATGGTATTGGTTGCCAAGGAGATGGCATGTTGGTGACAGAGCCATACATCATGTAGTGCCTGTGGAGGCAATAACAATATTTTGCAACTGTATTTGCTCTGACCAGAGGTAGTTTGATCAGTGACAACTCAACAGAGTACTGTAGTGAGCAAGAAAATATAAAAACATTAGGAGCACTATACAAAAAGCTATGGTAACAGAATTATACTTTTTACTAAAATACATGTAACCTCCCCCCCCCCCACACACACACACACACACTGGTGGGGCTTGCCTTTTGAGCCATTGGAGATTTTGGGTGGCTCCACTAGCACTGCCTGTATCCTCCAACTGCAACAGGTGTTGGAGACAAGGTAGTGAAAAGGAGAAAGGAACTGCTAAAGCAATCTGTGCTTCATGCCACCAATGAAAGGAGAGCCCTTGATCTTGAAGAGACCAGCTGGATCACCACTGTCATCATTGCACAGTAGGTACAACTGCATCACAGTATCCACACAGCTAACTCCAAAAAGTAAGATATTTCAGCATTTGGGCTAATGTACTGTTTACAACTGCAGCTCAGCTAAAGATACCTATCTAAACAACCTGGGCATTGTCATGTTTTATTTATTTTTTATTTAAACATTTGTTCACTAGGTAAGCAATATGAGCCAAGGCCCTTTTTTAAAAGCGACCCAGGACCATATAGTATAGTCAAGATATTACATACACATACACATACACATCAAATACAAAACATACGAAGTAGCTCAATTAAGAGTCGTATTTCAAGGCCTCCATATAAAATTGCCTTAATGCCATTTTAAAAGTAGTATAACTTTGTTGTGAGTGTTTATTAAGTGACAAACCATTCCAAATTAATGGGGCGGAATATGAAAGGGCAGATCTCCCCATATTAGTTAACCTCTTTGGGACTTCAAGTAACAAAGAACTGTCTGAGCGCAGCACCTCATAAGCATTCTTTATTGCAAGCAGTGAGTGTAAGGGAGATTGTGAAACCTATTTTAATATACTTTATGTTAGAGTGTTCAGAATGTGTACTTGGGGTAGCTAACCTGTTAAGACATACAGAGTACAATGATGTGTCCGAAAAGGAACCTTAAGAGCAAACCTGCAAATTGAGTGAAATGTGGTTGTCAATAATTTCAAATCTGTTTTAGCTAAACCCTGAAATAGGAAAGATTTATAGTACAATATGGACAATAGTTATTATTAGCCACCACTAATCTAGCTTGCTCAGTTAACAAATTCTGAATCCTATACAGCACACCCAGTCTTTCGGTTAATCTGTCTGCATATTGTTTTTATATGTAAAGAATATGATAATTAGGGATCTAACAATGTCCCTAAATAGCTAAATTGATTAACCTGTTCTAGTTTAATACGAATAGAATTTTGGACTTCTAGCGGCTTACATTTGGCTAACCTTTGTCTAGATCCAAAGAGTATATTCTTTGTTTTTTGGTGTTCAACAACAAACGATTAGCATTCATCCAATTAGCCATAGTTTGGAAATCAGCATTTAAGTTAAGCAATATTTCATCCTCAGAGGGAGAACTATAGTAAAGTATGATATCATCAGCATACATTAGGCAGTTAGTGCGGGGCAGCAGAGACAGTAACTGGTCAATAAAAATTGAGAACAAAAGGGTCCCCAGGATAAAGCCCTGGCATACCCCAATCTCCAGTAGTCTATCACTTGACAGTGCTCTGTGATAGTTCACCCTAAGAGAGCAATCTGTTAAATAACTCTCAAACCAGTCTAAAGAAGAAGACTCCCTGACTCTGATGTTCCCCAGCCTCCCAAGCAACAGGCGATGGTCAGCTAGATCAAAGGTCTTGGGCAGGTCCATGGACACAGCACCAGTAAGCCTACCACAATCCATTGCCTGACTAATGTGATCTGTGAACTTGGCCAAGGTCGTTCCAGTTCCATGAAACTTACGGAACCCATGCTGCTCAGGAGACTGGAGTCCCAAGGAGTCAATGTAGTAAACCAATTACTCATTTACCAGTTTTTCCAATAGTTTAACCAGGACAGGAAGTAGTGAAATGGGTCAATAATTATCCATGTCCGAAGGAGTTCCATCTTTGAGAATTTGTTTAATGAGCTTGTTTTTCCACTGTCTTGGAAACTGACTAGTGAGGAGAGAGAGAGAGAGATTATTCACTTTTGTAACTGGTAAAAAAATATATGGGGCAATTATCTTCAAAAACCTAGGCTCTAAGTTATCCACTCCAGAACATTTATTGGGGATATTTGTTTTAATAATTTCAATACTTGCTTGGGTTTAATCAAATGAAAATGAAGTTTGATCTGCAGGTGAAATGCCTTCAGAACTGACAACTGGAGAAAATGTATCTGTAAATGGAGTTAAATCAACAAATTTAGTAAAGAATGCCTACGTTATCTCAGCATAATTGGATGTCAAGTTACCATTTATAGTAAAGAAATCTTAAGAGTTAGTAACTTTAGGAGATGTAATAGTTTTAATTGCAGACCAAAACCTTTTTTGGGTTTTTTACATTATTTCTTTGCCTACTTAAGTGGAAATCAGATTTACATGATCTTTTTTTTTTTTTTTTGCAATTTAAAGTTTATTAACAAGTTTTACAATGCATAGGACAAGGCAACATAATTATTACAGTATAAAGACAGTACATAAAAATTAAAAGATATGTCCTCCCCACCACTCACCCCTCACCACATTCCTCCCCCACCTCCCCGATCTTGCATTTTGAGACAATTAAAAGTATATAGAGTATCAACCTCTTTAATATAACATTGCTGGCAGCTTGTAGGAAGCACAGAGCTTGAAAGGGGGCCCAAGTTCTTTCAAATTTGGAGGTACTGCAACAGAGGCTTGCAATTGTTCTCTCAGTACTTAGGTCAGCAAGCAGTTCCCTCAGACATTCAGTAAAGGAGATCACCTCAGTGTCCTTCCAATGTCTCAAAGCTAACTTTTTGACAAACATGGAAATTAAAGCCATATAAAATTTATGAGCTCGGGCTGGGATCTCCGAAAAGTCACCCAATACACACATTTTTGGAGGAAAATAAGCCATTACGATCTAAAAGGGTGTCCACTCGTTGTTTGATAGTGGTCCACAGAGGAGTTATCTTAGGGCAGGACCAGAAAATATTGTAATAGATTGCCTTCACCTTTTAAGCATCTCAAACAGGTGGAGGAAGGGGCAATCTTATATTTTGCTATTTTTTGTGATGTATAGTATAAACTGTGTAAAATATTAAAATGGGTAAGCCAAAGCCTGTCTTGAGTAATATACTTATGGAAGCCCTGCCATAGAATGGACCTGTTAATATTTTCCTTGAAGAAAAGTGAAGACCAATAATTGGATGGACCAAAGTATTCTGGATACATCCAGTAAAGTAACAGATTAACTATCTTGGACAACGTATGGGGAAGCTAGCTAGGGGAACCATCTCAGTAAACAATTTTAACCTTAATGAGAGCAAATGGGCTTCTCCCAAAGTTTTCACCAGCAGGTGGTGTAATTGAAAAATGTTAAATATGTTAGAGTTTGCAATACCTGCTTTGGCCATAATTTTGGTAGATGATAACCAAGAGCCATCTCCTGTGTGTGTGTGAAATATGAAAGGTGACAATCCTTAAAGGATGGGAGCCAAAAAGATTTACTTGATCTTAACCTGGCTTTACAGAGATTTGTTAATGTTCGGTAATGATTAAAGTCAGAAAGACTTTGCATTTTCTTGTCACTGATCCCTGACCCCAGTACCAGCTTACCAGTGTCTGAGGGTCACAGAGAACTTTACTATAGTACTCTGGGGGCCAGAGGTGCAAAAGTGGTTGGTGCCCTTTTTTTGCAGCAATTAGAAAGCAAAACTGTCACTGATAGCCAAGTCAACAAGTAAGGAGCCAAAACATCTGGGTCCTGTACTGGATCCTTCCCATCAGCTAGAAAGGGTTTCAGGAGTCCTACTCACACATTCAGAGGAGACAGACTTGCTGAGGAAGACAGAACTGAGGACCTAGATAGGGTCAGAGGTTAACTTGGTGGACTGGCTCAGTGATGCTGAGGTATAAGGGGCTAGATGCCACACCCTGTGCCATGTCTGCAACCCAGGTTCTGGAGCAAGCTTGGGGCGCTAGGGGTTGGCAGGGGGGAGGGCAAGGAAATGATATTAATGACTGCTCGGCTGCTCTCATCTCTGGGACTGGGGAGGTGCGTTTCCTTACTCTCAGCTGACACCCGGTGGAAGCTGGGTGTCAGAACAGAGATCTGGGGGACTGGAATTATATCAGGAAGGTGGAGGGAGAATGTTGTTCTGGCAATGCATGCATGCTTCCATACACATGTGCCCATTGTACAAGCCACATATCTGGTTTGGGATGGGAGAAAACACAGAAAAAGCCTATGTCTCTCCATGGCCATGTGTGAAGGCTCCTGATGCTCTCAGACCCTGCCCCTTGTGGATTCCCATTGATACGACAATGACAGCTGACATGGTTGGGAGCTGAAGGAGGGCCTGATGGCTGGCCTATGTGGCCACAGAGGAACAAAGAGCTATATGAAAAAAAAAGAAGTTGACTTGGTATTTGTGCTGTAAAAAGTTGCAGACGTTCAATCTGAACTGAACTGCTGTGTATCTACTAACTGACAGCTGCTAAAAAATGCAGCAGAGAAAGAGACCTGAAAAGCAGAATGAAGGCTGTTGATGAAATCAAAGGTAGGAGATAGCCCTGTTACTTCTTTCTGGTGTGTTGGATGGAAAGATGACGTCAGGATCCTAGTCTCTGGATACTCAGGTATCTCCAATTATGTAGTGGGGTACAACTTGGTCTAGGCCTTGCTAGGAACTCATTTACTGCCATGTCACTGAAGAGAGACTGAGGGATCTCAATATGTGCATTATGGAGGGCAGGAGAGTAAGGTATGATATGATCAAGGCCTTCAAGTACCTCAAAAGGGAGAACAGAGTGAAGTGAGACAGCCTCATCTAAAAGATGAAGGGCTCCAGGACTAGGGGACATGCAATGAAATTGGAATGGGAGGATTTCAGGAAGGAGGAGAGGAAATACTTCTTCACAGAAAGGGTGATAGAAGCATGCAACCAACTGCCAGTTGAAGTTGTAGAGTCTAGAATGGTGGAACACTTCAAGCATGCAGGAGATAGACACAGAGGCATGTTACTACAGAAAGAGGGAGTGTCCTGTGTGACCAGTTATGGTCTGCGGAGGTACAATAGGCAGGGAACCTTGGGCAGACTGGATGGGTCTAGCAGTACTTTTCTGCAGACAATTTAGTATGTTTCTATGTTTTCAAGAATGTTGGAGAATGCTTCCTGAATACATGTGACATAAAGAGACCCTATAGTTGTATCTCTATCAGAAAAATGGTCAAGCTGTCCATACTGCATGGTAAGGCAAATAGATGCCTAACAGCTTCTAAGTCCACTATATTCTGGTCGCTAATAACAGCAATCATGGAGGCACATTCTCCACAAGTCCATGAGAGCCCTGAAGGCCTTAAATCACATTCTACTATAGTTGCCATCAACTCAGAAATGGCAAACTTTGGAAGGAAAGTCCTGAACTCTGTACTGACTCAATAACTCTAATGTTGTGGCTTCCATTGGCCCTTCCATTTACAAGTTCACTGCTACTTAGGTCATTAGGCCATCAACACAAGGGGGAGGAATCAGACAGGGTTTAGTGGGTGGGCATAGGTAAAATGGAAAGCAGAGAGGAAGTAGTAACTATGGGTGACTTTAATCTGCCAGATGTGGAATGGAACATCCTGGCCACAGCCACAATTAGGAGCAGGGTCATACTAGATGCCCTGCAAGGAGTATTTCTCAGGCAGCTGTTTACAGATTCCATTAGAGAGAGGGCAGTGCTGGATCTGGTACTTACAAACAGAAACAGCACTGCTGACCTCATAGTGGGTAGCACCCTAGGTACAAGTGATCATGGTATAGTGTGGTTTGGCATACAGATTGGTTGGAGAAAAAACACATGATGATGAGGGTTCTGGACTTCAGGAGAGCAGATTTTAAAGAAATGGGAGACTGCCTTAGAAAGTACCTTGAAGGAGGAGATAGCTGGGGCAGGGGGTGCGGGAGGTGGGTGATGTGAGGTGGAGGCACATTAAAATAGAATATTGGGGGAAATAAAAAAGGTAACTGCAGCTGTATAAAGTTAATAAGCAATGGTAAGAGGTGAAAGAGGCCACTGTGGTTCTCAGTGGAGGTAGTTAAGTTAGAAAGTGAAGAAAAACAAAACAGCTTTCAGGAAGTACAAGGAGACCCAAATGGAGGAGGACAGGATGGGGAGGTATATCTAGAGAAATAAAGGGAGATAGGAATGAGGGTAAAGAGACAAAGGCTCAAATAGAAACATAGAAATATAGAAGTTGTTGGCAGATAAGGACCACTTGGCTGACCCAGTCTGCCCAAAATTCTCTACCCATTTTGCCACCTGAGGCCCTACTTAGACTCCGGCTTAAATCCCACTTTCTTAATCCTAAGATTCCCTTATGTCTATCCTATGCATTCTTAAATCCTGTGACCATTTTAGCATCCACCACATCCTTTGGTAGGCTCTTCCAAGCATTCACCACCCTCTCCATGAAGAAGTACCTTCTCATGTGTTCCTTGAGCTCCCCACCAACTTCATATTGTGCCTCCTTGTCCTCATGCATCTTTTTGTTTGGAAAATGCTCCTTTCCTGTACATTGTTTAACCCTGTGATGTACGTGAATGTCTCTATCATATCCCTCCATTCCCTTCTGTCTTCCAAGGAGTACATATTTAAATCCTGGAGCCTCTCCTCGTAGGGCTTCTGATGTAGGTCCTGCACCATTTTGGTTGCCCTCCTTTTTACCACCTCCACACTATCTATGTCCTTTCGGAGATGGGGCTTCCAAAATTGTACACAGTACTTGAGGTGGAGCCTAACCAGTGATCTATACAGGGGCATCATTACCTCCCTTCTTCTGCTGGTGATACCTCTCCCTGTGCAGCCAAGCACTCCGCTAGCTTTCCCACCAGCTTGTCACACTGTTTAGCTACCTTTAGATCATCAGTAATGATCACCCTGAAGTCCCTTTCCTGCTTTGTGACTGTTAATACCTCTCCTGCTATTTGGTATATTGGCCCCAGGTTTCTATTCCCCATGTGCATGATTTTACACTTGTTTGTATTAAAATCCAGCTGCCAAACCTGTGACCATTCTTCCAGTTTTTTTTAAATCATTCCTTATTCTAGCCACACCCTTGGTGTATCTACTCTGTTGCAGAGTTTTGTGTCATCTGCAAACAGGCTTACTTTCCCTTCCAGTCCTTCTGTAATGTCACTAATAAAGACATTAAAGAGGATCTGCCCTAGTACTAACCCTTGCGGCACCCCACTAGTCACTTTGCCTACTCCATTGAGGAAAGGATCACCCAGGGGATCAAAAATGTGGATAAGACCTTCTTCAGGTGTGTCAATGAAAAGAGGAAAGCAAGGGGTGATATAGTGAAGATCAGGAGACTGGGGTGGGGGGGCTGTGCAGAGGATTAAAAAAGAGGAGCTAACATTTTAAATGAATACTTCTGTTTACAGTGGAAGTGGTGATGGGCCAACATGCATTAACAGGCACCAGGGGGAGGGAGGAGTGGATACAGTTCCATTCATGGAAGAGAGGGGGGTTGGAAGTCCAAAAGGAAAACACGGTGATGGGACTAGACAAGATCCACCCAAAGATACTTAAGGAACTGAACATGGTAGTAGCCACCCCTCTGGCAACACAATTTAGCACTTCACTAGAGACAGAGGGGTGGTTCCAGATGAACTGATGAGGGCTGATGTGTTCTCTCTGCACAAGATCAGTAGCAGTGAGGATGCCAGCATTTGCAGTCTAGTCAGTCTGATATCAGTGATGGGGAAGTTAATGGAGTCCCTGCTGAAGAAGAGACTGATGGATTACCTGGAGACATATGGGCTGCAGGACCACCATTAGCATGGTTTGACAGTTGGGATGTCATGTCAAACACATTGGGTAACTAGGGATCTGGATCAGGAGAAGGCAGTGGATGTAGTAGTAGAAAAAGTAAAATGTTTTTATTCATATCAAATATGAACAAAAGATGACTCAGTTGAGCCAGGGCTGATTTTATTTTTATTTATTTATTTAGTATACAGAATTACAACCTTTGAGCTAAAAGCTCATTTACAAATGATCATCATCACAAGGGTAGGGGAGGGTACGTAAGTTTGGAGCTAGCAGCAGCTTAATAGGCATTGTCAAGAACATCTAATAGTAAGAAAAATGTGAACAGGAGAAATCAGTAAACACTGGCAATAGCATAACAATGTAGGATAACAGGCAAATGACAACACGTAACCAAAACAAGGGTACATAGTCAACGGGGTTGGCTTCACACACCATGCCATTCAATTAAGTGCTTATGTCAGAGTTTGGTGCCAGTTTGAGAAAAAATCAGAGGTGGAAGCAAGGCAGGATATTGTATTAGGAGGAAACAGGAGATGGAGCTGTTCATCAGAACTGATACCTATAGGTTACTAGGCTATAGCCAGAGGAGTCAGGCTAGGCATAGTAGTCATAAAGGGTAGAGGGAACCAATCAGGATTAGGTAGGAGAAGAGGAATCAGAGGAGGGACCTTGGGCTGATCATATCTGATGATCTCAGGGTGGCAGGGCAATGCAACGGGGCAGTAGGCAAGGCGAGCTGGATGCTGGGTTGCATAGGGAAGGAGACCTCCAGTAGGAGAAGGGAAGTGGTGATGCCTCTGTGTCACTCAAGTATGAGACCCCACCTGGAGTACTGTGTCCTGTTATGGAGTCTGCACCTCTGTAAGTCGCTAACAGGGTGAAGGCAATACAGAGGAGGTTTACTAAAATGGTGTGGGGGTTGCACGAAAAACCATATTTGGAGAGGCTTCGGAAGCTCAGCATGTATTCCCCGGAGGAGAGAAGAGTTAGAGGTGACATGATTGAGACCTGTAAGTACAGTACCTCAAGGTGCTGGAGGGAAGTCTTTTTCACAGGAGGAGGAGCTCTAAAACGTGAGGGCATGCTATGAAGCTTGTGGAAGAGTGCAAGAGGGAGGTGAGGAAATAATTCTTCACAGAAAGGGTGGTGGATGCCTGGAACAGTCTGCCAGAAAAGGTGGTGGGTCGAAGACAGTAGGAAGATTCGAACAATCAGTTGGATAGGCACATGGGCATAACAAACAGAGGTAATTGAGGCAGGAAGAACACCTGTGACCAAATAGATTCCATTGTATATCATTAGGCAGGAAAATTAAGACAGACTAGATGGGTCTATTGTTCCTTTTACTAACATACTAAAATGCCAGCAGAATAGGCCTAACGGTCTTTCGTGTCAGCTCGTTTGGTCAGCCCCCACCCTGGGAGCTGACCTTGCTGCCCCCCTCGCCGTCTCTGGCTTCTGCCTTCCCAGTTCAGGATATTCTCGCTGCATTGGATTTTGCTTCCAGAGCCCTACCCCAGTACCTATCCCACCCCCTCTTGAACCCCTCCACCGTCTCTGCCTCCACCAGCCCCCTGGGCAGCACATTCCATGGCTCCACCACCCTCTCAGTGAAGTAGCACCTCCTCCTTTCTCCCCTGAATCTTCCCCCTCCAGCTTCCACCCATGCCCTCTAGTTGTCCCCTCCTCCTCATTCTTTTGAAGCACCCTGACTGCTCCTCCCCTATTTACCCTCTTCATGTACCTGAAGACCTCTATTCTGTCCCCCCAGTCCCTTCTCTCTTCCAATGTGTACATATTTAGCTCTTCAAGTCTCTCCCCATAGGTCCTGTCCCCCAGGCCCCAAATCATTTTGGTTGCCCTCCTCTGGACCATCTCCAGGAGTTTAATGTCCCTCTTTAAGTGTGGCTTCCAAAACTGCACGGGGTACTCGAGGTGTGGCCTCACCAAGCAGTTATACAGAGGGAGTATCACTTCCCTCCTTCTGGAGGTGATCCCTGTAGCGATGCATCCTAGTGTCATGTGGGCCTTGGCTGCTGCCCTCCTACAAGTCTCCGAGTTGTTCATCTTGACATCCACCACCACTCCCAGGTCCCTCTCAGCCATCGAAACTTGTAGCATTCCCCCCCCAGGGTGTACACTTGGCCCGGGTTTCTGGCCCCCAGGTGCAGTACCTTGCATTTCCCTGCATTGAACCTCAGCTTCCACTTTCTAGACCATCTTTCCAGAGCCTCCAGGTCCCCCTGTAGGGCCACCATCCCCTCCTCCCCATCCACCACAGCCCCCAGTTTTGAGTCATCTGCAAAGAGACTCATCTCGCTCCTGATACCTGGCCTTATGTCAGAGACATAGGGGTTGAACAGTAGGGGCCCAAGGACTGATCCCTGTGGGACCCCACTAATGACCCTCCTTGGGGATGAGACTATCCCACCAACTACGACCATCTGGGTCCGGTCCTGGAGCCAATTGCCCATCCATCTGATCATCTGGTTCCCCACCCCATTTCTCACAGCTTATCCAAAAGGCCCTCGTGAGGAACAGAGTCAAATGCCTTGCTGAATTCTAGAAAGAGGACGTCCACTGGTCTACCCAGGTCCAAAGCACTCATCACCCAGTCATAGAACTCCACAAGGTTTGTCTGACAAGATTTCCCCGGGACGAATCCATCCTGTCTATCATCCGGGCATCCTGACTTTTCCACATTCCCCCCAGCCTCTCCTTGACAATGCCCTCCATCACCTTGCCCACCATCGATGTCAGGCTGACAGGCCTGTAGTTCTCTGCCACCTTCCTTGATCCCCCCTTGTGGATAGGCCCTATATGCACCACCTTCCCATCCTGGGGCACCCACCTTGTCCTCAGAGAGATGGTGAAAAGCTTCGCCTGGGGTTTCACCAGGACATCCGCCAGTTCCTTCAGCACTCTGGGATGTAATTTATCCGGCCTTGGTGCTTTCTCATTCTTAAGGGACCTGAGGGCTTCCTTCAATCTCTCTGCTGTGATTTCCACCTCCGCTACCTTTTCTTCCTGCTTAACCCTCCCCCCTCCTGCCAGTGATGCCTCCCCCTCTCCCCAGACCCACCGATTGGTAAGGGTCCCCCCCTCCTCAGTATCACTGTCTCCTCCCATATATGATGCAGCACCCCCATTTTCCTTGGTGAAAACTGAGGTGAAGTACTCACTTAGTACCTCAGCCTGCTCCCCGGGTCTTGTGCCCATCTCTCCCTGTTTTAATCCTGCTAATCTTCCCCTGTTTTTCCCCAATGTATCTAAAGAACCCCTTGTTCCCTCTCCTAATTTCCCTGGCCAGGTTCTGCTTCTTCCTTGCCTTAGCCGCCCTCACCACCCTAGTGGCCCTTCAAGCCATCAGCTCATACTCCCCTCGATCCCTTTCATTCCTTGAGCACTTGAATTGCCTTCTTTCCCCACACCACCTCCTGGACCTCCCTGGTCCACCAGCAGGTTTTTCGGGCCCTACTGCATTTTTGTATTACTCTTGAACAGGTGCTGGTAGCATCCTGCACCCCTCTTCTGATGATTTCCCACCTACTGTCAGTGTCCATGCCTGACCCAATCACATCCAAATGCTCCTTAAGGATCCTTCCCATTTTCTTAAAATCTGCCCCCCTGAAGTCAGTTACCTCTGTCTTTGTGCAGCCTTCTACCCCTCCTAGGTCCAGGCAGAACCAGACCATGGCATGGTCACTCACTGCCAATGGGTCCCTTACTTCCAGGCCCCCAATCTGGTCACTGTCTGCCAGAACCACATCCAGTACCCGCACCTCACTGGTCGGTTCCCGCACCTGTTGAGTTAGGAACGCGTCTTGAAAGACATCCAACAACCTCTGTTCCCTGGCCACTGAGGATGTCATAGTCTCCCAGTCTGTTCCTGGCATATTTAAGTCCCCCAACACCACCACCCTTCCCCTGCCCAATCTGCAGTGTCTCCCAACATCTGCCACGAGACTCTCCTCCAGCTCCTCTGCCAGCACAGGGGGTGTATACACCACTCCTATTTTTACTCTCTTGCCCCCCCTTGTTATCAAGGTGACCCAAATCGCCTCCACAGTTCCCTCCACCTCCTCTACTCCCCCTATGCCAATGCAGTTTTTGACTATTATTGCTACTCCTCCTCCCCTTCCCTTCCCTTCCTCCTGTCCTTCCTGAACATAGTGTAACCCTCCAGGTTCAGGTCCCAGTCATGCCCTGCGGTGGCCCAGGTCTCAGTGACCGCTGCCACATCCACTGTTCCCTCAGTTAGCATCACCTTGAGGTCAGGCATTTTATTGCCTAAGCTCTTGGCATTTAGCAGGACTACCTTCCACCCTTTCCCTATACTTCCATTTCCCCTGCTCGTGTTACCATGGGGATTCCATTTTCCCCTGGTCTGCACTTTACCAGTCAGCCTTTTCCCGCATACATCCAGCTCCCCAGGAGGTGGAGACAGAGTCCCTCCTTTATCGGACCCCCCTCAACAGCCTTTTCTCCCACCCCTCCCCCCTTCATAAGTTTAAAGCCCACTTTTCACCAATGAACCCCTCAATTTTCAACTTAAGGATTCTCCTCCCCTCCAAATTGAGATGGAGCCTATCTCTAGCATACAGCACCTTATCCTCTCAGGTCTTCCCCCAATCCACCATCAACCCATACCCTCTGGCTTCCCACCACTCCCTGAGCCACTGGTTTATCTCCCTAATCTTCCTTTTGTGTTCCCCACTAGCCCTTGGCACCGGCAGGATTTCCGAGAAGGAAATTGTGCATCCTATATCATGACAGACCCTGGCAAGCTCCCTGAACCTTGCCTGTATCCCTAGCTTGCTATTTCCCTCAATGTCATTTGTACCCAGGTGAACCAGTATGTCCGGGGAACCCCCACAATCCTTTGCCAGCTGATATATCTCATGCTTGGCCCTGTGCACCATTAGTCCAGAAAAGTATTTTGTTTTAACTGGCCAGGCTTCTCCCTCCCTATCCCATTTGATACCCCTGATCATAGAATCCCCCAACAGGAGCACTCTGACCGCTCCTTTTCCTCCATTTCCCCCTTCCATGTCCCTCATCCTTTCTACCGGCCCCTCCACCCAGTCAGCTCCTTGTTCCTCCCCTATCTGGGTGCCACATGCCGCCCCCTCCTTATTAACCCTGGCCACCCCCTTCCCTCCGATCCTATGCCTCTCCTCCTCCCAAGTATCCTTCTGTACCTCACTAACTCTCCCCACACTGCTTGCGACTGTTCCTTCTCCCCCATCCGCTAAACTAGCCTGGATCATCCTCCCTTCCTTCCTGTCTCCATTTAGTCCCTCCTTGCTTGTCATGCTCCCCTGGCCTAAACCCTCAGCTCCCTTTAATGTATCCTCCTTATACTTCTGGTCCTTCTCCTTGCTCTTTCCTCCCAACTGGTCCTTCTCCTTGCGCTTTCCTCCCTCTTCCCCCTGCTCTGATCCACTGCTCCAGGTTCCCCCCTGTTCCTCCTGCTATCCAGCCCCCGCCTCCTGCCCCCCACTCTCTTTCCATCTCTAACCACCCCTGTCATGGCTACATCACCCCCCTCATCCTCAAACAGCAGAAGAAGAGAATTGAAGCGGTTACTGAGTGTAAGGTCCGATCCACCTCCCACCTTGCTTCCTTCTGTCCAGCCCCAGCCATCTGCCTACTTCCCTGAGAATGTTGTCCCTCTGGCTCCCCTTTGTGAGGTTCCCCAGTTACCTGCCTGCATCCTTGGTAGTGTCCTCATTTTGGGCCCCCTCTGCCAGGGTCCCTATGTAACCCCAGAGTATTCTCCTGCACTCCTTTCCCTATGCCCCCACCCCAAGTGCCTGGTGCAACCCTCTGGGGATCCCCTGCCCTCTTCCCCAACCATACCTCCCCCCTTCCTCCAGCTGTCTCCTAATCCCCGTAACCTCCTCCCTAAGCTGTGCCAGCTGGTAGCACACCGGGCGACCACCAAACTTCCAAGACCAGTCCAGTATCATGGCTGCCCCACACCCTGTGCACCCCACCACCCTCCGAAAGATGCCGGTCCTAATGACGTGTGGTCCCATCCCCCTCCAAGTAGGTTTCCTTGGGTGAGCCACCAGGTTCCCCACTAGTCCAAGATACACCCCTACTGACTAATCAGATCACCCACTAATCCTAGATACAGTCCCACAGTAAACCGGTAACCCTGTTACGAGGTGCAGTACAACACAGTAAACTTATAAGGGAAGTGAACAACTCCCTAAGTTCCTCTCTCCCAGCCTTTAAATCCAACCCCCAGTGACTAGAACTACATGAGCTGTGCCTCCAGCCTTTTCCTCCAATTGCAGGGCAGGCGTTCACCTATAAATAAGCAGAGCTCTGGGGAGGGAGGGGTGGTGGCCTACACCCTACTCTCGAGAGAGAGTGTATCAGCCATGTGTCTGCCCCTTCAAGCCCTGCAACCAAAGAACGAGCCCCAAACAAATCCCACCAAATAGGTTTTAAATCAGAAGAAATAGGCCTCCACTAGTGCAGCCTGTTACACAGTGAAACATCCAACAAATGAGGCCACTTACAGCCACCAAACCAGTTTTCAAACTTCCAACACCCCCAGAAACAATACCCCGCTATCCCCTTAGAAGCAAGAAAGAAAAGAAATAACCTTCTACCAAGTAAAATCCACAAGAAACCCTGTAAAAACAACAAGAAGCAGCTACTCTACTGGTACACAACTGATCCTGTCCCCTTCTAGTTCCTTCTGGCAACATATTCTATGAATTGAATTAAAGCATAATGGAGTCAGCCTGGATGCAGCACAGCACCTTGCTGTATTTCTGCAGAGTGCTGCAGTATACCACAGGGAACAATGCAGTTAAATTGCAGTTAAGCCTTTTTGTTGTGCAGGAATTTGGGAGATGTCATTTACTGTGCTGCATCCTGGTTGAGGCCTCATTTCACTTAGACACATCTTTGTATTTAGGGGTTGGAATAGGAAATACCCAAACCAGTTCTTTCTACATTCTTTTTTGTGAAGTCGTAGTGCAAGTACCAGCTAAATGCTGCTATAACAATACCATGCTTGCAGGGGTTAAACAGTGACTGGCAGTGGAGAAGGCAGGAACTATGTAGGCTGCCATCTCCTGTGGTTTTATTGTTCCATAAACATGTAGTACGAAGAAGCACTGACTACCAGGGATAGATCTGTCTACTGCTTACTGTGGAGTCCCAGGTATTGAGGGGTCACTGTTTGAGGGATTCTTTTGTATTATTAGAATGGCGTGCTGCCACTAGAAATCAATTATATTTATTTATTTTGTTAACTGGGTAGGCCCACTGAATCCCAAGGGACCCTTTTTCAAGGACGACCTGGAGTTAGTGACATGTACCATAATTTGTAATAGATAAAAAATGCATGATAATATAGCTAATAGACGCACATACAGGTTATATGTTCACTTTTGACATTCATGGGATTGGTGGGGGGGGGGCTCCACTAGTGCAAGTGATATGATAATAGTTGACAGTTGTGGTATGGAGGTGCCACTGTGTGGGATTATTCATATGTGCTGTCAGACAACAGCTGCAGGATGGGGCTACTCCACTCATCAGGCAGATTTAAAAGTTGTTTTCTGTAACAACATTTATGCACTATTAGTTTATACCACATTAATTGTTGCTTCCAGTGTGGTACTGTAAAAAGCATGAATCAATTAGAAACACAGAATTTGTCAGCAGAAAATGACCACTTGGCCCGGCTAATCTGCCCAGATGGTCTCTGCCTGTTCCTTCACAGACCATAACTGGTCTCTGGTGACCAAATCTCCTCCCTGCCTATTTACTAATATTAACCTATGTCTATACCACACATACTTGAAACCCCCCCACTTGTTTTCACATCCACCATTTCTGCTGGCAGTCCGTTCCAAGAGTACACCACCCTTTCATTGAAGTAGTACTTCTTCACTTCTCTTTTAACTCCCCCCGCTCTAGCTTCATCACATGGCCCCTGGTCTTGGTGCTCTTTCTCATTTGATGGAGGCTCCCCTCCTGCACCCTGTTCACCCCATGAGGTACCTGTAATATCTATAATGACTCATCTCTTTCCCCTCTCTTGTGTGTAAAACCTTTTACTGTACCTCTGTTTCAAAATAATGTAGATACAACCATGACTACAGTCAACAAGAATGTGTTTGATCAGTAACAGCACAGCAAATGTTCTTCAGGTGAAACTACCTCTGGCTGGAAGCTGCAATACTGAATATAGGATTTGCAAGAAAGCGAGTTGTGCTCACAACAGAGGGAGGTGAACCTTACAATTGTCTTTGGTTTGTAGCAGATATTCTGCAGGTGGAGGCTACTTCTAACTGAAAGGTGAAATAAGGAACTTAGAATTATCAGGAAAAGACAGTCTTTCAAGCAACAGAGGGAGGTGGATCTAGCTTTACTTTGTTACAATTCTTAAGATTTTCATAAGGGAAGAGTTTGAAGGACGAGCTGACTTATTTTGGGGCTGACTGCTTTCAGAGCACAAACCACCAGGCTGTTTTGGGGCTGGGGAGGTTTACCTGTGTCTGACTTGGATGTCTGGATTTTTCTCTGTTTGATTAGCAGGGTATTTTCTCTGTCAAATTGTTGTGTAGGGCATCTTGCTGACAGGAAGGCACTCATCACAGCAGTGGGTCAGAGCTTTTAGCTGATTGTTTTGTGAGGGCACAGTTTAGGTCCAACCCCTTCCCACCCCTCACCACACCCACCCCTGGAAATAGTTCCTTTATACCTGGGGTTCTGACATCATTTCCTCAAGAGTGCAAGGTGCATATCACTGTCATATCCTCTCTAGCACACTGCACTGACAATATAAGCGTACACATTGTGTAATATATATATTTCTATATAACAAACCAATCACACACACACACACACACAAAGTAGATAAACATGTGGGGAATAGTGCAATGTAATGGCTGTGGGGCAGCAGTCTTCTGGGAGTCTTTCTGGAGGCTGAGATGCTGCCCTATTTGCAGACAACTCTCTGCCTTGAGGGAGGAAGTTGCCCATCTTCAGGCCACACTGGACAGTAGAAAGGAAACCTTCCCCCAGGCCACACTGGATGGTAGGAAGGGAACCTCCCCCATCCAGGGAGCACCAGAGCCACCACCACTACCTCAGAGGTTGCGAAGAAAGCACAGCAGTTGGACCACAGTGGGCTCAGGGAGGGTGAGGATGGTGGAACAGAGGCACACCCAGTCAGTTGTTCCACTCCATAACCCATACACCATTCTGGAGGAGCATAGCTCCCCTATGGATGTACCAGCAGAGGAGACTAAGGAGGCTGAGGACAACTGTCACAAGGGAGGCCCACAGGAAGGAGGCAGAGGACACCACAAGGAAAGGAAGCAGCTCCTGGTGGGGGACTCAATTATTAGGGGTATAGAACTGGGGGGAGCAGGGGAAACTGAAGTAAGGTGCCTGCCTGGTGCCATGGCTTGGAGGTACAGGAAGCGCATCCTCAGGATCACGAGAACAGCTGCAAAGGAGTCTGAGCTGGACATCATTGTCCACCTAGGGACAAATGACTTGGCTCATCATGAGATTAGAGCAGTGCAGAAGGACTTTGTAGAACTGGGGAGGGGCCTAAGACAAGTAGCACACACAGTATCCTTCTCAGAGGTGCTGCCTGTCAATGGCATGAGTGAGGCAAGGGTACTTTGCACCATGCAGTTTAATGAATGGTTGAAAAAATGGTGTGGAGCACAGGGGTTTGGCTTCATTGGGGACTGGGGTTCCAACTGGAGGACACCAGCCTATACTGGCAGGATGGTCCGATCTGTCCAGGAAGGGAATAAGTCTTTTGAGCAATCAGTTCAAATGCTTCATTGGCAAGCTTTTAAACTAGTCAAGGGGGGAGGCACTGATAAGCAGCAGGAAAATCCCAGCCTCTCCCTACAAAACAGGGTACTAAATGAGAAAAAGACCGAGGTAGAAAGGTCAGTGGGGGATGCTGCAACAGAAGGTAAAGCCATCAAAAAATGGAGAGCAATGAGTACCAACGCCTGTAGTCTGAGTAACAAGCTTCCTGAATTAGTGGCCTTGATGGAGGAGGAACATCTGGATATCGTGGCAGTCACAGAAACATGGTACACACAAAACCATGACTGGGACATAAACATACCAGGATACATCATATACAGGAGGGTCAGGGAGGGTAAAAGAGGAGGAGGAGTAGCTCTTTACATAAGGGAAGGAATCAAAGCAACAGAACAAAAGGGTAAACAGGGAGGAGAAGAAGCACTGTGGGTAAATTTGAGACCAGCAATAGCACCCAATCCACACACAGGGTTGTATACAGACCCCCTTCTCAGGGGGAGGAAATGGACAAGGAAATGATAGAAAGTATACTTAGAATGGCAGAAAAAGGGGCGATATTGCTGATGGGTGATCTGAATATGCCAGATGTTAACTGGAATGCAGTTGCAGCAGCCTCTTCGAAGAGTGGGGTTATTCTAGATGCCCTACAGGGGGCATGCCTTAGACAACTAGTATTGGAGCCCACTTGAAAGGGAGCAATCTTAGACCTGGTTCTCTCAAATGGAGATGAAGAGAGGATCACAGATGTAGAAATGGGTAGCCATCTGGGAACTAGCAACTATCGAACAGTATGGTTCACAATAAACACAGCAATAGAGTCAGCTTGCCACAAAGGCAAAAGTACTGGACTTTAGGAGGCTGATTCACAAAATGGGTGAGCTTTCAAGGAATGCACTAGCAAATGGGCAGGAAGAAGGTGGAAGAACAATGGGAATAATAAAACTGCCATCACAGAGGTAACAAGCCTTTGTGTGAAGCAAATGAACAAACAAAACAATGTAAGAAACCACTATGGTTCTTAAAGGAAGTGGCAGTGAAGGTTCAAGAGAAAAAGAAAGCATTCAGGAAGTACAAGGAATCACAGAAGGAGCAGGACAGAGAACTGTATCAGTTAAAGCAAAAGGAAGCTGGGAAGGTGGTCAGAACAGCAAAGGCCCAAACTGAGGAAAAGATAGCCAACTCAGTTAAGAAGGGGATAAAACCTTTTATAGGTACATCAGGGAGTGAAGGAAGACCAAGGGAGGGATAGTGAGGCTTAATAAAGGGAAGGAGGTTGGGCAGAGGGTGACTGTGAAAAGGAAGAGATACTAAACAAATATTTTTGCTCAGTATTTACAAAGGAAGAGGGGGAGGTACCTAAAACAAGCAGTAGAAACACTCTGGATACAGAAGTTGATACCAGCCCATTTACAGAAGAAAGGGTTCTGAAAGAACTCTTAAAACTGAAGGTGGACAAAGCAATGGGGCCTGATGGGATTCATCCCAGAATTCTAAAAGAACTAAGGGTAGAACTAGTGACACCACTGACTACCCTCTTTAACAAATCATGGGAGGATGGGGTGGTACCCGAGAACTGGATGAGAGCAGATGTGATTCCCCTTCACAAAAGTGGGAGCAAGGCAGAAGCAGGAAACTACAGACCTGTTAGTTTAACCTCAGTGGTAGGGAAAATGATGGAATCACTTCTGAAGGAAAGAATTGTCGAGTATCTAGAGGCTAGAGGGGCACAGGACCCAAGGCAGCATGGATTCACAGCGGGAAGGTCATGCCAGACAAATTTGATACATTTCTTTGACTGGGTGACCAAAGTAGTAGATCAGGGAGGGTCTGTGGACATGGCCTACCTAGACTTTAGCAGGGCATTTGACACAGTCTCACACAAAAGATTAATATACAAGTTAGCCAGCCTGGGAGTGGGTCCCAAGATGACAGCCTGGGTAAAGAATTGGCTGGAGAATAGGACACAGAGAGTAACAGTAAATGGAGTCCACTCTGAAGAAAGGGGGGTTACTAGTGGGGTACCGCAGGGTTCAGTATTAGGACCAGTCCTCTTCAATGTCTTTATAAGTTTACATTGCAGAGGGACTAGAAGGAAAAGTATGTCTCTTTGCAGATGACACAAAGATCTGTAACAGAGTTGATGCACAAGGTGGGTGGAAAGGATGAGAAGGGACTTGGCAAGGTTAGAGGAATGGTCAAATGTATGGCAGCTTAGATTCAATGCTAGGAAGTGCAGGTAATGCACCTGGGAAACAAAACCCAGGGAAGAGTACACAATGGGAGTGAGATACTAACAACAACAAAATGGAAAGGGACACGGGGTAGTCATATCAGATGACCTAAAGGTGGGCAAGCAATGTGAGAGGGCAGCAAGGAGGGCTGGGGGGATACTGGGATGCATAGGGAGAGGCATCACCAGTAGAAAACAGGACGTTATTATCCCTCTGTACAGACAGCTGGTGAGACCCCATCTGGAGTACTGTGTGCAGTTCTGGAGACCCAATCTCCGCAAAGACATAGACAGGATGGAAGCTGTCCAGAGGAGGGCAACTAAAATGGTGTAGGGTCTGCACTGGAAGACATATGAAGAGAGACTTAAGGAGCTTAATATGTATAGCCTCGAGGAAAGGAGGGAGAGGGGGGACATGATAGAAACTTTCAAGTACCTCAAGGGAATCAACAAAGTCCAAGAGGGTAGCATCTTTCAAAAAAAGAGGTGTGCAAGAACAAGGGGGCACAATTTGAAGATAGAGGCGGGGCGGCTCAGAGGTAATTTAAGGAAGTATTTTTTCACAGAGAGGGTTGTGGATGCATGGAACAGCCTTCCGGAGGAGGTTGTGGAGTCATAAACAGTGGTGGAATTCAAGCATGCATGGGACAGTCATAAGGCAATTCTAGGGGGTTGGGGTAGGAAGAAGTAGGCTGCTGGTTAACTAGGATCTGCAGCTTATCCATTAGGTAGAGAAAAGAGCAGACTGGGTGGGCCAAGCGGTCCTTATCTGCCATCAAATTCTATGTTTCTTTGTTTCTATCAGATTTTAAAATCCCTGCATTTGTAACAAAAAGCCGTGACAACACAGTCAAATGCACTTACATAATCAATGATGTACTAAAAATCCCCTGTATTTCCATTTATGAGACATCAGTTAAGTTAGGGGTTAGAATACCTGAAACAAATCCAGCCCAGTGGAGTTGAGGGTTGAGGCGCTGGACGCCACACCTTGTGCCACGCCAGTGACCTGGGTTCAGGAAGCAAGCCTGGGCTGCTGAGCCAGGGGGAGGGAGGAGGAGTTTGGATGAGCAGCCATCAGGCAGCTTTCCTCTCCTGGGGAGGGAGACATCTTCTCCTCTGCTCTTGGCTGCCTCCAAATGGAGGCTTGGTGGCAATACCAAGGCATCGTGAGAAGTGGCACTAGGCTGGGGGGGTGAGTGGTGTCTCGGCATGCATGACACCTCCACGCCATGCATGCACACAGTTGGTCTGGGGTCCTGGGATTAGGAAGAAAGAAAATGGGGGAAACAAACCCCAAGCTGTGAGTGATGACCAGCTCTCCACAGGCTCTGCACCCAGTAGCTGGGCACTGCCATAGCCCTGTGGCAGAGGGTGCAGGTGAAGGTATGTCCTGAGGAAGGAGTCAAAATGATGGAGCTGGAGATGTCAGTCAGATGGTAGCATGCAGGTGCAGAAAGGGGGAAAAACAGAAGAAGAAAAAAAAAGGAATACCTGAAAAAGGATGACCAAAGAAACAGCAGTCTGTAGGGCCCACAGCACATTCTGATAGAGATAAATAATTTACCCTGGTCAGTTTCTGCTAATTTCTCTAAGCCTCATGTACATATGCAGTCAGTGACCTTTAACACAGTGCAAAGCATCATGTGTATGCAAATTATGATTTACAAAGTGAGTGGAGGTCTTTTTTGTCTTCTAAGCCCATGAAAGAACAAAAACTGTAGCACCACTAGGCATACTGACCGTTTACCAGTGATTTATCTATTTTAAGTGGGCTTTCCTGGGTGAAGTTGGCAGTTCATCATGCAAAGAACTATGTGAAGTGTCACTATGCTTCACTTTAGCTGCTTTATGGTAGCTGCTCCATTAGTAGCTGTAGGAATCGCTCAATTAATGACCATGGCATCTGCTCCATTAATGGCCATAGTATCCACTCCATTTGTGATACATAGTAATTCTGACTGTCCACCCCTAAAGATGGATGTAAGTCTTTCTTACATGCTATCTATGGGGACCTTGGGAAGGCAGTTGGTGGTTGAGGCCTCTTATAATGTAGCTCACAATTCTCTGGTTAATTTTCTAGATTCCTTCCAAGAGATCTACTCTTAAGTGCTTGCAAGGCATCTGCTGGCTAGATACACCAAACAGCCTTAAAAAAGAGACACAGGCTATTTGGTTTCTGCCAGTCTCTCAAAGCTACATACTGTACTGTTTGTGCAGTCTGAGGCCTAACCCAAGTGCAAAGCACACACAGGCACATTAGTTTAGGCCTTTTAAGCCACTTCCTGAACTACAATTTTTAGGAAGCTACACAGACATGCGAATCAGCACATACCAAAATTTAGAGCTAAAACTCCATAATGATGTCACTGATGTGATTGAACAACCATTGGAGGAAAATTAATTTGTACATTTCTTGCCAAACCTACTACTAGTTGTGATCACAACCAAGAAAAAAATGTTGAGGGCACAGGACCCAAGGCAGCATGGATTTACAGCAGGAAGGTCATGTCAGACAAATCTAATTGATTTCTTTGACTGAGTGACCAAAGTAGTAGACCAGGGAGGGGCTGTGGAAATGGCCTACCTAGACTTTAGCAAGACATTTGACACAGTCCCACACAGAAGATTAATAAACAAAATTAGCCAGCCTGGGAGTGGGTCCCAGGGTGGTAGCCTGGGTAAAACACTGGCTGGATTACAAGACACAGAGGGTAATAGTAAATGGAGTCCACAGTGAAGAAAGGTGGGTTACTAGTGGGGTTCAGTACTGGGGCTGGTTCTTTTTAATGTCTTTATAAGTGACATTGCAGAGGGACTGGAAGGAAAAGTATGTCTCTGCAGATGACACAAAGATCTGCAACAGGGTTGATACAGAAGGTGGGGTGGAAAGGATGAAAAGGGGTCTTGGCAAGGTTGGAGGAATGGTCAAATGTATGGCAGCTTAGATTCAATGCTAAGAAGTGCAAAGTAATGCACCTGGGAAGTAAAAATCCAAGGGAAGAGTACACAATGGGGGGTGAAATACTGACAACAACAAAAATGGAAAGGGACCTGGGAGTAGTTATATCAAATGACCTAAAGGTGGGCCAGCAATGTGAGAAGGCAGTAAGGAGGGCTGGGGGATACTGGGATGCATAGGGAGAGGCATCACCAGTAGAAAACAGAATGTTGTTGGCCCTCTGTACAGACAGTGGGTAAGACCACATCTGGAGTAGTGTGTACAGTTCTGGAGACCCCATCTCCACAAAGACGTAGACAGGGTGGAGTCTGTCCAGAGGAGGGCAACCAAAATGGTGCAGGGTCTGCACCCGAAGACATATGAAGAAAGACTAAAGGAGTTTAAGATGTATAGCCTCAAGGAAAGAAGGGAGAGGGGGGACATGATAGCAACTTCCAAATACCTCGAGGGAATCAACAAAGTCCAAGAGAGCAGCATCTTTCAGAAAAAGAGATGTGCAAGAACAAGGGGACACAATTTGAAGATGGGGGGGAGTGGCTCAGAGGTGATGTGAGGAAGTATTTCTTCACAGAGAGGGTTGTAGATGCATAGAACAGCCTTCCAGAGGAGGTCATAGAGTCAAAAATGGCAGGGCAATTCAAGAATGCATGGGACAGATATAAGGCAATTCTGGGGGGGGGTAGAAAGCTTATCCATTAGGTAGGGAAATGGGCAGACTAGGTGGGCCAAGCAGTCCTTATCTGCCATCAAATTCTATATTCCATGTTTTTGGGTTGATGACACAACTCTAAGCAGCCTAAGAAATGATAGGAAAGTCATTAACTGGCCATTAATTCAATTTGTATAGTTCACCGACATTGCTTAATGAGGTCAGCATCTCTGTTGTGACAGTGGGTGGGGGTTAAAAACATTGCTTGCTGAATTCAGTACTATGGAAACATGGAGTGACCATTATGTGTGAGGAGGGGGACTGAGTTAGCTGGTACCTTTCTAGTATTTGTCAAGGCCACTGATTTACGGCGATTAAAGTAAAGAAACTCTGCTTTCAAGACTTGAAATTCCAGGAATTCCACTGGTGGTTGTTAATCTAACTTCTGGATTTTACCATGATTCTACTGTCATCCAGTTAGTATGTACATAAATAATCAGAATAAAAGAAGGCTTAATATACAGAGAATTACAAGAAGCAAACTGAAAATAGAACAGAAAGTAATTATAAGAAAAATACAAGTTCTGTATAGTTACCGATCTGGTATAAAATGCCAATTCTATGAAATTTGTTGCTTTTACTGGTGTGCAAGCAGTCTAAATTATAGAATGTTACCAGGTTTTCTGGTAAAAAACAATCATCAGTGGCCTTGTTAATTGTTCCCCTTCCCCAAAATCATGGAATGGAGATCAGGAGGGAAAGCATCTAAATAAGATCCTGTTAGTCCCCAGACATCGGACCCAAGCTGGCCAGGCTGCCTTCTCTCACTGTTTCCCTCAACTCTGGAACTCTTTCCCCTCTGAAATTCATCACTCTTCCTCTATCCACTCACTATCCTATGCCCTTGCCAACCACTGCTTAGTAAACTGCTCCTGTTGCTAACTCTCCAATCTATTCTACCTCAGACACTCCCATATTTCTTCTCCCAGTAGGCCCAATGGGGCTACTTCGCCAACCACACCCAACTACTTCACTTGATCCCAACTTTTGAGCTAGCTAGCTTGCACTTACCCCTATCTCGTTATATACCACAACCCAATACCTTAGCAGGATTTCCTCATTGTAACTGTTACTCTTGACTATTAGAGTATATGTATTAATCCACACTTACCTTTTCCTGTCAAACATGTGCAGCTGTATTATCTAATTATATGTTTTCAAGATATAAAGCATGACTTCCCCATGTAGTTGCTACTAAACTATAAGTAAGGGTAAATTGTCATCTACAACAAACTATTTCTGTCAAATGTTTTCAACTGTATTGTAATTCGTATGTATATATGTCAGGACCTGGACTACCCTTGTGCACTTCCCCACTGTACCCCTCCCCCCAGGCTGCACCGTGGGATGAGCAGTTCTTGCTCAGTGTGCTTTTCCTGGTGAAACAATTTCAATAAATAAATAAATAAATACATGAGATGGCTTTGTGGGTTGGAGTGATTTCATAAAAGACGGGAGTTATGGTAAAAAATGCTGTTGGCTTCTGACACAGTGATAGGAGCTGGCAGTTTTTATATAGAAAATAATCTGGAGAATGGGGTGGAGGAACAGAGTGTGACCACACACCTCAGAGTAGTTTATCTATCTTATAAAATGTCAAAATTGTTTTGGAGAGGGGAGTAAAAGTGCAGCTGTGCGGTCACACTCTGATATACGAACGGTCATGTGATGTGCTTCAACAAATCAGCAGACATAATTTTCCCTACCCATTTTATATATATTATGGTAGCACGGTAGTGCTACCATAGTTAGGGTTGAGGAGCCATTTCTATGTTAAACCCCAAAACTTTGCACCTTAATAACTTTGCAACCATTTGATGGATTTGCCTGAAATTTGGAATTTATGATCAAGAACCATAGGCCTTGGGATCCGCCAAGTTTTGTACTGGTCAGATATACGGCTGTGGAGTTATTAAGTGTGATCTGTGCGCGCGTTTACGCTTTTCTGGAATTCTGGTATGCGCCTACAGGTCGTACGGTTTGTGTGACCAGCCTGAAATCTTCAGGAAACGTGCAGCCGGAGTCCCTTATGTGCCTTTCGAAGATTTCGTGAAAAAATATTAAACGGTTCAAAAGTTATTCAAAAAACAGTTTCCCATTATAAGTCAATGGGAAAAGTTAACAAAAAGTTCAACACTTTCGCAAATGCATTTTACTTAGCAAATGGGCCTGTTACTTTCACAAATCAGCCATTTTGTTTTCAGTTGGTGATCAGAAAATGGTTGGCATTTAAATTTGGGACCCTCTAGCAACCTAATTTTTTTGTATTCACCTAGTCGGGCCCTGAGGATGCTTGCCATGTCTTTTATTTTGTGGTAAAACACCCCAGAAATATGTTTTCAAAGTTCTGGAAAAAGTACTTTCACAATTACGTTCGTGCTCACGAAAGTGTTGCAAATTTTTGCGAAAGCTTTCGCAAATTGCGACAGTAATTTTCTAGTCTGTGGGAAAATGACAGCAATTCTTTGGCACTGCACTGCAAAATAACCGTTGGGAGTTTTGGGCTGAAATTTGGAGAGAACGCAGCCGACATCTCACAGATGTGCCTTTCAGTGTTGTATTGAAAAAATATTACACGGCAGCAAAGTTATGGCACTCCAAAGTTGACCGTTTTTCCCATAGGATAACATTACGGCTCCCGAAGCATTACAGGAATCCTTTCGCACCCTGCTGCAAAATAACGGTTTGGTCTTTTTTCCTGAAATTTGGAGGGAAGACAGCCAACAGTACACAGATGTGCCTTTCAGTAGCTTGGTGAAAAATATCACATGGCGGCAAAAGTTACGGCACTCCAAAATTGACGGTTTTTCCATAGGATAACATTACGGGGCTCGACACTTAACAGAAATCATTTGGAGCCCTGCTGCAAAATAACGGTTTGGTCTTTTTTCCTGAAATTTGGAAGGAAGACAGCCAACAGCCCACAGATGTGCCTTTCAGTAGTTTGGTGAAAAAATATTACAAGGAGGCAAAGTTATGGCGCTCTGAACTTTTCTTTTTTTCCCATAGGATAACATTACAGCGTTCGCCGTGCCTTTCAGGGCCCGTATCTCGGAAACGGTGCGCGATACGAACTTTTTGTCAGAAAACTTCTTAGGCCCATGGTGGGGCTAAGATTCAAATTAGCCAGGACAGTTGTAAATAATATAACTTTTAAATTTTTTTTCTACGTCGTACGGTTCCTGAGATATTATGTATTTAGTATTCCAAGATCTCATTTTCTGTGCCGATACTCATTATTTTGCATACATTATTTGTACTCACTGTCTTTCTCAATGCAGGTTTTGGGGAAAACCAGCCTGTGTGCTTACATTACTGTTACTGTTACCCTTTCCGCTTGCAGATCCGTACCCGGTTCACTTACCATTGACGTCTGCGCCACCATGTGCGTTATCCTTTGCGTTTTCATTTGTGCTTGTGTTTCTGTTATTTTTTGCCATTTCTGTCTACAGTACTGTTTATTTTACTGTTTCACTTTACATCACCATGCCCATTGACATTTCTGTTTGCAGGCACCATGTTACTATGTGACAACACATCACGTGGCAGACCATTCCGTCTCACGCCACCATGTGCGTCATCTTTCTGTTCTCATTCATGCTTGTGTTACCATGTGTGCCACTGTTAGCATTTCTGTTTGTGTTGCTGTCCTGTTAGTATGCCACAACACATCATGTGGCGGGAGCTGAGGCCCAACCAGCGCGTTATGCAGTGGGAGCATAGGGCCCTTTGGGCCCAACGCTCCCTACTACGTACATTCACTATTTCGTTATCATTCTCAAAAAGAGGAAATTAGAGGCAAAAACTCCATTTAATGCATTAGTTAGGGTTGTTCCACAGCGACAAAAGTGAGGAAATTCACTGTTAGGGTTGAAAACCCCCTTGGACCCCTCCCCAACCACCGGGCATTGGGTGCATTGGGATCATCAGCCCCAACTCTCACCCCATGACATGTGTAAAGCAGCAGAAGTATAGGAGAATGGTGAGAGTTAGGACCCACGATCCCAATGCGCACCCCAATGCCGTTGGGGGGTGGTGGGGTCTCAAGGTTTTTAAACCCTAACAGCTAATTTCCTCACTTTTGTCAGCTAGGAACAACCCTAACTAATGCATTAAACGGAGTTTTTGCCATATATATATATATATATATTATGCAAAAACTCTGTTAATGTATCAATTGTTGATGATACAGCAACAAAAGTTTTGAAAATGTGGTGTTAGGGTTACATCCCTACCACCCCCACCTCCCCACCCTCCACACACCAACAGGCATTTGTGTGAGCGTTGGGGTCATTGGCCTAACTCTCACCCCATTCCATGTGAAAACAAGCTGAGGTGGTGCAGTATAGGAGAATGGGGTGAAAGCTAGGCTCGACAACCCCAACACACACCCCAATGCCTGTTGGTGTGTGGAGGGTGGGGGGAGTGGGGAGGTGGTAGGGATGTAACCCCAACACCACATATCCAAACTTTTGTCAGTGAGCTATTAACCCTTATTGATGCATTAAAAGATTTTTTTTGCAATGAATTTTCCTTCTTTTTGAGAAAGTGTAATGTAAATGGTAACTGGTAAGTGTTAGTGGGAGCACTGGCCTTCCGGGCCCTGTGCTCCCTATGCATTACACATTTTTAGCATAATGGTATGTGTATTTGGTAGCGTGGGCCCTCTGGGCCCTGGCTCCCACTTACACATAAGTACAGGGCCATACAGCAGCACCATAGTACTCCAAAGGAACCCTTGTAACACGTTTTTGTCAATATCTCTGTAACCTTAGCATCTAAGCTATGGGTAGTGAAAAATCTGTTTCTCACTTTGTTTTCAAGATACGGGCACCAAAAAGCACCATCATCACTGCAATGTTATCCTATGGGAAATTTCTCAACTTTGAATGTTTTGGTACCAAACCACCAAAAGGCACAGCTGTGGGATGAGGGCTTGTCACCCTACAAATTTCAGCCCAAAAGCCCCAACCATTTTGCTGCAGAGGGATGGCAAAGATTTTCAGTTTTTGGTCAAAGTACTGTCACAAATTGCAACAGTTTCGCACAAATTGCACGACACTTTCATGATTTGTGAAAGTGTCACATGTGTTTCTGTTACAATTTGCAACAGTACTGGGGTGCCAATTTTTAAAACAGAATTTTTGGGGGGTTCTACCCTAAAAAAATAGGGCTGTCATCCTCAGACCAGATTAGGTAAACACAACAGTCAGTGTTTACCTAGGGGGTCCTAAATTTTAATGCCAGGAATTTTTCTCTCTCGTTAACTGAAAACAAGATGGCCACTGCACAACAGTAAAAGGGCCATTTGCAACAGTAAAATGTAGTGGTGGCAGCTTTCAAGTTTCCCATTGCATATAATGGGAAATTTGATTTTTGAATAACTTTTGAATGGTTTAACAATTTTTCACCAAATCTTCGAAAGGCACAACAGTGACCCACACTGTGTGTTCTCAGAATCTCAGAAGATTGCAGACTAAACAGACACATTTTGTGGGCTATAGCCACAAGCAAAGAAACACGCAAAAACCCATTGTTTTGCATTTTTTCCCACTAGGCAGTTCTGCAACTGCTTATCTGACCATAACTCAACTTGCCAGATCCAGAGATCTATGGTACCAGACCACACATGCAACATTTCGGGCAAACCATCATATGGTGGCAAAGTTATTAAAGTGCAAAATTTGTGTGTGTGTGTGTGTGTGTGTGTGTATATATATATATATATATATATATATATATTCTATGCAAAAAACTGCTTTAATGCATCATTTAGGGTTAAAACACAAAAAGTCAGGAAATCAAAAATCTTTAGGGTAGCCCCCCAGACCCGCCTATCATCCCAAGATTTGACAGCTGATGGGGTGTGTCATTGGCATTGTGAGGCCTAAATGTCATCCCATTCCATCTGAAATTACATTCACAAGGCACAGTAAATAAGAATGGGGTGACTTTTAGGCCTCACAACCCCATTGACACACCCCGTCAGCTGTCAATCTTGGGATGATAGATGGGTCCGGGGAGGAGAGGCAAGCCTAAAGATTTTTAATTTCCTGACTTTTTGTGTTTTAACCCTAAATTATGCATTAATGCAGTTTTTTAGCATAGAGTTTCCTTACTTATTGAGAAAAAATAAAAAAACTAAGAAGTTGCGCTAGTTGGTGGGAGCGTGGGCACTTCAGGCCCTGGGCTCCCACCAACTTGTAGAACTTAGTGGGAGCATGGACCCTTCAGGCCCTGCACTCCCACTAACTTATAAATGTGTGTGTACCATCAACACCCTACGAATTTCAATGTAAAACACCAAACCGTGTCCAAGATATAACATGTTAACGTTTGAGATTTTCAGTTGTCAGAGATGCAGAATTCCACACCCCGTTAACATTTAGCAGGCAGAACAACTGGAAAACTACATCCATGACACTAAGGCTATGTACTCTATAAATTTCAAGCCACCAGCACAATGCAAAACACTGCCAACAACATGTAAATTGCAGCACACAATATCTCTGCAAAAAACTTTTGCCCAACATATAAACACTATAATTCACATCTGCAGGACATACCGAGAACACTCTCCAAATTTCAGTGCACAAAAGGCCAAACAGTGTCTGAGATATAACATGTTAAAGTTTGAGATTTTCATTCATCAGAGTTGCAGAATTCTGCAGCAGTTAAAATTTTACAGGCACAACAACTGAAAACTACATCCATGACACTAAGGCTAGGTACCCTATCAATTTCAAGCCACCAGCACAATGCAATACACTGTCCACAACACATAAAGTGCATCATGCAATATCTCCACAAAAAAAAATTTCTCTGACACATAAAAACAACAATTCACATCTACAGGACATGTTGAGAACACCCTACAAATTTCAAGTAAAAAGATCAAACCGTTCCCAAGATATTTAAACTTAAAGATTGGTGAAATTGCCCTATCTAATGCATTATAAAATCTGGCCATCTTGTCCCTCCCTCACAATCAAAGATGGTGATCAAAGAATTTCACGATCAAAGAATTTGCATGCTCGCTATCAAAGAACTTGCAGGCTCACAATCAAAGGATAAGAAATGCTGTAAATCAAAAATTAGAAGGAATTCTAGGAAACCACCACCATGGTTCAACAGAAAGAAGCCCCCGGAGTGAACCCCACCCTCTTTTGTCTTCCTAGGGCACCCCCTGGGCTGAGAAATTAGATTTTTAATTTGGCCATCTCGTCCTTTGCTCGCGATGCATGATCGCAATCAAAAAATCTCACGATCAAAGAATTTGCTGGTGAATGATCAAAGAATAAAAATTGCTGTAAATCAAAATGTTGAAGGAACTGTGGTAAACCAGCACCATGGTTTGACAGAATGAAGCCCACTGAGCAAAATCCACCCTCATTTGCCTCCCTAGGGTACCCCATGACTGATAAAATTGATTTTTTAATTCAGCCATCTCGTCCCTCCTCGCGTTGCACGATCAAGATCAAAGAATCTCATGATCAAAGAATTTTCAGGCTCACGGTGAAAGAAATTGCACTCTCATGATCAAAAAATTGAAAATGGTTAAATGCTATTTCTCAGACAGATTTAAATGACACCAATGACATGCCTCAATAGAACAAAGCCCCTGAGCAAACCCCACCTTCATTTGTGTCCCTAGTCCACCCCTGAGCTGAGATAATAGTGTTTTTAGCTTGCGATGCAAGATCACGATCAAAGACCTCATGATCAAAGAATTTGCAGGCTCACGATCAAAGATCGTTAGCGAGCCACGATCAAAGATTTTAAAACCTTATAACTCTATTTTTTTACCATTTTTAATGAAATCAAAGGCATGGCTCAATAGATCAGAGCCCCCTGAGTAAAACCCATCAAAGTTTTACTTCAGAAGTGACCCCTGGACCGAGATATTTGTGTTGTTATGATCGGAAATCTAAAAACAAGATGGTGGACCTCACAATCAAAGAATTCTCATGGACAAAGATTCTTGAACCACACGGCTGCAAATTCTTTGATCACCAGGTGGGACCAGATGGCCAGAACCCCATTCTTTTTTCACAAAACATACATATACATTTTCCCATTGACTTATAATGGGAACTTCAAAGTAGCATAACTTTTGAATGCCTTAATATTTTATCACCAAATGAAAAGAGTCATATTCAGCCACCAAAGCTCTTTCAAACAAGCCATCTCACAGAGTGACACACCACATGATGGCCACAAAGGGCCACATACAAAATCCCAAAAGCTGCCTCCAAAAATGGATAATTTTGCATTTTGCAGCGTTTTTGTGTGCAAAGACCGTAAGTCTGACTTAAATGATATTTGGCAAATCAAGAGATCTACCATACCCACCACACATACCAAATTTCAGGCAAATCCTTGACTGGGTCCAAAGTTACTAACACTGCATTTTACTTTAATAAGTGACATCTCAACCCTAAATATAAGGCGCATCGTACTACTATGATATATATATATATATATATATATATATATATATATATATATATATATATATATATATTACAGGGTGCAGTCTACTCTATATTTAGGGTTGAGCAGTCACTTTATGTTAAATTCGAAAGTTTGTGGATTAATAACTTTGGACCCATTCAAACCAATTTGCATGAAATTTGGTATGCGCAGTGGGGCATGGTAGATCTCTTTATTTACCAAATGTCATTTTGGTCACAAGCCTGCAAATTCTTTATCGCGAGATTCTTTGACCGTGATCTTTGATCGCAAGGGTGCAACTAGATGGGCAGTTGGAAAAATCAATTTTCTCAGCTCAGGGGTGGGTTAGTAAGACAAATGAGAGTGGTTTTTGCTCAGGGGACTTCGTTCTGTCGAGGCATGGCTGTGGTTTCATGTATTTCTACCTAAAAATTTACTTTTCACATTTTGTATTCTTTGATCGTGAGCCTGCAAATTCTTTGATTGCGAGATTCTTTGACCGCGGTCTTTGATCACAAGGGCATGACTAGACCCGTGGACATGCCCATCATCCCGAGATTTACGGCAGATGGGGTGTGTCATTGGGGTAGTGAGGCCTAAATCTCACCCCATTCTTCTTTACTGTGGCTTGTGAATATGATTACACATGAAATGGGGTGAGATTTAGGCCTCACAACCCCAGTAACACACCCTGTCAGCTGTCAATCTCAGTATGATGGGCAGGTCCATGGGGGGGCAACCCTAAACATTTTGTTTCCTTTCTTTTTGTGTTGTAACCCGAAATGATGCATTAATGAAGTTTTGCATAGTATATGTGTGTGTGTGTGTGTGTGTGTGTGTGTGTGTGTGTATATATATATATATATATTGCAAAAAACTCAGTTAATGCATCAGTTAGGATGAATACTAAAGCAACAAAAGCAGGGAAATGAGGCATTGGAGTTTCCAGCTCTAATGCCTCACCCCCAGGGTTCCCATCCCTACCACTCCATCCCCACTCCTCCACCCTACACACACCAACAGCATCTGGGTGTCCGCTGGGGTCATTGGTTTAACTCTCACCCCATTCCACATGTAAACAAGCTGAGGTGGTGCAGTACAGGACAAACCCTAATGCCTCATTTCTCTGCTTTTGTTGCTGTAGTATTTACCCTAACTGATGCATTAACAGAGTTTTTTGTAATACATTTCCCTTCTTTTATATATAGTGTAATTGTATCCGTAATTTGTTGTGGGAAGGACCCTGCACTCCCATGCCTTCAGCTACATGATATAATACGTATACATTACAGTGGTAACACAAGTTCCTTTTGATCCTACAATACCAGTTTATAAGAAATAGTATTTGAATGAACCATTCCCATAGTGCTGCAGACATATAAAAGTCTGTCATTTACACAAATGATGTGTCACACTGACACAACATTTTTCAAAAGTATGCTTTAAGAATCAAGAGTGTAAGATATAGGCAAATAATAAAAGAATACATTATTTATTGTTGGATCACTTAGAAACATTTACACTTATTTGGAATGCTTTCCTAAATGATGATTTAGAAGTACATGCTAACTAGAGATATGAATCTGTTATAATTCAGTAGGGTTAACTACATACTAATTTTATTGTATTAAGCTTTCTTATTTACAGTTAAAAATAAACATTAAGATTTAAAAACTTATTTTATCAACTTCTTGAAGTATAATACAATCAGTATTTATAGAGATGTGAATTCTAAAGAAATTGCTTAAAGATGTATTTTTTTTCTTTTATGATTCTTTTCACTTCAAACTATTTATTGGTTATAATCTTAGTTCTATATTGTAAGAAAGGAAAAAGAAAATCAATAAAAAAATTTTATGGAAAAAAAGGAATGTAAGATATATGAATTAGATAGTCTGTCATCATAACAGTTAATGGCACATAATGAACTTAACAATCACAAATGAAAAAAAGGTATGCCTGGTCTTGAACTCAGGACCCTTGAATAATAGTTTGTTTCAAAAAAGGAAAAGCCTTAATTCTCTGTACTACCACAGCTTCATATTGTTATTACTACCTGTGAAGCATGTGTCAATTTCTTTCTTTATGAAGAAGAAGAAAGAAAAAAAAAGAAACATTGTAGCTGTTATCAGAAGCATACAGCAGACTGTGGCAATTCAGTCAAGTCAACTCACATTATTTATTAGTGGTATAAGAATGCGCATAACTAGAACATCACCATACATTGACAACATCATGCCAAACAAGTCTTGTTCCCAAGTGTCATTGAGATGAACTCAATTATTACAGAACCACGTTAACTGCACAGCTAAATATCACGTACATATAACTGTTTTTATAAGAACCATGTAAACATTGCAACACACCTCTTCAGCACAATGTATATCAAGTCACTTGCAGTGACTAAAAAATATGAACAAATTACTGCAGCATATATATCTACTTGCTAACTTTACCAATATAAAATAGTTGCTACTGTTCACACCTCAGCTTTTCAGTGCCACTATCTTTGGATTGCTCAGGTAAAGATAACTTGCTGCAGAAGCACTTTGATTTGTTTGAGTTCAGAACTCATTTCTAAGAGGTAAGACTGGTTCGGACACTGAATGGCCACTCCTGACCCATCACCTTGCAAATTCATGTGAGTCATGTGCTTAAGTTTGTCCATGCTATCTTTCAGGGACTGAAACCCAGTCTGCATCACATTCGCAAGATGGTCCATCCTTCTAATAATATCTATTCCCACATTAACTATAAAAAAAATGGAAAGAAAACAAATGAATATGATGGTCTGCAGTGGACAGTACTGCACTGTACAATACACTATTCATGTTACATCATTTGACAGTATATACCAAGCTGCTCATCCAGACTATCGTCTCTGTACAGTGCAAGTGCTAATCATTCTGTTGCACATGATTTATTACAGGCCATACCTGTCTCCTGTCTGTCACCACCAGTGACATCCTCATCATCAGAGTTCCACAGTCACTCACAGAGGTCCCAGCAGCATCTAATAAAGTGTCCCCACTTGGTTCCACAAGCATAATTCAAAGAAAATATTTCACAAACTGTCATGGAACTCCTATGCAACTAACACTCCTTCTCCGTCACACACACCACACATACCTAGTCCTTTTTCACTTTCAGAGTCACTTTCATAGCTATCAGAAGCATTTGTCAGAGTGCCCCCTTCCTCTTCTGTAAGGATAATTTAAAATAATTATTTCACAAATCTGTCATGGCATGTGTATGGAAGTAACAGTCCTCATGAAAATGTCACACAACACACATACCAACTCTTTCAGCAACATCTTCATCACTGTCACCATCATCAGATGATCACTCTGCTTGCACTTGTTTCTGTTTACTGACAATTGGAATTTCTTTAATCCATTCTGTGAACAAAAAAAAAAACCAAAAACAGTCTGTAGCACAAAATGTTTAAGTATTTCTATATTTCATAACAGTCCACAAAACGTCTATATAATTTCTATAAGTACTTACTACCATACAACCTTTCACTCAACTTGAGTTTCCTGTCTACCTTCCTCAATTTTTCCAGCACCCTGTACCAGTGCATGTCCACTGTACTCACATTCCCTTCCATCTCAAACTTATAACATTTTTGCCATAGAAGTCTCCACTTCTTTTGGCAGTGGGCTGGAGCTTTGCTGTTATTATGAGTTTCTTACATATAATCACTGATCACAGTCCACGTTGCCATAAGGGGCTGGTTATTTGCCCTCATTATTATGTGTGGCACTCCATGAATCTTAACAGCCTCCACCAAATATGGCACTTCTCCTTTTTTCCACAGCCTCGGAATTTTTTCCTAACAGAAAAGTAAAAAAAAAATTACCCAGTAAAGTCAAGTAGTAGTTCAGCACTGAAAGTATCACTTCCACCCTTATGCATGTGTTTTGTTTACTAGTCTGTTGTCTTTGTTATGTCTACACACCGCTCCCAGTCTCACAGTCTGATACGGCATTCCACATCTGCTCCCGCAGTAATTTTGCCTCTGATTTCCCATCCATATCACTAGTCCTTTCAGTACCCTAGTTCTACTATTTTCCCCCAGCTATAATTAATCCAAGTGTGTTGCACACATGTTAGCACAGGCCACAGTAAATATAGAAAAAAATCCTCCAGTACTCAGTAAACTTCTGGAAGGCCTGCCTCAATTCACTGCACAAAAAAACACTGAAGACAAAGTTTTTTTCAACACAGTACAATATATAGAATCACAACACATATCAGTATACAAATAAACTGGTACTCACTGTGCCATGCATGTTATTATATTTTGCAGAACTTCAAAAATTATGAGATGTTCAGGATGTGCGCCATAGTGATAGTGAGAAAAAACATTAAAAGTACCACCTGTTTGCAACACACCTCTCGTGCCTTGCCTTTCTTCAGATATCACGTGGGAAGTAGAGCGCCAGTGCGATTGGGCTATACTCCACTTTCGCAAATAAGTTATTAGTCCCCATTTTCAAAAATTGTCCACTGTTGAGAAGATCGCATTTGGGAAAATGGGCAATTTTTTTGAGTGCACCATTGCATAGACAGACGTTTTCGCGCATTTGTGGTTGTTACCCATTTTTGTAAATGTCCCACTTTTGAGAACATTCCATTTACAAAAATGGATCAATTTTCTAGTGCACTATTGCATGCACAATCATTTCCATGTATTTGTGATTATTCCCCATTTTTGAGAATTGCCCACTTTCGAATAAGTCCCATTTGCAAAAATAGGCCAATTTTCGAGTGTGCCACTATATGTCTTGTGAACATATGAATCTATTTTCAAATGTGACATCATTTTCAAAAGTGCTGTACAGCCAATGATTGGCATTTCACACATCCTGCAGCCAGTAGCATTGAGCCACAAGTTCAAAGTGCAAACCTCAGTGTGTTGTAGGAAGCCCAGGTTCGAAAATACAGGAAACAAAGCATTTTCAGACTAGCTCACTTTTGAAAAAAACAACAAGTAAACCACCTCTAAAAGAAAAGCACAATTTCTACAGTGAACAACTGCATGATTAGTGAGTACTGCTTGTGAGACATAGAAAAACACGAAGTAAAGTCATAGGAAGGAAAAAGTAGTAGTAATCAACTGGAACGGTGGGACATATCTTACTGAGACTTACACAGGACAATATATAACCTCCACATATGCAACACACTTTCACCTCAAAATAATTTACATGAAGACTAAGTGTTGCACTCATGTACGTATTCCTAGTATGCCATACCTTCTTAGAGTATTTTATGTTGGTTTCTATACTTTTGACAGCATTAAGACACAAATCTTTAAACATTTCTTTTACCCTCCATAATATGAGGACATCTCCTTTTTGGCATGTTCTGCCACAAGACAGAACTGTCCAAATCTTGTGTGTTCAGTGAAAACCAAATGGAACACTATGAATGCTGGAATATATACATACGGGGGTGGCTGCATAGCAAGCCTGCTGTAAAGTGGGAGGGGTAAATGCTACCTCATGTGCAAAACAAACAACGTAACTGTCAGCAAAAGTACATACTTTTCCTTTTTTTTTTCTAGGGGGTGGTAGGGAGAGGCAGAAATGGCCCACAACAGCAGTTACTATGAATGCCCATATAGCATCATGCATTCATTATGTCATGTTATGAAAAGTTGAGCCTTTTTTGTCAACCTTCTTTTCCCTTTCACTATCAGACATGGTCAGAACGTGGAAAGATAAAGAGAAGGAGGGGTGGAAGAACAATGGGGAATAATAAAAACTGCCATCACAGAGGTAACAAGCCTCTGTGTGAAGCAAATAAACAAAACTAAATGATGTAAGAAACCACTATGGTTCTCAAAGGAAGTGGCAGTGAAGGTTCAAGAGAAAAAGAAAGCTTTCAGGAAGTACAAGGAATCACAGAAGGAGCAGGACAGAGAACTGTATCAGTTAAAGCAAAAGGAAGCTGGGAAGGCAGTCAGAACAGCAAAGGCCCAAACCGAGGAAAAGATAGTCAACTCAGTTAAGAAGGGGATAAAACCTTTATAGGTACATCAGGGAGCGAAGGAAGACCAAGGGAGGGATAGTGAGGCTTAACAAAGGGGAGGGTGGGTAGAGGGTGACTGTGAAAGGCAGAGATACTAAACAAATATTTTTGCTCAGTATTTACAAAGGAAGAGGGGGAGGTACCTAAAACAAACAGTAGAAACACTCTGGATACGGAAGTTGATACCAGCCCATTTACAGAAGAAAGGGTTCTGTAAGAACTCTTAAAACTGAAGGTGGACAAAGCAATGGGGCCTGATGGGATTCATCCCAGAATTCTAAAAGAACTAAGGGTAGAATTAGTGACACCACTGACTACCCTGTTTAACAAATCATGGGAGGATGGGGTGGTACCTGAGGACTGGAGGAGGGCAGATGTGATTCCCCTTCACAAAAGTGGGAGCAGGGCAGAGGCAGGAAACCACAGACCTGTTAGTTTAACCTCAGTGGTAGGGAAAATGATGGAATCACTTCTGAAGGAAAGAATTGTCGAGTATCTAGAGGCCAGAGGGCACAGGACCCAAGGCAGCATGGATTCACAGTGGAAGGTCATGCCAGACAAATCTGATACATTTCTTTGACTGGGTGACCAAAGTAGTAGATCAGGGAGGGTCTGTGGACATGGCCTACCTAGACTTTAGAAGGCATTTGACACAGTCCCACACAAAAGATTAATATACAAGGTTAGCTAGCCTGGGAGTGGGTCCCAAGATGACAGCCTGGGTAAAAATTGGCTGGAGAATAGGACACAGAGAGTAATAGTAAATGGAGTCCACTCTTAAGAAAGGGGTTACTAGTGGGGTACCGTAGGTTCAGTATTAGACTGTCCTCTTCAATGTCTTTATAGCTACATTGCAGAGGGACTGGAAGGAAAAGTATGTCTCTTTGCAGATGACACAAAGATCTGCAACAGAGTTGATGCACAAGGTGGGGTGGAAAGGATGAGAAGGACTTGGAAGGTTAGAGGAATGGTCAAATGTATGGCAGCTTAGATTCAATGCTAAGAAGTGCAGGTAATGCACCTGGGAAACAAAACCCAGGGAAGAGTACACAATGGGGGTGAGATACTAACAACAACAAAAATAGAAAGGGACCCAGGGGTAGTCATATCAGATGACCTAAAGGTGGGCAAGCAATGTGAGAGGGCAGCAAGGAGGGCTGGGGGGATACTGGGATGCATAGGGAGAGGCATCACCAGTAGAAAACAGGAAGTTATTATCCTCTGTACAGACAGCTGGTGAGACCCATCTGAGTACTGCATGCAGTTCTGGAGACCCAGTCTCCCAAAGACATAGACAGGATGGAAGCTGTCCAGAGGAGGGCACTAAAATGGTGCAGGGTCTGCACGGAAGACATATGAAGAGACTTATGGAGCTTAATATGTATAGCCCTCGAGGAAAAGAGGAGAGGGGAACATGATAGAAACTTTCAAGTACCTCAAGGAATCAACAAAGTCCAAGAGGTAGCATCTTTCAAAAAGAGGTGTGCAAGAACAAAGGGGCACAATTTGAAGATAGAGGGGGCAGCTCAGAGGTATTTAAGGTATTTTTCACAGAGAGGGTTGTGGATGCATGGAACGGCCTTCCGGAGGAGGTTGTGGAGTCAAAAACAGTGGTGGAATTCAAGTATGCATGGGACAGTCATAAGGCAATTCTAGGGGGTTGGGGTAGGAAGAAGTAGGCTGCTGGTTAACTAGGATCTGCAGCTTATACAGTAGGCAGGGAAATGGGCAGACTGGGTGGACCAAGTGGTCCTTATCTGCCATCAAATTCTATGTTTCTATGTTTCTATTCCTTTTCTGGTAAAAGTAGTAAAACAACTCAAAGACCCTGGCATACTTTTGAGGGCTTCAAATCATCCCTTATCTGAAATGTGGGAAGTGGTAAGGAACCAAATTAAAGAGAAGCACAACATAACCAGCGAAGCAGTCTCATGCAAAAGAAAATGGAAGATCAGTAGGCAAAAATTCTTCAAGCTTCTCAAGGAAGACAAAATTCCAATGCATCACCAAAAATGGTTTAAAATGGTGAAAGAGCTTTGGGCAACAGCTGGAAGATACAGTCTTGGAACCTGTCACTATGGAAGTAAGTGCCTGCTAGGGATCAAGTAAGTATATATTCATGCAAAATTCCCACCATTTGTCACATGGTCCTCAGTATACATTTCTGTTTCACAGAACACATCAAAGAAAATCCTCAGAAAGAACTCCATATACCATTAGCAGAGGAGGAGGAAAACAAAACCTCTGGGAATGAAGATCTGGATTCAGAGGACAAACCACAGACTAGCAAAACTGCTTTGAGTGCTGATCCTGGTATTTATATAACAAAAAAAGACTGTGCACATGAACCATAAGCATGAAAATGCCATACATTCAAAACTATTTATGCCCACTTTACAGGAGTTACACAATCAGAGGAGTAACCATCTGCAGACAACTCCTCAAAACGTAAGGAGCAACAGGAAAAGGAACAACCCCACACTATTGTAACTGAATCAGTGACACATACAGGTACATCATCTTTATATACAGAGCATAACATATACCCCACTTTGGTTAAACAAATATGTTTTCCAAATCCCATATCTGTATTGTAGGCAGTGAGCCATTGGAACAGGAACAGTCACCACAAGAGAAATAAAGTCAGACACAATACAGCAAAGTAGAAGACTCAAGCAAATTCCAGTGTCCCTGCTCAGAGCTTAACCACCTACATCGAACAGAGAGCAGAGGATGAGAACCAGGACATAGACATAAGGGAACAAAACACAGACACAGAAGCAGACAGAGCCAATGGAAACCAGGAAAACAAAAGCAACTTCAAAAGTGATGCCCAGAATGTTCCACATGTGATTAATGACAACAACACAGAGGAGGAAACAGCACAAGACATATACAACAGCTCAAGCAGCAACATAGAAGAGACAGAAGAAGAGACACAGGATGTAGACATGACAAAATGGACCAGTGACACAGAACCACAGAGCAACACACAAACAGATACAGACATTGCAGAACAGTTCATCAATCTAGCTCAAGACATAACCATTGAATTAACATAGAAACATAGAATTTGACAGCAGATAAGGCTCGCTTGGCCCACCTAGTCTGCCCATTTTCCTACCTGATGGATAAGCTGCAGATTCTAGTTAATCAACAGCTTACTTCCTCCTACCCCCCACTAGAATTGCCTTATGCCTGTCCCATGCATTCTTGAATTCTGCCACTGTTCATGACTCCATAACCTCTCCGGAAGGCTGTTCAGTGCATCCACAACCCTCTCTGTGAAAAAAATACTTTCTAACATTACCTCTGAGCCGTCCCCCCTCTATCTTCAAATTGTGCCCCCTTGTTCTTGCACATCTCTTCTTCTGAAAGATACTACCCACTTGTACTTTGTTAATTCCCTTGAGATGCTTGACAGTTTCTATCATGTCCCCCCTTCCTTCTTTCCTCCAGTGTATACATATTAAGCTGCATTAGTATCTCCTTGTATGTGTTCTGGTGCAGACCATGCACCATTTTGTTTGCCTTCCTCTGTACAGCCTCCACTCTGTCTATGTCATTGTGGAGATGGGGTCTCCAGAATTGCATGCAGTACTCCAGATGGGGTCTCACTAACTGTCTGTACAGAGGGATAACATCTTCCTGTTTTCTACTATTGATGCCTCTCCCTATGAATCCCAGTATCCCCCAGCCCTCCTTACTGCCTTCTCACCTTGCTTGCCCATCTTTAGGTCATCTGATATAATTACTCCTAGGTCTCTTTCGATTTTTGTTGTTGTTATTAACTCACCCCACATTGTGTACTCTTCCCCTGGGTTTTTGTTTCCAAGATGCATTACCGTGCACTTCTTTGCATTGAATCTGAGCTGCCACATATTTGACCATTCCTCCAACCTTGCCAAGTCCCTTTTCATTCTTTCCACTCCATCTTGTGTATCAACCCTGTTGCAGATCTTTGTGTCATCTGCAAAGAGACATACCTTTCCTTCCAGGTGCTCTCCAATGTCACTTATAAAGACATTAAAGAAGACCAGTCCCAGTACTGAACCCTGCGGTACCCCGCTAGTTACCTTCATTTCTTCACTGTGTACTCCATTTACTAATACCCTTGGCGTCCTGTTGTCCAGACACTTTTTTATCCAGGCTGCCACCTTGGGACCCACTCCAAGGCTGGCTAACTTGTATATTAATCTTTTGTGTGAGACTGTGTCAAATGCCTTGCTAAAATCTAGGTAGGCCATATCCACAGCCCCTCCCTGGTCTACTACTCTGTTCACCCAGTCAAAGAAATCTATTAGGTTTGTCTGACATGACCTTCCTGCTATGAAACCATGCTGCCTTGTGTCCTGTGCCCCCTGGCCTCTAGGTTCTCAACAATTCTTTCCTTCAAAAGTGATTCCATCATTTTCCCTACCACTGAAGTCAAACTAACTGGTTTGTAGTTTCCTGCCTCTGCCCTGCTCCCACTTTTGTGAAGTGGAATCACTTTTGCCCTCCTCTAGTCCTCAGGTATCACCATATCCACCCATGATTTGTTAAAGAGAGTAGTCAGTGGTGTTACTAGTTTTACCCTTAGTTCATTTAGAATTCTTGGGTGAATCCCATCAGGCCCCATTGCTTTGTCCACCCTCAGTTTCAAGAGTTCTTTCAAAACCCTTTCTTCTGAGAATGGACTGGTATCGACCCCCCTATTCAGTGTTTCACCCTTGTTTGGTTTAGGTACCTCCTCCTCCTCATCCGCTGTGAATACTGAGCAGAAATATTCATTCAGTATCCCTACTTTTTCACTGTCACCCTCTGCCCACATTCCCTCCCCTTTATTAAGTATCTGTATCCCTCCCTTGGTCTTTCTTCGCTCCCTAATGTACCTATGAAAGGTTTTATCTCCCTTCTTAAGAGAGTTGGCTATCTTTTCCTCAGTTTGTGCCTTTGCTGTTCTGACTGCCTTCCCTGCCTCCCTCTATTTAACTGATAAAGTTCTCTGTACTGCTCCTTCTATGTTTCTTTATAGTTCCTGAATGATATCCTTTTCTCCTTAACCATTCCTGCCACCTCTTTTGAGAACCATAGTGTTTTTTTTCCTTTATTTTGTTTTGTTGATTTGCTTCACACAAAGGCTTGTTGTCTCTGCGATGGCTGTTTTGATTATTCCCCATTGTTCCTCCACCCCTCCTTCTTTCCCGTTTGCTAGTGCTTTTCTGAGGCACTCTCTCATTTTCAAGTCCAATACTCTTGTTTTTGTATGGCTTGACTCCATGGCTGTGTTTATCGCAAACTACACTGTTTGGTGGTCACTTGTTCCCAGATGGCTACCCACTTCTAAATCTGAAATCCTTTCTCCTTCCTCATTTGGGAGTACCAAGTCTAAGATTGCTCCCTCCTGAGTGGGTTCCAACACTAGCTGTCTGAGGCATGCCCCATGTAGGGCATCAAGAATTACCCTACTCATGGATGTGCCTGCAGCAAAGGTACTCCAGTTATCATCTGACATATTCAGGTCCCCCATCAACAATATCTCCCCCTTTTTTCTGCCATTTTAAGGATGCCTTCTATCATTTCCTTGACCATTTACTCCCCCTGAGATAGGGGTATGTACACAATGCCCATGTGGATCGAGGTGCCATTTCTTGTCTCCAGGGTGACCCATAGTGACTCATCAACTTCCTGTTTACTCTTTAGTTCTGTTGCTTTAATCCCTTCCCTTACATAGACAGCTACTCCTCATCCTTTTTTACCCTCCCTGTCCCTCCTGTAGACTGTGTATCCTTGTATGTTGACATCCCAGTCATGGTTCTGTCTGTACCATGCTTCAGTGACTGCCACAATATCCCTGCATACCTCTTCCATCAAGGCCACTAGTTCAGGGAGCTTGTTACACAGACTGCAGGCATTGGTACTCATCACCTTCCATGTATTTTTTATGGCCTTACCCCTTTTAGTCCCATCCCTGCCCTTACCACCTTTTTCTGCATTTATCCCTGTTCTGCTCCCTATTGACTTATCTACCTTGTTGTTTACCTCTCTAACTACTGTGTTTTGTGGGGGGAGGCTGGGATTTCCATGCTCCTTTTCAGTGTCTCCCCCCTTGGCTAGTTTAAATGCTTGCCAATGAAGCATTTAAACCTGTCACCTAGGATCCTGTTTCCCCCTGGACAGATGCAGACCATCGAGCCAGTAAAAGCTTGCATCCCTCCAGGTGGCTCCCCAGTCCCCAATGAAGCTGAAACCCTGAGCTCCACACCAGATTTTCAACCATTCATTGAATCCCATGGTGCGGAATACCCTAGTATAATCCTTGCCTTAGACAGGCAGCACCTCCGAGAAGGTTACCGTACATGCTACTTGTTTAAGGACCCTTCCCAACTCCACAAACTCCTCTTGCACTGGTCTGATACCATTAACAGCCAGGTCATTTGTCCCTAGGTGGACAATGACATCCAGCTTCCTCCCTTGTGCAGCTGCTCCTGCGATCCTGAGGATTCACTTCCTGTCCTTCCAAGCCTTGGCACCAGGCAGGCACCTTACCTCCTTATCCCCTTCATCCCCCACTTCTACCCCTCTAATAATCAAGTTCCCCACCATGAGTTGTTTCCTTCCCCGTGGGATCTCGTGCCACCTCTGCCATGACCATTGTGCTGATCCATGGGTGTATCCCGACCCTGCAGCTCAGCACCCCGTGAAGGTGGGCACTGCACAGTGGGTCCCTCCTGTGGCTGGATACCATGCGGTGCAACAACAGTGGGCACTGCCTCAGGCCCCCCCAATGCCATCCAGCTGCTGCTGCCACCACTCCAGCCGCTGTGTGCAGGGTAACACCAGTGTGGCTGCACTGCCAACAGTACCACCACCAACCATAGCTGCACCAGTGGCAGCCTCAGCTATGCTGGCCGCAGTGGCCAGTGTGCAGGCAACCATCACCAGGTTATCGTCTGCACTGTCATGTCGGGCATGTGGTATGGGTGTCTCCCCTGTGGCCAGGACATTGCTGTCTGGGATATAGGTGTCTTCATCAACAGAAGTGGACCCCAACCGATCTGTGTCTCAGCACACAGGACACCATGCTGAATCATAACCAGGGTCTCATCTGCAACTGCGCCACTGGCATCTGGACAGAGATTGGTGCTGACCTGCAGTCGATCTGGCCCACTGTGTCCAGTGGAGGTGGATGGTCAGTCCTCCAGGTCCAGGACCACACAAACAGTGGACACCCTCACCCCTGCAGCTGCATTCAGGTGCTCAGGAGCTGAAAGGGACCACAGTCGCATTAGTGATGCTGACACCCACCCCTGCCCCCAGCCCCTTCCCCGCGCTCCCATCACAGCCTTGTCAATATGCAGTGATGGGCCGCCACTGTCTGAATCCACTGCTGGGCAGCCCTTGATGGTGCTGTGCCACATGGTGGCTGCCACCATCTCCTCCTGTGGCGTAAGGATGGGCACAGCAGGCTGACCCCTGCCTGTGGTGGCACACGCCACCCAGATTGCTGCCACCTTCTCCATGATGTGCCTCCGGTCTGTGCCGACCTTCTTTTTGCACTCCTGCACAGACCATTGGTGTCTGGCCTGCTGGTTCACAGCATGGGCCACACCCTCCCATGCTGTTTCTCGGGCCTGTGGGGTGCCTGCGGAGCCACTCAGGAGTGGCTCCTGGTCCTGGTACACCTGGAATAGGGCAACAGACTTCACCCTGGTGAAGTCGGGCCTGTGCTTGCGTGCAGGTCCACGCTCTTCGGTCTCCTCTTACTCGGACATGCTTCTTCCTGTGAAGATAGACATATGTTAGTATGGCCTGGAAGGATCCCCCCACCCTCCCATTCCACTGTCCAGCCAGCCTCGCAGCATGTATCTCACCACTAAGGGATGCAATACTGGTCCTTACCCTGTGCATTCCCCTTGCACCTTTATAGCGCAACACATGCAAATGAGGGGTTGCACAACAGTAATGACATGCAAATGCAGCTGATGTGCTGCAGATAGGCTAATCAGCTGATTTGCATATAGCAGCTGAATATCGTGGAGGTGCGCTTTGCGTAATGGGGTTGCACATGCACAAGTCAAGGTGCAATATTGTGCCATGCACAGCGGCCTGTGCCATGCGCATGCACTGTCCACCAGCACGTACGACAGTGGCACGGAGTATGCAATAGGCACATTAAGTGGTACAGCACCTGGCCACTATTGCATGTGTGGCGCCCATGTGTTGTATGGCCTATGTCACCCAGTGTGCAATAGTACCATGTACTGTGGCATCCATGTGGCCCTAATGCACATCATGCCTGCTATGCCCAATGGCACTGTGGTGCAGGGTGTGCAGCCTGACTCTTGACCCCACAGATGTCCTAAGCCCTTGCGTGATTGGCATTGGCAGTGCATCGTGGAGCATGCCGCGCATCAGCAGCACATGTGGCTCGTGTGCTGCTGGGCACCATTTTACCATGCCAAGCTAGCTGCTATCATGCCACACCATACAGCACCCAGGGCACCCAACTGGACACAGGTTGAGTTGGTCAACCTCGTGGCCCTAGTGGAGCCACATGCTGGCTCCCTGTTTGGTCAGGGGCCCCTAAACAGGCCTTAGACTGATGTTTGGCAGGAGGTAGCTGATGGTCTTGAGGAGGCCACAGGTAAGCACCACACTGGGGAACAGTGCAGGCACTGCTACAGGGACCTGCAGTGGAGAGACCAGGAGCAGCTGTGGACACTACAGACACACGTCCAGGGGACACCATGCCACGGGCAGGTAAGTGCACAGTGCCTGTGCCCATTCCCATCCAGCTGTCTGTGGGGCAGTGCCATTGGCATGCCATGCTGTGGGGGGGCTTGGGCAGGCACCCTGTTGGGAGTAGTGGTATGCAGTGGCTACCCATGCCACTGTGCCACTGGTATGATGCGCAGGGTGTCACTCTGTGCTGGGGGACCTGTGGTGTTGCCTGGTACTGATGTATCTTTCACCATACATTCCTCCTAGGCCCTGAGGATCGGAGGTGGGCCCGCCTTACTGGGGCTGTGGCTGGGCCAGGACCGGCCACCACAGGGAGACATGTACTGGATAGCAGGCAGCATGGACGTGGTGACTAGACAGCCTCAGGGTGCGCCTCAGCATGCAGGTAGGCACATTTACATGCTTCTTTGTTGTGCAGGGCAGGCAGCGGGGGTTGGGGTGCGGCACTACCCTCTGTGTGCATAGCCCCCCCCGCTGTGCACTGCCTGCAGTGTCCTATGCACCGCATTGGGCTATCGCACATGTGGGTGGCTGATGCAGGTGGGCTGTGGGTGCACCTGGGTCCTGGCTGTGCCACTGCCAGTTGACTGCATGGTCATGTTGCCAGCCTGCCTTGGTGGTGGTGTGCTGCTCATGGGCTGTGTTGGTGTGCAGTGCTGAGCATGGCTGTGGGTACCCAGGCAGATGGCTCGTGTGGGCGCACTCACTGCGGGTGGCAGCATGCCATCCCAGGGGCACATGTCAATGATGCCTGCCGTGCACAGTGGGTTGACTGCAGCATTCTGGCCATGCACTTATTAGGTGTTCACTCCTTTGTCGTAGGTGTTGGGACACAAGATCTACATGCACGCCTTCTCCAGCAGATTCTACGTGTGACAACAGCCATGCTACAGGTGGTGCAGCAGCTGGTGCTGTCCCAGCTAAGACAGCGGTGCCAATGCCCACGATGGCCTGCTGTGAGTTGCAGACACCCATAGTGACCATCCGCAGAATTCCTCACCCCTTCCCTGTGCAACCTCCCTTGCCCTCCCTTGTCTCCTTCCTTTGGCTCTGCCCCTGCCTCCCTTCCCTGGCCTCCCTGTCTGTGAGTGGTCTTTTCTTTCCCTTTCCCTTGTACATTTGTAAATAGTTTTGCTTATCATGTTGCAATACATTATTTTCATTTACCCTTCTGTGTCCCTGTCTGCTTTGAGGCTGGCGTGTGGAGCCATGCCACAGTGGTGTGCCTGGCTGCTGTGTTGTCTGTCTGGGGTGGTCTGGGGGTTGTGCCTGGTTGTGTTTCACCATGGATTGGGGAGTGGTTGTGGCCTGTCTTTCCAGGTCATGCGGTGTGTGCTTTGTGTGCTGTTTGCCTGTGTGTTGCTGGCAGTGGTCCGGGTGGCATGTCCCCAGCTTCTCTGTTGTTGCCAGAGGCTGTGCGGTGGGGGCCATTGTTGCCACCCTGTCACTGTGCCCTACTGGGGTGTGCATGGTCAGGGGACTACTGCCTCCTCCTGCTCAGTGGGCGGTGTGCCCACATGTGGCCACCGTGCCTCTCACATGGCACACTATGTGCCCCGGTGGTGGGACCTCTCACCCCTGTGGCATGCCACCTGCTGTGCCTGTTCCATTTCCATGTGTGTCCGGGGGGCATGCTCCTGTGCACCTTGCACACTGGTGGCTGCTGCTCATGTGCTACATGGCTTGCTCCCCTGCGCATCCCTGAGTGCACTGTGGCACTTATTGACATGCTTCCTGGTGCATCCCTGGTTGTGCTATGACGCTTCTTGTCTTGCTCCCTGGCGCATCCCTTGCTGCACTGTGGTGCATCTGTCCGATATTCAGCTGCATTGCACAGGTGCATCCTGTCTTGCGCAACCTTTGAATATCATGCAGGATGCATTATGCACACTGTATTTGCACTGCGCCCCTCTTGCACCACCCTCTAGTGCATTTCTGAATATCCCGGCCCAAGTGTAAAAAGTTCAAACCCCACACCCTTTTTTTATTATAAGTTTCTCAAGCAATCTCCAGTTTCAAAAAGATACACTCTTTCATTTCCCAGACATAGCTGCTCTCATCGCAGATGACAGAAAAGTTTAACGTTTTGGAACTTATGAATGCACTAATATTTTCACATCAAATACTTAAAAAGCAAACCTGTACTTTATGTAAGTGTGAGGTAAAAAGAGGATCATCAAATGTTGTACTCTCTCTGCCAAAATTACAAAAGTATTGATGGACACTACTGTAGTGTGTCACTGGAGCTCCATTTTGAATGTGCTGCATTTTTCGTATTTTAACACTGAATCACTGGGAAAATGTATTTTCTGAAGTTGCACAGTTTTCAACCATAAAATATTTTTTTTTGAAAATGAGACTAACACATTTTCGCAAAGACTAATATATCCTCGCAAGTGGTGAGAACACTGTTTGTGAAACTCTAGTACTCCTATTTTCACAGATGATGCTCATTTCCAAAAATGGTCCATTTTCTCAAGCAATGCTCATTTTCACAATTTGGTCCATTTTCATACTGCAGTTGCAACTGTCGTGTGGCAGAAAACACATGCTTTCACTAATATTTATTATAAAAAAAACACAATTCTGCTACTAAAAAGAGTATAGTAGTTAGAGATGGGCGAAGTGGCAGAAATTCACTCTGCGGGTGATTACGGCTGGTAACGGAATCATAAGTGTAAATGCAGTGGGCACCGCATCATAATGGTGGCGAGTCATTGAAAACAATGACTTTAAATTATTCCGCCTTTCCCAAATCACTTCTCCACTAATTTTAAGAGAAGTACATTGAAATCAATGTATTCTGATCACTTCATCTTGTTATTGAGCTCCAAGGCGAATTTGAGTGTTTCATGGGATTGAAGGACACATGGCTCTAGATTGTTCGCACAGCCTCAGTTCTGTGTAGTGTGTGTGTGTGTGTGTGTGTGTGTGTGTGTGTGTAGTGGAAGATGGAGACAGTTTCCTTTCAGAGCTCTGTGTTTCAAATCCTCTAAAAGCTGTTAAAAAAGCCTTTTTGAGCATTTTTTTTGCTCAAAATTTAGTGCATCGATTGTAGGAAACCCTAATGTGCTCATATCATCGAGTGTTTATTGTTTGTGTGTGGATTTAGAATTTTAATTTAGAACAGTCAGTCTGTGTACTGTGAAGTGTGCTTTGGGGGGGCGTATCTGTAGTGTAGGTAGATAAACTGGGAGAAAAAGACAGTCTTTCTGTTTTGGTTATATTTTTCTTTTATAACTGTGTTAATGTACACACAGTAATATTTTCAGTAATTCTTGACATTTTTTGCTGATTGTAGTGCTGCAGCAGTCTATAATTTCAGTTTATTTAAAACATTTGGTTATAGTGCTAAAGGTTTTCAATTTGCTACACAATACTTGTAGTGTGTGTGTGAGTGAGTGTGTGTGCAATGTGTACCATTAAATCAGACAACTTTTATTGTGCCAGAGTAATTGCAGCAGTGTGAACCTGCTATCCACCGCACCTGCATGAATGTTTTATACTGCTTTGTGATATCTTTACTGGTAGTGGACTGTTACTGCCATGCACTACCCCGCCACCACCCAACTGGCAAAAGATATTCCTTTCCAGATTTCGATTTATGACTTGTGAGTACTAGTTAGGTGTTGTTGTGCCTCTGTGTATGACTCTGCATCTCTTGAGTGTGCAGCGCAATCTTAATTTGTCTATGCATTTGCAGTACACCATTAATTCTGGGAGACTTTGCATTTCTTGTTACGCTCTTATTTCACTTCTTCAGCACTGGAGAATTTTCTGGACACAAGACAGTAGTATTTTTGGGATGCACATTAATTCTGGTGACTGTGTGTGGCCACTGCTAGCATGATTGAGTGCATCATTAATTCTTGGAGACTTTGCATTTCTTGTTAAGCTCTCATTTCACTTTGTCAGCACTGGGGAATTTTCTGGACACAAGACAGTAGCATTTTGGGGATGCAGATTAATTCTGGTGACTGTGTGTGGCCACTGCTCACATGACGGAATGCACCATTAATTCTAGGAGACTTTGCATTTCTTGTTACCCTCTCATTTCACTTCTCCAGCACTGGGGAATTTTCTGGACACAAGACAGTACAATTTTTGGTATGCACATTAATTCTGGTGTCTGTGTGTGATGTCACCACGTTCACTGTGTGCATGACTTGAGTGTACCATTAATTTTGTGAGACTTTGTATTTCTTGTTGTGCTCTCATTTCACTTCATCAGCACTGGGGAGTTTTCTGGACACAAGACAGTAGCATTTTGGGGATGCACATTAATTCTGGTGACTGTGTGTGTGGCCACTGCTAGCATGATGGAGTGCATCATTAATTCTTGGAGACTTTGCATTTTTTGTTACCCTCTCATTTCACTTTGCCAGCACTGAGGAATTTTCTGGACACAAGACAGTAGCATTTTGGGGATGCAAATTAATCCTGGTGACTGTCTGTAACCACTGTGTGCATGACTGAGTGTGCCATTACCCTCTCATTTCACTTCATCAGCACTGGGGAGTTTTCTGGACACAAGACAGTAGCATTTTGGGGATACACATTAATTCTAGTGACTATGTGTGGGGGGGCACTGGGGGTCTGCCAGTATTGTTGCCACTCTGCCTTACTTCGCATTAAGGCAGAATGACAATGCAAAGTATTAATTACAAGGCGAAGTGAGCCTTTCCTATCTGCCACTCCACATAGCGAAGTGACAACGCTAAGTGGCCACTTCACATTCACTTCACCAGCAGAATCTAATTTTGCTTCATCTCTAATAGTAGTAGGAATCCCCAAAAATAGGAAACACATTCTCACAACTAAAAAAGTGGCTAATAGTAGGAATTGAACATGGCCTTTCCCACACCATGCCAACAAAAATGGATACTTAGTACTAATCCACTCACCACAGGAGCAATCTATGCAAAAGTTTTCATTTATGCTATTTCAACAGAGGACACTCTTTGCGAAACTCTGTCACTCCCATTTTCATAGACGATACTCATGGATCATTTTTGCAAGCAATGTCATTTTCATAAATGGTCCATTTTCATACCACAATTGGAATTGTGGTGTGGCTGAAAACACAAATCTTCACAAGTACCCATTATAAAAAATAGCAAATGCATTTCCGCCACTAAAAAAAGTGCACAGTAGAAGGAATCTCCAAAAATAGGAAACACATTCCCACAACTAAAAAAGTATCTAGTAGTAGGAATCGAACATGGCCCTTCCCACATCATGCCAATAAAAATCAATAGTTGGCACTAACCCACTGCACCATAGAAGCCCTCCGTGCAATGCCTTTAATTTCTGCTATTTCAATAGAGGACACTCTTTGTGAAACTTGGTCACTCCCACTTTTGCAGACAATACTTTTTTTTTTTTAAATGGTCCAGTTTTGCAAGCAATGGTTATTTTCACAAATGGTACATTTTTGTGCTAAACACTTAACTTTTCCCATAGGAAATAATGGGAAATTAAAAACTTTAATAACTTTTGAACAGATTAATATGTTTTCACCAAACCTTCAAAAGGCAAATCTGTGATCCAAAGGCTTTCTACTGTGAAAATTTCAGCCCACAACATAAAGCCATTTCTGAGATCCAGGATGACAAAAAAATGTCAAAAAATCCCAATTTTTCTGTTTTTTCAACACCAACACTTTATATATCAGAAACCACTCAATGGCATCCCACCAAGTTTGGCAGGTCAAAAGACCTACCACTAGAGATTATGCATGCCACATTTCATGCAAATCAGTTAAACGGCTCCAAAGCTATTAACCCTCAAAGTTTGAACTTTAACAAAGAAGTGCAGTTTCACCATAACTATACTGCCGTGACCGTGCCACTTAGGGTAGCTGGTTCAATCCACTGGGGTGTCAAACAGACAAGGCATACTGATGAGTCCTGGTAGGACGAAACACGTGTCTATGCTTTCTGTTGACACCCTTTGTAAACTGTGTGAGAGGCCTTTCGGCACCATGCATTTCTGCTTAAAGTTGAAGAAGCACAATATTCTGTGGTGCTCTGCATATGCAGCCCATGATGCTTTGCATTGTGGGGGCATGTGTGATTTTGTATTTCTCTGAAACTTGGCTTCCCAGACAAATGGCCTTTGGGGTAACCATTGCCTTAGTGCTTGCACTCAGAGGTTCTTTGTCTTTTAAACTGTTTTTTGTTTTAATTGGGTTCACCACAACATAACCCAGATTGACCATCTTAGGGTAGCTGGTTCATTCCACTGAGGTGTCAAACAGATGAGGCATACTGATGAGTCCTGGTAGGACGAAACACATGTCTATGTCTTCTGTTGGCACCCTTTGCAAACTGTGTGAGAGGCCTTCCAGCACCATGCATTTCTGCTTAAAGTTGAACCAGCATAATATTCTGTGCTGATCTGCATATGCAGTCCATGATGCTTTGCATTGTGGAGACATGTGTGATTTTGTATTTCTTTGAAACTTGGCTTCCCAGCCAAATGTCCTTTGGCGTAACCATTGCCTCAGTGCTTGCACACAGAGGTTCTTTGTCTTCTAAGTAATAGATAACTCACTCTTAGGTGTGTGGTCATGCTCTGATATATGCACGCCTTGGTGTGTGTCAACCACCCAAGGCGTGCATATATCAGAGCATGACCACACAGTGTAGAGTGGGTTATCTATCTTATAAAATAGCAAAATTGTTTTGGAGGGGGGTTAAAGTGCAGGTGTTTAGTCATGCTCTGATGAATGCATGGTCATGTGATGTGTTTTATATAAGCAGAACTTTGGATTTGTGTATTGATTCTTTAGCCATTTTATATATATATATATATATATATATATATATATATATATATATATATATATATGTATATATATACACACATACATATATAAATATAAAATGGGTAAAAGAAGTAGCTCAAAATACAAACTTGATTGTATAAAACACATCACATGACCATGCGTATATCAGAGCGCGACCACACACCTGCACTTTTACCCCCTCCAAAACAATTTTGCCCTTTTATAAGATAGATAAACCACTCTGAGGTGTGCTTTCGCACTTTGATATATGCATGCCATGGGTTGTTGAAGCACTCAGCCTATGGCCTCGTGCATACAATGCACACCAAGGTGTGCATATATCAGAGTGCAACCACACACCTCAGAGTGGTTTATCGATTACATATATTCATTGCAAAAAAACAACATTAATGCATCTGTTAGGGTTGATATCACAGTGACAAAAGCATGGAAATGTGGTGTTAGGGTTACCACCCCCAACCCACCACCACCACCCCTCCACACACCAACAGATGTCGGAGTGTGCCATGGGGTCATCAGGCCCAGCTTTCACCCCATTCCATGTGTAAGCAAGCTGACATGCTACAGTATGGGAGAATGGGGTCATATTTTAGCAACCATAGCAGCTATGGAAAAAATTAAAGTGCCGTTGTAATCGTGGCAGAGTAACCTGCACATGACATATCAACTAAATCTGTATCTTGCATTGTTTCTGAGATATAGGCACCAAAAAATTCTGAAAAGGCATCCTTGGAACCCTTTTAACACATTTGTGCCAATATCTCCATAACCATAGCAAGTAGGAAAAAAAATCCACTGTTGAAGTAATCTATGATTTCCAAACTTGTTTCTATAGGTCTTAGCTGTGTGTAGCAAAAAATCTATATCTTGCTTCTTTTTTGAGATACTGGCACCAAAATGCATCATGGGCACTGCAGTGTTATCCTATGGGAAATCTGTCAACTTCGTAACATTGTAACTAAGTACTTTCACAGATTGCGACAGTTTCACAAAAATAGCATGACACTTTTGTGATTTGCAAAAGTGTCATGGCCGTTTCTTATGCAATTTGCAAAAGTTCTTGGGTGAAGATTTTTAAAATGGCATTTCTGGGGGGTTTATCCCCCAAAAAGATAAGAGCTAACATCTTTAGGATCCACTAAGGTAAACACAACAGTCAGTGTTTACCTAGAGAGTCCTAAATTCACTTATCGCCATTTTCTCTCTCTCTCTAACTGAAAATAAGATGGCTGTCACATAGAAGTAAAACAGCCATTTGAGAAAGTAAAGTGTACTGGCAGCAGCTTTTGAGAGACACATATATTTTTTTCCCATTGATTATAATGGGAAACTTGTTTTTGGAATACCTTTTAACCGGTTTAATATTTTTTCACCACATCTTTGAAAGGTACATCAGTGACTCAGAATGCATCTTCCCTGAAGATTTCATACCAAACAGACAACTCATGCTTACTGTAGGTGTGAGCCAAGAAACCTACAAAAAAGTTGTTTTTTTGCATTTTTTGGCATTCTGGAGCTCTGCAACCACTCATCCGACCATAACGCAACTTGTCAGATCCAGAGATCTATGGTACCAGACCGTGCATGCAAAATTCAAGCAAATCCATCATACAGTGGCAAAGTTATTAAAGTGCAAAATGTGGGGTTTAACATTAAACTGCTTACTCAACCACAGCTACATTGGCACTACCGTGCTAGTATAATGCCATTTTTTTGCATCTTTCATTTGTTAGTTATCAGACAAATTCTCACAGACTTTTTTCTGGCCATCAGATGGAATCTTGAATGAGTTTCGTAACGGTTGACAATCTGTATCTCACATTGTTTCTGAGATACAGGCACCGAAATGTGTTGTGGGAGCTACAGTGTTATCCTAGGGGAAAAATCTCAACTTCGTAATGGCATATTTATGGAGCCAATAACATTTCTTACATCTAAGCAGCATAAGTCACATCTCTGGGACACTCCCTTTATACCCTGCAAATTTCAAGCCAAAAGACCAATCTGTTTATTTACAGTATAATGTACCTGGTAATGATATGTCTTGGTGGCAGCACAGTCGCTTTGGGCCCCTCACTACCACAAAACTGTCCATTTATGCATAATGATATGCATTTGTGGGAGCGCATGCCCTCCGGGCCCTGTGCTCCCACTTACACATAACAACGGAGCAATAAAATAGCCCTATAGGCCTGAAAAGGAACCCTTTTATCACTAATCTGCCAATATCTCATTAACTGTACAACCTAGGAAATAAATTCCAGTGCAGGTGTAATTTATGACTTTTAAACTTCCTTGTAAGCTTAGTTCACCAAAAGGTGAACTAAGCTGCAGGTAGTGAAAAATCTGTATCTCACTTCATTTTCGAGATATGGGCACCGAAAGGCATCGCAATATTATTCTATAGCAAATTTCTCAATGTCATAATGCTGTAACTATAGGACCATTGAATGTTTTGGGACCAAACCACCAAAATGTACATCTGTGGGACCAGGGCTTGCCACCCTGCAAATTTCAGACCAAAAGCACAATCCACCTTGGCACAATGAAGTGACAAAGAAAACAATACATGGGACAATGTTGTGGAGTAATGTTTTCGTTATTCCCTATACCTTATAATGGGATGTTGTCACGCACAAAAAACATTTTTCGCAAATGTTTTCGCAATGCACATATACATTTTCCCATAGACTATTATGGGACATGAAAAACTTAAATACGTTTTAACCAGATTAATATTTTTTCACCAAATCTTCAAAAGGCACCAGTTCTACCCATGACACATATAGACATGCAAATTTGAATCCACTGAGATGCATTCTTCAGTTCATTATGGCCAACTGAAAAAATGCACAAAAGTTGACCGTTTTACATGTTTTGGATGCTCTATGGTTCCACAACCGTGCATCTGACTAGAACAAAACTTTCCAGATCCAGAGAACTATGGTTGGCAGCCGTACATGCAAAATGTCAGGCAAATCAGACAAACAGTTGCAATGTTATTAAAGAGCAAACTTTGAGGTTTAACATAGATGTAACAGTGCAACCCTAACTATAATGGCCCTACCAGGCTAGTATAATATATATGCTATTTTTTGCATCTTTCATTTGTTAGTTTTCAGATAAATTCTCATAGACTTTTTCCTGACCCTCTGATGGAATCTTGAATGAGTTACATAAATGTCTACTAAATCTGTATCTTGCATAATTTCTGAGATATGGGCATCAAAATGCACAGTGGGGACTGCAATGTTATCGTAAGGGAAAAATCTCAACTTCATAATATCATATCTATGGAATCGATAAATTTTGTTGTGCATAAGCAGCATAAGTCACATCTCTGGGACACCCCCTTTATACCCTGCAAATTTCAAGCCTAAAGACCAAACTGTTTATTTTCAGTGTAATGTACCTGGTAAATGGTATGTGTTGGTAGGAGCATGAGCCCTTCAGGCCCTGCACTCCCACTAAACTGCCCATCCATAAATAATGATATGCATCTTTCAGAGCGCACTTACACATAACAACGGAGCCATACAATAGCCCTATAGGCCTGAAAAGGAATCCTTGTAACACTAATTTACCAATATCTCAGTAATCATACAACCTAGGAAAAAAATTCCAGTGCAGCTGTAATCTATGAGTTTTAACCTTCCTCGCATGCTTAGGTGAAGTAAGATGCGGGCAGCAAAAAATCTGTATCTCACTTTGTTTTCGAGATACAGGCCCTGAAAGGTGCCGCAGGTGTCGCAGCATCATCCTATGGGAAATTTCTCAACTTTGTAATGTTGCTACTATGGGCCTGTCAAATATTTGGGGACCAAGCCACAAAAAGGTGCATCTGTGGGAACTGGGTTTGCCGCTCTGCAAATTGCAGCCCAAAAGCACAATCCACCTTTGTACAATGAAGTGGTAAAGAAATGCCCATAGGATAACATTGTGATGAGAAAATGTTGTCGCACACAGAAACATTTTTTGTGAAGGTTTTCGCAATGCACATATTAATTTTACTATAGGCTATAATGGAACATAAAAAACTTGAACAACTTTTGAATGGATTAATATTTTTTCACCAGATCTTCAAAAGGCAACAATTCAGTGCATGCCACATATGGACATGCACATTTGAATCCACACAGATGCATTCTTCAGTCCATTATGGCACACCAAAAAAATGTGCAAAAGTTGCCCATTTTACATGTTTTGGACAGTCTATGGTTCCACAGCTGTGCATCTGACCAGAACAAAACTTTCCAGATCCAGAGATCTATGATTGGCAGCTGTGCATGCAAACTTTCAAGCAAATTGGACAAATGGTTGCAAAGTTATTAAAGTGCAAACTTTGAAGTTTAACATAGAGGTGACCATGCAACCATAACTATATTGGCCCCTACCGAGCCACTATATCTATATCTATATCTATCTATATCTATATCTATATCTATATCTATATCTATATCTATATCTATTATGGTAGAGGAACCATTTACATGTTAAACCTAACATTTTGCACCTTAATAACTTTGCAACTGTTCAACAGATTTGCCTGAAATTTGGAATACACAATCAAGAACCATACACCTTGGGATCTGCCATATTTCATACTCTTCAAATATACGGCTGCGGAGTTATTAAGCATGATCTGTGCACATGTTTACGCCTTTTTGAATTCTTTGCTCGTCCCTACAGGTCACATGGTTTGTGCGACCAGTGTGAAAAGTTCAGGGAACATGCAGCCAGTGTCCTTGATGTGCATTTTGAAGATTTCATAAAAAAATATTTAATGGTTCAAAAGTTATTCAAAAAACAAGTTCCCATTGTAAGTCAATGGGAAAAGTTAACAAAAAGTTCAACACTTTCGCAAATGCAGTTTTTACTTTCGCAAATGGCCCTTTTACTTTCGCAAATCCACAATTTTGTTTTCAGTTGGTGATCAGAAAAATGCTTGGCATTTAAATTTGGGACCCTCTAGCAACACAATTCATTTTGTATTTATCTAGTCGGACCCTGAGGATGCTAGGCATGTCTTTATTTTGAGGTTAAACACCCTAGAAATGTTTTTCAAATTTCTGGAAAAAGTACTTTTGCAAAGTAGTGTCGCACTCATGAAAGTGTTGCAAATTTTGGCGAAAGCTTTCACAAATTGCGACACTACTTTTCCAGACTATGGCCAAAATGACAGCAGTTCTTTGCCACCCTGCTGCAAATGAACGGTTTGGTCTTTTGGGCTGAAATTTGTAGAGGAAGGCAACATCTCACAGATGTGCCTTTTGGTGTTTTAGTGACAAAATACTGCATGGATGCAAAGTTAGGGTATTCTGAAGTTGACACGTTTTCCCATAGACTAACATTGCGGCGTCCGCTGCATGACAGGAATTCTTTGCCACCCTGCTGCAAAATAATGATTTTTTCTTTTACATTGAAATTTGGAGGGAAGAAAGCTAACATCCCACAGATGTGCCTTTTGGTGCTTTGGTGAAAACATATTACAGGGTGGCAAAGTTATGGCACTCCGAACTTCTCTTTTTTTCCCATTGGATGACATTACGGCATTCACCATGCCTTTGAGGGCCTGTATCTCAGAAACGGTGCGAGATACGGACTTTTCGTTGGAAAAATGCTTAGTCCCTTGCTGGGGGCTAAGTATAAAACAAGCCAGGAAAGTACAGTTCCTGAGATATAAGCAATTTAGTATTCCAACTCCTCATTTTCTCCTCCGAGACCCATTATTATGCATACATTCTTTGTACTCACTGTCTTTCTCTATGCAACTTTTGGGGAAAACCAGCCTGTGCACTTACATTACTGTTACCCTTACTGCTTCCGCTAGCAGTTCCATACCCATTTCACTTACCGTTCCCGTCTATACCACCATGTGTGTTACCCTTTGCATTTTCATTTGATCTTGCGTTTGCATTATTTTTACCATTTGTGTCTACAGTACTGTTTCTTTTTTTGTTTCACTTTGCGTCACCATGCTCATTATCAACTGCATTTGCGGGCACCGTGTTACTATGTGACAAGACATCATGTGGCAGGAGTGAGGGGCCCAAAGGGCCCCACAATCCTGCCACCACATTACATTCACTATTTCTCGTTATCATTCTCAAAAAGAAGGGAAATTAGAGGCAAAAAACTCTGTTTAATGCATCAGTTAGGGTTGTTCCACAGTGACAAAAGCATGGAAATTCGATGTTAGGGTTGAAACCCCCCTTGCACCCCTTCAGCCCACCCCAACTGGCATCGGGGTGTGCTTTGGGGTCATCAGTCCTAACTCTCACCCCATTCTCCTATTCCTCAGCTTCTTTCCACATGTGATGGGGTGAGAGTTAGGGCCGATGACTCCAACGTGCACCCGGATGCCAGTTGGGGGGGTGGGCTGGAGGGATGCAATGGGGGTTTCAACCCTAACATTGAATTTCCTCACTTTTGTCACTGTGGAACAGCCCTAACTGATGCATTAAACAGAGTTTTTTTGCCATATATATATATATATATATATATATATACACACACACACAGATAAATATGTGGCCCTGGGAGTCTGGCCAGAAAAGATAATGGCATGTGTAACCTAAAAGTAATGGGGGGACTTTCAGTGGACCTGTGTTTGCTTCTGTGAGTGAGAGTCCCAGAGGACTGCAGGAAGAGGTAGTTCCAGTATTTTACTTTGGCTTCCTTTTTCCTCTTTCTGATCTTGTTGTAATGAGAGAATTGCTTCCCAGCCTGAGGTTGGCTGATGGCCCCCTATATTTTGTCCCCAGCTCTTGGCTCAGATTAAACTCTAGAGCTTTTTCAATAACAGCACCATTGTATTGGAATTCACTCTCACTTGATGTTAGGATTACTCCCTCTGTTTTAACTTCTAAACATAGGTTAAAAAGTTATTTATTACATAAATATGTTTGTAACTGCAATTTGTACTTTTTTTTTGTTTTGTATTGCTGTTGATTGTATTTGTGTACTTTTATATGTTCTTTTGTCCAGGTCAGGCCTGAAAAGGAATCTTTGGTCCAGAGCCTTTACCCGGTTATGAAAGAATAAATGAAAAATGAAAAATAAAAAAAAAATCTACCTTAGGAACACAATGATATAAGAAGACCAGACTTTACAGAAATGCTGCATGTTCTGGAGATTATCCATGCAAGAGACAAAAAGGCCACCTGTTGGGAATGTAGAGCCAAATGAAGTATATGGGTAGAGTAGATATAAATATTAACAACATTAAAGTGACTATAGGAGTACTATATACAGTGGTAGTTATCGAAAAGTTTCCTACCATGAGGTACCTCGAGGTACCACTGAGATAATTTGCATTCACTTAGAAACATAGAAACATAGACTTCGACGGTAAATAAGGACCACTTGGCCACCCAGTCTGACCATTTCCCTACCTATTGGATAAGCTGCAGATTCTAGTTAACCAACGGCCTACTTCCTGCAACCCCCCACTATAATTGCCTTATGTCTGTCCCATGCATGTTTGAATTCCCCCACTGTTTTAGACCCCACAACCTCTCCAGGAAGGCGGTTCCATGCATTCACCACTCTCTCCATGAAAAATAATTTCCTCACATTACCTCTGAGCCATCCCCCTCTATCGTTTAATTGTGTCCCCTTGTTCTTACACATCTCTTTTTCTGAAAGATGCTACCCTCCTGGACTTTGTTGATTCCTTTGAGGTATTTAAAAGTTTCCATCATGTCCCCCCCATCCCTCCTTTCATCAAAGGTATACATATTAAGCTCTCTCAGTCTCTCTTCATATGGTTTCTGATGTAGACCCTGTACCATTTTAGTTGCCCTCCTCTGTACTGCTTCCATCCTGTCTATGTCCTTGCATATGTGGGGTCTCCAAAACTGCACACAGTACTCCAGATGGGGTCTCACCAATTGTCTGTACAAAGGGATAACCACTTCCCTTTTTCTACTTGTGATGCCCCTCCCTTTGCATCCCAGTATCCCCCTAGCCCTCCTTACCAACTTCTCACATTGCTTACCCACCTTTAGGTCATCTGATATGACTACCCCAGGTCCCTTTACATTATTGTTGTTGTTAGTACCTCCCCTGCTATTGTGTACTCTTCTCCTGGATTTTTATTTCCCCAGTGCATTACTTTGCACTTCTTTGCATTGAATCTAAGTTGTCATATGTCTGACCATTCCTCTAACCTTGCCAACTCCCTTCTCATCCTTTCTACCCCCCTTGTATATCAACTATGTTACTGATCTTTGTGTCATCTGCAAAGAGGCATACCTTTCCTTCCAGACTCTCTGCAATATCACCTATATTGGCTGTAATGTGATCCTGCCTCATTCTGCCTCATTATACCTAGGTATACCTCAGTACTGCGAAACCTTTCTATGACTACCACTGTATGTCACCTAATCAGAGTGTGGAGGAACACAATAATTTCTTGGATCAAATAGACAACAAATAGAAAGAAATTGCATTTTTGTGGGAGATTTCAATTACCCCAGTATTAACTGAGAAACAATGACTGGGACATCATCTATGGAAAGAAGGGTTTTGGATAATATGGACCATAATAATCTCCAGCAAATCATAAATGAGCCAATGTGTGGTAATAACATCTTAGATATGGTATTTACCAATCTCCAGGATCTAGTGGAGCAAGTAGAATTCCTTGAGCCTTTAGCTGACATTGCCCATAATATGATTAAAACAACATTTCACAAGAAACATGCAACATAAGGAGGGACTACCATGCTCAAATACTATAATAAAGCTGATTATATGAAAATGAAAGAATGTATGGCAAACTGGTACTGGGAGCATGACCTACAAGAAGATGACCTAGAAGTAACTTGAACTAAAATAAAGGATAGAATAGATTATTGTATCAGAGTATATGTGCCTGAGATTCAAAAGCATAACTCTAAAAAGTGAATAGCAAGAAAGATGGGTCACTAAAAACATCAAAAAGAATAAAAGGAAGAAAAAGAAAGCTTACAAAAAGTATAACAAGAGTCCAAGTAGGTTAAACTGGGAATATTACGTAACTCTCACCAGGGACAGTAAAAAAAGAGATAAAGAGAGCCAAGGTGTATAATGAAATAAGGATGGCTGCAGTCACTTTAGACAATAAGAAATTGTTTTTTAATTATGTTGGAAGTTTAAAAGGAGGAGAGCGCACAGTGGGGCTTATTAAGGATGGTAACAACACAGTAATAGATGAAAAAAGTATTGTGGACATATTTAATCAGTACTTTGCAAGTAACTTTAAGGAAAAGAAACAGGACAAAATTGAAATTGAGTGACTGATAAGTGAACAAATCACAAAAATAAATATAGAAGAAGTATATAAAAAATTGGTAGGTTTACATGTAAACAAATCCCCTGGACCAGATGGTGTGCACCCCTGCTTGCTAAAAGGATTGGCCAAATGACTGGCAGGTCCAGCATGCATGTTATTCAATAAGTCACTTATGGAGGGGAAAGTAATATCAGAATGGAGAAAGACTAATGTCACTCCTGTACATACAAAGGGTGATAGAGGTAATGCTGAGAATTATAGACCAATTAGGCTCTTGTTTGTTGTAGCTAAGATAATGGAGGGATTTGTGAAAGATATGATTCAAGAACATTTACATAAAAGAGGTCAGATGGATGTAACACAGCATGGTTTTATGCAGGGAAGATCGTGTCTAACAAATCTGCTGTATTTCTTTGAGAATGTGAGCAGGACATTGGATAAGGGTCTACCGGTTGATGTGCTATTCCTAGACTATTCTAAAGCATTTGACTTGGTCCCTCACCACAAGTTAATTGGTCAATTGATAAAACAGGACCTCCATCCATGTATCATATCTTGGGTACATTCATGGTTGAGTGAGTGAAGTCAAAGAGTAACAATCGAGGGATACAGCTGAGATTGGATACCTGTGACAAGTGGGGTGCCCCAGGGGTCAGTATCAGGATTCATGTTGTTTAATGTCCTGATCTCTACCATGCAGACATCAAATGGGGCATGGTTATGCAAGTATGTGGACTATGCTAAAACTGGAGCAATTGTAAATAATACAGAGGCAGCTGCTCGATTCCAAAATGAACTAGAACATCTTGGGCCTTGGGCAAATGAGCATGGCCTAGAATTCAGTGCATGAAAGTGCAAGGTCATGCACTTGGAATGCAACAATGTAAATGTCTCATATATTCTAGGTGACACTACAGTAGTAACCACTGAACTAGAAAAGGATCTGGGGGTATATTTAAATGAAAACTTAACATTTGATAGCCACACTAGGGAAATGGTAAAGGAAAGAAATAGAATTCTGTGATGTATATTGAAGAGTATACCAAGCAGAAATAGGGAGATATTGATTCCTCTGCATACTGCCTTGATAAGGCCGTATTTTGATTATTGTACACCAGCTGTTGCAATAGGAAATATCACAAGTATCAAACAAATGGAGGGAGTACCAAGGGAACTAACAAAGAAAATACAAGGACTGGAAAGAATGAGGTATAGAAAGAGGCTGCAGACTTTAGATCTCCACTCAGTGACATACAGAAAGTTAAAAGGGGGCTTGTGTTGTGTATATAGGGCATTTTCAGATGAAAAGATATAGACAACTTCAAGCTTGTGTTTAAATATAGCAAAAAGGAAACTAGATTGCATGGGAAGCAACTAAGGGGAGAAATATGTAGGACCAAAAAGAGACAGCAGTGGTTTAGTCAAAGAATTGTTGGAATCTGGAATTCACTACCACAGTCTGTGGTATATAGTGTATATGAATGAATTTAAAGTAGGACTTGACAGCTACATGGGGACGGAGGAATGTTGTATTTCCACTGGTAAGTGGCAAGTCACAAAAGACTTATGCCTATAGACTTGAAACCAGACTATGATACTATGCGAGACAAAGTCTCAACCAGAAAAGAAGGATTGCGAATAAAAGGCAGAGGACCCCTATAGATCCTCCTAAATATAAAGGGAGAAAGAAAAAAAGAGCCTGAAGATTGGAGTTGTGAATGGGAAAGAAAATAAGAGAGCTGTGAGGATGGAACTGTAAATTAAATGTTGAGGACCCCTTTGTGGTCCTTCAAAATTGCTTGGAGCTAAATGAGCATGTCAGCATCTCTGAAAATGTATTTCTGAGTCATGGAGGATAGAGGTGTGGCCTCATGGGATCAGTACGACAGAAGGGTACAGGAGTAATCTGTTTACACATTATCTGTGATACCATATGCTTCATGGGAAGTCATGCACATTTTTGTTATTTATATAGAGAATAATGTATGGGGAGGTGGTTATAACGAGAATTTTACACACACCTGAGGTGTGGGATGCCATGTAAACCCCGAGGGCGAAGCCTGAGGGGTTTATTTAGGCATCCCACACTGACGGTGTTTGTAAAATTCGAGTAAATAACCACCTCCCCATTACTTTATTTTTTATAATTGTTAGTTGCAATTTTTTTGCCAGACATTTAACATGCTCCCTAACCCATGCTAATGTAATGCTCTCCTCTGACAATTGTGACACCCAGATCTCCACAGGAAGCAGATAACTACAATCACCACAACACAAAGATCTCTAGCAGGCGGGTATTTATTTAGTGTCACAGAGAACAACGACGGAACTGAGAGAACACCAGCTGCTGACAGAGCGTGAGTGGCTGAATTCTTTCATTTGCTCTGCAGACGTTTGTGTCTCGCACTTCTCTAGAGAAAGCTGGTGCATGTTTGCCATTATAACCAGCTCGGCTGGTTATAACGGCAAATTATAACTGGCTTTCTGTATGGAAAAAAATTGTGGCCAGTAATTATAAACTGTTTATTGTTTGAATTTTTATAACTGGGTTGGCCCAAGGAGACTTAGTCCCTTTCCCAGGGGTGACCTAGAGTTAATTACACAAAGCAGAAAACAAAACATTAAGCATACTGCATAATGGCAGGGGAAATCCTTTTATACAGTATCTGTGATATCATATGCTTCACAAAAGGTGATCCAAATTTTTGTGATTTAATTAACTATTTATTAAATTTTAATAACCAGTCTTGCCCACTGGGACAAATTCCTTTGTTTCAGGGGCAACAAAGTGTTAATTACAGAAAGAAAAAAACAAACACAAAACAGTGTATTATTGCATACTTTCATTTAATTTTCATTTTACTGGCATACAACCATTGAGCAAGCTCAGTTAAAATGGTGACCCGTGGTAAACAAATTACATGCATTAATACATCAACACTTATTTCAATACATATTGCAGTGTACAATAAAGTGCAACAAATATTAACAGTTGAACCATTTAACACACATACATACATGTTGTGATAGGAACAATGTGACCGTGCAGGAGCAATGTGTAACTCAGCAATATCGTATATTAAATTACTTTTAGCAGACAGGCAATCCAGTACAGAGTAAATCATCATGCTAAATAGTAATACTGGATGTGATTCCTCAGTGACTACAGCTGCAGAGACTACCCTTGTGATGATATGGCTTAACAGAGGTATTAAAGGCCATGGCATAAGAATAGTTCTGAAACTCAAGAGGAAGCTCCTTCCATAATCCTGGAACTGTAGAGGCAAAATACTGTTGTCTTTCTTTGGATCTTAGGACAGTTATCAGAATGCTAGCTGAGGACTTGTATGATCACTGTGGTTTTTGCTCAAGAATGCAACAGAGGCTAGGTGGAGTAGAGCCATTAATTATGTTGTATGCTAGACAAAGTAGTGAATAATCCATTATAACTTCCAGTGAGGGCTAATTAAGACAGAAACAAATAGTACAGTGATGCTCTCTAGTGGGTACCAGCAGCAAACTGTTCAATACTATTATATAGTAATTTAATTCTATATCCTTTAACAAACAATACCAGGACACCATACCATAAAACCCTATACCCCTTACCTGTCCACTTCCCCACTTGTCTTATAACTGCCCTCCCTTGGGTATGGAGTAGCAGTTCAAATCTTGTGCTCAGCCTGCTACTTCTAGCACTTCAAATGTATTATCCATCCTCTAACCTTTACCCTACTGGATCACTTGCTCTTGGGTTGTTGCAATGTATGCTATATCCGAATATGGTTTTGTTTACCCTGGCCAGTTGGTCTGGGTTATTTCAGCTTTGTAATTGTGGTACGCTGTTTTGTTTTAGAAATTGTACTTGTATTCCTATGTGTTTGCTTGTTCTCCCAACTCTTATCCCCCCTCCCCCGGACGCTTCTGGAAACAAGCTGTTTACAGCTCACGTTCTCCTTCCTGGTGAAACATTTTCAAAATAAATAAAATAAAACTGGATTTATAATGCTGTTGTAACTCCACCAAAACCCTCCCTTCTTCAGCACACATTGGACCCGGTGGATTGTATATGAAAAATCCCACTCCTCATAGCTACCCTTGGTTTTATAGCCCTCTTGTAGTACTGTTTTTCACTGCTTTATGCCATCATCCTAGACTGTGTATAATAGTATATTCTACATGGATCTGATCGATATTAACATCAAAGCACTACCGGAGCTGTTGCTCTGCCATTTTGGGAGTAGCCTACAGAAGCAGGACTACCAGGCATTTGTTTATCTTAAAACAGGTATGCCATCTATGCCTTAAATGTGGTCTTACCAGAAGAGCTTTCACCTCTGTCAGTGAGTTCCTGTTCCTCTCCGTTGTCTATTTCTTGTCTTTGCAGGGAAGAAAGCTGAAGGGGTGGCATTCGGACCGGACCCGGGAGTTGAGAAGCGGCTGTCGGAAGGCCGTAAGGAAGTCCTCGTAGACAGTTGGAGGGAAGTTTGCAAGAGAAAGTATCTGGAGAAATGGCTATGACTGACTAGAAGTTGATCATCTACTGTGGGGTGTGTGGAAGCCTATGATAGGTCATGGAAGCCCATGGAAGAGCTGAGACCAGAGGTGTTGTTGTGGTTCAGGCTTTGGTGCTGCACTGTGGAAGAGGTGGAGAAAGAGGGACATTTGAAAGATTGTCTGTAAAGTATGTAGTGCAGGATGCAGATTTCATCCATGGAAGAAAATAGTATAATGCTATCTGAGATACTATAAAGGTTTTGCAGGAGTTACATGAGTCTTGTGCAAAAGATTTGTTTGTACAACCTTCTAAAACTATAGTGTGGGGAGGTTTCTCCCATTTTACTTTTTGTTCAAAACACAAAGTGTTGGTGTTTATTTAAAACCTAGTGGCTGACTGTGTCTCTCCGCAGACTTCCCCATAGTCAAGTAGGGTTCTGATGTGTAAGTTTTAAATAGACTTTTTAAGTAATAATTAATTAAAAAGAAAAAGGAAACGTTAAACTATATAAAAATACAATTTTTAGGACTTGAGCCATTTTGGTCACATGATAGCAGACCCCTGTGCTTAAGAGCACATGCGTGGCATTCTGGGGCACACGAATTGCCATTTCTCAGAGTAGAGAGTGTTCGAGTTGATAGGGAAAGAGTTCATAAGATATACCATTCAGACCATTCTGTTGGGAACATGGATAGCTGGACTTATTTAGGAATTATTAAAGGACTGGAGCTATTTCTTCTTAAAAACAGATAGTCTAATTGCTTTTTAAATTTGGAGGTTTATTATTGTTACTTATCTTTTTATATAGCTACACACTGACAGTTGGGGTCTCCGTCTGCATAAGAGACACACTCAGCAATGGGAAAGCACTGTCAATGTGCTAAAGGTCTAATTGGAAGAACTTAAAGTGGAAGAGTTTTTTTAAGCTGCACTAAGTAGGTTCAAGTTTTTGTTGTGCTTGGATTGCTTTTTATATTTATATAACCAAATAGCTTGTCAATTTAACAAGAAAGTATACCAGTGGAACTTTTAACATAGTGATATATTTGTTTTATTTTAGCAGTGGCGAGTGCAACTGCAAAGTAGAAAAGCCCATACATTTGGAGCCAGTCTGATTAAGGATTTTTAAGCCTGAAATTTCACCATTGTGGAGTCATCTGCTGTAGTTGGCTCTTTGACTATTGGGAGATGCTGTTTGACTATTGGGAGACACAATCTGAAATAGATTCATATATTGTAGTGTTTGACTGAGAATTCTCCTGTTTTTTGCCCCATGTTTTTAAGGAGTCTTTTTTTTTTCGTTTCATAAGTATTTGATCTGCTGGATATTTTCTTGAGTACTTTTGACAGGCTTAGTTTCTATGTTTAATAGAAAATGGTACAGACAAGATTAACATGAAAGAAATTGGTAGTAAACCCCCAAAAATATGAAAATATAAGTAAAAATTAAAAAGTTAAGGACAATAAAGTAATTGAGAAAGTAGATGTGAACAAGGTGTTAATTGGTAAAATAATTACCAGCTACATCTTGGCACCTGGTAGCCAACTTAACTTAGTAGGTAGAAAAGAGATACTGAGAGTACAAGACTCCTCTGTCCCTCCCCTCAGTTCCTTCCCTATACAGGAGAGGAAAGATGGGAGTTTACAGAAAGTTGTAGAAGAGCATCCACTTATGGAAATGATAAAAATTCTGGAGGAGGGGTTGGGGGCCAGTTTAAGGGGAGAAAAGGACAATTATTGTAATAAAATGCCTCTGAAAGAACCTAGAGGGTTTAATCTTGAAGGAATTGAATCAAAGGGTGAACTGAGTTATGCACAGATTAGTGGTAGAAGGGTGCTAATGGATAATTCTCATCAGTGCCCCAGTGTCTCTTTTTGGGGGGAATTTGAGGCATTTTTAACCCATATATATTGAGACCAAGATTTGATCCCCCTCCTAGGCAGCCTCCAGATATTTTGGACATAATAGATGATAAAGAAGATTATGGGACAGCAAGTGAAGCACATGAGCAAGCTCAGAATAATGAGGGATTAAATGACTTGTTAGTGGAACTCAGAGATGGCATACTGCTAAACAATGAGTTACTTTTAAATTTTACCTCTCTAATAGAAAAAATAAAGGTTCAGCTAAGAGGAAGCTGAAATCTTAGGGAAAAAGGACTATGGTGATACTAAAGAAGACCATATAGAAAGAGGTGAAATCTTGTCATGTATTTTTTTAAGAGGAATCCCTAAGAACAGGAATGAAAACACTATGACATTAAAGCTTTGTAAGATTATGAGTAAGGTGAACTTAAGAGTGGTTAATGGAAGAAGTAACGGGGACAGAGCTGGTAACTGCACCTATAAATATATAAAAGGAAGTAGTGTATTGGACTATATTTTGGTAGATATATAGTCCTTTAGAGATACAGAACATGGCAAGGTCATTAATAACTGGGACAGTGATCATCGTTCATTAAAACTTAAGTTTAACCAAGTAATGGGGCTGGTTGGTGAAAATAAACAGCAAAGGTTGATTGCAGATAAAGATATGCAAATTAGAAGAACAAAATGAATTAAAGGTCAAAAAATATACCCAGTTTTAATAAAAAATGTCCTGAGGTTTAAAAACATCACTAAATTAAAAGAGCAAGTAATGGTGAACTTAAAGGCTCAATTAACTCAGGAGGCTATGGGGTGCACCTCAGAAGAAATGTTAAAACAATATCAAAATGTAGAATAAGAAATCATTTGTGAAATTAAAAAGAGATCCTTAAGGGAAAAGCAGCAAAATATTACAGATAGGGAAAAGTGGTATGATAAAGAATGTTGTGATAAAAGGAGAATGATTAGGAAAATAAGGGGAATAAGAAAATATAATGATATAGAAGCTAGAAAAGCAGCATGACATTTAAAAGTAGAATATAAGTATGTGCTTGCAAAGAAGAAAAAATAATTTAATAGTTGTAAGTGGAATTGTCACCAGGGGTTGATTAAATTGAAAGAAATGTTACTTATTGACAGCTAGTTGCATTTGGTGTGGAAGAAGGACGTTACAATGTGTTAGGTGTAATTCCAGGGGGTGAGTGGGAAGAATATTTTGAAAGAATTTTTAATAAACTGTATGGTAATGAGCTGAATGAAGAAATTACTCGAGCTAAAGATCATAGAGAGGTTTTACAAATTTCAAAGAAGAGGTGGTTGGTGCAATCCTTGCTCAGAAAAAGAACAAGACAGCATGGATAGATGAGATGAGTGCTGAAGTCTATCAGGCAGATCCTGAATGTTGGGCTGAGCTACTGCTGGGGGTGTTTCAAAATATTGTTAAATATAAAAGTATCACAGAGAATTGGAAAACTGGTGTTATAGTCCCTCTACATAAGAAGGGTTCAGTGAACATACCAGAGAATTATAGACCCATTTTTCTCTTGAAAATTAGTCTCAAAATATTTTCCAGGATTATCTTAAATAGAGTCCAGAGCTGGTTAAATGATAAGAAAGTAATATCTAAATTTCAGGCGGGTTTTCAGAAAGGGAAATCCACAGTAGATCAAATGTTCATTCTACAATATATTCTAGATAAGTATACTCAAATTAAAACTGGTAAAATATATGCAGCCTTTATTGACATCCAACTGGCATTTGACTCTGTGGCCAGGGAGACTTTATGGCATATTTTGGAAAATAAAGGTATGGAACCACAGTTAGTGGAAATTATTAAAATCTTACATGAAGATAATAAAGTAGTTATTAGAATCAGTAAAGATGGTACATTGAAAACAATATAAAAGTTACAAATGGGGTTAAACAGGACAGTTAACTTGCCCCTACATTGTTCAATCTTTATATAGATTCAATAATGGAGGAATTAGTGAGTATTGAGAGTTTCCCACCGAGAATAAATGGAATTCCAATAAAAATTCTATTATACGCAGATGATGCACTGTTACTCTCTCAAACCCTGATAGGACTAACAAGAGCAATACAAACAACTTCAAATGCAGTAAATAGTATAGAAATGGAGTTAAATTTGGAGAAAACCAAGATAATGGAATGTAATAGAAAAGGGAAAAGAAGACCATCCTGGTTAATAAATGGGTCTAGAAGAGAGGTAATGGATCAATTCCAATATTTGGGGATGATGTTTAGTAACAGTAAAATGGACAAGCAGATTAAAAGGGTGAAAGATAGTTCAACTAAAACACTTAACAACATCACTTGTTTTGCCCAAGTTATGGCAAAAGATTATTTTTTGACACAATATCATTGCCTTATGGCAAAAGTACATTTGCAACTAATTTATAGAGCTGAATTATGGGGTTTGTGTTGCAAATTTAAAGATGTTGAAGTGATATAAAATCAGGGGAATCCCCTGAAAAAAGTTCTGGGGGATTCCCCGATATACGTCAAATGCTTTGGTAAGGGAAGAGACTGGTATAGTATCTCTATATGCAACTATTGTGAAAAATGTATTGTATACTGGAAAAAGATTAGATTTGCCTCAGTGGACAGCTTGCTGTTTAATTGTTGGATAGAAATAACTCAGAGACATGAGAAGTCATTATTAACCTGGGGGGGGGGACTTAATGAGGTGCTGAATAAGTATGGGCTTGAGCATAATGCAATCCTGAGTTTGACAACTAATCCTACTAGATTTGCACAAGAAGCAATTGAAATAGTTCTGGATATTACAAAACAAAAAGATCTAGAAAATATAAGATCTGCCTGGAGTACCAAAAACTTGAAAAATATCAAATCTTCGTTGGAAGTGGAAAGATATTTACTGTAATATCATGTGAAAATAGAAAATACAGGAAAGCTTTGACATTACTAAGAATGGGCTTGTACACCCAATGGGGAAATTTAAAATGTAATGGAAGTTCTTCTCAAACCTGTACTTTGTGTACAAATGCAAAAATATGCTTGTCTCACTTAATTTTAGATTGCACCGAGCTCCAGAAGGAGAGAAGTGATACTATTGGGAATGTGTTTCAAAATTTAGAGGCGTATTCGAAAGAAGAACAGTTGAACTTCATATGTAATACAAAAAAATGAAACTAAGATCTTTGCACTTGCCAGTTTTTCTTGTTTAGGGATGTAAATGGAGGCTCTAAAGAATGGGTATTTAAAAGGAGATGTCTTTGAGAGATAGATGGTGTATGTTATATGTCTATATGTACATACTGTTTTTTACATTCACTTGCGCGCATGTGCAAGGAATGTTTTGAGATTGTATGACTTTCTGGAGGTGTGTGACCCTCCTGTCCAATAGACTGCTCCATGTAGCAGGCATGACCGTAACCCACCAATGGATGGACGAGCTGTCTGTGACAGCAGTTGGGCTGCAGTGGCCTTCAGTTCAAAGAAAACCACCGCTGGTAACGTATGTGTACGTAGCATATTGACATCACAATCCCTCCCACTTCCTCCCTCTGCTGCTGTCCTCCTCATTGAGGGAAGCACTATTACAGAAAATGTCCACACGGTAACGGTGAGGTGGAACTGTGAGCTCCGGCCATCCGAACCCCGAGTCGAGACCCGGCAGCAGCGCGGCAGGAAGATGCCTTCGGACTTTGCATCGCTGAAGCTCATGGAGCTGGAGGACGCCCTGCTTAAGATGAGGTGCTCTGCAGAAAGCGGGCAAGAAGTGTGCACATGGTGGGGAGGAGAAGCACTGAGTGTGTATTCTACTGCTGCGAACACTTCGGTACCGAGCGGCGTGGGATGGGGAAGTCACCATCCGGGGGGAGCATCACCGAGTAAGAGGATCTGTCCAGTGGGATTTTCACATTTGGATATGTTTCCACATATTTAAATTTAATTATCGATAGTCTTGTAAAATAGTTGTAGTACCCCACAGCAGCTAGATAATAGGATTTTTTTTTGTAACTGATATAGACGATGAACTGTTGAGTGATACTATCTGTTTTGGGGATTGCAGTTGACATAATTGGGGGGTAGATATCATAGTGGTTTCAACAGCAACCCCAGCCACCCCTACTCGGACCCAAACTCGGGAACACAGAACATTGGTAATCATTCAGAAAGTGGGCAGAATAAGGGGACCAGTTTAAGAAGCGTTTTCTGATTAACAAGTTTTTGACTTTAATGTTAGACATTATTTTGTGCTTATAGGCCCCACCGTTCAGTCAATAAAAATACAGATTTTGGGAGGGACAGCGGAACATTTTGAGGCAGTCTGGGACATCCCATCAAAAATGAATAGTCACCTGTGCATAATGTTCTAAAGCATCGTAGCAAAAATGGGAGGAGTGTGGAGGGGGCGGGACGCACCCACCACGCAAATCAAAAACAGTCCCCTAAACATCATTGCACAGCAAAATCAGTATCTAGATCTATACAATGCATGTTTCTAAGCAACTCTCAAGAGTTCTCACTTAATTCTGCCTTCCTCCACTGTGATTAAGTACACTGCTTGGGTGTTAATATGTAAAATTGCAGATGTTAATGTGACGTAAATACCGTACTTTTGCTAAACATTAAAAAAGGAGGGTGGTGCTACAGTATCATCCAGTACAATTATTGACTGGCTGCATGTCCCCAACCCTCTGGTTCAAGAACCCCTTTAGTTGCTTCCCCCTGCACCCAGCGTTCCACCTTTCCCCTTCATACTCCCTTGCACTTCCCCCTCCTCATCTTATCTTCATAGCCTGTCTCTGTAGTCACCGTTCTGTATGTATATGTATCATACCTTGTACCCTAACTGTACTATCTTGTGTCCATACAAACCTAAGCATTGTATTATCTATGCTTATAGTATTTGGTGTGCCTTTTACACAGATGTAATATCATGGGGCTCTGCCCATATCATGAATGTATTATCACTGTGTGGTATGTTCAACCTTGTGTACATGTTCTAACCAGGTCCATCTTGCAAATGAGTATTGCTCAACGATGACCGCCTGGATAAAGACTCTGATTGCATGTGGGTATCTAGGATGCAGTATAGTACAGTGGTTAAAGGCACTGAGCTGCAAACCTGGAGACCAGGGTTTAAATCCCACAGCCTGCACTTGCATATTGTGGTACTCTGAGCAAGTCAGTTAACTTCTTGTGTTCCCGGGTCACACCTGGAAAGAAGCTTGAGCTTAGTGTGCCTTTCCTGGTTAAACAAGTTACCCTTTCCCTTTAAAATACTGGCTGCATGTGGGTATTTAAAAGTTAAGATTAGCTGCTCTGTACCAGTGCTCAGATATCATGAGCCATTCCTGAAGTCTGTCTTGTCTCATGTGCTTGCATGGATTTTACTAATGGTGATATATTGATCGATTATGGCCAGTAACGCATGAAAATCAAAAACTTATAGGGTACCTGGCTCAGCCGTAAGTCGCGCTTTTAGTCACGCCTCTTCCGGTCTGGTTACGGAAGGCAAGTTGTCTGAAAAAACACAAAATAGAAGGAAGAAGAAATATAAGGGAATGTAGATAGACACATGGTACATTTCACCCGGGGGGTGTGGGGGGCAGAGCACCGCCACGAAAGAATAATAACACACTTAGAACCCAACTGTAGTACATATAACCTATGGGGGGGTGGAGCGCCCCCACAGAAGAAACTGTGTAAGCAATGCACAAATAAGTAGGACAAATACAACAAAGCGGGAGGTGGGCACAGCACCACCAAGTGATCTAAAGTACTCCTAATACAGCGCAATACAGAACCTACTGTAGGACAGATTACCCAAATGGGCTGTTGTCTGATTTGTCAGTAATTTACTTTTCTTGTACTGTGCAGTCTTGCAAAGTAATGTACAAGATGTAAGGTGGTCATTTTAAATTAAATGATTTCAGTTCAATACGTATGGTCTCTGCTTCATTTTTATTCCGTTTGTTTGCGCACATGCGCAAGGAACATTTTGGGATAGTACGATTTTCTGGAGGTGTGTGACCCTCCTGTCCACTACACTGCTCCATGTAACAGGCGCGACCATAACCCACCAATGGATGGATGAGCTGTCTATGACAGCAGTTGGGCTGCAGTGGTCTTCAGTTCAAAGAAAACCACCACTGGTAACGTATGTGTACGTAGCATATTGACATCACGATCCCTCCCGCTTCCTCCCTCTGCTGCTGTCCTCCCCGTTCCCTCATTCCCCGTCTCATCTACTGAACTCGCAGTAGCAGACATTTCAAATGCTCTTGTATTTCAGCCTAGATTAAGCCCTGCAGTTCTCACTCAGCTGTTCCAGATATGAGGTATCAACATCGGATCCACCGGAGCTGCCATCGAACTACCTGGAGCATTGCTGAGGAGTCTCACATGTACACAGTTAAATTAAACAAGCCCTTGCATTCAGAACAAAAAAAAATAATTACAGCTCTCATCAAGCCCTTGTTCTTTCCTCCACTTCTTACCTTCTGCAGACACTTTAGACTATCACCACCAAGGGCTTAGCTACCAATACGCCATGTAAGCCAAAGCGCATGCTCCAAAATATGGGGGGTAGCAAGCAGCTCTGCTTCCTGGGTTCTGCCTGTGTACATAATTATATACTTTTTCATGGGCTTTTGAAAAGCCCAAGCTGCCGGCACCGCTGCCTTTGTTTAGCAGGGTCGGGGGGGCACTGCTGCTGAGTTAGTGCGTCTGACGTGTGGTGGGGGGTGGGCTGCAAGCCGCTGCATAGCTCTCAACCACATCCACAGGAGGCAGTGAAGGACCTGATTGGCTGCCAAGCCTGCCAACGTCAGCATGGGGGGCATTGCTGGTGCCGGTGGGTTGTTTAAAGCACTGCACTGTATCGGTATAATTTCTTCTTGTTCCAGTTTGTTGGTTGGGGTTCTGCTGTGCCACTTAGTTTTTGCAGTCAGAGAGAGGTTTGTTCCATTTGGAGAGAAGATTAGCTCCACTGAGAGGTCAATAAGTGGAGCTGGATTCGGAGCGAATGAGGTGACGTTGGCAGCGGGTGACCGGGTGGGTCAGTCGGGGGACAGTGCAGCAGCAGCCACCGGACGGGTTCAGACAGGAGAGGGCCGGGGCTCCTCCACTCCACAGCACTGGTTGGGTGGCCAGGGCAGGCTGGCAGACTGAGGACTGAGCTGGTGCTAAGCTGTATGATGCAAGGGAGGGAGCAGCAAGTTCGTGTTAGGCTCTGGCTGGCTGTGCTGAAGTACAGTTGCCGCTGCAACCCCGCACGCCATGATTTGAACAGGATGGGCCCTCTGACTGTGTGTGGAGACAGACTTGGATGGTCAGGTCTTGAATGAGACTAGTGAAGCCTAGCGGCGGCTGCCGCCCTAGCCCTAGTCTCCGAGTGCCAACCCCAAGCTCCAACTTGGACACAGGAAGGAAGTGGGGAATCGGATCAGGTAGCACACACACACACTAGCTAAGCTGATTTTGGCCGGGCTGAGGCTCTGAGCTGAGCTACATGGCCACTGATGGTTTCAGAGGCTCTGAGCAGCTGGAGGAGGGCAGTCACTAGTCTGGGCAGGGCAACAGCAGTCGACAACAGACCAGACGACACTCTGTGTCATCACAGCAGGCAGGGTCAGACAGGGATTGGAAATGTGCAAATCTTGGAGTGGAGCTGTGGAGGGAAAGAACATGTCTTACACTGAGGTAAGGCAATGGAATGAAGGGATTCATTTTAAAACATTGGCAGATTGGCAGTTGCATCACACAGCCAGCAAGTACTGGTTTTGGTGGTAGTGGCTAGCAAAAGCATGGCAGGCAGGCATAAGAATTTCCTCATAAAAATGCTGTATATCATGGTCACTAGTCTAGTAGTGTCACTACTGGTACATATTTTTTTTTCTTGTGCCTGCCGCCAGCCAAGTTTGTTGTCAACTACCATTCTGCCAATGCCACAGTTGCCAATCCAAAGAAATCTTCAGAGGCCTGCTGCTTATATGCCTGCTGAGACGGAGTTTCCCTTGAGTGAGTCTACTCTGCATTGGGTAGGTATTAAATTCCCAGACCTGCCTTCCAGCCTTCCACAAATCTTCCACAGTGACTGTCTATTTAGAGCCTTGAGGTGGTCTGTTTGTTTTGCTGCTTGCTGCTGACTGCTCATGATGACTGAAGCTAAGCTGAATCTGACAGTGAGTGTGTGTGTGTGTGAAGCCAAGCCCTTTCCTGGACCTTATCCTGTACATCTGGTAATGTGACTTGTTGGCAGCTGCTGCTGTACAGTGTGCAACTTGTGAGGTGGGGTCAGCATAGTAATATAATCTTAGATGGTCAGGATAGGACCCTCGCCCCGGACACAGGGTGGGTCTTATCCTGACCATTTAAGATTATATATACTGATGGCTGTTTCATGTCTCTGGCTTGCTTAGGTTTATAATCGGGGAGCCTTCCTAGTCCTAGATAGTATTCACCACCATGCTGGAGTTAGGAGTGTCCCAGGAGTGGGGAGTCACAGACGGTCAATCACTTGACATCCGGGTACAAGAGTAAAGGGCCTAGAAATTGAGACTGAACCAGGTATGTACTATGGTTTTCTTTTTAACTGTGCACAATGCTAATTGGTGGGTATGCTGCTGCAGCTGCAAGTATTAGTAACAGTGTGAGTGTGACTGAGAATGAGATAGGAAAAGCAAGCATAGAATTCTTAATTTGTCTCGAATGAATAGGTATCACACACCACTGCAAATACCTGCAAGTGAACGTTTGGCATTGACAAATGCTTGTTAAATGTATGTGCTGTAGTGGAATTATGTGTTTTTATCATATTACATGTAATCAATGTTATTTTAATATATGTCTGCAAATAAATTTGAACCTTGAACCTAGTTGTGATCTTATTTTTAAGTGACTTAGTTATTACAGGAGATTTTCCTGTATATGAGAGGACCTTGTCTTGTTGGATTAGGAGTTTATTGTTAATTTTTTCTTTTTTTTATATTTACTAGATGCAAAGTTGTATCTAAGGCTATGTATACAATGTCATCAGACCTGTACCTTGTATTATGAAGGCTTCTGTATTTGTATAGTTCAATAAAAATGAGTATAACAAATTATATGTAATGCTGTTGTAGAAATGTAATGCATATTTTGTGAGATAGTCCTTGAACCTATACATTAAGCTAAGTTTCTGATGCCAGAGTTTTGACAGATAGCCCACATGTGGCCAAACAGATACTTTGTAATTCAAGTAGACCCCTAAATGCTTTAGTGAGGCAACCATGGCAAGCAGATCCCAGCAAAGTATTAAGACAGTAGGTTCTGCTTATTACACCCAAGTTGCCTATAGCCAAATAACACAGCCATACCTTTTTTAGCATTTGCAATTAATTTATATTCCAGGAACTTTCAAACTGCCTAAAATCTTCACTAAGGCAGGCATTATTATGGGCAAGGTCATTGTGACTCCCATAGAGTACTGCATCATCAGCATATAGCTGAAGTTTAGCCCCAACACAGATACCTGCCACATCATTCACAGAGGGACAATAACATGGATCCTGGAACAGAGCCTTGTGGAGCACCATCAGTAATGTTCCATAGGGAGGAGTCAGACATCTCTGCACTTTACTTTCTGTGTACAGGCTGATAGATAACCCTTGAATCAGTTGCAGGAAAGATTGTCAAAGCCCAGGTGATTTAGTTTGATCCATAGAAGATCATGGTTGACTAAATCAAATGGTTTAATAAGATCAACAAAGATGGCACCAGCCATGAGACCAGAGTCCACGTCAGAGAGGATATCAGTAGTCAGCCTTATTAAAGCTATATAGGATCATTTTACTGAAACCATACTGTACATCAGTTACAGCCTTTTAAGAATCAAAGTACTTCTGGAGTTGTTAGCTAACCAGCCTCTCCTGGATCTTTGCAGGGGGACTGAGAATTGAAATAAGGTTTTAATTTTCAACTGGTTTCTTAGATCCCCCCTTTGTGAACTGGGACAACTAGGGCAACATTTAATTTATGTGGTACACAACTTTATACTAAGGATTTTTTGTAGAGGTTTCTAAGTGGAGTGGCCAGGCCCTGAGGCAGCCAATTTGAGGAGTCTCAGCTCAAAATTGCCATAACCAAATGAGCAGTCAACCTTGATTCACAGTAGCCGGCCAAGGTTTTCCTCCTAGTGAAAAACCTAAGGTGGAATTTATTTAGGCAGAAAGGGCTGGGAAGGTGATCAGAGAGGGTAGTGCTTAGAGTCTGACCAATCAGAGTGGACATGAATGTGTCTAGGTCTTTGAAAAATGTATTAAATGCATTAGCAAAATCTATAGGGTCATCAAATAGTTTACATCATACATACTGTAGCTTCATGTGTAGGGGTTCCAGACAGACAAGTACAGTAAGGAGGCAATTAACCTCTGTTCAGAAATGTTTTGATCTGATTGATTCTTCTTCTGCAAACGTTTTAATATATCTTGTCTTTGCTTTTTTAACATTTGATTTACAGTCATTCCCAAGTTTTTCATAGGCTTGCTAATCAGTTAGAGTGCCAGTAGTCTTGATGATAGGATTTTTCCTCATCTTCACACAATGATGGAGGTTGTTGTTCAGCCAGTCTGAACACAGACCCTTTACTCATCTCTGCACTAAGGGATCATGTTTATTGATCATATTTAGGAAATTATTAATTAATTAAATCAAAGGCTAGGACACAATTATTAGGTAGACTCAAGACTTCCCAGTGAATTAAGGCAAGACTATCAAGAATAGCAATCACATCAAGCTTAGAATAATCCTAGTAGCTTTTAATAAACTGTTTTTTTTTTCAGAAAAAAAACAAACATTGGGGAGTGATCACTTAGTAAGTCTGCAAGCATTCATATCACCATAATTCTTTCAACCTTATTTACCAGTATCAAATCAAGGAGAAAGTGGATACCAGAAGTATTATTTGACTGGGTGGGTGCCTTGTGTTGATTTCTACTGCCAGCTGCTTTTGTTGCCCTAGTAGTTCCACTAATATAGGGAAGACAAATATGCACTGTATCAGTTTTATACCATTGGCAGTTAAAAAACTTGGCTAATTATTTTTTTTTTTATATTAACCTGTTGTTAAAAATAAGAAGTAATTAGTATACACTGCCATCTTGGAAAATGCTTTCTCACTTCTGTATGCTCTGTTCATTTATCTTGACATTTCAATATATACAGTACATATGTGCATATATATATATATATATATATACACACATATATAGATATGTACACACACACACACACACACACACACACACATATATATATATATATATATATATATATATATATGATAGGGGCACAGTCGCAAACTTGAAATTTTGCACTTTAATAACTTTGAAGCCATTCAATGGGTTTGTATGCAAGCTTGCATGCATCATTGCCCAGGGTAGAGCTATGGATGTGGCAAGTTATGTTCATGTCGGTTGTGTGTTTTCTGAGTTCCGAAAAGTTGTAAACAATTTTTTTTTTGCTCCTTGACTTTGCTGGGATTTTTCTTTGAACTTGCCTACAGCTTAAACAGTTTGGAATCTTGGTCTGAAATTTTCAGGCAGAAAGGGACCAGCCCACAGATGTGTCTTTTGCTAGTCTGGTGAAAAAAATATAAGCCATTTTTAGGTTACTGCATTTTAAAAATTAGAAAAAGATGTTTCTCAGCATGCTCAACAAGCACTAAAAGATAGCTCTATGAAACAAAAAAAATTATTTTTTTGTATGACATCCTTTTTTGTTTGAGGAAAATCCTTTTCGCATGGCCGCCATCTTGTGTTCAGTTTTGCCTGAGAAATCCATATTCGGAAACCCCAAAAAATGATATTCTGGGAAGGAACCAACAAATGTAGCTTACTTATTGGGACCCCCTTAACTGCATTCTGCACTTTACTAGTCAAGAAATGCCCTTAAAATGAGTGTTTTTTTATTTATTGAAATTATTTTTCCATGCAAGCATCATACGAAAAAAGATTGTTTCGTATGACGACTCATGAAAAATGATCTTTTTTCACATTGGAAATCAATGTACTTTAATGGGATTTTCAATTTTGGTGCATAACTTTGCATTTTTGCATATTTTGACACCAAATTTTCTACATACTTTTTTGAGACAAATCCTCATGAACAATGGGGGTGTCATTATGCAACTCCCCCTGAAAGTAATTTCACAGTCACTTGGCACCATTTGGGCAGAATTTACATAAAGACAACTCCATTGTTCATGAGAAAGTGTCTCAAAAAGGGTATGTTGAAAATTTGGTGTCAAAATATGCAAACATGACAAACTTATGACCATCTGTTGCAATTTCACTACGCACGTTTGTAACGTTGGAAATGTAAAAGACTTTGACTCTAAATTTTCATCATAGACTTCTTATTATCTCTTCTCATATTCAGTATGCCATAGCTGTCATTTTTCAAAACCTGGTCAGAATGTGTGTTTGCACCTGTGGTGCAGAATGGTGTTACAGTTGCACAGAATTACATTTTGGCTGGGATTCAAACATTTGCTGTACCAGGTTCATAAGGTGCAGTAATAAGATGGCTATGCTGGCAATTTGGTCACTGTTGTCCTATAAATGGATGCACAGGGCCCATCAACAGCAACCTACATATACAGATCTATAGAGGGATGGGAGCAGAAGGCTCATAGGGCACTGTACTCCAACAGTCAAATAAGGATATGATTACTCTAAAAAATTATAACAGGCAAACAAGGCTACAATTACATATCTCAAAAAGTAAGGAAATTCTTTGAAAAAAACTGTGTTAATGCATCAGTTATAGTTGATATCAAACCTTAAAAAGGAGGAACTATGATGTTAGGGTTTCCAATCCTAACACCTCATCCCCACCCTACACACTTCAACAAGTGTTGGGGGTATGCCTTGGTGTCATCAGCCCTAACACTTACTCCATTCTCCTATACTGTACCCAACTCAGCTTATTTAGTTATAAAATGTGGTGAGACCTAGGGCTGACAACCCCAAGGCACACTCACAGTGCCTGTTGGTGTGTGCAGAGATAGGGTGGAATGGGGTCTTTTAGTTGGAAACCATAACGTTGTATTTCCCTCCTCTTTACAGTTTGATATCAACATTAACTGATGCATTAACTTAGTTTTTTTTGCAAATAATATATATATATAGAGAGAGAGAGCTATATTATATATAAATATATATTTATCTATATATCTATATATATATATATATATATATATATATATATATATATATATACAGGCCTGGATATTCAAAAGGGTTGCGCATGCGCAAGTCCAAAATGCGCCATTCTGCGATATTCAGCAGGAGGCAGTTACGCCACTGGCACCAGGTTGCGCAAGAGAGCAATGCAAATGAATGCATGCTCAACAGGAGGAGGATCCATGCATAACCTGCGCAACCCGATATTCAGTGGAGTTGTGCAGAGTTGTGCATCGCAACAACCTGCGCCTGCACAACCTTGAGCCAAAAAGAGCATAAGTTGAGGGCCACCCACAGGTGAGCTGCTGCATTGCAGGGTGCAACACAGCAGCTGCCACCCCTGTGCAGTCCCCAGCAGTCCCTGTGCCCCCCCACCAGCCCGATCGCGGGCATAGTGTAACACAACTCCCCCACCACATCTCCCACAGCCCGATCGCGGGCAGTACAGGTACATGTAACCCCCCCCACATATCCCGAAGCCCGATCGCGGGCAGTACAGGTACAGGAAACACCCCACACGCACACACACACACACGTACCCTGAAGCCCGATCGCGGGCATAACGTGTATGAACCCCCAGTGCCCGATCGCGGGCAGAATGTAACCCCCCCAACCTGAATATCTCCCTGGTGGTCCAGTGGACCGTAAAGCCCGATCGTGGGCAGAATGTCACATCACAAACCCCCAAATATCTCCCTGGTGTCTAGTGATCCCCACCCATGAAGCCCTCCACCCGCCCCCACAGCTGGCGGGTGACAGCATCCCACCGCCCGCCCGCCGCCCTGACTGACTGTCCGGTAGGGCTGCACGCCCATTGGTGCAGAGCTACAGCCAATAGGGCGGGTGGAGGGGCTTCGTGGGTGGGTGGGGACACTAGACACCAGGGAGATGTTTGGGGGGTTGTGATGACATTCTGCCCGGGGATCGGCTTTGACGGTCCACTGACCACCAGGGAGATATTCGGTTGGGGTTGCATTCTGCCCACGACCGGCACTGGGGGTTCATACACGTTAGCCCGGTGATCGGGCTTCGCGCATGTGTGTGTGTGTGTGGGGTGTTTCTGTACCTGTACTGCCCACGATCGGGCTTCAGGAATATGTGTGGGGGTTAGCATGTACCTGTACTGCCCGCACCGGCTGCATTAGTGCATCGGTCCCGCACAGCTGCTGCCTGGCAGGGTGGCTGCACAAGTCTCGATCGGGCGCACCTACATGCAAATGGCATGCAAATGGGGCTACAACTAGATGCAATGGCCCCCCGCCTTTGCATAAATTATGGCCCCATTTGTATGCCACCTTTGAATATTGGACATTTGCGCATGGCGCAATGGTACTTCAGTCACGGCAAGTTTAATGCTCATCTCTGGCAAATCTCTTGGCGAAAGAAAGTTCCACTGAAAGCGCGTTATGTTGTGAAAGCTGGGGAGGATATTCAAAGCGAGTTGTGCAATAGCCGCAACTCCTTTGAATATCACCCCAGCCACACCCCCGCGCACTATTTTGAGCAGCGAGGGGCTTGCACCTCAGAATGGCGCAGTTTGAATATCCAGGCCACAGTGTATATATATATATATATATATATATACATATATACAGAGATATAGAGGCAACCCTATTTACAGACATGTTTAGGTTGCCTGTAAGAAATAAACTTTGAGCCTTTCTTCTCGCCCACCCACACTCACTGGCATTGGTGCATTGGGATCATCAGCCCCAACCTCACCCAATGACATGTGTAAAGCAGCAGAAGCATAGGAGAATGGGTGAGAGTTAGACCCACGAGATCCCAATGCACACCCCAATGTTGGTTGGGGTGGGGGTCCATGGGGTTTTCAACCCAACACCAATTCCTCACTTTGTCACTGTGGAACAACCCTAACTAATGCATTAAACAGAGTTTTTTGCCTCTAATTTCCCTTCTTTTTGAGAATGATAACAAGAAATAGTGACTGTAATGCAGCGGCGGGAGCCCTTTGGACCCTTTGGGCCCGCGCTAATGCCACATGATGTCTTGTGGCATACTAACAGGAACAGCAACGCAAACAGAAATGCTAACAGTGGCACACATGGTAACACAAGCGCGAATGAGAACAGAAAGGGTAACGCACATGGTGGTGTAGACGGGAACGGTCTGCCACGTGATGTGTTGTCACATAGTAACATGGTGCCTGCAAACAGAAATGTGAATGGGCATGGTGACGTAAAGTGAAACAGAAAGATAAACAGTACTGTAGACAGAAACGGCAAAAAATAACAGAAACGCAAGCGCAAATGAAAACGCAAAGGATAACGCACATGGTGGTGCAGACATCAACAGTAAGTGAAACGGGTATGGAACCGCAAGCGGAAAGGGCAACAGTAACAGTAATGTAAGCGCACAGGCTGGTTTTCCCCAAAACCTGCATAGAGAAAGACAGTGAGTACAAATAATGTATGCTAATAATGAATATCGGCGCAGAAAATGAGAACTTGGAATACTAAATACGTTATATCTCAGAAACCGTACGAAGTAGAACAAAATTTATAAGTCGTATGATTCACAACTGTCCTGGCTAATTTTGAACTTAGCCCCCTTTAGGGGGCTAAGCATTTTTCCAACGAAAAGTCCGTATCTTGCACCGTTTCCGAGATACGGGCCCTGAAAGGCATGGCGAACGCCATAATGTTATCCTATGGGGAAAAAAGAGAAGTTCGGAGTGCCATAACTTTGCCTCCCTGTAATATTTTTTCACCAAACCACTGAAAGGCACATCTGTGGGCTGTTGACTGTCTTCCCTCCAAATTTCAGGAAATATGACCAAACCGTTATTTTGCAGCAGGGATCCAAAGGATTTCTATAATGCGTAGGGCGCCGTAATGTTATCCTATGGGAAAAAACGTCAACTTTGGAGTGCCATAACTTTGCTGCTTTGTAATATTTTTTCAATACAACACTGAAAGGCACATCTGTGAGATGTCAGCTCCGTTCCCTCCAAATTTCAGCCCAAAACTCCCAACGGTTCTTTTGCAGCGCAGTGCCAAAGAATCGCTGTCACTTTCCCACAGATGGAAAACTACTGTGGCAATTTGCAAAAGCTTTCACAAAAAGGTTCAACACTTTCGTGAGCACGAAAGTAATTTGTGAAAGTACTTTTTCCAGAAATTTGAAAAACATATTTCTGGGGTGTTTTACCACAAAATAAAGACAAGGCAATCATCCTCAGGGTCCAAATAGCTGAATACAAAAAGAATTAGGTTGCTAGAGGGTCCCAAATTTAAATGCCAACCATTTTTCTGATCACCAACTGAAAACAAAATGGCCGATTTGCAAAAGTAACAGGCTCATTTGTGAAAGTAAAAATGCATTTGTGACACTGTCGAACTTTTTGTTAACTTTTCCCTTTGACTTACAATGGGAAACTGTTTTTTGAATAACTTTTGAACCATTTAATATTTTTTCACCAAATCTTCGAAAGGCACATCGGGGATGCCGGCCGCACATTCCCTAAAGATTTAGGGCCGGTCGTAAACCAGATGACCTGTAGGCGTGACCATATAATTCCAGAAAAAGCGTAAACGTGCGCACAGATCATGCTTAATAACTCCGCAGCCGTATATCTGACCAGTACGAAACTTAATAGATCCCAAGGCAAACGGTTCTTGATCAAGTATTCCAAATTTCAGCCAAATCCATCAAACAGTTGCAAAGTTATTAAGGTGAAAAATTTTGGGGTTTAACATAGAAATGGCTCCTCAACCCTAACTATGGTAGCACTACCGTGCATATATATATATATATATATATATATATATATATATCTCCATGGCAAAAACTCCATTTAATGCATCAGTTACGGTTGTTCCACAGTGAGAAAAGTGAGGAAATCTGGTTTTAGAGTTGCCACACCTTCCATCCCATGTCCACTCCGCCCCCACCAACAGCCATTGGGGTGTGTTTTTGGGTCATCAGCCCTAACTCTCACCCAATTCCATGTGTAAATAAACTGTGGTGGTGAAGTACAGGAGAATGGGGTGAGAGCTAGGACCGATTACTCCAAAACACACCCTGATGCCTGTTGGTGGGGGCAGGGTGGGCATGGGGTGCAAGGGGTGGCAACCCTAACACTGAATTTCCTCACTTTTGTCATTGTGGAACAACCCTAACTGTTGCATTAAACAGAGTTTTTTTGCCATGAATTTCCCTTCTTTTTGAGACTGTGCACTATAAATAGTGAATGGACTGTGGGCCCTTTAGGCCCCACGCTCCCACCATGTGATTTTTTATCACTTCACTGTGCAAAAACTGTATGACCAACTGAAATTAAAACTGATAAATTAAGACATGTACCATAGCACACCGTGCATCCAGAATTGTGTGTACATCCATTCCACATTTCCACAGCACCACGAGTAAACAATGTAACATGCACAATTCAGCAACTGTAAGTGCCAGCAATACGAAAATTGTCACAGTCAAAGATGCATTATAAATCTTTCTATATTTCAAATTTCAGGCAAATCAAACACATGGTTCAGAAGTTATTGAAGTGTAGCAAACCAAATTTTAATTTGTAGGAGTGGTATAATTCCACACCTGTTAAAGTTTTACACCCCAAATCACTGCAAGGTACCTCTGTACCACTAGGGCTACCTACGCTATAAATTTCAAGCCACTAGCACCATGCAAAATGCTATGCTCAAAACATTAACTGCATCACACAGTATCTCCACAGTGAATAATGTTTCCAACATGTAGACAACATTATTCACATCCCCATGACATCCACTCAGCACCCTCCAAATTTCATGTGAAAAGACTAAACCATTCCAGAGATATTCAATATTTACATTTCTGCACCTTTAAGAAGTCTTTCACCACAAAATGGTGGAAATCGTGGCCGAAAATACACTAAAATGGTGGACCTGGTGTCTGAAAAATCTGTAACTGTGAGGGGGGCCAACTTCAAATGGCAATAACTCTGGAATGGAACAACATTTTTTCACCAAACAAAAACTGGCTATGAGTCACGGAAGACAGTGCAGAAACATAGCAAAAACATAATGTTTTGTACTGCACTGTGCAAATGCAAAAACAGAAATGGTAACATTAACGCAAACAGTTATGGCAATAGTGAGGTAAAAGAAAATAGTAACGCTAACGGTAACGCAAAAGCAAGCAAAAATGATTGCACACATGGTGACACAAAGGGAAACAATAACGTAAATGGTAAGAGAAACACAAGCGCAAACATAAACGAAAACAGAAACGGTAACACAAATGGTAACGCAAACACTAATGACAACAGAAATACAAACAGTAAGGAAAACGGCAATGAAAATGCAAACGGCAACAGAAACGCAAACAGAAATTCAAATGGTAACGGCAGCAGCAATGCAAAAGGAAACAGTTACGCACTCGACAATGGAAATGGAACTGATAACGTAAACACTAAGGCCAATGGAAATGCAAATGCAAATGGTAACAAACATGCAAACATTAATGGTAAAGCAGTTGGGTACACAAACGGGTATGTTAACACCAATGATGACACCAAAGGAAACAGTAACACAAACGGAAACACAAATGCAAGTGTGCATGCAAATGCAAATGGTAACACATATGGTGATGCAAAAGTAAAAGCAAACAAAAATGGTAACGGAAATGCAAATGGTAACAGTAATGCAAACGCAAGTGCAAACGCAAAGGGTAATGCACACGGTGACATAAACGCTAACGCAAATGGTAATGGAAACTCAAGCGGAAACATTAACAGTAACCTTAACACAAATACACACCCTTTTTTCCCCAAAAAGGTGGATTCAGAAGCATAGTGAATACAAAGAATGTATGCATAATAATGGCCCTCAAAGCAGAAAATGAGCACTTGGAATACTAAATTCTTTGTATCTCAGGAACCGTAAGATGTAGAAAAAAATGTAAAATCTCATATTATTTGTGACTTTCTAGGCTAGTTTTGCACTTAGTTCTCTGGGGGACTAAGCATTCTTACAACAAAAAGTCCATATCTCGAACCGTTTTTGAGATACGGGTCCCCAAATGTGCGGCGGACGCCGTAATGTTACCCTATGGGAAAAATTCTAAACTTTGTAGTGCTGTAACTTTGCAGCCCTCTAATATTTTGTCACCAAACTACAAAAAGCCACATCTGTGGGGTCTTGGCTTTCTTCCCTACGCATTTCAGCCCAAAAGACCAAACCATTATTTTTCAGCAGGGTAGCAAAGATTCCCTATTGTTTTGGCCATAGTGTCGCAAAGTACTTTCGCAAATCATGACAATTTCGCAAATGAAATCACTAAAGTGTTGCATATGCGAAAGTACTTTGCAACACTACTTTTTACAAAAATTTAAAAAACGTATTTCTGGGGTGTTTTACCCCCCAAAAAAAAGACATGGCTAGCATCCTCAGGGCTCAACTAGGTGAACACAACAATAATTGTGTCCCTAGAGGGTCCCAAATTTAAATGCCAAGTATTTCTGTGAACACTAACTGAAAACAAGGCAGCCAATTTGTGACACTACAAGGGTCATTTGCGAAAGTAAAAAGTGCATTTGTGACACTTTCACATATTTTGTTAACTTTTCCCATTGACTAAAATAGGAAACTTATTTTTTGAATACCTTTTGAACCATTTAATATTTTTTCACAAAATCTTCAAAATCCACATCAGGGACCCTGGCTGCATGTTCCCTGAATGATTGGACTGGTTGTTCGATGCAAGCGACATGTAGGTGTGAGCAAAGAATGTGCAAAAATGCATAATTTGTGCATTATTCAGCACTCTGCAGCTCCACAACCGTACATGTGACCATAACAACATTTGGCAGGTCCAGAGATCTATGGTACCAGACCATGCATGCCAAATTTCAGGCAAATCCATCATACAGTGGCAAAGTTATTAAGCTGCAACATTTCAGATTTAACCTTAAATGGGGTACTCAACCCTAACTATAGTGGCAGTACTGTGCCACTAATATATATATATATATATATATATATATATATTCTATGCAAAAAAACTTTGTTACTGCATCACTTATGTTTTTTCTACAGTGAAGAAAGTGAGGAAATTCGATTTTAGGGTTCCCACCTTGCACCCGACCCCTAGCCTGCCCCACCAACAGGCATTGTGGTGTCGTTGTGGTCATCGGCCCTAACTCTCACCCCATCCCATGTGTAAACAAGCTGAGGGTGGTGCAGTGTAGAGAAGAATGGGGTGAGAGTTAGGGCGGCGACCCCAGCGCACACCCTGATGCTTGTTGGTGAGAGGTTGGGCTGGGGTGGGTTGAAAGGGGTGGAACCCTAAAATCAAATTTCTCACTTTTTCACTGTAGAAGAACCTAACTGATGCATTAACTAAGTTTTTGCATAGAATTTGCTTACTTTTTAAGAAAGAATAGAAAAGTAGAAAGTTATGAGTTGGTGGGAGCACGGGCCTGACCAACTTGTAAGTGTCAGGCCACATTACACACCCAATGACTAAAAAGTACATTGACAACAGCAAGGCCAGCCACCAAACAAATATTAATCTAGTAGAGCAATAGAAAACACTGTCCACAAAATGTAAACTGCACCACACAATATCTCTGCAAAAAATATATTGTCTGACACATAAACACCAATATTGACATCTACAGGACGTGTTGTCAGCACCCTCCAAATTTCAAGTAAAAAGACCAAGCCGTGTCCGAGATATAAAATGTCAAAATTTGAAATTTTCATTTGTCAGAGTGGCACAGTTCCACAACTGTTGACATTTAACAAACACAACAACTGAAAACTACATCCATGATGCTAAGGCTAGGCACCCTATCAATTTCCAGCCACCAGCACAATCCAAAACACTGTCCGCAACACATAAACTGAGTCAAACAATATCTCCACAAAAGAATTTTCTCTGACACATAAACACCATAATTCACATCTACAGGACATGCCATTAACACCCTCCACATTTCAAGTAAAAAGACCAAACCATTGCCGAGATATTCAATCTTAAAGATTGGTAAAATTTTCTTATCTATTCCATTATAAAAAATCTGGGCATCTTGTCCCTCCCTCATGATCAAAGATGGCGATCAAAGAAAAGAATCTCACGATCAAAAAATTTGCAGCCTCATGATCAAAGAATTTGCAGGGTCACAACCAAAGAATAAAAACTGTTCAAATTAAAAAATTCAAACAATTGCAGTAAACAACCACCACGGTTCATCAGAACGAAGCCCCCTGAGTAAAACCCACACTCATTTGTTTTTCTAGGACACCCCTGAGCTGAGAAAATGTATTTTTTTATCAGGCCATCTTGTCTCTCACTCACGATGCATGATCGCGTTCAAAGAATCTCGCGATCAAAGAATGTGCAGGGTCGCGATCAAAGAAATTGCTCACTCACGAACAAAGAGGGAGGGATGAGATGACCAGATTTAAAAATGTATTTTCTCAGCCCAGGGGTGCCCTACAAAGTTTAGTGAGGCTGGATTTTGCTCAGGGCGCTTCGTTCTTCCCCATCTGAATGTAAAAAATCATGTTTTAAATATCCCTGGTTGTCTAGCACCCCATCATAAAAAATAGATAACAATCTCTAGTGGCTCCCAATGTATATATCATAAATATTTTTTTTTAAATCCCTGGTAGTCTAGTGGCTGCCCGATGTGTATAAAATAATAATTGTTATTCATATCCCTGGTAGTCTAGCACCCCCCCCCTTCATAATAAAATATATAACTGTCTGCAATTTCCTGGTAGTCTAGTGGCCCCCATGTGTATTTTATACATATTGCTTTTTTTGATCCCTGGTAGTCTAGAGGCCCACCCCCAATCTGTATTACATTATAATTATTTTTAATATCCCTGGTAGTCTATTGCGATCAAAAAATTTAAGAAATCCTCGGGGAAAAAGATTCTTGAACCACGAGGCTGTAAATTCTTTGATCGCCAGGTGGGACAAGATGGCCAGAACCCCATTCTTTGTTCACAAAACATACATATAACTTTTCCCATTGACTTATAATGGGAACTTGAAAGTGGCATAACGTTTGAATGTCATAATATTTTTTCAACAAACAAAAAGCAGCATATTTGGCCACCAAAGCTCTTTCAAATGAGCCATCTCATAGAGTGGCACACCACACACCAGCCATGAAGCGCCATGTCCAAAATACCAAAAGCTGCCTCCAAAAACGGATAATTTTGCAATTTTCAGTGTTTTTGTACACAGCCTGCAAGTCCGACCAAAATGCAATTTGGCAAATCAAGAGATCAACTATGCCCCACTGTACATTCCAAATTTCAGGCAAATCCGTTGAATGGGTCCAAAGTTATTAATGCCCAAACTTTTGACTTTAGTATGTAAGTGACCGCTGAACCCTAACTATAGTGGCATGACTGTGCCACTATAATACTTATATATATATATATATATATATATATATATATATATATAAATATATATATATATAGAGAAAGAGAGAGAGCAAGAGATCTATATATATCTATATACATGTTGATATATATAGATCTCTCTCTCTCTCTCTCTCTCTCTCTCTCTATATCTATATATATATATATATATACACAATATATATATATATATATATATATATATATATATATATATATATACTGTATTTGCAAAAATGTCATTAATGCATCAAAAAGCAGGGAAATGTGGTGTTAGGGTTTCCAACAGTAACACCCCACTCCCAGCATGAAAGCAGAAATTAGATAAAACATTACAGTTTTGCCTGTCCTAAGTCTTTGTAAATCAGTCCTGGGGTCTTTTTTTAGGGTTATCAACGCTAATGTTCCCCCCATTCCATTAGAAAATAAGATGATGAGATGAGATTTGCAGATTATATAAGAATGGGGTGAGCGTTAAGGTTGAAAACCCCAAGGAAGACCCTTGACCTGATTTGTGGAGACTCACAACAGGCAAAGCTTTATTTTCTTTCCTTTTTCTGCTTGTAGGGTGGGGTGCGGTACTAGGATTAGAAACATAGAAACATAGAAGTTGATGGAAGATAAGGACTGCAAGGCCCATCCAGTCTGCTCATTTCTTTTTCAACCTTATGAATATGCCATTGGCCTTTGCTCCATCAATGGCCTATCAATTCATACTCATCTGTGTTGCTCCCTTATGACTACCCCATGCCTGTTTGAAGCCCTGCACTGTATTCATATCCACCACTTCATGAGGTAGGCCATTCCATGCATCCACCACCCTTTCTGTGAAAAAGAACTTCCTCACATTACTACTTAATCGGCCTCCCTATAATCTCATGCTGTGTTCTCTTGTCCTGCTATTTTTCTTATATTGAAACGTTAGACTCTTTCACCTTGTTAATGCCCTTAAGGTGTTTGAATGTTTCAATCATATCACCTTTCTCCCTCCTTTGCTCTAGGGTATACATACTGAGCTTGGTTAATCTGTCCTCATATGTTTTCTGATGTAGTCTCTGCACCATTTTGGTTGCCCTTCTCTGGACTGCCTCAATTTGGTTAATGTCCTTGTGATGGTGTGGCTTCCAGCACTGCACGCAGTACTCTAGATGGGGACTAACCAGTGTCTTGTAAAGAGGAATTATTACCTCCCTCTTCCTACTTGTGATACCCCTGCTAATACACCCCAACATCCCTCTAGCCTTACCTACTGCTTCAGTGGTCTGCTTGGATGATTTCAAGTCATCAATGATGATGATGCCCAAGTCTCTTTCTTCCCTTTTGACTGCCAGCAACTCCCCTCCCAGGCTATAGGTGGCTTCAGGGTTTCTCTTCCCTATGTACATGATCTTGCACTTCTTTGCGCTAAACCCCAGTTGTCACTTTTAGGACCATTTTGCAAGTTTATCCAGATCTCTTCTCATTCTGCCCACCCCATCTGGATCATCTACTCTGTTGCAGATCTTGGTGTCATCTGCAAACAGACATTCCTTACCCTCCAGTCCATCTGCAATGTCATTGATGAAGATATTGAAGAGGTCTGGCACCAGGACTGATCCCTGAGGTACCCCACTTGTGACTTGCATCTCTTCTGACTGTATACTGTTTACCACCACTCTCTGTTTTCTGCCTGTCAACCAGTTTACCACCCAGTTGACCAATGTCTGATGTATCCCTAGCCTACCCAGCTTATTAATTAATCTTCTATGTGGAATAGTATCGGAAGCTTTGCTGAGGTCAAGGTAGGCAATATCAACTGATCCCCCTTGGTCCACCACTCTGGTTACCCAGTCAAAGAAATCTATGAGATTAGTTTGACAGGACCTTCCTTTTGTAAATCTATGCTGTCTTGGATCCTGTGCTCCTATGGATTCCAGGTGTTGCACTATCATTTCCTTAAGGAGTGTCTCTATAATCTTGTCCACTACTGAGGTAAGACTGACTGGTCTGTAGTTCCCTGCCTCCTTCCTGCTACCACTCTTGTGGAGCGGAATCACATGAGCCCTTCTACAGTCTTATGGGACCTCTCCTGTGCTCAGAGACTCACTAAACAGTTCTGATAATGGCTCTGCTAGTTCCACCCTTAGCTCTGTTAGTACTCTGGGATGTATGTCATCAGATCCCATTGCCTTGCCCATCCTGAGCTTATCAAGCTCTTGTAGGACCCTTTCTTTTGTGAAGGGACTAGTGCACACCTCCCTCCCTCCTGTGTTCATGGTGCTGAGCTGTGGGCCCTACCCTACCTTCTCTTCAGTAAATAATAAGCAAAAGTATCTATTTAGGATAGATGCTTTCACATGGGCCTCCTCCTCACATGCCATCTTATCCCCTTTCATCTTAGCAATCCCCCCTCTGGACTTCCTCCTTTCACTAATGTATTTATAGAAAGTCTTGTTACCTTCTTTTACTCTTCTTGCTAATGTTTCCTCAGTTTGGGCCCTTGCCTGTCTTACTGCCTTCCCTGCTTCCCTTAGGGAAGTTTGGTATGCCTCCCTATCTTCATCCTGCTGTGTTCCCTTATATTTCCTGAAGGCCAGCCTTTTGGATCTGACCTTTTCTGCTACTGTGTTTGAAAACCAAAGTGGTTTCCTTCTTCTTTTGCACTTCTTTTTCTCACTAACACAATGGGATGTTGCTTCAAGTATTGCATCTTTAATGCTTGCCCACTTTGCCTGTACCCCCTCACCTGTATTTCTTTTTGCTAGGGCTATCTTAACTCTGTTGCCCATCTTATCAAAGTCAGCTCTTCTGAAGTCCCATATTTTTGCCTTGGAAAGGGATGATTTTGTTCTAGTGGCCAAATTAAACCATACCATGTGATGGTCACTGGCACCCAGGTGACCTTCTACCTGGAGATCTGTGATCTTTTCCCTATTAGTCAGTACTAGATCTAGGATAGCCCTGTCTCTTGTGGGTTGTTGTACCAGTTGTTTGAGGCCCTCCCCCTGCAGGGAATCCACCATGTATCTAGTTCTGGCAGATGTCCCTGCTGGTATTGAGCAATCTGTATCTAGCATGTTGAAGTCTCCCATTATCAGAACCTCCCCTTTAGCTGCCATGTTTTGTATATCTTCTCACAGTAATGTGTCTATGTCCACCACCTGGTCTGGAGGCCTGTACACAACCCCAATTTGTATGGCTGTCTCTTTTCCTGTTTCCAGAGTGACCTACAGTTCTTCTGACTCCTTATGTGTATACTGAATTTCTGTAGTTTTGATATTTTCATTGACATAAATGGCCACTCCACCACCCCTTTTTGCACCTCCGTCTCTTCTGAACAGTACATAGCCAGGTACTGAAGTCTCCCAAGTGTGATCACTGGTAAATCATGTCTCGCTAATGGCTACTATGTCCAGTTTAGCCTCTATCATTATTGCTTACAGGTCTGGGATCTTGTTTCCCAGACTGCGAGCATTTGTGTGCATGATTTTCCATTGGCCAGATTTCGGTGTGTTAGTTGTTGGGCGAGGTCCAGCACTTTCCCTGTGCATCATTTGGTGAGCCAGACATTTTTCTTTACCTGGTGTTGCAAATGAACTACAAACATGTTTGACCACTAGCTGAGGGGGGAGGGGTGTTCTTCCTATTCAACATAGAGGGTGCTGCACCCCTCTCCCCATTTGCTAGTTTAAATATTCTGCAAAGACATCAACCTTCTGCCCCAATGCACTGCTCCCTCCTTAGTCAGATGCAGTCCATCAAATGTAAAGAACTTTTGCTCACAAAACTGTTGCCAGTTCCCTACAAATGTGTGTCTTTTTTCCTGGCACCAGCCCATGAGCCACATGTTTAGCACCCCTATCTCCCCTTCTCTGAACTTCTGCCCATCTGCCCCCCTCTCCCAGACTGGCAGGATCTCAGAGAAGGAGATGCCAGATGAAATGGATGATAGTTTGTCACCCAGCTTGGTCAGATGTTCCTTGGTCTTCACAACTGACCAGCTGGCGAGATCGTTAGTCCCTATGTGTACCAGGGCATCAATGTTTTCTCCTGCTTCCTGAACAATTTTAGTAATGTTATCAGTGTCTCTCCATGCTGATGTGCCTGGCAGACATCTGACCATTACGCCTGGCTGGAGATACATATTAGCTCCTCAAATAATGGAGTCTCCTATGATCAGAAGTTTTTTGGATTTCCTTTTTTCTCTTTTTGTTTTGGTTCCTGTTTTGGGTGAGGTTTGTTGTGCTAGCTCCTGTGCTGCAGTGTACTGCTCTGTAATGTCCTCTGCCCCTTTGTTTTATTTCAGAGATAGAGGCAGATACCTGTTTGTAGTTTTTATATGGTTTGTGGAGGTGATATGTTGGAGAGCACCAAGTGATGGGGCACCCAATTTTCCCCTCCTAACCACCTGCCAACCTCCTGGACCAACTACCCTCTGCGGTCAAGGTGCTTCTGTTGGATGTTGGGGGAATGGTGGCAGTTCTTATAATATATTCCTCTTGAATATGCAATTTGAGGTCCACAATATCTGCCCATGCTGTCTGGAGCTGAGGCCTTATATCTCCAATGGCCCAGCATGTGGGACAGTGTCCTAAATCCTGTAAAACTGCCCTTCTGCAAACTGTTCTTCAGTACCTGCAGTTAATGATATCCATTCCAGATAAGTTGCTGGGTTTATAATCTGTTTAGAGTAATTAGAAGGAAGAAAATGAGGGCAAAAATTTGAGTTTGTGTTATGATTGTTTGTTTTTGTATAACTTGTTATAACAAGTTAAATTACTAGTGCCCCTGTAAATGAGGTCACTGTGTGGATACCCCTCTGATCCACCTCTTCCTGCTTTGCTACAGGAAATGTCATAACTGTGCTACCCTATAAAAGGAGTGTAGTGTGGGGTGGTTGGGGATGGGGGCCCTTCCCCTGCCAAAAAAGAAGAACCAGGGATGAAAGTAACAAGGGGGTAAGGGCAGAAACAATCAGCCAGCAATAAATGCAGTAGCCCTGAAAGCTTATCTTAATGATAGATAAAACTGTAAAACCTGTAAAGCACCACCTGTAATAATTTCACAGACGATAGACCCTGTAAGAAACACTTTGCTACAGAGAAAAATAAAGCAGTAACAGAAGATATACCTTGCAAAAGACAATTTGAATCAGAAGATTACAGCAGTAATCAGTAAGCACACACCTGTAGGCACACCCTGTAGTAATGTAGCAGAAGGTGTACCCAGCAACAACAATTTGAATCAGAGAAAATAACGCAATAAAATGTTAGCTACAAACAGTAACAATCCCTTTAAGTACAAAATAAAAATAACACACAGTAAATCTGCCTAGCCAAAAAAGCATTAATCCTTATCCTTGCTCTGGTAAGGTTCTTTGCTCTGTCCTTTCAAGCAACCTAGAAGAAAAGAGCTCAAGTGAAGCTAGGTGCCTTGGCCAGCAAATCTAGTCTTCCACCTCTTAGGGCTGTGTGAAATTAAACTTCCACTGGCAGAGTTTTGGCAAAAGTTGAATTTTGCGTTTGTGAAATTTTAGAATGCATGTTGACTTTTTTTCACAGAAATTCTGACTTAGAAAGATGGAATAAATGTATGAATCATTGATTTTTGTATGAAACTGCAGAAACTGCAGAAAAAAATCAACATAACTAATCACTGTCAGTGGTCAGTTCTGCAGAATTTTTAATCTGCGATTCATACATTAATTTCACAGTTCAGTGAGTCACTGAACTGTGGAATGAATATATGAATTGTGGATTAAAGCGAGACTGTCTGAAATGAGATGCAGGTTTTTTTGGTGTGTGTTTTAATTCCTGTGAAATACATGTGAGAGAAAAATTACATATATCTATCATTTAATGTCATTTTTTAAGTGAAACTATTTCTTTGTGTGGACCACCCAAAACTCAAAGCACTTGACTCATGATGTGCACATAATAGGCTGTCACGGTGGGTCAAGATGTGAGCCATTTGAGTTGTGGATGTGCTGGAAGGTGACAATGCTTCAGCAGCACAAGAATTGTGCATGTGCCTGTTTGGATCCTCAAGGCACTCACAGACAGACTGTCTGCTTGCTTTTTGACTGACAGTGTTCACCTCTAGTATTGTGCAGAATTTTGCTCAGTGGAGATATCCTCTGAGGTGAGATTTCAGAAGTTTTATGAGCTGAATATCTAGCAGTAATACTATTGGAGTTCTGCTATCAAAAGGTCTGGAAGTACCACTTGGTTTATCTACTGTAAGCCTCTGTATTTAACTTCAATGGAGTTACTGTGTTAGAAGACTGCTAGTCTATTTGCTACAAAAAAAAAATAGATCATTAAACCTCCCTGTGTCAGACCTATTATTGTGGATACTGTGTGATTTTTGACAGAGGTAGATTCATTTTGGACCAACAGTTCATTCCCCTCAAATTGTTTCACACGAAGACTTGCACTCTCACATACACACTTACATGCATACTATAAACTCACAAACTGCTGTCAGTTATGCAAACAGATGTTTCCCTTTTTTTCTTTTTCAGCTGGTCATAAACTGCATAACTAGCCATATACTCTTGTACAGTAGTGCTGTACCATGCTGATCACTATACTGACAGCATCCATCACATGTACAGTGAGAGAGGGTAAACAAATATATAACATCTCAACATAGTAGTTGAAGCCAAACTGACTGAAATTTAGATCAGACAAAAATAAATTACAATGTAGGCAGCTGATATTTATTGATGAAACAAAATGTTATAGTTAAAAAAGAGTAATATTTCAGTGGCAGACTATGAAGTTAGCAAAAAATCCATAAATCAACTTTCACACTTTCATTTTGTGATGATGGGATGCTTACATTTGTTTTAATTCCAACACAAAAAGGTCCATCCCCCATCATGATCACACAGAAAAGACTTGTCAGAAAATAGTGACTCTGTGACTGATGTTTGAATGTGGCTCAGTACGTCTTTTAATATTGTATTGAAATGCTGTTTTTCCACTTAAGGCAGCTGAATTCTATAGATACCACATATTATAATTTGAAAACTAAATAACTCCATCATCATTACAAATCAAAGGTGCAATGTCTATTGTCTCTTAGGGGATATGGGGTCTGATTTTCAAAGGTTGATGCAGGGCCTGTGTAAGCCTTGTGTCAACCCCAATATTTGGTGCAACTGGACACACTCTTCTAATGCAACTGACAACAATGTTAGTACATTAGGCACAGTTGCGACATTTTCCAAAATTTATGGCAGCTTGCACCAACTATTTGCTGCAAGCCCCATAAAAAGAGTCCCCAAGTGGTGCAAAGTTAGATCGGGGGGGAGCTGGTCTAACTTGTGGCATTTGGTGCACCTGAAAGAAAATCACAATTGTCACTCCAGGAATGCCACATGCCCCCTGCACCATATGTTCAGTGCACCAGGGATTAAAGGCATCCATTAGTATTTCTAAAATTGTGCCCATAATCTTTTTGTCAGTATGTAACATTCATAACAGCAGCTGAGATGTTATACATTTGTTCACCCTCTTGCACTGTGTGTGTGATGGGAGTTCTCAGTTCAATGATCAGAAAAGCACAGCACTACTGATATTGACACAAGTGCAGGGGACAGTATGAATAATATGGAAGTGAGATTAGTGGCAGCAGTCTTTATTTACACTTAAAATGTCCAGTTTTGCAGTTTATGACCAACTGAAAAAGAAAAAAAGGAAATATTTTTAGTCATACCTGGTAACAGTGTGTGAGTGTGTGTGTGTAAGAAAGTGTGTATTGTGATAGCGTGAGTCTCCATGTGAGGCAGTTTGGGGAGGGATTTGTTTGGTCCAAAATGTATCAACTTCTCTCAAAAATCAAACAGTATTTAAAATAATAAGTCTGACAGAGTGAGGTTTAATGAACTGCAGGTTTTTTTTTTCATTTTTGTAGCAAATAGGCTACCAGTGTTTTAATGCCATTGAAGCTAAATATGGCATCTTATGATACATCAACTAAGTGGTAATTTTATATCTTTGGATAGCAGAACCCCAACAGCATTACTGCTAGATATTCAGTTTGTAAATCTTGTGACACCTCACTTCAGAGGATGTATCCATTGTGAGAAATTCAGCACAACATGAGAGTTGAACACTGTCAACTTGCAAACTGGCAGGCTGTCTGCAAGTACCTCAAGGATAAGGATGAGCACATACACAACTCTCATGATGCAGAAAGAAATTCCACAAGACTGATCACTGAACTGAAGAATAATTACATGTATTGTGGAATAATCCATTATACTGCAGAAACAAATTAGTTAATTTGTATCCTGGGTCATGCCTGAAAATAGGCATCTCAATGTCTAGTGTGCCTACCTGGTAGCCAAAAACAAATAGATAAATAAATATGCCACAGTTCAATCTAAAAATTTTGTGGAACAGGGTGAAGATCTGCAAAACACATTTTTCAGATTCTGATCTTGCCAATGGTGGAAGTTCTGAAAATTTAGCAAAATTTATGAAATTTTGCAAACATTCTGGAAAAGCGGAATTTTACCCAGCTCTAGTTAGGGTTGGAAATCCTACCACCGCATTGCAAAAAATTTCCTTACTTTTTGAGATAGTATAATCACATCATCATTCATGCAGGTCCCTTCCATCCCTCCATACATGTACAAATCTCTCTCTGGCTCTGGAATTGTAAGGCCCTGTGCTTCCATTCTTCCCAAAAAGCAATTTATGTGCTGAGTTGTAATAGTTTTCTTATGGGGCTCACTTCAAAGGGAGACATTTATTAAGTGTTCCTCTTAACACATAGTGGCATGAGTGTATGTAGGCAAAAATGTGTTTCCCAGTTGTTTACCCTTAAGTTAATAAAGTTTTGTTGGTTTGCTCTAAAATTTGGTACTGTTGTACTGGAAGACTAGATACATCTTTTGTGCATTTTTGATGATGATAATTAACAGACTTTCATTGTGGATTTGGCTCCATGGTGAAGAATGGAGGCAATTGTGGGGTGTACTGCATACCCCATGGATGTTTAGTGGGATTATGTATTAGTGTTGTAGTCATTGACACTTTTTTTGTTTGATATATAGATTGACCCTTAATGCAGATTATTGACTGTGCCGGTCTTGTAGTACTCATTTAAATCTCTCTCTTGATATGTAGATTTCCCTTAATTGCAAGTACTGATGGAATTATGGCTTGTTAAAGTTCTATAAGACTGAGTTGTTAATACAAGAAAAGATTCCTTCATACAAAATAAGAATTTGAAAAAAAAAAAGTCCAAATTCAATTTTTTGTATGAAGGTAATCTTTTCTTTTTTGAATGGCCTTATTCCTTTTTCGTATAGCCATACAAAAAAGAAATCTGGGTCATGAGAAACGATTAAACAATGTGTTAAAACATATTTCTGAGTGATTTCTCCAAAATCTGACTGCAGAATCCACCTAAGGGGGTCCTGAATAGCAAAATGGATGTGTCGATATCTCTGCAGGATATCATTTTTATGGGTTTTCAAAACATTTTTTCCAAAAAAAGGAAACAAGATGGCAGCTATATGATTTTTTTTTCTCATGATGAAAGATTTCCCACATATGAAACAGAATCTTGTTTCGTATTGGGCAAATTCTTTTATCGTATCAAACTGCTATCCAAAAAAAGTACTGAACATACTCAGAACTGAAATCTCAAATCATTATATCTCTGGAATAGATTAATATGTTTTCACAAAAGCAGTGAAAGGCACCATACTGGCCCAAGCACTTTCTTCCCTGAAAATTCTAACCCATCTGGGTGCTAGTCGATGACAAGAAAACAGCAGAAAACCCTAATTTTTTCAATATTTTTGCTATCCTGATCTTCAGATCTGCACAGCTGACTGGAACAAAACTTTGCACGTCAAAACATTCTGCCCCCAGAGACTGCACATGCAAACTTGTGTGCAAATGTGTTGAATGGTGGTGAAGATATTAAAGTGAAAATTTAGGAGTTTAACACTAAACAGCCTACTCGACCCCAATTATAGTGGTGCTACCATTCCACTATAAAATTTATGCAATAGGCATAGAGTGTGAATGCTCGTGTTAAGCATGTTTATCAGGGCAACTATATGAATAAATTAGTTATCTCAAAGTTGTCAGTAAAGCAATATCATCACCAATTTATTCATATAGTACTGACATCATGACTCAGCTGGCCATCCACAAAATCATCCCCTAAAATTACTTCCACAATACAACTTTCAGTTACTGACAACCTCTCTACCTTTACCAGTGGGCTACAACTTTCAGCCCCTAAAAATGTCTTCCCCTTTACCCTGTCAAAACCCACTACAAAAACACTGTTGGTAAAGTAAATGCATTTTTCTTTGATACTCTTGCCTTTCACTTTCCCAGTACCTGCCACACTGAAAAGTCATGCTCTGTGCCATTCTGTCTCCTCCACTATCACTCACATCTCCAAATTACTCTGCTGCTCATTTTCAAACTCCCTCTATTCAGTTTTTTAATTTTTTCTCATAAAGTCTTCTGAACTCCAGGCTTCACTCAGCCTTTATGCCACACCTCCTCCCACACACTCTCTCCATAGCTCAATTTGTGCCATCCCAGAAACAAGAAAAGACTATCAGAATGCAGGGAAAAAAACTCAACATTTTCCAAATTCTCCTTTTGGCATAACAGTACTGTGAAAATTAATTCTACCCATGATGTCTTCATGATAGTGGATCCATATTCCCTTGCCCCTCTTGAAACAAAACCTTGTCATCTTGCCCCACATTTTTTTGAGACAGGCAGTTTCAAACCAATCAGAATATACATTCACATGCAGATGTGGCATCCAGACATCAAGTCCATAACTATTGATCTTGCAACAGGAGCAGGGAGACCACGGAACATTACTTCACAAAAAAACAAAACAACTGCAAACACATAAAATAGGTAAGAAAATACCCCCAAAAACAAAAATACAAAAAAAATTTAACAAGATTTATCCCTATTGCATAAATCAAATATACAGAGGTGACTTGAGTGATACATAATTTATCTCTACTCCTACTGTCTAACCTCGGACACCTCACTAATGGGTTACACTACTCATGAGGTTACCCAAGGTCAAACAGCACTTGTACAGATAAAACATGTACCTTTGCATATCCCATCTATCTTTCTTTCTTTCTATCTATCTATCTATCTATCTATCTATCTATCTATCTATCTATCTATCTATCTTTATTATACATGCGTGATCGTGCCTGTATATTAGGGTTGCGTAAGCACGTCTATGTTAAACCTCAATTTTTTAACCTTAACTTTGCCCCTGTTCAAGTGATGCACATGAAATTTAGAAAGCACTGTCTCTGTGCAAGGATCTCTTGATCCAGTAAATTTAATGTAGATCGGTTCAGGGAAGGCAAAGTTACAGAGGTGCAACAAAACACAAACGTTTAAAATTTTGAAAATATTAAGACTTTTTTTGCCACCATACAACTAAAAAAATAGAAGGTTTTGAAATCTGAAACTTTCAGGTTTGATAGAGGTTTTTCCCAAGGTGTGTGCTTTTGTGGTTTTTAGGGCCCCCTGTTAAGGAGTTTCTAAATTATTTATTAAAAATATTCCATTTCTGAGCATGTGCAGTTCAAAAAAACAACTTTTTATTCATAACTGAACTTTTGTGAAAGCAGCAGTTTGCGCTGTACAACACAGCTGTCATAAATAAATGGCAGCTGCGTCATATAGAGCAACCTCTGCTGCTGTCACCACTCCTAGGTAAGTGACAGGGCTACTGTCATTGTAGCCTCACTATTCTGGCTGTGCTGTGCCTTCAACTATATCTGCAAACTGGGGGACCATAGTCCCTGGTGGCACTGTATTTATTTATTAATTTTCTGACACCAGGATGCCAACCCCAGTGAGAGATGCCCTCTTCTCCCCCCTAGCCTGTTATTTTATATAATTCTCCCCCTTCCCCAGCAGAGGGGGATACTGGGGAGCCTACCCATGTGTCCCAAAATAGAGTAATTTTATATGTATACCTGCAAAAAAGAAAACTGTCCCCAACATCTTTTTTTAAATTTAAGCCTGAAATAAAGAAAACAGTCCCTCGTCATCACTGTCATTCACTTAACCCCATCAGTTAACTGAGTAACCATCACCACACCCCCCTTACACTATACTTACCTCTGGAGATCATATATTGTCATCTTCTGTGGAACAGGACATGTCTGCGCTGTTCAAAGCCAAACCTCAAACTGAGAAATAAAGCTTACTGCTGTATAATGTATTTCAACATTAGGAGCTTTTTGCACTATATGACACAGCTGTCATTGAACAAGGGACAGCTGTGTCATATAGTATAACCCTTGCTGCCGTATAATGTATTTGGCTTTAACAGTTGGTTGCACTGTACGACACAGCTGTCATTTAACAAATGATGGCTGTGTTCTATAGTGCAACCCCTGCTGTGTCATGATGACTTCTTTGTCAGGGATAGGGCTACTATGATTGTAGCTCAGCCATCCTGACTGTGCCTTGAACTGTATCTGCACATTGTGAGCCCCAATCCCCGGCGGCAGTGTACAATGCACCCTTGCTATAGTGAACCTTGATATAGTGAAACCCTGGCTATTATGAATGCACTCAGTGGCTCCCATCCCAATGCTGCAATTAACAGTGACAAATAAACTGCTGATCCCAACATTGTTATAATTACAGTACAGTACAAGTCACATTAGACTGTTCCACCAATGAGTTGGTTTAGCATTGTTTTTGCAGTTGGCAATGCACTAGCAACTCGTAATGCTTTACTTTTCAATGCTTAACCAGCTCAACAGCAATGTTTGTAAAATGCTTTTGCAACTCAGATGGAATGCATCTGCAGTCCATTCATAATGCAATCCAGAACTGGATTTTAATTCTTAAGAAACAGTTTGTGCAAAGCATTGAACTGGATCCAGCAACACTTATGCAACTCAGTTAGAAATGCTACAGCAGCTCATTAGAGGAGCAGTTTAATGTGACTTGTACTGTAGTTGATTGTGTGACTAACAATTTTTCATTGACAGATGAGTATGTACTGTATTTGGTAACTAAAAAAAAAGTAATAAGAAGTCAAACTAAAGTTTTAACTGAGTAATGAATTATACTGCCTACCAATCCCATTCATACCTAATCCTACCTCTCTCTGAAAGCTGCTGTGAAGTAGGCTTGTGGGTGGAGGTACTGTAGGCAGTGTAAAAATAAAATAACATAAAATCAAAATGGTAGCAGTCAATCTACATGGTGAAAGTCACTTCCAGTCCATCACCAAAATATAGCACATTAGTGATCTCTATACCAACTTCTGGTTTCTGTTTCAGGAAGGGGGGATGGTGGTCATAAAGTAAAATGCAGAGTAAAGTGTTTCAAATTTTTAATGTTAAGTATAGTAGCTGGTGGATGGTGGATCATAAAAGTACATTAAGTTAAGTTAAATTCAGGTCTATAACTACTGTCACCAAATTATAGCACCACACTCAGAGTAATTTATTTATTTATTTGTTTGTTTATTTACTTATCTTTCTTTTTTATTTAACATTCCCCTTTTTATATGATCTGACACTAGGATACCCACTTCCAGTGTCAGATGCCCCCCACACCTCCAGCCCATTGTTTTAGTGAATGTGCCAACAGCAGGGGGTACAATCCACATGTCAGCATGAGCAACCCCCCTAGCAATGTGGACACTAGGGAGCACACCCCCAGTTTTCTGAAATAGTTATCTGTATTTAATGCTTCCCAGCAAAAAAGAAAACCATAACGCAATGACTTTTTTTAACTGAAAAAAGAAAATAGTCCCTCATCATTGCCACCTCTCCCTATCCCCATCCAACCCTCCCACTGAGCACACACCACTCCACACCCTCCAACCTTACCTTATACTTACCTCCACAAGTTGGCTGATGTGATCGTCTGGGAACTAAGACATGTCTGCACTCCTCAAGGGGTTTGTGAGGTGGTGTTATAAGAAGACTATGGGGTCAAAATATTAAAAAAATGAAGAATTTATTAAGTAACATTGCAACCCTGGGGAACGTGCCGACTTACTGTGCCAGTGAGCTGAGTTCAGGTGTGAACTCAGTGTGCCTGTTTACTGAGACAAGACTGATGGTGAAGGTGCTGGGGCATACAGCACCAGTCATGGCCTGGGTACGGATGGGGGAGTGTTTTGGCACAGATGCCACACCCTGTGGTGGGTCAGGGAAACTCACCAACAAGGTATCAGTATGTGTGCCATGGTAGGCTTGGCCCATGCACTGCATCAGGACTGTCTCCAATATTGTATTCATCTAATTTTGCCGAGTGCGCAAATGAAGATAGAATTCAAAGATTGCCTCCAATATACCTGTGCAAATGAGGATGCAGTTCCACTATCACAAAAAGAAGGGAAATTTGTTGCAAAAAACTATGTTAATGTAGACATTAGAGTTGTAAAACTCAAAGTGCACAAAGACAGGAAATGAAAACACATTAGGGATTTGGGTCTCAGGAGTACTGTTGAATCAGTGGTGGGGCCTTACTTGAGGTTGTCAACCCAAATGCCCACCCCTACCCTGGATCAGATGAGGTAAAATGTAATGTCTTCATGCAGGGCCCTTAGCTCTGACAGATTATGTTGGCCATAATATATCACTATGATGCACTAGCTTGGAGCTGTACATAGTGCTTCAGACAGGAGGTTATGGGCTGGGGGTGGGCATTAGGTTTGACAACCCCAAGTAAGACCCAACCACTGATTTGCCAATACTCCAGAGACCCAATCCCAATTTTTTCATATTCCATCTTTGTGTGCTTTGTGTTTTACAACCCTAGTGTCTGCATAAACATAGTTTTCTGCAATATATATCTATATCTATATCTATATCTATATCTATATCTATATCTATATATATATATATATCTATATATATATATATATATTAGAGGCAAAAAAAACTCTGTTCAATGCATTAGTTAGGGTTGTTCCACACTGATAAAAGCGAGGAAATTCAGTGTTAGAGTTGAAAGCCCCTTGAACCCCCCCACACCCCTACCTGGCATTGGGGTGCACATTAGGGTTGTTGGCCATAACTCTCACCCCATCTCATCTGTAAAGAAGCAGAGGTGTAGGAGAATGGGGTGAGAGTTAGGACTGACAACCCTAATGCGCACCCCGATGCTGGTTGGGGTGTGGGGGGTCCAAGGGGGACTTTCAACCCTAACACCAAATTTCCTCACTTTTGTCGGTGTGGAATAACCCTAACTAATGTATTAAACAGAGTTTTTTGCCTCTAATTTCCCTTCTTTTTGAGAATGATAATGAGAAATAGTGAATGCAGCGTGGCGGCTGGAGCAGTAACATTGTGCCTGCAAACGCAAATGGTAATGCGCATGGTGATGCAAAGCGAAACAGAAAGAAAAACAATAGTGTAGACAAAAATGTTAAAAACAACACAAAAGGAAGCGCAAAATAAAACGCAAGGGGTAACGCATATGGTGGCGTAGACGTGAACGTTAAGTGAAACGGGAATGGAACCGCAAGTGGAAACAGTAACAGTACAGTAATGGAAGTGCACAGGCTGGTTTTCCCCAAAAGCTGCATAGAGAAAGACAGTGAGTATAAAGAATGTATGGATAATAATGGTTCTCGTAGCAGAAAATGAGGGGCTGGAATACTAAATTGCTTACATCTCAGAAACCGTACAACGTAGAAAAAATATGTAAAAGTCATATGATTTATGACTTTCCTGGCTATTTTTTGTACTTAGCCCCAATAGGGGGCTAAACATTTTTTCAATGAAAAGTCTGTATCTCGCACCGTTTCCGAGATACGGGCCCTGAAAGGTGTGGCGAACTCCGTAATGTTATCCTATGGGGAAAAAAGAGAAGTTCGGAGAACCATAACTTTGGCTCCCTGTAATATTTTTTCACCAAACCACAAAAAGACACATCTGTGATGTTGGCCGTGTTCCTTCCAAATTTCAGCCCAAAAGACCAAACCATTATTTTGCAGAAGGGCACCAAATGATTCCTGTAATGCGTTGGACGCCGTAATGTTATCCTATGGGAAAAAGTTTGGAGTACTGTAACTTTGCCACCATGTCATTTTCTTTCAACAAAACACTGAAAAGCACATCTGTAAGATGTCGGCAGCGTTTCCTCCAAATTTTAGGCTAAAACACCAAACAGTTCTTTTGCAGCAGGGTGCCAAAGAATTGCTGTTATTTTCCCACAGCCTAGAAAAGTACTGTTGAAGTTTGCGAAAGCTTTTGCAAAGTCATTCTACAGTGTCACAAATGCGACAGTACTTTTCGAAAGTACTTTTTCCAGAAATTTGAAAAACATATTTCTGGGGTGTTTTACCCCAAAATAAAGACATGGCTAGCATCTTCAGGGTCTGACTAGGTGAATACAAATATAATTAGGTTGCTAGAGGGTCCCAATTTTAAATGCCAAGCATTTTTGTGATTGCTAACTGAAAACAAAATGGTGGATTTGTGACAGTAAAAGGGCCATTTGCGAAAGTAAAAACTGTATTTGCGACACTGTCGAACTTTTTGTTAACTTTTCCCATTGACTTATAATGGGAAATTGTATTTTGAATAACTTTTGAACTGTTTAATATTTTTTCATGAAATCTTCAAAAGGCACATCAGGGACCCTGGCTGCACATTCCCTGAAGATTTTGGACCAGTCGCGCAAACTGTGAGACCTGTAGAGATGACAGTAAAATTCTAGAAAAGCGTAAATGTGCGCGCAGATCATGCTTGATAACTCCTCAGCTGTATATGCAACTAGTACAAAACTTAGCAGATCCCAAGGCATATGGATCTTGATCATGTATGCCAAATTTCAGGCAAATCCGTCAAACGGTTGCAAAGTTATTAAGGTGCAAAATTGTGGGTTTAACATGTAAATGGCTCCTCAACCCTAACTATAGTGGCACTACTGTGCCACTATAATATATATAGACAAAGAACCTTAGTACGTAAGGACTGAGGCAAGGGTTCTTTCAAAGGGCATTGGCAAGGAAGCCACATATCAAAGAAATATAAAATCACTCATACCCCCAAATGCAAAGCATCATGGGATGTATATGCAAATCACCAAAACATCTTGTGCTGGTTCAACTTTAAGCAGGAATGCATGGTGCCAAAAGGCCTCTCACACAGTGTGCAAAGGGTGACAACAAACGACACAGACACGTGTTTCATCTTACCCAAATGGCATTGGCTGGGAAGCCAAGTTTCAAAGAAATACCACTGGGGTGTCATGCACACACACTGATGAGTCCTGGTAAGACGAAACATGTATCTATGTCTTCTGTTGACATCATTTTCAAACTGTGTGAGAGGCCTTTCGATGCCAGGCATTCCTGCTTAAAGCTGAATCAGCATAACATTTTATATTTGCATATACATCCCATGATGCTTTGCAGTATGGCAGTATGTGTGATTTTGTATTTCTTTTAAACTTGGCTTCCTGGCCAATGCACTTTAGGGTAACCCTTGCCTCGGTACTTAGGCACTAAGGTTCTTTGTCTTTAAGCTTGTTTTTTGTTTTCATTGGGCAAACCAAAACCAAAACTTGATCGATCAACTTATGGTAACTGGTTCATTCTGCTGGGGTGTTATGCAGATAAGGCACACTGATGAGTCCTGGTAGGATGAAGCACGTGTGTGTGTTTTCTGCTGGCACCCTTTGCAGACAGTGTGAAAGGCCTTTCAGCACCATGCATTCCTGCTTAAAGTTGAATCAGCATAACATTTTGTGATGATCTGCATATACATCCCAGGATGCTTTGCATTATGGGGATATGTGTGATTTTGTATTTCATATGTCTATATATATATATATATATATATATATATATATATAGATATAGATAGATATATATCTATATCTATATCTATATCTATCTATCTATATATATATATTGCAAAAAACTTCATTAATGCATCAGTTAGGGTTGAAGTGACAAAAGTGGGGAAATGAGATGTTAGGGTTGACACCCTAACACCCCCCAAACCCTACCACCCCACACCCACCACAGAACAGCAGGTGGCGGGTTCTGCCTTGGGGTCATCAGTCCTAACTCTCAACACATTCCATGTGAAACAAACCTCACATGATGCAGTATAGGAGAATGGGGTGACAGTTAGGCCTAAGAACCCCAAGGTACCCCTGTCACCTGCTGTCTGTAGTGGGTGGGGTGGTAGCATTTGGGGGTCAGAGTGTCAACCCTAATGCTTCATTTCCCCACTTTTGTAACTTCAACCCTAACTGATCCATTAATGAAGTTTTTTGCAATAAATTTCCTTACTTTTTGAGAAAGTGTAATGTAACTAGTAACTGGTATTTGTTGGTGGAAGCTTGGGCTCTCTGGGTCCCTGTGCTCCCTTTGAGCTGGCCATTTTTGCATAATGATATATGTACGTCAGAGAGTGGGCACTTTGAGTACTGTTTTCTCTTTTACACATAACTACAGATCCATACTGCAGTCCTATTGGGCCGAAAAAGAACACTTGTAACACTAATTTGCCAATATCTCAGAACCGTAGCAGCTATGAAAAAAATTCCACTGCAGTTGTATTCATGACTTTGAAACCTCCATGCATGCTCACCTAAAGGTAAACTAAGCTGCCTGAAGTGAAAAATCTGTATCTCGACTCTTTTCCAAGATACAGTCACCACAATGTGCTGTGGGCATTATAATTTTATCCTGTGGGGAATATCTATACTTCGTAAAGGCATAGCTATGGAACCAATAACAATTTTTGCACCTAAATAGCATAATTCACATGTATGGGACACCCTCTTTTAACCCTGCAAATTTCAAACTGGTAACATTTTGAAATTCCTTATTCATGAGGTGTCAAAATCCCCGTTTGTGAGGTCAGTCTCCATTCACGAGCTGTCATAATCCCTCTTTGTGACAATTCCTTGTTCGTCAGATTTTGGTCATCTGGTCCTGATCTCACGAACAAGGATTTTGTCAGCTCATGAATGGGGATTGGCTCCAAAAAGGGATTTTGACAGCTGGCAAAAGTGGATTTAAAAAACCAATCCCCTTTCCCCAGCTGTCAAAATCACCTTTCATCACTTGATCCTTTTTTGTGAGGTGACAAAATCCCTGTTCGCGAGGCAATCCTTATTTGCAAGATGGGTCATCTGGTCTGGAAACCGTGATCAAGGATTTTGTCAGCTTGAGAAAGGGGACCAGCTTGCAAAAAGTGATTTGGACAGCTCCCAAAACGGGATTAAAAAAAACAACCCCCCTTTCAGGAGCTGTCAAAATCCCATTTCGTGAGCTGATCCCCATTCGCAAGCTAACAAAATCTCTGTTTGCGAGCCAGTCCTTGTTTGTGTGATAGGGCCATTTTGTTTGGAAATCGCTATTGAGCATTTTGACAGCACATGAACAAGGATTGGAAGCAAGTGGCGAACAAGGATTTTTAAAATAAATAATGGCTGATTTTTAAGAGAAACGAAGCAAGCCAAAGCCATGGGTTTGTAGTAGGTGTTACCCTGAACAAAACCCATGCTTCAATTACCACACAACACATCTGTGGGGCAAGTTACAACATTTTGTCTGTGGGGAAACATGGAAAACAAGATTTTCGCTCACAAAAAATGGATTTTTTCTCATGAAGATGCATTTAAAAATATCTTTTTGCAATCCCTTTTTGTGTGCACAGATCCCTCTTCACCATTGTGAAGCTTTCCAAAAAATGTAAACTGAGCATGCTCAGAACCCAAAATTTCAAAACAGAATAACTTTGTAATGGATTAATATTTTTTCATCAAACCATTGTTGGCTTGTTCTGTGGGCAAGCTCTTTCTACCCTGAAAATGTCAGAGTAAAATTCCAAATGGTGTGGAGGGGAGGAAGCAGCAAGTGAGAAATTTAGAGTTTTGGTGACCACTAGTGGTCAAACTGTATAACCTGCAGGTGAAAAAGTGAGCTGATTAAAAAAGTGATGTGCACATTTTGGGACACTATATCTCCATGCTGTCACATGCAAGTGAAATGAAGCTCACAACTTCATGAGATGTCTGCTTCATGATGGGGCATGTCAAATTTCATGCTTAACACCTGAACCAAATGTTATGTAAATTGTAGGAACAGCTGTGAAGTTATCAATGCACAAAGTGAAACAAAGCAAGAATTTGACAAAATATACAGATGTACACATTTTGGGACTGCATATTTTGAGATGTGTATATCCTAGCTAACTGAAACCTGGCACTTCAAGAGACCACTGGACTGTAAGGGCGCAAGTCAAATTTCATATAAACTGCAGGAACAGCTGTGAAGTTATTATTGCACAAATTAAAACAATCGAAGGAAGAATTTGACAAAACATCCAGATGTACACATTTTGGGACTGCATATCTCCAGATGTGCATATCCCATCTAACTAAAACTTGGCACATCAAAAGAAAACTATCTGTAAGGGCATGTGTTAAATTTCATATAAATTACAGAAACAGCTGTGAAGTTATTAATGCACAAAATGAAACAATCAAAGCAAGAATTTGACAAAACATCCATATGTACACATTCTGGGATGTCATATCTCCAGAAGTCTGTGCTTTATCTAACTGAAACTTGGAAAGTTAAGAGAATACTAGTCTGTTAGGGCATGTGCCAAATTTCATGTTAACTGCGAGAACAGCTGTGAGGTTTTTAATGCACAAAGTGAACAATATTCCTATTTGTGACCTGTCAAAATCCCCATTCGTGAGCTGTCAAAATTCCTGTTTATCAACCAAATCCTTTTTTGCACAACATATTCCAAAAACTGAACTGAGAATTCTCAGAGCCCCAAATTTCAAAACTAAATAATTTTGGAATGGATTACTATTTTTCTCACCAAACCAACTCTGGCTTATTCCTTGGGGGCAACCTTTTTCTACCCTGACAATTTCAAGCCAAAATTCCAAATGGTGTGGCCGCAGTGTGATGGGCAAAAATCAACAAAAAACGGCAAAAAAAGTGAAAAACACTCTTATTTCATGGTGTGCTGCATGAAAAGCACACATATGATCAAAACAAAACTTGGCATGTTGGAAGATCTACCTCACAGAACAGCTCATACCAGATTTCATGCAAATCTCTTGAACAGTCGCAAAGTTATTAAGGTGCATAATTTGGGGTTTAACATTAAACTGCCTAAACCCTAACTATAGGGGTGCAACAGTGCCCTTTTAATATAGATATAAAAAAGGTGATTTGCACATTTTGAGACACTATATCTCCATGCTCTCACATGCAAGTGAAATGAAATGTACAACTTCATGAGATGTCTCCTTCATGATGGGGCATGTCAAATTCCATGCATATCACCTAAACCAAATTTTATGTAAATTGCAGGGACAGCTGTGAAGTTAATTCACAAAGTGAAACAAAGCAAGAATTTGACAAAACATATAGATGTACACATTTTGGGCCTGCAAATCTCCAGATATGCACTCTCTATCTAACTGCAACTTGGCTGATGAAAAGACCAGTTAACTGTAAGGGAACATGCCAAATTTCATGTAAATTGAAGGAACAGCTGCAAAGTTATTATTGCAAAATGTTGAACAATTTAAACAAGAATTTTACAAAACATCCAGATGCACACATTTTGTGACTACATATCTCCAGATGTGCACATCCTATCTAACTGAAACCTGGCACATCAAGAGACAACTAGTCTGTAAGGGCACATGTAAAATTTCATATAAACTGCAGAACAGCTGCGAAGTCATTGCACAAAGTGAAACAATTGAAACAAGAATTTGACAAAACATCCAGATGTACAGAGTTTGGGACTGCATAACTCCAGATGCACACAGCATATCTAACTGAAACTTGGCAAGTCAGGATATCACTACTTTGTAAAAGCACAAGCTGTATTTCTTGTAAATTACATAAAAAGCTGTGAAGTTATTAATGCACAAAGTGAAACAATCAAAGCAAGAATTTGACAAAACATACAGATGTACATATTATGGGACTACTTATCTCTGGATATGCCCATTCCATCTAACTGGAACATGGCACATCGGAAGACTAGTTTGCAAGGGCACATGCTAAATTTCATGTAAATTGCAGTAATATCTGCGAGGTTATTAATGCACAAAATGAAACAATATAAGCAAGAATTTGATGAAACATTCCGATCTACAGTTTCAGACTTCATATCTCCAGATGTTCATATCTTATCTAATTGAAACTTGGCAAATCAAGAAAACTCTTTTATGTGATGGCACTTTCATGTAAATTGCAAGAACGGCTGTGAAGTTATTAATGCACAAAGTGAACAAAATCCCTATTCTTGAGCTGTCAAAATCCCCATTTGTGAGCTGTCAAAATCCTTTTTCTTGAGCCAAATCCTCTTTTGCAAAACATACATACATTCTAAAGACTGAACTGAGTATACGGAGAACCTGAACTTTCAAAACTGAATAACTTTGGAATGTATTGTTTTGTCACCAAACTAATGCTGGCTTGTTCCTTTGGGCAACCTTTTTCTACCTTGACAATTACAAGTCAAAATTCCAAATGGTGTGGCCACAATGTGATGGGCAAAAATCAGCAAAAAATGGCAAAAAAAGCAAAAAACACTCTTTTTTCACTATGTGCTGCACGAAAAGCACATATCTGATCACAACAAAACTTGGCATGTCAGGAGAGCTTCCCTACGGGACAGTGCATACCAAATTTCATACAAATCTGTTTATTTGAAAAGTTTTTAAGGTGCAAATTTTGGAGTTTAGCATTAAACTGCCTACTCAACCCTAACCATAGGGACATGACTGTGCCTATATATATATATATATATATATATATATATATATATATTATAGAGGAGCATTCTCGCCCGTATAGTCAGGGTTATGAAGGCACTTTAATGTTAAACTTGACATTTTGCATGTTAATAACTTTGGACTCATTCAATGGATTTGCACAACATTTAATATGCATAGTGGGGCATGGTAGATCTCTTGATCTGCCAAATTGCATTTTGGTCAGACGTATGTTTTTGTGCAGTGAATCGCTGAAAAATGCACTTTTCGCTAGTTTTGAGGGCAGTTTGGGGGATTTTCTCCATGGCACTGCATGGCCACCATGTAGCAGACTGGTCTGAAGCTTGGCATGTAGAAAGTGCTTCGGTCATGGAACATGCCTCTTTTTGTTTGGTGAAAAAATATTAATCCATTCAAAAGTTATTAAACTTTTTAGCTCCCATTATAAGTCTATGGAAAAATTTATATGGTTGTTTTGCGAAAGAAGAACGGGGTTTTGGCCATCTGGTCACTCCTCATGATCAAAGAATTTGCAGGATAGCGATCAAAGATTCTTTCATTGCGAGAAATTTATCAATCGTGACAGCCGCCATTTTGCTTTCAGTTTGGGGTTGGAAAAAAACAAATATCTCAGCCCTGGGGTGACTTCTGAAGTAAAACTTGGATAGGTTTTGCTCATGGTGCTTCCCTCTATTGAGCCATGCCTGTGGTTTAATGTAGTTGTGTCAAAAAAGGAAGCTTTAACATTTTTATTTCTTTGTTCTCAGTTCACTAACGATCTTCGATAGAGAGCCTGTAAATTCTTTGATCACTAGATTCTTTGATCGCGATCTTCGTTTGTGAGGAAGGGTTGAGATGGCCAGATTTTTGGGTTGAAAAAAACAAATATCTCAGCCCAGGGATGACTTGTGAAGTTAAACTAGGATGGGTTTTGCTCAGGGGGCTTCCATCTATCGAGCCATGCCTGTGGTTTAATGTAATTGTGTCAAAAAGTGGTATTCTAACATTTTTAAATTCTTTGATTGTGACCCTGCAAATTCATTGGTCGTGAGATTTCTTGGATCATGTGCTTCATTCATGAGGGTGGGACGAGATGGCCAGATTTTTGCTGGACCAGATGTCTCAGGGAGAGATCAGACAGCCGAAATTTCATGACTGGATGTCCCCTCATGATCAAAGATGATCTTTGATCATGAGATCACTCCTGATTCTCGCTATCAAAGAATTTTTAAAGGTGTAAAAACTTTAAAATGAAATATCTTGGAAACGGTTTGGTCTTTTAACTTGAAATTTGATGGGTTTTGAGAGGATGTCCTGTAGATGTGACTTATGGTGTTTAGGTGTCAGAAAATTAATTTGCTGCAGAAATATTGCATGGCACAATTTACATTTTGCAGATAGCGTTCTGCCATTGTGGTAGTGGCTTGAAACTTATAGGGTAGGTAGCCTTACTGCCTCAGAGGTACTTTTCAGTGGTTAGGTGTGTAAAATGTAAACAGGTGTGGAATTACGCCACTCTGATGAATGAAAATCTAAAACTTTAAAATTAAATATCTCAGAAATGGTTTGGTCTTTTAACTTGAACTTTGGAGGGAGTTGAGGGGATGATATCCAGTATATGTGAATTATGGTGTTTAAGAGTCAGGAAATTAATTTGCTGTGGAGATATTGTATGATGCAGTTTACATTTTGTGGATAGCATTCTGCATTGTGGTAGTGGCTTGACATTTATAGGGTAGTTTGACTTACTGCCATGGAGGTAATTTTCAGTGGTTAGGTGTGTAAAATGTAAACAGGTACAGAATTATGTCACTCTGATGAATGCAAATTTGGTTCATTTCAAGTTGGTGGGTGCGTGGGGCCCTAAGGTCCCCATGCTCCCAGCAATAAACACTCTCACAAATACACATGATATTCAGTACTTGTACTTTTATATTAGGCAGAAATGTGCAAGTTGGTGGGAGTATGGGGCTTTCGGGCCCCGTGCTCCCATCAACTTGCACAACACTGTACTTTACTATGTTTTCTCAAAAAAGTAAGGACATTTTTGCAAAAAAAACTGCATTAATGCAACAGTTAGGTTTTTTTACAGTGATAAAAGTGAGGAAATTCACCGTTAGGTTTACCACTCCTTGAACCCCACGACCACCCCACTCCCACCAAGAGGCATTGGCATGTGCGTTGGGGACATCAGTCCTAACTCTTGCCCCATTCTCCTATACTGCACCACCTCAGCTTATTTACACATGAAATGGGGTGAGAGTTAGGGCTGATGACCCTAATGCACACCACGATGCCTTTTGGTGGGGGGCGGAATGGTCATGGGCTGCAAGGGGTGGTAACCCTAGCAGCAAATTTCCTCAGTTTTGTAGCTGTATAAATCCCTAACTGTTGCATTAATGCAGTTTGTTTTGCAAAGCTTATATATAGATACATATATATATATATATATATATATATTTATTGCGAAAAACTGTGTTAATGCAAGAGTTAGGTTTTTTACAGCGACAAAAGCCAAGAAATTCGGCATTAGGGTTTTCAACCCTAATTCTGGTTCCCCCCCCAACTCCCCACCACCCCCTAATTCCAATTGGCACACACATACACAGGCACAAACATAGACACACACACAGAACACACAACTATGGGGGCAGTACAAGGAAATACAACCAATCACAGACAGACACCATAATGCAACAGAAATAACATACAACTTCTTAAACATACCACAACAGGCATCCATCATCATTTTTATTAACTATATTATTTGCTGTGCCACTTCAGTTTCCCTTATGCCCACAGCTTTGTATATAACACCATATTACTGATACTAATGCACATGTGTTGTTTGCAATGTGCACCCATTTCATTTACTGCTGTGTTAGCAATTAGTCACTTTCCCTCTACAAGCAAGTGTGGTACTACCAATCTTGTCATTTTTTTGCATGAAACTGTACTACACACCTCCACTTAATTAGTTGTTTCTATTTAAGACTACCTGGACAGTATCACAAACTTTCAAATTGTTAATCACATGGCACTGTGATATATTAGTGTTCTTGACCATTTTTGCATAACAGAATAATATATATACTTAAAGGCATTGATTATAAACAAAATCTTACCTAGGCCCTAGTGATGTAACAATTGTTGTATTACAGCATTACAGTATGCTACAATAAACTGTCTGATTTGTTAATGCCACCATACCTATGTCTCCACCTACTTGCCAGTTTGTCTGTTAAATTTTAAAATAACTGGCAACAGAGACATATTATTAAGGACAAAGGACTAGAAATTTTACCATTACTATATAGCAGAATACCTCAACTTTCCAAATAATTGTTTAGTTAAGTAAAATAGTATAACAGGTAGTTGGTATATTGGTGGATTTACCATGCCTGGTGTGGTTCAGTCCTGAGGAGTAGCCAAGTGACTTCACCACACCAGAAGTGGTAAGTGCACCCATATAACCACACCATATCATTGTATATTGCTATCATACAATATTCAACTTGTTTTTTTTTTTTTATAGTGATATTAAACTTTTACAGTGGATATAGTGGAGGATTTATCATGATCATGTTATCTGTTTTCAGCAATGAGTTAACTGGATTTTCATACCTCATTGTGAAATTTTGCATATTGCATCATTTAAATAGACAAATGCACTAATTCCTCAGAATACATGAGGTATAGACCCACTACAGTTGTACTAACTTTCCAAAGCTAAACATTTCTGCTCAAGAGTATTATATAAGAAGTACACCTGGTGTATTTATCAGAGTGTGAGTCTGTCTTACATGGCATGCTACACAAAGTTGTACATTTGTGTATAACATAGGCTATGTTATCACCAAGTTGCCATTTGTGCATAGAACCACAATATGATTACCAATATCACCTCTCACTGACTACTGTGTGTTCAACTAATAGGTCACTATTGCATGTAGGTTACTAGAGGTTTAGCCATGCCTTGGGTGGTGTGTCATAGGCTATACTCAAGCAAGATAATCACATAAGAAGTGGATAAATCTCAAGTAACTCATATTCTGGAATGCCTTATTTTGATTATATAATAGACACATATTCAGAACAAATGTAAAAATTTGTATGATAAAGTTTTTTATAAATAACATTCCTCACATATAGCCAATAGAGAATTTACCCATAATCATGTAACATCTTTGCCCAATATGGTTAAACAATTTTCACACAGCATTGTATAACTGTAACAGAACAGCATACCCTCACTGTTTTATCAAATGTTTTATTTTATATAAAACAGTATCATATAAGTGGCAATGTAGATGGATAAGTAGTTCTACTTGAAATGCTTGTAACACATCTCACTCTATGCAGACAACACACTCCAATGCTAGGACAAGTAAAACAGTTGGTGAAACATGATGATGGATGCCTGTTGTGGTATGTTTAAGATGTGGTATGTTATTTCTGTTGCGTTATCTTGTCTGTCTGTGATTAGTTGTATTTCCTTGTACTGCCCCCATAGTTGTGTGTTCTGTATGTGTGTGTGTATGTTTGTGCCTGTGTGTGTGTGTGTGTGTGTGTGTGTGTGTGTGTGTGTGTGCATGCCAGTGGGAATGGGGGGCAGTGGGGGGGTTGGGGGAGCTGGAGTTAGGGTTGAAAACCCTAATGCCGAATTTCCTGGCTTTTGTCACTGTAAAAAAACCCTAACTCTTACATTAATGCAGCTTTTGCAATAGATTTCCTGACTTTTTGAGAAAGAACTAAAAATGTGATGTTTTCTCAATGCACTACATCTTTTAAAACACAATATAAGCTTTATATAAGACACTTTGTGAACAATACCTTACACAAGTTGAGAGCCCATCTCTCCAAAGGAGCTAGTGCATCATGCAGTTGTAGCCACAGAAATTGCCACATATTTGCAAATATTTCGTGAAATTTCTGCACAGTTTCTCTGTGCTGCCCCTAGTATGTAAATGCAGAAAGAACAACATATTTCTAGAAAAAACAAAGAAGTTTCAGAAAATAGGTGGAACTGTCTGTGGCTGCTACTATAACTCAAGAATCATAAGGCAAAGAAAAACAACCACTATCAATACTATATTTGTCTGATATGAAGTATCTTTAACTTTAACACTCATATATTTTATACTGTCAGGCATGCGATTACCTCACCCCTCTCTAACCAATACCTGTACATCATACATATTTATAATAACAAGACAAACACATAATTTGAAAAGTATTAAATTTAATAAATACTTTTTTAACAAAATATAAAAATATTATTTACAAGTATTATAAAAATACAGAAATACAAAAACAAATAAATGTTTTATTCACACTGTGGGTAAGGAATAATAAATAATAAATACATAAAAGAAAAGTTCTCCACAAATAAAATGAAAGTGTTGCTTCACATGTTGTACAACAAAGGGTGGGGACATATTAATATAAACAAATAAAACAAACCTAAATAAAAAACTATTTACAAGTACTGGCCAGGAATGATAGAGAGGTACTGGCCATTCAGGCTGTAGGGACTTGGAGAGATGATGGTGAGGAGGAAATGGAAGACTGCTCAGGAGTCAGTGCAGCCAGGTGCCCCTTCTCTGCAGCTGTTGTTGGTGGTGTTTTGGAGGGGCACCTTTGAGGGGTTCTTGCTGTGGAGCTGCGGAGGGCTGGTCATCCTGTAGGTGCTGCAAATCCTGGTGCAGAAGCTAATGGATTGCTTCTGTGGCCTCCAACTGGCTCTCAGCCAGCCGCACCATGAGACCATGTGTGGACTCAAGTGAAGCAACAGAGGCCTCCTCCAACTCCTTTAGTGAATGGATAGCTTGGGTGAGGCCCCTGTTGCTTTGCTTAAGCCAATGGGTGGCTACTAAGGCCACATGCCCCACACGCCCATAACGCTGCAGCAAGTCAATTATCTCTGCACCCTGATTAATTATCTCCTCGGTCTGCTCAACAAGATAATTGAGCTTTGCTGCAGTGTCATGGGCATGTTCAACAACAGCCCTGTTACCACTCTTCACGGTCTCCAGCAGCTGGCTGAGGGTGCCACTAATTTTATTAAGAATGGCAATTTGCCCTGTGGAGACAAAAAAAAAAGAAATACACATGTAAATAAAATAAACTGTAGTCTAGTTTTCTGATAATGGACTACACAAAACTGTATTTGTTATATTTATTATAGCTGAGATGTATTTACATCTATGACACCTCAAAAAATCTGTGTTGACTTAAGAATACTATTATCTATGTTTGTTGGTCCCATGTTTACCCTCACCATTTCAGATACTACAATGTGACAGTGGTCCCCACAAAATTAGGTTCTGTTAACCCCAGAATAGGTGTCTATTAATGCTGTTCCTTTAAACACCTCATGAACCTCTATATGCAGTATATGCAAAAGTTGTACAATAATGAAAGCTCATGAGCTCTATCAAGTTGCCCTCCTCCCATCCCACTGTGCAGTGATATCTCCTGAAATGAACTCTCTGCACCATGGAACTATTAACTCTAGGCAGTGTACAATGACACACAGCACTATACAGTCAGTAATGCTAATTCATGCTCACTGTGTTGGAAACCCTGTCCAACAAGGCAACTGGTCTGAAAGTTCAATAATTAAGCAACCACAGATGCCACCCCTTAACAGAGGTACACAGATATCCTCCATTTCAGCCACACAGTATAGCAGAGCTACACTCCATAGCCCATTGTCTGTCTCTCACCACAATTTGAGTGTGGGTCTCTAAGGGTATAGTCTCTCTCTCAGACATTGTAACTCAATAGGTAAAGTAGTGCAGACATACAATGTGACAAAATCACCATTAGTGCAGTACTGTGTGATCTCTTTCTACCCACAATAGGTTTCTCAAGCACACACAGGACAGTTCAAAAAATAACATTGTAAAAGGATTTCATGACACATATCACAAATGAACATACAGTAACTGTGGCTCAACAGTGAATTTGAGATCAAGCAAGATGAATAAAAAAAGATAATGTACTCCCTTTTCACCTACACACCAACATTATTTCACTGAAAGTATATCTTTATGCACACGAGAATGCAGTGCTCACAAAATTCTCAGACCTATTAATGTCTCAGACAACTGATATTAAGTGAAGTTTGACTATTCAATTTGCTCCTGTAACTGTTCATCTCTATCAATTGCAAATCTCAAATATGAACTATAAGACACTATTATTAATGTCAAACCACCAAAAACAGTGCTGCGGTGTAACATTATGTAGTGCAGCATTGCAACTGTGAATTGTATCCATGCAGCAAGAATACCATTCACAATCACAACTTTCACCTTAATGCCTACCCACCTGTACTGAACAAAATCCAACATACGTCATTTCAACTGTAATAAATTAAATATAATATGATAGTGTGTAGTGGACTGTTGTTCTGTATAGAATCCCATCCCTTTAAAAATGCTGTTCTACCACAGTTTCAGTGTCATGCAATGCCGTTATACCCTACTGTGGTATGACAGCATTATTGAACCTTTAGAGACTGTATGAGCCAGTCTAAGCTTAAAAGCAAAAGAACTGACACAACATATTTTCCTCACAGTACTATACAGTATAAAAAGTACAGGATGAGCAACTCCATGTACAACCAGTGTGTTTTGCCAGCTCGGGATTATAATTATCATAGACCACTCACCCTACTGTGTTGTCTTTAAACAAGCATAGTTCTCAACCCAATATGTGGAGAGCAGTAGTTGCAACTCTCATAAGCATATTAGTCCTGCAAATTTACTGCCTCACAGCACATGTAGCACCTGATGCAACACTCTTGATATAACAATAGGTACCAAGGCACAACATCTCTCAATAGACTACTGTTTATACACACAATGTGGGCATTTCTAGCATCATCTGTTACTACATCAGCTGTTCACCTCCCACATGTCTTATTATCTTTATTAAATCAGCTAACAAAATCCGTCATTCTGATTAAGTACTACATCATGTGAATCAATTCCTTATCACATGATATACTAGTCAACCAGTGAACTGCATCAATGATATCCATGCTTTACCTGCCTCTGCTTCTGTACTCATGATGTATCAGCTGATATGGCTCAGAAGAAGCTGGCAGTGGTGGACATTGCTCCCTAAAGCCATACTACTGTTCATTGTCCTATATTTTGCCTGAATACTATTATGAGCATCTACCAATCATCACCATGCCTTTCACTATGTTGTAGTTCTAAATTCATTACACTGAACTTAAGCTGTTCAATGAACACATATACTTAAATACATCACTGCAAATCAGTATAGTGATCACCCTGTGCTTCTCTTTAAAAAGAAACTCAATAACACGATAAAAAGTACTTACATTCCTCAGCTGGAGGCCCACCTGGACCTGCAGCAGTAGATGGATGACCAGCTGCTTGAGATTCTGCTGTTACCTCCACAGAGGGTTCTATCTCCACATTCTCAATACCCTCTGTGGAGTCTCCTCCTCCAGCAGCACCCTTCATAGATGGTTCTTCCTCTGTGAAAACATAGTAGGAGACAAAACATTACTCATCTGTGAATATTAGTTTGCCTATATATATATCTCACCACTACCACCTGTACAATATTCTTTATGTTGACAAGCCCAATAGCATGTACAGTACTACTCATTTCATCACAGTATATACACCTGTTCGGTAAATCACTAGAGCCACTAGAATTGTTGCCAGCTATACACAACCATGTGCTCTTGAATATACATATTCTGACACACTGTACCTTCAGAGAAAAAGCTTAATAGCTCCATACTAATCATAATGGCAAAATCATAAATATTACTTCTGAATACACCTGCTCATGAAATATTTCTCCTACTAAATAGTGCTGTACAAAAATGTCTTTTTCATTAATTTTCTTCTCAGCAAAAAATGTACTCATACATAGTCTACAGAACATAGAATGCAGTCCTACCACAGTAGGCAATACCAGAATTTCATTAGTTTGGAACTGCAAAAGGCTCCATTTATACAGGCAGTAAAGAATTCTATGCAGAAGAATATTCCACAATTCAATGCATATCAAAATAAATGAGAACTTGTAGTATGTCACTTAGACAATATGCTCCATCCACAGGCCACTGCATCACAAGACACTGTACTAAAGACATTGATTGTGTGCCCCACACAATATGTACATTACCATCCTAAAATAAATGCATCACTACTGGGTAACTACATAGAGAACATTGTATAGGTAACTATGCACAAGCACTGTATTTTGCCACACAGGAGTTCAGATTCCCTCTCACCTCAAGAACAAACTTCAAAATGTCCATGGGAAACAGAACTCTGAGGTTACAGAACATGCAGGTTGTACATTAAGTTTCTCATCCTGTATTTTCTACAGTCCATTGTAGTACTATGTGAAATGTGTGTTTTGTGTTTCTGTCTCTGTTTTTCACAACGAAACTGACTTGATAAGTCTCTAGAGGTTCTTTTAAATTGTTACCAGAAAATGAAAAAGAGGGGAATCAACAATATGCCAGAATTCCAAGTGATTCTACTGCAGTAGTGATATTACTACAATAAGAGAACAGCATAATGATATCACTACTCCAGCAGAAGAACCATATTCCAGGCATGGAATTTCATCTATAAGAAAATCCCACTACACAATGTATTAACATAAATTTATCTATACCTTCAGTAGACACCATCTATAACACAGTGAACATTGGGAATAACATGTATAATGTATCATGTAGCATTAGTCTCGCTAGAAATTGCACCTCATGGAAAGGCTGTTCATCCATCATTTCTTAAATGTATGCAATGCTGTTCTCAATGTATGCCCAAAACAGCATTCCATTCATTTAGACTATTAAGTACAAAACTGTTTTCAACAGAGAAACAGAAACGCACCACACAACAGTATTCACTCTAAACAGATATGGGACAGACGCAGTTTTTTCAGCCATGGCACCATTAAATCTAACAACATGAGAAGAAGCAGATTTCAACTAGAAACATCAAACTAACACATTTTGGCCTCTGGGCTGTTTGTTTACTCACTAAGCAAAACGTACAACGACCATTGTTGTTGTTTTCTAAATGATGCCCACACTAGACTGGCAACTGATCAGAGTGTGTGTTGTTAATGTGATGATGCCCAGTCCATACCAACCGCAGAACCCTATACCCTGTACTGATAGTCAGCAATTCTTTACATGTGACTCAAATAAATGTTTTAAGTGTGAAAATGTTTACCTAATAATGTGACAGGCACCACACACTATCAAAAACACAAGGTGAGCAACCCAATGCAGAACAAGTGTGTTTCCCCACCAAGGGTGTTATTCCGAAGGACCTCTTAAGCTTCACTCTCAAGGTCATAAGAAATCAGAGCCTTCTATGCCAGAACACACTTCTTGTGCATGGTTACCCATCCTGTATTCTCTACACAGGTTATGCCGATAGCAGAAATAACCTAAACACCTCATAACAATAGTAGAAATGAAAGTCTCAACTTGAGGATAATATTTTTATAACATGAGACACTGTAGATAGCTGAATAAATCACCTCAACAGTCACATCCAAACACTGTTATCATGGAATATGACAGAAATACTAGACATTTACTTAAAACAGACTCATCAGTACATAATTCAAACTCACCTGCAGAGTCGAGCACCATCAGATGCTCGACTGAAACCCCTCATGCCACACCTTCTGGGAGTGGTGCCAGCTGCACATGATGGGAGGATGCAGGTTCACTTGGTGCTGTGGCTGAGTGAAAAAATAAAAATGATCATCATTTCTAACTATTTCAGCATTAACATCAATATCACTGTATTCTTTTTTCTCTTTGATTTGCACAATTTCTTTTTACTACTTCTTTTTCCTATCCTCAGTAGCAAGTTATTTGGCCCACTCATGATCAGATCCAGACCCCAAACCTATGAGCTATGCCTAGACTAATACCTTCCAACTCCAGCACAACACAGCTACCATACAATGAGTGGGCCAGACCAAGTAGGCTAGTTGTCTTCTAGAACTGCAAAGCTATTTTTGCTGTCCTGTCTTACCCTCTCATAACCCTCATTACACACTGCCACTTAGGATAAGCATGAAGACATGTTTATTTTTTATTTATTTATTTAGTTTTTGTTGATCGAGTAAGTGCACTAGACAAATCCTGCCTATTTTCAGGCACGACCCGGGGGAGAGGGATACAGATGAATGCCAACTGACTTTGAACCAGCTTAAGCTGCTGGTGGTATTTTTAGTGAATGAGAGAAATTTGGCCAGGACACCAGGGAAATTCCCCTACTCTGCCAGCAGGGGGATTGACTTGCTGAGAGCAGAGTGGAGGAGCACAGTTTGGAGCCAGACAGCAGAGGAGGAGGAAGTACTGATGTGGCAGGGGAAAGGTCCTCCTATCCAGTCTTGTATACCACTAGAGGCCTGAAAATGAGTTCAGACACTTTTATGGCTCAAGAAGATCGAAGGAGGAGCTGGAAAGGAAAAAGAAGGCATTAAAAAAGAAAAATTCTTCCATGGAGATGGAGGGAGGAGATGTTGCAAGCATGAGTAAAAAAAATGTTTTGGAAAATAATCAGCAAAAGAGTAAAGAAACAGGAGTTGTTATAGAGCCAGATATTTCTGCTGTGGAAAGCAAAGAAAATAGGCTGGACTACTATCAGGCTAAATTGAGAAGCAATGATGCGGTAGTATCAAAGGAAGCTGCACCTGCTGAGACGGGGGAAAAAAACAAGTGAAAGTGTCAGCACAGAAAGGAAAGGTAAAAGTAAGTTGGAAATGGCTTGGCCTGAAAAGGATTGTAGAAAGCAAGACAGAAAGTAAAGTAAGAGCTAAAACAAATAAAGAAAACACAGATTTTGAAGTTATTGAGGAAGTCACGGAAAAAAGGGGCCCATTAGGAAACAGTAAAGGAGAAAAAAGGAGGTTTCAGATTCAGAAGAGAGAACTTTTAGAGACTTTGCAGACACACCTGAATGGGTAACATAAACCTTATTACAAGCAGGTTGGAAAACAAAGGATGATGGGTCTGGGTGGGATCCAAACAGGCCCAGTACATCAGGAATTAGTAAAAAACAAAAAGAAGACACAAGGGATGTAGAAAGTAAATTTGGGGAAAAAGCGGATGAAGCCAAAAAAGAGAAAGATGTAACATCAGAGGCAGATAAAACAAAAGAGATCATTTTTGATGGACTTGATAGCAATACTAAAGAGTCATTTATGGAGTTTGAGCAGAAAATGATATTAACAGATAAAGAAATGCAGGAGGAAGGGGAAGGCCAGAAGGAGAAACCCTGGGGTGTGAATACTAAAGGAAGATTACTTCCTAAAGGTATAAAACCACAGCAAGCTAAAAGAAGAAATCCGGTATGCCTGAGATTTAGAGGGCCCTCTGAGGATGTGCCCAACAGAATTTTTATTGGAAAAGAACTCTAAAAGAATAAAATGAAGTTTTATCCATATGAAATATATGCCCTTATTCATGCACCAGGAAGCACAGAATTTGACATAAGTTTTAAACATGGAGGAGGTTTGGACTGCTTTTGGAAATTATATTAGCAAATGAAATATACAAACTTATGGAAGGATTTCTCAGTTATTCCATTATCAAAACCTGCTTTTAAGATAGTGATTGTGTTATTTCGAAAAGAAGGCGTCAATGTGGTCAACATTAATTTCTGGATCAAGCAGAGGGGTGTAATGCATGGGCCGCTGGAACTGATACTGGATGAAAATGGTCTGTGGACAGGTGGATGGAAATATAAACTAACACTTAAACAAGTAGATGGGGAAATTCAACATTTGCTGAGCTGTTTCTTTCTAGGCCAAGATAGAGGCATTGTTTTTTATGCAGGCCAAGTGCTGGCCTGCTACAAATGTGGAGAGCGAGGTCACTTAAGTAATGTCTGTGGTAAAGTCAAGTGTGGCCTATGCAGGTTTGTTAGGCATGTTGGGGCAGAATGCACAAACCAAGTTAAATGTAGTTTGTGTGAAGAGGAAGGGCACACCTTTGCAATATATCCCTGGGCTTCCCATAACAGCCCAAAAACTGAAGAAAGAACAGAGCAAGATGTCTACCTGACTGTGGCTCAGAAAGAGAAAGAGAAGCAAGATAAGTTAAAAAGGGAAGCCATTATCAGAGAGGACATGGAAAAAGGAATAAAGGTACAACCTCAACTGAAAGGTTGGTAATACCGGAGCAAAAAGAATCAAAAGAAAAAATGGGGACTTTTAAAATGGGAGGGAAGACAGAAAAAGAAACTGGATTTACTATGGTTACAAGATCTAAAAACAAAAAGAAAAGTACAGCAAAACAGATAATTTCATTGGGAAAAGATTGTGAAGGTGTAGAGTTAACAAATAAATATACCTTATTACAAGACAAGGAATGGTCCACTATGGAGGAGGGCTCTGATCAGTCCAACACGGATCTTTCTGAAGGTGCAGGAGAGGAATATAGAGACACAACAGACATGCAGATGCCAAAGAAAAGGAAAAAATCTAAAGAGGCAGGGTAAAAGTGAGGGGAAAGTTTAAAATGCCTCACTCATAATACAAATAGTATTAAAAATAGAAGGAAGAATCTGGTAACTTTTAAAATACTATATGACTTAAAAAGTGACTTATATGTATTTCAAGACACAAGGTTACACACTATAGATGAAATTCAACAAACTCAGAAGGACTGGACATGAGGACCATCCTTATGGTCCTTTGTGATAGATAGGTGTACAGGGCTTGGGGTAGCTTTCTCTTCTCACGATGTTCAAATTTTAAAAGTAATATATTTGGTACCTGGAAGAGCAATGATTATTGATGTTATCTTAAAAAAGAATTCTGTTAGAATTATTGTAATTTATAATCCACAAAGGAAAAAAGAAAGGAATATGCTAATAGATCAAATAGAGGCTTATTTGCATACTTCAAAACTTGTGGTGTGGGGGGGACTTTAACTGTGGGTTATCTAGAGCAGATTGGGGAGGGCGACATCAAACATTTTTTGTGATACGATTCACTTGAAAAGAATGTTAGATAAAGCTGGGATGGAGGATGGCTATAAGTTAAAAGGGAAAAAAGGAGAAAACACATATTTAAAGGGTTCACATTCTACTTATATAGAATTCTGGATGGTACAAAAAAAGTGCAGATAGTTGATGTTATGAGTATACCGATTGAGACATCAGATCATATGGCAGTAGAAGTTGAAATTAACTTGGAGAATAGGATAAGAATAGGACAAGGCTATTGGAAGATGAATACAGCTAAGCTGCAAGAAGATACTTGTATAGAAAAGATTAAAATAATACTGGAAGATAAGTTAACAGTTATGGAATTATATGGTAGTGGAACAGAATGGTGGGAAGATACTAAAATTGAAATCAAACAATATATGATCGAAGAAGGACAGAAAGTAGAAGCAACAAATTATGGGAAGTATTTAAAATTAAGGGCTAGATTATATAAACTTATGACAAGGCAGGTTAAAGATAAGGTGGATGAATCTAAACAAATTAAAGAAATTAAGGTTAAAATGAAAGAATACCAATATAATAGGGTCACGTCTTTAATTATGGAACAAAAAAGTGGTACCCAGGGAACAAAATATCATACAAATCCTTACGACAGTAGTAAAGAAAGAATAGAAAATGGAGTCATGTACAAATTACAGGATGGAAAAGGAAGGATATATTCAGATATAGAAAATATTAAATGTACAGTACAAGAGTTTTTGAAGGAAAAATACCAGCAACAAAGAAGTAGGAAAAGTGAGAATTTTTTTCTGACAATTGAGATGCCAGAGTTGGAGGAAGATGAGACAGAGGAGATAAAGGGGGAAATTAAAGAAGAAGAAGTGAATTAGGCAATAAAATCTTTGTCAAATAACACGCCACCTGGGGTGGATGGGATTCCGAATATGTTCTATAAAATTTTGGAAAAACAAATAGATCCCATTTTAACAAGAGTATACAATGGTATAATGAATGGAGACAATTTGGCAGAAAGCATGAAAAAAGGAATAACGATTTATTTGCATAAAAAATGAGAAAAAACAAATCTAAAAATTGGATGCCCATTAGTTTATTGACTTCAGATTACAAATTTTTGCCAAGGTAATAAATAATAGGTTAAGGACTTTTTCAGAGAAATTGATAATGCAGTCTCAAACGTGTGCTATTCCTGGATGGAGCATACGATAAAATTGAATTTATAATAGAGAAGTCATAAATAAAGGACCGGAAGATTCTTTGCAAGGGTATTTGTATGCCTTGGATCAAGAAATGGCATTTGATGTTGTAAAGCATCAGTATGTATGGGATACCTTAGAAAAGTTTAAAATTCCAACAGAATTAATTAGTGTAATAAAAGCAATATATATGGAAGTGCAAATTTGTCCTATGGTTAATGGCCATCTAGGGACTTCAATGTATATAAAGAATGAGGTTCAGAAAGTGTGCCTATTAAGTCCCCTACTATATGTATTTTGTCTAGACCCACTTCTGAGGAGAATAGATGTGGAGAAAGAGATTAAAAGTATTGCATGGCAAAATAGGGAACGGAGTAAAACAAGTGCTTATGCAGATGATTGCTTAATTTTAGTAAAAGATCATAGTTCAGGGGATAAGTTAATAGAGTCAGTAGAGAAGTATAGCCAATATACAGGGATTAAGATAAATAAAGGGAAAAGTAGACTTTATCCGTTGGGGCAGTGGAGAAAAAGAAAGAGGAGATTTGGAGATAGCAGAAGGAAGGATTAAGGTGCTGGGAATAAGATTTGGAGGGGATGATGCAATATAACAAAACTGGGAAGAAAAGTATCAAATAGCCCAAATAAAAGTACATGAATGGAAACAATGGAGTATGACACGAGAGAAAAGAATTTACTTATTAAAAACGTATATTGTCACAATATTTTTATTTTTAGCATACATTTTTCCAGTACCATTTCAAAAGCAATCCAAACTTCAAAGTCTTTTTTTCAGTTATTGTGGGGTAGCAAGTTAAATCCTATTAAAAGGGGGATAATGTATAGAACCATAAAAGATGGGTGTTTAAACATGATAAATCCAATTGTTGTTTATATTAATATTTTTATGTTTTCAAATATTGTACCATTAGTAAAGGTGAGAACAAAGCTTGGTCTTGGTTAACACAGCAATGGAATGTACCTTTCATTAAATGTATTGGGAAGAAAGGGAATATAGTAGGAGGTAAAATGTGGCCAATATTTATGGAAATTGGAAGGAAGTATTTAACCCAGTGGGGGGTAACAGTGGATGCTCTAATTAGGGGTAACAGAAAACAGATGTATAAAGAAATTATTTAGATGAATTTCTGGGAAAAACAAGTTTTTAAGGTAGAAAAAGTGATAAAAGAGCAGGAAATTTTAGCTGTTACATTAGAAAAAAGAATTCCAGGAAAAATGAAAGATGTAGTATGGATCTGTAGTCATGGGAAGTTAAACATCAGCAGTAACCATAAACATAAAAGAATGGAGGAAAGAATATGTGGAGAAAGAGATTGTGGGACAAAAGAAGAAAGCATGCAGCATTTATTTTTTGATTGTGATTTTATTAAACCTTTTTGGGGTATGGTAGCCAGTTATTGGGGGATGCAAGCTTTTAAAAATATGACATACAAGATTTTGATCTATGGTCAGTTAACAAATGAATGGGAAAAGGTTAATAAAAATACAGTCTGTGTTATTTTGGCAGTTTTGAAATGGTCTATATGGCAAAACAGATGCTCAAGATTTTTGCAGAATAAGGATTTGACTGTACAGGATGTTTTTTTTTTAAGTTTCAAGATGAAGTAGATAACATTTTTCAAGATGAATGTAAATTATGGGGAGAAGAGAAAGCAAGAGAGCTGTGGAAAAATGTTACTGGAATTGGGTAGATAATATGGATATCATAATAACTGTGTGATTTGTTTTTGTTTTGGGAAAAAAGTTGCGTTTTTGTTTTAATAAAAACTTCCCCTACTCTTTTCGATAAGTGCCATGGGATCTTTAACATCCACCTGAACTACCACCAATCCAGGCAGTTGGAACCTCGGTTTAACATCTCATCCGAAAGATGGCATCTCAGAAGTGCAGCACCCCTCTCATGCTACACTACAGTGTCAGTACTGGGATATTAACCCAAGTGCCCGATGTGGGAACTGAACCCACAGCCCTCTGAACTCCCTGCCTCAGAGGCAAGTGTGCTACCTACTGTGCCACTGACATGTGACATGATGACACACATCTCCCTACCATATGACACACAATACCCCTTCTCTGATTTTCAAATAATACACCAAAAGTTCTAGTTTACTAAGTACTAACACCCTCAGCTTGCAGCTTGAGCAGTTACACCATGAAAAACATGGGGTACAGGTCAAACTGTATCTTACCATAGTGCTGTACTATGTAACCTGAACAGAAATTGTATATGTGTGTATGTTTCTAAATAATATACTGAGAGCACTGAAACATTGCAACATGTCATGTCTTCTACATTTCATATGTTCCTTCACTACTAGACAACTCTCACAATGTGACTTTTAAGAAACTAAACACATTTTTCCACTTGCCTCTTACTTCAAATACCTTATCACTATAATGACAGTCTTCAGTTGATAGTTACTGAACAGAACTTGTGATAGACTGTTTCATTACCATATGAGTACTTTCAGAAGTATCATACAACATACCGTATCCTTAAAAGCCCTGTAAAAATGTTGCATACTTCATAAAAAAAAACTAAACAACCTGACTAGTCACAGATCAACAAATAACACATAGAAGATATTTGTCTGTATATTAACATGAGAATAATTACAAAGATACACTCACAGGTATGATGGCGATCTCAAAATTCTGGTTTCACTGCATCCTCCCACATAGCATAGGCTATGTTGTACCACTCCTGGACACTCCTGCGCATATCACCCGCCACTGCCTTCAATTTAAGAAAGGTCTGGCGGGTGATCTTCCACTTCCTACGGCACTCATTAGGAGATCTTGCCATCTCCTGTCTCCCCAAGGCATGACTAACCTAAACAAAAAAACAGAAAGAATTGTGAATGTTTTTTTCTAATATAAAAATAAATAACTTTGTGAAAATAACAACCTCACTACTCAGTAACAAACTCTAACAATATGACCTCAGATGCACAGATCATTACATATTAAATGAATAATACATGGCAGGCTCTATTGTAGTTGCATAATGCCTCAGGTGGGGGGGGTGGGATTGTGCACAACACCACATACTAAGTGCATCCAATGCCCCAGGTGTAGTATTATCCAGGACAAGACACGCCCTTGAGTGAATCTTTTTCCACAAGACAATATTCTGTAGCGATATATTAAATAAAAGTATTATTTGTAAAAATGTTTTTATTAATATTAAAAATATTTTTTAAAAGAACATCCTCCATATAAACATATACATCTGATCACACTGCTAAGACTAAATTTGAGGCATAACAGTTCAATAAGACCATGTGCGTACCAATCAAAGATCCCTACTTGCAATCACATTGTCACAGAAAAATGTCTTAGTATTGCGATTGTCAACACTATTACTGGATACTTCTATTACTGGTACTAATTACACTGTTCTACATAGCACACTCCACTGTTAAAAATGAAATAGGTCTCTATAATTTGTCATAACTGTTTAAACTTAAAGTTTTCATCCATATCATTAATCTAAACACTTCAGTGACATTTTCAGATACTAATAGTATGTGATCATCTACTAAGTAAGCATAATAATACCCTACAGATGCTGCATACTAAAGCAATTTATCCCTCCAGGGTATGACTATACTGGAGAACTTACCACGGCTGATGTGGTCCGGTCATGAGGTGCAACCGAGTAACCAAACCACACCAGTCGTGTCAAGTCGTCCAGTATACCCACACCCTGGAGGGATAAATTGCTAATATACAATGGCAAATGCTGTCGTAGTGGGTTGCTTTGAAGTGAAAGCATCCTATTGATACATTGACTGGCATGAGGTAAAGTTGTCTGGTACTTTTTCTAGTGCGTATACTGCATGATTAACAATGCTGGGAAAGGTAGCAACCAAACAATCAGGTAGCAGGAATTGGCTGACTCAATTAACTACATTGTACAATTCCAATTAAACAATGGTGTATGAAAATCCTGTAACCTCATTGGTCAAAACATGTAACATGACATTGAGTAAACCCTGCATAACCCACAGCTGAGAAATGGCATTTATAAAAAACAAAATAAAACACTTTTTTAAGTTATTTTTCACATGGGTCCATTGTATTATTGCAATAAGGCACTGCAGGGTGTGAGTTATTGGGTAATATGCCCACTTCTAGTGTGGTTAAGTCACTCATTTGCACCTTGTGACACACCATAGAAGTTGTGGGCAAATCCCCAATAACCCACACTCTGTTGTGCCTTATTCCTTAAATATCATTAATCCCAACATTTTCCAATTATCATCACACTGTCAGTTGTCATTGATCACATCTATACCAGTGAAAAAATACCAAACTGTCAATAAAAACAAAGACCTACCTTGCCCCACATGTGTGTCAGACTGAGGTAGTCACACACATGACAATGCAAGCATTGGCATACTTCCTAACAGCCTGTACAAGGGCCAGCACCTCTCTATCACTCCAGGACTTAGGCATTTTGTTTCTGTAATAAAAACAAGCAAGAATACCTCTTTCTGATTTGTAACACTCATAATGATACATCTCCATGAACTAATGAAGTCTAAACTTCCACTGACTGTATTATTCAAAGAAATCAATGTGCCCCCCCCGATCAACAACACACAATAGTAATTCAATATCAACACTCAGACATGCTGTGGTATCTACTTTAAAATTATGTAAGGTCTATAATAAACATATAATAACTGGCTTCCCTTTTTTTCCCATAGGGAAACCATGGTGTAATTTGCCGTTATAAAGGAGTGCTTATAACAGCAAACATGCGCATGGTTTCCCTTTCTGTGCGCATGCTCACGCAGCAGCACGACCATTCGAGACCACTCACCGCTTCCTTCTTGCCCGAAACAGAACCGCCAGAAGAACTCGGCGGTAAGTTCTTTTCTTTTCTTTTTTCCACATATACCCTGGAAATATGCAAAGACTTGCACAAAGAAAACAAAAGTTTAAAAGAAGGAAAATCTCGGCACCGGACAAAAACGAAACTGAACCTAGGATACACTGGCAGCTCTTTATTTTATATAATTGCTGAGGCAAAAAAAAGGAAACCCAGCAATTATATAATATAAAATATGGGTCTGGGTGTGTGTAAACTTGAATTTACACACAACTTTGGGGTTAGATGCTTCACATAAACCCTTTGAGCTTCGCTCTCAGGGTTTATGTAGCATCAAACCCCTCGGGTGTGTGTAAATTCTAGTTACACACCCAGACCCATACTTTATTTCCTATATTGACAACATAGTGACATAGGGCACACCAAACAGTTGTGCACCATGGACACAGGGTGAAGGAATGTGTGTACTAGTCCCTTCACAAAAGAAAGAATTATACAAGAGCTCAATATGCTGGAGGTGGACAAGACAATGGCACCTAATAGAATACATCCTAGGTTACTAAATCATTTTTCAAAGTAGCATCACTATATTGACCTGCTGAGCATAAAGCTAATACAAATAAAACAGCAGTACTTACCTTACAGTTGCTTATATACCAAAAAAAGTATCTGAAGATGTGTGTTTATCTGTTGAAACAAATACAGATAACATATTACAGAACTGTCAATAGACAAAAATAAAAATACAGTGTCTGAGTCACACAGTACCACCCCACACCTCTAAAAAGAACATGTTCAGCAGCTATGGTACATACCCAATGTAGATTAATACTATGAATAGCTCATACAACACTCACACTATTAGCAACAAGAACTAATTATGCAGAGTCACCCAGGCAATACATCTCCACCACGAGAGCAGATAGTACCTAGTCATGATAGACATAGATGTCAGATATCAATAGTATACCTCTATCATATCAGATTCATATAACTTAAAACACTGAGCTGTTTCACAGACTCAAATAGCCAACACTCCCAATAACTGAGTCCATAACAGCAAATTAATAACCTAGACAGTACCAGAGGAATAATATACAGATGTACATCAATAGCGTACATGCATTCATGTGATAACACCCCCCCACACACATTTGGTAACTGCTTCAGCCCAATCTTGTCCTACAAACAACACATATAATTAAGTCATTCACAAACACACATTACCACCCTGAATGAACATGTGGCCTCCATCTTATCAAGTATGACTGGCACATCCTCAATATAAGTGACTCATAACAACAGCACAACACTTAAAGGTGACCTGCAAAGAAAGACAGCAGCCCACTCCCAAATAACACACTGGATACAAAATTTAAGTCACTGCAGCTCCATACTCCCGCAGCACCATTTTAAGACATCTGGGAACTGAAGTGGGCTACGGTCTTTCTTTGCAGATCACTTTTAAAACACACAAAACATTCTCATCCATACTCACACAATACATCCCCCCTTAAGATAAACCATACTCCGTCCTAACTTCAAAATCATATTCCAAAAACATTTTAAATAGTGACACTACACATACCTCACACCACATGGACACATTTCACATAAATTAATGCTTTCATAGCAATACCCAATCAATACGTTACGTAACCCCCCCCAAAAAAAACACGTATTATATTCCGAGCACAAGTCAACATTCCAACCAACTGATAACAATTAGTGTAAGACCTCCATGATAGAAACACCACACACTGTATCTTGCCACAGAGTCACACTCCAACATATAGACAATAATGTGCATAGTGTAACATTTTCTATTTTTTGACCATTTAGATTGGCTCTGAAAAGAGCCTTTTTTGTCACTGCCTATTTCATGTGCTTCAGAGGTACAGCTGTACAGGTACACAATCACAGAACTGTAAGTGTCAGGAGGTCAAAACCTCACTTTCAAGTTCTTGGCAATATTAGGAATGCAAGTAATCACAGACACGTTGCATAAGAGTAATAAACTTGTTTATTACTACCAAAAAGGATATAATCACAGTTGCTCTAAGCAGTTCTTACCAATACAAACTGGGAGCCAGTGCTAAATGTTCCCTATACCTCAAGATTTCCTTGTGTCTCTTGGGATCTCTGAGGTACAAGACTAGTGTATCACATTATATACCTATGATAATTATTATGGTTACTGTAAGATAGAAACATTTCTAGTTACAGAGATGAGCCCTATTGGCTAAATTAGAGGTGGCTCCATGGTCCAAGATAACATTATACAATTTTGTAATAGTCATCAGTTTGTGAACAAAAGAGTTCTTATACAGAGTCTTACATAACTCAGTTTAGTAGTACAAATCACCAAAAGGTGGCAATGCCGACATACATATCATAATTATTCCAAGGATACAGGTGTCTTGGCATCTGACAAGTAAGAAATACACAGAAAATACATAGAAGAATATACGTATTAGCAAGCAAAGTGTATTACAACAATATGCATACATATCCTGACATCTACTCTTGTACGGTAGATGCCCTTAGCCCTATATGTTAGTATAACATATACTTAGTTGTTAGCTGTCTATGGTGTACCTCTGAGGGTACCAATTAGGGTGCAGGGGCCTTGTGTAACATTCTTCCCTTGTTGCCTCCAAGGCAACACAGGCAAATCTAGGGAAAGGCCAGGGAGCAGTGGTTGTTTACAAACCCTACGCGCGAGCTTTGTAAAGGAACTCGAGCTGCTCACGGTGTTGGCGCAGTGTGCGCCATAGGCAGCAGAGCATAATAATCAAAATAAAGATCAAAAATGCTTGTATAATAACAAAACCTTTAAAAGTAATTTCTAGCCAGGTGTCAGTCAATGCGTCATTCATGTCACCATCATTAATCAAGGAGAGGATAGCTTCATTGGCCTTGGTCATATTATTGCTGATGTGGATGAGGTGTGTGTCTTTCCTGTCTAAAAGTGATTTTAATGTAAGTGTCAGTGGGTCTATGGGTACATTAAAATATGGTAAGTATTCAGACAGTGTGAGCAGATAATCGGGGTTACCATCAATGATGTCTGCATCTAGGAGGGGGATGGGGGTTATGACCATATGTCCAATGACAGTCTTTTGGTGGGGGACAAAACAAAAATTGGGGTTATCAATAACACATGTCACAGATCCATAAGTATAGCTTTTAAAGTTAGTTACCACACAATACTCCCCAGCAGAATTATACTGAGAGAGAACAGTAAGGAGTCTCCACTTTTGCAACTGGACAGGGCAGGTGTAGGCCATCTTTGAAATCTGTGTTGACAGGCGTTGAACCTCCTCTTCATATGATTATAGTCTATCCGGAGCCAAAGTTGAATTCAAGGAATCAGTGCCATTCTTGGTGATGTCATCATCCATGGTAAAAGTCCAATCAATGCTATCTGGAGAATAACCACAAACAGGTTGAATAACATCAAATACATCACATCAGCACAAGTAAATGTACTGCTTCTCGCACAGCAGTCTGTGTGTGGAGCCACCCAGGTGTCCAGGAAAGGATGGAAAACCAGTAGAGGTGGTTGATCCAGGCGTTCTCTGTAGATGTCTTTGTCCAAATGCCCAACAGAATGCACCAGTGCAGGCTTATCAAACAAGGCTGCAGTGGGATCAAAACGTGGTAAAGAAACAGTAAAAGAAACAAACATAGTATCTGTTATAGAACACTTCTTAGTAGTGAAACAAGGACCAATATTAAGGTGTCTGGTCACAAACCCCAAAGTCCTGGCTGTGGAGAGAGGAATGGGTAAAGTTTGTTGCATACACATAGCAATACAGCCAGGGGTTTTACATCGTGGACAATACCATTTGGAAATGCATCTGTCATGTATGATATCAGGGATCCTTCCAGATTCTAGATCACGGAAGAGATTGTTTATGGTAGTGAAGATGTATGAGCCATAGGCAGAGCAAAGGATTTCTCTAGCAATGTATTGTTTATCTGCTTCTTTATTGTTTTGTTGTATGAGTGTGTTAATCTTATCTTTGGAATCAGTAAATGCCTTAGCAATGTCATGCATGTTGTATACAGTGTATCTTTCTTCCTGACTAAGGCCATCCACACCATGCAATAATGGGGGTAGTATATTGTTACTGTTAAGTTTTTGTTGACTGGGTAAGTGCACTAGACAAATCCTGCCTATTTTCAGGGAAGGGGGATACAGAGGAATGCCAACTGACCTTGGACCAGATTAAGCTGTTGGTGGTATTTTTAGTGAATGAGGGAAATTTGGCCAGGACAATGGGGAAATTCCCCTACTCTTTTCCATAAGTGCCGTGGGATCTTTAACATCCACCTGAACTACCACCAATCCAGGAAGATGGGACCTTGGTTTAACATCTCATCCAAAAGAATTGTTAACCAAGCCAGTGGAGAATTTGGCAGAATGAGCACTGATAGCAGCAATGTCTGCTTTATTCCAAATAGACATAACCATACAAAAAAGACCTGTGACAGTACCTGTTGCACCTGTGAAATCAGAACTGTCAACTTCACGTGTCTTAAGTTTATGAGTTTGATCATCAGGAGAGGGTCTTTTCCTGAAGTTGTCTCTATGTTCAGTAGAATGGACCCCGGCAATATGGTCTTGAGTACAAATCTGAAATGCAGCTAAACTATCAAGCAATAATGAACTATAAAATGCTGATGTATTAGTATTGTGACACATACCAAATTCTTTCATATTCCAGTAAGTAAGATTAAACAAAACAGGTATATGCATAAACTGTAAGTTATTAATCAACGAACCTGGGAGGGCAATGGCTGTTAGACCACTACAGGGACCAGGGGTATGCTTTGGGCATTCCAAAAGCTGTTTATCAGTGGGTGGTAACACAGAGAGATGCATGTCTGTCAAAGCCATGTGGTGTACAGCACAAAATTTTCGACCAGAATCCTTAGACAAAGAATTACAGTACGAAGGATCAATTAAGGCAGTAATGTTGTACAAACCAGAATGTCTCAATGCAGTTTGCAACAAGGATAGAGAACCATTTGGGGATAATTTAGCATTGGGCCAACCCTGGAAAGTTCCTTTGGAAAGTTTGGCCACAGGGAGAATTTGTCCTTGTGATTTGGTTTGCTACTCAATTTGTAGGGTAGATTTATCAGGAGCAACAACTGAGGCAGTGAGGTGAACATCGGAACCTTCCTGGACAGCGATCAGGCTATCTGGTATATTAATGGATAGCCCCTCTGAAGGAGATGCTGGAGGATCAATGTGTGGTAGGAGGTTCAGTACCATGCCTTGGATGCAGGGGATAACTCCTGAGATGAGGAGATAATGGAACAAGATAGCCATCTTGTCATTGTATCTGAAAAGCAAGATAAAAGATTAGTAAGTTAGTACTATTCCACCAAATGAGGTGAGAAAAAGTAATTAAGTTCCTTTATACAGTTTCAGCTGGTTTTCATGTAACCATTTGTCAGTCAACTTATTGTTATGCAGGAGTCTAACCTGATAGACTGCTGGACTGAGCTTCTTGACAATGGGGTATGGGCCTTCCCACTTATTGGAGAAGAAATGGGTGGGATGTGCAAATTGGAGTACCATTACCTGATCTCCAACCTGCCAATCCACTTCTTGTTCATGTTTGTCAAACTGTATTTTGGATTGTTGCTGGGCCTTGCCCATGCAGTTGGCAGCATACAAGTGTGTGTGTCTAAGGTCTTTTCTACATATTTATCTACAGACACATGGTCTGTAGTGCCGGTGTGCAGGTCAAACAACAGGCGTTCAGGTAATCTCATCTGCCTTCCAGTCATCACCTCAAAGGGTGTGAGCTGGGTGGTGGCTGAGGGTGTACCCCTAATTGCCATAAGGAGTAACAGCAGTAGGGAATCCCAGGTTTTGGGATTGTCCTCAATGAATTTGGAAAGCATTTGCTTAATCCGTCTGTTGGCTCTTTCTACTTGACCTGAGGATTGGGGGTGGTAAGGTATGTGGAACTTCTGTTGAACTCCAAGGAATTCAAGGGATTCTTTCATTAACTCATCTGTAAAACTGGTTCCTTTGTCAGAGTCTACCTTAAGAGGTAGGCCCCACCTGGAGAAAATCTGTCCCACCAGGATTTTGGCAGTGGTCTTTGCAGTGCATGTCTTAGTGGGGAAAGCTTCAACCCACTTAGAAAAGAGATCAGTTACCACAAGAGCATACTTATTATTTCTGCTGGTGTTGATCAGAGGGCCAATAAAATCAATCTGTATGGCATGCCAAGGGACAGAATGTCGTTGTGGTAAGAGTTTGGCATTTTGTTTGGTAGGGATGGGGTTGTTTTGCACACAAACAAGACAATTGTCTATGTACTGTTTAACATCTTTGGTGACACCAGGCCACCAGGCAGTGGTCTTAATCCTTTAGGGGGTATTTTCCACTCCCTGGTGTCCACCAGTGGGTGTATCATGCACTTGGTGCAAGAATTCAGATCTCAGGTGTCTGAGGACCACCCACAACTTTGTGGTGGAATCATCTGGTTGGTATCAGATGAGCTCGTCATCTGGTGACAAGTGTAACTTACATTCATGCCTCTGATAGGGGTTATCTGTGGGGAGTCTTTCTTCGGTACTCTTGTCAAGGAATCTGAACACTTCTTTGAGCTCAGTGTCAACATGTTGGGCTGCTGAAAGGTCCAAGGGGGAAAAGGGTTCAGGTTTCTTCCTGATTGCTGCAATTTGTACAGCCACATTGGCCTCTGGATGGTACATCATCCAGATGTCCCCCCCTCAGGCCCCTTCCTTGGGAAGGGTGTCTGCCATATCACTGAAGGCATGATAGGGGTCATGGAGAGAAAGAGCTTTGACTTTATGTACATAGAGTTTGTGTGCAAAATTTTGTGCCAGTGAACATATGTACAGTATATTACCAGTTCCTTGTACTGCACTTGGCTGCCATCAGAGGAGAGGAAGGAGTTCTTCTGCCAGAAAGGAAGAAATTCTGTAAGAGAACAATAAATCCAGGTAGAGTCTGTAATAATGATAGTATCCTTGGTCCCATGTTGGATGAACTCAAGGGCACAGATCACCGCTGCCATCTCTGCATATTGTGATGATGCTACACTGCAGCGCTTAGATATTTTAACGGTATTCCCATAAGGGTAAATCACTAAAATACCCATCCCTGCAATTTGTTCTCCCTGATAGTAGGATGCTGAACTATCAGTAAAGACGTGACACACTCAGGTGTTATCAAGTATTTGTGGCATGGCAGAGAGGAAAGGACCTGGATCTGGAAGATCAGGTTACTGCAGTGTACAGTCATGGGGTTCTCCTTGGAAAAGGAGTCCATGAGCCAACATAGATGGAATTCTTGTTGGGTGTACCTGTATGTCTCTATCCTGGAAAAGAAGTGACCAGTGTGTTAGTCTGGTGTTGGAGACTGACCCATCCTTCACTCTGTCTGAGAGCAGAAATATAGTTGGGGTGTGATTGGTTTTGATGATCAGTGGAGAGTACCCAATGATATACAGGAAGTGCTTGACAGCCCAGTAGGTGGCCAGAAGGTTCCTTTCACAAAGCCTGTACTTCTGTTCCACTGGGGTCAAGAGCTGTGATGCATATGCAATGGGTCTCAGGGTGCCATGAACCTTCTGGGCCAACACTGCTATTATTTTTATTATTTATCAAGTTTAGGATTACAAATACCTTAGAGCCAGGGCTCTTTTACAAAGGTTCCATGTCATGGTAATGTCAGAGGTGGCACTTTCCAGATGGAATGGTAGTGCTGGATTGGCGTTGACCAGAGCTGGGGTGGAGGACAAGGCCTGCTTCCAATCCTTTCCCAATTATGGGCTGAAATGATGTCAGCCATTGATAAATTAAGTGTAAAGATTGAGGAGATGAGAAACAAAATATTGTCTTTTGAACACTTAAACAGACAAAATATCTCTGTGGTGTTTCAAGGAGACTGATTTCATTCAGACTACTCAGAAGCATTCTTCTGGGAAGAGACATACCATGCACACAACCAAAACATCAGTTTCACAATTGATGAACAGGGAAAAGTGCAGAATATCTTAGCTCTATCCCATGAAACCCTTGACTTGGAGAATGATGATCAAGTTGAACAGGTTGCAAGTAATCCAAAGTCATCAGCTAAGAAATGGGCATGTGACACCACATGTAATGTTAGTGAAGAATCAATGATGTCTATTGAAATGTTCCTCTCAATATTTCTAACCACCAAGAGATCTGAATGACATGCACTGATTCACACCATTGACAAGTGTGAGATTCAGCCTCACAAAGGCCTAATGGGTCACTCTCTTGCATGCTTTGAGAGCATGAACTGTGACAGCACATTTCATCACTTTTGTATGCTGGCAGTGCATAACTCTGTCATCTGAAAATTTGTACAATGATTATATCGAATGAGATCTGTCATTTGAGACTACATGCAATTTCAAGCATTGCTCGATGATGGAAATGTGGAAGGACTTACGGACTTCATTAAACAGTTGCAAACAACCCATAGATTGAGGTCTAATGCTACTGTCCCCGAACAAACAAACACAATGCACACATCACTGGTGCAAGAAGCTCAGCTTCTGAAAATTGTTGGTCGTGATTTTGCTAAATTTGAAATTAGCAAAACATAAAAAGTTGATGTAATCTGTGTATCATGTGAACGCCTGTTCTACAAACACTTATGTGTCACAATAGACCTGCAGAAGAGTCCATGCTGGAATGTAATATGGGGACGTTTTCATGCGTACCTTCTCTTAAAGTCTGACTGAAGAAGTTGCAACTGTGTCACTCTGTTCTTACTGTTATAACAAGATTAAGAGTGACAGTTTACCTCCTCAGTCTGTACTTAATAAAATGGAAGTTGAACCAACTCCTGGTGAGATAGCAGTCTTGAACTTGTTTGAAAGAATTCTGATTCAGACCATGACCCATTTCAAATAATCATCCGTCTGAACACAAAGATGCGAGACCTGCCAAACAAAGAACTGGTACGGTCTCTCAAAGGTTCTGTTGTCTACTTGCCTTTACCTTTGCAAGAAAATGTCAACACTATTTCTCAGGACAATAGTGTTGTAATCTTGGTAAATGGTGTACCAACAAAGGCAAAAACAATATGGCAATACATAGTCAATGTTGACAAGGTAAAGCAAGCTTTGCAATACCTAAAAGAGCACAATAGTTTTTTATGCTGACATTGACATTGATGCATTTGCTGGTCTTTTTACAGATATTGCTGCAGAGAACTCTGACAAAGTAATACTGGAGAAGGTTGACATCACAACTGTACACAAAGTCTATGAGCAATTCATCATACACCCATTGCATGGCAAAGACCCAGTAATGGATAACATTGATTCATATCAAATGAAGCAAGTGGAGGGCAATCTTGTAAGTATATGAGAGGCTACTCTAGAAGCTCATTGTTTTCCTGATCTGTTTCCACTTGGCTCAGGTGGTTGATTAGATGAACAAGAACTTTGTGTTCCAGGAGCTGAATATAGGGCCTCACGAGTACTACATAAGGATGGCAAGTTTTGGAGAAACATTGCATACCTGTTCCACCTTCTTTGGGAAAGTGAACTTAGTGTCCATCTGCTAGTATTGCTCATACATTGAGACTTGGTACAGAATCCAACAATATGACAGCTGCACAGTTACTACAGAAGTTGCAGACCAAAGATGAAATACTGCAAGTCAATCTTTCTTCCATTTTGTCTAGCATGCGTGGTACTAAGGAATATTGGTACAGATAACACTCTGAAGTGATGTGCATGCTGAAAGAGTTTGGACCACCAAAATGGCTCGTAACGCTGAGTTGTGCAGAATATTATTGGGATGATCTCCTTGATCTTCTCAGATGGGCAAACTCTGATGTTGAGAACATAGAAACTATGACTCTCAATGAACTATGTTCACTTGATCCAGTAACAGTTTCACGTTACTTCTACCACCGGTTCCACAGTCTTTTAAAGTTCATACTGTCTAAGACAAATCCTCCTCTCAGCATTGTCGAGCACTACTTCGTGAGGGTTGAGTACCAAGCTCGTGGAGCTCCACACATACATATGTTGCAGTGGATAAAAGATGCCCCATGTATTGGAGACAACGAGACAAGTGAGATTCTAAACTTCATATTGAAGTATGTCACATGTCATATTCCAGACAGGTATGACAGTGCAACACTTTGGGAACTGGTTCAGAAATTCCAATGACACCTGTGTGGCAAGTACTGTCATAGGAAGGTAAAGAACAAGGGTCAGTGGTACACTCTGTGCCATTTTGGCTTCCCAAGGTGAGCTTGCCTAGCTACTTCTCTGAATGATGTCTTTTCAGCCATGCAACACCATCTGAAAGCAAAGTCAACAAAGCGAGTGTATGAACTACCTCGCACAGAATCAGAAGTCTATATTAATGACTATAGCCCTTCTCTTCTACTGATGTGGCAGGCAAACATTGATGTTCAGTTTGTTGCTGACAACTCAATGGCTTTCATGAGGTATGTCACATCATACATCACTAAGCATGAGCAAACAAACCTGCAAGAAATGTGGGAAGAGTTGTCTAACTGTGATAAGTCAATGTCTTCTAGGCTTTGGTCACTGGGACTTAAGACTCTGTCACACCATGAGTGTGGAGCCTATGAAGCAAGTGATTGACTTACAGGTGCATGTCTATATGGCAAGTCAGACTTCATTCATTTTTGAATGTGAACCTGAAGCAGAAGAGACGTCGTGTCCTTAAGAGCCATGAAGAGATTCAGGATCTGGCTGCTACAAGACCAACATCCACAAATATTCTAAAGCAACTTAATTGACAACTACTATCCACAGTGCCACAGTGCTATAGACAATGGTATGATTACAAGTGGGGTGTTCCTTGTGACCCAGAAAAAGGCATATATGAAGTAACTGGGTTTGATGGCTCACTTGTAAAAAAGCAAAAACCATGGCTAATTGATCACTGTAAACTCAGCTGGAACACAACAGAAAGCAAAGAACATTATTATTTTGCTCTATTGTTTCTGTTCAAGCCTTGGAGATTAGAATCTGAATTGAAAGGATTATATGACACATATGAACAACAGTTCATGGAAACATATCATACCTTCCAGAATCATGTCTCTGAGACTTAGATTGACAGACTTGAAATGGAAAAAAATCAACTGGAGAAAACTATGAAAATTTTGGATAATGACACCCCAGTAACATTACAGGAAATGATTGACGTTGAAGGAGAAGGGAGCCTTGGTGCTCCTCTTCCTCCTAATGACCCAGCTGTACTAATGTCAGAGGTAGAGGGCACAATGCAACAAAGCATGCAGTTGTCAGAGTCAGCTATGAACACTGTTGACAACATGAACTCACACCAAAATGTTGTGTATCACTCTGTGATACATGCTGTGAGACATGCTATTCCACACAGTACCAAGCACTGTGATTGTGAGGAACAGACACCAGTGAGGATGTCTGTTAGTGGTGCTGCTGGGACTGGAAAATGTTTCTTGAGCGAAGCTATATGCAAAGGTGTGCGTGACCTTAGTAATGCAGCAACATCTGTTATTGTTGCTGCTCCTACAGGTTTGGCAGATTATAACATAGGTGGTATCACACTTCATAGGTTATTCATGTTGCCAGTTGAGCATGGGAAGGGTGGTGATTACAGAAAATTGTCATATGATGTTGCCTATGAACTGAGGTCAATGTTTGGCAAGATGTATTTGCTGATAATAGATGAGATCAGCATGGTTTCAAATGTTCTCCTCACATACAATCACCTACATCTACAGGAGATACTAAGTACCAGTGATGACATACCATTTGGTGGTAAGAACATTCTTGTTCTTAGAGATCTCCTTCAGCTGGCTCCTGTAAATAGTAAACATGTTTTCTGTAGTCTTTCCATTGAAGAGGCAAAGAAAACAATTGGATGCATAAGTGGAGTCAATCTGTGGGAGTTCTCATATGTTGAACTGTCACAGAATGTGAGACAGCAAGGTGACATGTCTTACAAAGCATTGCTTGATGAGGTGCGCATTGGTGCACTGTCACCCACCCATGTTGAAATGCTAAGACAGCACATGATCACAAGAAATAATGCTCCTATTCATTATGCATATGATATCTTTGCACATGTGCAGAAATCTGGGGTACATGTTGTATGTCTATTGCCAAGAATTAAGCAGTGTGCAGAGTTCAATGAGATCATGATGCAGAGGGACTAGCAACCTATTGTCACTCTCCCATGCATAGATACCATAGATGGTGCTACCTTATTGTGAACAATGGTATCAAAAATGGCTGAGCGTCTCAGAGAGCTCACAAGTGATGTGTCATGCACAGCAGGCCTGGAAGCTGTGCTACCACTGTGTAGAAATGCATGCATCATGCTTCGCAGGAACATTGACATTGAGCGAGGTCTCATGAATGGAGCCATGGGATACATCCATGAGTTCCAGAACAATGTGCAGAACACAGTTGTGGACTTAGTAGTTGTTAAGTTTGACAACTATGAAACTCCTCGGCCACTAGACAGAGTTACAGTCACGTCTGAGCTTGTGAAAGACATATATATGACAAGGAAACAATTTCTATTGTGTGCTGCTTATGCAGTGTCCATACACAAGTCACAAGGGCTCAACCTTGATAGTGCCATTGTAGATATAGGCACTGGTATATTCAAGGATGGGATGTCTTATGTTGCTTTGTCTCATGTCAGACAATTGTCTGGAGTACACATAGTGAATCTGGAAGAAAGTAAAATATGTGCTGACACAAAATGCATAGTCGAGTACAACAGCTTACGTATATTGTACCAACCAAATGTTCCTTTCCTACCAGTTCCCAGATATGCGTCCAGAACAGCTATCACAATAGATGAAGAATGCAAACTAAAAAGAAAGCACACTAAGACTCCACAGTCGTCACCTCAGCACTCCATTACAGAGCACTCTCTTCATAAACAACTCACATCTCCACCTGCAAAAAAATGTATTTGGGTTAACACACTGCCAGTACTTGACAACAGCACAGAAGTAAATTACTATGCAAACGCAACTATGCAAGCACTTCTCCACATCCCTGAGTCTGATTATGTGTTAAACTCAAGTCAATTGACACCTCTATCAGAAGCATGAAAGAGAGTCATTAGAGGTAGTCAAGACCAATTGCCCAGTTTACAAAGCTTGACTACTTTATGACTAACTCTTGGAAAACATGCAGGACAATCAATGTTTGATGACAATGCACAACAAGATGTCAGAGTTCATGATGGGAATGATAAACAGTTTAGCAGATGATGGCATTGATCTGCATCAACACTTTAAAGTTGACTATGTGTCCAAGTACACATGTTTGTCATGTGGACACAAAGAATCACAAACAAGTCAGGATATGCTCTGGCTGTCTGTCTATGTCACTGAACAGAGAACTGTGAAGTTCCACAAGTTATTTGCTAATGTGGAAACTGGTTGGCTATGCCAAAAATGTGGTCATTATTGTGTTTGCTCTCTGAGAGTTACATATTCAAGTTCATACATAACGATTGTATTGCAATGCTTTAACTATCAAGGCATGAAAATCACACCACCAATTTCACACTTCATTGCTGGGAGAACTATGTTCTCAGGAACTCAATTTGACACCCATGCAATAATCTTCCATCACAGCCTATCCATTCACTCTGGCCACTATGTCACTTGGTGGAGGTTTAGAGAAGGGTGGGTGGAGTGCAATGATACAGTATGCACTCTGAAAGAAAGACTCCCAAGGAATCTGAAGGATGCATATTTCATCATTCTCCATTGCACCAATGTTGCACAACATGTGGAAGAGTGATGACATCTAGTCACAGCATCTCACTAAACCAGCATCTCTGCAACAATAACATTCCATGTGCATATTTCATCCAGATATAATTGTTTACCACCAATGTACACATACAGTATATTTCCTTTAATAGAATAAGTTACACCTTCATCAGAAACTACTGGTGTGTAAAGCCACCATGGTGACCTATGTGTTCTAGGTGTTGCACAAAGTCACCACAGCCCATATTAATTACTCTGATTTCTCTGCCATTGCAGAAGCCACCACAACAGTACAGCAATGTAGCTACCTGTGGTAGACAAATACTTGTTTATCACACTGCTATCCTCATACATTGAATACAAAACTATACTGTTTTCATCATTCATTGCAATGAAATTTTCAAAAACATTGTATTGTGATATTCAGCATTTGCAAGTTTGATGTACTCACTACAAAAATTGCATTGTTACTGTTCAAGTAGACTTGAGGGTATTGAACTGTACTCGATAGACAGTTAGTCATGTCTTTTTGCAGATACCTTACTTAACTCTGCATATCTCAGCACATATTACTGTGTATTCAGTTGTTTCACAGTACAATCTTACATGGCAATGACAAACTCACTAACTTATTTAAAAACTGATCAGAGATGCAACCACTGTTCTTCACATATTGTGTTGAGAACTCTACTTGTTTCAACAATACACATCAGGTTAAGTTCTCTGTCCTTTTCCTGTTGTTGTCTACATTCTTGACCTTGAGTATAATACTTACTAAATTGACTTCTGCCAAATCCAAGCAGACTCGAGGGTTCTGGATATTATACAATGTCAGTTAGTAAGTTATGTCTTGGCAAATGTTGTTATCACACCCACATTAACAGCATGACTACCTACATTGTGGTATCATCTGCTAGCACTAAACTGCAATTGTTGAAAACAATCTGATAGAATTTTCTGTCACTCTTCTTGCACTCTGAACACTGAACATGACAAACTCTACCAAAAAAATGTGACTCAGACTTGTACATATGTATATAGTGCTGAGTTTCAAATTGCATGTATATAACAAATAGACTTTCATGTATTTATGTTTGTTTTAAAAAAAGAAAACAGAAACATTTAATGCATACATTTATTAACTGTGCAAGATTATCTGTCACTGATCTTGGACTTTCAACACTGAATAATGACAAACTATAACCAAGAAATGCGACTCAGACTTGTACATATGTATATAATACTGAGCTTCAAATTGAATGTATATAAGTTAAATAGACTTAGAAATATTTATGTTTGTTTTAAAAAAAAAGAAAAATCACGTCATTTGTTTATTTACAGTGGCAAAGGTCCTCTATCCATGCATTTAATGGTATTGCATTGCATTAAGTGCTACTGTCCATATGACTCATAGCTGATTATAGAGATGTATACATGTGATTATCTGACCTATTTCCACTGTACAATCCATTTCTATATATATGTGCAGATGTGTACAACTGATAACTAAACACAAAATGTTTAAAATGATTGTCTACTTTTGCTCCACTATGCTAACAATTGGTGTGCTCTTGCTTTAACAGGATTGTCCATATTTTTGGAGGTCAGATGAGGAATTTTTCCCAGTTGCACAAATAATAAATACTATTAAAAACTCATTGATTTGCAGCTTAGCCAACCATCTCGCCATCCGTCAAAAAATGGATGTGAAATTAATATCCTTATCACACCATGACATAGTTAAATATGTAACAAATCTTTGTGATCCTTCCATCTTTTTTTTAGTTCTTGATATTGGTAGATCCACCTTCAAATAAATAACTGCTAGTTTAACAAAATTAGTTGTAAAACATATGTAGACATCATTAATAAAGTACAATAGTACTCAAATGAAAAATGAAAAAATGTCTGTCATTTAACTAAAATACAATAAATACATAATAAATTAAACATCAAAATGTGTCTGTTGTTATCAAACTAAAGGTGTCTACTCACATGTAAAATACTCTTACCTACTTTTACACTGTTAGAATAATCTACACACGTGGTTCTCCTATAGAAAAATGTATGAATATGCTCATGAGAACCGCTAAATGTTTCTTACTGTCTCATGTACACATGTAGTCAATAACTAAATGCCATTGAACATTAATTAGGTGAAAAACTAACTCTATTCTAATCAGTTGCATAAAATAACTGTCAAATGTTGAAAACGACATGTAAAATAATGTATTGTTAGTCTCCATTCTCTTAATATCTGAGTGGTCAGTGAATGCGATAATAAAATACTATCAATAGACACATAACTAATAACACTCCACAATAAATGTAGCAAAGATAAATATTTGCTCACTACATGTTCTGTAACATTAATGCCCATATGGAACCACTTACCAAATCTATACACAATCTTAATTCTAAATGTTATACATATTGAACATATACAGCATAGATAAAGTCAGTGAAATACCAAGAAACACAAAACATCCCAAAAAATGATCATGGATATATACAACAAACTGTTTTTTTGCCCATCCCAAGAGCAACCAAACAATTCGGACTAAATATATATAAATACTGAAATTATAAATTAATTATTAACCTTATGCTCTATCTCCTGAGTTTTATTTTAAAGCAATTACTGTTACAGAGGTGTAGTATTGATCTACATGTCTTCTGTTGCACTGTGACTGCATTGTCCTGACTATGCAGAGAAAGTAGAACACTAGAGAGAGGATCTCCTAGGGGGGACAGACACCTAACTCAGTGTATGGTGGTACAGATGTCACATGGGTACAGAGTCACAATAGCATAAATTGTTGTCAAGTTATTTATTCCATTCCCACTCACCACCTCACAGATAAGGGGAGAAATTGCGAGGATGACAGTGCATTCTGAGGATCAATCTGCAATGGAGCATCTCTAGTACTGAGGCTGTGACTACATCTGTGGGTCCAGTCATTGCAGATTTTGCAGAAAGGATGTTGATTGCCCTCTCTGGCTCTATGCATACATGTGGAGGTGTCACTTGCTGTGACTTGCCGGGTGGGCTTCATATTGAGGGAAGCTCACAATGGGGGGCACTTGCAATCTGCGTTGTCAGTTGTGGACGTGTGTGCTGTCTATTCACAACAACGTATCATGCAGGTTTTTGCAATTTGTGTTCCAGATTCTACATGCTTGCCACATGCACCCACAGCTCAGCAGACCTGGTTGCATATCAGAACACACATTGCAAGTGGGTCCCATGCCAAGCTACCCTCAATAGCTGCCCCACACGACAACCAACAACAAATCCAGTGTCTGGTGGTACAGATGGCATGTGGGAGCAGTGCCACACTAGTATCAGGTGTTCTCAACTTCTTTGTTCCATTTCCACTCACCAACTCAGAGGGGGTTGGGGAGAAGTTGCAAGGATGACAGTGCACTCTGAGCACCATTTTGCAATGCAGCATCTCCACTACTAACACTGTCAGTACATCTATGGGGGCAGTCATTGCACATTTTTAAATGAGTAGGTCGGTAGCCTCTGTGGCTCTATCCATACATGTGGAAGTGACACTTGCTGTGACTTGCCATGTGGGGGGCACCTATTGAGGCTAGCTTGCAATGGGGGACAGCTACAATCTGTGTAGTCTCTTGTGGGTGTGTGTACTGCCTACTGACAACAGTTTATCATGCAGGTTCTTGCAATCTGTGTTCCAGATTCAACATACTTTCCGCATGCACCCACAGTTCACCAGATGTGGTTGCATGTCAGAACACACATTGCAAGTGGACCCCATGCCAAACTACCCTCAATAGCTGTCCCACACAACAACCAACAACAAATCCAGTATGTTGTAGTAGAGATGGCGCATGAGTGCAGTCCACAATAGTATCAGGTATTCTCAACTCATTTGTTCCATTCCCAGTCACCGACTCAGGCCTTAGGAGAGAAGTTGTGAGGATGACAATGCACTCTGAGCATCATTTTGTAATGCAGCATCTCCAGTACTAAGACTGTCACTACCTCTATGGGGCCAATCATTGCAGATTTTGTAATGAGTAGGTTGTAGCCCTCTGTGACTCTCTCCATGCATGTAGAAGTGCTACTTGCTGTGACTTGCCATGTGGGGGGGGCACCTATTGAGGCTACCTCACAATGGGGGGCACTTGCAATCTAAGTTGTGTCTTGTGGACATGTGCACTGCCTATTGACAGCAGCTTGCATGCAAGTTCTTGCAATCTGTGTTTCAGATTGCAACATACTTGCCACATGCAACCACAGTTCAGCAGACCTGGTTTCATGTCACAACATACATTGCAAGTAGGCCCCATGCCAAGCTACCCTCAATAGCTTCCACACACAACAAACAACATCAACTGCCACCCCCACATCAACACACACACACACAGCTACCCACCCCCTGCCCCAAAACCTACAGTCACTACCCCACAGACCTACCCACACCCCAGTACCCCAAATTCCCCATTGTTAAATGTTGGCATTCTGGAATTCAGCACAATTGATCTCATAACCCCGCTTCCACGAAGTAACAGAGGCTTCATAGTAAAACCAACAATGTGACACAAACCACTTACCAGAATGCCACAACTTACAACAGGTGAGATAAGCTGCTACTACACCCATTCTACTTCCCACAATGACTGTTATGCAAGCCATAACCTTTCTACCATAAGGATACATATCGTTATTTTGGCAAACTACTAACTGCACCACACAATATCTCCATCCAATAAATATTAAATGACACATTAGCACTGCAATTTTCATCCACAAGATATGCATAAACACCCTCCAAATTTCAAGTTAAAAGACCAAACCGTTTCTGAGATATTCAATGTTAAAGATTGGTGAAATTTCCCTATCTATTCTATTTAAAAAATCTGGCCATCTTGTCCCTCCCTAGCGATCAAAGATGACGATGAAAGAATCTCATGATCAAACAATTTGCAGCCTCAAGAAACAAAGAATAAAATATGTTATAAATGGAAAAATTGAAGCCCCCTAATCAAAACCCACCCTTATTTAACTTTATATGCCACCCCATGCAAAGAAAGCTATGTTTGTCATCCTGCCATCTCGTCCTTCTCTCATAATGCACAATCGCGATCAAACAATCTCGTGATCAAAGAATTTGCAGGGTCATGACCAAAGAATGAAAACTCTTCAAATCTTAACAATTAAAAGAATTTTGATAAACCACCACCATGGTTCATCAAAATGAAGTCTCCTGAGTAGAACCCACCCTGATTTGTCTTCCTAGTACACCCCTCTGCTGAGAAATAATAATTTTTAATATGGCCATCTCATCTCTCACTCGCGATGCACAATGGCAGTCAAAGAATCTTGCGATCAAAGAATTTGCAGCCTCGAGATCAAAGAAATTGCACTCTTGTGGCCAAAGAATGACAAATTTTGAAATGTCTTTTTTTCACCGATTTCAACCGAACCAATGGTATGCCTCAATAGAATGAAGCCCCCTGATCAAAACCCAACCTCATTTCTGTTCCTAGATCACCCTTAGTCGAGATATTTGTGAAAACAGATCACAATGCAAGATGGCGATCAAACAATCTCACAATTAAAGAATTTGCAGGCTCTCAATCAAAGACCATTAGCGAGCCTCGAACAAAGATTTCAAAATCATATAACTCTATTTTTTGACCGATTTGCCTCAAACTAAAGGCATGCCTCGATAGATTGGACTCCCCTCAATAAAATCAATAAAAATTTTATTTCAGAAGTGACCCCTGCACCAAGATATTTATAGTTTTCCGATTGGAAAACTGAAAACAAAATGGTGGACCTCACATCAAAGAATTTTGAAAATCCTTGGGGACAAACATTCTTGAACCACGAGGCTGTAAATTTTTTGACTGCCAGGTGGGACCAGATGGCCAGAACACCATTCTTTGTTCCCAAGATATACATATACATTTTTCCATTGACTTATAATGGGAACTTAAAAGTGCCATAACTTTTGAATGCCTTAATATTTGTTCACCAAATGAAAAGCAGCATGTTCAGCCACCAAAGTTCTTTCAAATGAGTCATCTTGCAGAGCAGTGCACTGCGTGATAACCGTGCAGGACCACATTCAGAATCCCAAAAGGTGCCTCCAAAAATGGATAATTTTGCATTTTTCAGTGCTTTTGTACACAAAGACTGAACGCAATTTGACAAATCAAGAGATATACCATGCTCCACCGTGCGTACCAAATTTCAGGCAAATCTATTGAATGGGTCCAAAGTTATTAGCGGCCAAACTTTTGTTTGTATTGTTTAGTTTTCATTACAACTGTTTCTTTGGTAAAAGTGAAAAATCCTCTTTCTATCTTTACCTTCTCATCAGGGAAATCTCTTCTGCTTTCCCTGACAAGTGAGATAATTGAGCCTCTGGCTCTAAAACAGGCCTTTGTTGTCTACGTGTACAGTATGTAAGTAGAGGAACATTCTGCTAGTAGAACTGAGCAGAATTTTGAATCCTTGTATTCCATGGTAAACATTCCATGATATACATCCCATTTCTTGAATGTGGGGAAACACAGAGAGAAAAAAAAAGAATGAAGAAAGTAAGCAATAATACTATATAAACAAAGATAAAAGGTGGTAAATGACACACCCTGCTGTTTATCTTTTAGGACAGAGTGAGCAGTTCATGATGCTGTCAGTGATTGTGGCAGTTTTGAACCATGCTCATGCCTGCAGCACTGGGGAACTGAGAAGCCTCTGTTATGGCTTCCTTTTAGTTTTGTATACAGAGTGAGGAGAATGAAATAACATAAGGGGCTATGTGTTATACTTAAAATGAGAAAAAACAGCATTTGTGAATTGTTGTGACTGGCAGGGGACTATGAAGCTTAAGTGGTCAGGGAGGCACACACTGTATAATACTACTTTAAACTAGCACCAATAGGCGGAGGGACTATTTTATGTTAAAAGCACAGATTCACTTACATTTTTACTTATTTAAAAATGTGTTTAAAAATAAAAAAAACTGCTTCTAAAAATAAAGGGACATTTTATAAGTGCAATAAGACACTCCAGGCTTGTGCATTAAGATGTGATAACTGGACTCCTAGGGACGACCGGCACTCGGCCTTCAGCCTCTTACCTAACTACGCCCCTAGGAGTGCGGTTGTCACACTGTAATGCACACCCCATCATATCCTATTGCTTACATAAACTAAACTGGACAAAAACAAAACTGAAAAATACTAAGAAACTCTAAGAGAAAGAAGTATCACAAATACTCAAAGAGAAACCTGAAAAAAACATGTTTTTAAATGTATATGAGATGCCCAAAAAGCATCAGAACTGTCTTCTTTCACTAGCTCACACAGACTGCAAAAATGGAAGTGAAGCACACTCTCTTCATAGAGCTCACTGTGTAATCTGCAGGAGCTCTTCCATGTGACGTAGAGGCACTTGTTTACCAGTAGCCTCAGTCTGAAACAAACTCTAGCCAGAGCCGACATGGCTGCAGCCAAGGTCACAGTAGAGGGGCTGGAGGAGCAGAGATGTGGAACAGCTTGCAGCTGCACAGAGAATGTGCGAGATGGTGGTCCACACAAATGCATTGGCACGTATCCATTTTCTTGCCATCAGGAGCTTCCCCGGTGCTCCTGGACCCAAGATCACTTAGTTGGTGTCCCAAGACATAAGGGACAAAGTGCAGAAGCCACAAAACTGTTTGTTTAAAGAGCATCAATGAAATCTGTGGGACCAAATTTATACATAATAATGAGCTACTCTTGAATATTAATGAACCTTATTTATAAGCAGCTCATTATTATGCATATATGCAGTCCCAAAGCGGTCATTGGGCACTCTTTAAACAAATAGTTTTGCGGCTTCTGCACTGCAGCCCTTGTGTCTCCAGACTCCAAATAACTGATCTCAGGGTCCAGGAGCACAGGTGGAGTGCCTGATTAACCACTATCACAGCAAGAAAACTGATGCACTCCAACACACATCCACAGACCACCAGCTCTCACATTCTCAGTGTAACTGCAAGTGACTCCTCTTCTCTGTTCTTCTGGCCCCTCTTCCATGACCTCAGCTGCAGCCCTCTCAGTTCTGGCCAGAGTTTGTCGTTATTAGGGAAAAAAAAAAGGTTGAGAATAACTTTTAGGTTTTCAGAAAAGCCAAATTAGAGGAACAGTATTTTTAAAGTGGATACTGTGGAAAGGAATGCTATGAGTAAGGCAAGGCAATTTTATTTGTTAAATGCCCTTTCCTGGATACTGAGGAAAACACACAAGAAATCAACAACAAAAAGGGCAAATAAAGATAAAATGTAAGGAGAGAATGCTATCCTCATTTACTTCCTCGACGGTCAAGACAAACAATGGATTTGGCAAATAAACAAAACATCACCATTACAGAACAGGATTAAGTACAATATGCCCAATTCTCCTTTTTTTTGTTGTTGTTTTTGTTTTGCCATGCACACAGAAAGTGATGATCATTTTGTGACTAGGGCCCAGTGTATCTAATACAGTCACACCAGACTTTCAGACAAGAGGGTCCTGCAAAGAGGTTGATTTCCTTTCTTTCTGGTTTTCCTTCCTCTCTGCACAGATTTCAAGAGTAGCATGTATTGCTACAGTAATTATGATCATCTCTTTGTCCAAAATAATTACATTCTCTTTCAGGCAGTATCCAGGAACAAATCAGAAAATGTTTTCAAAACTAAGGTGGCGTGAGGAGGCACAGCAGGGTTGTCGATGTCTCTTCAAGTGGAACATTTATGAATAGTGTACCTCATAGAAACATAGAAACATAGAAACATAGAATTTGACGGCAGATAAGGACTGCTTGGCCCACCCAGTCTGCCCATTTCCCTACCTGATGGATAAGCTGCAGATCCTAGTTAACCAGCAGCCTACTTCTTCTTACCCCAACCCCCTAGAATTGCCTTATGACTGTCCCATGGATGCTTGAATTACACCACTGTTTGTGACTCCACAACCTCCTCTGAAAGGCCATTCCATACATCCACCACCCTCTCTGTGAAAAAATACTTCCTTAAATTACCTCTGAGCCACCCCCCTTCTATCTTCAAATTGTGCCCCCTTGTTCTTGCACACCTCTTTTTTTGAAAGATGCTACCCTCTTGGACTTTGTTGATTCCCTTGAGGTACTTGAGAGTTTCTATCATGTCCCCTCTCCTCCTTTCCTCAAGGCTATACATATTAAGCTCCTTAAGTCTCTCGCTCTATGTCTTTGTGGAGATTGGGTCTCCAGAACTGCACTGATACTCCAGATGGGGTCTCACTAGCTGTCTGTACAGAAGGATAACAACTTCCTGTTTTCTGCTGTTGATGCCTCTCCCTATACATACCAGTATCCCCCCAACCCTCCCTACTGCCTTCTCACATTGCTTGCCAAGCTTAAGGTCATCTGATATGATTACCCCTAGGTCCCTTTCCATTTTTGTTGTTGTTACTACCTCCCCCCATTGTGTAATTTTCCCTTGGGTTTTTGTTTTCCAGGTGCATTACTTTGCACTTCTTTGCATTGAATCCAAGCTGCCATACTTCTGACCATTCCTCTAACCTTGCCAAGTCCCTTCTCATCCTTTCCACCCCACCCTGTGCATCAACTCTGTTGCAGATCTTTGTGTCATCTGCAAAGAGACATACTTTTCCTTCCAGTCCCTCTGCAATGTCACTTATAAAGACATTGAAGAGGACCAGTCCTAATACTGAACCCTGAGGTACCCCACTAATAACCCCCCTTTTTTCAGAGTGGACTCCATTTACTATTACTCTCTGTGTCCTAATCTCCAGCAAATTCTTTACCCAGGCTGTCATCTTGGGACCCACTCCCAGGCTGGCTAACTTGTACATTAATCTTTTGTGTGGGACTGTGTCAAATGCCTTGCTAAAGTCTAGGTAGGCCATGTCTACAGCCCCTCTCTGATCAACTACTTTGGTCACCCAGTCAAAGAAATCTATCAGATTTGTCTGGCATGACCTTCCCACTGTGAATCCATGCTGCCTTGGGTCCTGTGCCCCTCTGGCCTCTAGATATTTAACAATTCTTTCCTTCAGAAGTGATTCCATCATTTTCCCTATCACTGAGGTTAAACTAACAGGTCTGTAGTTTTCTGCTTCTGCCTTGCTCCCACTTTTGTGAAGGGGAATCACATCTGCCCTCCTCCAGTCCTCGGGTACCACCCTATCCTCCCATGATTTGTTAAAGAGGGTAGTCAGTGGTGTCACTAGTTCTACCCTTAGTTCTTTTAGAATTCTGGGATGAATCCCATCAGGCCCCATTGCTTTGTCCACCTTCAGTTTTAAGAGTTCTTTCAGAACCCTTTCTTCTGTAAATGGGCTGGTATCAACTTCTGTATCCAGAGTGTTTCTACTGTTTGTTTTAGGTACCTCCCCCCTCTTCCTTTGTAAATACTGAGCAAAAATATTTGTTTAGTATCTCTGCCTTTTCATAGTCACCCTCTGCCCATCCTCCCTCCCCTTTATTAAGCCTCACTATCCCTCCTTTGGCCTTCCTTCGCTCCCTGACGTACCTATAAAAGGTTTTATCCCCCTTCTTAACTGAGTTGGCTATCTTTTCCTCAGTTTGGGCCTTTGCTGATCTGACTGCTTTCCCAGCTTCCTTATGCTTTCACTGATACAGTTCTCTGTCCTGCTTCTTCTGTGTTTCCTTATACTTCCTAAATGCTATCTTTTTTCTCCCTAACCTTCACCACCACTTCTTTTGAGAATCATAGCGGCTTTTTCTTTCATTTTGATTTGTTTATTTGCTTCACACAAAGGCTTGTTGCCTCTGTGATGGCAGTTTTGATATTTCCCCATTGTTGCTCCACCTCTCCTTCTAGCCTGTTTGCTAGTGCTTTTCTAAGGCATTCTCCCATCTTGCCAAAGTCAGCCCTCCTGAAGTCCAGAACCCTCACTTTTGTATGGCTTGACTCTATAGCTGAGTTTATCGTGAACCACACTGTTTGGTGGTCACTTGTTCCCAAATGACTACCCACTTCTTATCTGAGATCCTCTCACTGTCCCCATTTGAGAGTATGAGGTCTAAGATTGCTCCCTCATGAGTAGGTTCCAAAACTAGCTGTCTGAGGCATGCCACCTGAAGGGCATCAAGAATGGCCCTGCTTTTGGATGTGGCTGCAGCAAAGGTGCTCCAGTTAACATCTGGCAATATTAACGTCCCCCATAAACAGTATCTACCCTTTCTCTGTCATCCTAAGTATGCCTTCTATCATATCCTTGTCCTTTCCCTCCTCCTGACACGGGGGTCTGTATACAACCCCTGTGCAGATTGTCGTGCCATTTCCAGTCTCTAAGGTGACCCACAGTGCCTCTTCTCCTCCCTGTTTACTCTTTTGTTCAGTTGCTTTTATCCCTTTCCTTACATAGAGAGCTACTCCCCTCCTCTTCTGCCCCCCCATCTCTCCTGTAGGTTGTGTACCCTGGTATGTTAACATACCAGTCATGGTTCTCTGAGTACCATGTTTCTGTGACTGGTACGATATTCAGGCATCCCTCTTCCATGGCAGATGTACATGATTAGCGGGCTGGAATACAGTAATGTAATCCCCACTGTGTTTGTGCTCATGGCAATGCACAAAACAGTCCCCTACACAGCTGTGTTCAGGAATCTGGCAGAGCTGCACCCTGGCCTGTCTCCAGAGTTCATCATGGTGGACTATGAGCTTGACACACACAAGGTATTCTGCACCGACTTCCCCGACATCACCCTACAGGGATGTGCAGCAGCTGCCAGAGGTATTGCAGGAGTACACTACAGACCCCGTCTATGCCACGTACATATGGCTGCTACTTGCCCTGGTGTACATGCCACCAGACGATGTGGTGCCCACCTTCGAGGAGATGTGGACATGGACATTTTTCACTAAGTGGGAGGACATGCTGGCACTGCTACTGGATTACTTTAAGGACAGTTAGCTTGGATGGCCCATCCACAGTGGGCACAGGCACAAGGCTACCTTCCCCGTTGTTGTGTGGAACTGTTACACCGCCTCATGATCTGGACTGTCTTGGACCATCAATGCAGTGGAGGGCTGGCACAGGGGTTTCAACTCCCTATTGGGGGCTTCACATGCCTCCATCTGGACATTCATTGACTGTCTGCAGCATGGGGAACAGCTGAATGAGATAAAGGTGCAGTAATACATGGCAAGAGAGCCCGCTGCACCTGCACGCAGGAAGCTCCTGGACAGGATCCAGTGTATAAAGGATCTGGTGGCACAGCATGGAGAGCACAGCATACAGGAGTATCTGAAGGGCATTGCCATGCACTTCCAGCTACAGGTGTAGGCACAGGCACCTGCCCACTGCGTGTGCATGCATGCAGTTCTGCACCATGGGTGTCCCACAGTGCATGCAGATGTGTGATGTCTAACACATCCTGTAGAGAACAGGAAATTTGTGTGAACAGCATGTCTGCCTCCAGTGTCCTTTGTTAGTATGCATGTGTATGTGTGGGTGTGGCTGTGTCTTGGTGTATGTCTGTGATCTGCACTGCCATGTGTGATATTGGTGCCTTGTGGCACTGTGGATGGTGTGGGCATGTGTCCAGGGTTATGGGCTCTGGTGAGTTTATGCTGTCATCCTGGGTTGCAGTGGGACTATTGAGTGCAGATGTATTGCCCTCCTCCACCGGTGCATGGGTGCCACCTGCCACATGTAGCACTGGGGCTGCCCTCCTGTGCCACACATGGGCATGTCTCTGTACTGGTGGCTGCTGTCCCACCCCATGCTACTGGCCAGCATGCTGGTTCTCCCATGCTGTACCCAGTGGGGTGCAGCCTCCGTCTTTAAGGCCTTCCCCTCCATGGTGCATCCCTGTCCTGTGGTGTGGCCCTCCCCTTTGGTCTACCCAGGTGCCCATCAGCAGGATGCACACCCATCCCCACTGCACCTCCGGTTGCTGCTGCCCAAACCCTTGGTCCCTGTGCATGGGTGCACATGGTGCATGGCTACAGGGTGGTCACCCACCATTGGGTTGTGAGCACTGTGACCATCAGTGTGCTGGTCCATGGCCATTCCATCACTTGCTGCACTGTTTCCCTGTGCTGTGTGTCCATGGGGGTCCTTTCTATTGTCGCGTTGCCCGGATGGTGCACCTTGGTGGTGCTGTGCCTGTCACCACCCTGCTGCTGTACAGTGGGAGTGGCTGCAGGTGTGTTGTGTGTGGCCATGCCCTGCTTCACCAGTCTTGCTGGTGCTTTCCATCCCCAGTGACCATGTGGTGTGGCACTCTGACTGTTGGTGCCCTGTTACTGGCGCTCTGCATGGTGGCGGCATAATGCCGGTGCCCTGACCACCCAGAACCGACAGTGAAACATCCAATTGTCTTCTCCATCTCATTTTACTGGTAGGAAAACATAATTATGCTATGGCCTCTCTGGTTTGTGTAGCTTTCTAAATCTTACTTGGACCACCATGGAAGGCAATGAAATAGCAAACTTGTTTTTATTTCAATTTTTTTTAAGCTGGGTATTTTTGCAACAATGTCCATTTTCAAAGATTTTCTGCTCAAAACACATAAGTAAAAAAAAAAATAAAATCAGATGGCAAACTATTATAATACACTGACTGGACCTAGTGCTCCAGGGACCCTGTGCAAATCTTCTTCATGAGACCCGATGACAAGAAATAAGAGAGCTAAAGGTAGCATTTATGAATAATATATCTCCTAATATGAAAGCCCAGGAGAAGCTCTTTTAAATCAGGTGTTAGGCTTATTCCTACCTAGCAGCAGTGAAAAGATAACTCTAAGTCTCTTTAAAATTAACATTACGCTGCCACCTTTTTTGAAAGCATATGATATCATGCATGATGATGCAGTGTCTAACTTAGGCACTGCTTCATCCTGCATGAAATAACAAGGTTCCAAAAATGAAGGCTGTGTAGTATCAATATATAGCAGTATGAGCGCTATCCTTTTAATGATGTCAGCTATGGGTAAAGCAAATACCTTATTTAAAAGTACCTTTCATGGGATTTTTAAAAAATGAGTGCCTAAGTTAGACACTGCATCATCATGCATGATATCATATGCTTTCAAAAAAGAGTTTCATTTTTTTTCTCCTTATTGGCATTAAGCGGAGAATTGCAGGATTCCATAAAAAGAGTAGTAATTTTATAACCAGAGGGAGTGAGATACAACTGAATTTGCTTGATAGTTGGGGTTGAGACTTAGAGTTTAGAGGGATATTTTTGCAACATTTTAAAAGTGTCTTGCTGGCTGAGTAGTTAAGTTTATATCCTTGGTTTCACTGAAAGATTTTGTGTATTGGAATCAGACAGCAGCCTGCCTACAGTGAAAGGCCTGCTTACATCACAGGTGTCACTAGTCAATCAGTTAGCTTAATTCTTAAGATTTTCAGTGCAGAGTGTAAAGCACAGCTGACTTATTTTGGGGCTGACCGCTTTCAGAGCACAAACCACCAGGCTGTTTTGGGGCTGGGGAGGGTTACCTGTGTCTGAGTTGGATGTCTGGATTTTTCTCTGTTTGATTAGCAGGTTATTTTCTCTGTCAAATTGTTGTGTAGGGCATCTTGCTGACAGGAAGGCACTCATCGCAGTGCTGGGTCAGAGCTTTTAGCTGATTGTTTTGTGAGGGCACAGTTTAGGCCCAACCCCTTCCCACCCCTCACCCCACCCACCCCTGGAAATAGTTCCTTTATACCTGGGGTTCTGACATCATTTCCTCAAGAGTGCACGGTGCATATCACTGTCATATCCTCTCTAGCACACTGCACTGACAATATAAGCATACACATTGTACAATATATATATTTCTTTGTAACAAACCAATCACACACACACGCACGCACACAGAAAAAAGTAGATAAACATGTGGGGAGTAGTACAATGTAATGGCTGTGGGGCAGCAGTCTTCAAGGAGTCTTTCTGGAGGCTGAGATGCTGCCCTATTTGCAGACAACTCTCTGCCCTGAGGGAGGAAGTACCCCATCTTCAGACCATGCTGGACAGTAGTAAGGGAACCTTCCCCCAGGCCACACTGGATGGTAGGAAGGAAACCTCCCCCATCCAGGGAGCACCAGAGCCACCACCACTACCTCAGAGGTTGCAAAGAAAACACAGCAGTTGGACCACAGTGGGCTCAGGAAGGGTGAGGATGGTGGAACAGAGGCACACCCAGTCAGTTGTTCACTCACAATCCATACACCATTCTGGGGGAGCATAGCTCCCCTATGGATGCACCCACAGAGGAGACTAAGGAGGCTGAGGACAGCTGTCACAAGGGAGGCCCACAGGAAGGAGACAGACGACACCACAAGGAAAGGAAGCAGCTCCTGGTTGGGGACTCAATTATTAGGGGGATAGAACTGGGTGGAGCAGGGAAAACTGAAGTAAGGTGCCTGCCTGGTGCCATGGCTTGGAGGGACAGGAAGCGCATCCTCAGGATCACGGGAACAGCTGCACGGGGTCTGAGCTGGACATCATTGTCCACCTAGGGACAAATGACTTGGCTCATCATGAGATTAGAGCAGTGCAGAAGGACTTTGTAGAATTGGGAGGGGCCTAAGACAGTAGCACACACAGTAGCCTTCTCAGAGGTGCTGCCTATCAATGGCATGAGTGAGGCGAGGTACTTTGCACCATGCAGTTTAATGAATGGTTGAAAAAATGGTGTGGAGCACAGGGGTTTGGCTTCATTGGGGACTGGGGTTCCACCTGGAGGACACCAGCCTATACTGGCAGGATGGTCTGCATCTGTCCAGGCAGGGAACAAGTCTTTGAGCAATCAGTTTAAATGCTTCATTGGCAAGCTTTTAAACTAGTCAAGGGGGGAGGCACTGATAAGCAGCAGAAAAATCCCGGCCTCCCCCTACAAAACAGGGTACTAAATGAGAAAAAGACCAAGGTAGAAAGGTCAGTGGGGGATGCTGCAACAGAAGGTAAAGCCATCAAAAAATGGAGAGCAATGAGTACCAATGCCCGTAGTCTGAGCAACAAGCTTCCTGAATTAATGGCCTTGATGAAGGAGGAACATCTGGATATCGTGGCAGTCACAGAAACATGGTACACACAAAACCATGACTGGGATGTAAACATACCAGGATACAGTATCTACAGGAGGGACAGGGAGGGTAAAAGAGGAGGAGGAGTAGCTCTTTACATAAGGGAAGGAATCAAAGCAACAGAACAAAAGGGTAAACAGGGAGGAGAAGAGGCACTGTGGGTAAATTTGGAGACTGGCAATGGCACCACAATACGCACAGGGTTGTATCTGAACCCCCTTCTCAGGGAGGAAATGGACAAGGAAATGATAGAAAGTATACTTAGAATGGCAGAAAAGGGGAGATATTGCTGATGGGTGATCTGAATATGCCAGATGTTAACTGGAGTGCAATTGCAGCAGCTTCTAAGAGTGGGGTTATTCTAGATGCCCTACAGGGGCATGACTTAGACAACTAGTATTGGAGGCCCACTCGAGAGGGAGCAATCTTAGACCTGGTTCTCTCAAATGGCGATGAAGAGAGGATCACAGATGTAGAAGTGGGTAGCCATCTGGGAACTAGCGACCATCGAACAGTATGGTTCACAATAAACACAGCAATAGAGTCAAGCCATACAAAGACAAAGGTACTGGATTTTAGGAGGGCTGACTTTGTCAAAATGGGTGAGTACCTAAGGAATGCACTAGCAAATGGGCAGGAAGGAGGGGTGGAAGAACAAGACAGTACAGACAGTTGGTGGGACCCCATCTGGAGTACTGCATCCAGTTCTGGAGACAACATCTCTGCAAGGACATAGACAGGATAGAGGCAGTTCAGAGGAGGGCAACTAAAATGGTGCAGGGTCTGCAAGAGAAGCCATATGAGGAGAGGCTAAAAGAGCTTAATATGTATATGCTTGAGGAAAGGAGGGAGAGAGGGAACATGATAGAAATGTTTAAGTACCTCAGTGGAATCAACAAAGTCCAAGAGGGTAGCTATTTTCAGAAAAAGAGATGTGCAAGAACAAGGGGACACAATTTGAAGATAGAGGGGGGACGGCTCAGTGGCAATGTGAGGAAGTATTTTTTATAGAGAGGGTGGTGGACGCATGGAACAGCCTTCCTGAGGAGGTTGTGGGGTCTAAAACTGTGGGAGAATTCAAGAATGCATGGGACAGACATAAGGCAATTTTTGTAGGGGGTAGGAAGAAATAGGCTGTTGGTTAAATAGGATCTGCAGCTCATCCTCTAGTTAGGGAAATGGGCAGACTAGGTGGGCTAAGCGGTCCTTATCTGCCATCAAAGTCTATGTTTCTATGTTTCTATGCCTGAAAAGGGGTGGGCAGCATCTGAAGGTGCCATCGGCATACCAGTTGGCACAGTGCTCCATGTACTGTAGGTTCTTGATGGTGGAAAAGTGCAGGTATCTGTCTGGCCCAGTCACTGAGTCCCATAAGAGGAAGGGCTCCCCCTTCTGTGTGAGGCTGTAGGGCTCAGAAACTGGCAGTTCAGCAAGGGATGCTGGAAGCTGTGGTGCCATGCTTGCTGCTGTCCTATTACGCCGCACGGACCACCAAAGGTTTTCCAGGTGTGGCAGCCACCCCCCCAACAGCCTCTTGCAGTGCACTGCAGCATGCAGCCACCACCTGTTGCAGTGTCTCTGGTGTCTGCACTGCACTCCTCCTGATGTCACCATGCACATGGCGCATGATGATGCTGGCACAGTCCGGCACATGGTTGTGGGTGCCAGGGTGGTCACCAGCTCCCTCTGGCAGATGTGGGCTCGGGCCTTGCAGCTGCCCCCTCAGTATTCAATGCATTTCCAGTATGTCTTGAGTCCCCCTGAGAGCTCCTTCCTGTACAGGATAACGTCATGCAACAGGAGTCTGTTGCCTATTGGGCTGTCCACATATTCCAGTGGCATGCCAGCTATTCCACATGTGTGTGTGGCCACTCAGCAGTGCCGCTGCTTAAGTAGTTTACTGTTGCCCACACATGCAATAGGGTGTACCTGCCTGCCAGCGATGCCACACCAATTTGCCCTGATTGGGCTGTGCGCATTGCAAGGGGGGTGCCTTCTCTTCTCTTCTCCTGGTCTGCCCTGTGGTCCCCCATGTCACCACCTGTCACTGCCTGTACCCTGTGATCTCCCTTGTTCTGTTGCTGTGGTAGTACCAGTTGTCCCACCCCACCGTCTGCACCCTTTCTGGTGGTGCTACATGCCATAGATGCTGCCCTGTGTGGTACCTGCCCTGCAGAAACACTTGATGTCTACCCCTTGCTACATGCCCCCTCCAAAGGGTGTGTGTGTGTTACCCTGGCAATGCACATTCCACAGCATGCCTGCATCCATCTGGGTTCTGTGGCCTGTAGTCTGCTCTGGGTGCCTGCCACTGCATCCCCATTGCTGCCCCACCTCCTGGTTCCCCTTCCCTTAGCCCATTGCTGTTCGGTACCCAGGCTGGGCTCTGGCCATGCCTCTTAACTCTTTGCAGCTACTGCATCCTCCTGGCATCCTGCTTGCCTGCACTGTGCTTGGTCTGTGGGTGCCAGGCATCCTCGTCCCTGGGCACTCTGCTGGTGGGTGTGCTCTTGTGGTCCACATCCCTCCTGCGGTGCTATGCTTCACAGTGCCGTAATGCTGATGCCCTGACCACCTGGACCCTTCACTGTCAGGGCCACCTATATTATTTGATTTCTTATCTTCCTACAATGCAAGCCAGAGACAATATACTTTATTTATTTATTTATTTTTTATTTAGTTGTTTAACCAGGTATAGCACTTTTAGCCCTCCTGCGTGTGTATGCTTGGCTTTTGAGCAGCCACCGCCTTATCCAATGAAATAGTAGTGCAAGTTCTTCTGTGTTAAGATTATGGAAATGAAACCCTTTAAAAACTCCATCTATATGAGCATAACTTGGCAGACTGAGAAACCTGATAAGGAGCCCAAGCCTTTTAGAGTTTCTGTTGAATATAGGGACATTTCAGGATTTCTGAAAAGAAAATAATTTGTTTCTGTGTGGATATGGTTCTGGTTGATCATTTACTACACATTTATGGAACATTTCTATTCTAGACATTCTAGACAAAGTGATAGGCATACTGACTTGAAATAGGGATTTTTAGAAATGTATGTCTTATAAAGTGTGACATCCATGTTGTTGTATGCATTCTCAGTCCTCACATACAAGGGTTAGATAGATTTTTTTTTAACAAGTGATCTGATGAGTCAAACCCACACCCTTAAAACTGAGGACAGAACCTTGGAATAGCAGTCACCTCTTAGCCATTTGACTAACTCAAGATCTCTGAAAGCATGCAAAATTCAGATTATATTGCTTCCCCCAAAAATTGTTTTGATTCAGAGTAGTTTGTTTTTTATGTTGCCAATGGCAATGGAAAAAGAGCTATTGCCAGTGTTGTCTGGCCCTGTCTTCATGGTCCAGAGGCGATAGCAGTATTTATGCTTCTGAAATTTGCCTGGGGCAGAAAGGCAGAATGATTACAAAATGAATCAAGAGTTGTTTTAAGGAGTTTGCCATTAAGATAAAAAATAAATAAATAAATAACATGAATAACAATTGCAAATTAAATAAATAAATTAGAAAAAAAAAGAAATGGGCCAAATGTCATAGTGGTGTCTTTTTATCTTAATATTTTAAGGTGAGACCCACAAAATGAACTTCAGAGGAAAACAGGGAAGGATGAGATGATGTTTAAAACACAAAGATTCTGTTCACACGTAAATGCTCTCAGAAGAACTATAGCACGAGGGGAAGAAAATTATAGAAAATGTCCCTGGATACTGGAAAATAATTTCATATTATTGTATAAATGTGAAATCTTTCACTGTATAATGATTTTACTAACAGTCAGACAACAGAGTTGCAGAACACCTGTCAGTACTATGTTGAATTTCCCAGATTTTGATATATTATTTAATGGAGATGGCAGGTGTCTGGGATTATAAAAGAAATACAACATAAACTCACTTGTACTAAGCATTAGAACCAATTATGCAAATAAGCATTGTAGACTACAGAAAGAAACTGTGGATAAAAAAAAAAAGTTTGCCGACTAACCCAAAGCTATGAATTATAAATTGAACAAAAATAATTGCTCAAGTTTCTTTATGCCTTCCAGTAAGCATCTTGTTAAAAACACTATAATTTCAAAGGTTGTCTCCTATAAAGACTGAATCCAACTAGTTCACTGTGAAAAGGGCAGTATAATTAGATGCTGATTGGCCCATCTTGCTCCTGGCTGAGGGAACTTAAAAGGACAGATCTTTTTCATATCTGTGGCTTATAATGGGGGGGCCAGGGAGGACTAGAGTAGGGAAAGCAGCAGAATGCTGCTGCTGAAGTAGTGGAGTTAATGAACCAGTAGGTAGTGGTTCAGGGATTGTTGAGGTGGGTGGGCATTCCTGTGCCGTTTATGCTTACTGAAGGTGAAGGAGATGATTCTTACCAGTTTTATTTTCTTTAATAAAGCACCAAATTCCCATAATTTTGTAAAATCAAGTTAGCACAGTGCAAACTTGATTTTATATCTTTGTAGGAATTTGTTCATTTATTGATGAAAATAAAACGGTTGTGTATCATCTTCAATAAACATAAAGGGGTAAACGGGATTATAAATTTAAGCCGAAAGAGATGCATCATGTACTGCTGCTTTGGGGGGGGGGGCAGGACAGGGGGAACCTTTAATGATTAGTTCTCCAGCTGATGATCACAATCAATACCTTAGACTGAATCAGGAATGGGTGCTTCATTTATGCAGGACTAGAGTACACAGAAATGGTGGTGACTGTGTTCGCAAAATGTGACTTGTGACTTTTTTCCATTAAAGGCAGCCATGGCAGACTCAAAATGTTTACAACTGACAGCAAAAATGGTAGCTTAGCCAGCACCTAGTGGACAGCACTGACCACACTAAACAGTTAGCAGGGTGCTAACCTTAAGCATGTGGAAATTTCCAGCACATGTAAGATCATCATGGCACTGTTTAGTAGGGTTGGTGCCGGTGCTGTCCACTCAGCACTGGCTAAGCCACTATTCTTGCAGTCAGTTGTAAACAGTTAAAGTGCACCACTTCAGCCTTAAATGGAAAGAGTTTAAAAGTCACATTATGCACTGGGAATCAGCAGATATAACATGCATTTTTAATAAATGTCAAAGCTACCCCTTTACCTTTACATGCAGCAGGCTGATGCAGTTTAGCACAGCAGCAGAAGCAGGTGACAGATGGTCCTGTTTATTTTGATCTGAATGACTCCAGACTGTTAGGAGGGATGCCAGGAGGATGGAGGTTCATGCTGGAGCTGTTGGAGGAGGGAGCCAGGCTGATGACTGGCCCAGCACAGCAAGAACTATGAGCAGGACAAAGAGATGCAGATGAGAGCAGCACGCAGAGCACAGCACTGCAGCAGCTAAGGAGGTCACAGTGTGTCACTCATAGGATCAGTGGAACTGGGACTGCAGTGTGCATCATTTTATTTATAACAAAAGAGAAGTAGTAAGATGTTTACAAGATGGAGGAAACAATCGCGTGGCTGTGGCAGAGTTCAAAGCCTGCTCAGCTGCCAAAGGGCAGACTTCTGATTGAATCTGAGAGAGTGTAAAAGTGCTGTCTGGGGGATGGTTTCTGATGCCTGGGAGTTGAAAGTGAGTAGTTAATGCTGGAGACAGTCCAGTCACAAGAAGTAGTTTCCATCTTGCATGGATAATCAGTCTGTCTGCTACACAATTACTCCATTCATCAGTGAGTACATGTTCAATCATACAGCAAGGGCACCCAGCTTCAAAGGAGATGACTCATCCCCGCTAATGTGACAAGCACTTCTGACAAACATCTAAACAGCTGTAAAAAAAAAACTTGCATTCTATACCTTTACTGTTCACCTTGGTAATGGGAATTCAGACAGGGCAGCAGTAGTTTACTCATCAGAGAAACTTTCTGTAGTTCAAAATAATGCCTATTAGAAGACTGCATTGACATAGTGTGGTGCTTTCCAGACCACGGAGGTGACTGTGATGCAAGTCCTAAATTTTGGTTGGTCAGAGAGGAGTCCTTTTTTGCTTGCAAGAGGTCAGCAGAGCTCCACCTTTTGCAGCACTAAAAAATAACCAAAAAAACAATGTGTCAGGTGAAGTTCACAGACCAAGTGCAGGTGAAGTGGATGTGAAGACATACATATTTCTCATTAAAGGACATACATTCTTGAAATGATTCATGAAGGCGCATTGGGCAACTTTGCCGGAACTTCACTACAGCTTCTCCTGCTAATAAAAACTTTGCAACATCTCTACCCAGAACCTGCAGTAGTTGCTTTAACTTGCATGTCATCCAACTATTTACCATAAAGTAAGCCAAATTTAATCATGGCCCATAGTATGTTCTTCTTCAGAAACCTTTTCATTTTCTATTATGTGGTTCAAATGTATTTTTTTTTTTCCAATCTGAAAAAGACCTTCTAATTTAACATTTGTCTTTTGAATCAGATCAAAGAACTGTGTGTATAACTGTTGTCCTCTCTCAACTAACTTTTGTAACCCTCATATACTTCTCTTGTTTGAGTACGACTCCTCCTTAACTATGATCTAAGTCACTCTCCTCTAAAGGGACTCCATCATCTCTGAGAGATAAGCATGGCATGCAAAGCATGCCACATGGAAGCTGTGAAGGGGCTCAAGGCATTGAAGCAAGAGTGGAAGAGGAAGACAGAAACAGAATTATGATGTTCAGCAAGCCAAAAAGGTACAGCGGATAAAAAAAAATTAATTTGCCTTCACCGGGTGAAGGGGTTGATTTTAGTGAGGCATACAGCTTCTACAGGTATTGTAGAGAGGATATAATGACCATGCATATGTGTACCCCATGCAGGTCTACTATGGATGTAGAGGTGAATCTCTGATAATTCCCTTTCCTGTGACTGTCTGGTCCATTCAATTAATTGAAGTAGCAAATCCACCAAGGAGTGTTGTGAGTGAGCATGGTGGCTGAGATCAAAGAGATCAGCAATCTGAGGCTAACATCATTGTAACCCACTGTTTAGGAAATGTCCAAATGGCAGACTGAGATCATTGTGTGGGGCAATGTGTTAAGAAGTGAAACTGGGCCTGCATCTTCCTTCCCATCAAGGGGTGTCTGGGATGTGCAGGAGAGTTTGCTGACTTCTGTGAGTTTGGAGTGCAAAGGGTCTGGGACCAAGAAAGCCCCTTTTCTTACTGCCACTAGCATTATTTTATTTTATTCACACTGAATCAGCCCCTTTGTCCCCAGAAGAGGAAGCAGATGAAAAGAAGCTGGTAGCAACTAAGATTCTAAGGAGATTAAGAAACTGGTCACTGGCACAACTTAGGCAGAGCCAAAAAATCTAAATACTTATAGTAAACAAAGCAATTTAATCCTGGTCCCATTCCACCCACTTTTCAATGGTATGAGCATTACCTGGCCCAGAAATGAATGAGTGAAACCATGACATCTGAACAGCCATGAGACAAGTGACAATGTTAAGTAAAATGTAAAGAATCCTAAGGAAGTATATGGAGGCTCACTGGCCCTTCAAATGGCTACATCTTCTTAAGTGGTTGTGGGACATAGTGGAAGAAAGACAGAGAGGATTGGCTGACTGACTGATGTCACAGTAGATCAAGCTACCGTACTGAAGAGCATCCTGAATTTTCCAAAGTAACTTATTCCAGCTAGGTGTCTGTGGTATTGACCCACTTACAGTAATCTGAGGTTGTCAGGAACAGTAAGAAGCATGCAGTAGTGATAATAGACTCTGATGGGAACAAACAAGATTTTGCATAGATGTTACATGGCCCTGATGGTCAACTTGTTCAAGACCCTATGCTGGTAACATATCAGCATGGGCACTAGATGAAATAAGGCACACTAATAACAGCTGCTGTACCTTCAGTCAGCTGTAGTCATTGTTATTCCACTGATATAGACCAGATGCCCAGGACCAGCACCTATTGATGCTCCAAATTTGCAGGCAAAGATAATGGATTATAGCAATTCCACTAGCTTTGGATCAAGAGCAGATACTGCGATGACCCCAGCACTCGATGATCCATATTAATGTTAGTTTGTTTTATTATAAACTTTTGTCACATTATAGAGTCCATGCTGTTCTGAAGATGCAGTAAGAGATATCCAGGTTTAGAAGGCTCAGAAGAGGGAAAATCAAGGCTCTGCTGGTGTCAGCTAATGGATGGAATATGAGCAGCACCCACTTCTCTACAGAACTCAAGACTCTGCTGTCTGTTTCAGCAGCAAGGCTTTTATTATTTCTTCAGACATTTAAGTAACTTTTAAGTAATACAGATTCCAAGTTGTACCTAGATTTTTGCTTTCTTTTAAAGTAAGTGTATCCAGTAGCCTACCTCATCTTCTACCTCTGTACAACTTGTAATTCAGTTGATTAAAAACAAGGTTAACAAAAACTAAAAACAAGCATTGTTCAATGCATCAGTGTCTGCCTACATGCTTTGTAGTGAAATTACAATACTCAGTTAGTGTCAGTATTTGTGCTGTTTATTTACCCAGGACAGACCAGCTAAGATGTAGCGCTGAGTTTCTAGTGGGGTCCTACTTCAGGGCATTTTTGCAGCTGGGAGACTGAAACACTGGGTAGGTAAGTGATGTGCTCAGGGTCACACAGCAAATATGTGCCTTTAAAATGCTTAAACCTGCAATCTCCTGATCCACAACAGTGCTATAAGTAGTCATTCAACCACAATGCTTGTGGTGGTGTTGGGGGTGGGGCTGTTGGCATGAATGCCAACAGCTGCTACAAAGATCTTTTTTTGTACAATTCAGCATCACAGAATATGGCAGTTGTGATGCAAGATTGCATTTCCAGTGGGGTTCTGCTTTTACCCATTTCCTAAATTGGGTGGAGTGTAGCACTGGGATCTTATGAGGTTGCATGACTTGCTCAGGGTAAAACTTCAAATATGTGGCTTTACTGGGGTTTAAGGTAGTAATCTCCCAATTCCCAACAGTGTTCTAACTTGTAGACTAAACTGCCTCCACTGTCTGTGGAGTTGGGCTTATTTTTTACTTTTTTTTGTTACAATTTATTCACTATCATTTCTCCATTTTTTACAATGTATTGTATTTACCCAGGATAGTCCAACTAAGATGCTACATCACATTTCCAGTGAGGTCCTGCCGGTACCCATTTTGGTGAGTTGACATGAGCAGTGGGAGGTCCTTTCCATGTAAACCCTCACTCCCACCTAATTCCCATAACTATTATTAAATATCATTCTTAGTAGCCTAATGGATAGCAATCAACATGAGCTTGCAAAATCCAGGATGTGTCAAATTAACTTGACTGATTTTATTTCAACTCAATGATAGAGATGGTGGATAGGGGCCAGGTGGTAATGTTTTGTACCTGGACATCACTAAATCATTTCTTTTGGTGTCCCACTTGAGGCTGATACAGAAGATCAAATACTTCACACTAGAGGAAGAGCTAACTATGTGATTGGGAATCAGTTGCCTGCTAGAGGTCAGAAAGTGATCCTGATGTGTAAGTGCTCTGATGTTACTGTGATAACAAGTGGTGTGGCACAGAGGTCTGTCCTGTGGACACTTTTAAACATGCACATAACTATAGCAACATAGGAGTGGATCTACAAAGTAAACTGAGCCTCTCTTCAGATTAGACAAAAATCAGTCATATAATGGATAGTGATGCAGGAATTAACAGTATGAAAAAGAATGTAAAAAAAGTGGAGCAGTGGTTCAGAATCTGGCAATTGAAATCTAATTCAAACAGTAGATGAATGAATCACCAGTGAATAGCATCTTCATAAACAAGCATTTGTCAATGCCGAATGTTTGCTTGATGGCATTGGCATTGGTAGTGTAGGAGCTAGAGAGCTGCATAATAGGAATGACAGTGAAGTATTGAACTGAAGCCAACCCCACCACCACCCTGCAGAGACTGACAGGCATTGGGGTGTGCCTTTGGGTCATCAAGCATAACGGTAACGCCATTTCACCACACCCTACCCTGCAGACACCAAGTGTCAGGGTGTGCCTGGGGTCTTTGGCCCTTATGCTCACCCCATTCCATCAGGAAATATGGTGAGATGGGTGCTGTATAGGGGAATGGGGTGAACTTTGGGGCCAAAGAGTCCAAGGCACACCTCGATGCCTCTCACTGGCTGCGGGGTGTGGAATGGCATGAGCATTACAGGCGAGAATCCCAAGTCACACCCCTGATGTCTGTTAATCTCTACAGGGTGGGGCATTATGGTCGTAAACCCTAATGCCTGAGGAATTCATTGGCATTTTCACTCAAAATTTTCAACATGGGTTTTTTGTGACCCCCCCCACCTTATGAACAGTGGCAATATCAGTTTGTTAGCCGAAAGCTGATTCTGCACAGTGACTATGCCATTTGGTACCACAGGTGCGAAAACACATTTCGAACAGGATGTGAAAAATGACAGCTGTACTGTTCATGAGGAGGTGTAAAAAATGACAATGTTGAAAATCTGCAGTAGAAATATAAAAAAAAAACTGCTGAAGTCACGAGCGTGCATAGAAACTGTGCAACGCACACCGGTAATGCAAATAGTTTGGGAATTTTTTACAGCAGATTGTCAAACAGGCATTTTGGAACCTCCGCTCATGAGCAGTGTCACTGTGATTTTCTTAATCTGTCCTGAATAGTGATTTTACACAGCAACCACACATTTCTGTGCTGGAAGTGCAAAAACACATTTTGGCCATGGTGGGAAAAATGACAGCTGCACTGTTCATAAGGAAGTTTGGAAAAATGCCAGTGGTGAAAATCTGGACTGAAAATATTTGAAATGCATGAACTTACGAGGGTGCATGGAAACTGCACAATGGTCACTTGTAACACAGTCATTTTATGGACTTTTTCCACCAAATTTTTAACATAGCCATTTTAACACCTCTGCTCATGAACAGTGTCACTGTAATGTTCTTAATCTGTCCTGAACATTGATTTAGCACACCGACTGCACCATTGTGTGCTACATGCACGGAAACACACTTTGGGTGAGATGTGAAAAATGACAGCTGCACTGCTCATAAAGAGGTGTGGTAAAATGGCAATGCTGAAACTCTGGAGATAAAATATTGAAAAATCGCAAACTGACGAGCGTGTGTAGGAACAGTGCAAGGCATGCTCGTAAAACATTCATTTTTGGGAATTTTTTCACCAAATTTTCAAGATAGGGTTTTTGGGGGCCTACCTCATGAACTGTGACACTGTGATTTCATAAATTAGCCCCAAAAGGTGGTTCCGTGCAGTGACCGAGAAATCACCTTCCGGGGCTGATTAACAAAATGACAGTGTAGAATTCATGAGGTGGGGTCCCTAAAACCCCATGTTGAAAATGTGGTGAAATAATTCCCAAAAATTCCTGAGATATGCATCAAAGTTTAAAAAAACCTATTTATTCCATTATAAAGCTTACTGGAATTTCGTCATTTCGTGGTTGGCTTTGAAGAGTGCAGACGTGTTCCAAGGCCACTGAAGATCATTGCGCCAGACTCCAGAGGTAAGTATGGGGTGAGGTGGGGGTGTGGGGAGGCAGGGTGTGCAGAAGGTGGACATGGGTGGAGGGAGGGGGGTCAGGACAGTCAGCGAGGGAAAGTTTTTTATTGCAGGTAATTTTTTGTCCACAGATGACGCGGGACTTGTACCACACTGGGATGGGCTCCCAGCGTGGCACCTGGATCTCTGTTGGGAGGAGCACAGCAGAGCCAATGGGGGATTGGGCACTCCCGTCAGCCATACAGTGTGTTTGGGGGGGGAGTGCATGAGCACACAATATGCTAATCAGCACTATCTTATCTCTGCTCACTGAACTGGAGCTCTCCCTTTCAACTGTATGGCACTGCATTTTCAACTGCTGTCATAGACAGCTGCAGCATTCATTGGTGAACTGTGGCCTCACCTGCAAACACACTGAATTAGAAGACGGGGTTCCACACCTACAAAAAATCGGAAGATGGCACTATGTTTCTTGCACATGCGTGCAAGCAAACATAAAAATGGCATCAACATTTTGTATTAAAGCAGCAGTGCAATGAAAATGGGCTAAAATTTGACCCAAACTTTATTTCTTTCTAATCGATGCCAGATGCCTCCCAATTTATTTTGGTGGTAACATTTTCAGTTTCTGTTACCATTTAAGAATTTTATGAACGTTTTAAAATAATTATGTCTCAAGGGAAAACAATGGGCACCTAATGTTTACATAGAAATAATATTGAGGACCTAAAGAGGGTAAGAATCCAGACAAAAATGCAAATGTATAGTACACAGCATAAGAAGTATCCAGAAAATCCAAATCAACAGTTCTGCTAATATTTTTCAGAACCATAGGAGAAAATGATCTTTTTTAAATCACTGTTTTTGTTGTACTGCTGCTTTAAATTGCTCTGGCCACCAAACTTCTACCCCAAACATTTTTGCTGGCCCCCACTAACTTCATTAAGAAGTATTGGTCATTGAATTTATAAACATATACAGCACATTTTCAATATAATTGTTATGAAGCAATAAACACAACAACAACAGCAATATTTATTTTCAAAATACATTTTATGCTTAGTAATACACGTATTCTCCAAAAGTAAACACACATGCTTACCAAATCATCAGTTGTGGGAAATTATCATTGTGGACATTATCCACAATGTAGAAACACAAACAGGTGATTAGAAATACCCCCCCCCCCACAAATCAAAAATACTGAAATTAGACAGCATATATCTTGCAGTTCCACTTACACAGTATATCTTGTTAAGAGGAAATGACTGCATATATACATAAGGCAAATACAAAGGGAGCTACATTTACATATTTCTGACAATAAATCTATAATTCACAGAAAGAACTATATGTCCAATCTTGACAGACATCTTGCTGAAGTAGGACATCTTCCTTGCTTAGATGTTATGGCATTGAACAAGTGAAATCTTTATTGGGGAAAGGGATGATAAGAATAATATATTACTTTCAAGGAAAGCATATGGTATTGACAGGTTTGGGGCACTGAGTACGGAACATAAAATGAATAATGAGACTCATTGGCTGACATTGCTTTGATTGTAACTTGAATTAAGAGGTGCTGCTAAGTCCATTAAGGACAAACAATTTCTGTTTACATAGCAATGAGGGTAACATCAACTAAGGGTTCCTATTTAGCTTGGCTCCTTTGAGCAGGTAGTCAGAAGTGCTGCTAAGTCCATGAAGGACTAGAGAGTTTAAACAAGCTGCAGAAGAAGGCAGCATTTTAATAAGTGTCTGTTACTTGGGCTATGTGGAATGGAGCTCCTGTGACCCCCGATTCTGAGGACAGCGGTAACTGGATGGTCACCATGTAGAGGTAACTTGGAGAAGCATTTCAGATGCCATACAGGTTCTAGTACTGTCTTTCTAAAGATAGACTATTCCCATATTCCCCTATCTGCACAAATAATGTCTGCTGCCATAGCAATCCGGGTGATGTCAATTAAGGGCTCCTATTTAGCTTGGCTTCTGTGAGCAGGAAATCAGAGGTGCTGCTAAGTCCATGAAGGACTGGAGAGTTTAGTGGAGGTGATGCGGGCAGAGTCCAGCTGCATCTTTCAGCATCACGTGGGAAAGGAGGGGAAGAGGGACAGAAATTATAAACCTATAAAAGCACAATAAAGAAAGCAAGTATCCAGGTAAGAGGGTGGTCTTGTGTTTGTATTGTATGGGACTAAATAAACATAAAGGTGTTTTTTTTTTGGACACAGTACCAACAAACACTGATACCAGACCAGATTAGAATAGGACAAGTTGGAAATGGATACAAACATTGTTACACTAACAGGTGGTGCAATAGGAATTAAATTTACTACATACCAAAAATTCAGCCTGGAAGAAATTTTAGATTTTAATCAGTACACCTGTAGACAATGTATAGAAATCAAGGAACAAAAGATTACACTAATTGGTTTGGAATTGGAGGTTAAGTGTATTAAGAGTCTCCCTGGAATACAACATGAGATAGCATCAAGAAAAGATGAGGTAAATGTAGGGTCAAAGAATAATGAAACTACAGGAAAGAGGCATTGAGAACAGGAGGAAAAAGGAGGAGAAGGGGTCAATGAGCAGGCAAACCACTTAAAAGATGGAAGGCATGCAATGGAATTCACAATTCCAACAAGAAATCAGTAAGCACCACTTCTCCAAATGATTGACAATATTGAAAACCAGACAAATGATTTGATGGATATACTAGCTGGCGTTAACACTATCATTGACTCTCACCTGGAAACCCATTTACCAGTGGAACAGGCCATAAATACTGATAATGGATTCAGTGACAATAATATCGAGGAAGATGAAGCAGGGATAAATATAGGTAACAGCAGACCATATACACAAGAAAACAGGAATATTTACATACTTGGAGATTCAATAATCCACAGATCACTTCACCATAAAACTCAGCAAAGAAACAATAAGCAAGTTGTTACTTTCCTGGTGCACGGGTTAGGGATATGCTATCAATCATACCAGATTTAATGAAACATGCACCATCTAATTATCTGGCAATTGTTTACATAGGAACAAATGATGTTAAGCACAGCTCTGGAGGATATACAATGCCCTTAAAGAAATATACACACTGCTACAGAAATTTAAGTGTTAAGTAATATTCTCAGAAATAGTACCAACATCAAGAGCTACAAAAAAAAAAATGAGAAAAAAAACTATCAAAATAAACAACTGGTTCAGGCAATGGTGCCTTATCAAGGGTATAACATGTATTCAATCCTGGGAGAAGTTCAATGGTAAAAGAAAGCTATTTTGTCATGAAGGACTGCATCTTAGTAGAGCAGGAAGCAATATGTTATGCAATGTCTTTTCTGAATACATTAGGAATGCTTTAATCTAGACTCAAGGGGTAAAGGGAACATTTGGGATGTATCCACTAGAAAGCCCCCATTAACAATGAGGTCAACCCCCACTGGAAATACAAAATTTACCACATCGGCAAAAGTAGAGATGAAAGTTATGCTACATAATGCAAGAAATTTAAAGAATAAAATTGATGAGATTAAATACAAACTGTACAGAAATAAGATAACTATTTGTTGTTGTAACAGAAACCTGGTACAAAGAAGAGGAGGATTGGGGAACTGACATCCCAGGTTAAATCAAGTTTCACAAAGGCAGGATGAAGAAGCAGGAGGGGAAGTATGACTATTTATATTAATGAGGAGATAAATGCTCATGAGATAACTCCTCGGAACATTCTTCTGGAAGATGAAGAGCTATTACAGGTCCATGTCCAATTATCAACCAAAGGTCTAACAATCAGTGTTGCATACAGGTCCCCCGACCTTAGCAGTGAAGACAATAACTAGTTTATAGCAGCAAATGAGCAGAAATATATAGATGGGAACTATAGTCTCTTAGGTGAGTCTAGTTTCCCTGAAATTAACTAAAATATGCTTGAAGGAACTACCCTGGTTGAAAATAAATTTATTGAGGTCACCATCCAAAAAATCTAGAACAAGTGGTAATTGGAAACACACAGGGCAGTAATATATTATATTTGGTCTTTACTAATTCTCCAGAGAATTTTAAGGAACTGACAATATTGGAGTCCCAGGCAGATTGCGATCATAATATGATAAATTTTAGTATTAAAACCCATTGGGAAACCATGAAGGGCATAACAGTATTTAAATGTTACCATAAAGCAGATTATAACTGCAGATTATAATCAATGAAAACATATCTAAGTGAATGGAAGTGGGAAGAAGCTCTGAAGAAAAAAGAGATGCAACAGATTTGGGATACTATAAGGCTGAAATTGGACCATTGTATTAACAATGATAAGCCAAAAATAAAAAAAAAAAATATAAAAAATCTGGTAGCATCCCTGCCTGGTTTGGAAAGGCTATAATAAAAATTACCAAAAAGGAAAACAGGCTGTATAAGATGCACAGAATGAATTCAACTGAGGCTAACTGGTTAGAATACAAGAGACAAGCTAATAAATGTAAAATTCCGATAAAATCAAAAAGTGAGGCTGAACTTAGGTTGTCCGCTAATATAAAGGATAATAAAAAGCAGTTCTTCAGTGATAGTGACTATTTGAGGGGAACTCAATGAAGAATAGGAATATTAAAAACTGGTGATTGGATGATCAATGAAAAACTTGAACTAGCCACTGAATTTAATAATTATTTCTTGAGCACATATAGACCCAAAGAGCAATTAATGAAAAGTAATATACAAGAACAGTCTAATGACATGGAGATCAAGATTACAAAACAGGAAGCTATGAACAAATTAAAAAAAAAAAACTAAAGCCTGACAAGTCAGCAGGTCCACACGGTATTAATACAAAACTTCTTATTGAGCTATCAGATGAACTTGTAGGCCCGATCACATTGCTTTTTTCTGCCTCTATTAATGAAGGAAACACACTGACAGAATGGAGAGAAGCCACTGTTACTCCAATCTACAAACAAATTCTGGCCAGAGCCGATAGGGCTGCAGTTGAGGAATATGGGATAAAAATATTGTAAATTATTTTCTTAATATATTTATAACCAAATTTTCATCATAACCTTGCTATGAACCTACCTCATGAAAAGACAAAGAACCTCAGCACACAAGCACTGAGGCAATGGTTACTCCAAAGGGCATTGGCCAGGAAGCCAAGTTTCAAAGAAATACAAAAATCACACATGCCCCCATAATGCAAAGCATCACAGGCTGCATATGCAAATCACCACAGAATATTATGCTGGTTCAACTTTAAGCAGAAATGCATGGTGCCAAAAGGTCTCTCACACAGTTTGCAAAGGGTGATTTGCAGCCCATGATGCTTTGCATAATGGGGGCATGTGTGATTTTGTATACCTCATGAAGATGGGCAGAGAAAATCTTCAACTTCTGGCTTAAAGGTAATTTTGCACCGGGACTGTGAAATCTACTCTCTGGATGATAAAACACATTTTGGGCAGGAGTTTAAAAATGACAACTGTCACATTCATGAGATGCTGTAAAGAAATAGCCATGTTGAATAGCTGAGGTTACAATATTGAATATTACCAAATGTACAAGCCTGCGTTCACAAAATTCAACCTAGGCTCATAACCTTGTTGAGTTTTAATATTTTTACACCAAATGTTCAACATAGCCTTCTTATGATCCCACCTCATGAACAAGGGCAGAGAAAATGTTCAACTCCTGCATGAAAGGTGATTTATGCAGTGACCATGAAATCACCATTAGGGAGATACAAAAAAACATTTTGGCCAGGATTTGAAAAAAATGACATCTGCTACATTTATGAGGTGCTGGAAAAGTATGGCAACAGAACTGTTAGCTACTATTCTGTGAAAATGTGTTCTCTTGGGTCATGTTGATCCAACGGGATTTTCTGTTTTGACTCTCACTTTTTCAAATCATAAGGACATTGACATCTCATCAGCCCATAGAGATCCAGATTGCAATGGACACCCCATTACAGTCAACTCACAAAAATAATGTACAATAAAGGGACTTACCTGAGTGCAGGTTACCAAGGGGTAGTCATGAAGAGATGCCATGCACCACACCTGTAAAAAAGAATAGAAAAGGTGTCACAAAGTATCTGCAGCTCTTAGGGGCTCTAAAAGGGTAGAATGTGCAGGATAGAAATAAAACTATACTTATCAAATAGGGTTGGAGTCCATGTCCTGTTAGACCTGTAGAGATAAAAGAAAAATAGGTTAGTTAATGAACATACAGGAGCATGCGGTGTGCATCATCATGGAACTGGCTGGCAGTATACTGTAGAACTAGAAATACTCGCGTAAAGTTTAGATCACGCTCAAGAGACCAATCAACTGATCACACCTATATAATTTCATGCAGCAAGGTCTTTGATCCCACGGATTGTCACTGTGTCTCATTTCATCACTGCTGCTCAACTGTGAAGGATGTCTCTCACCAAGTGGCTTAACTCACCTCGGAGAACTACTAGAAAGCAAGATTTCTCAGCCTTACAGACCGACAATTTGGATGCTGATGTTCTTTCAATCACCACTGGCATCTCTAATCTAATGGCAGAGGCTGTTACCAAGGAGCTAGCTGCTGCCTCTCCACCTGCCAAGAAATGTAGATAGCACTATGTGCTTAAAACTTAATTTCACAGAGTGGTATGTGGGTGAGGTGGCAGCCAAACACACAATGTGAGACTGAAACAAAATTTAACATTGACCTCCGTACAACCAGTATTAAAAATAGGCATGCACAGTGTTCAGTGGCAAGCATTACAAAACTCACAGCTCAATCTGAGGACTGCAAGAGGGGCTTCAAGCAAGCCAGAATCTGAATGCCTTAAAGGTAAGCCTTTTACACCAAAACAAACAAGTTTTGCTTTCTGCTCCCAATAGTTATGAATAAAGAGTTTGCTTCACCTTACCATTTGTTTTCTTTTGCTGTATTTTCCAAACTGTTAGATACGAAACACGACGTACTATACATGCAAAAAGTTTTCGCTGGTAACGTGAAAGTGAAACTGACCAACCATGTGGTTCTCAGTAACGAATCCAGTAAATGGGTTTAGTTCCTCCCTTTAATTGGCAGTGTGCATAGTACACATTTAATTAAAGCACAGGGACAACTACAGTTAAACTAGAATACAGTTAATGTCCATTCAATGAATAGTAAACCTGGAATTCAGTACTTTTTATACTGTATTTGGTATGCAGGAACCAGTAGCGGTGGCATGGTGTTGCCGTGGTGTTGCTGTGCATTGTCGACTTGAAAAGACATCTTTCCTAGCTACGTAATAGACAGGTACATGTTTACTGTAGCACTTTATGCATGTTGTATCGATGGTGGTGTTGGTGATAGGCTGGTGGGATGGTGATGGTAGGGTGATGGCACGTCAAGACAATGCTAGTAAACTTTGCTTTAAAAATTATTTTGCTGAACAAGACATTCCAGCGAATATAGTGTTTTTTTTTTTACAGTGAAGATTTCGAGTTCTGCAGTACCATAGTGGTTAGAGTAACATGCTTTGAATGAGCTTGGTACATCCAGCAGACCCAGGATTGGTTCCCACACCCTCCACTTGCATACTGGGTGACTCTAGGCAAGTCACTTAACCACCCCAGTGCTCCCGGGCCACCTCTGAAAACAGGCTTTTGTACCTAGTGGGCCTTACCTAGTTACCAAAAAATAAAATAGATTTTGTGCGTCCACACCTCCCAAGATCCACAGAAAATGAGAAAACAGCACTGAGTGGCATGATGACACTGGTCTCCCTCAGGCCCTGCACCTGATTTTGTAGGTGAAAAGTCCAAGTGAACTGGATCCTGTCTCTAGTGGGATTTGGAGGACCTCACCAACGCACAAATGGGTAAGCCCTAGAAGAGCACCTGGATAGAGGTATACCCTGAAGGAGGCCAGAGTGACAGGGCTGGGAGACAGGAGAATGAGAGCCAGTCAGTGCAGAGTAGGATAGAAAAAGCAAAACTAAATAAAAAAAAAATCCCATTCCATGAATTTTGAATTAGCTATCAGATTGGACCATATAAAGACTCACTGTTTATGCCAATTTTTAAAGTAGAAATGCTTGTGATTAGGATCATTCCAGATATTCCCAGTAAAATGTAATTGCATTCAGATTTTCTTTATTCACATACAGTTTTGTTATGGAGTTTATATTTGTTTGTAATTTTGTATGGATTCACGGGAAGGGGGTTCTTGTTGTAATTCTGATGGATTTCATTGAGTGGGTGATCAGGGAACTAGATCAGGGGAAGGCAGTGGGTGTGGTCTATCTAGACTTCAGCAAAGCCTTCAACATTGTGATGCACATGAGCCTGATAAAGAAACTGATCAGCTAAGGGGTGGGATCTAAAGTGTTGAACTGGGTTTGAATCTGGTTAACAGAAGACAGACTGTGATGCTATATGGCACTTATTGAAATGATGGGGGAGTGACCAATGGGGTGCAGCAGGGCTCAGTACTGGGACTGATCATCTTGAATGTCTTCATAAGTGACATTGCTGAGCAGCATGAAGGAAAGTATGAATTTTTGGAGGTGATTACAAAATCCGCAACATTTCACAGACACTCAGAGGGGGAGAAGAGAATGAGCAGGGATCTGAAGAAACTTGAGGAGTGGTCAAAAGTATGAGAGCTGGGGTTCAATAGCAAAAAATGCTAAATCATGCACTTATAACATAGGAGCCCAGGAGCTGTGAATAAGATGGATAAGAGGTACAAACTAAAAATCACTAAACAGGAAAGAGACCATGGGGTTAATATATCTGATTACTTCAAGGTGGCAAGTTAATGTGACAAAGCAGCGGGGAGGGCTAGTGGGATGCTGGAGTTCATAGGAAGGGATATATCCAACAGGAGGAGGGAAGTGGTGTTGCCACTGTGTCCCTCACTGGTGAAGATCCTGCACACTACCCAATTTGCCCCCATGAGAAATGTGGCACTACTCTTGTCTGGAACCTTATTTTTGTTAGCCCGTCACTGGCACACCGGTAATCGGTGCAAGCTGCAGACTCACACTTTTATTTTTCCCACCCAGTGCACTGCAGGTATTGACTTAGTATTTTTTTTTTCTGTTTTTCCCTCCCTCTACTGGCCACTGTACATCAGCCTGGTCACGGACTCCTGTACTCCCACCTCGAGGTTGTGTGCACTCTCCTGGCACCCCTGGCTTACCCCCCCAAGGGGTGGAGTCGTGGTACCAGGCCTTGGTGCCACATTACAAGTAACTATCTGGGAAGAGCTGGCCCTGGAGGCTAATCAAAGTCAGGGGCAGGCTTCTCCAACGCTTCCAGCAATGAGGTATTTTCTTGTTTTGTCTCCAGGGACAGGGATGTGCAATGATGTCCAGTGTCTGCCCCACCCCTCTTAGTGCTGGTGCCAGTAGCTGCATGACCCCTAGCCTCCACCAGGGGTCCATCAAGCACTAGACACACTCCCCACCCTCCCTCAGAGAAGGAGTGCAGTTCTCAAGCTGCTCCATCCTACTCCCCCCAGCCAGCCCTGCAGCAACCCGGGTCCGTTCCTGAACCCAGGTACTTGGTGTCGCAAGTGGAAATCCAACTGACTTAATAATTTTGCAATGATATTTTCTTTCTAGGCTACTGCCACTCCAGTGAATGCTGGAGTTTTCAACTCTCTCCTCTCCTCCTCAAATCTTCTCTCTCAGACAAACTGTGTTGAAGAGATTTCTTTTTATTTCTGTAAAACTTGCTTTATTTTTCAAATATGTCAATGTGCACTGCAGCCGCTAATGATCAATATCTGTCTGTCTCGTTCCTTTTTTTAAGTCTCCTCTCTTTTGTTTCTAGCACTACAATCAGTGGTGCCTGCCTGACTTATGTTCTTTTTCCGGGGTGGGGAGGGCAGCTAGCTTGCTAGTAGCTAGCTCTTATACATTTTTTCTTTGTTTTTTTAAATGTATTGCAGTGAGCACCCAATTTCCAAAACAATATCCGCTAGCCTTCCCTGGCCTGTGTAACAATAGCCACCTCTGTGAATTCTTCTCTGCCTCTTTCAGTCAGCTCCCCTTAGCAGCAACAGGGGGGCTTAAGAGCTGAGCTTTATTTAAGTATTTTTTCCCTTTTACTTATATGTCTGGTCTGCCCAGACTCAGCCCTGCCCCTTTCACTTTTCACCTTGCCACCCCACCCCTGAACTCTTCCCCTCCCAACACGACCACTTCCGGCACCCCACACACAAGTCTGTATCGTCTGTCCCCTCCTCAAAAGTGTCAGCAAGCAGGGAACTCATTTGAGCTCTAAAAAGAGCGTTTTACTTAGTGTGTATTTCTATTTATCTTGGCTGTTCAGTTTGCACACTGGATAAACCACCATGCCACTGCTAAAGCACAATCAGTCTGGGAAGATGTAGAAGTGGGTAACCATCTGGGAACTAGCGACCATCGAACAGTATGGTTCACAATAAACACAGCAATAGAGTCAAGCCATACAAAGGCAAAAGTACTGGACTTCAGGAGGGCTGACTTTGCCAAAATGGGTGAGTGCCTAAGGAATGCACTAACAAATGGGCAGGAAGGAGGCATGGAAGAACAATGGGGAATAATAAAAACTGCCATCACAGAGGTAACAAGCCTTTGTGTGAAGCAAATAAACAAAACAAAATTATGTAAGAAACCACTATGGTTCTCAAAGGAGGTGGCAGTGAAGGTTCAAGAGAAAAAGAAAGCATTCAGAAAGTACAAGGAATCACAGAAGGAGCAGGATAGAGAATTGTATCAGTTAAAGCAAAAGGAAGCTGGGAAGGCAGTCAGAACAGCAAAGGCCCAAACTGATGAAAAGATAGCCAACTCAGTTAAGAAGGGGGATAAAACCTTTTTTGGGTACATCAGGGAGAGAAGGAAGACTAAGGGAGGGATAGTGAGGCTTAATAAAGGGAAGGGGGTGGGCAGAGGGTGACGGTGAAAAGGCAGAGATACTAAACAAATATTTTGCTCAGTATTTACAAATGAAGAGGGGGAGGTACCTAAAACAAACAATAGAAACACTCTGGATATAGAAGTTGATACCAGCCCATTTACAGAAGAAAGGGTTCTGAAACAGCTCTTAAAACTGAAGGTGGACAAAGCAATGGGGCCTGATGGGATTCATCCAAGAATTCTAAAAGAACTAAGGGTAGAACTAGTGACACCACTGACTACTCTCTTTAACAAATCATGGGAGGATGGGGTGGTACCTGAGGACTCGAGGAGGGCAGATGTGATGCCCCTTCACAAAAGTGGGAGCAGGGCAGAAACAGGAAACTACAGGCCTGTTAGTTTAACTTCAGTGATAGGGAAAATGATGGAATCACTTCTGAAGGAAAGAATTGTAGAGTACCTAAAGGCCAGAGGGGCACAGGACCCAAGGCAGCATGGATTCACAGTGCGAAGGTCATGCCAGATGAATCTAATAGATTTCTTTGACTGGGTGACCAAAGTAGTAGATCAGGGAGGGGCTGTGGACATGGCCTACCTAGACTTTAGCAAGCCATTGACACAGTCCCACACAAAAGATTAATATACAAGTTAGCCAGCCTGGGAGTGGGTCCCAAGATGATAGCCTGGGTAAGGAATTGGCTGGAGAATAGGACACAGAGGGTAATAGTAAATGGAGTCCACTCTGAAGAAAGAGGGGTTACTAGTGGGGTACCGCAGGGTTCAATATTAGGACCGATCCTCTTCAATGTCTTTATAAGCGACATTGCAGGGGGACTGGAAGGAAAAGTATGTCTCTTTGCAGATGACACAAAGATCTGCAACAGAGTTGATGCACAAGATGGGGTAGAAAGGATGAGAAGAGACTTGGCAAGGTTAGAGGAATGGTCAAATGTATGGCAGCTTAGATTCAATGCTAAGAAGTGCAAGGTAATGCACCTGGGAAACAAAAACCCAGGGGAAGAGTACACAATGGGGGATGAGATACTAACAACAACAAAAATGGAAAGGGACCTGGGGGTAGTCATATCAGATGACTTAAAAGTGGGCAAGCAATGTGAGAGGGCAATGAGGAAGGCTGGGGGGGTACTGGAATGCATAGGGAGAGGCATCACTGGTAGAAAACAGGAAGTTGTTATCCCTCTATACAGATAGCTGGTGAGACCCCATCTGGAGTACTGTGTGCAGTTCTGGAGACCCAATCTCCACAAGGACATAGACAAGATGGAAGCTGTCCAGAGGAGGGCAACTAAAATGGTGCATGGTCTGCACCAGAAGACATATGAAGAGAGACTAAAGGAGCTTAATATGTATAGCCTCGAGGAAAGGAGGGAGAGGGGGACATGATAGAAACTTTCAAGTACCTCAAGGGAATCAACAAAGCCCAAGAGGGTAGCATCTTTCAAAAAGAGGTGTGCAAGAACAAGGGGCACAATTTGAAGATGGGGCGGCTCAGAGGTAATGTAAGGAAGTATTTTTTCACAGAGAGGGTTGTGGATGCATGGAACGGCCTTCCAGAGGAGGGTGTGGAGTCAAAAACAGTGGTTGAATTCAAGCATGCATGGGACAGTCATATGGCAATTCTAGGGGGTGGGCGTAGAAAGAAGTAGACTGCTGGTAAATTAGGATCTGCAGCTTATCCATTAGGTAGGGAAATGGGCAGACTGGGTAGGCCAAGCGGTCCTTATCTGCCATCAAATTCTATGTTTAATGTCCCAGACTAGTCAGTCTGACTCCTTGCTCCGAACAACTGGTGTGCTATACAGACAAGTGCATTTGTTCCAGTGCTTGGAAGGCAGTCCCTGACCACTCAAGCAGACACACCATTGGTGCGTGATTATCTACTCCAACCCTTTCTTTTGCCTATTTATTGCCATGGTTGTCTCTTTCTTTTTCATGATGGACAGAAGGAGGATCACAGAAGGACATTTTCTGGAGTCAGATGACTTGGCTGTGTCTTTGAGCTTCTTTGCAGACATCGGACCATGCAGTATGCTTCTCTTCATCCTCAACAACCCCCCCATGACCAAACTGGTAAGGGAAAGGAAAAAAAGGGCCAGTTTCAGCCATTGCACATGCGCCATGCTGTTTAACGAAGCACATGCCAAGACTGCCGAAGATAACTGTGTACTTATTTTGCTGTAGCAGAGCCGGGGGAGGTGGTTCCTATAGAATATGCAGGGTGGCCATTTAGCAGAGCCGGGGAAGGGTTCCTATAGAGTGTGCTGGGCAGGGGCATAGCTACAAGGGTGCAAGGGGTGTAGCCGCACCCGGCCCTACAAGGTTTGAGGGGCCAAAATCATAATTTTGATGTTTATTCAAAACTGGGGAGCCCTATAACATACTCTTGCACCCAGGCCCTCTGGGAATTTGCTGCGCCACTGGTGCTGGGCTGAGTGAAGCCGCATGGTGGCTTAGTAAAACCTTTGAGGAGTGGGGAGACTGAAAAGAGGTAAAAAAAAAAGTCATGCCAGCAGAATGGTCCATGGTGCACAGAGGCAGAGAAGGCAACTTTTGTCACTTCATGAGGTTGTTCATTTGCAAGCTGCTTTTTTTCCTAGTCTTAGCAAGAGGACTGCAGGGCTCCTCCCATGCAGCCCTAAAAAGGAAATAGGCAAGATGTCAAAATTATCGCTCAATAAGATTGAATTCTATTCTTGGCAAACTGTTGGAGGAGATACTTCAAGACTATATAGTTTTTATTAAGGGAATAAAGGATATGGAGACATAACACAACATGGTTTTATTCCAGGGCATTGATGCCTATCAAACCAATTGCACTTCCATGAATCCATGAGATCTGCACTGGCCAAGGGCCTCTAAGTGGATATTTATTTTCTTTGATTATTCAAAGTCCTTTGATTCTGTATCTCTGGATTGAATCATGGTTAAGTAAAAGGAGACAGAGTTGGTATCACAGGTCACAGGTCATTACTCAAATTGGGTAGAGGTGACAAGTGGGGTCCAACAGGTGTCTGTGTTGGGGACCACATTATTCAATGTATTTATTACATCTATGCAGACTACAGGCAGCTCTTGACTATGCAAATATGCTGATGAACGTAAAATAGGGGCTATAGTGAACAACGACATAGAAAGCCAGCAACTTCAGCATGACTTTCAATAGTTACAACAGTGGGCAGATACAAATAAGCTATGATTCAATGAAACAAAATGTAAAGTTATGCACCTTGGAAAAAACAACCCAAGATATCAGTATGAACTGAATAAGACCACATTACAAGAAACAACTAATGAGAGTGATTTGGGTGTCATTATAACAACTAATCCAACCGTTGACACACACACACTAGAAATATGGTTAAAAAATGTAATAGAATAGTGGAAATCATACTTAAAAGTATAAAAAGTAGAAACTCTGAGATTATAGTCCCATTGTATCCATCCCTTGTGAGACCCCATTGGGAATTTTGTTCAGCCTTTATTGCACCCCAAATTACAAGAGGGCAAAAATTAATAGAAGGGGTTCAAAGAAAATGATTAATAAAATCAAGACATTGACATAAAACATACAGAGAAAGACTAAAAGACCTAGGTCTTTATTCTATACATTATAGAAGGACCTTTGTCTAGTGTACAGTGCTATGAATGATGATGTATTCTGGGAAAGTACAAGATTAAATAGAAAAATAGTTGACAGAAAAACGAGGTCAGACAATTTAAAGTTGCAAAGGGATGTAGCTAACACTGTCAAGAGAACTATGTGGTTTAGTCACAGTGTGGTTACAACATAGAACTCTTTGGCAGATCGGGTGGTCACATGTGATACCATGGAAACCTTTAAAAAAGCTTAGGACAGTCATATGGGCTTGGCGAATTGAACATAGTACCACTAAATAGTGGTGAGTTATTATAGGTATTTGACCTCCTAACTCATAAGGCACCTATGAACCTATGGATTCACTAGGATTGATATTATGTTTAGAAGATAGAAATTAGTTATTGCTGGTTCTCTTACTGTATTACATTGATTGTCCATGCCTAAGATGTTAAACAGGCACTTTCTTCACATTAGGGCCATATCACATAATGTATTAGGATGGCCTAAAAATGTTTTGTTGTCACATATTATTATGTTGCTAAATTGCTTATTTTGACATATTGTTTTCATTTTTAAGTATTATTTATTAAACTGACCTCTAGTGTCTAACATTAGGTGTTACTGTGAGAAATACAATACTAGTTAGCACCAGTAAATGGCAGGTTGACCTTGAACCTTTGATGGGCTGAATTCCCAGATCGAGAAATGTAACTGGGATTATAAATTAATTAGTTTCTGGATATAATAGATGTGGATACTCTAGCAGTGAACAGACACAAAACTGAAAGAAAATGAAAGAAAATCATACTTCCATTAAGTGAACCTCTTTTCTGAATCGCAGGAGGGTGTGAGATTTAACACTTTCATCTCACCAGTGTTCTAATGTTCCAGGTTTTGTGATCTCATTCATATTCTAATGGGTGTCACATCATCATGCTGGAATTTCTGGATCAGCAGTAGATTTAAGAGACACAAGCAGGGAGCATGTAGCTACACTAGCATTTGTGGCTACATGTTTCCCTGAGACACATAGCTTTGTAATGTATGTTTTAACCACAAGTGTGATTACAACTTGCAAAGACTTTGAGGATTTGGTAAGTTACATATTTTAATATCTGTGTTTACTTTTGGAGAATATGTACAGTGTATTACTAAGCTTAAAACATATTTTGAGAAGAAATATTGCCATTGTGATCTTTTGGGCTGCATAACGATATTGAAAATGTGCTATATATGTTTATGAATTACAAGACTGCTACCCCTTGATAAAGATGGCATAGGCCAGCAAAAATATTTGGGACAGACATTTTGTGGCCAGAGCAACTTAATAAAACATTTTGATGGCATTTTTTAAGAAGATGGTGTTCATTTGTTATTCATTCATCTGTTGTTTGAAGAGACTGGTCTGTTTTGAATGACCCTAGTGGACTCAACAAGCCTGGTTGGGACTGATTATTGTTCTCCCATTATTTGGAATTGAAATTTAATGCCAAGAAATATTAGGATATAAATTGGAAACAAAAATCCCCATATGGCACGCTGCACCATTGGGGTCATTGTAGAACACTTAAAGGAGGTAAGGAACCATGAAGTATATCTAAAAATAGTTTGAAAGCATCTTTCCAGTGCAGTACGGCATATGGGAAAACTAACAGGTTGCTGGGAGGCATCAGACAGGATGTTCCTAGTCACAGCAAACAGGGGATATTGCCACCATACAGGTCATTAATTAGATTAGGACACACCTAGAGTATTGCTTGATATTTTGGAACCCACATCTGAAGAAGGGAAGGGAGAGGTTAAAGAGTATCCAAAGGATGACTACAAACATTATCCAGGGGCAGCATAAGACCTCTGAGCAAAGATTGGACTGATTTAGCATGTACCCTCTGGAGAACAGGAAGAAAACTAGGTCTGTGACAAATGTTCAAATAAAAGAGAACCACAGGATGCTGAGCCCACTATAGGAATATAAGCCACATAGTTTACTGTTTTTGCACAGTGGCAGTTTATTGTTGCCCATCACCAGCAGGAAATAAATCCTTATCACAGCAATAATTTACTCAGTTTCTGTTAGCACTATTCAGTAGTGTGTCATTTCAAAGGCTGATTGCCAGTGACACTTAACTACACCTACAGTAATATTTTCCACTTGTGCTTTGACCCTGCTGAGTCTTTGTCAAGGGGTAGGCTAGCAGTTGACTGACAGGCCATATTTATAAGACTATTCCTAAATACATGGGGCTCGATTCTGAAAGGGTGATGCAGAGTTTGTGTCAATCCTTGTGTCAAAGCAAGATTTTGGCACAGCTGCACCAAACTCCTTTGCTGCAACTGCACCCACTTTTCCATTGACCGGTGCAGTTCTGACAGTTTCCTCAGTTTTCGGCAACTTGCACCAAAGATTTGGCGCAGGCCCCATAAAAGTGGTTTCTCAAATGGTGCAATTAGACTAAGGAAAAGCTGGTCTAAAGTGTAGCACTTGGTGCTTGGGATTGAAAATCTTGATTGTCAGCCTGGAGAATGCTGCAAGTCTCATAAACCAAACAATTGGTGCACAAGAAGCTTGCAGCATTCATGGGACTTTGAAAATCGAGCCCCGAGTGTCCAACTTTTTAGAACATACTAATCATGCACAGCATATTGTTTCAATCGCACCAAGTGACAGCAATAACTGATATAAAATTACACATACATTTATCAAAATTCATATTTGCTTTAGAATTTTTAAACAGGAAAGGCTCAGAATTAATTTATCAGGACATTTTATTAAAATAGGAAACTGGTACATCTGACATAAAAAAGAAAGAATAGGCCACCCCACCTTATGGTTGCATGTCTGCGATCAACTATTACCAGTTGACTTCGCCTCTCTCATTTTGGCAATCAGCGAACCATGCTAGCACATTCCCTATTGTTCTTTTGGTGATGAGGAAAGTTAGAGCATGGAGCATCACATATTTTTTTCATGAAAAAGAAGAGAGAGTAAAGAGTTAAAATCATCACAGTGTATTATAAAATGATTTTGCTAACTGTTTCAATAGGATGGTAAAAGCCAATTTATTTTATGAAATTTCATTAAGCCCCCCTGTCTTTTTTAGGTTTGTGGGAGTTAAAAGAGAAGGAGCTTTTTCTTGTTTTGGTGCACCTTGCCTGATGTGGAGGCCAAAAATTGAAATTAATTATTTAATGTTACTACTTGGATGAATACATAAGCTTAGGATCACCTAATATTCTTGTTAGGGAGCACAACTTGTACTGATGATTTTAGCTTGCTTTACAGTAGGCACCAATCATACATAGGGGCTCCATTCAGTTCTGTCTTGAAAATTATTTCATATCCAGTTCTTCATTTTACCTTTTGGTTTATGAATCTGCAAGGTGTAAATCCACTTGCTTTCTTGTTGGAGGAATTGTTAGCCCTGTCTTATTTGTAGCTCTTTAAAATGAACTATGCCCATTAATTTTGCACCATCAGGATGCGAGTTCAACTCCACTTTATAGTACATTGCAGTTGAAGACTTTTCCTTGCCATTTATGATATCTTAAACATATTCCTGAATTTTTCATTTCATTTATCTTATGGTTTGCCCTAGGTACACTTTATTGCATGGTCATTGTAATAAATATCCAATGAAAGAGGTCACATCTCAACTCTGAAACTTGTTAATGGGTGGACAAACTCCCTAGCTTGTGTTGCATATCTTCAGATGTCACCTTGCCCACAGTTTTAACATCTTTGTGACAATAGAGGTAGCAAGTTTAGTGGTCTCTCATGTTTTTTTTTTCTATGTACTACTTTATAATTTATATTTTGCTCCTTATTGAAGGTGCATTAGTCGGTTCAGATGCTAGTACCCTTTCACTCTTTAGTATGCCCCAATTTCTTTTGGATAACATTGTAAATGTGTCCAACTAAAGTGTTAAATTATGTACTAAATACCACCCTTCTTGATTTCTTTTCTCTTTTCTACAGTTTGAGTAATTCTTCCCTTCTTAGCTTCATAGCCCCAGACATATCCTGTTCCACTACTGTCACCTTGTGACATCTTTCCAGGAATCTGGATTTCATGTAAAATGCCTGTCCTTCAAAGACTTGCTTGTCTGTACTGTTATATCTTATTCTTAGGAACTGGCTATAATTGTCGGCTGCTGCCTTTTTTTTATAAATTCATTAGACTGAAGCACCCCCTCACTCTCTCCTATCACTGTCACATCCAAGAAGTCTATTTCCTTCCTCTGTATGGAGTGAGACAATTTCAGATTTAAGTTATTTCTGTTGATCCACTCAATTAAACTTTCTGTCTCTTCCACTATCCCTCTCCTGAAACATAAGATAGTATCTATAAAGCAGAATCAAGCCACAATTTTACCTACATATGGATTGGTTTCGACATCACAGATCTTTTCTTCCTCCCATTTTCCCAGGAAGAGATTCACATAGGCAAAGAACAATGACCACAATAGCCTGCTTACCAAACTAAAATCTCTAGCCCCCCTAACAATGTAGCACTATCTTTTTCCTCCCCCTCTCTGAACCTTCCTAATGCTCTTGAACTATGTCACCTAATGAATCTATAGTACTGTCTCACTAATATGTATGTCAAATCGAGGATGTAATGAACAACGACTTACCAAATTGATATATCAAACCCATACAACAACTGCTATGTGTAAACAGCTGAATACTGTATACCCATGATAACCTGTATATGCATACGTTCAACTGTCTATAATATCATGTGCTGTTATTCCTGGGTCGCCCCTGAAAAAGGGATCTTCAGGGCCCAGTGGGCCTACCCGGTCATAAAAATTCAATAACTAAGTAATAAATAAATAAATGCTAGCCTTCATTGCAGTGCGGCATGTCTGGAGATAGAAGTTGTTTCTGAACATAAAATAGTTATGGTTCAGTAGCAATTCCTATCCTGAAAGTATAAAATCTACTGATTTCTCATTCTCACTGCTGTCCCTTAGCAAAAAGTGCTGCACTGCTCCTATCCCATCATCATGACTTTTTGAGGTACACAGTCTTTCTACATTTGTATCAATCCCCCTCCAAAGAAATCTCATGCCACTGGTAGTTTTATTTATTTATTTTGTCAGTAAATCCATCACATCTCTAATATAAGAACTTAGTTTCATTGTCTTTGGCTAAAAAAAAAGTACTGCAGTCTATGAATTTTGATACTTTCTCTGTAACTAATCTCATGACATGCGTACTTGTGGGTCTAAGAGGATCTTTGGGATTTTTGGTAATCCATACATTTTTAGAATTATTGGGTTCCCACCAACATATCCTTCAGTTCTTCATCACTGATTTGACCATACATGCTTTCTCTGCACACCAATAATACAGGGAAAATGAACCCAAACACCTCACAAGAATGCCAGAGGAAGTGTGATGAAACAGAAGCACACCATTCACATATTTTCTGGTCTGCCCAGTACTGACAGATGTTTGGTAACAGATCGTTGCAGATCTTCAGAACCTATTCTCTGTCACTGAGGACCTTACCTTCCAGCATGTGATTCTGAGCCTTCCACCCCCAGGAGTGGAGGGAAAGGACCAGACATACTTGTGGAACATACTAGTGACTGCAACACACAAGGCTATAATCCATAATTGATTACAAGAAACCCCACTGGCCTTTTCCCAGTGTATGAACATAGTGGAGGAGATACTAGGTATGGAGGAGCCCACTTATAAGCTGAACTTTAGGACATAAGCTTTCACCAGAAGATGGGCAAAGTGGATATTGTATAGGTACTTGGCATAGCCCTCTCCTTCTTTTTCATCTTAGGACCAGTCCCTGTCTCCTGACGGTTGTCGAAAAGATTCTGGGCTGATGAGCCATTGGTTACTTGTATATGAATAACAGATCAATTAAAGGAGTATAATCTGTAGAGACTGATGATTTTGTACTGACTATATATATAGACATGTGATATTTATAATGTATCCAACCTGTTCAATAAACATGAATTTAAAAAAAGGGCATGCCAAGTTCAGGACTGTAGCTAACTTCTTCTTAAAGATAGGAGAAGGTTCACTCGGTAATTTTCTGTAGCTTACGTTGCCATTGAACAATTACTAAAACATATCTTTATATTGCACAGTGTTCATAACAATAACATTTCCTCAGGCTTTTGTAGCTCATCCAAGCCTTTTTTCATAGCCAGTGTTAAATTATATTTTGATTTTTTTTCTTGTTTTAAAAAGGGCATCTATCTGTTCTGTAACCATCTCTTGGTAGAGTTTTATTGCTGGGCATTGAATGGGTGGGCAAAAGGCTAATTTTATTTTAATTCTGTCTTTGCTATCTACTCTATTTTTCATGTTATTCACATCCTAAACAAAAATATCAGTATCAACCTGGTCATTCACCAACCACATTGCTGCCATGGCAACTTCCTTTACTGAAATATCAGAGTCTACTAATGAGCTTTCAGGATTCAGTTGTTCCCCCTATATCCTTTGAATCTCTTTAGTTGGTCCAAAAGTAAGATCCTCCCCACTGGAGAAAAAGATAGACATGCCTTGGATGGTAACTTGCTCGGGATCCAAGTGGTGACTAAGATAAAATATTTGGTGGTTTACATTACCTGCTGTGTCTCCAAACTGTTTTTCCTTAACTATGAGGCCCTTCTCACCAGGATTGCTCAGGAGTGTGACAGGTGAACGGACCTTTCACTGACCATCTTGGTGAGAATTGCTACAGGCAAAATGAATATTATACAATTGCAAAAAAAAAAAAATCTCCCTGAGCCCTGATTGGTCAGTGTGTGCTTGGGACAATGATGTTATCTCGTATAACATCTCTGTGTGAAGTCCAGCCACATACATGACCACATCTTACCAAATGAGTTTGATGTCTTGTAGCTAAAGTAGCAAAAGGTTAGTTTCATAAAAAAAAAAAACCTTGTTTACTAACATTGTGGGAACTAATATTATTTGTCATGGCTAAAATATTTCATAGTTAGGAAGAGAACAAGTGACAGAACATCTCCTATATACTTTGGGGACATCTGTTTTATAGTATTAGTTTTACAGTTTTATTTTTTATGAGGAAACACACCACATGTGAGCACACTGCATCATGGGTATGCAAATACCTAATTGCCTGGCATTGCACAATACACTACAGTAATACCAGACAACTGATTATTTACATACCCATAATGCAGTGCTTTCAATGGGGAGTGTTTCCTCAAAAAAAATAAAAGAAAACTATTAAACTAATACTATGAACGAGATGTTCCCACAGTATAAAGGAGATGTGACACTTGTTCTCAGCCTAACTATGAACTGTTTTAGCCATCTACATGTGCTTATTTTTTCCTCATAATATTAATAAATAAGAGCCATTGTATAATAGCAATAATGCCCTCTAGGGTGTATGTTGTGCAGAGATAATGTTACTCTCAGGTGTTGGATGCATTTGGTTTGCAACTTCATACCCAACCACCTTAGGTGTAATGTTATCCCAGCATGACACACATTCTATTTGGCATTATTGCATAATTCTATCACAGTGTTTATACTCATTCCAATTGTTATGGACCCATGTTCCAGACGGTTTTTTTAAACAGCTGGACAGTATAATTCATCAATTCTTGTAGTGGAATAAGAACTCCATAATTTGGCATAAGGTCCTGCAGTTCCCTGCATCACTTGGAGGCGCTGGTCTACCAGACTTTAAATTGTATTATAGGACAGCTCAGCTGGCATTTCTTCCAGTGGGGCATGCTCTAGTGTCCCAAGCCTGGCTGGCTCTAGAGGGCAAATGGGAGGATGGTGACCTTAGGCGGGACCAGCTCCATGCCACTGTATCCTGTGCTCAGTCTAAGAAGTTCTCCAACCCATTCACTGGAACACTTTTAGAGTGTGGGGGGAAAGTCCATGAATACTGTCATATTCCGGTTGCCCCTTCCCAATATGTTTCTATATGGTCCACACCTAAAAGCACTCCACGTTACAATGTATGTTTGCATAGTGGACTACTTCACTGGCAAAAGAGAGGGTTACATTTCATCAAGCAGCTTTATGGGGGGGGACTACTTCTCTTCAGTGTGCTATAGCAGATGTGGTCATTATCCCTCTGGGATGAATTTATATATTTTCAAGTTCACCATAAATTGCTCAATTTATTTACTCTGAACCCTGTGGGACAACTTAGAGATCCTTATGAGGAAGAATTATTCAGGCCACATCCCTTAACCCAACCACTTTCTATATATTATGGCATTCTACTGAAGGAAGGAATAGATTCCACTATCTGAATGCAGAAATGATAGGAGGAAGAGGACCTCATATATGCATCTCTTCTGAGTTTTGATCTGAGGCAATCAGTCACTTTAACAACTGTTCATGAAGTACTAAGTTGAGACAAACCTAGCTAAATGTTTTTTATAGGATTTATAGATCCCCCTCTGAATTGCATGCCCTGAATCTGCCAAAGGCATCCACTTCCCAAAGTGCAAGGTAAGTGAGGCCACATTCCTCCACATGGCACTTTTATGTCCCAAAGTTTTTGCTTTTTAGAATGAAGCCCATGAAATCATGACAAGTGTGTTAGTGACTGCACCACTCAAATCGCCACTGGAGTTTTTATTGGGTGGTCATCCAGACTGACGGTCGCTCAGACAGGATTTACCGTTATGATCTCTGGCTTTGGCAAATGTCCGTAGAACCCTCACCCAATGTTGCTTTTAAGACAACCCTCCAACAACACAGCAATTGGCCAATAACTTATTATATTGTCTAAACATTGAAAAAGTCCAGAGTGTGGTAACAGGGAATTGCCAGCAATTTGATCATATATTGCATAAACTGGAAGGGGTGCCGGAGAAGGGTTTCTTTCCCTGGTAGGGCCACACTTTCTGTTCATCATAATATCAAACATAAGTAAGCTATGCTACTGCACAGTTAAACATGAGACATTATATAGTTACTGCAAATAACTAAGTGAGTTATGTATGTTAAACACCAGTTGTGTACCTACTTATCTGTGTCTTCTACTGATACCATTTGTATTTGTATCCATCAGTTGTTTGGACATTGATCCAATGTCTGCTGTTGTTATTGGTTTATTCTTTTTATTCTCAATAAAAATATTTTACAAAAAAAAAGATAGGAGATGTGTCACTCTGTAATTTTCTGTAGTTTAAATTGCCATTTCCTTTGCCATTAAAAACTCATATCTGTCAAATTGCTTTCTTATAGTACTGATTGTGTTCAAGCTGTTGATGAAACTGTAGTTTCATCTGTGTTTTATACTGAATTATAATGTTTGATCTATATTATGTGTTTTGTACAGCACCTTAAAAATCTGAAAGGCGCTTTAAAAATAAAATGTATTATTATTATTTAACAATTTCAAAACCAGATTTTTTATATTTCAGGTGTTCATAACAATTACATTGCTTCCCTCATCTGCCTGTATAAAAAACAGGATTTTGTAGCTCATCCAAAGCTTTTTTTTTTTATAGCCAGTGTTAAATTATATTTTGATCTTTTTTCTTGTTTTAAAAAGGGCATCTATCTGTTCTGTGTCCACCTCTTGGTAGACTTTTATTGCTGGGCTTTGATTGGGTGGGCAAAAGGTTGATTTATTTTAATGCTGTCTTTTCTATCTACTCTATTTGTCATGTTATGCACATCCTAAACAAAAATATCAGTATCAACCTGGTCATTCATTCACCACAGTGCTACCATGGCAACTTCATTTACAGAAACATCAGAGTCCACTAATGAGCTTTCAAGATTCACTTGTTCCCCTTCTATTCTGGAATCTCACTATGAAAGCACAGCTGTGACAGATACTTAGTTAAGTCATTGTTTTCTCCACCAAGGTTGTCATTTCTGATGTTCCACCCATGCCCTTTTGTATTTCTTTTTTTCTTAGAAAAGAATAAGGCCAAAATAAGTCTCCTAAACAGTTTAAATAAATCAACCTCTACTTTAAATCTGTCTGGTGAAAGTGTGAGCATATATGATAACCCTTCTCAATACAGCTCCTTCTTCCTGATTGTGAGTTTTTTCAGAGGTTTCTACAGTAATTTGTTTAGCCTGCTCTTGGTGAATCTCTTTCTCCTTTCTAATTGCTTGCATTCTTCTTCCCCTTATACATCTTCCTGTGTTCTTCCTTGTCCTTCCTACTTTCCTTTGTGTGTTTTTTTTCTTTTTCTTTACTTTTTTGTCATTGTCCTCTCTCTTTTCTCTAAAATAATAACATCTCTATTTTTGGTGCTGGTCAATGGTTCACTCTCTTCATCTGAAATGCTTATATTTATTGCTTCCTTTCTTCTTTGGTGCTGATGCTGGCATGACCTCCCTTGGGACTTTGGCCTCCTATGCTCTGGGATCTAGGTTTCCTGCCACAGAAGTAGATTTTTCCCTTCTCTGAATCTACCTAGCTCAGACTTTTTTAACTTTCTTGCTACTAGGTCTTCTTCAGATTTTTCTATTTTATTTTTGAGGATTTTATCACCTGGGGCTGGCAGTATAGCCTAAAGGTTAGAGTAATGAGCTGTGAATGAACTTGGTACATTCAGCAGACCTGGGTTTGATTCCCATAACCTCCACTTGTATACTGTGTCACTCTGAGAAAGTCACTAAACCTCCCCAGTGCTCCCAGGTCACCCCTGAAAACAGGTACATGTGCCTAGTGGGCCTTACCCATTTATCACTATGGTTCATTATGATAGATTTTGGGTACAGAGGGTATAGCCTATATGAACTCCCATCATTCACCCATAATAGCCTATGTTTGGGTTATCTAATAGAAAGTTGTCTAATTTAAGCTTAAAAGATTCCTTTGTATTACAAATCACTAATTCATTTGGTAACATATTCCATGATTTAATAATTCTGTTGGAAAAGAAAAAAGGACCTTTTAGTAGTTGGGAAGCTTTTTCTCTCCACCTGAAGAGGATGACCTCTGATATTAAGCTTTACTTGTTTAAAGTACAGGCCAGTTTCTATCATTAATTGATGATCTTGAACAATTTTCCATACTATCATTAAGTCACTGTGAAGTCTTCTAGTTTCTAGAGGCATTAGGAAGATAGTACTGAGTCTCTCCTAATAATTTAGTTCAGAGATATTATATATACTTTTAGTGATTTACTTTGAATTTTTTCAAGCCTTGTTATGTCTTTCTTTATATAAGTGCTCCAAAACTGTGACACATGGTTGATTATGGGCCTAACATAAGCTCTGTACAGTGGTAAAATCATCTCTTTATCTCTGGATTTGATAGAACATTTAATGGACCACCATGCTTTGTTTGTCTTAGCTAAGATCTCAGAAATATGTCTATATGAAGAGAGGTTGTCAATTATTGTTACACCAAAGTCTTTCTCATTTTTGGTTTATTTAGGAGTTGTCCACTGAGATAATAATTATATTGTGTATTCTTTTTACCAAAGTGTATAACAGTGCATTTATTTAAATTTAATTTCCTACCCCTGTAATTGGCCCTCCCCTGGTTTCAATCTAACCTAACTGAAGGGGTTCAGCAAGTGCAGGTTGGAGAATCTTTGTCAAATCCAGTTGCCATTAAGAGGGGAGTCCCCCAAGGCTCGATTCTGGGTCCTCTGTTATTTATAATGTACATGAATGAGCTACCAAAGGCTGTTGAATATTCTGCCTGGAGAATGTATGTAGATGACATCATTTTATTAACACATGGATGTTCGATTCAGAAGATGGAAAAATGTCTCCAAAAGGATTTCGGTAGGTTGGAGACATGGTTGTCTCAGTCAACGCTTGTTTTAAATAGTAAAAAAAAAAACAAATGTAATGTTTTTGTTTTTTTTTTCCCAGTAAAGGGAAAGTAGATAGTAATCATTCTAAAATCCATATAAAAACAGTAAATAATGAAACTTTGAATCAAGTTGAGTGCTACAAGTATCTGGTGGTCTTTGTGGACCAAAATTAGAAATTTGATATTCATATAAAAGATCTAGTAAGTAAAACAAATATTAAATTAGAAGCTTTTCAGAGGTCAAAACATTGTTTAAATCAAAAAAATGAGAGGAGATATCACAAAAAAAAACCCTGTTTATACCCAGTATTGCATATGGAATCCATGTCTATGACATGGCTAGTAAGACAAAGTTAACAACAATTCAAGTTCTATGTAATAATTTGGCCAGATTTGTGTTAAATTGTGCGTATCATACTCACCATTGTGATATGTTTTTGTTATTACAATGGCCTCAATTAGAGCAAATAATAGAACAAAAATGGTTGCAACAGATTCATGGGCTAGTGCACAATCAGAATCCTAGATATCTTGTGGACAAAATGTCACAATTGACATATAAACTTAATTATACTCTTAGAGGAAATGGGGAAACAAATTTGTAATACCGAAATCAAATAACAAATTTGGTGACATGACCTTTGGAACAAAAGTTGTTAAACTGTGGGAACAAATTGACAAAGGGAAAAAACAAATCAAACAACAAAATATTTTTGAAAGTTATTGGATATGAACTAGCAACGAAATGTATGCATAACAGCTGATGTGCTTAGTTACAGATGGATTGACTAATGCGGGTATGATAAGTGCAGAGAAGCTTTTAAATTTAGGTATGTAGTGAAATTTATAGTTGTTAGTCAGAAAGTATTGTATCTTTAGTCATATCTTTGACCTGAATGAGAATGAATAGGTGTAATATTATTGCTGCTTTGATATATATAGTATATGTTAAAAATTTTTGTGCAATATGCATGTACATTTTTAATTGTAAATGCAATAGGTCCATCTTGAAAAAGGGTGTTCGACCCAATGATGTTTACACATAGCTACCTGTATAAAAATAAACTTTTTACTACTACAAGTTTGTTTGTCTAGATCATTTTGAAGCATGTTAGCTTCATCTATAGTGATACACTGATGCATTGATTCTACTCAGAGAGGTGATGGACAGGAGTAGACTGGGGGAGGTAAAAGGTTTTTGCTTAGCCTGGACCAGCTGAAGGCATTTGATAGGGTCTCCAATCTATATATCTGGAAATGTTTGGTGAAGTTTGGTTTTCCGGATGCACGCATTAGGTGGGTACAGCAGTATTATAGTACTGCAGAAGTTGCTTCATATGTCAATGGGTGGGTTGGTAATTTGCCCAAACATACACTGGGTGTGAGACAAGGATGTCCTCTTAGCCCCCTTTTATATACAGTATATTGACATTGGAACCATTAATGGTGAGGATCAACAGTTCTGTGGGAATTAGAGGTCTCTCCCTTCATAGTGATATGTTTGAATTAAAAATGCTTGCATACACTGATGATATTTGTATCTTTCTGGCAGATCTTCCATCCAGTAGAGCTACAGATGCAGTGATGGTAGCTTTTATGGAAGGTACTGTATGGGAGCAAGAATTAATCTTTATAAAAGTAAGTGCCTTTTTCTTGGAGGGGGTACTTGTCAATATACGGAAATTATGGGAATCCCAGTGGTACAGTCGGGTGTTCTGATTTTAGGAGTGTATTTTGGTATAGAAAATGTGGCAGTATTTAATTGGAATATATTTATTAGAGAAGATAAGGCACATGTTAGTAATTGGAATAAGTGGAAGATGTTAAAATTGAAAACAGTATACATGGTCAAAACATTACTGATAGGCTGTTTTTTACATTTGGCAGTGACATATCTGATTTCTAGACATGTGAAAACTGAACTGTTGAGCATATTCTCTTTGGCTATTTGGGGCAGCCGTTTAAATCCCATAAAACGAGGCATCTTATATCTTCGAAAAGAACAAAGGGGACTTAATATGGTTAGCCCATTTTTTCTTTTTCTCGATATTTGTATTTATTAATTTAAGGCCTTTAATAATAAACATATCTTGTATTTGGTCTCCTTGGATACTAGACACTATTTCACAGTGGTTGGAAGACTGGGGGTGGGATGGCCCTATTGCCAGACAAAAACATATTCAGGGGCTGCCTACATACTTTTATGATTGTGTTGGTAAACTGAAATTGTGGAAGATTATAAAAACTATGGCAACTCACTCTACTAGAAAATAATTTTATCAAAGGGTTCAACAAACATACTTTTTTCAACTTCCACATTATACAAATAGACTACATCAGGATCTTATATATATTAAATCAATATTACTTCACTCAAATATGCTTCCTTTCATGTGGGATGTTATGTGGCTAGGAGTCCATGGTAAATTAAATGTAAAAGGAAATCTAAAACATAAAAGTGTTGAGGAGAGTGCTTGCCCTAGAACCACTATCTGTCAAGCTTCAATACAATCAATAGATCATTTGTTATTTTTCTGTCCATATATTAAACAATTCTGTACACTATTGCATAGTTATTGGGGTAATTCGCCTTTTGTAGGTATTACATCTGAGATATTATTGTTCAGTATATTGCCTCAGCAGTGGAAAATTTGTGAAGTTGGCACTATGGGATCTTGGGATGTATGAAGTACCATATTTGGCAAGCTCGATGCAGGTGGTCATTGCAACAATATTTCATAACACAAGAACAACTACTTCAGACAATTAAAAAATGCAATTCTGGTGATTAGAAGGGAGGATCAGCTGCATCTACCAGTCTCGCTTTATAATAAAAGGTGGAAATTATTGCACTGGTTGGATACAGGGTGAAATGCTACATTGACTCTATTCTGTGTTTGATGCATGCAGTATTACTCAATGGAGTCCAAAAATGAGATGTCTGCATTCTTTCATGGTTACCTAGCTATTTCAGTTTTATTTGTATGGGATAAACTTTAAAATCTGCTTGGGTTTTTTAGAATTGATCGGTTTCCCCCTCTCTTCTCGGTGGGGGGGGGGAGTCAGAATTATGATACTGTTGGAACACTATGGCTGTATTTAACTGTTAATATATGACAAGAATGATTATAACAAGTATTATTTTGTTTTGATTGATAGGCTATGTGTGAACAAATGTTCAATAGAATTTTAATTTAGTAGTTTTATCACAGACCAACCCTAATTTTAAGGGGGTAGGAAGAAATATGAAAGTCATATTGTTTAATAGTAGATATATGCTGTGATACTTTGTTACAAATGTGTTTTTCCCCTTTCTGATTGTGTATGAATGAATACGATTTTATGACCTGGCTAAAAGTTTTCAAATATTTTTTTTTCCTATTCTTTTAGCGGGGAGGGGGAGGGAGAGGGGTGTTATATCCTTATGAATACTTTAGGTTTTACAGTTAGAGTATGACGTAATACTTATTTATGGTTTTGGATTTTCCTTCTTTTTGATTTTGTATGGATCAATACAGGTTGTATTTTTTCGTTTTTAATTTTGTAAAATCTTTACCCTACTCTTTGAGTGGGGGAGGGGCCCTTTCAGTAATAAGATATGATTTGGGTTCTACTTAATTATCAGAAAGTAATTTAAAAATGGTATGACTGTAAAACTTATTTGATTTTGCTTATGATTTGTATATTAAGTTTGTGTGAGTGTAACACTGTTTGTATTTATTTTATTTTGAAGTTCCAAAAAAAAAAAACATTCCCTACTCTTTTAGTGGGGGTAGGGGGGAGTTTTCATTTTAGTTTAATGATTTATGCTTTGGGTTTTGATAGATTTATTGATAATAAATAAGATAATGTATGACTGTAATACTTCTATGATTTTCTTGTTTTGTTTTCTGATTCGTGTATTATTTTTTGTGAAGTCAACACTGTTCCTTAATGTTTATTTGAAGTTATAATAAAAAATTCCCCTATTCTTTTTGAGAAGTGCCATGGGATCTTTAACATCCACCTGGACTACCACCAGAACAGGTAGATGGTACCTCAGTTTAATGTCTTATCCAAAAGATGGCACCTCAGGAGTGTAGCACCCCCCTCATGCTGTACTACAGTGTCAGTATTGGGATTTAACCCAAGTGCCAGGTGTGGGGATAGAACCCACAGCCTTCTGATCTCCCAGATTCAGAGGTGAGCGTGCTACCTTCTGAGCCACTGACAGTGAAAATCCCATTTCTGGTGTTGGACATTTCATCTGTGCTTCAGGGCCTCCTCAGATAGGAGACATAGTACAGTCCTAGCACCTGTCTCCCAGAACTCAGTGTAAATATGAATGTTATTTTGTGCTCTAACCCCCCCACCCCCACTCCTTAGATGCTGAGCCAGGTATTTGCCTCAGTGCCAGGGGTGTGTTATTTTTATGCCAACTTGTGGTTTTCTGCCTTGTCTGTGTACAAGTTAGGGGGATCCTGGTTGCAAGATGCCACTCTTGGCCAAGGTAAGGGTTGCAAAATTGGGGTTTTGTCCAATGATCTTGTGGTATAGGACACAATTTGCCATGTCAGTGTAAATGCTGAGGGTAAGTCTATGGTCTTTCTGTCTGGTGGCAGTGCACCATAACAGAATTTGTTGTAAGGAAATGTTACAACTGTGCCAAATAAAGTACCATCCAAAAATTTGCTGCCTGTGTTTTTAAGGGAAAAATGTGCTATCTGTAGAGCTTGTGGAAACTGTGATACCAAGGACTGCTGTGCTGAGAAATATGTGTCCTGTTAGTCAAAGTGCTTAAAACTGTTAAAAGTAAAGATTTCAAAGTTAAAAGTAATTGTGGACTAAGAGAACATTTGCATTTATGATTGCTGAAAGTTTCAAGTGGTTGTGAGTTAAACTAGGGGAGTCGCTAAATGAATTGTGCAAAAAACAGTACTAAAATTCTCTAAAAGTACTTCAGCCTGTTGAAATTCCAAGCAGCAGGAAAAACGTTCAGTTTGCAATTTAAATTTGCCTGCTTGATGATTGCCATGAGGGAGAGTGAGCAGGAGAAAGGGAGAGAGAGCGCTCATTTGCATGGCGTTGTGTAATTGGTCCGCCCAACCAAGTCTTACCCATTGCTTGAAGTTTCTGCTGAGAGGAATGTTCGAGGAGGAGAGAGCCAGGAGTGTACGAGGAGTTCAGAACCAGCAGCAGCAGCAGTGAACGTTGTGTTGTTAAACTTTGGAGTGTGTTCTCCAAACTGTTGAAAATCATTAAATTGTGCTTCTCCCTTGTCGTGACCACTACAGAGAGCAATCATGAGTGCGTGTGGTGCCAATCATCAGGCAGGACAGACCAACTGACCCCAACAGTCATCAAACTGGCAGGAAGGCCACAGTTACCACTGGAGAGAACCAGCTACTTTCTGTAAGTACAAAGAATGGCAGCAAAAGCAAAAAGACTGTGAGCATTGAGTAATTTAAAGATCTGGTTCTAAAAGTCAGCAAAAGATTGAGTAAGCAAGTAAACTGAGAGTAAAAGGGCTGAGCAAAAGTAGCTGTGGCTGATTGCAAGCAAACAAGCTGTGTGTTTACTGGGCAATACTAAGCAAAGTTGTTGCAAAATGTGCAAAGATTTAAAGACTGTGTTGATTTTTTCCTAAAAGTCAAGTTGCAAGTTTGTGCATAGTAAAAGTGAAGTGCATTGGAAACAGAACCAAATGCAGCCAGAAACAGTATGTGTACGATGCAGAAGATTTCAGTGGCCATGTTGGGGAGTAGTCCAAAGCAAATGTAAACAAACAACTAAGTGCCATGCTGGGGCAGGGCTCTAGTGGTACAAAACAACCAGAGACTATACAGACATTTTAAAACAAAATGCAATTCAGGCAGTAGATTCAGCACAGAAAGAGAGACATTTGCTGTATTAAAAAAAAGTTACAACCAGTGTGCTAAGTGCAAAGAGCAGATCAGTGACCTTGGACTTGTGTATTTTTTTACAGAGCAAAATGACTAGTAAACAGACAGGGTATTCCCTCCATGCCAGGATCTGGATAGCCCAGCAAGAAAGAGAACTAGAGCTATATGAACTATTGTACTAATGTGAAGGTTCACCAGCAAATGTTGCATTATCTAACTTTCCAGTAAACATTTGTGATCTGCATGAGTACTGGGAGAGATGTTCTAATGGTTCTGCATGCAAAGACTGTAGGAAGCAGTATAGGATGAGTGTAGAAAGTGGCACTGTGAAAGTCAAGGCTAAAGCTACATGTCTGGCCCCAACATGAACGCTGTGTGAGAGTCAACCTGTGCATTACAGAGAGAAATTGCATGAAGGTGGGAAGATCCAGAGGAGCTAGTGAAAGAGTTTTTTTTGAGCGTGTGACCCAGAGCGACTTGCAGTGGCAAGCAGAAATAATTTTTTGAACCCAGAAAAGTTTGAAGGGGACCTGCCAGAGACTGTGTCCGTGGATCCGTGGGCAGCAGACCCAAGTCTGAGCTTAATCAGTGAAGAAGAAATAGAAGATGCCTTACATTAGGAGGCAACTGCCTCAGAACATAGTGAGGAGTAGACTGTGTCTGGGGATGAAACAGGTATCAGTTCCTGGGCAGAGCATGTAGAACAAGTAGAAATGGAACAAGTTAGTATGGCAACTGGTAGTGAGAATGGACTACCAGTGGTCCTAACTGCAAGTCAGCCACCAAGGACTGTACAGGGCTCAAAAGAAGTTGTAACAAGTATAGGGATGGACTGCTTTTTCCCTGTTTGGAACATCCTAAGCCGGTTTGACTAGGTCTGGCCACCCCCAAGCTGGGCTGTTTCTGTTGAGTCTGCCCTAAAGCAGCAAAGAGGAAAATCCTGATCAGATGCAGGGCTGAGGCAGAGTATGGACTAAAATATAATTTTTTTCCAAAACTGGATGTGGGAAGCCATTAAGGAACATAGAGAGGAATGGTTGTGGGAAGAATCTACAGCTACCATTAATCCCCAAGTGTGTAAGTTTGTGTGACTCAAACTCTGTTATGACAGGTTAAAGATTTAGATACTTGGTTACACCCTCCATCTAGATTCAGTCCGAATAACTGACAGAGATGGTCATGAAATGGTCCACACCAAAAGTCTTGTTCGCCCAGATAAGACAATTGTTTATGGTCCTCATCCTGAGTGGTACTACCCCTGAGTGCCACTACCAGCATTTTGCTGGCTTGAAAGATAGTCACATCAGAAGTGGAGCAACAAGGTGGGTCCACCACCCAACTTTGCAAGCAATCAGCCAAAGAAAGAGATCTGAAGACCAAAGCCAGTGTCCTGCTACTGGGAGCAACACGTCAGAATCCCTCCACTGGGAGCTAGCTTCTGTGAGGAAAAGTCTCCTGCAAAGTGCCAAGAGGGGTAGACAAACATGGATTTCTTCTGTCCAGGTGAATCCAGCTTGAACTCTATCTGCTACAACCAGGTCCAGAGGTGGCATGGAAGAGCCTGATCTGAAGATTTGTCTTCAACCAGATCCAGAGAGGTGATGCAGATAGTGAACCAGTGCATCTGAAATGGTAGGCTAAAATCCTCCTCTTACTTTTTATGTTTTGACTGTGACCACATAAAGAGAAGGTGCCCTTTAAACTGTTTGGTCCTAAAGACATCTGGATCTGGAGCTAGGGTTGCCACCTATCCGGTTTTTGACCAGATAATCCGGTTTTTAGGGTCCTTATCCAGTCATCCTGTTTTGGTTACATGCAGTCTGGTTTTTGGGTCATGTTGAGTGCTCATACACTCTTAAAACTTATGTATCAAATCATTCACTGTTTTGGCTGCATTACATGTCCAGGTTACAAAGAAGTTCTGCTGTCACAGTCATTCAGACCTGCCTTTGTTTGTAAAACCACACCGTCTGGGAGGTGTAAAGTATGGCCATTAAGATCATTAGCAGTAAATTAACCAAATCTTTTCTACTCTGAATTTTAAGTATGGTCTTTTACTGCTATGACAGGAAACAGCTTTTACACCTTTATGTGCTCTCATGTGTTTCTTTTTATTTGTTCTATATTATGGCAAGTTTTAGACCCATTTTTTGTTAAATTAATAATCTCACTTTAATTGCTTTTATAACTACATTTGCTTTAATTTTTTGTATTGCCCGAACATTCCATGACATTAGCTACACTTTGACAGGTCATTCAGATAAACAGCATGGAATGGTGTATCTGAAACTGTGGAACATCTGAGAAATATCAAAAGAAACAGCAGTAGCTGCTGAGGTAAAGAGGAACACAGTGCAGTATTAAGGGTAACACAAGCACTGATAATTAAGCTATCAAACACTGGTCAAAGCATCAGAATACATGACTGACATGGAAAGGAAAATGGGAGAGTGTTTAACAGAGGGCTGAGCAATAAGCTGTGGCTGAGCTTGGCACATCCAGCAGACCTGAGTTTGATTCCCACAACCTCCACTTAAATACTGTGTGACCCTGAGCAAGTCATTTAACCTTTCTGTGCTCCTGGGTCACTCCTGTAAAATGGGCTATGTGGCCTATGGGAGGTAACCTGGTTGCCAAAGAATAAAAATAAATAACTGAATAAATAAATCAAATAAATAACAGTATAAAAATAATTTCCTATCACTAGTAATGTCTATTCCAACATTACAAATGGCTTTGGAGGAGGAGGAATGATATACTCTCCAGTCATAAAAAAGGGTTGGAGCCAGAGGCAGAGTTTGGGGTGTGGATTCAGATCCAGTTTTTACCTCATCCAAAGGTGGTGACCACAATCTGGACTATAGTTTAGCAGTCCTCAAGCCTGTTGCAAGAACAGTTTTTAGAAGGCTACAGCCTGTAAAAGACTATTCTTGAGTGTGAGTGCCATGTGCACTCAGGACTCCTCTCCTTAGACCCAGGACTTTGCAGGGACCCCTTCCCCAAAATGTTTTGTTTTATGTTTATTTTAATACTTTTATACTACCTTTTGTAGAAAACCCTTTAAAATCGCAAGGTGCATATCACTTTCATATCCTCTCTAGCACACTGCACTGACAATATAAGCATACACATTGTAAAATATATATATTTCTGTATAACAAACCAATCACACACACAAACCCACAAAAAAAAAGTAGATAAACATGTGGGGAGTAGTGCAATGTAATGGCTGTGGGGCAGCAGTCTTCCGGGAATCTTTCTGGAGGCTGAGATGCTTCCCTATTTTCAGACAGCTCTCTGCCCTGAGGGAGGAAGTTGCCCATCTTCAGGCCACACTGGACAGTAGTAAGGGGACCTTACCCCAGGCCACACTGGATGGTAGGAAGGGAACCTCCCCCATCCAGGGAGCACCAGAGCCACCACCACTACCTCAGAGGTTGCAAAGAAACCACAGTAGTTGGACCACAGTGGGCTCAGGGAGGGTGAGGATGGTGGAACAGAGGCACACCCAGTCAGTTGTTCCACTCCACAATTCATACACCATTCGGGGGGAGCATAGTTCCCCTATGGATGCACCCACAGAGGAGACTAAGGAGGCTGAGGACAACTGTCACAAGGGAGGCCCACAGGAAGGAAGCAGAGGACACCACAAGGAAAGAAAGCAGCTCCTGGTGGAGGACTCAATTATTACTGGGATAGAACTGGGGGAGCAGGGAAAACTGAAGTAAGGTGCCTGCCTGGTGCCATGGCTTGGAGGGACAGGAAGCGCATCCTCAGGATCACGAGAACAGCTGCACGGGAGTCTGAGCTGGACGTCATTGTCCACCGAGGGACAAATGACTTGGCTCAACATGAGATTAGAGCAGTGCAGAAGGACTTTGTAGAATTGGGGAGGGGCCTAAGACAAGTAGAACACACAGTATCCTTCTCAGAGGTGCTACCTGTCATTGGCATGAGTGAGGCAAGGGTACTTTGCACCATGCAGTTTAATGAATGGTTGAAAAAATGGTGTGGAGCACAGAGTTTGGCTTCACTGGGGACTGGGGTTCCACCTGGAGGGACACCAGCCTATACTGGCAGGATGGTCTCCATCTGTCCAGGAAGGGAACAAGTCTTTTGAGCAATCGGTTTAAATGCTTCATTGGCAAGCTTTTAAACTAGTCAAGGGGGGAGGCACTGATAAGCAGCAGGAAAATCCCAGCCTCTCCCTACAAAACAGGGTACTAAATGAGAAAAAGACCAAGGTAGAAAGGTCAGTGCAGGATACCGCAAAATAAGGTAAAGCCATCAAAAAATGGTGAGCAATGAGTACCTATGCCCGTAGTCTGAGTAACAAACTTCCTGAATTAGTGGTCTTGATGGAGGAGGAACATCTGGATATCGTGGCAGTCACAGAAACATGGTACACACAAAACCATGACTGGGATGTAAACATACCAGGATACAGTATCTACAGGAGGGACAGGGAGGGTAAAAGAGGAGGAAGAGTAGCTCTTTACATAAGGGAAGGAACCAAAGCAACAGAACAAAAGGGAAAACAGGGAGGAGAAGAAGCACTGTGGGTAAATTTGGAGACCAGCAATGGCACCACAATCTGCACAGGGGTTGTATACAGACCTTCTCAGGGGAGGAAATGGACAAGGAAATGATAGAAAGCATACTTAGAATGGTAGAAAAAGGGAGATATTGCTGATGGTGATCTGAATATGTCAGATGTTAACTGGAGTGCAGTTGCAGCAGCCACTCAAGAGTGGGGTTATTCTAGATGCCCTACAGGGGCATGCCTTAGACAACTAGTTGGAGCCCACTCGAGAGGGAGCAATCTTAGACCTAGTTCTCTCAAATGGAGATGAAGAGAGGATCACAGATGTAGAAGTGGGTAGCCATCTGGGAACTAGCGACCATCGAACAGTATGGTTCACAATAAACACAGCAATAGAGTCAAGCCACACAAAGGCAAAAGTACTGGACTTTAGGAGGGCTGACTTTTGCTAAAATGGGTGAGTGCCTAAGGAATGCACTAGCAAATGGGCAGGAAGGAGGGGTGGAAGAACAATGGGGAATAATAAAACTGCCATCACAGAGGTAACAAGCCTTTGTGTGAAGCAAATAAACAAAACAAAATGATGTAAGAAACCACTATGGTTCTCAAAGGAAGTGGCAGTGAAGGTTCAAGAGAAAAAGAAAGCATTCAGGAAGTACAAGGAATCACAGAAGGAGCAGGACAGAGAACTGTATCAGTTAAAGCAAAACGAAGCTGGGAAGGAAGTCAGAACAGCAAAGGCCCAAACCGAGGAAAAGATAGCCAACTCAGTTAAGAATGGGGATAAAACCTTTTATAGGTACATCAGGGAGCAAAGGAAGACCAAGGGAGGGCTAGTGAGGCTTAATAAAGGGGAGAGAGGGTGGGCAGAGGGTGACTGTGAAAAGGCAGAGATACTAAACAAATATTTTTGCTCAGTATTTACAAAGGAAAAGGGGGAGGTACCTAAAACAAACTGTAGAAACACTCTGGATACAGAAGTTGATACCAGCCCATTTACAGAAGAAAGGGTTCTGAAAGAACTCTTAAAACTGAAGGTGGACAAAGCAATGGGGCCTGATGGGATTCATCCCAGAATTCTAAAAGAACTAAGGTAGAACTAGTGACACCACTGACTACCCTCTTTAACAAATCATGGGAGGATGGGGTGGTACCTGAGGACTGGAGGAGGGCAGATGATTCCCCTTCACAAAAGTGGGAGCAAGGCAGAAGCAGGAAACTACAGACCTGTTAGTTTAACCTCAGTGGTAGGGAAAATGATGGAATCACTTCTGAAGGAAAGAATTGTTGAGTATCTAGAGGCCAGAGGGGCACAGGACCCAAGGCAGCATGGATTCACAGAGGGAAGGTCATGCCAGACAAATCTGATAGATTTCTTTGACTGGGTGACCAAAGTAGTAGATCAGGGAGGGGCTGTGGACATGGCCTACCTAGACTTTAGCAAGCCATTTGACACAGTCCCACACAAAAGATTAATATGCAAGTTAGCCAGCCTGGGAGTGGGTCCCAAGATGACAGCCTGGGTAAAGAATTGGCTGGAGAATAGGACACAGAGAGTAATAGTAAATGGAGTCCACTCTGAAGAAAGGGGTTACTAGTGGGTACCGAGGGTTCAGTATTAGACCGGGTCCTCTTCAATGTCTTTATAAGCGACATTGCAGAGGGACTGGAAGGAAAAAGTATGTCTTTGCAGATGACACAAAGATCTGCAACAGAGTTGATGCACAAGGTGGGGTGGAAAGAATGAGAAGGGACTTGGCAAGGTTAGAGGAATGGTCAAATGTATGGCAGCTTAGATTCAATGCTAAGAAGTGCAAGGTAATGCACCTGGAAAACAAAAACCCAGGGGAAGAATACACAAAGTGGGGTGAGATACTAACAACAACAAAAATGGAAAGGGACCTGGGGGTAGTCATATCAGATGACTTAAAGGTGGGCAAGCAATGTGAGAGGGCAGCAAGGAGGGCTGGGGGGATACTGGGATGCATAGGGAGAGGCATCACTGGTAGAAAACAGGAAGTTATTATCCCTCTGTACAGACAGCTGGTGAGACCCCATCTGGAGTACTTCATGCAGTTCTGGAGACCCAATCTCCGCAAAGACATAGACAGGATGGAAGCTGTCCAGACAAGAGCAACTAAAATGGTGCGGGGTCTGCACCGGAAGACATATGAAGAGAGACTTAAGGAGCTTAATATGTATAGCCTCGAGGAAAGGAGGGAGAGGGGGGACATGATAGAAATGTTCAAGTACCTCAAGGGAATCAACAAAGTCCAAAAGGGTAGCATCTTTCAAAAAAAGAGGTGTGCAAGAACAAGGGGGCACAATCTGAAGATAGGGGAGGGGGCTCAGAGGTAATTTAAGGAAGTATTTTTTCACAGGGAGTGTTGTGGATGCATGGAACGGCCTTCCGGAGGAGATTGGGGAGTCAAAAACAGTGGTGGAATTCAAGCATGCATGGGACAGTCATAAGGCAATTCTAGAGGGTGGGGGTAGGAAGAAGTAGGCTGCTGGTTAACTAGGATCTGCAGCTTATCCATTAGGTAGGGAAATGGGCAGACTGGGTGGGCCAAGCGGTCCTTATCTGCCGTCAAATTCTATGTTTCGATGTTTCTATGTTTCTATGTGTAGTTTTTGCTGGTGGGAGGTTTGGTCACTGTTTTTCAAGCAAGATGTGTTTTTGTAATGTTTTCTTTTGCAGGTATGCCTGAGAGAAGAAAAGAAGACAAGAAGTGGATGTTTTAGGACTCCACAGAGTTCTCCTTTTAGAGTGTTTTGAGTTTTAGAAATGTATAACTAAGAAATGTTAACATTTTTACTGCCATTCAGGTTTAGAGTATGTGGTACTGGGGTTTGGGGAATGCATAGCAATGCCTTGCTTATGTTTCTAAAGCAGTCTACAGTTCTAAATTGTGAAATGTGTGTTGGTCTAGGTTACCCGGTGGTAGCATAGGTTAGATAGCTTTTCCCTGGAGGGCTAGGGGGATTGATAGGTTGATGGTTCTGATCTGGGTAGGGACCATCAGTTCTATTCTATCAGGACATGCTTCACATAGTCTTGTGGAGCCACTGAAAGAATCCCAAGATAGTTTTTATGTGAAGCTGAAGATGCTTCAGTGGGCCTCTGTTCACTGGCACAACCTGCCTATGTTTCTGCATAGGTTGGAGTGAGCCCGCCCACCTTGCCCCGTAGGGTGCCCAGAGGTTGGATGGCAGGCTTTGCAGTTGAAAGCCCTTGCTGTGGACAGCAAAATTCATCTGTTGGCAGCGAGTGTAACTACCCAGTCCCCTGGGGTTGCCAGAATCCCATCAGAGTTAGACTAGGAAAGTAGTGGGCAGCTAGTAGGAAGTCTATTAGAAGCTTTTTACAGACCTCTCATTGTTTACCTAGCCATGTTGAGTGAGAAATGAATGAGGTCATTTACAACTCTCACAGCAGCCTGAGCCACTGTGGAATCAGCTGCCTCGGGACAGTTTGGAATGTTCAGATGGGAGTTCTGCAGTGGGAGTCAAAGTGAGCAGTAGTGCTCTGAGTTTGGAGATGCCTGCCAACCTGTACTGGGCTGGGTAAAGGACCTCTGGTCATTTTTCTCACCCCAGTGTGTGAGGCAACAGCAGTACCACAGGAAGTGATGGAGACTGGTAATTTCTGAGACCCCAGTGGGTCCCTTCTGTGAGAAGTGGATGGGACTGTGAGATCCACTGGGTCCAAGTGGCAATCCCCTGAGGGACCAGAAGACTGCGCAGCTGCCCAGATCAGAGATGGAGAAAGTCTTAGTGAAAGCTCCCAGAAAAAAGGGAAAAGTGTGTTTCTTTCAAGGTCTGTGTCTGTAACAAAGGGACAACCAAACCATGAGTACAGCTACCTGGACATGTTCTGTGGAAGTCATCTGGTGGTGTATGTGCCCAAGATAAGGCTAGATTACACTTCTCAGGACCCCAGTGTCACCACAACTATGTGCCAAATGTATAAGTATTGTGTGGATACCTTTAGCAATCTGAGGGGGGTTAAAGACTCTGTTTGTGTAACCCATAAGGAATGGTAGAGGCTGGTTTGGGTCAGAGTGGGCAGAACCTCATCTACAACTCCAGTCAGGGCTAACTGATTCATGGAAAGGCACAAGGTTACCCTGTGGATGTTAACTAAGCCATTCATGTCAAGAGGAATGTAATGTGTTTTAAAGTGTGTGGAACACCCCACAAAATAGGCACTTACAGAAAGACAAGATCAACACTGAATTTTAAGTGTGTGGAAACCCCCATGTAATAGACACTTATGGGAAAATAATGTCCTTGAGGTCACTGGTAAAGAGGGATACACTGTTCGAGGTTCTGAAGGAGAAAATCTAGGAAAAGCCCCAAACTGTGTTGTGCTTGAAAATAAAGTGTTTGCTGATGTTTGTAATATAGAGTACCAACCTGGGGGACTACCCCTCTCAGATTCCATCTGTGTCAGAATGAAGCCATACTATACAGTCACATTTCTGGTTATGCCAATGGCCAGCTAAACTGGGAGATGGACGGACTGGCCACAGCCCCCCAACTCTTATTCCTGGGTGGGCCATGTATGTATTTTGGCCCCCCAACTTTTTTGGCACTATGCATTTTTTGTTTTATTAATGTATACATGGCCTGTGTATATTACTCTCAATCAACATATGCAGCATAGAAATTGAAATTTGAATTGTGTGGTACCATCAGCTACTTATGAACACTAATTGTATACTGATAGTATGACGGTAATACAATCTGTGCAGTTTATCTGCCTGCCATGTTACTATGTAAGTTTGAAAATAGAATTTGTTTACTGCTTCTCCCAGTATTACTGTGGTAAGAGCTGCAATATGCAATAGTGGGGAACCAACAAATGAAATCTTCAGTCAAGTCAATGAAATATCAGCACACAGCAGCCACTAGTTTGAGTGGGAACACGGCATACTGGTAGTCAAACTGAATTGGCTGACAGGTAACAGAAGTGTCAGATCTTGAGTGACTGAGGTAATATATTCATGGTCATATCCTGCCTTTTTTACACAAAAGTATAATCTGTTCTGCATCTATTGCCTATTAATTAAAAATGGTGTGGTTCTGATTTGTTTTTGCTGCCTAATTATTTTATTTGTTTGTCGGTAATCAAAGATCTTACTTTAAGAGGGCTCTTGCAGTAGGTAATTACCTTGAGGACTGCACCCCCTGGAGTCAGGACCACATGGAAAGCTTTAGCCAGCAGTATCTGATGGGGGACTAACCACCCAATGTCACGTGATGGATGTCAGCATGATCCTATATAGTGGACGGTCCCCATGCCTGCCATTCAGTTCTTTCCTGTTGTCAACCTGATCACATCAGACCTCGCAGAGATTGTATGCTGCAGTTCAACCACTTTTTGGATGAGTATCTGTTTATTTCTTTACTTTTACAGTACTTTGTTTTATTTTGTTCATGTTGTTGTCTAAAGTCGAGCACAAGAACAAGTGTGCTTTGTGTGGTGTGCAAATACTGCACTAGGATTTGCATTCTCTTTGCCTCTTCTGCCTAGGCCCAGAGCACAAGGTTGAGGACTGTGAGGCTTGTGCCAGTTTCAAACTGGCCACATGGAAGAACTGCCAGCAGGCCCTCAAACCTCACCTCCTGAAGCAATAAATGGCCCCCATGGAGAAAGAGCTCTAAAAGCTTTGCCATGCTTCATCCTCACCAACCAAATACAGGCATAAAAAGAAGAAAAGGCACCGGGACCAGGACAGGTCCCCCTCTCACCCAGGGCCACCTATGGGCCCTCAGGCAAGCAGCAGTCCTCTTCCTCCTGGAAGCTGGCCACTGTAGCCCAGCTGGCCCCACCTAAGGAGCAGTCCTTGAGCCTCCTGCTGCCACTAGTCTTAGTGACTGCAGGCACCTCCGCTGCGTTTAGGCCCATTACCTCAGTTGGGCCTATCACACTTAAAGAGACTGGTAAGTTGCTCGTTGGGCCCCCCGATGACCACTCAGCTCCAGCTGTTCCTTTGTGATCTGGAGATTCCAGAGTCCACCCGGCTTTGACTGATAAGTTGGGCGTCGTCTTGTCTGACATCCGCACAGTCACCATGGCAGATAAGTCAGGTGTTGGCTCTGCCGATGCCCACGCGACCGACCTGGCATCGGGGTCTGGCAAAGTCCCTGATGAATCCCAGTTGCTGGACCTTTCACAAACTTCCCCCAGAAGGCCTCTCCTTCCCCATCACTGGAAGTGGTTCCTCCACCCTCTCCTATTCTAAGAGGGACAGAGGATGAGGGACCTCCAGAAGGCAGCTTATCCAGTTTACCTCCAGACTTGGGGTTAGGAGCTGGCAATCTGAATGGAACCCAGCCACTTGCTCCCCCATTAGAGTTTCCCTTACCTCTGCCACATCTGCCTCATGCAGGTCTGATGTCAGAACCATTTTTTCTGGGCCCCTCAAGCACAGGCTTTGGACCTCCATAGGGTCCCCCGTGAGGGTCTCTGGCACCACTTTTAGGTCTTATGCTAGGTTACCCTCTGTTGGGCCCCCCGTCGGGGTTCCTGAAAACCTCATTTCCACACATACAACCCTCCAGGCTACCTTCCATCAGATTTTCATGCACCAGGGTACGCGTCTGCCTACAATTCTCCAGGGTACCCAATGACTCATTTTCATATGCCAGGATACCCTGTGCCAGGCTTTGCCTCAGACTATACACCAGCTTAGCAACTCCCACAGCCTCCTCCTGAGGCCCTAATGGACTTAAAAGGCAATTCTTCAGTCCTGGTTGTCCGAAACTAAGGCACAGCTTGTTTCAGAGCTGGACAGCTGCCTTCCTCCTACGGAGGGATGCAGGAGCCCTGGAGTCCATCCGATTAGGCCACTACCAGCTCCACAGCATCCCCCTACACCGGCCCTTCCAAAGGCGCCAAAGTCAGGCCAGATGCTAGAAAGGCTGCATCCAGATTCAGGTCAACTGAGTTGCCCTTATGTCCACTTATCAAATTCAGACCAGGATTCTAAATCAGTATCCTCCTCATTGGGGGCTTCAGGGTTTCAAACCCTACCCATTGGGGAACCTCAGGTGAAAGAATCCCCCAAGTCACCCTCAGAAGATCCCTCATTTGCAGACCTGCTCTGTAAAATAGCAGAGGTCTATGACTTGAAAAAGGATGCCCAGGATCCAAAATGACAAAGACTGGCAGAACACCTGGACATGCAAGAGGCAGGCTCTCTTCTTACACCCCCCTGGCTGTAGACGCATGAGGACCTGGTATCAGCCATGATGCCTTCCTCAATCCTGTGGGTGGCCAAGAAGGCAAACTGCACTTACCAGATACCAGAGGTGAAGGACCACCTGAGTATCCACCCAAAGGTGGACTAATTATTGCAGCGGCCCATGATTGGTCTTCCAAGCCCTGACACATGAGCACCTCACCTCCCAATAAGGAGTCGACAGCTAGACCAATATGAAAGAAATTTTTTTCACCCACCCCCAAAACGAAGCCAGCAACTTCCCACTCCAGATCCTCCCCAGCACTAAACAACCACTTGAACAAGTCTGCTCCTACAAATATCTTGGGGTTTCTTTTGACTCAGCCCTCACCTACCACACCCACATTGATGCCCTTGCATCCACCACTAACACAAGGCTCTGCATCCTCTACTGCTATAAAAACTGCCTCCCCCGATGCCCTCCGACTTGCAGTCACATCTTCAGTACTGTCTCTAGTTGACTATGGCCTGCCGGTCAATGGTACTGCTGACACTACCGCCTTCAACAAAATTAGGCTCACCCTAAATAAGGCCTGCAGGCTGATTACTGGTGCCCCTAGGCTCACACACACTTGTCAACTCTATGACAAGGCAAAGCTGCTTAACCTAGATGAACAGCTATGCTATCAAACCTGCCTCATCACAAAAAAAACTCTACTTGGACTATCCCCCACCAGGGAGACAGCCTCCATCCACCACACCCAACCCACTATAGCAACCCGAACCTCTGACAAGACCACTCTACTGGTTCCCAGATCCAGGACCACTCATGGTCAGAGGTCCTTCTGCTTCAGAGCTCCATCCTGGTTTAACTCTCTCCCTGCTCCCGTCTCCAATGCCCCCACAACCTCCAACTTCAAAACCGCCTTTCGGAGCCAGCTATTTAGCACTCGCAGCTGTTCCTGTCTCTAAATACAGCCTTGATCTCTCCACACTTGACAACACCCACTGGGCAGCACTCCACCTCACCCCCCCCCCACAACTCTCCCCATTGCATTTTGCCTCTGTTTAATACTAACATGTGCTCAGCTATGTTAATGTAATTGCAACTAAATTGTATCAATGTAATTACAACTAAATTGTATAAATGTATGAAACACTCTGTATATCTCTGAAGACATGACTTTTATGCTGTAACCTAAATGTTTATGCTGTAGCCTAAATTTGTTCTGTCTGTCCTCTATGTGATGATGTACCTTTGGAAATGAGCCTCTGGCTCAAAGATTGTAAACTGATGTATAAATAAATAAATAAATTCATCTTCCACACTGGCCATTAGGGCACTGAACTATGTAGGCCACATGCTAGTCTATTGAAAGTCACTTTTCAACCAGCTAGAACCAGCTATAGAGGCTCTACTGGACTCAGATTCAAAGTCCATCTTAGTAGACTCCATCCGATCCACCAAAGTGGCTTGCTGACACTCCCTCAGGGCCACATACGATGCGTTGGACTCCTCGGCAAGGGGGACTGCTACGGCTGTTAGCCTCCAAAGCTTCTCATGGCTGACGGTGTTGAGTCTAGTTCAAGATGTCCAAACAGCCATCCAGGTTGTCCCTTTCAGAGGTTTAGTCCTATTTAGTGGAGACACACAGGACATCATTACTGGCCTGTAAGACAAGGGCCGGGCCCTCAGATCAGTACATACCATGTACCAACCCAAGTTCCAGGCCAAAAAGCATTTTCAATAGCAAGGCAAAAGGCAGATGAAACAGCAGCAGATGGTGAGACATCAGAGTAAATGTCAGGCTCCGTCGGCCACAGCCATCCCTCTGGCAAAAGCCCAGAGAGCTTCGGAGGCAGTTCTTCCACACCCCATTCCCTTGCTTGACTTGCGGTTAGGCCTCTCTCCTCAGGTTCCGTTGGAGGAGCTGGTGGGCAGAAGATTTGTTTGTCATCTGCCGGGGTGGAGAGTAGTGACAACTGACATGTGAGTCCTTCAGCTCATAGAACAAGGCCACACTCTGGAGTTTCATGGCAAACCCCCAGACAGGCCTCCGGTGCAGTCACTTTACCTAAAGGTGCACATCCCTCTTCTGTGAAAGTAAATTCAGGCTCTATTACAAAAGGAGGCAATAAACATAGAAACTTAGAAACATAGAATTTGATGGCAGATAAGGACTGCTTGGCCCACCTAGTCTGCCCATTTTCCTACCTGATGGATAAGCTGCAGATTCTAGTTAGTTAACAGCTTACTTCATCCTACTCCCCCACTAGAATTGCCTTATACCTGTCCCATGCATTCTTGAATTCTCCCACTGTTCCTGACCCCACAACCCCCTCAGGAAGGCTGTTCCATGCATCCACAACCCTCTCTGTGAAAAAATACTTTCTAACATTACCTCTGAGCCGTCCCCCATCTTCAAATTGTGCCCCCTTGTTCTTGCACATCTCTTCTTCTGAAAGATACTACCCTCTTGTACTTTGTTAATTCCCTTGAGATACTTGAAAGTTTCTATCATGTCCCCCCTCTCCCTCCTTTCCTCAAGGGTATACATATTAAGCCACTTTAGTCTCTCCTCGTATGTCTTCTGGTGCAGACCCTGCACTATTTTGGTTGCCCTCCTCTAAACAGCCTCCACTATGTCTATGTCTTTGCTGAGATGGGGTCTCTAGAATTGCACGCAGTACTCCGGATGGGGTCTCACTAACTGTCTGTACAGAGGGATAACAACTTCCTGTTTTCTACTGTTAATGCCTCTCCCCATGCATCCCAGTATCCCCCAGCCCTCCTTACTGCCTTCCCACATTGCTTGTCCACCTTTAGGTCATCTGATATAATTACTCCTAGGTCTCTTTCAATTTTTATTGTTGTTATTAACTCACCCCCCATTGTGTACTCTTCCCCTGGGTTTTTGTTTCCCAGGTGCATTACCTTGCACTTCTTAGCATTGAATCTAAGCTGCCATACATTTGACCATTCCTCTAACCTTGCCAAGTCCCTTCTCATCCTTTCCACCCCACCTTGTGCATCAACCCTGTTGCAGATCTTTGTGTCATCTGCAAAAAGACATACCTTTCCTTCCATGTGCATTCCAATGTCACTTATAAAGTCATTAAAGAGGACAGGTCCCAGTACCGAACCCTGTGGTACCCTGCTAGTTACCCTCCTTTCTTCACTGTGGCTTCCGTTTACTACTACTCTTTGTGTCCTGTTGTACAGCCAGTTTTTTATCCAGGCTACCACCTTGGGACCCACTCCAAGGCTGGCTAACTTGTATATTAATCTTTTGTGTGACACTGTGTCAAATACCTTGCTAAAATCTAGGTAGGCCATATCCACAGCCCCTCCCTGGTCTACTACTTTGGTCACACAGTCAAAGAAATCTAATAGGTTCATCTGACATGACCTTCCTGCTGTGAAACCATGCTGCCCTGGGTCTTGTGCCCCACTGGCCTCTAGGTACTCAACAATTCTTTCCTTCAGAAGTGATTCCATCATTTTCCCTAGCACTGAAGTCAAACTAACTGGTCTGTAGTTTCCTGCCTCTGCTCTGCTCCCACTTTTGTGAAGTGGAATCACATTTGCCCTCCTCCTCTAGTCCTCAAGTACCACCCCATCCTCCCATGATTTGTTAAAGAGAGTAGTCAGTGGTGTTACTAGTTCTACCCTTAGTTCTTTTAGAATTCTTGGATGAATCACATCAGGCCCCATTGCTTTGTCCACCCTCAGTTTCAAGAGTTCTTTCAAAACCCTTTCTTCTGTGAATGGACTGGCATCAACCACCCCATTCAGAGTTTCTCTCTTGTTTGGTTTAGATACCTTCCCATCCTCTTCCATTGTGAATACTGAGTGGAAATATTTATTCAGTATCCCTGCTTTTACACTGTCACCCTCTGCCCTCATTCCCTCACCTTTGTTAAGTCTCTGTATCCCTCCCTTGGTCTTTCTTTGCTCCCTAATGTACCTATAAAAGGTTTTATCCCCCTTCTTAACAGAGTTGGCCATCTTTTCCTCAGTTTGTGCCTTTGCTATTCTGACTGCCTTCCCTGCCTCCTTCTGCTTTAACTGATAAAGTTCTTGTCCTGCTCCTTCAGTGTTTCCTTATATTTCCTGAATGCTATCCTTTTCTCCTTAACCATCCCTGCCACCTCCTTTGAGAACCATAGTGGTTTTTTCCTTCATTTTGTTTTGTTGATTTGTTTCACACAAAAGCTTGTTGCCTCTGTGATGGCTGTTTTGATTATTCCCCATTGTTCCTCCACCTCTCCTTCTTGCCCATTTGCTAGTGCTTTTCTGAGGCACTCTCTCATTTTCCCAAAGTCAGCCTTCCTAAAGTCCAATACTCTTGTTTTTGTATGGCTTGACTCTATGGCTTTGTTTATTGTGAACCACACTGTTTGGTGGTCACTTGTTCCCAAATGGCTACCCACTTCTAAATCTGAGATCCTTTCTCCTTCCCCATTTGAGAGTACCAGGTCTAAGATTGTTCCCTCCCAAGTGGGTTCCAACACCAGCTGTCTGAGGCATGCCCCCTGTAGGGCATCAAGAATGACCCTGCTCTTGGATGTGCCTGCAGCAAAGGTACTCCAGTTAACATCTGGCATATTCAGGTGCACCATCAACAATATCTCCCCTTTTTCTGCCATTTTAAGGATGCCTTCTATCATTTCCTTGTCCATTTCCTCCCCCTGAGATGGGGGTCCATACACAACCCCCATGTAGATTGTATTGCCATTTCCTGTCACCAGGGTGACCCATAGTGACTCATCAACTTCCTGTTTACTCTTTAGTTCTGTTGCTTTAATCCCTTCCCTTATATAGAGAGAGCTACTCCTCCTCCTCCTCCTCTTTTACCCACTCTGTCCCTCCTGTAGACTGTGTATCCTGGTATGTTGACATCCCAGTCATGGTTCTCTGTGTACCATGTTTTAGTGACTGCCACAATATCCAGGCATCCCTCTTCCATCAAGGCCACTAGTTCAGTGAGCTTCTTGCACAGACTGCGGGCATTGGTACTCATCACCTTCCATTTATTTTTTATGGCCTTACCCTTTTTAGCCCCATCCCTGCATTTATCCCTGTCCTGCTCCTTACTGACTTCTCTACCTTGGTGTTTACCTCTCTAACTACTGTGTTTTGTGGGGGAAGGCTGGGATTTCCCTGTTCCTTTTCAGTGCCTCCCCCCCTTGGTTAGTTTAAATGCATGCTAATGAAGCATTTAAATCTGTCACCTAGGATCCTGGTCCCCCCCAAGACAGATGCAGACCATCACGCAAGTATAATCCTGCATCTCTCCAGGTGGCTCCCCAGTGCCCAATGAAGCAAAAACCCTGCACTCCACACCAGTTTTTCAACCATTCATTGAATCCATGGTGTGGAATACCCTAGCATCATCCTTGCCATAGACAGGCAGCACCTCCGAGAAGGTTACCATACATGCTACTTGTCTAAGGCCACTTCCCAAGTCCACAAACTCCACTTGCACTGCTCTGATCCCATTCACAGACAGGTCATTTGTCCCTAGGTGGACAATGACATCCAGCTCCATCCCTCATGCAGCTGCTTCCATGATCCTGAGGATTTGCTTCCTGTCCCTCTGAGCCATGGCACCAGGCAGGCACCTTACCTCCCTATCCCCTTCCTCCCCCACTTCTACCCCCCAATGATTGATTCCCCCACCAGGAGTTGTTTCCTTCCCCTATGGGGTCTCATGCCAATCTCCTGTCAGTCTACTTTGTGGAGGTTCCCAGCATCCTCCTTGGCCTCCACTGCAGGTGCCTCCATAGAGGAACCACTCTTTGCCAGAACAGCATATGAATTGTGGAGAGGCACAACTGGAGGGATGCAGCTCTGTTCCTGCACCTTATCCTTCCCTGAGCCCACCTTGGTCCAGCTGCTCCTCTTTCTTGGCAACCTCTGAGGTAACAGTGGTGGCCCTGGTGGTCCCTGGGTGAGGAAAGAGGTTTTATGAAGCCTAACCAGGTCAGCCTGGAGATGGGCAATCTTCTCCCTCAGACCAGAGAGATGCCTGCAAACAGGGAAGCATTACAGCCTCCAGAATGTCTCCTGGAACAATGCTGCCCCACAGCCATTGCACTGCATCACTCCCATCTTAACTTATTTTGTGTCCCCTTTCCTGTTGCTTTGTATGCTTATGGTCTCCTCCTCTATGTATTTTTATGCTTACTTTCCTACTGCCTATGTGCCCTTACAAATCTTTCCCTTCCTGTTCTGGGACAGGAACTTCCTGTAGTCTTCAGTAGTCTCTTTCTTTTGTGCTTGGATTCAGAGCTCCAGCATCTGGGTGGGAGAGTTATTTTTTAGGTTCCTTCAAGGTTGATGAAACTAATGTGTCTCAGTGATTCTTTCCTTCCAACTGCCACACAGGAAGTTCCTGTTGTCAATCAAAACCAGTGGCTATAAAACTATAACTTTGGTAGGAGGAGTTGGAATATGGGTAATTAGTAAAACATCTGTAGTCCTAGACTGCTGTTTCTTGCTCTGAAACCAAAGTTCTCCTCTGTCAAAAACAGCAGGAAGCTGTAATTGGAGGCACCTGCTTTTTGTACTCCTTAGCTGCTAAGCCACACCCTCAATTAGATCCACCCTCTGCTCTGACTCAGTAAATTAAGCTGATACATCCCCTTCCTCAGAGAAACACACAGTGACTTTCTTCTTTTTTTTTTACTGAAATGAGAACCCCTTTTTCTAATAAAGTATCTGCTTAATCCAAACAGGTACTGACTCCTGCTGAGATAGAAGTGATTTATCAGTAAATAATCTGTAGTTCTAGACTGTTGTTTCTTGCTCTGAAATCAAAGTTCTCCTATGTCAAAAAAAGCAGGAAGCTGTAACTGGAGACACCTGCTTTTGTACTCTTAAGCTGCTAAGACACACCCCCAATTAGATTTACCATCTGCTCTGACTCAGTAAATTAAGCTGATACAGCCCCCTTTCTCAGAGAAACACACAGCGACCTTCTTCTATTTTTTCATTTAAACGAGACCCGCTTCTTCTAATAAAATATTTGTTAGCTTAATCCAAACAGTTACTGACTCCTGCTGAGATAGAAGTGATTTATTAGTAAAAAATCTGTAGTTCTAGACTGCTGTTTCTTGCTCTGAAACCAAAGTTCTCCTCTGTCAAAAACAGCATGAAGCTGTAATTGGAGACACCTGCTTTTGTACTCCTAAACTGCTAAGCTACACCCCCAATTAGATTCACCCTCTGCTCTGACTCAGTAGATTAAGCGGATAAATCCCCCTTCCTCAGAGAAACACACAGTGACTTTCTTCTTTTTTTTTTGCTTAAAAGAGACCACCTTCTTCTAATAATAAAGAATCTGTTTGCTTAATCCAAACAGGTACTGACTCCTGCTGAGATAGAAGTGATTTATCCATAAAAAATCTGTAGTTCTAGACTGCTGTTTCGTGCTCTAAAACCAAAGTTCTCCTCTGTCAAAAACAGCAGGAAGCTGTAATTGGAAACACCTGGTTTTTGTACTCATAAGCTGCTTAGCCACACCACCAATTAGTTTCACCTTCTGCTCTGACTCAGTAAATTAAGCTGATACATCCCCATTCCTTAGAGAAACAGTCAGTGACTTTCTTCTTTTTTTCTTTTTTACTTAAATGAGAGTCTGTTCCATGCCACCAGGGAAGAAAATGGGTATTACTCACACTTCTATCTGGTCCCCAAAAAGACGGGAGACCTGCATCCCATTCTGGACTTTAGTGCTCTCAACCTATACATAGAGTACAAAAGGTTTTGGATGCTGACATTCCCAGGCCTGCTACCCTTCCTGCACAAGGCACTATGGCTCTGCACTCTGGATATGCAGGATGCCTACCTGCATATTCCGATCTTTTAGGCCCATCATCATTACCTCCAGTTCTCCTTTCAGGGGGAACATTACTAATTCAAGGCCCTTCACTTTGGCCTATCCTCAGTGCCTCGGGTTTTCACCTAGTGCCTGGTGTTAGTGGTAATGGCCTTGAGGCATTGGGGCTACTGTGTGTTCCCCTACCTCGATGACTGGCTTCTGTCAGCCCAGTCGAGGGAGCAACTGGAACTATCCTTAACGGCAATCATGGATCTCTTTTTGCAAGTTGGGGCTACAATGAATTTCCCGAAATCCCAACTTGCCCCTTCACAATGTCTCCAATTTATTGGAGCAGTGTTGGACACTGCACAGGGTATGGCTTTCCTCCCTCTAGCCAGGGTGGATGACTTGAAGAGACAGGCCTATTTGGTGGCCTCTAGCAGGAAGGTCTCAGCCAGGTCAGTTTCTTGACTGTTGGTCCTTATAGCAGCAGCCATCCTCACAGTGCCTCTAGCCAGACTCCACATATGAATTTCACAGTGGACACTCAAGGCACAGTGGGAACCGAGACTGGATGACCTGGACTAGATGATCATGGTCTCTGATTCAATGCAGAGGGATCTCTTTTGGTGGCAGGATCTTCCCAATCTCACCAAAGGGGTTCCTTTCCAGTCCCCTCTTCCCTCCCATACTCTGACAACAGATGCATCAGGGATTGGTTGGAGTGCTCATCTGAGGGACCACAAAACCCAAGATAAGTGGTCCCAGGCAGAGCTTTCTCTTCACATAAATGTGTTGATATGAGGGATGTGCTGTACATTCTTCAGGCTTTTCAACACCTGCTTCACCAGAGCACACAGTTAGTACAATCAGACAACATGTGTGTAGTCTGGTACCTCAACCAGCAAGGAGGCACTCACTCTTATCCCCTATGCAGGAAAGCGATGTGGGTGTGGAACTAGGCTGTGCTGTACCAAATTCACCTAGCATCCATTCACGTGCTGGGTGAACAAAACTTCCTAGCAGACAGTCTCAGCTGCACCAGAGTAAGAGCCCATGAATGGGAGCTCAAGCAAGAGGTGGTTAACCACAATTTTGACCTGTGGGGTCAGCTGGAACTGGATCTGTTTGCCTCCCCATACAATGCATAACTACACAGGTTTTACTCGCTTGCTCCAGGGCATGGTGTTTTCTGGTGAGATGTGCTATCTCTTTGCTTCACAGGGAGGTTTTTGTATGCCTTCCCTCCCTTTCCAGTTCTGCAGAGGATTCTGCTCAAGCTCCAGGTGGAGGGGACCCATATGGTTCTGATGCCCCATTTAGGCCCAACCATGTTTGGTTTGCACTCCTTCAGCAGTTAGCAGTAAAACCTCTTGTTTCCCTGCCCCTCTGCACAGATCTTCTGACTCAGGATGAGGGCACACTGGTCCACCTGGGACTGACATCCCTTCACCTTCATGCGTGGCACCTCAAGACGTAGCAGTTTCATGCTTTGGAGTTTCCTCCAGAGTGGTGCAAGTTCTCGTAAAGGCTCAAAGACCTTCTACAAGAACAATATATGCTATAAAGTGGAAGTGTTTTTCCATTTAGTCCATCTCGAAGGGCTGGGACCCTTTGTTGTGCCCTGCTTCCTCTGTCTTGGAGTATCTCCTGCACCTGTACGATTTGGGCCTGAGTTACTTGTCTTCAAAGATCCATCTCTCAGCTGTCTCTGCCTGTCATTCATTAGTAGGCAGTAGGACAGTGGCTCAACTGAAAGTTTCTAAAATGTTTTTAAAGGGAATTATGCATCTCAGCTCCCCTGTGCACAGTCCTGCACCACCTTGTGATCTTAATTTTGTTTTAGAAAAATTGCCTTATTTGATTTTTCATACAGACCACGTGGCTCTTCGTACCAACCCTAAGTTCTTACCCAAGGTGGTTTCTGAGTTTACCTTAAACCAGTCGATTTAACTTCCAGTGTATTATCCTGAGCATTCAAATTGGAAAGAAGAGATTCTACATACCTTAGATGTACACAGAATCTCACATTATTACACTAATAGGGCAAAGTCTGTCTGTAAAATGTAACAAAGTCTGGCTGTAAAATGTATCAGTTTTGTTTCTTTGCACCCAAGAGAAAATGTGCAGCAGTTTCCAAACAGTGTTTATCCAAATGGTTGGCAAACTGCATTGTTTTCTGTTATCAGAATGATGATAAATCCCTTCCGGGGGAGGTCAAGGGGCATTCCACTAGAAGTATGGCTGCTTCTTCTGCTTGTTTCAGAAATGTGTCAGCCACTGATATTTGTGTTGCTGCTACTCGGAGTTCAGTCCACCCTTTCACAAAGCATTACAGTCTGGACATTGCTTCCATATGCATAGCAGGTTTTAGCCTAGCTGTGCTTCAGGGACTCCCTCCTGAACTATCTGCATTTAGCAGTTGTTTTTCCTGACTCCCATGTTTCAGCTTCTTCTGATTCACAATGCTAGTGGACTCAGTCCTCAAGGTAATTACCTATTGCAAGAGCCCTCTCGAAGTAAGATAGTACAGTTACGTAAGAGTTTGCCATAACAGTAGATCTTTGAGAGAGGCTCTTGCAGTAGGTAACCTTTTTCCCCTCCCTCCATCCCCAAATTTTATTTGGTTTTATTGCTCTTTCTTTTTGAGCTCATTCTGGGCTCCATGATCCTCTGTCTCCTTTTCTCCTGTCGCTCCTCTTCTGAGGTCTCCAGTGGGAGAACTGGAAGTCTGGCCGTGGAGACCGCCCACTATATTTGGTCATGCTGATGTCCATCATGTAACATCAGGTGAGCAGTTCCCTGTCAGATACTGCTGGTTAAAGCTTTTCATGTGGTCCTGACACCATGGGATGCAGTCCTCAAGGTAATTACCTACTTCACAAGCCTCTCTTGAAGATCTTCTGTTATGGTAAGTTCTTCCGTAACTGTGCTTTCCAAATTCTGAGTGACTAAGGTAAACTGCTGAATCCTGCCATTTTCCTCATTAGTATGATTTGTACTGCCACTGCTACCTGTTAATTCAGAGTGGTTCAGATTAGATTTGCTGGCTAATTTAATTTTTTTTTCTTTGTGGGTAATCAAAGTGCCAGATCCTAGGCTGAGTGACTGAGATAAATTGTCCAGTCCAGCCATTTTCCATAACAGTCTGATCTGTACTGCAAATCATACTGTTGTGAAAAACAGGAGGATTTGACAATTGACCTCAGTCACTCATTTACTGCCTATTAAACAAGAGTGGTTTTGATTTTTGTTTGCTGAGTAATACCATTTTTTTTTATTTGTTGGTGTGTGTAGACAGTGGCTTCATGTGGCCTTGGAGTTTACTGCTTTCCACAAAGTGTGTTTCATGCTCAGAGCATGTTTAGCTGTAGCAAGAGCTCAGTTATGTGGCTTGATGATTTTGTAATGTTTGTGAACTATATCCTATTCAGTCTGGATATTTTGGTGGGGTTACTGCAGCAAACAATTCTATTTAACGCACTGCCAAAGGGCTAAAATGTAGTGATTATCGGCAGTATCGGCAGTTGATTAGCAAGTGTGTTTGCTAATAGACATGTGTCAGCACTGCTCTGGAGTGAGAGGTGCTGCCTTTTTCATAATTAAGAGGAAAAACATCTGACAAAATTGCTGGTTTTGAACACCCTCTACCCTCCATCTTCCTCTTGAGGCAAACTATGATGCAAACTGATGTAATGTTTCTTCCTGTGTGGCAGCAGCCTGTAAATGATGACTGTGGTGGGAATGGGTAGGGTGACCAGGCATCTAGGACAGACATTGACAACTCAGTTTTGACATGAGTATTGTCCAGAGTTGTCTGCCATCATTGTACATGCATCTGTGAGTTTACTGTTTCCACTGTGGTGTACTTAGAAAAAAAATCTGAGATGGAGACAGTTTGCAACTTTTTAACTGTGGCTGTTATATATATGCCCTTTATGCCCATTAAGTGTTAAAAGCTCCTCTTGCTCTCGGGCTATTGTGTGTGGTATCTGGTAGAGGTTTTTTTCTTCAAAGACTGATGGAGTTAGGAAGCTTGTGATTTATTTCTTAATGTCGTTGCCCATTTTCTTGTCTCTTCACTGCCTTTGCGCTGTCGATCCTTTCCCCCTTCCATTGATCAGCTCATGTTGGTCAAGCCCATTGACCACTCACTCCAAATCTAGTCTGTGATCTGGTCTCAGAATTTAGGCATCTTGTAATTAAAAGAGGAGAAGAAAGGGAACATGTGTTAAGAAATGCATTGGATCTGAGATGTTGTTGAAGCTTGCCAGCTCGTCTTCTGCATACCTACTATAAAAACACTCAGCCTGGCTTGGCTGGCATTGCTGGCCTCACCTGGTACAAGAGTAATGCTAGCAATATCAGCTAACTGCTGCAAGGGGGATTATGTGAAACAGCATTTCTGCATGCTGGTTACAAGCAGGAATGTACTGCACAGCATCATTCAAGGTAATGACTCTAATTGTATCATTTAAGAATAAATTCTTGGCATGACATAGCTTATTTTTATGAAGAAAACAATGTGAAAGATCAAAAAAATGACACCAAAACACTTCACAATATACAAAACTTTCTGGGGGCCTAGGCAGACCCCAGAATCCCTATCATTTCAATGAAGGTTCTTTGACAGATACTGATCCTAGTTGAGCCTTCCCTGGGTATTGAACATTCCATCTGTGCTTCCCAGAGTGAAATTGTTTATGGGCCTTCTCAGATAGGAGACATAGAACAGCCCTAGCACCTCTCTCCCAGAGCTCGGTGTAAATATAAATGTTATTTTGTAATGTAACCCCACCTTCTTAAATACTGAGCCAGGTATTTGCCCAAGTGCCAGGGGTGATAACTATTGTTATGTCAACTTATGGTTTGATGCCTTGTCTGTGTACAAGTTAGGGGGTTCCTGGTTGCAAAATGCTGCTCTTGGCCAGGGTAAGGGCTACGATTACAATGTAACTTCAGTCTACTATCCTTAAATGAAAATCAGAGAACAAAAAAAGCAGCACCCATTGCAGAGAGGCCATCAGTCAAGACACAGTATATACAAACAAACTGACCTTTTATTCCATAGAGTTGCAAAAATAGACAACAGCAGCAACAGTTAAAACTTAGACATAGCACTGAAAAATGCACTGACTGGCAACTCTTTAGATGATGTTCCATGTCTGTATTCCAGTTTTTCATGAACTTACAAGTTAATAAACATGCAGTCTAATGCTGTGAATTGATATTTAACTGTAGACAAAAATATTTCATCTGCATAATTACTAATTGGCATTGTAACAATATTGTGGATGAGAAATAATGGTATTGGGTACTATGCATGATGCTTATGTGCCACAGAAAGTGGTCGTGTAGGCATCATTACACAGGAATGCCATGGAGTGGTGTCCACATGGCATTCATTAATGGGACGCATGACAGATACTTGCCCTTTTCCCTGGCCATATGGACAGCAATGTGTTGGGGTGGGCAAGAGGCATACCTGCAATACATGGCATTCACAAAGGCATGTGGTGCAGTGCACAAAGGGGTGTAGTGGTGGGCCGGTTATGGCAGCTGGGACCCTGCCATAACCAATCATGCGTCTCTATAGACATAATGTGTCTCATTGTGAGACTGTATGAACACCCTCCATGCTGCCCCAGCCCAGTAGGCAGCTGACAGGTGCTCATTCAGTGGCAGCACAGTGACCCATTTTGAGCTGATCCATGATCCACCCATTCACCCAAGTACCTAGGCACCCCCTGACACACTGTGTCCCATCTAGTATTGCCATTGCAGGCCCCCTCACCATATGTGGTACACAGAACCCCCACCCATGGTGCTGTCCAGGTCCACACACACCTGAACCCTGTACCCCATTCCTCATTAGTGGTCAGTGACCCCCTAGCACTGACACTTTTGCATGGTAATTCCAACAGAAAACATCCCAGCTTCCAATATCAGAACACCCTCACCCCTCATTGGTGGTCAGTGCCCCCCAGCACTGACAGCCCAGTGTTGGGCACTGGACTGCCAGTGGAACATCCTCTGCACACCACCACAGTGATGCTAGGAGCACTCCCCTATACATAGTCAGCATGCTCCCAGCTTCACTTGGGCAGCAGGCAGCCAAGGAGGTGTGAGGAGGGATGTGACACTGGCTGTCCAGTACCCTGCACTGACTGGCAGGTAAGGGGGATGTGGTGGGCTTTTGGTGCTGGGGGGACACTGACCACCAATGAGGGGTGGGGGTGCATCAGTATTAGGGGTTGGGGTATTTTCAGTTGGAATTACCATGCAAAAGTCTCACCATGGGAGATGGACAAAGCTGTACCATACCTGGGTGGGCACTCATGTTGGGGCTCTTGTTGGTGGTCATGGGGCACCTATGTTTCAGGGGGTGACTCTTGCAACCACAGGGTGAGGGTGTCACAGGTTAGTGAGGTGGTAGCATACCAGATGTGTGGGGTTCTACTGTCTGTGCACCTTGAGGGCATATTTTATCATGGGCTGGGCCAGGGGGGGTACAGTGGATGATGGGGCATGACTGTGCAGGGCCAGGTGCACTTGGATGCTATTCATGCACCTGAATCCATGCCATACCATGTAAGGGATCCACTGTGGGACTTGGGATGGGCACCTGTCCATGGGTGCAGAGCTACATGGGTAGGGTATGTGTCTCTGGTATGTCCTTTCTACACATTTGTGCATAGCAGTCAATATTTGCACAGTTAATACCCAAGCAGCATGTATTTGCAAGTGCAGAAATTTACATTTATAAAAGCTCAATATTTTACTTGTGATGTAAGATCTCATTCAGAAATCAGTCCCTCATAAACGTACTGCTTACAAAACATGCAATCTAACGTTGGACCCTGTTCACGTAAGCAGTTGGGAATGTGCCAAATGTGCATACCCAGGCCCAGTGATCAACAGCAGCTATCCAATCAGATGGCCCCTTCACCAGCAGACTGTATCTTGCAATCTGTGTGGAGTGGGAAACTGTGGAATATGGCTGGTCCTGCTGTTTTCAGGTAAGAGAACATACTGGTCTGCCAGTGTTCACCACCATGCTCCCAGCCATCATAGTTTAGTCACAGGGCTGGGGTAGCTTGGTGTGATGGATGGTGCCATGGCTATCACCTGGTTCAGCCTATGGGAAGGTCATATAATGGCTAAGGAAGTGTCCCTGCCTGTGTATTCAGCACCACCCACCACCATTCCACACAGCGGATCAGGCATAAAGTATGGCATGTAGCCATGCTCCACTTCCAGCCACCCACCTGGGCAGCAGCAGCAAGACAGGGGTGTGGGTACAGTAGAGGTATGGGTCAATGCTACAGAAGCAACACAGTTAAAATTGTGTAAGTACACAACACATGTGAAACCAGTTAACAACTACATAGTAGTGCAGTTACAGTGTAGTTATACAGTAGTTACGATGTAGTTAGTGACACTTGTTACTGATGTATGTTATCCTTCAGAAATCATTCCCTCGTGAACTTACTGCAGTACAATGTAGTGGTTAAGAGCACTGACCTGCAAACCTTGACTCTCAGAGCCACCACTTGTATACTGTGTGACCCAAAAAATTCATAAATAAATACATAAATAATAAACATACAATTTAATAGTGTTAATTGGTATACAATAAAAATCATGAATACACATAATTAGTTATTGGCTTGTAACAGTGTTGTGGTTACTAAGGAATGCACTGCTTCTGTGACATTGTTTCCACAACTGATTTCTAACTAACATGTATTTGCAAAGTAAACGCACACAGACTGACTCCTAAAATAAAATGTAAGAAGAAGGGTGTAACAGTGCTGTAGTTACTGAGGAATGTACTTCTTCTGTGGCATTGTTTCCACAGTTAATGCCTAACATATATTTGCAAAGTACACAGAAACTGATGCAAAGTGTAACACAAAGGGTGTAACAGTGTTTTAGTTACTGAGGAATGTACTGCTTCTGTGGCATTGCTTCCACAGTTAATGCCTAACTAGCAGGTGTTTGCAAAGTACAGTAAGTACGCATAAACTGTCACTTAAAGTGTAAGAAAACAGGTGTAACTACTGTACACTTGTATTGATCAAATGTAAGTTCTATAGTTCAGATGTATTTTCTCCTTAAGATATCACTGCCTCATGAACTTGCTGCTTAATAAACATGTAATCTAATATTGTTAACTGCTATACAACTACATTGTTTACTTTTAAAAAAAATGAATCATTTTCATAATTACTTATTGGCTTGCAGCAGAGCTGTAGTTACTAAGAAATATGCTGCTTCTTTGACATTGATCCACACCTCTTTTGCACCCACATCCCTGTCCTGTTGCTGCCCAGGTGGGTGGCTGGGGTGGGGCATGACTACCTGCCATGATTTAACCCCAATCTGCTTTGTGGAGTGATGGTGGGTGGAATCAGACACAGGCAGGTACCCTTCCTTATCCTTTACATGCCCTTCCCACTACACTCTTAGAAAGGATGTGTTAAAATCAGTGTGTGTTAAATTTCACACATACAGTGTGTTAAATGAGTTTTACACAGTTGTGTGTCTATTGGTCAACACACAAGTGCGTAGATCATAACACACAATTGTAGCACAACCCAGTAACAAAATCAGCACATAACTCCTTACTCCCTACAGCCATGGCCATACCCTCCTCTAAACTGATGAGTGGTTGTTAGAGATTCCAAGGGTTCAGCTGAAAATATCTGGGGCCCGTGCTTTTACAGTATGTATGTTGCCCATACCCAGTGGAACTCTTTACCTCATCAGATTCGAGAGTGTAGGACCATGGAGAGCTTTAAGGCAGCCTTAAAAACTTATTTGTTCAAACAAATATTTAGTGTGTACATTGTTTAACTTACTCATACTCTGCAATGTTAGCATTTTATTGACTATTATTAATTTATTGTTTTAATACTGTTACTAATTTATTATTGTACAGTGCTTTGGTTTCTAGAATTGCACTTTATAACTAATATTATTATTATTAGTATTATTATTATATTGAAATGTGCACTATGAATGTGCTATTTCAACATGAATGTGTGTTGAAATTTTAACACAGTAATTTGTTAAGCTGTACACAGTGAATGTGTTGTTTCAACACATAAGTTTGATGAATTTGTAACACATTACTGTGTTGAACTGTGCATAGTGAATGTGTTGTTTCAACACATAAGTGTGATGACATTTTAACACACTAATTTGTTAAACTGTGCACTGTAAATGTGTTGTTTCAACACATAGGTGTGATGAAATTGTAACACAGTACAGTGTTAAACTGTACTTAGTGAATTTGTTGTTTCAACACATAAATGTGATGAATGTTTAACACAGTAATGTGTTAAACTATGTATGCTGAAATTATAACACATTACTTTGTTAAAGTGGACATAATGAATGTGTTGTTGCACCACATCAGCATGTTGGAATTTTAGATGTAATGTTCTGAACATCAACACAGTGATTTGTAGCTATGTTGCACACTTAATGAACACATTTTCAAAGGAGTGTGTTGCTTTTTCACACACTAATGTGTTATAAAATGCATTGAAATGTAATGAATTTGTGCCTTTAAGGTGTAGTTTTAGCACATCATTGTTTAGCATTATCGGTTAAAAATAAGCTGTGGAGTCCCTTGCAAGGCAGCAAAATTACATAAATTCTACATTTTTGTTACAAATGACTTGTGTACGTGCATTTTGGGATACTACCATTTTAATACAGATGTCATGCCCAGTGACCAGGACTTTCATTGACCACTTCTTTCCATCTGGCCGGGGAGGAAGGAGGAAAAAAGAGATAAAGAGTTAAAAAAAAAAGCCAGGTGCACCTAAAATGATGGCTGGGAAGCCCAAGACCTGACCAGGGTACATCACTGGGACCAGGGTACATCCTTGACAAGACAAGAGCAACAGACCAGGGATGAAATATGGTAAAAAAAAAAAAAACATGCACATTAGACCACTATCACAGTTGTAAGAGCAATCTTTTGTGACCTGTTGGGCATAAGAACCCTATATAACCCAATAATGTATTCTGTGATATTCATTTTCAAAATTGAAGATTGTTATTAACTAAATCAACGTGCTAATATTTTATGATGCTTTAGACATGATGTGCTCATTTATGCACATATGAGGCATAATCTTTTGTGTCCTCTGCTCATCTGAATAATATTCTTGCCAAGAATAAACCTTTACAATTGTTCAAGGATGGAGAAAAATAGCATAGCACAACAGAGATGTTTAGAACTTCAGTTTTTTATTGTTTGTGCATACTGCAGTCAATTTATTATATTTACTATGAGTATAAAAACAATATAAAACAGTAAACAAATGTTTTTATGTATAGTACATTTTAAACCAATCTCATTTGTATGCAGTTGTCTGTAACACAAAACTCTATAAAAGGTTAACTTTCAGTTATTCCATGAGGTGATCTATACACTTAAGCTAGTCAATCAATAATACCCAACAGAGTAGTCGGTATTTGCTATGCTGAGCCACCTGATGACGAAATGAGGCCTGACACAGCTGGTGGAGGGCCTTGTCCCTGTAAAGTCCAATATAGCCCACACCACCTATCCTGGATGCCTTCTCTATACTCATTTTCTAATTTTTAATAAATATTTAGTTCTTACAGCTTCTACAAAACACTTACCTTATTGAGCATTTCAAAGTGTGCTCAACATGACACCTGACTGCAGTTCCTACTATCCTGTGTTCTGATGATGTTAAAGATACCAGTATGTTGGTATGTGTTGCAATGTATGCATTAACATTACCATATTAAAATGTCTGTTGTATTCAAAATGCATAATGCACTGATGCTGCCATTACCCATCATGTTCATGTAGTGTGATCAAGAGTGGTACTGGCAGTGTTTCTGCAACAAACCAATTTAAAGTTTAACTAAAGAAATAGTTGAAGTTAGTAGTATTGCTACATCCTCAATATGCCCATTCCTCTTGTGGTGGTACTGATTGAGGTTTATCTAGTGACCATGCTGTGATGCACAGTGGGGAATGCAGTCTGGTGTTGCTTCACATGGATGATTCTGAAGATCAACAAGTGTTTTGCAGAAGATGTAAGAAAAAAATGGAAATGGTGCATTTACTAGCTGAAGGCTGTATCACCCTGCATTACATAGCACTATGTATGCAGGTGGTATGGCATGCTAATTTTCATATGGTTTTAGTGTATTTTAGCTTTAAAAATATACTTAACACACTCACCCTACAGCTAACAGACCACTGAAAATGCATGAAATCATTCAAATACACAAGTAATGTTTAATAAATGAAGAACAGGTAGCTGAAATTGATTAAAGTCATGTTAACCCCTGGCAATGATTGTTATTGGGAAGGGGAATTATAATTTCTTTCAGAAATTCTTGTTGGTAGTAGGCTGTGCCCATGGCTGTTTTATCTCAGCTGGGACAAATTACAAGTTCTGAGAGTAAAGGAACCTTCTCTCCCATCACCCTGTTTTTTCAATATGTAGTAGCTGGAGACAGCTCTGCTTAGCATGCAAACCTTTTTTTCAATTTTGCTCCTCAACTTGCACCTTTCTGTGGAGTCTCCAGCAGCTGAGGATCATTCCTAAAGGATTCTGCAGAACTGTGCTGCTAATGGAGATGTTTGAGAAGGAAGGCACCTAGAACTGCTGTGCAATATGCAAGGACCGAGAATGTGTGTACTGCCTAGTAAGCATGCCCCCTGTCCTTACATACAGTAGGCATCCGAGGTGGTGAGAGGAGGGATGTGCCAGTCACTGCATTGTCTCCTCATAGCACCAGCGATCAAGGTACAAGGGGTGGCAGGGTAATATGTCCCATGCTGGTGGTCACTAAACACCAAGGAATGTCAGTACTAATGTAGGATGGGTGCTCGGGGTGAGAGGTTCCACTGGACACAGCGACTTCTGTTGCACTATAGTGGAGAGTGATCAGAGGGGGAGTATTGCCATTGGACACAGAGGAATCTTTACTTTATTACAGGCAGTGATCAGAGGACAGGGGGCCTTAGACACCAGGGAACTAATACTTTATTACGGGGAGGGTCATTATAACATGGGAGCCACTAGACACCAGGGAATCATTACTTTATTATGGGGATGGTGATTGGAGCATAGAGGGGCACTAGACACCAGGAAGTCATTATTTTACAATGAGGATGGTGATCGGAGCACAGGGGGGCTACTAGACACCAGGGAATCATTACTGTACTGTGGGGACAGTGATTGGAAGATGGGGGCCACTAGACACCAGGGAATTATTACTTTATTGCAGGGATGGTGATCAGATGATGGGGGTGCACCACTAGACACCATGGAAAACTTTATTAATTAGTGGAACTGATGTGTGCAGGCATCACAATACAGGATCAGGAGCATACATCACATGCCTTGGTGTGCAGTCAGTGACGTGAAAGAAGCACAGCTTGGTGATTTGCTGACTCACTCAATTTATTTGCTTAACCATGCATTTGAAAATCTCAAAACCTATATGTTTTTGCTATAGTGGGTATTGTGTACCAAAGGTGTATATACTGTACATGTGACCTTGGAGACCCTCTTTAAGTGTTAGAATAACAAACCTTTCTATTGTTCCTTGTAAAGCAGTAAGGGGAAGTTGCCCAGCCTTTTTTTATTATAGTTAAACAACAATGACTATAAATTTATCAAAGGCAATAGGTGAAACAAGATTGAAAATACTCAGTAGCATTAGTATAGTCTATGATATAGTCTAGTATCATCTTTACAATACCTCACTGCTGGACATCTCAAGCTCAGCATTCTTATCTTGTCAGAGCCTCCACCGGGTTCAACTTGCTACCTACAGAAATCCCCATCATTGCTACTATTGGTGCTTTTAAGTGTAAACTACATCAACACCTCATGGCTGGTGCCTTCTGTGATTGCTTCTTATAATCCCCTCCACGCATACTATCCTCAAGCATCCCTCCTCACTTCCTCTACTCCTCCTCCTCCTCTCATACCCTGCATTACTGGGTATAGGGTGAATCTGTCTCCTCTTCTTTTTCATACCCCCATTCCTCCTCCTTTGCTATTTCCCCATATACTACATACCCAACACAATACCTTCCCTATTTCTCCCCTCCTCTCTCTCTCTCTCTCTCCCATACCACCCCCTCACCAACACTCTTCTTTATCTTTTCCCACTAACCCACTACTAACAAAGCTTCACTGAGCCACCTATGACTTGTACTGTATAATTAACTTGCAACACAATTCCTTGACAATATCTTTGGTTGCTATTATTGTAACCTTACTTGTCTTTTTTTTTTTGTAAGTGCCATTGTAATGATCATGTTATGTTTTATACCTTATTGTCCTTATTACCTTGAAATGGAACCTTTGTAAAAGTGCCCTCAGCTCAAAGGTGTCATCTGGAATACAAATAAATAAATAAATGATACATTTTTTTAAAAAGTATACACATGACAGTGCGTGACTGATTACATCTGTCTTATGTTTCTGACCTGCAACACTTGATAAAATGGCATGAAGATTGCATAGTAAATTAGTAGCTATCTAAGAAAAAAACAGAAATTGTTGAAAGCTTATCTAATTAAAAAGTAAATATAGATCATTCTCCCTACCCTCTAGGGGTCTACGATGCCGTAAATCTTCTAGAATTTCATGGCATACTGTAAATGACAAATTTCTTAGGTGCTCTTTCCCTGCAGCTTACGGAGTTGAACAGGCAATTATATTGATTAACTGAATGAATATGAATGAAAATGTGATCAATGCTCAGTAGTTAAAAAATGAAATTAACTAGTTCACTCAAAGTCATGTTGTGATGAACACAATTTTAAAGCATCCTTAACGGCCTGAAAAGAGCAGGCTAAGCCAATCAAAGGCAACAAGGAGGTGCGGGAAGACACTCCAAATTATCTGTAACTGAACAACTTAGCCCCAACTGGGGAACAGCCATCAGGCCCACTTTAGATGGGTGGAGATGGCAGCTTGAGTTCTGAAGAGATGGGAGGATTTTAAGATAAATTGGACCCAAATCATGCAGGCCAATCTTAATGGCTAAGTACTTCTTAGTATGAGAAGCTTAGGTATATAGAGGGAGGAAGGAATCTGCCGTTCTAGACTCTTCCTTGGGAAAATAAGAGAGGTTTCCCAGGGGAACATGAGCTAGGATGGTATGGGTTGGTCCCTTGCTGAAGGTCATATACATTTCAGCACTTTTGGAGTCTGATGTTCAGAATGATAAGCATTGAAGTCCATGCAGACATAAGGAGGAGTCAGGCTACAAAGTAAAGCCCACCACATGGTGGCCGTTGCAACCATGAGAGACAGGAAAAGACATTTCCCCAACTGCAATATGTAAGTACAATATATACAGTAGACTTGAAAAGCTTTTATGTCACATAAATGTAACTTTTCTATCACTCGGTAGTCATATAGCTGCAAGTATGAACCCCTCTTCCCATCTGGAGTACTCAAGAATTTGGACATGCAGAAGATCCTGTTTAATTTGTTGGGGCGTGGGGGGTGGCAGTCATGAACTGGAACAGCTTAGTTGTTTCATTAGGTGAATAGTCCTAATGTTACAAGGGGCATTAGATCTGTACATTATGTCAAGGATTACTCTAAACCCTAGAAATAAAGGTATACATGTTTGGTGAAAATGCATCTTCCAGGAGCCATTGTCACACCTAGACAGGGAGTGCCCCTTACATAATTCACCCATCTTATAAAAGGAGTGCAAATAAACGTTTTTGCTGAACACAAAGCCCTTGACAACAGACAGCACATACATATGTAAACCTGAAATGGAGTGAAGAACATTAATTTCCCTACATTTTATAGGATTCTCTGTTTATGGTAAATAAGATTTAATTTCTCAGTGTAATATAAATACAGTATGTGTGCACAACATTGAATTCAATGTGCAAAACATTTCAGTATACAAAAAATACTATTTATATATTCTGCGCCCATTATAATAGATTTTTGTGTAGTAATGTTGCCTTAAAAATGAAGTTAATTTGTTAAGGACATTATCTCCATTGAAAATCAGCCAGTGCATCAATGAGTGATACTATGTTTGGGTTTACTGAGCACTGTTTTTTGTCTTATTTCATTGTACCTTTGTTTATTTCTCTGTATTTATCCCAGCCATGCACCTAAAAAGTTTAAAGAAAATTTAATAAATATTCAAATAGTAGTAATAGTTACATAAAAAAAAACATTCAGTTCAGTATCCACACTTAGGCAACCTTCAAATAAGCATGCTAACTAACTCAGAAAAGTATTTAATATTGACTCATTCTAACACCTAATCATGTGTCCATATGGTTCTTTTGTATGCTTGCTGGTGTGTGTTGTAGAAGCAAATGCAGCTGAACCAACAGGAGGCTTTAGTCAAAACCCAGTGTTGACAAGACTGTTGCTGAGTTAGCTTTGCTGATTATTGCACAGAAACTTTTCAAATATAAAAGGATATTGCCTCATCTATAACAGGGTGGCTGCATCCTTTCATTTGTCACCAGGCAGTGAAACAGCATCCCTCCGCCTGGCAGACCAAGCTTTACCTCAATGTTTCGTGGTCAGGTGTCAACCTCAACACTGAAGAACTGTTATTTTAACTACCCTCATCCAGATGGCCAGAAGTTGGGGGCCCATCCCTACTGGTGGAGAACTCTGACACCCCAATGTATATCCATGGAATCAGGTTCCCAACCCTAATTCTGGAGATTTCTACCCACTCCTCAAAATGAACATCTAATGGTCTGATACCCAACCCTACATCCAGAGAACTCTGAAAACCCACCCTCTCATCACAATGAATATCCCTTGGATCGGTGCTCAAGTCTGCCACTAGAGAACTCTGCAAAACCCCCAATGACCAAACATCTGATGACTGGGCACCCAACACTCCCAGTAGAGAAGTCTGTGGTCATCTACCTTATGAGTTGTTCTCCCCCCCACCACCATCATAAGAAGGACATCAGCTGATTAGAGAGGGTCCAAAGGAGGGAATTCAAAATGATCAGAGGTCAGCAAGGGAATTCTTATGCAGACAGCCTGGGAGCCCTGAGAATGTACTCCCTGGAGGAGAACAGAGAGGTGGATATGACAAGATCTTTAATTACCTGAAGGGAATAAATATAGTGGATAGGGAATGTCTCTTCAAGTGAAGTGACAAAAAAGAACCATGAGCGGGAGCAGTTTGAAGTTGATGGTGGGGAGGTTTAGGAGGGATGCAAGGAAGCATTTTTTCTGAGTGGGTTGTGGACGCATGGAATGTGCTACCGGAAGAGGTGGGCCCAGTGATGACAGTGAGTGGCTTTAAGAGAGTATGGGACTGGCATTAAGGGAACCCATGGGGATATGGGGGGAGATATGCATGAAAGGTTAATGGGGGGCAGAGTCAATAGCATATACCATGAACACTGTACTGATGAGCAGACTTGGTAGACCATCTTGCCTTCTTCTGCTGGCTCTTCCATATGTTTAACTAATTCAAATGCCCAAGGGATGCAGACATCAGTTGCTGAAGGACTGTGAAAATGAAGAAGGGAAGGAAGGTGGATAACAGCAGAATCAGGGTGTGACACAGAAAAGCAGGGATACCACAGGAGCTGCTGTGTGACTGCCAACATACAGGCATGGTGAAAAGAAAAGCAGCTGAGTGGCATCAACAAACATTTTGAGTGACCAAAAGGCAAGTAGGCACAACCAGTATATCCACTGCTTAGACTGGGGATGAAGAGTGTGTCACTTACAACCAAATGTTGAAACCTTTCATATTCTCAATGGGACATGAAGCCCATCAACATGATGAACTGCCAACAGAATGGAACGATGACATGGGTAGGCATTCCATCTTCATTTATGTACTTTAACATAGAAACATAGAAGTTGACAGCAGATAAGGACCGCAAGGCCCATCCAGTCTGCCCATTTCTTTTTCTATCTTACAAATGTGCCATCGACCTTTGCTCTGTCAGTGGCCTATCTAGTCATACTCATTTGTATTGCTCCCTTATGCCTATCCCATGCCTGTTTGAAGCCCTGCACTGCATTCATAGAAACCACTTCTTGAGGTAGGCCATTCCATGCATCTACCACCCTTTCTGTGAAAAAGAATTTCCTCACATTCCCCCTTAATCAGCCCCCCTCTAATATCATGCTGTGTCCTCTTGTCCTGCTATTTTTCTTATATTTAAACATGCTAGACTCTTTCACCTTGTTAATGCTCTTAAGGTGTTCGAATGCCTCAATCATATCACCTCTCTCCCTCCTTTGCTCAAGGGTATACATATTGAGCTCTGTTAATCTGTCCTCATATGTCTTCTGATGCAGTCTCTGCACCATTTTGGTTGCCCTTCTCTGGACTGCCTCAATTTGGTTAATGTCCTTGTGAATGTGTGGCCTACAATACTGCACGAGTCCAACATCAGACACGTTTGTATCATTACCTCAGATCAAAAGTACCTCAATTCATGAACTTGCACTTGCATCTAATTTTCATTTTATTTTCCTTATGATAAGCACAGTCACCAACATTAGAACTGAACCATAGCAATTAATGATAAGTGGCCAATTCTGAGACATGATCAAGTGTGTCAGACTTTTAAAATGCATTTTTTTAAATAAATTAAATTTTTTAATGATGATTTAAATTATTCAGTTTGATTTCTCTGATCTAGCATTATTGGAACATATGCCAGTATGATATCCTTTATTGTCTATGATGATGCAATACATAGAAAGATCATATAAACAACTTCTCATACCCACCTTCCCCCTTTAATGTAAACCAAAGGATTGAATGCTGTCAAAAAATATAGCACATCTCACCTTGCTATGCTTTAGCAGGCTAAAGGATAATGAAAGTAGTTGATGTCACTGATCTTTTGTATTTTTAACTGGCATAGTCAAATATATAAGCTTGTTTGTTTTGTCTCTTGGTCTACTCTGATCACAACTGCATTGGTTACAGTATCCATGTCATGTTATCCACTTGTAAGAAGTTGGCTAGTGGGGGAGATAGCTGATGGTGATGGTAACATAATCAGTTCAGTGGAGATGGAGTTCATGAGTTTGGTGTCACACGTGTCACTCTTGTCACCTGTCATTTCCAATAAGTTCATTGACATATTGTAAGGCTATGAATATACGGCAATGTGCATATCTTAGCAGATGACATTAAGCTCTGTGGGAGGGTGGATAGTGAGGAGGGGGTTCATGAGTAGCAGAGGGACCTGTACATTTTAGAGAGGTGGTCCAATCTTTGGAAGTTGAAATTCACTGACAAAAATGTCAAGAATACCTCTTCCTCTTCAGACACCTCTTCTTTAAAGGCCCCTGGATACCCTCTTCTGGTCCCCTGGCTCTCTGACAGAAAATACCTACCATCTTCAGATATTTGAGACTCCTCCAGACTCTTTACACCACCTCTCACACCTCTGACACACACACACATGCACACACACACACAGCCTCTCTTTCCAGGTCTAGGTAGTCTCCCTCCCTTCATTGGCCCATACGCTGCCCCCGCAACAGACACCAGCTCCTCAGAACCTTAATACATATAAGTGGAGCAGCCACAAATTAGAATAGGGAACAAAAGCAATTAATGAGATAAAAAGGAATTGTTCCTGATTGGAAATATTCAAAGCACCATGATCCAAGCAGTTCCTATAGCTGCTTTAGTATGATTCCATGATCTATACGTATTGATCAACACACAGCCATAATCAGAAAAACCAAGCCAGATAAATTTTTTAAAGTCCACAAGACTAGGATTCATTTGGGAATTCTATCTAAAACATGTAATGTGTGCAATCAGCAACCATGCACAATTGTACATGACTAGCACCAAAGACATGAATTAAGCACAGTCATAAATCGTATACAGTAAATTATAAGACCCTTCTCAAATGTGACACTAGGCCCAGGGCTCCCAGATCAATAGGGATTCCTGTATTTTACAGGGAAAGGGAGCCTTCTACAGGGAAATTGTTCACATAGATATGTAATGGTTATACAGGAAAACAGAGCAATTTAGCTTTGGAAATAATGCAATCTACAAGAAAACACAGAACAATTGCTGTGGAGTTAGAGAGAAAATGACAAATCAACATGGAAGCACTGCAGTACAAATTTCACATTACATTTATTATCATACACAAACTCAGTGAGTTAATAAAAAAAAGCTATACCTACATGCTTTTGTAGATGCAATTTTGATTTCACTGTATGATTTTGCCACTTGCTTTTTTATTTAATCCCTACCTTTCTGTACTGTACCATATCCCCCTTATCTGTTTCTGATGTGAAACCTATGTAAAAGAGCCTTGGCTCAAAGGTGTTAATCCAAAATGAATAAATAAATAAATAATAACCCCTCTCAACTAGTTCCCAACTTGGTTCAAAGTAAATCTTTACCTTATTATGTGACGATGTTGCTTCACTACTTGAATTCTTCAGAACAAACTCTTCATGCAAGGTAGTAGTAAGTAGTATATTTTATTAAATACAAGTGTATCTTCGTAAGATAAACACTTTTAAATAATACAACACACAAACCCCTTATAGAGAAATTCTGCACTTATTTATTTACTTATTTATGACTTTGTTAACTAGGTAGGGTGCAATGGTCCAGGGGACCATTTACAGACTTGACCAGGGCCTCGTAGGCACAAGTAGGTAACAGAAGCATAAGACAAGAGTGTAACAACATCATTAGGTAGAGATACAAATACAGAGTCTACAAAATACAGGCAAGATAAGCTGTCAAAAATGGTTAAAAATCAGTCAGATTGAGATACAGCCCAGTAGGGGTGACAGTACATTTGTTCAAATTGACAGTACAGTTGTTCAAATTCAGTCCAATGGTAGCAAAGAAGTTAACTGCATTTAAGTTGCACTACAGGGTGTTAAGCCTATTCCCCACCCACACCCTCCAGATACTGAAGGTGTCTTGGATGAGCAATGGCAATAGCAAAATCAGAGGGGGAGGGAGATAGGACCCAGGCTGGGGGGGGAGAGAGAGGGTGTTACCTGGAGGGACAGGTGCAGCGGTATCTAATGAAAAGCCAGGATTTAAAGTTAAGTTTATAGGTATGAGGTGTGATGGATGACCTGAGTGGGGCAGGCAGCCCATTCCATAGCAGGGGGACCACAGCTGATAGGGCTTTCCCACCCATGTTAGTCACAGTGTGTGGCATTTCAAGGGGAGGGACAGAGGAGGAGCAGAGATGTCTAAGCAAAGTACTGGGTGTGAAAAAGATTGAAAGAAGGGATGCAGGGCCATGACTAATGCAAGTGTCAGTGAGGCAGCCGAGGGTAAAATCAAAGCGACCTTGAAGATAGAGCCAATTTAGGGAGCGGTATAGGTCACAGTGGTGGGTGGAGTAGGGGGCGGACAGGGCAAAGCAGCAGATGCTATTGTACACAGTCATGAGTCACATCCAAAGAGCAGAGGAGACATGAGAGTAGACTGGGATGTAATAAACCAGGATGGGGAGGAGGTTACCTCATGCTATGGCAATGCAGGCCTCAGGGGTCAGGAGGGGTAAAACTCAATATGCCACACAAAGTTAACATGAACGGTGAAAGAGAGGGAGGGGTCAAGTGTGACTCCCAGGTATTTGAAGGAGTGGACAGTTTTGAGGGTGGGGCCACTAGGGGCTGGACAAGGAGAGAAGAGTTGGTTTTGTGAACTCTGCTAAGGAAAGGTTTTGACCCAAACAGTATAGAGTTAGTCTTTTCGGCATTAACTATCACCAGGTTGTTGGAGAACCAACTATAGGCAGCACAGTAGTTCTGAGTGAGGACAGAGGATAAGTGGGGGATAGATTTGTCACTGTGGTATATAACCAGATCATCTGCATAAATGAGGGATTTGCAGGTGAGGCTGTCTGATGCAAGAGTGTTGATGAAAATGGTGAAGAGTAGGGGGCCCAGGATGGAGCCCTAGGAGACCCTGGAGGAGACAGGTAAGGTGGGAGAGGTGGAGGATACTGTGCAGACATGTTGGGAGCATCAGGTGAGGTAGCTCTGAAGCCACTGAGTGGTTTCCTCAGAGGAGCCAATCATATTCATTTTGGAGAGGAAGAGAGAGTGGTTTACCAGATCAAAGGCTTTTGACAGATCTACAAATACAGTGCTGATGTCCTTCCCTTGATCCATATTTGTAAGGATATGGTTGGTGGATAGGGCAAGGGCACTGGAGGTGCTGTGGTGCCAGCAGAAGCCATGTTGTTGGCTACAAAGGATATCATATTTGGAGAGGTAGTCTGAGAGTTGTTGATGGACGTCTTTTTCAAGGATTTTACTTAAGTGGGGGAGGATGGATATTGATCAGTAGTTATCAGGGGAGTGGTAGTCACCTGTTTTGAATATAAAAATTACCTTGGCAGTTTTTCTCATAAATATGTTAAAATTTCATAACATTACATGCTTCAAGGCAAAAACATACAGCAGCATATGAATATAACATATTGTTGCTTTCAATGAACTTCTGCACAATACCTTCCTTTCTCAAACCAGAAATGTTCCTAAGCAAGGGGTCAGTCCATTTTGCTCTGAGTTCAGACAACATCACATAGTCTAATAATAGATGTATAGTAGATACAAAGCAATTTTCATCACATTTACACTTCTGTTGCTCTTTATTTTTTCCCACAGTATCATTTGTGCCTAATAATGAAAGTGGATGTCAAATCTCATTCTGGCCAGAATCTTTCTATGTAGGGTGTTTTGACACCATACTAAATAACCTTGATTACCTCTTTTCAAATTTAGAGAATGGTATTGCAGAAACAAAGAGGAGGCAGAAATATTTGCTGCATCTTTTCGTAGTTCTATATCTCTCCATCTGACTTTTATTTGATTTACATAGGAATTTAGTTCAGACAGCGTCCAATTGTCAAATAAAGAGTTTGTCCCACACTTTTTTACCTCATTATCCAGACTGTTAAAGCAAGATGAATACCTTATCCCTTCTTTATGGAATCTTTTTGTTTCTATCCAACAAGCATATCTCAGGGCTATACTGGAGTATTTCACTATTCTTTGCCAATATTAAGTTTACTAAGTAGAATAAGACACAAGGGAGCCAAGAGACCCATCAAGAATGTCTCCCATAAATGGTGGGAAATTCAAACCATTCTTTGTTGGGAGTAATAGTACTCATCTAAATTATTTTTGAATGCAACAAAATTAGATGTATCAACCAAATGCTGGGATAGTTTATTCCAAGCTAAGACAGTATGGACAGTTTAAAAAGTATTTATCTTGTTAGTATGTGCTGTAGGAACTATAAGTTTCTTATTATGGGATTTAAGATTGATTTGTGAGTTACTGAATTGTATTCCACATTATTCCATAAGCTCACAAGATCTAAGTATTTAAAAAGGAAAAAAAGATCCCCCCTCTGTCTAGGAGCATGCAAGGAGTGAAGTCTAGTACATTGTAGTCCATTTAGATATGTTTTTCCCCTTGAGTAAGGTATCATTCTGGTGGTAGCTCTTTATACTCTCTCTAATGTTCTTATATCTTGTCAAGTGGCTGGTGACCAAACCTGCAATCCATAATCCCAAATTGGATGAACATGGCTTTTATATTTAGGGATAACTAACTGCTCTGTTTTACTAGCAAATGATCTTCTTATCCTATTTACCAAGTTCATAGCCTTGTCAGATACAGCTAGACAGTGGTCTCTAGGTGTTAATTTTTTATTTATAATTACACCCAGATCATGTTCCCTAGTTGAGCTTTTAAGTAGGCTTTGATTTAGTATATATGTATAGTTAGGGTTGTTATCCCCAAAATGTATAACTGTACATTTCTCTGAGTTAAGGATCATTTCATTGATTGATGCCCAGTTTTCAATTTTTTCCATGTCATTTACTAGTGTTAGATGTTTTCCAATAGTGTTAACCTTACCACTTAATTTAGTGTCATCTGTGAATGTAATTATGTAATTATGGATATTGCTATTTACGTCATTCACAAATATATTGAAAAGAGTTGGTTCCAAGATGGACCCCTGTGGAACACCACTACACACCATTACCACAATCAAGCAAAATTACATCAGTTGGTACACTCATATCTAATTTTTCACTAATCCTTTTATAAAACAATATCAAATTTGTTTGACAATGTTTCTCCTTTCTAAAGCCAAGTTGACTCACATCGCAAATGCCTAATTGTTCCCTAGAGGCTTCAACATGTTTTTTTATGATATGTTCTAACATCCTGCAACAGTGCAATGTAAGGTTTATTGGGCTATAATTTTCTACTTTTGCCCCATTACCTATTTTGAAGATAGGCACAACCATAGCAGTCCTCCAATCCTTGGCTAAATCACCACACTTTAATGAAACATTAAATAGAACTGATAAAGGATGAGCAAGTGGTTTTGCTGCATGTCTTAACATAAAGCTACTCAGATTATCTGCACCCGAACTAGATGATGGATTAAGTTTGATAAGTTCATTATAAACCTCTTTGGATGTTATAATTAACTTGGAACTGGATGATTGATTTAAAGATGTTGTATGATTAGTTCTATTTGAGAATACAGAGCAGAAGTAAGTATTAAATTTATTCGCAATGGATTGGTCATCATCCAGTATTATATTGTTTTCCATAATTGTCCCAGCATTCCTATTTTTATACCTACAATTGGAGTTAATGTAGGAATATAATTGTTTACTATCCTTAGTGTGTGCTATCAAAAATTCAGTATTGGCTTTGGACTGCCTTATTTCTTGCTTAAGTATTCTTTGTTGTCTAAGGTAGTCTAATTTGTTACTCAGGGTATTATTGTTTTTAAATTTCCTGAATACCTTTTGTTTCTTTTTAAGTCTTTTTTTAACCCTAGTAGTAAGGCAAGTGGGTATTTTACCTTTTCGTTTATATTTCTACCTTAATGGCACATGTCTATCGTCAATATCAATAATGATACCTTTAAAGGATTCCCAGGCAGTACTGAATGAGGAGACTGCCAAAAGTCTATTCCAGTCAACACTCTGTACTTCATAGTTTATTAAGTTAAAGTCTGCTCTTTTAAAGGCCCTCATTTGTATCTGATTGGTTAATATGTACTTACTCGCAGACAGAATGGAGGTTATTATGTTGTGGTCACTATTTTGTAACAGACTTCCAATCTTTATATTGGATAACTCCTCTGGAATGTTGGTTAGTAATAAAACAAGAATATTAGTGTCTCTAGTGGGTTCTGTAACTAGTTGTTCTAACCAACATCAATGCAAGTCTCAATAAATCATTTTTCATAGGAAGTAATACCAGAGTTACATGTCCAATCGATTCCAGGCAGATTAAAGTCACCTAGTATGATGACAACACCCATTTCTGATGCTTGTCTAATTTGATCAAGTAAGGCAACATTATATTCCATGGTGACATTGGGGGGCCTATAACAATTTCCCAGTAATAAAGCCCTCCTTTCTGGCAACAATACCTTAATCCACATTGACTCAACATCTAGGTCAGTAATGGATGGAAGGTTAACTAAATGAGATTTTATCAAATTATCAATATAAAGGCAGACCCCCCACCTGATCTGTTAATTCTATCCTTATGATACAGTGTGCAACCTGATATTTCTTCCATCCAATCTGAACTGGAATCCAACCAAGTTTCAGATACCCCAACAAATTTGATGTGATTTTGAAGAAAAAAAGCTTGTAGTTCTGCCACCTTCTGGTTGTTCAAACTCCTTGCATTGGTTAGTAACAGATTACAACCTCCAGAGACCTGTTTAGAGATACACATGCTAGTTTCAGTGATACAATCACTACCCTCCCCCTCACCGTCAGTTTAAATGTTCTTCAACATATGTAACTATTCTTTTACCCAAAATGTTACTTCCCCTTTTGCTTAAAAACCATCCCATGAAAACAGATGTGGTTTATCAATAAAGTTTTCCCAATATGTGATGCAATCAAAGCCCTGTTTTAAGCACTATAATAGTAACCAATTATTAAATGCCTTTATTTTATTAAACAAAGTCAGTGTAGCTCATGGCACCAGTAAAATTTCTGAAAAGAAAATTTCATAATTGTGTGCATTCAGAATTTCACTCAGAACAAAACAAAAATATTTTTTAATGTCCACCATACTGGCATTATGTAAAATATGTACAAAGACTAAGGGATTATCCCCACTATTTTTGAGTATAATGTTAATCATAACTGTTAAGTCTGAAATCTTAGCTCCCGTGCAGCTAGAACACATTATATTGGCCTTATCACCATTACACACTAGTCATCAATGTGTTTAATCATTGAGTCACCAAGAATGTAAGTTTGGTGAGGGGGTCTAGTGGGTAGGGGATTTGGATCAATATCGTTGTTTTCCACACTTGATACTATGAGTGGAATGGACTCTTGCAGTTCTTGGGGTTGAGGTGGGGTGTGATTTACTGTATTATTTACTGTGTCATACTTGGGTATGTCAGCTGTGTGCGACTGGTCAGGATCAGTCTCCACACTTGGTGTTAGTTTAGCCTGGGATAGGTTTCATGTCGTATTACCTGGATCTAGTAATACAAAAGGAGGATTGGAACAAGAACTCTCCGCCGTATCTAAAACTGTCTTGTTTGGATTCATTACTGTGGCAATTGGGGCATATCTGTTGCTAGTGGGCAATTCAAATTCCATAGAGTGTCTTCCTTTTTTAGGTGGCTTCCCATAAACTATAGACCAGCCTTCATTATTAGGCTCATCAGAGTCAGGTTCCCTCTCCCTTCATTTACTTGCTCCTTGTCCCACTGCTTGGTGCCTAATATTGGACTCCGTGGAAGGATTACAAACAGATGATTCAAGTAAAGGTGGGAAGCCATTATGTAATGAGGTGGTTACAACTTGAGTTGCATCGATTAATTCAATGCACTGATTTATACTCTGTTGGTCCAATATAACAACATCAAGCCTGGATTTTAATATCCTAACATCCTCTTCGAGTTTAGTAATATAGCTGCAATTTTACATGTAATCCCAATATCTGCTAACTCAGTTTCTGATACATTGTGCATGAAACAAGTTAGACATTTATAGGCCCAATCCCTTCAAGGGTTCTAATTAATTCCACCATACTGACTGGTTATAACACAGTTACCTACTTTAGGACTGACAAGTAATATCCACAGGATTACACTACTTGTCTCTACACTACTTACTTTCTTTTTCTCCTAGATCCCAATGACCATGCTGACACATGCAGACATGTAGCACCTGTCTTTGCACACATGCTCACCTCACTCATGCTAGCCATGCTTGCATGAGGCTCACTTTTAAGCCAGCAAGACCCGGAGGTCGCTTGGTTCATGTGACACCAACTCCTGAGCTGGCTCATAATTTGAACAATCAAAAGCCCTCAACAAGTACCTAATACAAGTATTTCAGCTGCAAACTGTTGATATGTGTGTTGTTTTTAAATCAAAAATCTAAAAATGACTCTCTATGTTACACAAGCATATGCTGCCAAGATACAGGAAGTCCAGTAGTTCCCCATGTGTATCAGTGAACTATAAACCCCAGTAGACACCTTGTCTCCAGACCTCATTGGTATATCTCACAGTGAATAAAAGTGCTCATGAACAGGTAGATGCCTGTCTTGTCCATACTGTCTCACCAAGATTGGTCTCACAGTGAAGGCACAAAGAGTAAAGATCTAATTTTGGCTGTTAAAGCCAGAGACATCATGCCAGTCTCTGCTCTCAAATGGGCACCAGAGACTACCACTGGTAATCCAAGATTACTTCTAATAAACAGATTTTGAATTGGCTCCAGAGTTGACACACATTCCTCTAGTCACTATATTTCTGCTGTACATAGCATCACAGATTTTTCTTTAGCGACGTAAGCCTCTTTCGTGGCTTTAAATTAATTGTCAGCAAAGGATTTTCTGAATCTATTTAACCCCAGAACAATCTGCCTCCATTTATTTTTATTATGCTTCATATGTTTTTGCCACCTTAATCTGTCATTAATTAATCCACCTAGATAATTACAATCTTTGACTTCCTGAAACTGTACACTATTAAGTTTCCATGTGCAACGTTTTTTGCAGACTTTCCCAATCCTAATTATTTTGGATTTCTCACAATTTATTTCAAGTGACAATTCAGTTTGTACCTCTGCAACAATATAAATTGCCTTTTCTAGGCCAGGGGTTGATTTAGAAATAAGTATGGCATCATCAGCATAAGCCAAAATGCTCAACTTATGACCATTAACATATGGATCATCCATATCATGCTTATTTAATTCTCTTATAATTTGATCAATATAAATATTAAAGTGAGCTAGGGCCAATAGGTGGCCATGTTTTACTCTGTTAGTTACCTGTATTTTTGGAGTAAGCTTACCATCTCTATACTATCTAATACTTGAAGATGTGTTAGTATGTAAAGTGATTATTTATTCCAAAAGTTTGGGGTCCATTCCCCAAGCTGCTAATATTTTCCATAGGGTTTCCCAGTTAACATTGTTGAATGCTTTCTTTTAATCAAGAAAGTGTCTGTATAAACACCCTTTCCTTAACTTAATCTGTTTACGTGCTAAGTAGTCCACAATAAATATATTATCTAATGTACCCCTTTTTTTCCTAAATCCAAATTGGTTTTCAGATATAACACCTCTAACTTCCATCCATTCAAGTAGTCATTCCAATTATACTCTTGAAAAGATCTTTGCTGGAATACAAATCAGGGAGATTAGCCTATAACTCTCAAGCAATGATTTTTCTCCTTTTTGAATATGGGTGACTATTTCTATTACTAGCCACTCAGGGGGAATCATATTGTTTACTATCACATATAAAAAAAACTATAGGCAATATTTTGGCCCACCAGTCTGTATTTACCTCTACAGTTAGATTATCCCAAATGCCATTTTGTTGTGTAACACTAATATCTGTAACCGCTGGTACTAGATATGTATTAGGATAATCTATCTGTCCTTCGTAAGGTTGACTATAAAATTGTACCCACCTGTTTGCCGGGATTACAGCCTCGATATTACTAGCTATTTTGCTTTCACCATATGCAATTAGGGTCCAAAACTGTTTATTGTCTTTTTGTTATATCATGTCATGAAATTTGTCCCATAAATGGAGTTGATTTTTTTGGTTTGTTTGTTTTGCTCTTATAATATCCATATATTCATTTCTAAATGCTGAAAACCCTTTCAACAGTAGCATTTCTGTATTTTTTATTAATAATCTTCCAACTCTATTAATATCTGATGTTATCTTTTTTGCACTGGTTCTCAAGCCATCGTGCTTTGACCCTACCATAGATTTTATTCATATTGGATTTCTGGTTATGAGCATTGGCAACAATTAGTTTAAGGATTAATTTAAAATTTTCCAGAACTTCAAGTCCTTCTTCTATGTCTGTTAACAGTTGCCAAACTTCCTCATTAGATTGAAAATCCAAAATGTTCCCCTGAAAAAGTGGGTTCAGCTTAATTTTTTTATCATTGTATATAAAGAAACAATTTTCCTGTGCCTGGTATAATCTGATTCTGTTATTGTACCATTTTAGTCATAGAACAATGGGTAAGTGATTGCTGCTGCAATCACTAACCACATTAAAGGATTCAATTAAATACCAATGAAAGGTATCAATGAATGCAGAATCCAAAGTTAAGCCTCTTCCTAATACTTTAGAAAAAAAAAAGTAAAAGCACCATTTAGATCATCTTTGACACAGCCATTGATCAAATGTTGACTATTATTACTTAACAGATTTAATATAATCTTACCCCTACCATTTTAAAAAAGTGTCCCTAAACCTTCTATATATTATTCCCAATGCTTGATCAATTTCCTCACCAATCTGCTGGTTTTCTCCCAGATGTAAGTGGTAACCAGTCTGAGCATTCAGTTCTCCCATCTGCAATATTATTAAATCATTAAACTTGCTGCTTAAATAGGACATTTCCATCTTAATGTCTTCTAATTATTGCAATACCATCTGAATGGACATTCTAGGTGCCAGATGCATATTCAGTATGCACAAGTTCTGGCCATTTTCCAAACATAAAACAGTTATAAGACAATATTTTTTTTAGCAATAAGGGGATCTGTGTGAAATTTTACATTGGTAGATATTAAGGTCATAACCCGACCCTTATTCTAGCCACAATTATTTTTTCCTTTTACCATTTATCTCAGATTTAGAGTATCCTTCCATAACTCTCTATTGCTCATTTCCTATCCAAGTGTCTTGCAAGAGTATTATTTCATGTTTCTTAATTTCCTCCATCCATGTTTGGTAATCAATTTTGTTCAAAATCCCTGCAATATTTCAGGAAGTAATTGTAAACAATTTATCAACATTAGTACTTCCTAAATTGTGGATACTTCCTTTTTCTATCTTCTGTTTGTCAATCTGAGGAGTTTACCTCTATTGTTTCCAATTCCTCAGAGTTCACTGAGACTATACATTTATTTTCTTCTATTTCTATTAAACTCCTTGAACCTGAATCCAGGACACAGCTGTTATTTATTCTTTCCCCTAGTACCTTTCCTCCTCTCACATATATCTCCTTCTCAGGTGCACTTTTTAGTGAGTATTCCTTGGCCTCACCTCTTTGTATATATTCTGTAAGGCAGACTTGGCAGAGTTTTCTTGTTTTATTTCCACCTTGCTTTTGGTTACCCTGCCTATTGTCAGATACTTGATCTGGACAAACATGACTCTCTGACACAATATCATTTGTGTGGATACCATTATCAACCAATAATGTATAGCTCACCAGGATTTTTTATTTGATCTTATTGGAGTTTACCACCAAACAGATTTTCCCCTTTGCAGGTTTGACCTTATACCTATACACCAAGGTTATGTTATCCCATCTTAGATTTTCTTTCAGTATAGATTTTAGTATATTATATACCATCATTTTGAGAAGGAAGGGGGTTTCTCTTTGGGACACAGGTATTCCATTTATAAAACTAGTATCTAGTTTTTTTTTTGTAGTATCATCCTCACTCACTGCAGGTATCCTTACAATCTTACTCTTAGTCCTACCTTCTTTATTAGTATTACTCTACAGGCCTTTTTCATACTCGTGTATATTTTCTTTATTATTCTTATTACACTCCTTCCCTCTTTCAGTTTGACTGGCAAATGATCATTTGTTCTGCACCCTGTCTAAGGTCTTCCTGGGTTTAAATGGTTCTACCTCCCTTCTTTTTTTCAATCCTTCCACTACCTGGTTTAGTTCAACTATTTCCTTCTCCTGTATTGCAATCATTGTTGCATTGATGTCCACTTGATTCTTACTTCTTTTTTTTTTTATATTCACTGTCTTTATCATTTGTTTCCCTTTTACCCGCTGGTAGATGTTCCATCTGCATACTTTTATGTATGCCTTTATGTATGTCCCTTCATATTTGGGCTTTAAATCCCTAGTCCCATCAGTTTTATCTGACACATTGTCTTTTTTTATATTCCCTTCTCTTAGGGATGTCAGAATTTCTTTCAGGAGAAAGTTCTTCTGAAGGAAGGCTATTTTTACATCATTAAGATCTTTCTCAAAAATATTTTCCTCCTCCACAAAATGAGTGCAGACCCCTTCAGCTGGCTCCCCTTCTGAGCATGTTTCAGGCTCTTGTTTGGACCTTAGACATGTTCCCTCCTGACTTCTGGAGGGTGGGTCCAATTTTCTGTGCCTAAATAAATAAAGTGTTAGAAATTCCTTTTACTCCTTGAGGTAGGGATGATTCTCACCTTCCTCTCTCATAGGAGTGTGTTATCCTATTTGTGAAATAACATTCATGCTCATACTGAGATCTATTTTGGGTGGGACTGACTGACTCAAGACTTTATGTGGTGGTGATTCTAGTGCTCTAATTTTTTTTTAAGTAGAAAGTAATTTTCCATCGGCTCCACTCCCTTACTATCTATTTTAGGTGAAGAAGTTAATTGGATACCCTTTTTTTCCCTAATGGAACAACTAGTGTATTCTGTTATTTTGTTATTATTCTTAGGAGTTGTGATATTGTCTTTTTGTGATTTCTTCTTATACAGTATGTTCTCTCTACTTTTCTCCACAACTCTTTTTTGATTCCTCAGAACAATTATTGATGTATCCTTCATTTTGGAGCAGCAAATAAATTAACACCTTAAAGATATTAGAAAATGTCTCTTCAACAAAGCAAAAACATTATCAAGACACTGTCAATATAACAATTCCAAGTTTTGCAAGTACTCAATTACTATATGCTTTGTGCAAATCAGATGGCAATATATACAATATATGCAGTTTTTACAAAATTAAGTAATGTGTTTATATCAATAATCGATCATATTTCTAACTAAAAGGCTACAGAAGTAAAAATGTCAAACCCTCTTAAGTTACAAATCTATTATAGAGTCCAATGCTATGTATTAATGTCAGATCAAGAATTCATTCAGCAGAAACTCTAAAAATACAGTCCTTAATCTGTGAATAGAGATGTAATGTCTCTGCTTTATCCGAATAACTGCCCACTCTCCTTTTGTGATAACTGCACTCCACCTTTCTCTTTTTTTACTTGCCCAGCTCCCACGGCTTTTGGAGGAGGCCTCCTACCCCCTCCTACTCCATCTGCCTGGGCATCCCTCTAGGCAACCCCTGCCCCAGCTTCACCTTGCTTGGGGACCAGGGTATTTTCCCCTTTTTCTCCCTTACCCCTCAGGACATTGGCATGAAGGACATATGTCCAGACAGATGATGTGCTGATTCATGCCACTGCCAAGTGCCCACAGTGTCCTCCAGTCCCTGGCACTGAACAGCCTCTGTTGCCCCCTAAAGTCTGTGCTTCCACCGGCCCTAAGAGGGTCAGGTGCACAAGGTAACCCTGGTATCCCACCCCAGGAGGAGGAGAGCTCGATCCTCCATCCCACCACCAACATCCAGCAGCCCGAGTCTGTTCCAGAACCAGGGTCGCCAGTGTAGCACAAGGTGTGGCATCCAGTGCCTCAACCCTCAGCACCACTGGGCTGGTCTCACCTTTTTCCTTTTTTAATATGAATTTGTTCAGGACAGGATCCAAGACACATTCTGCCAAATTCAGGACCAACACTATTAAAAAAAATGTAAAAGACTTGCTTAAAAAGTTAAATATCATTCAGAAGATAGGAGTTAAAAATTATTTTATTTATTTTATCTTAGCGGGGGGGTATACACGATCTACTTTTATCCAAAGTGCGCTGCACTCTAGGCCTTTTGTAGTGAAGTGCAATATTACTCCTCCTCCAAAGCTACCGTCTCTTCTCACTTCCTAAAACTTAATATACAGCCCCATTTAAGGAAGAAAAAGGGTTTAACTGGCTATGCAAAAATACATGAAAAAGGTGAAAAAGGAAAAAACTGATTCTTAGTGTCTATAAACTTTCTAACTTTGTAAATTGTATCAGCGATACATTTTACAGGCCAAAATCCACTAACTTCACTACTATATTACTTTATTACAACAAATATGCTGCAAACAACCACACTCCTCAGTTAGATAGGTGTGGAAAAATCTATATTTATTAATTTAAAAATGCCGTTCACATGGAGCTGGTTCAAAAAGCTAGAAACCTCAACCAGTTTCATACACTCTAGTTATGTCCTCCTGATGACATACTAGAGTGTACAAAACCAGCCAATGTTTCTAACTTCTTGAACCAGCTCTATGTGAATAGCATGTTTAAATTAATAAATGTAGATTTTTCCACACCTATCTAACTGAGGAGTACCTTCTTTTGCAGCATACTTGTTGGGATGATTCCAGAACTTGCACCTTCATAGCTGCTGAGCTGTAATTGCATTTTCATTACTTCATTACAGAAGACTGAGGTCTGTACCAGCCTCAGCATTTAAATGTAGTAAAATGTTGTTGCTTTTGAAGAGAATGCTGCCAACCAAATCTTATCCTATACAGTTGCTCAGCTTGCCCTGAACGCTGAGCACTTTTGCCATGTTTTTATCAGATGATCGTGGCTACGAGGTAGTGTGGAGAGATCCAAGATGGCAATGTAGCATGTGTTCCTGAGAGTGGACTAAGCCAAGAGCTCATAACAAAAATGCTGGTCTTTTAATGCTAGCATAAATCAAACACTTTGATATATGTCTAAGGAAGCCAGCAAGATTGCTCAGTGGAAATCATGTCTAAATGAGTACACCAGGTTAAAGATTTAAATGAACAACCCAACATGCTCAACAGCAAAAAATCTACGAGACCAACAAGAAGTAAAAAAACTCTCACATGCTTGCAACAAACTACTATCTTTTCAGGTAAATGGAGTAAAGTTCTACATCCTCTGCCACCAGTACTGTCTCCCATAATGCTCATGATGGAAAAAAAATATATTCACGGTCCCAAGAAAAACTTATAGCAGGATTCAGCAGCTTCAACAGCATAGGGCAGCTCAGGGCTAGATGGAAAAGAATCCAGAATCAATGCTGGAGAGATCTCCAGTTACACTAGTTTGAAGGAATTAAAAATGGCAACAACACTCACGCTAGTTAGCAAAGAGGAAGATACACAGCAAACAGACATGCAGACTGATATTCTGACCACCAAAGAAAAAGGAAGGACTGACTTGCAGAAGGGCCAGGATTCAGGTTGGGATCTCAATCAGATGAACCCAATGAACAGAGGGCTGAACCTAAACTTGCCAGAATAGATTCCAACAAATAGCACAATACAACGGGATATTCAAGACATCACTATGCAAGGAAAAGAAACCTCTGAGCCCCCCAAATAACAGGAAAGAAAGCAATACACCAAAGGATCAGAGAAAGGTCAAGCACAAGTGGCAGATAATGCAGGAAAAGCAGACCAAGACAAGATTGATCTCTTAGGTACCTCTGACAGATTCTTTCCAAGAGACAGTATTGGAAGGTCTTGCTAATATTCAAAGCTCACTGGGGCCATTAACAGAAGTAGTAGCAGGCATAAATACTAAACTTGAGGCACTCACGCTAAGAACTTCAGAGGTAGAACAAAGAGTTAGTAGCATGAAAGATACTGTAAATCCTCTTAAAAAAACAATATCACAGCACACAAATCACCTTGACTTTTTAATAAAAAAAGGTTCATGATCAGGAAGACAGAGTCTGTAGAAGGACTTCGAAGCTTAGCAAAATACCAGAAGGGGTGGAGGGTACTGGAGACCCTATGCCATTTTTTGAAGAAATTCTGACAGAAGACATGAGCCTTGATTACCCCTAGTCAAAAAGTGGTACTAGACAGGGCCCATAGAGCAGGACCAGTAAAATCCATGCAAAGCACAGACAGACCAAGATTTGTGTATGTGAAACCCCTCAAGTTCCAAGCCAAAGAACAAATTCTAAGGAAAGCCAGGATGGAAAAAGGTCCTAAACTAGGGGCTACTGTTTACAAGCCTTTCCAGATCTTAGCACAGAAACTATGTCAGAGAGAAGATCTTTCAACCAGATGATGGCTTTACTGAGAGTAAGGGGAATAATGTACACTTATTACCCAGTGGCAAAGTTAAACTTTTTCTAAAAAGAAAGGGTCAGGTACTTTACAGATCGTAATGGTGCTGAGAACTTATTAAAACAAGATCATAGCCAGTCTTTGTATGGCAATTCAAGCTGAAATCAAAGAAACACTGCACAAAATTCCCCTACCCCACCCCCAATGGCACTCCACAACAAGCACTGTCTTTCAGAGACAGAATCCCAGTCGACTTAGACAGAACATTTGAATGGCAACAACAACAATCTCAGAAAAAAGCAGGACTACAGCAGGAAGAATATAGTGAATTTAATTTGCGCTAACAAACCCTGCATGGGCAGAAACTTAACACTATAAGAAATGTTTATTTAAATATTTAAATAAATAAAAAAGTGGATGATAAGGGGAAGAGAAAAGATAAAGGGAAGGAGGGGGAAAAAGGACAGGAAAAAATATATATATGGCAAAAAAATCCATTTAATGCATTAATTAGGGTTGTTCCACAGTGACAAAAGTGAGGAAATTCGGTGTTAGGGGTTGAAAGCCCCTTTGGACCCCCTACTTTTTAATGGCATCAGGGTGCTCGTTGGGGTTGCTGTCCCTATCTCTCACCCCATCAGATGTGTGAAGAAGCAGCGGTATAGGAGAATGGGGTGAGAGTTAGGACCGACAACCCCAATGTGCACCCAAATGCCAGTTGGGGTTGTGGGCAGGGGGTCCAAGGGGGGCATTCAACCCTAAAACCAAATTTCCTCACTTTTGTCGCTGTGGAACAACCCTAACTAATGCATTAAACAGAGTTTTTTGCCTCTAATTTCCCTTCTTTTTGAGAAGTATAATGAGAAATAGTGAATGTAATGCAGCAGTGGGAGCACGGGGCCCTTCGGGCCACACGCTCCCTCCCCATGATGTCTTGTCACATTGTAACATGGTGCCCACAAATACAAATGGTAATGCGCATGGTGACACAAAGTGAAACAGAAAGATAAACAGTACTGTAGAGAGAAATGGTTAAAATAATGCAAATGCAAGCGCAAATGGAAATGCGAAGGGTAACACACATGGTGCCGTAGACAGGAACAGTAAGTGAAACAGTTACAGAACCACAAGCAGAAGCAGTAAGGGTAACAGTAATGTAAGCACACAGGCTAGTTTTTCCCAAAAGCTGCATAGAGAAAGACAGTGAGTACAAAGAATGTATGCATAATAATGGGACTCAGAGCAGAAAATGAGGAGTTGGAATAGTAAATTGCTTATATTACAGAAACTGTACGACATAGAAAAAAATTAAAAGTCATATGATTTATGACTTTCCTAAGCATTCTTCCGACGAAAAGTCCATATCTAGCACCGTTTCCGAGATACAGGCCCTGAAAGGTGCGGCGAATGACGTAATATTATCCTATGGGAAAAAAGAGAAGTTCTGAGTGCCATAACTTTCGCTCCCTGTAATATTTTTTCACCAAACCACTAAAAGGCACATCTGTGGGATATTGGCTTTCTTTTCTCCAAATTTCAGCCCAAAAGACCAACTGTTATTTTGCAGCAGGGAGGCAAAGAATTCCTGTAATGCGGTGGATGCCATAATGTTATCCTATGGGAAAAAGCATGAACTTTGGAGTGCCGTAACTTTGCCACCCTGTAATATTTTTCACTGAAATACTGAAAGGCACATCTGTGGGATGTTGGCTGTGCTCCTTCCAAACTTCAGCCCAAAAGACCAAACTGTTCTTTTGCAGCAGGGAGCCAAATAATTGTTGTCATTTTCACACAGCCTGGAAAAGTACTGTTGAACTTTGTGAAAGCTTTTGCATATTCATTCGACACTGTCACAAGGGCAAAAGTACTTTGCGAAAGTACTTTTTCCAGAAATCTGAAAAACGTATTTCTGGGGTGTTTTACCCCTAAATAAAGACATGCCTAGCATCATCAGGGTCCAAATAGGTGAATACAAAAATAATTAGGTTGCTAGACGGTCACAAATTTAAATGCCAAGCTTTTTTATGATTACCAACTGAAAAAAAAATGGCAGATTTGCGACAGTAAAAGGGCCATTTGTGAAAGTAAAAACTGCATTTGCGACACTGTCAAACTTTTTGTTAACTTTTCCCATTGACTTATAATGGGAACTTGTTTTTTTAATAACTTTTGAACCATTTAATATTTTTTCATGAAATCTTCAAAAGGCACATCAGGGTCCCTGGCCGCATGTTCCCTGAAGATTTCAGACCAGTCGCACAAACTGTGCAACCTCTAGAGATGACCAAAGAATTCCAAAAAAATGTAAATGCGTGCGCAGATCATGCTTAATAACTCTGCAGCCATATATCTGAACAGTACGAAAGTTGGCAGATCCCAAGATCTATGGTTCTTGATTGTGTATTCCAAATTTCAGGCAAATCCATTCAATGGTTGGAAAGTTATTAAGGTGTGTAATTTTAGGTTTAACATGTAAATGGTTCCCCAACCCTAACTATGGTAGCACTACCGTGCTACTAGTATATATATATATATATATATATATATATATATATATAAAACAAAAAGAGGTTTGCTATGGGAGTAGGAGGGTAATGGAAATAAGTGATTAAAATTGATTTAAATGCCTCTAATGTTCATTTTGTTGTTGTTGTTGTTGTTGATGATGTTGCTTTGTTTTTGTTTGGTGGCCAGCCATTAGTAAGAAGAAACATCAGGATGCCTTGACACACCGATAAGGGGAGCAGGAGCCAAAGATGGAAGCCATGCTTGCAGCCTTGTCCAAACAGCCATTATTAAGGAGAAATCACAGGAGTGCCTTGACACACCGAAAAGGGTAGCAGGAGCCAATTATAGAAACCTTGCTAGCGGCCTTGTTCAAACAGGTAAATCCTGTTTTTTTTGTTTGTTTGTTTTAAGTTTACAAATAATAGAAGTAAATAAAGGATTATGTGATATGTTTTGATCTAAAGGTGAGACTGTTTTTTGGAAAAGTTTTCAGGACGATGTATTGTTTACAAACAACACTGCTCTTTACTTTCTTTTTTATTTTACTTGTCTGTCTGTATTAATGTGATGAAACAGGCTAACTGACACTATACAAGAAAGAGAGCTTCTTGGACTACTCCCCTTAGCAATCAGGAACGGAGAGGTAAGGAAGAACCATCTTTGCAAGTGAAATGGGATTTCTGGAGATTCAATCTCCTGATAATAGGGAGGGGGTTTGGTTTAGAGATTATATGAATTATAATTACTATTAAAACAAAAACACTAGAGATACAAAAATAAAAAAGAAAAGAGGAAGGTTACAGTACTAGAGATTACTGTTGACTTAGTACTAGAAGGAAATGCAAATTACATCAGTTTCATGATGATGGGGCTTAAACAGACCAGATGAGTCAAAAGCTATAATTATGGTTAACATTATGACATGGAATGTGAAGGGTCTTAGTAACAGAAAGAAAGCTAATAAAATCTTCAACTATATAGATGGAAAAAAATAGATATGCTGCTTTTACAGGAAACCCATTTTTGTCAGAAGGAAGCATCTTTTCATAGCAACAAGTGGGGAGAAAGAAGATTTGCCAACTATACTAATGTGGCAAGGGGAGTAGCCATATTTATAAAAAATAACAATAAAGCAATTAAATTTGCAAGTCAATTACTGACCAACAGGGAAGATATGTGATCACTAAAATCTTAACCCAAAATGGAAAATTTACTTTAGCCAACATATATGGTCCAAACACATATGAAGCGCATTTTTTATCAAGTTCTTTCTATTATTAATATCACTTGAAGGACCTTATATTATAGGAGGAGACATAAATCTGGACATTAATTATAGAAAAGACAAATCTTCCTCCTTCCAGGACAACATGATTGGGGTGAGAAAACAATTGAGATCTGTTATGGAAGACTTAAATCTCTTAGACATCTGGTAAGAATTGAATCAAGATACACAGCAATATTGCTTTTTTTCTACACCATACCAAAGTTACACTAGGTTAGAGTAGTTTTTGATATCGCGGCATTTACAACACTGTATTAGTGCAGTGAAGCATTGCAGCATAGCTATGTCGGACCATGCACCTCAGCTATTAGAAATTAATACTGAACAAATTACAGGTGACAGACAGTGGTCATTGCAACTGGCTCTGCTCCACAATAAAGAATTGATCCAATATACAGATTCTCATATCAAAGAATACTTTGAATTTAATGACCTAACACAAACTTCTAACAGTAACAACTGGGACGCTTTCAAAGCAGCAACAAGAGGATCCATCATTAATTATGTTTCAACAAAGAATAGAAAATAACTAGCTAAACAAACACAATTAGAAAAGGATATAAATACTTTGCAAAAGCAACATATGGTAACACATAACCCTAACACTTTCAAACAGCTAATGATCAAGAAAACAGAATACAATAAGATTATGTCATATGCAGAAGAAAACAGTATATTAAAAACCAGAGCAAAATATTATGCGATCGGTTATAAACCAGATAAACTAATGGCATTTCAATTACAGAAAGAAAAACAGGAAAGAACCTTCTTCCAAATTAATAACAACCCAAATGATAAAAAAACAAACTACAATAAACCACCAAAGAAATTAATGTGTCTTTTAAAAATTATTATGAGAAGCTATATTCAACAGAAAGGCAGGATCACAGGGAAGCAGTCAAAAGCTTTCTAGACAATATTACATTACCCACAATTAGTTCAGATATAGCAGCTCAACTGGAAAAGACAATATCAAAAGAACTTAATGCAATCATTAAAGAGATGTCAACAGGAAAAGCTTCCAGACGGGATGGTTTACCAGCAAATTTTACAAAGTTCCACAAAATCAGTTAACTTCACATCTACTTAAATTATACAACCATAGCTGGAACATAGGCTAATTACCAGAATCCTTCTACAATGCAAACATTTCAGTATTTAGAAAGAAAGACAAAGATCCTTCTCAAGTTTCCTCCTACAGACCTATATCTTTACTAATGTGGACATGAACATTTTTGCAAAAATAATGGATAAGTGATTAGAAAAATCACTACCATTGATTATTCATATGGATCAAAATGGCTTCATGACAGGTAGAAGAATAGGAACTAACATTAGAAGAGTAGTGAACATCATAGATACCAACAAGACCAACAATCCCCTGATAATTGCAGTTGATGCCAAGAAAGCATTTGGCAGGGTGGAATGAGACTTTAGGTTCACTACAATGGATAAATTTATATTCAGCCCCAAATTCAGCCAAGCTATCAAAACAATGTACAACACCCCAAAAGCTTGTGTTCAAACAAATAGAAATCTTTCTAATTATTTTACATTATCTAGGGGCACCAGACACTTTTGCCTCTACAATTTGCTATTGTAATTGAACCATTAGCAGCTGCAATAAGATCAGACCAAAATTTACAAGGGATAAAAATCAATACCAAAGAACATCGCATCAGTCTTTACACTGATGACACACTACTGTATGTTTTAAACCCTCAAACATCAATACCATGATGTTTCAATATTATTCAAAAATTTGATAATGCTGCCGGGTATAAAATTAATGAAGAAAAAATGGAGGCTATGATGTTAAATAAATAACAGAAATACATGCTTCCTCTATCATGTCAAGCAAAAATAATCAAACAATTCAAATATCTAGGAGTAATAATCACTAAGGAGACTAAAGATCTAATGGAAAAAAAATATACACTGCTAAAAAACAAAATACAGTTAGATTTAGATCCATGGAAAAATCTACCCTTCAAACTCATAGGAAGATGTAATGTAATTAAAATGAATATCCTTCCACGACTATTATATTTGTACCAAACAATACTAATTGCACTACACAATAAACATTTCAAATTACTTGACAAAATTATAACAAAATTTATATGGAAATACAAGAAGCCAAAAGTGGCCTTAAAAAAACTTTGGCTAGAAACAGTGCAAGGGGGACTGGCCCTTCCAAACTTCTATTGGTACTATTTAGCTGCACAACTTTCTTAGATTCAAGAAAGGTTCAAAACTGACTGCATAATAAATAAAGAATTAGAACAAGAATGACATTGACATAAGGATATTAGAAGTATGTTAACATCAGGATATTACACAATAGGCAAAACAAGAGAGGAAATAGCATCAACTCAGTCCTCCTTTAAAATATGGAAGGAAATACACAGAATAATTAAATGGTGTGAGTATATTTCACTATACGCCCCATCTATGAGAACAAACACTTTGTAATATTAAAAGATGATTGAGGCTTTATGACATAGATGGCCAAGTGCATTAAATAATTAATGACATTTTTGATAATAATGTTTTAATGTCATTTCAGCAAATTCAGCAGTTATACCAATTGCCCAAAACAGATTTTTTTAGATATTTACAAATAAGGAATTTAATTATGAAGTCTAACTTATTACCAAAAGAATGTATAATAGAAAAGATAATGTCTAAAAAAATGGTAAAAATTATATCATGGTATACCTGTTTACAGCAATCAAATCTAAACCTGTTAGATTCATTCAAATCCAAATGGAAACAATACCTAAGATATGACATCCCCAACCTGATATGGAAAGAAATAGTTCATTACCCTAAAACTCAATTTTTCTCATCTAAAATGCAACAGACCCAATTTAATATACTACATAGAACCTACATGACACCCACTAGACTTCACAAAATGGACTCAATCTTAGAAGAAAAATGCCCAAGATGCACGGAGAATCCATGCTCCTTTATACATATGTTTTCAACCTGTAAAAAAACAACTAAATTCTGGAATTCCATAACAGTAACAATAGAAAATACTATAAAACAACCTATTGCATTAAATGCATTTACTGAACTTTTAGGTAGAAACCAAACTACAGTTCAAACAACTAGCGAAAAAACAAACTTATAGCCATGGGATTTATTATGGCTAAAAAATATATTTTATTGCAATGGAAAGATAAGATTTGTAGTGTTGGTGGCTCAGCAGGTAGCACACTCACGTCTGAGGCTGGGAGATCAGTAGGCTGTGGGTTCTATCCCCACACCAGGCACTTGGGTTAATATCCCAATACTGACACTATAGTGCAGCATGAGGGAGGTGCCGCACTCCTGAGGTGCCGTCTTTTGGATGAGATGTCAAACCGAGGTCCCATCTGCCTGTTCTGGTGGTAGTTCAGGTGGATGTTAAAGATCCCATGGCACTTCTTGAAAAGAGTAGGGGAATATCCCTGGTGCCCTGGCCAAATTTCCCTCATTCACAAAAAATTCCACCAACAGCTTACTCTGGTTCAAGGTCAGTTGGCATTTCATCTGTATCTTCCTCCCCCCGGGTCGTGCCTGAAAATAGGAAGAATCTGCATAGTGCACTTACCCAGTCAACAAAAACTAAATAAATAAATAAAATGAGGAACTGCCAAAAATGAAATAAATGGATCAATTTTATGTTGGACATATATAAATTGGAAATAATTCACTACTTCTCAAAGCAGCAAGAGCAGAATTTCAATAACATTTGGAAAACTTTTTATGAAGTTATTATAAGATAATAATCATAAGGAAGGTAGCAACGAATAGGAATAGGCTTATTTATCTGTCCCATTATTTCTGCAAAGAGTGTGAAAACCAAACACAATAGCATACATGTACTTTTTTATTTGTTTGAGTATATTTAGGAAACAGTCCTCCAAAGGTAACTACAGATTTAAATAATGAGTATGCCAAAAGAATGAACAGTTCAGAAACTACATAAATGACTCTTTCAGAAATGTTGCATTGGATAGAAGTACTGGAAATACAAAGTGAAATATTGTATCAAACTGTAATTACAATATGTAACTGTACCTCGTTTTCTTGTGATTCTAATAAAATAAAAAAAAAGTTTATCTCAGCTACAGCCATTTTGTACAGTCTTGTTTCTGCCCTTGAGCCAAACTTCTGAGTTGCAATCAGGGTAAAGATGGAGAATGTATGTTTTGGATGCCATGCGTGCCTGTTTATTGTCTATGTTATGTGACTCAATATTAGCTTAAGATGAGAAATAAAATAAAAACTAAAAGGAAAGAATATATATATAGAGAGAGAGAAAGAGAAAGAGAGAGAGAGAGAGCGATACTGTACATAAAAAGCCTCAGTATAACCGTTCAATCATTTATTCACTCACCCTACTAACCCTACAAAATAATATTAGTTACCTCCAATATCACCTCTGATATCACAGAGAATTATATTGTCCTGTATTGAAAGAGGCTTTGTCTTGGAGCAGGCTGACATTGAAACATCACTACCTTCTCCCCCAGTCCTCTGTGTCTGTGTTGTTGAGCACCTTCACTCATGGGGGTTAAGGCAATTAAGCCCATCACTCCACCACTGAATTCCCTTGTCTTGTTTAGTCTGATTCTGCACCATCTCACCTTACACAAAATGTTCTAAACTGCTATTTAACCCTTCAACTTCAGATTCCGGACTCCTGTCGGCTATCAGAACTAGCAGGTGCAAATTCCACCTCAGCTGTTTGAGGTCACTACACGGCTTTCCGAAGGCCTTTTACTGCTCCGAAGATCCAGACACTCTCCACTGCAGTCAGCTTTCCTCCCTGTCAGAACAAAGAAAAACAGCAGGAGTGGACCATGACAACTGGGAATTTAGCTTTAGAAATTCTGGTAAGACTGTCTTTCAGGCAACTGTGGTTTACTTGTTCTAAAACAAAAACTTGCATAGCAGTCCTGCTTCCGTGTGCTACTCCTCAATGCACAGAGCACAAATGCTTCCTTCCTAGCAGATCCTCCTCTTGCAAGGTGAATCCTCCTTTATTAAAGATCCAAGTTGTGCTGCTGAGCTGGCTGCTCTCCTTTATGGTGATCTCTTTCACGCATAAAAGTAAGGGTCAGTTTTCAGGCTTGTAGCCAGAAGTCCCACCCAAATTTGTTGGTGACTGGATGAGCTGTTCAGCATTACAGATCCTGTATTGTTAGTGCTGGGAAAACTGATATTTATGCATTATTTAAAAAAAAAAATTAATTAAGAGCTCAATATGATGCTTAAGAGAAATCATAACATATTATTACTGTTTGCTTCTTGTCTGGAAAGTGAACACAAATGAAATGCTGACTAAACATGGAGCAAAAAGCAGGAAAGTTTGCAAAAATAGTCTCTCTTTCCTACTCTCCAGCATCAGACTAAATCTGATCTTACCAGACCCAAGTGTCTAGTTACAGCCTTGAGATGACTTTAACCCTTTAATTAATTTTATGTCTCAGCTAGTATATATGAACACATCCCCCTCCCCCCAAAAGAGAGTAACAATTAAATGTATTTTCAAATCCTCTAAATACGTTCTAGCTAGTAGCATGCAGTATCCCTTTATATTTTTGTAACACTAGCCATGCACTCTAAATAAGTTTTAGCTAGTAGCATACACTATTCCTTTATGATTTGTAACAGTATTCATGGAAAAGCAAAAAAAAAAAAAAAAATTACCCCCCTTTAGCATAAAGCCCTCTATCTGTATACTAAACACAAGCCACAGCAATATATTTAAGGAACATGTACCAGCATTTGACATTGTCATATATGACATTTTGTCGTGCTGTATAAAAAAATTATTCTCTCTGTAACCACCGGCTCTTGACTTCTATGTACAAGCCGGGTGATTGTGGAGTGCTGCAAGCCCACCCCTGAAAAGAGCATAATTATGATGCAAGGTAGTGAATGAACAGCCGATCACTAGAAACAGGGGAGGTACCCAAAGACTGGAGGATAGCAGATGTAGTCCCCTTATACAAAAGTGGGAACAAAGAGGAAACGGGGGACTACAGACCAGTCAGCCTCACCTCGGTAGTGGGGAAGATCATGGAAGCACTACTGAAGGAGAGATTGGTGGAACATCTGGTTGTCAATGGACTACAGGACCCAAGGCAGCATGGTTTCACCAGGGGAAGGTCATGTCAGACCAACCTCATTGAATTTTTGACTGGGTGACTAGGAGGTGGATCAGGGAGGGCAGTGGACATGGCCTATCTGGACTTCAGCAAGGCCTTTGACACTGTGCCATAGAAGACTATTGCACAAACTGGGGAATATGGGTGTGGGCAGGACAGTAGTGGGTGGGTGGGTAACTGTCTGGGCAGCCACGACACAGAGGGTGGTGGTAAATGGCTGTCACTCCACAGAGGGAAGAGTGACCAGTGGGTACCACAGGGATCAGTGCTGGGACCGGTACTATTCAATATCTTCATCAGTGACATTGCTTGGGACCTAGAAGGCAGAATTTCACTGTCTGCTGATGACACAAAGCTCTGTAACAGAGTAGACACACCAGAGGTGTAGACAGAATGAGAAGGACCTGCAGAAACTTGAAGAATGGTCAGGGTTTGGCAGTTGAAATTCAATGCAAGGAAGTGCAAGATAATGCATATGGGGCACAAAAACCCTGGCACAATATATCAGTTGGGGGTGAGGATATAGCATACACCAAGCAGGAAAGGGATCTTGGAGTTATCATCTCTGATGACCTCAAGGCAGGGAAACAGTGTGACAAGGCAGCAGGTAAAGCAAATAGGATGCTGGGATGCATAGGCAGGGCATCACCAGCAGGAAAAGGAGGTCATAATTCCACTATACAAGAAACTAGTGAGCCGCACCTGGATTACACTGTGCAGTTCTGGAGACCTTACCTACGTAAGGACATAGACAGGGTAGAGAAGGTTCAGAGGAGGGCAACAAAGATGGTGCATGGATTGCATCACAAGTCCTATGAGGACAGGTTGAAGGCACTGAACATGTACTCCCTGGAAGAGAGGAGAGGGATATGATAGAGACATACAAGTATCTTACAGGAGGAACAGGGTGCAGGAATGCACTATTTTTAAGCGAAAAGATGTTCCAGGACTAGAGGCAAGGGATGAAGTTGGAGGAGGATGATTCAGAGGAAGCGTGAGGAAGAATTTCTTCACAGAGCGAGGTGGTGGACAAGTGGAACACCCTGCCAGAGGAAGTGGTAGGGGCTGAAACAATCACGGGATTTAAGAATGCATGGGATAGACATAAAGGAATTCTGGAGGTCAGGGGTAAGGGGCAACAGACTTCCTGGAAAACATAAACTGAACTTACAAACTTAAATGGGCAGACTGGGTGGGCCATAGGCCCTTATCTGCTGACACTGTCTTTGTATCTATGTATCTATGTAACAAATTGGCTGTCATTAAGGAACAGGGTCAAATTCCAGACTTGCATCCTAGGGAAGAAGGTTCTATTGGGTAAAACACCACCTTGTGTAGGCAATTTGATCAAGGTGGCCAACTCATTACAGGTCACCAGAGGGAGGACTAGAGGGGGCCTTGGCTATCCCCTTCTGTCTCACCTCACCTGGGCAACGTGCATTTGCCTACCAGGCCCCAGGATGAATGAACTCCCTGGGCACCTCTTGGCCACCAGTTGTCTGGTACAATACAAAACTGACCTCAAACAGCACCTAAAAACACTCTCTAAGTGCACCTGCACCTGAGTCCAGCCACACCTGCTCTCTCTGTCCCCCAGCAAGCACTAGGCAGGCCTCAGGTACATCCTACCCCTGTCCATTCTCATGACTTGCCTCAGCAATCAGTCTGCATAATGCTCCTTCATCACCGCCACCTCCCCCTCCCCTCCCCAACTCACAGTCCCGTGAGTTTCCCTAACAGTCACTACTAATGCAGGCTGCCTGACCATGACCCCTCACACCCCACCATTTACTTTAGCATGTCTTCTACACTCAGCCTCCCCTCACCCCATCATTTATCCCTATACCTTATCGCCCTTCTTCCCCCACCCTTCACCTCCACCACATTACATACCTCTCTCTCGTACCTCCTTTCTTCACCCCACTGCCAGCCATCCCTATCCTTCTGAACTACTGACAAGGCACTCTGTGGCTGCTTACCCCCCAACCTCATAAAGTGTTTTTCTTGTTATTTTAACTTGTACCTGTTTTGAGTTATTCTGTATGTCCTGAATCCAAGCTGTATCGTGCTTTGTAATGTACCTTTGCTTTCCCCTATTGTTCTTTGTTTTGCAATCTATGATGTGGAACGTTTGTAAAAGAGCTTGCACTCAAAGGTATTTTCTGAATCACTAAATAAACAAATAAATGGGGCTGCAGGTGCTCTATGGGCAATGTAATGGAATCGGGGGAGTGGGCTGCCTAAATGTACCTAGATTATATTTGCTGGCAGGTATACATGTATGGGGCTGTAATATATGCTATATTATAGCTACATAACTAATACTAATAGGAACTAGACCTGGTCCTTTTTTTTAAATTTTGTTATGCCATCCTCTCCCTAGGCATGCAGTGGAATGCACCCTCCTAGAGCTCATGGGAGCACACTGTGGGTGCAATAACTTGCAACACACTGGCTGACGTCAAAGAGATTTATAATGGTTTATGCATATGGCCCCCAACACTGTACTGCTACAACTACACACTGGTTGGTTAAGTGCAATGCATGCTGGTATGAAAGCAATTAGTTTCATGAATATGACACATTTGTGAGTTAATGTTATACACACTGTGTTAAACGGTGATCTACACACTTACTGTACAGTGTGAAAAAAATAAGAAAACATTTCTTACAGTGTGACTGAACCGGGTGGCAGCCATAGCCCCATCCTTTACACCAAGCTACCCCTGCCCTCTCACTATACCATGAGGACTGGGGTCATGGCAAAGAACACAGGATGACCACTAAATCCCTTTACTGGAAAACAGTAGTACTGGGAGGAAAAGCCATATCAAACAATTCCCCACTTTACACGGAGTGTTGGATCCTGTCTGCTGGTGGGCAGTCCATCTGATTGGATGGCTGCTGTTGATCATCAGGCCTCAGAATGCACATTTGACACATTCCCAGCTGCCTATGTGAATAGGGTCCAATATTAAATTGCATGTTTAGTAAGCAGTAGGTTCATGATTGACTGGTTTCTGAATGAGAACTTAACATCACAGTTACAGTACTGACATTTGATAAATGCAAGTGTGCACACTTGCAAATATATGTTCCCTAGGCATTAACTGTGAAAACAATACCATTATTTCTTAGCCACAGTATTGTTACGTCAGTGAGTAATTATGCAAATGAAATATTTTTGTGTAAAGTTATATATCTATCAATACACAGTATTATATTACATGTTTATTAACCTGTAAGTTCATGAAAAACTGGAATACAGACACGGAACATCATCTAAAGATTTTCCAGTGAGTGCATTTAAGTGAATCAGACTAAAGTTACATTGTAATCATATTTTAGCTACCACTGAGATTACACTTTTAAGTTTTTCTATGTGATTACCTTTTAATTAAATGCCAGCTGGGCATAGATTGTTGAAACAGTGCACAAGATCTGCATTCACATGTAGTTACACTTGTAAGAACAAATTTAATAATGCCAAAATTAGTAACATGCTGCAAATATGTTGTTACATTTGCAAGAAACAAAGTAATAATGCCAAAAGTAGTAACATAGTACAGTTAAAACTGCTTATACCAGGCACATCAGTGATCTTCCATTCTGCCTGCAATACAGAATGGACGGACTAAAGGAAAAAAAGTTTTCAATGCTGCGGTACCACAGAAATACAAATAAACAGTTGAAAACAGTGTAATGTTGTTGCTCAAATCTTACATTGCCCACATAAACACACAGGCAACAAGTTAGATTGTGTTAAATCACTCAGGTAAAACTTCACAGTACTCTGCCAGCACTCTATAGTGACTCTAGGCTGACTGTATGCTGTACACGCTACTGCATCGTGTTGTGCTGTTAGGGAAAGAAAGAAAGAAACAAATCAGCTCGCTCCTACTGTGAGTTCATTCCTAATATGAAGAAGTAGTCGATTTACTTCTGGACACTTGTTGATTCTTCTCTGTTGTTCTCAAATTCTTCTCTGTTGCTGCAATCTACACTGTTCACCATACCTCTCAACCTTTTGTCCCCCAAATGTGAAACATTGCCTCTCAAAATGTGGAACAAATGAGCAAAATGTGGAACACTTAATCAAATCTTTACTTAGGAAGCTCAGAACACCGTTAAAATGTTTGCATTTATGTTCAGAAAGTCTGTTATTAATTGAATAATATATTTTTTGCATCATTTACTATATATTTTTGCTTTAAAATGTTAATACTGAATGTGGAACAAGTCCTCACAATGTGGAACAGGGAGCTTTTGTGAAGTAAAATGAGGAACAGTCCTCATAATGTGGTACATTTGAGAGGTATGCTGTTCACTTGCTAAGTGGCTGACAAGTGGTGACATTTGCATTGTCCCGGATTCCCCCCTTTTTCCCTCACAAAAGACAGAGACCATTGTTTGTTGTTGTGTTCAGATTGGCAATTAATTTATTCATATTCATAATCCAATATTCCATTTCCATTTCTTTATTATCATATTTCATAAATTTCATTTATTTCATCCACATATCAGTCTCTGCTTATCCTTCCCCCAGGTGAAAACCTGGGTGCCTTCTGTGTCTCCTTCTCCGCTAGGTAACGGTGAAAACCGAGACCATTTTCTTCTTCCTCCTCTTCCTCCTCTTGTGTTATTCCTATTTTCTTCCCCCTCCCCCCCTTTTTCCCCACTAGCCAGTCTCCAGCTTATGTTGGATGGCTGGCTTCCCCCATCCTTAGGGCATCCTCTCCCTTACTTCCAGGACAACCTCTCTTCTACCTACCTTCTTTTTTTTTTTTTATCTACCAGCTTTTATCTGTTTTCTCCATTCCTCTATGAATCCCATTGTTTCTGTGTTGAACATATCTATGGCCAGGTCTGACAGGTGCACACCATCTGGCCTGTAGAAGTCCTCCACCCATTCTTCTACTCCCCGTAGTATCCCCTGTCACCCCATCTGACTTATCAACATCCCCACCCTACTATTCATCTTTCTCCTGGACCTCACCACCACCCTGTGGCTGTGTTCCTGTCTCCATACCCTTCATGGTATCATATCTGACCAAGCAAGGCATACTTGAGGCCACCACTGTCTTATTGCCACTAGGTCCCTCTTCATCTGTAAGTATGTGTGTACCCATGGTCTGCCCGCCAGGTCATTGCCCCCTAGGTGTATAATGATTAGGTCTGGACTGGGCCGATGTCCCTTGAGTTCCTTCAAAGAGGGCAGGAGCTGTGCCCATCTCATCCCCATATGCCATGCCATACCAACCTACACTGTCTTACATCCTGGTACAGTTGTTTTCCACCAGCTTTTTTCTCTGCTCACTTACCAGCCCAGTAAATATAGGAATGGCCACAGATCCAGACTTCTGTGCTCCTCCCTCTACCTATGGGGTGCAAAGAAATTAATTAATTTACACATACTCTTAGTACCCTCACTGTATTATCCCCCCCCCGCTTTCTTCTTTCCTTTTACCTGTGTTCCCCCGTAGGAGCACCATAATTCCATCTTCTTTTCCCTTTTTTTTCTTTTTTTTGAAAAACCACACTTCTCCTTTCCTCCCTCTTTTTTTTTACTTCAGTGCTCTGATGTATATCTTATAACTGGCTGACCACCAGCACTCTTTTTCCAAAATGTCCTTCACAGGTTCACCCATTGCTGCCCACCGTGAGGCAGCCCCAATCCATAGGGAATGGGATGAGTAATTAGCTGGGTCCTCCCCCAGAAAATGCATGCCCTTTTTCTGTACTGCTGTGACTTGATAGCTGGTGACCCTTTTTCCATCACCATGTACAAATAGCTTCCCCATCCTGGTCACCTGCTCTGGGGCGAAAACCCACAGAGCCTGCACTGCGCATATCGCAATCTCCGACCGCCCTTTCAGTGTTACCATGCAACTTGCCCTTTTTGGTCCATTTTTGACCTCCTTAGCTTGTATCTTACTTATCCCCCAACTCACATCCTCCCATTCCACAGCTCCTTCCTTGTCATCTTTCCCATGGCCTACCACTTCACTCACTCTCATAGCCCCAGCAAACACTATCACATAAATTGTGTGAAATAGCTGGGCCTCCTCCTTTGATCTGCATTTTGCCAGGAGCACCTCTTTTAGCTTTATTAGCCACTGCTCACCTATTGGCCTCCTATTATCCCCTGGCCCATGTTTCAGCCTGCCCCATCCCTGCATCATTCTCCTGATGAGCAGTGATTTCATTGGGTCATTCCACCCTTTTAGGCTGCAGATCACACTGATCCCTGCAAGATAAACCCCCATTGTGGTGTGAGCGGTCCCTTTCTGCCATTGTTCCATGGTGAACATTCCCAACTGTTCCTCAGAGAGTGGCCCGCTTACCTCCATCTGGTGTTCTGCCCTGAATGTTTGAAAAACTCTCCAGGCCCCATCGTAGGCCCTCAGAGTCTGAGGCGCCCATGAGCTGTGAAACAGCAATTCTGCTCCTTCTTGCCAACATCCCAGATGTTCATTGGTATGGGCGTTTTTTGCTCCTCCACTGCTGGTGCCAGCCTCCGGAAACGGTCCAGCAGCAGATGGGAAAGGCTGTCAGCCAGGGTATTGTGTACCGCTTCTATGTGTTTTGCTCTGAAAGACATGTTCAGCTGCAAAGCCCTTAACACTAAACATCATCATACCTGCATGACTGTATCCGACCTGGCTCCCCTGTTGTTTAGTGCATCAACTGCTGCTCTATTATCACACCAAAATGTCACCTTCTGTTTCCGTAATTCCACCCCCTAAACCAAGGTACATGCCCATATAGGCATGATCTCCAGTAGTGTTATATCTCTCACCTTCCCGTCCCTCAGCCAACTGGCTGGCCATGGTTCTGCAAACCACCTGCCCCTTAGGTAACCCCCATGCCTAGCCCTCCAGCAGCATCTGTGTAGAGGTCAAGGTCTGTCTTGTACAGTCAATCCTCCTGCCAGAATGAACACCCATTATACTCCTTCAGGAATTCTTCCCATATACTAAAATCCTCCCTGACACCTTGTGTCAGATCAACCCAGTGATGTGGTCTGGTGACCCCTGCTGTAGCCCTGGCTAACCTCCTTGTGAATGCTATTCCTGGTCCTATGGCCCTGCATGTGAAGTTCAGGTGCCCCAGTACCTGCTGGACCAACTTTAGTTGTACCCATCTCCTGCTGGCATGTACCCGGATTAGTTCCTTCAACCTCCTTACTTTTTTGTCCGGTAGTCTAAACCCTTCACTCGTGGCATCTATCTCGATCTCAAGGAATTCCATAACCTTGCTGGGCCCCTCTGTTTTTTCTGGTGCCAATGGGACTCCCAGCTCCCAACACAATTCCTGAAACTTACCCAGCATCCTCTGTGTCTCCCTTTCGCCCTTCCCAATGAGGAGAAAATCATCCAGGTAATGGATGACTGACCTATAACCCATTTTTTCTTGGAATATCCACTGCAAACATGTGCTGAATGCCTCAAATGTAGCACATGCTGGGGAGCACCCCATTGGCATTGCTTTGTCGAAATAATACTGTCCCTCACTTTTAAAACCCAACAGATCCCAGTCCTCCCTCCTGACTGAAAGCAGTCTGAAGGCAGACTCAATGTCCGTTTTTGCCATTAATGCATCTTCTGTGGCCCGGATTATCCAGACTGCGCCCTCTAGTGTCATGCATGTCATCCTACTATGTTCCTCATTGATAAAGTCATCCATTGACTCCCCTTCTGGATAGGACAGGTGGTGGATCACCCTGTATTCCCCTTCTTGCTTCTCGGGTACCAAGCCCAAAGGCGATATCTGCATGTTTTCCAATGGGGGGGTGTTAAATGGGCCACCAACCCTGCCTGCTGCTTTTTCTTTCTCAATCTTCTGTCTTAGCATTTCCTCTTTCCCTTTTACAGACCCCAGGTTGCATGTCTGGGTCCCCTAGACTGCAATGAAAAGCTTGTGTTGAAACCACTTAAATCATATCCCACATTGTCCAGATATCTGTCCAGGCAAACTGTCCATGCTGCTAGGTTGATGGAGGTTCTGGCCATACCAAAATGTTCCTTGTTGTGCCACCTGTCCCCCCTCGACCCCTCCTTTCTTCCTGTCTGACCTTCCTTGCTTCAGTGCTTCTGGCCCCTCTATTCCGTTCCCCTGCCCCTCCCTCCCTTGTTCCATGTTTGCCCTTTAAACCCTGGCTATCTCAAAAACTGTTGGCCTGATCCTTGCCCCCCATGCCCTTGTGCGCCCTGTGTCCATGTGGTTCTGCACTTGCTTGCTGGGTGCACCCCTCCACATTTTGAACAGGCATGTCGAAAATGACACTAAGGACATGAGCAGAAAGCTCTGTTATAAGCCCAGCAGCATCTCTGTGGCGTAAACCCCTTTTTGCCCCACCCACCCTCGGGTGTGGACCGATCTGTTACGTAATCCATCCATAAATCTATTTGTTTGTTGTCCCATCTTACATCCCCGAATGTTGCCATTCTCTGCCGAAAACATTCATCGTAGTATATCCATCCTACTCCGCCTTTTGCTTTTGCTCTCTGTATTATCAATGAATAGGTAATGAGCATGATGCCTAGCTCTGGCCTTTTTTCCAGAACGATGGCTGAAAAAATGGCAAAACCTAGAAACCACCCATCCCAAGTCTTCCCTTTCGTGAACTTGTCGTCCTCTTTTTTCCCTAAGAGCACTATGGCAGCTGCCATCTCACTCTTACCTATGCACTCAGTTTCTTCATATTTGGCCGCTGCCTCCCAGCTCACCAAATCAAATATATCCACATATTCCCCTTTCCATATTTTTTCCTTCGTGGCCAATGGCACATGTTCACCTATTCTCATCCCAGGTGCACCTATCTCTCTTGTACCTTTTCCCTCTCTTTCCGCTCCCTTTTCAGTATCTCCTGGTACCTCTTTTCCCATCCTAATCTCCACCACAGCAGATTCTGCTCCAGCCCTCCTGTCCCCAGTGCCGCCACAATTTGACCTATATATTATTTTATACTATCCCCCACTGTGTTGGATATGTTACCTGTAACCTTGTCCTGGCTGAGCTGCCTGGAGTCCTCCAAAGGTCCCCTTGCTTCTTCCTGTGATCGAGGTGGAGGTGGAAGGTGAGCTACTGGAGTCTGCGGGCAGGACCTCCTGTTCTGGGCTTCGTGTCTGGGTTCTGCCGGGGAGATCCCCCCTTGATCTGGGGTGGGTACTGGTGTCACTGGGTCCACCGGCCGCATGGGTACTGGATCGACTGCCTTGGCGGGCCCCACTATCACCGGTGCCACCCTAGCAGGACTGTGTAGCCCTTTGGCTGGCCGCTTCCCCTTGCCACCTTTTCCCGGACCCGCTTTTCTCTTCTCCTCAGGCCTCCCTGGTTCCTCCCCCTCCACCAATTTCCACATTTTGTTTGCTTTTTCTGCCAATTCAATTATAGCCTTGTAGGCGTCTTCCTTCGATGGCCTGCTCTTCTTGGGTGCCATGTCCGTCTTATCTTTTGATCTGTGAAGACAACTATAGGAAAATGAAAAACAGGGTTATTCGTATATCTGTACCTCCCTGTACGTCTTCCTCCTGTCCGTCGCGCCACTCACCATGCTAACACAGACCGGGCCACCCATGAAGGACCCCCATCCTGCCTGGCAGGTTGCCATATCCTTTTGCCGCTCTCCTTCATGCCCTATCAAGCTGTCCGTGAATGGCCCGGCACCCCCTCCTTTGTCTCCCACTCAAGTGCCTCCCTTATTTGAATTTTTCCTTGCACCTACAAAAGCAACCTGCCGCCCTTAGGCAGGCCATATAGTGCTGCCCCCCCCAAGAGCTCTCACCCACTGGCTGCTGCCATTTTCTGGTCTTCCAACCTGCCTGGGCCGACCAGGGCACCCCCCATCCAACTCCAGAAAGCAGCACCTAGCCTGCACGGCCCGCATTCACTGCAACCCCTTCACCATGTGGGATGTCTCCCGTGAAGTCCCTGGTTGGGATCCCCCCATTCTGCCCTGGGGCTCTCCCAGTCACTTCATTTTATCCCCAGTGTGCCTCCCTCAACAGGGAAGGCTTCCCCCCAACCCCCATACTCGTGGAAATGGCCGTAACTCATGGGCATGCTTCCATCCCATATCTCCTAGTGGCGTGTGACACCAGGCCGTGTGGTCCCTTGTCTACTCACCCTCCTGTGTTCCAGGGCCCCTTCCCCCCAGCCTGTTCTCTATATATATATTTTTTTTAAAGTCTCACCCCACCCCCGTCCGTCAAGAGAAAACCGGTGAGTGTGTTTCTCTGCAGCCTCCCAGATGGCGTGTGCTGCGAGCCATGTGGTAAAACATCGAGGCCTATTAAACAAACCTTCCTTCCTTCCCAGGCAACCAAGCAGCCTGGTGAGCCTTATCTATAAGCTCTTTAACCCACCACCCCCAGCTCACAGAAACCAGGCCCCGGGATGCTTGCCACATGGTCCCAGTAGTTAGCTGGGGCCTCTCCCCACTGCCCCATTCACCATGCCCAGTTTTCATGGGCCCTACAGGCCTCTAGACAATAAACCCAAGCAGCCCCCTCATGCCGCCTTACCATGAGCAAACTCCCAAACCAGTGTTTCTCAAGCAACGCCCCCTGTGGCGTGTAACACACACCATACTGCCCCCAATCTCAGGGCCTCTTCTAGGTGTCACACTCCTCCTCCGGCCCGGAATGTCCCCACAACAGTTACCAGTTCCAGAACAAGCCAGCAGGGGGGCTGCCCCCTGGTTCTCCAATCGGCCTACTTCTGGGCCCACAACAACTACCAACTCCAGAGAAACCAGCGGGGGGGCTGCCCCCAGTTCTTCACACCTTCCTGCTGCGTGTGATGCCTGTCCAAACTGATCATCACCACAGGGTCTCCATTAGGCCTCCCATCCTTCTCCCAGCCTAGCAAGGCCCTCAAACAGTGCCGGGCTCCCAAAACTTCCATAGGGGTTTTTCCCAAAACCCCCACCTTGCGGCGTCTGATGTCACGCCATGTGGTCCCCCCTCACGCTCCTTGCCCATCAAAAATGGCCTACTTCTGGGCCCACAACAGCTACCTAACTCCAGAAAAACCGCAAGGGCGCTACTGCCCAGTACTACAAACCGTCCTGTGGCGTGTGACACCCGCCCAAGCCGACCTTCACCTCGGGACCTCTTCTAGGCCTTCTGTCCCTCTCCTGGCCTAGCAAGGCCCTCAAAACGATGCCAGAGCTCACAAAGTTCCCATAGGGGTTTTCCCAACCCCACTGCGTGGCGTGTGATGTCATGCCACGTGGTCTCCACTTGCGCTCACTCCCCCATCCAAACGGCCTACTTTCTGAGCCCATCAATCGTACCCTGCCACCATTAAAAGGGGGGTAGCTTTACACCACATGCATTCTTGCAGGACTGTTTTGTTACCATCTCTTCTGCAAAACGCTCGGCGTCATGTCTCGTGCTCCCTGCTCACACCCTGCTCGGGTGCTTTTCAGGTACCAATTAAATAATACCAAGAACCTAAATCTTTATGAGACAGGACCCTCATGAGGCTGTATTTCACCCCACTCGGTCCTAGCTTGCTTTTCTATCTACATTCTGAATACTCAGTACACAATTCTCAGCTGTAAACTGTAACATGCACTTAAACTGTATATATTCTTCTTCTTCTTCTCTTCCTCTCTTTCTCTTCATCTTTTTTTTTTTTTTATAAACGCTTATCTTCTTGTAATATCATTAGCTTGTTTCCTTACCTCTTTCACCTGGTGCACAAACCTCAAACTTAGCCAATCCGACATGCTGCAGTTGATGTAAATCAAAAACTCCAGCAAAAAGTGGCTGAGACCCCCTTGTGCTGTCCCTTATGTACATCCCTTTTGTCACTCCCTTTCCTGCTAACCATCCTTTGTTCTGGTCCTTAGCCCCTCCCCTTCCTTCCCCTCTCCCCTTCTGAGCACTACCATTCCATGGCAGAGGGAAGGGGTGCACCAGGACAACCTGGTCTGCCCCTTCAAGGGCAAACTCCATTATATTATGACGTGAATGGCAATCAGTACTTAATCTTTTTAAAATATGTTGATTTTACATATGCCATGAAACTAAAACAAACTTGGGAATGGCCGAAATAGCAGGCTGGCAACATCCATTTTAGAGCCCTGCAAATCATTTTCAGGAAATGTCAGTTAAAACCTACAGCCCGCATAAAGTGCAGGCATTATAAGTGGCATCAACTGTAGTTACATAATAGATTTGCTGTTGCAATTTACAATAGCTATTACATGTGTAGTTGCCTTTGTAAAAACAAATAACATAATGCCAGAAGAGATACTGTGGTTGCTGCACAACATATTTTCTGTTACATTTTACAACAGCAGTTAAATGTGTAGTTACACTTGTCAGAATGAATTGATTTGTGCCGAAAGGGAGACAAAGTAGTTGCACATGTAACTGCAAATATGTGAAATTAGTTAACAACCACATAGTAGTTACAGTACAGTTACAGCATAGTTACATCATGCAAATTGTGTGTAACTACACAACATGCACATGTAAAACTAGTTAACAGCTACATAGTAGTTACATGTAACCTCACTGTAGTTACAGTGTAGTTATACACCAGTTACAGTGTAGTTAATGACACTGAAAATAAAGTATTACACAAGAAATACATGAAAGGATTTGGTTTTGTATATCTGCACTTTATCGATTCAATTTTGTATCTCTGCACTTTATAAGAAAATAGCATAACAATCAAATTTGAATGTTGATACATGTACCGTATGTGTGTTTATATATGTCTTATTGTTGTCACTTGATGTTATTGAAACATTCTACTCTATATGATTAATATGTTCTAAAAAGTTGGACACTGGACTCAATTCTCAAAAGCCAGCACAAGCCATGCTAAAGATGACTTGCACCAATTGCCAGTGCACCTGGGACCCAGTGCCCAATTATTGATTGAGTAGGTTCACGGCGGCACAGTCCTGCAGCTTGCAGCAACTGTAGTGGTGGGCCAAACAGAGGGTGCACCTGTGCAGGTTACCACAAGCCAAGGGTGGCCATTTAGCAATGTCCCCAAGCATTCCCTGGTGGTCCAGCAGACTGCCCTTCCTGACCCCTGATGTCCCCAATAAATATGTTCATAAATAATTCCCTGGTGGTCTAGCAAACTGCCCTCCCTGATCCCCGATGTTCCCAATAAAAATATTTAATAAAAACTCCTTAGTGGTCTAATGGACCATCATCCCTGATCTCTGATGTCCCCATTAAAATATATATTAATAATTACCTTGTGGTCTAGCAGACCCCTACTCCCCAATCCCCATTGCAGCCTGTATATTTCATTATTAAAATAACCCCTTCCCTGGTGGTCTAGTGGACCCCCCATGCTGCTAGCCCAGCAAGAAGTGCCACCACCCTACTCTCCCCCACCCTGAACCCCAAACCAATGACCGGCACATCCATCCTCTCACCACCATGAGTGGCCACTGATTATTCTGTCACTGAGCATGTACTGTATTATGCAGTGTGCACTCAGGGACAGATCAGTCATCAGCTGGCCATGGTGGTGAGAGGAAGGCTGTGTTGCTCGCCAGCTGAAGGTTCAAGATGAGGGGAGGTGGTGGTGGTGGGCACAGCCTCCTGGAATAGGACGTTGGGGGTCCACTAGACCAAGGGAAGAGGTTATTTTAATATTGAAATGTTTGTATTATATATTTATTGGTTACATTGAGGATTGGGAAGGGAGGTCTGCTAGACCACCAGGGAATATTTTTTGAAATTCAACTTTATTGATTTTAACAAAACAGAACAAGAGGCAATTACAGAGAAAATAACCAGTGACTTCTGCAGCAGCTTGATTGCATACACCTCTCACTTCCCCTCCACCCTCTACCCCCTATCCCCGCCTCTCCCCCTTTCTCCCAATCCCCACCAACTTTTCCAGGTTCCATGTAAGAAACATCAATCCCATGGTCATCTCCATCTGAATTTCAATGGTTACCTCTCTTCTCGGACCTTCTCGTTTTTTCTTCAGACCCATCAGGAAGAATGCACACCAACTTGAAGCAAATACGGGCTGTGTATGTTTCCCCAAATTCTATTGTACTGTTGAGACAATTAATCATGTTCACCCTTGTTTTCTCCACATTAAAGTTGGACAATAATTCCCATAACCATTCAGTATAAGGTAAAGGAAGGTCATCCAACCAGTGCCTTAATACCATTTTTTTAAGGGAAGAGGAAATGATGGCCATGTAATATCTTTTGGCTGTCACTTCTACCTTGGCATAGTCACCAATCAAACAAATCTCTGGGGTGAAGTGATTTTCTATGGCCAAATAAAGGGTCGGCTTTGATCCTAATAGTATCCCAGAGTTCCTTTACTGGAGGACAGTCCTGAAAAATATGTCAGAGGGTGCCTTCCTCCCGTTGGCATCTATTACACAAAGGGTTAGATGTTCTTCCTATTCTGTGTAATCTGGTTGGAGTCCAGAACATGTTGTTCAGGAATTGGAACTGCATAAATCATAATCTATCCTGGGTGATGCGTCAATAGGTGCTTTTCCATTTGCACTCCCAATCCCTGGTATGTTCTGGAAACAGGTCTGCCCAAAATTTAGGAATCTCATCGAGATTCGCATATACTTGGTCAAACAACGAGATGTAAAACCTAGATACAATGTGTGGTTCCCTACCCCCCTGGGAGAGTGACTCAAAATACTTCCCCGATACTCTACCTTCTTTAAAGTCCCTTGCATTCGTACTAGCATGTGTCTTACTTGGTAAACCTTGAAAGTGTGGTTGGGTCTTACCTGGTATCTGTTAGAGATAGATTCCACTGGAAGGCATCCCCCTTCCCTAAGCAAGTCTTGGATCCTCAGGTCTGTAAGTGAAGGGATCCAAGAATCTGAAATCATTTTGCCTCCTATTTTCAAATTAGGGTTTTTACATAGGGGTTGGTTTGGGTCCTTCCTTGCCACATACTGTAGAAATGAGCTTAACTGCACATGTTTCCTCAGTGAGGTAACTATTTGCACAGAGACTAGCTTTTTAGGGAGGGCTTTCTGAGTAGAGTATAAAAGGACAACCAGGTCCAGACCCGCCTCTCTAATCAGCTCAATATCCAATTTTACCCAGGAGGGAATATAAGGCAAGGAGATCTCTTCAGCTGGGGTCAGAAGCCACCTTAAATATTTACTAGTGCTGCTAGCCCAGTAGTATAGTCCTAAATGTGGCAGTCTCACATCCCTTTGGACTTGGGAGCAACCAGTTTATGATAATTTCTTGGGGGGGTGCCTTCCCCTGCCAGATGAAATCTGATATCACTGAGTGTGACTTTTCAAAACATTTCCAAGTCAGCCAGATATTAAGCATGGTAATAGGGTAGAACATCCTGGGTGGGACATTAATTTTAATTCAATTTATACATCCCCAGAGAGAAAGTGAGAGTTTATGCCATCTAGACAAGTCATGTTTAATTGTCTGGAGGATTGAGTCTAGATTCAAATGAACCATTTTGGAATTACACCTCGCCAGCACAATTCCCAAATACTTTAAGGTGTTTGGGCTCCACTGTAATCCTAAATCTGTAGCTACACTCTTCTGTAGTTTTGAGTTGAGAGGGAACACAGTGGTTTTCTCTACATTTATTTTGTAGCTGGACATTTTGCTGTATCCTTCTTTTATACTCAGAGCTACCGGAAAAGTTTCCACGGGTGAATCAGATGAAGGAGGATATCATCCAAGAACATGAATACCTTGAATTCTTGGGTACCTACTACTACTCCTTGTATCTGTGCATCAAGTCTAAATCTGCTTAGGAGAGGCTCAAGATGTATATTAAAGATGAGGGGTGACAAGGGGCTTCCCTGTCTAGTTCTAGAAGACAATGAAAAAGTAGAAGAGAAAAAGCCATTACAATATAGTCTTGCACTGGGATGTTTATACAAAGAATAAACCCATTTAATGAAGGCAGAGGGGAACCCAGATTTCCCCATAACTAAGAACAGAACTTGTAAGTCTACTTTGTCAAATGCCTTCTCCGTGTCCAGGGACATCAGACCACTCAGAGTGCCTAAGTTCTGGGAAGCAGAGAATACATGAGGCAACATTCACAGATGGTCAGATGATGTTCTGCCTGCCATAAAGCCTACCTGATCCTAATGAATTTTGAGAGACATAACCTTCTCCAATCTTGTCGATAATATTTTAGCTAGAATCTTGACATCATAACTGATTAGTGATATGGGGCGGTAACTGGTGACCTTGTCTGGATCATTACCGGGTTTGGGAATAATTATTCTAAGGGCTTCGGACAGGTATTTATCAACTATATCTGAATCTAGTAGAGTTGAAAACAACCACGTTAGACCTGGGACCAATTGTTCAGAAAAACGTTTATAAAAGTTTGGTGAAAAACCATCTGGGCCCGGAGCTTTGTCCAGTGATAAAGATTTAATTGCCAGCAATATTTCCATCTCCGATATGGGGAAATCAACCCACTCTTCCGGTCCTCCAGTATAGCTGGTAGCTGAACCGAGGACAGGTATTCCTCTACTGTTTCTTTATTAGGCCATTGCTCCATAGGACTATATAATCTTTTATAGGAAAGTTTGAATTCTAACACTGTCTCCTGAGGAAGGCGTTTAATAGTACCATCCCTCTTTGACAATGCTCTGTATAATTTTAGAGGATTCCTCCACTTGTAACCTCAATGCTAACAGGTGGCTTGGCTTTTCCCCTTGATCAAGGAAAGTCATTTTGGTTTTTAGGATGGTGTACTCTACTTTCTCTCTCAAGAGGTCACTGTACTGATTCCTAAGGCCAGGTAACTTCTCGCTACAAGCTTCTGGAGTAGTGGAAGACAGAGTTCTTTCTAATTCCCTATTTGCTGCAACAGCTGTTGTGCTTTACTTTCCATGCTCTTCTTTCTCTCTGCTGCTAGGTTAATTAAGTTCCCCCTTAAGACACATTTCAGTGCTGCCCATTCTATATCTCCTCTCCCTGTGGAATTAAGGTTATCTCTCTGATATTGTTCTATATTCTGTTTAATCCTTTCCTAAAGCTGGTCCAAGTTCAGTAACTGGTTATTCAGTTTCCAATATGGTTTGTCTAGGTAAGTTGGGGTTAAGGTCAAGGGAACATCTGACCATAGAATGGTCCGATATTAACCCAAGTTCTATTGCACAAGCCAAGAGACCCGGAAGCAGAGAGTGACTCAATAAGAAGTCAATTCTCGATCTGGATTTGTGCATTTCTGAGGTGAAAGTGAATTCCTTGAGCGTCGGATGTATGACCCTCCGTGGATCACATAACCTTGAGTGGTCTGATAATTCACAAATTGCTCTTTGGGCCGGGGTCAAACCCCCCTTCCCCCAGTTCTTCCCATCCTTATCCAGATCTGGGGAGAAAGGCAAATTCTAGTCTCCACTCAGTAGAATGGGGAGGTTTATAAAGGGAGTTAAAACATTCAATAGGTCCATAAAAAAACAGATGAGTCTGTGTTAGGACCATCCACACTCTCTATTAACATCCTCGTCCAATTCAGGAAGCCCTGAATAAGTATATAATGCCCATTCTGGTCCTTGATACATTGTTGACAAACAAAAGGTGTAGACCTTGAAATTAAAATGGCTACCCCTTTGCTAGCCGTACTATCTCCTGCCATGTAAACCTGCCCCACAAATTGTCATCTAAACAAGTTGGCTTCCGACTCAAGCATATGTGTTTCCTGTAAGCATATAACATTTCCTTTATGCATCTGTAAATGCTTTAAAATTTTGTACCTCTTCATTTTATTCCTGGACCCTTTGACATTCCAAGAAATCCATTCGAAACTACCCCCATGTGAGACCATACTCAAGCTTGTCCATGCCCTGGGTGTAAACATATAGTTTTCACTAAATCTATAATTAGAAGAGGTCCCCCTCAGATGATGTTTGTTAGTCTCTGTTCCCACACAAGCAAAGCTGGCTCTTAAACCCTCCCCTCCATTACTTTTTGTCCTTCAATTGCCATTAATCCACTGAACATTTGTACTTAACTTAACATTTGTACTTAACTTAACAATAATAACATCAGTATGTGAAAAGGTACAGGTTTTCCCTCCAAAACTCCTCCCCTTCAATTACTAACATGAAAATGAATAACATCACAAAATAACAAAATATCCCTATCCCCAACAACACAAACACTCTTTAGTCCATGTCTGCAAGAAATCCCACCACCCTACTCCAGCTCCCCGCCTCCTCATAGTCCCATAAACACAGCCCAGAAAGGCAACAATGCATTATGTGAACCAACATCCTTCCAGTACCACCTCCCACATACATATTACCCCCAGAACATACTAGAATTCTCCCAAATGAATCTTAAACCTTTGAATCTGTACCCAGACCTACGCATGTGGAACTTATTCAGTTGGAGTACTATACCAGAACGAATATATAAAACTATGTATTTGGGGTTTGCTGTACACAGTTAACTTCACTGTGATACTGTAACCCCCTTCCAGTTAAGATATTGAAATCAAGTGAATCCAAACAGTGCACTGTGGATCATAACACCTCAGGGCAGACTGGAACATTCCCTTCTACCCAAAATAAAGGCAAATAAACCCCTCGCCCTGCTAAACCACCCATGCCCAAAGTGCATGCAACACATAAACCTCTTTGTAAAATTCGAACTATGCAGTTTCACTAAATGCTAACTACAAAATCTGTCAAACTGTAAGTCTTTAACCCACAAGACTGTCCTTCTGCTGATTAAGGGGTCAAAAACAATGCGAATGGAATGAGCTCCCTCTAGTGGCTGCATACAGTCAATTCAGTCCAGCATCAAAGTCAAAGAAATTGTGGCATGAATGTGTGTGTCCATGCAAAGTTCTAGAGCCCTGACTTCCTTGCATCCAGGCTCTGCTGGAATACCCAGTGAAGTAGGCAAGCCAATAACAGCTCCTCAACTGAAAAATTGGCTTACAGTTCCGATTGTGTCCCTGTAATACATTTCACTGCTGAGGACAGAGAACAGCATGGGCAAGACACCCTTGGGTTAGATATATAAAAGGCCAGTCTCTTCAAAACAGGCAGATCTTCAGATACTTGGATTAGATAGGAAGAAGGAGAATCTCACAGTAATGCCATCCTGTTCCCTCTCAACTTTCCAAGCAATTGTGTTTACCCTGAAACACTCTCCTGCTTCAGCGCTCCTTAAAGAGATCTGGTAGTGCCGTCTTCAGCCCATCAGCAGCCACACTCGCATCCTCATAGTTGACCCAAACATCAGACAGAAGTACCTGAAGTCTGGCAGGATATCCCATTCGGAAACAGATTCCTGATGCGATCAGTTTAACCACCTGTGGGTGGTAAGTGGCCCTTCATTGCTGGACTGACACCGGCAAATCCTGCACAACTCTCAATGTGATGCCCTCCCGTTTGAGTTCCTTGTTTTTTTTTTATTTTGACAAAGAAGTGCTGCTTCTCTTGATAATTCAAGAAGCAGAAAATTAATGGTTGTGGAGTGGCTCCAGGAGGGGGCATAGCTCTCAATGATCTGTGAGCACGTTCTCTAATATAGTTAGCCTCAAAGGGTGTAGGGCCTGCCAGCTTCATCAATAACTTCTGAGTAAATAAAATTGCACCAGTTCCTTCCTCCCACTCTGGAATGCCAATAATGATGGCATCATTCCATCTACTACAGCCCTCTATGTTTTTGATTTTACTCTCCATTTTATACACTTTCTGTCACAGAGCCATGAACTCCTGTTCCTGCCTCACCACTCTCTTCTCGATCGAGGTAAGTCTGGCTTAACTATACTCTGCTTGCTTTGACAGCTCCTCCAGGGTCTGCTTTACCAATTTCAGATCTTCAGTAACTGAATGCGTTTCTTCTCTAAATGGTTTAAATTCTGCCAAAAACCATGCTAGAGTCAGCGGTTCATCTTCTGGTACTGCATGCTCAATATCTGGGCCACTGGCAGATGCACAGACCCTGGATTTTTTCAGGGCCTTTGCTGTCGATGGATGTGGAGTGTGTCTGATCTGAGTTTTCTGCATTTCTACTTCCATTTGCAGATCCAATACTTCATAGTCCTTCTTGACCAGATCTTGCAAGTGAGTAAGTGGAAGGAACTATCAGAATGCCTTTTAAAACCTTGAAGATTGAAGTATTAAAGAACGGGTGTCTGGAGCTGTAGAGACTGGCTATTATTCAGCTCCCTGCATCACGTGACTCCCACCAGGGAATATTTAATACAAATATTTATTGGGGAATTTGGGGCTGTGGAAAGGGGACTGAAACACATTGCCACAGGTTGCTGAAATCTGCCAGAGGGCATATTTTAAAGTACCCTTAGACCAACCCTGGCTGATCTAATGGTACTTAGAAATTTGTCTTCTGAGACAGTTTTGAGAATCCTGATTTAGTGGATTTGGCAGCCTGCATCTACTGCAAGCACTTAGCACCAGGCCACAGCCCATTTTGTGGTGCATGGGCCATGCAAGACCCATTTGGTGCAGGAAGCCAGAGGTTGATGAAGGTTGAGAATCACTCCTAGTGCATCTTTTGACACAAGGGTCACTTTGCACCATTCATTGTGGCACAAGCCCCTTGTGCTGCTCTGGGAGCTTTGAGAATGGGGCTCTGTATTTTTAAGAACCATACAAATATGGCCTGTCAGTCAACTGCTAAGGTGTCCCCTGGTAAAGACTCAGCATAGTAAAAGCACCAAGGTAAGCAACTACTGTAGGTGTACTTAAGTGTCACTGGCTAACAGCCTTAAAATGCCACACTAATGGAACTGTGCTACCAAAGATTCAGTAAAATGTTGCTGTGATGTGGATTTATTTCCTGTTGATGCTGGTAAACCATGAATAGTTACTTTGCAAAAAAGGTAAAAAATGTGGCCTATATTCCTTTAGATTGCTAAGTGTTCTGTGGTTGTCATGCGTATGCAGAGCTATGAGTGAGCTCTTAGCCCTTCCATGCCTTTGCACTGTTTTCCTGCAATGGGAGTGAGGGCTGGAGTTCTGTGTGAGCTGGAATACTGAAATACAAGCATGTATATACAGTAATAGTGTGGAGTTTACTGTGTTATTTAAGTTAAGAAACAGAACAGTCACAAGGGGGCACAACGCCAATCTTACAGAGTGGAAATTCAAGAAGGACAACAGAAAATGCTTCTGTACATGTTGTAGCAGGTGGTGGGTAAGTGGAACCATCTAGTTTGTAATATAAAGACTATTGGGACTATTTCAGCATTTAAAACCCAATGGGACATCTTCATGGGGTTATTCAGATAAAAAGGGAGGCAGGGGGGTGGAGAGCTCTTTAAGTCCAGATTAAAGCGATGTAGGAGTATTAGAGCAGACATAATTGTCTTTTTTTGTCATCATCCATTCATGTATCTAACTATTAGTGTACCATTTTTGGCTGCCTGCCAGAACACAATTGACAGTGGAAATAAAAATGGAGGGAGGAGCAATTCTGAGGTAGGACCTGCCAGAAGTAGAGGAGCAGGAAGCTGTCTTCCAGTCTCTCTAGCAAGGCCCTTTGCTGGTTTGTGCATCCAAGGTCTGAGACTTCATGAGCAAAGAAAAGTGGCAATGATGGTGCAAATAGTTTGTGATGTTCTCCTGGACTTAAAAAAGAAAGCATGCTTACGTAGGTGGCCTGTAGAGATGTAATTTAGGGATGTGCAAATACCTCATTTCAAATATTCGACTTAGCATGCATATTGGGGCCCAATTATAAACTATATGTGCTTGGTTATTTATCATTCTTTCATTCGCTGGAACAGTGTGTGAGATGTAAAGATCTCCTGAGACTTCCTGTTCAATCAAAGGCCACACTGGAAGTTCACTGAAGGCAGCCCAAGTGATCCAGCACTCACAGAGGCTGGAGGCAAGTGCAATAGACTTTTTTTTGGCATGCATGTGGAAAAACCTTGCAGGTCCACAAGGTTTTTCCAAATATACCATATTTATAATTACAGAGCCATTTGTGACTGGCTCCTCAATTTATGGAAACTTGTGGCTGTTTTTGTCTGGCATAGTTGAACCAAAATGCTATGCCTAGTTGGACCAAGTGATACATCATCCACAGCTGCATTTGCTGCCTGTGCAAAGCATTTGCTGAAAATTTAAATCTCCACCAGTACGGAGATTTTTTTCACACAGACAGTCTGTGACATGGCACATAGTCCAGGGAGCCATTTTTAGGCCATCCAAAAAGTGGCCCCTGAGCTGCTATGAAAGAGCAATCTACTTTCATCTACTTGTTAAAATTTGCCAGATAGCAGACACCTTGACAAGTGTTGTTCCTTTTCTAAATCCCAAGTTAGAGTGGATATTTTTTTAACATTTTTGAGTGACAATTTTTAGTATTTCTCAGGAGAACTGATAGGGGTGTTTTGTTTCCTAAAAGTGAAAAAACTAGTACTGCTGGGCCTTTTTCTGCTCTGCAAGCAATTAATAGAATGCAGATTTTAACAGTATTCTTTTGTGCAGTTTCTCTGCAAGGAATCCATCACAGATTCACATAAAAAACACAGATTTTTTTTGTATACTTTAGTATTAAGTGGGAAGTTCCAAGGTAGAGTTTAGAAATAAAGAAAGAAACTTGCTTTTCATCAGACATTTGTGTGATACTTTCAGTGGCTATCAGGAGTGTTTTTTTCCCTATAGAGGTTTTTCTCCCCTTGGAGACATCTGGGGGCATGCTGCCCCACCAGCTGGTTGTATCACCAATATGTTCAGAGCCTTCCATGTTATCCACTATGGTTATTCAGGATCACTATGTGGTAGGTGACCACTGGCCAGCCATGTTAGTTGTGCAAGAGCCTGATGGGGGGCACTTTTCCTCCAAAGTTATGTTTCTTCCCCATGGTGTGGTGTACTAGGATGAGAAGTGACAGCCAGCCTGGGGGGGGGGTGCTTAGGAGAAGTGGACAAGAGTGGCAGGGCAGTGGCACCAGTACAATGCTGGTTTGGAAGCATAACAATGTTGTATGGTATAAACTGTCATACTGTGTAAACCTAAGCAGAACAAGTCACTTAACCACAGTGTGATTCTTGGAAAGACCTGAAACTAGCTTCAGTACTGTTTGCCTTACCTGGTTAGAAATTGTATAACAAATTAATAAATGGCAGACCACCACTGGACAGACAGACAGACAGACAGGTTGGTTAGGGCCTTCTTCTGTTGACCAAATGTATTTTTACATTTCTTCTTCAGCACAAAGACACACACCTAGAGCAATGTCTTTCTTGAGAGCACACTGAACACACAAAACCAAATGATAGCTAACTGTCAAGAAGCAGCAGATGTCAGCCAACTTTTCCCACCCTACCAGTAAACAGGTATATATGGTGGTGCACTCACAGTTGCACAAATGGCTGTGGATGGACCTGAGCCCAGGTTCCTCACAGGAGATGTGTGATACTAATTTTAAATTATGTTATTATGGAATACAGTTACTCACTGTGGCAATGCCAGTGAGCTAACAAGTCATATATTGTATTTTATTTTCTTTTTATTTTATTGTTCGGGTAAGTATACTGGAATGCAATTCCATTTACAGGTATAACCTGAGGTCAGATTCAAAGGATTCTGCAACAAAATGGTAATAAATAAGGACTATAAATTCCCATCTGTTAAACAATACAACAATTTGGCACAACAAAACAGTAATAGATAAGGACAATGAAGTTCCATGTCAGTAAAACAATACAAACATTTGGCACAAAGTATTAGAAACCTTCACATTTAGATAGTCCAGTCCGGTTGGGTTGATAATGCTGTAGAAAAAGCATTGTAAGTAGGGAGACACTTTATGTGCGGGGGTATTTCATTTCAGGTGGATGCCGCTGAATGAGCAAAAGTATGTTGACCACATAGAATATGAACAAATGGTACATTTAGAAGGTGTTGGTTTTGTGAAGAACGTGAGTTGAAACTTGGTACATTTATTTATTTATTTAGTTAAAATTTGGCGGCCGAGAAAGGCACACTTAGTAGAAGCTCATTTCCAGGTGTGACCTGGGGACAGGGTGTACAAATACAACAAAGGGATAACAAAATTTGGATACAGTATAATATAGAATAAACATCAAATATATATTATACTACATAATATATTCTTCATTACAGTATACTACAATGAGCAGATGCATTTTCATTATATGATTACATTACAGAGTATTGTACAGGAGATTCAATAAGCAGGGTGAGATAGCAAAGGCAAAAAAAAAAGTGGTACTAGTTGATAGAGGAAATGGAAGAGATGAAGGAGGAAAGTAGTAAAGTTGTGGATTAGGGCAGTGGACAACTACAAGACGTAACAGAGGACGGCCTCAGGAGGTGCTTAAGTGCAGGAAAGGAGGGGGTGAGGTGAGTTTGAGGGGAGAGGTTATTCTAGAGGGAAGGGAGTCTATAGGAGAATGCTAGCTTCTCAGCCAAGGTGAGTGTTCATGGGAGGGAGAAGGTATGGAGGCAATTCATAAATAAATTGTAGGGGGAGGGAGTCACAGTATTTAGGAAAGTGGAGAGGTGGAAAGAAAGAGTTCCCAACCAATATTTGGAGATGAGAGTGGAGCAGAGGGATGTGCATCTCTGCAATATGGATTGGAGGGATAGGGAGGTGTAGAGGTCACATCGATGTGTCAGAAAGGAGTAATTTGAGGCAAAATGGCAGAAGCCATTGAAGAGGTTGTCTAGTTTAGTGAAAGAGGTGGATGGTGCTGCACTGAAGACAACGTCAACATAGTGAAAAGCTGGGAGTATTAATTTGACCAACATGTCATGTCTGACTGGGGTGGAAAGACTAAATTTATGGTGGTAGAGTAGACCCAGTTAGGGACATAGTTTGGAATGAAGGGCCTTAAAGTTGGAGGAGAAGTCTAACCAGGGATCAAGCCACACCTAGGTATTTGTAGGCATTATCAAAAGGAGTGTTGGCTGGGGTAGAGAAGGCAGGGAGGGCAGAGAGCCTGGCAAGTTTCTGTTTGGAGTTCAATTTTAGGCAGTTATCATTGAACCAGTCAGATACTGCAGTAAAGTCATTTTGGAGTGGCGTTTGGACAGCTGGGTAGAGGGATCAGATAGTAATATAATGGTGTCATCTGCCTACATATGGATCTTAGCATGGGAACATACAGAAGGGAGGTCGCTAATAAACAGGGAAAAGAGAACAGGTCTGAAGATCGAGCCCTGGGTGTCACCAGCAAGGATGGAGAGGAAGGGAGACAGGAAATTACTGATTTTTACTGACTGGGGCTGGTCAGTTAAATAGGAGCCAAACCAGAAGACATATGCTGGGCAAAAGCAGGTGGCACTTAGCTTGTTTAGAAGAAGAAGATGGTGAGAGATGGAGTCAAAGGCCTTTGCAAGGTCACTGAAAATAGTCAAGGTGATCTGCCCTTGATTCATTGCAGAGTGGATGGGGTCTGTTAAGCAAAGAAGGGAGGAAGTGGTTGAGTGGAGTTTCCAAAGCCTGACTGGACCAGGGAGAGGGTGTTGGAAGCAGAGAGTAAGTCATTTTCATGGTCCATAAGAGACTTAGACAGAATAGGTGGGGTGACTGCTTGTCGGATCTTGTAAAAAAATTGGGACAGGGAAAGGTTGTAATTCAAGAAGACAGGAAGATAACCCAGTCTCTCAAGAGTCTCACAATGATGCATCATATTTGGAGCTGTTAATGCAAATCTCCCTATCCTGTGAAGCAAGACTGTCTTCTTAGACAATATATTTGATGGGGCAGTGTCAGTCAATGTTGAAGCATATTTAACTATTTGTAGTAGATTTTGGTTAACAATAACTGTTCTGATTTCAGGTATAAAAAAATTACAAATTCTTTATATAGTAATAATTTTTGCATGAACTTTCAACATGACTACATCCATGTAGAGACCAAAGCTCAAAGTAGGGTCCAAAGTTATCCCAAGATATTTAAAAAAGGAAACATTTTCATACTTTGTCCCATCCAGTGCCATCACTTTTAGACTGTTGTCATGGTCTCTCAGCCTGGAATGAGTCCTAAAGACCATTGTCCTTGCTTTTGATAAGTTAGGTACCACATTATTCCTACATAACCAGTTCAGTATTAAACAGAGTTTTCTTGTCAAAACCATTTCTAACTTGGTAGCTGATGACACATGACAGGATATAACTGCATCATCAACATACAGTTTTATTTATGACTGTCATTGTTGGGCCAAAGAACAAGAAGAATAAAATACTGTAGGTCAGAAAATCGAACCTTGTGGGACACCACACCCCACCCTGACATTCCCAGCAATATTACCTCCATACTGGACAGATTGATACCAATCAGTCAGATATTCATTGCGCCATTCTAAAACTGATTTCCCAAATCCCAGTTGCTCTAAATTTTTCACTAGTAAAGTATGGTCCACAAGACTGAATGCCTTGGTTAAATCCACAAAGGCTGCCCCAGTGAAGCATCCCCCCTCCATTCCATCATATACTTGACTCGTGAACTCAACTAAGGCAGTCTCAGACCCATGCCATTTTCTAAAGTCATGTTGATTCACTGACAAGCGATAATATTTATCACATTCACTAATAGTCAAGCTTGACTAAAACAACTCATTTTTACATTTTCTTCTTTGACATGAAGCCACAGATTTAGAACAATGCCTTCCTTGAGTTCACAAAGTGCACACACACAGAACCAAATTGCAGCTTGCTGCCAAGAAGCTGTGGGAGTCATCTGACTAGACCTACCCTTCCAGTTCACAGCTGTATATCGATACTCTCACAGATGCACAAGTGGCCTTGGAGGGACTAGAGCCAGGGTTCCTTAGAGGAAGATGCCTGACATTAAGTTTAAATTATATTATTATGAAACATAGACACTCACTGTAACAATGCCAATAAGCTGGCATGTCTCCCTCATCAAGTTTCACTAAAATAATTTCTTTTTTAAGATTTTTCTTTGGCTCAAAGCCACAAACAAGCTGATTGAACAAGTGTGCACAGTGCACACTAGAGCACAGGACAAAATGGCAATTTCCAAGAAGCTGTCAATCAGTGAGCGAGTAATGAATACAGTAGGTGCTCATTCAGAGCTCAGTTGGCAGCTGGTCATGGTGGTGAGCAGTGGGCTGTGCCAGTCTCTGGCTCATTTTCAGGATGGGGGGAGCAAGGTGGTGAGACACTGCCTGATGGGGGAGTGGGGTCCACTAGATCACCAGGGCTGTAATAACTGTACATAATGGGGGATTGGAGCTTGGTGGGGTTCTGATAGATCATCAGGGAATGTCTAAAATGACATAATGGGGGATTGGGGCTTGGAGTGATGCTAGATCACCAAGGAATATGTAAAATTACATAATGGAGTTCAAGACTTGAGGGGGGTCCACTAGATCACCAGAGAATATGTAAAATGACATACTGGGGGACTGGAGCTTGGGAGGGATCTGGTAGATTACCAGGGACTTACTTTAATAACAGGGATAGCAGGGCTGGAGAGGGGGGACCATGCAAGATTGTCACAAAAATCTCAACTCTCCCAGAAGGCAGATTTCTAAGTATCCTTAGAACAGCCCTGGCTGGTCTAACAGTACTTAAAATGTTGCCATCTGGAAGAGTTTTGAGAATCCCACTTTGGTGGATGTGGCAGCTTGCATCTGCCACATGCTCCATAGCACCATGACGCAGCCCATTTTGTGGCCCATGGAGGGTGTAAGCCCCCCCCTTTGGCACATGCAGCCTTCAGTTGGTGCAGGCTGTCTTTATAAACTGCTCTTGGTGCAACATTTGGTGCATGGGGCACTTTGCGCCATTCTTTATGGCACAAGCCCCTTGCACCATGCTGAAAGCTTTGAGAATTGAGCCCAACAGCTTTAAATCTGGTTTGGTTTTAGTACACATACAGGATGTGTGTGTCTGCTCACTAGTAGAGATGTTGTGAAGTTAAACTTCATACACAAATTTTGTGTGAAGCGACAAAGATTCACGCTTTGCTAAATTTGTGGAGTTCTGGCTGACAGTTAAAACTTTGAGTCACATGATTTGGGTGAACATTTTGGTGAAGTTTGCTGTTTTTCCCCCACAAAGCATGAAATACATGGGTGAAGTGCAAAATCTGTGAGCGACATTTCATGTTTCATGGTGGCATTCATGAAATTTGTGGCCACAAAGTTTGCAAAATCGCTCTATGAAATCTATGAATTACATCGTGAAGCAAATTTTGCAGACTTCACATATCTCTATTCACTAGGTCCTGTCTGTCTGTCTCAGGAAATAGCCCTAGTTTAATAACACTTTGTTCTCACTCTAGCAGTTCTTCTAAAAAAAAGTATCATTTTTGCACTACAAGCGTAAAAATCAACCCTCTCAGATTGGGCTTTAGAAAGAGAAAAAAAACTGTCAATATTTCAACTTTGAGGCTAATTTTAACAAGTGGATACTCAGTACATTCCAGATGTATGCACATGGTTGGAACATAACATTTTTATGCATACATCCAAAATGGCATACAACCGAAATGCATTTGATTTCAATTGTCACCCATTGGAATCAATGGCGTTTGTTTAAAAAAAGTTCTCTAAGCTACTAAAGTAGCTTTTATCTTTAAAAAAATGGTTGCTAAAGCCAAAGTTAATACTGCACAGCATAGTTTCACCCATATAACCATATAGTACTCACAGACTGGTAACGCTAAGTAACAACTTTGTTTGCTAAATCAGGAGCAGAGCAGAGAAGTTAATTGGGGGTGTGGCTTGGGCAGTAGAAAAATAGCTATCTCCAATTACAGCTTCCTGCTGCTAGTTTCAGGCAGAGAGAATCTTGCTTTCAGAGCAAACAGCTGACTAAAAAAGCTACAGAATTTCTTACTGATAAATCACTTCTATCTCAGTAGGAGTCAATGTCTGTTGGTACTAAGCAAACAGATACTTTATTAGAAGCAGGGGGTCTCATTTAAGAAAAAAAGAGAAGAAAGTCACTGTGTGTTTCTCTGTTTGGGGAAGGGGGCTGTATCAACTTAGTTTGCTATATCAGGAGCAGAGCAGAGAACTTAATTGGGGGTGTGGCTTGAGCAGTAGAAAAACATCTGTCTCCAATTACAGCTTCCTGCTGATAGTTTCTGGCAGAGGGAATATTGCTTTCAGAGCAAGCAACTGACTAAAACAGCTACATAATTTCTTACTAATTGCCCTCCTTCCCACCCCTCCACCCTCCCACGCTAAGCCAGTTCTACTTTCATAGCCACTGGATTTGACTGACAACAGGAACAGTAGGAAGAGAAGGATCACTGAGACACATTAGTTTCATCAACCTGGAAGGGAAAAGAAAAATAGCTCTTTCTTCTCCCCAGCTGCTGGAGGTCTGAGTCAAAGGAGGAAGGAGACTACTAAAGAACACAGGAAGTTCCTGTCTCAGAACAGGAAGGGCAAGAGTTGTAAGGGTTCATAGGCAGTAGGAAAGAAGGTGGAAAAATATTTAGAGGGAGGAGAGAGTAAGCATAAAAAGCAACAGGAGAGGGGACACAAAATAAGTCAGGATGGGAGTGGTGCAGTGCAATGGCTGTGGGGCGGCAATGTTCCAGGAGACATTTTGGAGGCTGCAATGCTGCCTTATTTGCAGGCACCTCTCTGGCCTGAGGAAGGAGGTTACCTGTCTCCAGGCTGACGTGGCTAGGATTCATGAAACCTCTTCCCCCACCCAGGGACCACCAGGCCACCGCCGCTACCTCAGAAGCTGCCTAGAAAGATGAACGGTTGGAACAAGGTGGGCTCAGGGTGTTAGAGGAATGTGAAACAGAGATGCATCCCTCCAGTTGTACCTCTCCACAATTCATATGCTGTTCTGGAAAAGAGTGGTTCCTCTATGGAGGCACCTGCAGTGGAGAACAAGGAAGATGCTGGGAACCTCCACAAAAGGGACCCACAGGAGGGTGGAATGAGACCCCACAGGGGAAGGAAACAACTCCTGGTGGGGGACTCAATCATTAGGGAGGTAGAAGTGGGGGAGGAAGGGGAGAGGGAGGTCAGGTGTTTACCTGGTGCCTTGGTTCTGAGAGACAGGAAGCAAATCCTCAGGATCACAGGAACAGATGCATGAGGGAGAGAGCTGGATGTCACTGTCCACCTAGAGACAAATGACCTGACTGGGAATGGTATCAGAGCAGTGCAAGAGGAGTTTGCAGAGGTGGGGAGGGGGCCTTAGACAAGTAGCACATATGGTAACCTTCTCAGAGGTGCTGCCTGTCTATGGCAAGGATGATGCTAGGGTACTCTGCACCATGGGATTCAGTGAATGGTTAAAAAACTGGTGTGGAGCACAGGGTTTTGGCTTCACTGGGGACTGGAAAGCCACCGGTAAGGATGCAGGCCTGCATTTGTCCAGGGGGGGACCAGGATCCTAGGTGCCTAGGTGATAGGTTTAAATGCTTCATTGGCAAGCATTTAAACTAGCCATGGGGGGGGGGCACTGAAAAGGAACAGGGAAATCCCAGCCTTCCCCCATAAAACACAATAATTAGCATGGTAAACACCAAGGTAGAGAAGTCATTGGGGAGCAGTACAGGGGTAAATGCAAAAAAGGATAAAGGCAGTAAGGACAGGGATGGGGCTCAAAGGGGTAAGGTCATCAAAAAAATGGAGGGTGATGAGTACCAATGCCTGTAGTCTGTCTAACAAGCTCCCTGAACTAGTGGTCTTGTTGGAAGAGGGATGCCTGGATATTGTGGCAATCACTGAAACATAGTATACAGAGAACCATGACTGGGATGTCAACATACCAGGATACAAAATCTACAGAAGGGACAGGGAGGGTAAAACAGGAGGAGGACTAGCTATCTGTGTAAGGGAAGGGATTAAAGCAACAGAAGTAAAGAGTTAACATGAAGTAGATGAGTCATTATGGGTCACCCTGGAGACAGGAAATGGCACCACAAGCCACATGGGAGTTGTGTACAGATCCCAATCTCAGGGGAAGGGAGTGGACAATGAAATGATAGAAGGCATCCTTAAAATGGCAGAAAAAGAAGAGATATTGGTAATGGGGGACCTGAATATGACAGATGTTAACTGGAGCATCTTTGCTGTAGGCACATCCAGAAGCAGGGTAATTCTTGATGCCCTACAGGGGGCATGCCTCACACAGCTAGTGTTGGAACCCACTTGGGAGGGAGCAATCTTAGACTTGGTACTCTCAAATGGGGATGGAGAAAGGATCTCATATTAAGAAGTGGGTAGCCATGTGGGAACAAGTAACCACCAAACAGTGTGGTTCACAATAAACGCAGCAATAGAGTCAAGTCATACAAAAGCAAGAGTACTGGATTTTAGGAGGGCTGACTTTGGGAAAATGAGAGAGTGCCTCAGAAAAGCACTAGCAAATGGGCAAGAAGGAGTGGTGGAGGAACAATGGGGAATAATCAAAACAGCCATCACAGAGGCAACAAGCCTTTGTGTGAAATGAATCAATAAAACAAAATGAAGGAAAAAAACACTATGGTTCTCAAAAGAGGTGGCAGGGAAGGTTAAGGAGAAAAGGATAGCATTCAGGAAATATAAGGAAACACAGAAGGAGCAGGACAGAGAACTGTATCAGTTAAGGAGAAGGAGGCAGGGAAGGCAGTCATTTTAGTAAAAGGCCCAAACTGAGGAAAAGATGGACAATTCTGTTATGAAGTGGGATAAAACCTTTTATAGGTACATTAGGGAGTGAAGAAAGACCAAGGGAGGGCTACGGAGACTTAATAAAGGGGAGAGAATATGGACAGAGGGTGATAGTGAAAAAGCAGGGATATTGAATGAATATTTCTGCTCAGTATTCATAACAGAAGATGAGGGGGAGATACCTAAACCAAACAAGAGAAACACTATGGATAGGAGGGTTGATACCAGTCCATTCACAGAAGAAAGGGTTTTGAAAGAACTCTTGAATCTGAGCTTGGAGAAAACAATGGGGCCTGATGGGATTCACCCCAAAATTCTAAAAGAACTAAGGGTAGAACTAGTGACACTACTGACTACTCTTTTTAACAAATCATGGGAAGATAGGGTGGCACCTGAGGACTGGAGGAGCGTGGATGTGATTCCACTTCACAAAAGTGGGAGCAGGGCAGGGGCAGGAAATTACAGACCGATTAGTTTGACCTCAGTGGTTGGGAAAATGATGGAATCACTTCTGAAGGAAAGAATTGTTGAGTACCTGGAGGCCAGTGGGGCACAGGACCCAAGGCAGCAAGGATTCACAGTGGGAAGGTCATGTCAGATGAACCTATTAGATTTCTTTGACTGGGTGACCAAAGTAGTAGATAAGGGAGGGGCTGTTGATATGGCCTACCTAGATTTTAGTAAGGCATTTGACACAGTTCTACACAAAAGATTAATATACAAGTTAGCCAGGCTAGGAGTGGGTCCCAAGGTGGTAGCCTGGATAAAAATATGGCTGGACAATAGGACGCAAAGGATAATAGTAAACAGAGTTCACAGTGAAGAAAGGAGGGTAACTAGCATGGTACTACATGGTTCAGTAGTGGGATCAGTCCTTTTTAAGGTCTTTATAAGTGACATTGGAGAGCACCTGGGAGGAAAACTATGTCTCTTTGCAGATGACACAAAGATCTGCAACAGGGTTGATACACAAGGAGAGGTGGAAAGAATGAAAAGGGGCTTGATGAGGTTGGTGGAATGGTCAAATTTATGGCAGCTCAGATTCAATGCAAAAATGTGCAAGGTAATGCACCTGGGAAACAAAAGCCCATGGGAAGAGTACACAATGGGGGTGAGATACTAACAACAACAAAAATCGAAAGGGACCTGGGAGTAATTATATCAAATGACCTTAAGGTGGGCAAGCAATGTGAGAAGGCAGTAAGGAGGGCTGGAGTGATACTGGGATGCATAGGGAGAGGCATCAACAGTAGAAAACAGGGAGTTGTTATCCCTCTGTACAGACAGTTGGTGATACCCCATCTGGAGTTCTGTGTGCAGCTCTGGAGACCCCATCTCCGCAAAGACATAGACATATTGGAGGCTGTTCAGAAAAGGGCAACCAATATGGTGCAGGATCTGCACCAGAAGACATATGAAGAGAGACTAAAGTGGCTTAATATGTATACCCTTGAGGAAAGGAGGGAGAGAGGGACATTATAGAAACTTTCAAGTACCTCAAGGGAATTAACAAAGTCCAAGAGGGTAGCGTCTTTCAGAAAAAGAGATGTGCAAGAACAAGGGGGCACAATTTGAAGATAGAAGGGACAGCTCCAAGGTAATGTTAGAAAATATTTTTTAATGGAGAGGGGTTTTGGATGCATGGGACAGCCTTTCTGAGGAGGTTGTGGAGTCAAGAACAGTGGGAGAATTCAAGAATGCATGGGACAGACATAAAGCAATTCTAGTGGGGAGTAGGAGGAAGTAAGCTGTTGGCTAACTAGAATCTGCAGCTTATCCATCAGGTAGGAAAATGGGCAGACTAGGCGGACCAAGCAGTCCTTATCTGCCATCAAATTCTATGTTTCTAAGTTTCTATGTTAACTGCATCAGGGAGTGTGGCAGGCAGAAAAGTGTGTAGAATCACACTACTGTTAGTGTCAGTAAAATAAATAAGGGGAAGAGAAACAAGTCTTGAGATCTTGGAGTGGGGGGTGTAATAACGCTCTCAGCTGGTAGCCTGTGATGTGGGTGCCTGAATTAAGGCACTGTCCGAAATGGTGACGCGATGTGGGCGAAAGCCTGAATGGTGAGGGAAGGGGTGACCGGATGTGGTGGGGTGGGTGACTTTAGAGGCAGGTTGTCGCTCTATGTACATGCACGGGGGAGAGCGAGCACGGTGATTGTGGCCTGGGAGGGAGCTAAGGGGACGTAGGGGCTGGCGCTGCTGATAGCTGCTGAGCTGTGCCATGGCATCCGGGGTTGGCCTCCGTTTGCAGTGCGTGTGGTTCCATGTTTAGGTCTGGGTCCGGGCGCTGCTGTGGTTTTGTTGCACCCAGCCCGAAACTTGCATTTTGTATGCTTTCATCCCCCCTGACATGCACCCCCCTGGAGTTGAGAATCCTTAAGTAGAGGGGTGCAGGGGTGAAGCCCCCCATGTGGGGGAGTGTGGGGGGCACAGCCCCCAAAGGAAAGCAAATGCAGTAAGTCCTCGGTGCCATTCTTCCATGCGCTGGGGATGTCAGTGTCACAAATTGTTTTGCTGCTCCTGACGCTATGGGATAATGCGGGTCGCTGCCTCGCGCCACCATTATCATACATAGAACCCAGTGAGCTGTAATTTATTTATTTATTTATTCATTCATTCATTCATTCATTTATTTATTTATTTATTTATGTATGTATTTATTTATTTATTTTTAATTAAACATTTGATAACTGGGAAAGGCACACAGAGCAAAGGTTTGTTTCCAGGTGCAACCTGGGGACAAGGGTACGGGCATTACAAAAAATGGTGATACAAATTGGTAATAAATATATACAGTTAGATTACATCTTTACAGGGAATACAGGAATAGCCAAAACAAGTATGGCTATATAAGCAATAGTAAGACCCGGATATGCAGTACATTCTGGATGAACAGTATGCAAATGTAAGGCAAAAATAAGGCAACATTTAATGCAAACCACAAGATTATGATTTTCAGCTCCACATTGGAGAGACAAATTTGGAGATCCGAGATCATCTGTGTAATCACACTGTCAGTAGTCATTAAATCAAACTGGGAGACCAGGAGGTTCAACTCCACTTCGGGTAAAAGAGACATATCTGAAGATCTGACGTCTGTAATCCAACTACTATCAGTGATAATTAAAAGCAAATTGTGAGATTTAGCTCTGCATTGGTGTAACAGTGACAACTGAGAGAGAGGGGGTGGGTGGATTGGCATCTTAGAAGCCCACCTGCTGCCTTTATAGTGTGGGAGAAAGAGTGTGAGAGACAAAGGCACTCTTGACAGATTATTGCCCATTAATGCCCATAAACACTTGCTAAACTTATGGAAACAACTATCTGGGGAACATTTCTCTGCCTAAATTGTGCATACAACTGAGAGTCAGTATGCATACAACTGAATGATTTATCATTAAGATAACAGGTCAGGAATCGGGACAGCAGGATTGTGTGCATTCATCTGGAATGTACATACATCCGAATGGCATACAGGTGGAATGGACTGTAAGTTGACCGCTTTTTCACAGCAGCTCAGACATCTCTCTCTCTCTCTTGCTTTTAGCTTCTGTGAGTGCTGGGTCACATGAACAATAGCCTTTAGAAAGCTTCCAATGCAGCCTCTGACTTGAGAGGGTAGTCTTGGGAGATCTTGTTCTCCTGCCAAATAGCAAAACACTGTATAGCCTACAAAAGCACTGATTATTCATTTTTCTTTCCCAAGTAATTAATAGCCTATTATTTGTGGTATTTGGAAAATACTATTCATTATGTGCAGACCCCTAATGTACTTATTACTGAGTGGGTGAAAATAAAAAAAATGGCATTTCTGAAGTGGGCATGTAGGTAGGGAAACAGTGTGACAAGGCAGCAGGTAAAGCAAATAGGATGCTGGGATGCATAGGCAGGGGCATCACCAGCAGGAAAAGGGAGGTCATAATTCCACTATACAAGACACTAGTGAGGCCCCACCTGGAGTACAGTGTACAGTTCTGGAGACCTTACCTACATAAGGACATAGACAGGGTAGAGAAGGTTCAGATAAGGGCAACTAAGATGGTACATGGATTGCATCACAAGTCTTATGAGGACAGGTTGAAGGAACTGAATATGTACTCCCTGGAGGAGAGGAGGGAGAGAGGGGATATGATAGAGACATGCAAGTGTCTTACAGGGAGGAACAGGGTGCAGGAATACACTATTATTAAGTGAAAAAGATGTTCCAGGACTAGAGGGCAAGGGATGAAGTTGGAGGGAGGATGATTCAGAGGAAACGTGAGGAAGAATTTTTGCACAGAACGGATGGTGGACAAGTGGAACACCCTGCCAGAGGAAGTGATGGGGGCTGAAACAATCATGGGATTTAAGAATGCATGGGAAAGACATAAAGGAATTCTGGAGGTCAGGGGTAAGGGGCAACAGACTTCTAGGAAAACATAAACTGAACTTACAAGCTCAAATGGGCAGACTGGGTGGGCCATAGGCCATTATCTGCCGACACTATCTATGTATCTATGTTAAAACCAAGGATAAGAATGGTGAATTAAATATTGAAAACCCCATTTGAAGTCCTAAATTAACTGGAGGTGAAGGAGCATGTCAGGGGCTCTGAAGCATTGGTTATTAATCAGAGAAGGATATGGTAACTTGGATAAGGGTACAGACATCATGTGTGACACCTGCCTGTTGGTAGGTGACATATAGTGCTGTTTCCCCCTGGTGAAGTGGAAACAACTTAAGAGTAATAAGAGGTCTGCAGACTACTAAATAAAAGTAAAACCCAAACAGCTTGACTAGAAGACCTCACGTGGACAATGATGTTTCTTGCTGTTCACAAGTGTTAGTTGCCCCATCTACAGGTTCCTCTTGCCCCATAGGTAATATAGAAAATAATTCTGAAAATGACCTTTCCCAAGTAATGATGGCTACATTTGGGGATCAGTTTCATAAGGATATGTGCATAATAACACTATCATTGACAATTCAAGCTCTTTTTGCACAGATGATTTGCAAAAGCTGAGTTCATAATCCTCTGCATGTGACATCACATGAGGGCACCAACACAATACTGCACTGTGAGGAGTCTGTAGGCACATCTGAGATTTGTGCTTGCTATCAAATGACTAAGAACCTAAACAACTTGGCAAACTTGCAGTAAGAAAACTATTCACATTGGAATTTGCAAACATATTTTTCTCTGATGTAAAACCGCTTAATCTACTATGGATTTAACACTACAATTTTCATAATCATAACCTTCTATTCAACAAGAACAGTAAAGTTTTTTTTTTTTTCTGGAACAGACATATCAAAACTATTCCGGCTTTTTGATAAATCACTGCCTGAAAATTATAGTTTTCTGCCCAAGGTTTTCAGACAACAAAAATGGTACTGGAAATGGACTGAAACTTTACTTTCTGCTAACAACAAATCATGTGTACATGATGTAATCTGCAGTTTATTTTGCATGCACTGTGGGATTAGGACTGTGGTCAACAAGGTAACTGACTGAACTCTAGAATTTTGAATATATTTTCATCGGTCATGTACAATATAGATGTGTGCTCACCACCACTGACTCCAATACATATACTCATGCTGGGGATGACCTGACCAAAAATATTTTGATGCAAATTATTTTGATTTAGATCCAGTTTAAAGTCCAGATTTGTTGGGGGTGGTTTCAGATTGAAATCAAAAATTTTTTTTTAATTTGAAGTTGTTATAACTTTTTAGGAGCAATACAGTTAGTACAGCAATCACATGGATACACAAAACTGACTTAGCCTGACACTGAGCAGATACTACGGCTGAAAAGAAGAATAACAGGAAACATAACGGCCATATACATTTAATAAAGCAGTTTAACCTGTTCCACTTATTCAAAAATCTAATACTGCATTATGAAGGATAGGAACTCTTACATATCCTCTCTCCATCCATTCTAGTGTTCTTCTCACATTACCCATTGTAACCTGTAATGGTTTGACATCAGAGCAATGCTCCATGATCCAAATTAACCATATATTCCAGGTATTATTAAATCTATCAACCTGTAGTTGCAGGGCTGTAGTTAGTTTCTCCATAGTGTACATTTCTTGGATTATATCCTCCCAGTCATTTTGCTGGGGTGGTGTTCTATCTGAAGCCACTTTCTTGTAATGGCTTATTCCACAACCATGACTCAGAGACATATCTCCTCTGATAGGTGTTTGTCTTCAATTCTGCATGGTAAAAATTCTAATGAGACCAATTGTGGGATGAGTGGCCCCAGGGATGGGACCAAGCATTGCAGTGCTTTCATGATGTCGGCCCAGTTTGCCCAAAGGCTGACACATTCCCAGAACACTTGTATTTGTGTCGTAGGGGCATGACCCCACTGCTTCCAACATTGTGCCCCCTAAGTGTATCATATTTGCCTGTTATGTGTGGGGTACAGAAGTATCTGAGAACAGTCTTCCATCAGAATTCTTTTTTTTTTTTGTGAGAATGTGTGATTTTATGTTGTCTCATGCAAACTGCATCTCATTCCAAATCAGTAATTTCTACATTTAATTCCCTCCACCATTTTGTACATACCATTAGGTTGTCTATAGACAGAGTCAGCCTAATGGCTCTATAGATAATGAGACAGTATGTCAGAGAATTTTGCCTTCTTATTCTCTCATTTAGAGTTCTGTCACAGGGTGTACCAGTCCCTGTTCCCCAGTATGACCATGTTTAGAATGAACATAATGATGTACCTACAGGTAGATAAAATGGTCAATATTGTGCAGGACAAATCTGTACCTCAGCTGTTGGAAGAACATGAATGCTCCACCTCAAAAATTGATATATTTGGGTTAACCCCCTTCTCTACCTTCATTGAAAGGTGTGATCTATGGCACTGGGCCAAATTGTGTATCACTGTCTAGTATGGTTGTATAGTGTATTTCCTGATAACTGTAGGGGCCTATAAGATGGAGTACCATGTGTTCACTATGGTCTGCATAAACGAGTATTGGGTGTTGAGGATTCTGTTCTTTCACTGCCTTCCAGTGCAATGTGCTTGTGTCATAAAGTCACCTCAGTGCATGTGTCCAGTAGGCTGCCTGACAGTAATGAAAAATGTTCGGGATCAATAACCCTACTTGACTTGTAGTGAGCTTCAATTTGTTCTATGCAGTTCTAGGGTGTTTACCTGTCCAAAGAAACCTGGACATTAACTTATTTTATTTAGTGAAATCATCCTGTGTGAAGAGATCAGAAGTGTCTGAAAAAGTAAAAATACTGGAGGTACAGGTTCATTCTAATGGTTTCTACTCTATGGATTGGGGCAAAGGGTGTGGGAGCCAGCACTACAGATCCTCTTGGATATGCAGTTTCAGTGGGCCATAATTAATTTTTTAGAACTGAGTGAAATCCTGTGGAATAGATACTCCTAGGTATCTAATAGCCTGCGTGTTCCATTTAAATGGAAATTGTCAGAGGAGTTCTTGTTGTGGTCATATCCCACTTGCATCTCTCTCTTATTGATGTTTAGCGCACAACCTGCCAGGTGTTCCACTTCTGCAGAATCTCAGGTAGGGCTGGCAGGGAGGTTTCTGGGGATGTAAAATAAACCAAAAGGCCATTTTCATAACAGGCAACATTATGTTCTGTGTCTCTCGGTGAGTCCCTTGATGTGGATATTTTGGTGTATTAGTTGTGCAAGAGTTTCTGCATAGAGTGAAAATAGTAAAGGGGATAGGGGGTATACCTGGTGAGTGCCCGTAGTCAATTTAAATCTGCCTGAGAGGTTCAGTTAACCTTAACCACCACCTGAGGAGCAGTGTACAAGATCCTAATCACAGATCTGAAGATGTCAGGAAATTAAAAGCATTGTAGTGTCTTATAAAAATCTCCATGAAATTCTTTTTGATGTTTTTTGAGCATCCATACTTAAAATAAGTGTATGTATTTGGGCTTTAGTGGAGTGTTCCAATAGACAGAGCATTTGCTTAATATTATCTGATGTCTGTCGTGTGGTAACAAATACAGTCAGAACCTTATTGATAAGGGAGAGCAACAGGTGTTCTAGCCTGTGAGTCAGAACACTGGGGAATAATTTATAGTCTTGATTTAGGATTGATATCAGGCAATAAGATTCATAATATAGAGGGCTCTTACATGTTTTTTAAGAAGCAAAGCACAGCAAAGTAACTTTGTGTCTGTAGTGCCTGTTCCCGAAGGCTCAGGAAAATGTACAATAAAACAACTGCAAATGAGACAATTAAACAGGCAGCATACCTCAAATTAAAAAGAGTGAAAATAATTACATTTCAGGGAAGACTTTGGTGAATGGAACCGTCTTCAGACTAGATTGAAAAAACTCTAATGAGTGTGCAGATCTAATATGATCTGGCATAACATTCTATAATGCAAATGCAGGTGCCCCCACACTGAACCCTCTGTCCCCAGATTGACAAAGTTTAGAACTGGGGACTACAAGCAGACCAGCATCAGAAGAATGGAGCGAGTGAGCTGAGGGTAGGGAACTAGGAGGTCTTTTAAGCAGTCTGGTCTCAAACCACGCAGGGCCTTTAAAGTTGTCAAGCATATCTTGAAAGTTATGTGCCACTGCACAGGCAGCCAGTGCCTTGCACACAGCACTGGCGTGATGTGGTCCTTATGAGAGTATCCCATTAATAAGCTGAGGTGCAGCATTCTGAACTAGCTGCAAGTGTTGTAACAAATCTCAAGATAACCTGAGGTATAGAGCATTGCAATAATTGAGCCTAGTGGTGAAAAAGGCATGCAGTACCATCACTAAGACTGTAGGAGCTAGATACCATTTTAGCCTGGTGATGTTATGAAGGTGGTAAAAACCACAACTGCTGATGGAGGGTCACATGACTCACCAATTCAGTGTTTTTATTTCATTAAATTGTTTACTGTTTTTTATCAACATGTGTAAGGGTATTAGGAAGCAGAGGTATATGTACTCCAGGACCTCCTGTGGTAGTGCTATCCTTTTGTTGATCATGGGTCAGCTTACTGTCCAGGATAACCCACGATTTTTAAAGGCATCAACTGCTTTGAGCTGCTGTCCATGCAGCAAGGGACACAAGGACAGTTTATTAGCAATAACTATATCCCACCTACCAGGCTCAATAATCATGACCCCTGATTACCAAGTTGAGGCATAACCAGTTTGAGGACATTCAGTTGTTTATCTCAGATAAACATTTTTCCAGCAACAACACCACATCAGAACTACCAGGAGTTCCAGACAGGTAGAGCAGAGTATCATCTGCAAAGCAGTGAAACTAAACACCATACCATCTAATGATATCACCCAATGGCAGCACGTACACTGAAAATGAAATGGGAGCAAGGATCAAGCATTGAGGAACACCACACTGGAGCATCAAGGCCCTGGAAAGAAAATTTCTCAAGGCCATTCATTGGATGCGTTCAAGAAGGTAGGACTTAATCCAGCACAATTCTGTGCAGCTGAGTACCAATGCCGCAAAGTTCCTCAAGTGATCTAAAAGCACTCTGTGATCAACAGTGTCAAATGCAGCAGAGAGATCTAAAAGGATCAAGATGGTACAAAGACCTCAATCTTTTGCCATGAGTAGATCTTTTGTAACTCTGATAAGAGCAGTCTCAGTACTGTGATGTGCTCGAAAACCTGAATGGAGTGGTTAAAAATGTTGAATTGTTCAAGGTGTTCAACAAGTTGGTCAACCACAACCTTTTCACTAATCTTTCCTAAAAAAGGAGAAGATTAGAGACTGGTTTATAATTTCCCAAAACATCACTGTCCAAGGATGCTTCTTTAAGAAGAGGATTCATCACTGCCTGTTTAAGGGCAGAAAGGAAGACAGCCTCCCTCAAGGAACACCCAACAATTTAAAAAATAAGCACACCCAGAACCCCACAGCATTCTAAAAAAAGCCAGGTAGTTCCTGGGTACAGCAGAGAGCAGATGGGACACAAACTGGCCATAACCTCGAGAACCTCATCCTCAGAAACCAGCTGAAACTCACCCAAGGCTGGCAGAACAGCAATGTCACCACAGCACTGACCATCACTGGCCCATAGCAAGCCACCTAGGTGAACACCTGATGTAATGGATGACACCTTGTCCATAAAAAAGTCTCTGAACTCATAACATTTTTGGGCAGAAAAACACAAGTGGACTGCAGACAGGAAGGATTTAATAATTGTCTATGGTGTGAAAATGTTAAGCTGTATGACTACTCCATGAAGCAATTGTATGTGACATAAATTTTGCCTATTACAGGGTGATTGATCATTGATATTCACAATAGCCAGTTTTCAATGCCAATTTGTCATCCAAAGATAGAGTCCTACACCAGGAATACTCCAACCTCTGTCCCTTAGTTTTCAACTGGCATGGCTCAGCACAATACCTGGGCAAGCTACACCAGGAAGTCAAAAGACAAACACAGTAGGGTGCTAAGGAATCCAAGGCAGATATTAAAGTACCATTATAGTGCTCCACAGAATTCTTGGAACCCTGTGAACAAGCGAGCATCATCCCTAGAATCCAATACCTCTAGGAGTTTCTGAGATTCCAGATTGTATTTTGGCTGATACTAGTACCCCTCCACTTGGTGGGGAAGGGGGTTGAGACATGGGGGACCTCACAATGGAATGACATTGAATGTTGATCTGACCAGAAGACTAGGTCAACCTTAACCACATCAATGTCAAGACTCAATGAGAAGATCAAGTCCAATGTGTGACCCTACTGATTTGTGATGGAGAATACTACCTGTGTTAACCACAGAGAATTCATCCGCTGAAGGAGCTGTTGACCAAGAGACGAGGTCTCATCCTTGACCCAAGTGTTGAAGTCCTCTGGCACCAAATATCTAAGGGTATTCAATACTAGGCTGGTAATGAATTCTGCCTTCTCCTGCATATAAGATATAATCACTCCAACCCCAGTGGATAGTGTATATGGATCATCATGCAGCTAACAACCAGAACAAATTTAGCAGTGGCACACTTAAAGGACCCGAAATTTCCCATGGGTTACATCATGAGACCCAATGTAGACTTAAAAGAAATAGCCCCCCACCCCCACCTGCAGACCTGAATCATGCAATGCAACACCAAGTAATCCAGTGGGATTGACGCCTCCAGCACAGGGCTGGAGTCATCCACAACCAGATTTTGGAGATGCAAACAAGATCAGCCAAGGAACTGGCAATGTAATCAAACATTGCTGCAGTTTTATTCCTTAGCAACCTAGAGATACAGAGAATGTTCCAAAGAGTATGAGCAGAGCTAGCTGGACCTGCTACTTCATGATTGCTGACAATCTGCATGGCACTAGGAAGGGGACCCAGGCATGGTGACACCCAATCATGATTCCATACACTCCCTGGGAACTTCCTAAACTCAGTCACACCAATCAACCCACCCCAAACCGGTAGCCTGACATATGACTGCTAGGGATTGCGCATCTACAATAATGGTGACCCGATCCCCGGCGCATATGTCCAGGGCTACCATAGGGTAGGGTGGCCAGATGGGGGAGTCAGCAAATATAGTGACAGGATGTCACTATACATATGTGTGTGGGGGGTAGTGAGCATGCACAGTGAGGGGCAGGAGGGAACATGAGGGGTGGTGCCACAGTGGGTTACCGAGCCGACCCCATGGCATGGTGGGTGGGTTGGTGGCACTGGTCGGCAGGGTACTGGGTTCAGGTCTGGGTGCTGGTGCATTTTTGTTGAGCCCGGCCCAAACTTTTTTTTTTTAAATGTTTTAACCCCCTGACACGTACCCCACTGAAGTTGAGAATCTCTAAGTAGAGGGGTGTGAAGGGGCACAGCCCCTCATGGGGGGTGCGGGGGCACAGCCCTTTTCATAAAACATTAAAAAAGTAAGCCCCTGGCACCATTTTACTGTGTGCTGGGGTGTTAGAGTGCCAAATAAAATGTTCAGCACTCTTGACTTCTCAATAACGGCGATTGCCTTAAGGCTTTCACCGTTAACACATAAACCCCTCTGAACCGTATACCCCGAACTTCCACTATGGGGTTTTAACTGCCTTTGAGGATTCACATCTCTCTGCATTGGCTGAGAACCTCATCATGGAGGGTTATTTGGGATCCCACAATAGAACAGCACTGCCACATGAGGTATCTGGAGTACACATACGTCTGCCTCCTAATACCCTTACATATGTTGATAAAAAACAGTAAACAATTTAATGAAACAAAAATACTGAATTGGTGAGTCACATGATGTCTTCAGACTGAGTGGACGTGTGGATCCCAGCTTCACATCTTGGTGGCCTTTGAAGTTTATTTTTATAAATTTAGAGGACTGTTTTTGCCTTATCTTCAGTTATACAGGTAATTTCTAGAGAAATAGATATGGATCCAGGGGAACAGAGATCTGAGCAAATGGTCCTGTTATTTAGCATTGATACCTCTCTGTCATGTGAAAGTTTAACTGCAATATCAATGCGACCATTACTGCCCAGAAAACACCTGACTCCCTACTCCCCAGGAGAAGCTACTGAACTGGACAAATTGTACATTCTGATAGCCAACATGGCAGGGATTAAACTCTCGCTTGCCAAGGTCATGGAAGACCTACAGTTTCTAAAACCCACCTTGAAAGGATTCCATCAAAGGATCGAGGACACTGAAGTTCATACAAGCTCCCTTGAAAACGCACAGACTAAAGAAACAAAGGAATCCTGGGAATTAAAGAAATGAGTCATCAAGCTGGAATTAAAAGTAGATGATCTTGAGGTAAGGAGCAGGAGGAATAATCTAGCTTTAGTTGGGATCCCAGAAGCAGCAGACAGTTCTGATCTGCTTTCCTTTATTCAGTATCTCCTGCAAGAAACTGCCATCCCTCCTCCATTTTGACCTAGATATGCCATTGAATGGGCCCATCATTCTCTACATCCTCAACCCCCACCAGACAACACACCCAGAGCAATTATCCTTCGTTGTCTGGACTATTAGAACAAGGTATGGATTTTAAAAAAATCTAAGGCTAAGTGTCCACTCTTCCAAGGAAAGGCAAGGGAAGCCAACTTTCATTTTTGGTGATACTACTCTGCTCATACACGAATGCCAGGTTGCTTGTAAAGATATCAAACAAATTATTTATTGGATGGGAGTCAAGTTTTATATGAGGTATCCCGCTCAACAATTTGTGCAGTCCCTAACTGGTACACTGGAATTTAACTCAGAAGATCTTGCTAAAGCAGTTACTCAAGATTTACTGGCACCTGTCCCCCCTTTCCCCCGTTCACTAAAAGGCCAGCTAACCTCTGGTCAGACTCCATCTTTGAAGCCTTTTACTGGTTAGCTTTTGTTTTGGCAAGACTTGGATAATATTGATCTGCTTTGCTAGAACCTGGCATATTTATTCTTTCATGCCTTAACTAGACTCCACGTTGAACTGTTCGCCTTGGAAACACTGCCTGCTGCTTTTATTATGTTTGTTCTAGCATGTTCTGCTTTAATTCTTGATATGCAACAACATTTGATATCCAGGCTGTTAGAGATTGGGGCTCACTCCTGATGTTATGCATAAAGGATTTCCATATTATGTTTGGCTGTTGTCACAAGGAGCACTTTGAGATTTGATATTGTATGAGGATTGTTTTTAAGGAACAGACGGTTTGTTGACTTAAGTACTTCTGCAGTTGATGCTACAGGGTTCACTCCTTATATTGACACTTGTAGACCTTATTTGACATTAAAGAAGATTTTTTTATGTTTTTTGCTACATTCTTTTGGAGCTATTGATCTCCCTCAAGACGACTTTGTGGGAGCAGGGAATTGATCCAAGGCAGGGTGCAGGCTGATTAACATGTGCTCTTCCACAACAACAAATTCTAGCTTGTTTGTCCTTGTTTTGTTAAGATGTCTACTTTTTGGATCGTTTTGGCTGGATTTATTTTTTTAGGATGTCTTGTGAGGGCTGCTGGAAATATTGTGTTTATTCAGCAACTTTTTGTTTTGCCAAAATGAGCTACACAAGACTTTTGCAGTAGTGCATTGAAATAATGAGACTTTTAGTAACAGACTGAATCTGATCTTATTATCTATCAGCATTACAATTTCAAGTCCTTATTTGAACTTTGTGGGACCACTTATGTGGCCCATTTATGGGTGTGGGGTGTAAAGCCTAATTCTTTGTCTTTCCTCATCCCTAACCCCTCCTTTTCTTTTTTTTGCTGCTAAATGCAAATTGAGTTGTGTCATAGACATTGTCTTGCTAAGGTGGGGGTTTTTGACCTCAGTTCTCAAACATCATGGCCTGTTTAGAGTTAGATGACCTATGGCTATCATTTGGGGAGGCTTCCCACCCACCTCCCGGTTTAAAGAGGGGGGACATGTGGGGATTGGTATTTTTATTTGTTGTCTGTTTATTACAATTTCTATGTGTCTATTGTTCTCTTCTTCTATGGAGCTATTCACCTACCACTATAGTTCTGGAAGTAGGGTGGTGGTATTATTTTGTAAAGATTAGATGTAGTTCAGAGTGGTACCTGTTTTCTTCTACATATTTCATTATTTACATACCATTCATTTTGGAGAGTTTGATGCAACTTTTTACCTTATTTATTGTATTCTTAAAATGGCAATTTCGTAGCTGACTTGTGTATTATGGAACATTAAAGGGGGTTCCTCACCTTTAAAACAAACACAGGTTCTCAAACATCTTGCCTCCCTTAAACCTGATATGGCAATGTTACAGAAGACACGTATCTTGAGTAAAAATGCTTATTTCTTTCACTGTCTTTGGGTAGGACATGCCTTTTGGGTGGCTCAAGTAATCATAGGGCAGGGGTTTTAATCTTACTGAAAAAGCACCTACTATTTCATCCTTTAAGGAATATTTAGACCCTGATGGGCACTATATTTTTCTCAGAACTAGGACTAGGGTGCAGGAACTGATACTGGTATGTGTTTATGGCCATAACACAGATGGCACGGGTCATGGTGCTGTAAACAAAATCAGTGCAGCAATGTACCATGCTGTTAATACAGTGGATACTTTGCTGGAGATGAAAAACAATGCCAAACAGCAAAACTGGCAAAGAAAGAAAAGGACTTCATTGTTTTCTGTACCCCCAAACCCCTTCATTAATATGATCAACTCCAGGGGGTCAACACGGGGATGAGGAGAAACAACTCTGGGAGGGGAGCAACAAAATTGCATGATGCAGTAGGCAACATCTCGGATCGGAATTCAAACCTCAGTCCATAGATGCATAGCTGCCCTGTACTGCTGAGGCTCATCCCTCTGATCCACAGTTGCTGCTTGGCAAACCACCTCCCCAGCAGAGGTCTTAACCTCTGCATCACTCATCCCCACCAGCCAGGTGCGACAGGATACATAACTGCTTTTACTACATCTGTGCCTTGTGGGGTTTTGTACCCTGTTGATCTAGTTTCCTGTGCTGTATGTGGTGCACAGTTTTGAATTTGCCATTATTTATACGGCAGATTGACCCGGTACCACACAGATTCACCCAAGTTTTTTGTTCATTTGGGAAATCTTTTGGTGGATTTTAATTTCTCCCCATACTTATTATGGGGACTGGAATCTGACCCTGGATGACTCTATGAATAGATCTGGAAATTCCAGAAGGGGTTTGTCTCCAGCACAGAGGGTGATTAGAGATATGATGGATTCAGGGGGACTTCTAGATGTTTGGAGAGTTTTACATCTGACTGGGCGAGAGTCTACATTTTACTCTCCAGTTCATGGTTCATACTCCCGACTGGACTTTGCTCTTTTGAGCTCATGTTTTATTCCGTGAGTTAGGCTCTGTGAAATTCAGAGTAAAGTGATATCAGATCATGAGCCAATTTCCATCATTCTATGTCTCTCTCCATACTCTGAGGGAGATAAACATTGGATATTGAATCATTATTTATTGAAGGAAGAATGGTATTTTAATAAAGTAAAGCAAGCTATTGTAGAGTACTTTCAGTGTAATACTTCCTCTCCCATACTATGGATACACTTTGGAATGCTTTCAAGTGTGTTATCAGAGGTGAGCTCATTCCTCTTGCCACAGTGCAGAAAAAGCATAAAGAGGGACAATAAATAGAAGTACTCCAGTCCACATGGACTTAGAAAAGTCTATTACTTCTCAATCCCCTGAGGAAGATTGGCTCTGTCTTAATAGAGAGCTGTAAGCGGGTAAAAAAATTACCATTAATAAATTATCAATTACTGATACTTAGAAAGGAGACGAAAGGAGATGAGGCTGATGGAGGAAGAATTTAATGATTATAATAATAATTATAGCAAGAGATTACAAGTGGTACATCCTTCATTCTTAATTCTTAATTCTTCAAACTAACAGTGTATAGTGGCTTGCTTATATAGTGGAAGATAGTACTATGGTTGTCTATGATTGGTCCAAGACAAATATAAACATCAACTTAAAAGGCAATTCTCATTTTAGTACATGTATGAGCTAATCCTTAGTAAGCACAAATGTATTGATAGCGTAAATTATACTACTATATAAGGATAATAATAATTGTCATTACCAGTTACTCAGGTCTTAGGAGGAAGAAATAGGTTTGCACTTAGGAATGTGCATACGAGCTTTTTAGTCTGTCCACATAATGACAAACACTAAAGATAGTCAGAGGATAATTTGAACTCTCTCCCTGTATTTCTGTTTGTGCAGACACTTAAGACACCTGTCTGCATTACTCACATGGTCAGTACAAATATCAAAAGACACTTTAATATTACAGCTTGTGGCTCAGTTAAACTTGTAGCTTTACAAGTTTTATATGATCCAGCTTCATAGATCAGTATTAGTTACACAAATACATTATGTTTTAGACCAAAATGAAGTTTGCCTGAAATATTGGGACACACTCCTTTATCCCTTATTACAAGCCCCCATTTGGCCCAATATTGCCTAATTATTATTTATGCAACAATGCAGCTCCTCTGAGCATGTACATCTCACTATGTACTGGACGAATAGTAAGTCTTAAGCGACACAGGCTTATAATTACCAAGAACACTAAGACAACTTGCAACACAAGTAAAGCTTTAAAAGACAGGACTTCTAAGGGTCCCCCTGCATAGCTATAAATTAAGGGCTCATTATCACTCTCACTGAGCAATTCATTTACAACTACTTGTGCCTTATGAATTTGTATCAAATGAGTATCTTTTTGATTTAAAAATGACTGTACATTAAGAAACAGGAGAGGTATCACAGCTCCAAATGATGACACTTAACATGTCAATTAACATAGTGGCATAAAACTTTGACACACCAGTGTCTGCACAACTATTGTTAACATTCATATTCCAACCAGAGAAAATCTAGACTTATATGCACTCTACTGTACTTCACATTATTCACAATCACTTGATCAATAAGTGTTGATTAAATCCACTCTCTGGCCCTTTTGTCACATTTGGACATTCAGTTGGTGTTACAGTTAAGTATATGGCATTTGAGACTACAAAACATAATGAGTTGCTTAAACTAGCATAGTTACAAACACTATTATTACCCCAAAAACAGTAGGACAGAGTTAACACATAAACAACATTGTCCTTTGGTGTGGCTCTGTTTATAACAAGAAACACATTTGTCTATTTTTAGTCCATGTAGCTTTGCTGTGATCCAGTCTTGAGCTTTGAGGCACAGCTGCTAGACCAGCTGTTAAATATGTCCACACACCAATTTAGAAAAGTCAGTGTTCATATTGCTGGCTGAAGGATTGCTGATTAGCAGACACACTGCACTGGTCAGGGGTGCATTAGGTTGTGCATTGAGTAGCCACACAAACACACTGGCATGGCATTTGTGTTGTGGTAGTTGATTACACCCTGGCACACAGATTAACAGTCCATAAACAGTCCATAGTAAAGCAATAGGTTTGCATAAAGTATCAGCCATGTTTGGAATAAACAGCAGTGAAAATGGATGTCTTGCTTGAAGATCAATTGAAGAAGAATCTTCTTGCTGAAGTTAGGGGATTGCCCCTACCCCAGACTTTACTTCATAGTAAGTAGAAACAATAAGCTTGATTGTAGAGTTTAAACTGACTAGACCTTTTCAGTTGATTAAAGTTGTACAAATAGATGTAATGTTGCTAAAACATTACACTTGCAGAGGTAATAATGACTTGATTTATGCAATAGTACAATTTTAGTATTGAGCATAATGCATAAAAAGAATGAATATGTGGAAGTACATATACAACTCCCACTCCAGCTTAACTAATTCTTGAAGCATATGTTTTTGAAGAAGAATCAAATACACATGTTTTGGTATTTACCCCTATGGGGAGATAGCAATGTACTTTGCAACCTTTGTGGACATTACACCGGAAGGAAGGAAGGAAGGGTAGCTTACCCCTTCCCCCCGAGCTTCTACTGGCAGAAGATGTAGCTCAACTACTGTAATACAAGATTATTTCCATAGGATAAAAGAAGCCAAGCATCCCTGGGTTTTCTTATCCTAAGCATGACAAAATGTCAGCTGAGTTTATAAAAGAAGTTTTGCTTACAGTTAAATGTTGATTGACTGTGTTTGCTGCAACACAAGAAGGTCAAAAGGTCACATAGTGTTCATGCAAGGGTCGCTCAAACCCAGTTATTTTTGTAGTGGCCTTGAACACTACTGATCTTTAAAAATATCTTTATGTTACATTGCCTGTTTTTAGATTTTAAGACATTTACATCTTACAAACGTGCTACAGAAGTTGTGTTATAGTTTATATTGCAATTAATAAAAAAGAATTATCCCTATCTAAAAACCAAAGGTCTCCCTGTACCTTTACAAACTATAACTTTAGTTATGAGTTTTTCTCTTGCAGGGATTTTGGCTCTTAACTTATTTGCATTTCTAAACTATCTATTTTTGACTGTAGCTGGATTATTACATCTTACTGTTCATGCAACTTTCCTTTTTTTTCTAAAGTCTCATGTGTTATCGAATTACCACCTGGCTATATTATCACAGACTTTGTACAGTATTTGCTAGTTACTCTTTTTTATTTTAATTAAAATACTGCTGTGCCTGTTGATCATGGTTTGTATGCTCCCCCCTTTAGGTGTTTCCCCTAGAAACAACCTATCAATGTTTCCATACTCATAAAATACAATTGTGCCTGTTGATCATCAGGCGCTGTTTCGTATGCTTTCCCCTTTAGGTGTTTTCCTAGAAAACTACCTATTATTGTTTCCATACTCATTTTTCTTATCTTTTTCTTGCCTGCCTAGCTTTTACAGCCGGGTGCACCCGTGCACTGGTGCCCTGGTCTGTCTAGCTATGTCTTACAGCTCCCCTGTGAGGTCTGGCTTGCAAGTCCCAGCACCTTCACTTACCTACTCTGCCCCATGAGTTCCTACAGAGTTAAGCACTACTTTTATTTAAACAATTTGAAAAGCATACAAAGCATACATCACCTAATTAGCAAATTGCTAAACTGTCTGTGTGCACCATTTTCTCTAGCTGTAAGCCATTAGCACCTTCTCTGAGCGTCGTCACCTTCTTATTAAGGCTCCAAAGTGTACAGCACCAACGATCTGAGTCTTTAAGGCACCAAATGTAAAGGTGTAAAAAAATTACAATTATCTATTACAAATACTTAGAAAGGAGACGAACGGAGATGGTACTGATGACGGAAGAATTTAATGATTATAATAATAATCATAGCAAGAGATTACAAGTGGTACATCCTTCATTCTTAATTCTTAATTCTTAATTCTTAATTCTTCAAACTAACAGTGTATAGTGGCTTGCTTATATAGTGGAAGATAGTACTATAGTTGTCTATGATTGGTCCAAGACAAATATAAACATCAACTTAAAAGGCAATTATCCTTTTAGTACATGTATGAGCTAATCCTTAGTAAGCACAAATGTATTGATAGTGTAAATTATACTACTATATAAGGATAATAATAATTGTCATTACCAGTTACTCAGGTCTTAGGAGGAAGAAATAGGTTTGCACTTAGGAATGTGCATACGAGATTTTTAGTCTGTCCACATAATGACAAATACTAAAGATAGTCAAAGGATAATTTGAACTCTCTACCTGTATTTCTGTTTGTGCAGACACTTAAGACACCTGTCTGCATTACTCACATGGTCAGTACAAATATCAAAAGACACTTTAATATTACAGCTTGTGGCTCAGTTAAACTTGTAGCTTTACAAGTTTTATATTATCCAGCTTCATAGATCAATATTAGTTACACAAATACATTATGTTTTAGACCAAAATGAGGTTTGCCTGAAATATTGGGACACGCTTCTTTATCCCTTATTACAAGAGCGGACTAAATATGCGGCGCTTATCTGGGAGAGAGCGGTGTATTCTTTATTTCTGGCTAAGACTAATTATACCATGTATGGAAAAAAGGTGAGCAAACTGCTGGCTAGGAGGTTAAAACAACAAGAGATGTCTCACTTCATCACAGGTATCTGTTCTGACACCAACAGCTCCATGTTAACTTCACCTAAAGATATTGAGGAAGAATTAAAAAAATATTTTGAACAGCTGTATAAAATAGATTTTAATAACACCCCTCACCACTGACCATTTAATTAAAGTTTTTCTCCAAACTGCTAATTTGCCTCATTTAAATCTGTATTTAACCTCCAGTCTTGCTGTTTCTATTTCCACTGAGGAGGATGAGAAGGTCATCTCATCCTCTCTCTCTCTCTCTCTCTCTCTCTCTGGATAAGTCACCAGGACTGGATGGGTTTACCCATTTTACTTGGCTTATAGGAAATAATTGGCCCCTTTTTCAGCTATTTTAATTTTTATTTTGAAATCAGTGTTTTTCCTTCAGATTTTTTAGATGCCCATATAACCCTGATTCCTAAAGACAAGAAGGATCATTCAGACTAAATAATTTTCAGCCCATCTCACTGTTAAATGCTGACACTAAATTACTGTCCCACATTCTGGCATCCAGACTAGCAAGGCTATGGCAGCCCTTAATCGGGGAGGAGGGAAGCAGATGGGCTTTATTGAAGGCCGGTTAGTTTCAGATCATTTTCAGAAACTTCACTTGCTTTTGGCATCTAGGGATGCTAACACTCCTGATGTGTTGGTCTCACTGGACACCAAGAATGCATTTGATAGGGTCTCCTGGACCTATTTGTTTCAAACCCTTGCTGCTTTTGGACTCCCAATCAATTTTATTAAATGAGTACACTTATTGTATTCCTCCCCAAAGCCCATATTTGTTGTAACTGGGTGTTATCGGACTCATTTCCTTTATATCAGGGTACATGCCAGGGATGCCTCCTTTCCCCCTACTTATTCAGATCGCATCTTGAACCCTTAACTAGACATGTCATACAAAATGATAAAATAACAGGTATTCCCATTGGGCCCCACTTCTTTAAAATATCTTTGTATGCAGTTGACATTTTATTGCATCTTTCTGATCCATCAGCAGCCCTTCCGGAAGTGTCAAAAGTTTTTAAAACATTTAGTTATATTTCTGATTACAAGTTAAATGATGCCCAAACAGATATTAAGCCCCTGAATTTTAGAACTTATAAACATGACCCTCTACTTGAAATAAGAGCCTGTTGGAACAACTCTGACCTCATTTCATTAGGTAGTAAATTAGCTACCACTGTCTAAGCTTTAATTAATAAGAACCATATTCCTTTAGTTTGGACACTCTCTGCAGACTTGGCATGTAGGCAAGCACTACCATTATCCTTGCGGGGTAGAATTTCAGTGATCAAGATGAATGTTTTACCAAGAGGTCTTTATCCAATCTCTATGTTAGGATTGCCTTTTCCCAAGACTTGGTTCCTTAAGTTGCATAGCTTTATATCGGGCTTTTTATTGCAACTCAAGAAACCTTGTGTTGCTTTTACAAAATTAACATTGGTAAAAAGACATGGTGGCTTACAACCCCCTAATGTTTATTGGTATTACTTGGTGGCTCAAGCCAGCAAATTTATGTCCTGGGGCTCCTTGGATCAGGGGAGGGATTTGGGCACCCCTTTTCCACATTGGAAGAATATTGAACTCTATTTGTGTTATCCACATGGCATTGCTCCAAAAGCATTACCTCATATACCTTGGAGGTATTTACCTTCTCCTTTATGAAATACTCTCATTGGCTGGTCGGTTCAAATAAATTTGCAACTGTGCAGAGCATTAAATTATACCCCACAGAAGGATCCATTTCAACTGATTTGCTATAATCTTATTTTTAGGATCGCTAATAAAACCATTCCCGGATCTTTTTTCCCTTCAGTACATTTAGATCAACTCTCCCTTATGTTGTGTGGGGATCAATTCATCTCTTTTGACTGATTTCAAGCATTGTATTTGTTATCTCCCTCAGCTGTGTTTCCCTTCTTTCAACTACTACATGCAATCAAAGCTGGACTAGGTCCCCATCTGTGGCAGTTTTCTTAGGATAATATGTACAGGGAATTAAGTACCTTAGCTTTTAAAGCTCATGCTGTATCTTTAATATATAAAGCCCTTAGAAATGCCATAGGGGACTTAATGAAAATTAAATGTTACTATTGTGAAAGAGAATTCCTAGAGCATTTCGATTTTTTCCATTCATTGTCACCATGGGATTTTATTTGCCGATACATCAGAATAGATAAATTATGACTTATACAATATATAAGGAATAAAGAATGGGTGAGCATACACAACAGGCCTATGTTTCCATTGAGCGGTTGAGATACTAGTATATGGACCAAGAGAGCGAAGCTCAAGAGGCCCATGCTGGTATCTGAATAACGAGATGGAAACGCAAGGTGAGTTGTGTATGCTCGCCCATACTTTATTTATTATAGTGTATGGTTTTCCTAGATACCAAAAAAAAGAGTTTCAGCATTTATGTTTTCCAAGGTTTCATACCTTGTGTTTGTGTTTCTGCTTGTGGTTCTGTTGGCAGCTCAGGCTGTTAGGCAGAGTCTGTTGGTGAAGTCCCATTTTATTCCTGAACCTGTTACCATTCCCAGGTGGAGTTTATGAACAAAAAATAAATAAATAAATACAATGTAAAATCTGTATTGTTTTGGAACACAGAGCTGACTACAGCTGTCCGTGTCCGAACCATCTCAGTCAGCTGATCGGTAAGTGACGCCACCATGTTTTTATTTTTGATTCAACAGAGCAGATTCAACCAATCAGGTGGAAAATAGAGCATGGTATCATGAATATTAATCAGGGGCTCATGAATATTGATCACAGAACATGCACAATAACTTATAGAATGTGCAGAACTTTTGGAACATGCACAACTTTTAGAATGTGCACAACAACTTTTGAGCAGCCGCTGAATTCCATACACAATAAGCCCAAACTGTATACTATAAAATTCTACATAATGTTTATTTTACCCTCTCAGAAACTGCATAAGATAGGTCATTTGCCTAGTCCTTCCTGTCCTAGATGTAAGGCAGCTACAGGCACATTAAAACACCCTCTTTGGGACTGTCCCTAAATCCATACCTTTTGGGAGCAGATCCAGTCTTGATTGGATCAGGCTGTTAAGATTACACGAGGCTTTTACTCCTGATGTTTGTTTGCTGGGATTGGGTATTGAAAAATTGGTGGGTCCCCAGGGATTTTACATATCCTTAATAGCTGCAGTAACTAATTTGATTATTTTGCACCATTGTGTAGATAATGAGATTCCCACATACCGGGAATGGCATAATAACATTTTGGTGACTTTACACATGGAAAAGTTGACAGCCAGTATGCATCACACCTTCCACTCCTATAGAACTAGGTGGGAGAGATTACAGACTTTATTGTTGCTTGATTGACTGGCACAATGTTCCCTGATATTTAGTTATAGTCTATATATATTTGTTATTTCCTTGACATTATTTCTATTTTAGATCTATTTTTACAAATGGCTTAGAGTAGTTTGCCACCTAGTAAATACGAACGATAAGAAAATTAAAGCTATGTTCTTCTCACCCTATCCCAACCTACCTAATCCAGCCTTGGCCGGGACTCTCCCCTCGATATCCACTGCCCTGGGTGAACGGTTGGAGTATGTAAATCAATTCAAAAATTTCGGTATATGGCTTGGCTACAGACTCTCCTTTGTAGCACATATAGAAGAACTGACAAAGAAGCTTCGTCAAAGGCTTGGCCTTCTTTTTGGGATAAAAAATCTTCTCCCCTCTGATGCAAAGACCAGACTAGTCCAAACTACCTTCCTACCCCTGCTAGACTATGCAGATTTCCTCTATAGCCAAGGCCCAGTCAACACACTCTCTAAGCTCGATACACTCTATCATAGAGCCCTAAGGTTTATATCAGATCTTCCATGCTCCACCCACCACTTTTTGTTGTATTCTGCTGTAGGTTGGTCTTCTCTTACCCTCAGACATCACAGAAATGCCGCTATCTTGACATACAAAGCTATTGTCAGCAAACTACCTGACTACATCTCTGCCTGTTTACCACTTTGCACTCTAAGCAGAAATGCTTTGAGAAGTGCCTCCTATATTACCTTAAAGGTAACAAAGGCTAGATCCCGGTTTGGCTGGGCTTCCATTAGCCATTCGCTTCCCAAGCTATGGAACACCCTGCAAAAATCTCTGAAATTAAAGCATGAAGTCAGCTTCACAGCCTTTAAAACACTTTATTTACAGCACAATAAAGAATCCTGTGCTTACTACTCTTGATCAAATGACTCCCCCTCTTAGGGTGTCCCCAGATCACTCTCGTCCAGGCCCGTCCCTGGACTCTGATCCCAGTTTCTGCATGGTCATCTCCCTCCCTCCCCTCCTTCCTCCCCTTCTCTCTATCTCTTCACCCCCCGATCTGTTGGCCCTGAACTCAGCAACTGTCTGGCCCTCTCCCTTCCCCTCCATCCTTTCTTCTCTCCTCCTTATCTTTTACCTATCCCTCTGTTCTTATATTGTACCCATTCTCCCCTTCATCCTGCCCCCATCTAGTTCCTCTCTTCTGGTTCTTCATTTCTGCACTCCTGGTTCACATTCCCTCTCCTTAAGCCTCTGACCTTTATGCACTCCATCTCTTCCCTACTCCTCTGCCCCTATTCCATCCCCCCTACCTGTGCCTAAGGGCGCAGTCGATTCACCATGGTGCTCCAAGGCCCAGTCAATTTGTCTCGGTGCTCCAGGGTCCCAGTCAAGTTGACATGGCCCTTGTCACCCCATCTTCTCACAGCTGCTGACCTAATCTGTATTACAGTTACTAGCTCAGTTTATTATCTGCAAAATATTGTGTTCCTTTTCCTGTATTTCCTTACAATTTATTATCCATGCTTGTTGTTGATCAAGTCTGCGTATTCTATTTTTCTGTATTACCCTGTTGTTTTGTATTTGTGCCCTCCCAGGTCCACCTTAAAAGGGACCTTGCTCAATGGTTTCCGCCTGGTTAAATAAAGATTTTGATTGATTGATAGATTATTGATGAATTTAACAAGTTTAAAAATAGGATGACATTGTAGCTGCTCCTTTTTAGTTGACCCTACAGCGTCAGTTTCATGTGTTAAACTTAGGTGCTTCTAATATAGCTCCTCTTTTCTGTTATATTGTCCATCTGTGTTTTTGTTGCCCTAGTTGTTTATTGTTGATTCGTTGCTTTGTTTGTAATTGATAATATCTTCCATAAAGTGTATTCAGTTAAAAAAATACTCAGTTAGCTACCTACAATGGAAGCTTTCCATGAAAAGAAACTTGTTTACTAAAAGATCTAAGCCCACTACCATCACAGAGATCCTATTCAAAATCCCTTAAACCTACTCCAGTAAAACCACCCAACCCCAAAAAAACACAACAAAGAACACTCAAACACACTAAATCTTTTTACTTTTTATTTAGTATGCTTTTCATTGCAGTCACCCAAAGCTCAGCTCCTGTTCTACTGTGACCCTCCTCTTTACCACCAGGATTGCCTAAGGGCTATGGCAGTACCCCATGGCTTGCCCCCAGGGTGCAGCTGCTTGGGCAAGCATGCCCACCCCCACAACACCAGTACAAGGGTGCTGGTAGGGAGCTCCCACTTGTACTGCCTCCCTGGCATGCCCCCCAGGGTGGGGCACGGGTGCCAGGCTCCCTGTCACAGATGCTGATATTAGGTCACAGGGAGATACGGTGGTGGTGATCAGGGCTGGTAGAGCAGAGTATCATGAAGAGTGACTGCAATGATTTTTTCTTACTGAGAGACCCCAGGGGGGCATGGTGTGCAATGATGTAGGGTGCTTATTATTTATTTATGTATGTATGTATGTATGTATTTATTTGTTTATTTATTTCAGGTATTGGAATTACAAACCTTTGAGTCAGAGACTCATTTAGAAAGGCTCTACATCACATTACAAGCAGTACAATATAGTGTTCAGAGATACAATACAGAGACAGTGATGGAATAGTAATTACACATATAAACAACAAATATACATTAGCAAGCAGTAAGTAAAACACAGGTATTCAGAAGTTGGGGAGGAAAACAGTAGGAGTGCAATAATCAGAGGGTTAGCAGGATGGAGATCCCTTGTTGTAGCTCAAGAGCAGTCAATGACTTAGGTTAAGGGCCATGCGCCAACGTCTGGCACGTCCCCCACAGCATCTCTGGTACCAGTTCTGCTGACTCCTGTCCTCCACCTGAGGTCAGTCTTGCACCAGATACACAGCCCCCCAAAGAAGAACCATCCCTAGGATGCTCAGTTCTTCTCCCTCCGGCTGGCCCTCTGACTCCCAGGTCTGTTCCCAAACCTGTGCCATTGAAAACACACTAAATCTAATAAATATCTTACCATCCAAACCCCCATACATTAGAAAACATAAGAAAGGAAATACAAAGTCCAAGCCAGGTACAAGGTTTATGTTTAATCTGGTAGTTCAACCCTCACCCTGCTGTCACCAGGACTAGAGTAGACCTAAGAGTCCCAAAAACTCACAAAGTGTCTGAAGACAAGTTTATCAGAACATAGACATTTGGAGCAGTCACCAGTGCACAACCAAGGGAGCAGGTTGGAAAGCACTCAGGTGAATTTCCAGACTGAGCACAGACTGGCACAGCCTGGTGCAGAAGAAGGGAAACAGTCTCTCACAGCAAACCCTTAAATACACAGCGAAGAATCTGATTCACCAAAAAGCAGGCTTTTCACTGTCACTGAGTATCCTGATGCAGCACAAGAAGTTGGAAATATCGGCATATTGCCAACTTTGTGAGATGTAAACCTCTCCTCCCATTGTTTCTTCAAATGTAGATTTTAAAGTTGGAAGCAGCAGAGTTGTAAAGGCTTTATAAAATTCAGATTGATGGGTCTGGGATTTTATTTGCTTTCTTATTAGTTATTGCCTGAAGCAATTTCTCTGAGGCCGTGGGATGGAGAAGTTCATTTTGCTTCTCCTCTTTCAACTTGGAAAGGACCACCTTTGCAAAGAACCGCTGATAGTGTTCCAGTTCTGGTTCAGTGCCTTGAGTATATAACTGTCCATAAAAGGCATGAAAAGCTGCCAGTATGTCTGAGGTGTGGTGGTGCAGCACTTTGGTGATAGGCTGCATGTATTTGTTATCCGTAGCCAGCGTCTGACATTGTCTAAGCATGTATACCAAAATGCAGGATGCTTTGCCCCCTTCACAATAACATTGTTTGACATATCTAAGTATGTGTTCATTTTTTTTCCTTTTTGTTTTGTTCCCTTGTGGACCAGGCAGGGCTACTTTGTCCTGTCCCACCCACCTTCAAATGACCACTACCTCCCTAGGTCCTCACTTTATCCATTGAACCCACAGTTTGCCCCTGTAGCAGGGCCAGGAATGGGAGGGTTGTCCTCCACCGACATAGACCTTACTATCCAGTGTGGATCAGTGGCCCAGGTGCTGGCATGGGTCAGGGTGGAGTAGTTGGGACTTCATGGAACCTTAATCCCCCTTTTTTCTGTATTCTCCTTGGGTCCCCTGCTGCAGCAGCATGTAGGCAAACTGTGGCCTTTCCCTTCAAGGTGCTTGGATACCTGTGCTGCCTGCCAGGCCACCTCCTGGGGGCAGCCAAGGGCCGAGACGGCCATACCTCACCTCACCTCACCACCCTGAGGAGGAGAGCAGTCCTCTGGACACTCGATCTTCTCCCTCCCCTGCCACCCCTTGTGACCCAAATTCATTCCCAAACTTGGGTCACTAGCATGGCTGGAGGTAAAGTGTACAATGCCTCAGCCTTCCACACCACCAGGCTGGCCCTAATCTGTTTTGTATTGTAATTGGTCTTGCACATTTTTGTAACCTATTGTAGCTGGGTAGCATGGATTGGCCCCCTTGCATATGCACCAGTTGCAAAAAATCTAGGTTATCTTGCAGTTCTGTCTGTTGCTGATCATGCTACCTCTATTACTCCACAGCATATTTAATTAAATTTCTTCCCTCGGACCAAGTTTATGGTGTCCCATATCAGGGGCATGGACATGTCTGGGGTCGTATTCTCCCAGAGGATTTGGGGAAATCTCAATGTGACTAATTCTTTAAATTTCAGGTCCCTAAGAATTCTCACATTGAACTGCCACTGTCTAGGGGGCTTGTCTGCTTTAAAGTAAGCTCTATCAAAATGAGAACATGATCTGATAGTAGACTGGGGGGACATTCATGCTTAAACTAGAGATGGGCGAAGTGACCCCAATTCATTCCGCAAAGTGATTCACAGAGTAAAGGCGAATTTGCGGAGTGTTCCACAATGTGAAGCAGAGTACTTCACGTTATAATGAGAAACGAGAAGTCCATTGAAAACAATGACTTCACGCTACTCCGCCTTCCCAAACCACTACTCCACCAATTCCTAAGGTGAAGTATATTGAAAACAATGTGCTTTGCCTCACTTTGCCTTGTTTTTAAACTCCAAAGGCAAATTTTGCAGTGATTCATGGGATTTCAGGTCACATGAGCTCTGCACAGCCTCAGTTTGGGGTAGTGTGTATAGGAAACTGTAGGAGACAATTTGCTCTGAGAGCTCTCTGCGATTCAAACCTTCTAAAAGCTGTTAAAAAAAGCCTTTTTTGAATCTTTTTATTTGTTGAAACTTTAGTTCACTGATTATAGGAAACCCTCCTGTGCTCATATCGTTGAGTGTTTATTGTTTGTGTGTGGATTTTGAATGTTAATGTACAATATTCATTCTGTGTATTGAGAGAAAGTGTAAGTGTGCTTTGGGAAGGGGCGTATCTGTGGTGTAGGTAGATTAACTTGGAGAAAAAGACAGTGCTTTCTGTTTTGATGATATTTTTCTTGTATAACTGTGTTAATGTACACACAGTAATATTTTCAATAATTCATGTCATTTTTTTGTTGATTTTTGTGGTGCAGCAGTGCATAATTTTAGTTTGTTTAAAATATGTGGTTATATTACTGAAGTTTTCAATTTGCTACGCATTACTTAGTGAGTGAGAATGTGTGTGACGCATGTCATCAAATCAGACACCTTTTATTGTGCCACATAATAATGTCAGCAATGTGAACCTGCTATCCACTGCAGCTGTGTGATTTTTGTACTTCTTTGTGGTATCTTTACTAGTACAAGTGACTGTTATTGCAGCAGTGCAGTACACTGCCCCCCCCCCCCCATGGCACACCACAACCGGCAAAGGTATTCTTTTCCAGATTTGAATTTCTGATCATGAGCACTGCTTAGGTGTTGTGCCTTTGCATCTGCATCTCTTCAGTGTGCAGCACAATCTTAATCTGTATGTGCATTTGCATCTCTTTAGGGCACAATCTCCATCTTCAACTTAAGTCACAGTTGTTTTTTTTGGCTTCCCTTCAGAGTACTGGACAGGTGTGGTGCATAGTTCTGCATGAACATTGTACTCATTAAAATGCATTTTTAAGTCAGGACCATCATCACGAGTCACTCATGATACAAATCATGTTCTTCATCATCACGGTTACAAATGCAGTCACAAATCACAACACTAATTTTTTGACTAGTTACTTGGATGTATTGCAAGCATGTTTTGTAGTATCTCTCCAGGCTTTACCACCCCGCCATTGTACTCACTAATGAACGTTTTTAAGTCAGGGAGTTTGTGCTACTGCTTATCAGGGAAGTATAGACATAGGCATTCTCATTCACAATACAATTCCATATTGGTTATCTCACACCGTCAACACTGAATCACATTCTTCATCATCAGGGTCACAAATGCAGTCACAAATCACGATTCACGATCACGAATCACAACATTAATTTTTCACTAATTACTTGGCTCTACTGTAAGCATGTTTTGTAGTATTTCTCCAGGCTTCACCACTCCACCATTGAATTCTTTAATAAGCGTTTTTAAGTCAGGGAATTTTGTGCTGCAGCTCATCGGGGAAGTACAGTCATAGGCATTCGCATTCCTTCCCATACAGAACCATAGAAACATAGACTTTGATGGCAGATAAGGACCGCTTGGCCCACCTAGTCTGCCCATTCCCTACCTACAGTATAGGCTGCAGATCCTAGTTAACCAACAGCCTATTTCTTCTTACCCCCCACAAGAATTGCATTATGTCTCTTCCATGGATTCTTGAACTCTCCCACAGTTTTAGACCCCACAACCTCCTCAGGAAGGCTGTTCCATGCGTCCATCACCCTCTCTGTGAAAAAATACTTCCTCACATTGCCCCTGAACCACCCCCCCATCTTTAAATTGTGTCCCCTTGTTCTTGCAGATCTCTTTTTCTGAAAGATGCTACCCTCTTGGACTTTGTTGATTCCACTGAGGTACTTAAAAGTTTCTATCATGTCCCCCCTCTCCCTCCTTTCCTCATGGGTATACATATTAAGCTCCTTTAGTCTCTTCTCGGATGGCTTCTCTTGCAGCCCCTGCACCATTTTAGTTGCCTGCCTCTGTCCTGTCTATGTCCTTGCAGAGATGGGGTCCCCAGAACTGGACACAGTACTCCAGATGAGATCTCACCAACTGTCTATTCAGAAGGATAACAACTTCCTGTTTTCTGCTGGTGATGCCTTTCCCTATACATCCCAGTATACTCCCAGCCTTCCCTACTGCCTTCTCACATTGCTTGCTAACCTTAATGTCATCTGATATGAATACCCCTGGGTCCCTTTCCATTTTTGTTGTTGTCACTACCCCCCCATTGTTTCCCAGGTGCATTATTTTGCACTTCTTTGCATTGAATCCAAGTTGTCATACTTCTGACCATTCCTCCAACCTTTCCAAGTCCCTTCTCATCCTTTCCACACCTTCTTGTGTATCAACCCTTTTGCAGATTATTGTGTCATCTGCAAAGAGGCATATTTTTCCTTCCAATTACTCTGCAATGTCACTTATGAAGACATTAAAAAGGACTGGACCCAGTACTGAACCCTGCGGTACCTCACTAGTAACCCCTCTTTCTTCAGAGTGGACTCCATTTACAATTACCTTCTGTGTCCTGTTGTCCAGCCAATGTTTTACCCAGGCTACCACCCTGGGACCTGCTCCCAGGCTGGTTAATTTGACTATTAATCTTTTGTGTGGGACTATGTCAAATGCCTTGCTAAAGTCTAGGTAGGCCATGTCCACAGCCTCTCCCTGGTCTACTACGTTGGTTACCCAGTCAAAGAAATCAATTAGATTCATCTGACATGACCTTCCCACTATGAACCCATACCGCCTTGGGTCTTGTGCCCCACTGGCCTCTAGGTACTCAGCAATTCTTTACTTCAGAAGTGATTCCATCACTTTCCCTGCCACAGAGGTCAAACTGACAGGTCTGTAGTTTCCTACCTTTGTCTTGGTCCCACTTTTGTGAAGAGGAATCACATCTGCCTTCCTCCAGTCCTCAGGTATCACACCATCCTCCCATGATTTGTTAAAAAGGGTAGTCAGTGGTTTCACTAGTTCTCCCCTTAATTCTTTTAGAATTCTGGGGTGAATTCCATCAGGCACCATTGCGTTGGCCACCTTCAGTTTTAGGAGTTCTTTCAGAACCCTTTCTTCTGTAAAAGGACTGGAGATCACCCCCCCATCAAGAGTGCTTCTGCTAATTGGATTAGGTACCTCCCTCTCCTCCTCTTTTGTGACTACTGAGCAGAAATATTCATTCAGTATCCCTGCTTTTTCACTGTACCTCTCTGCTCACCCCCCCTTCATTCTATTCAGCCTCACTATCCCTCCCTTTGTCTTTCTACGCTCCCTGATGTACCTATAAAAGGTTTTATCCCCCTTCTTAACTGAGTACAGCAAGTGAGTTACAGTACTGTAAGTAGTGATGGACAAAGTGTCCCCAATTTGCTCTGTGAAGTGATTTACTGAGTAATGCAGAATCTCTCGGAGAACTCCACAATGTGAAGCGGAGTACTTTGCTTCATAATGAGGAATGCAAAGTCCATTGAAACCAATGACTTTGCATTGTTCTGCCCTCACCAAACCACTTCTTCACCAATTTTAAGGCGCAGTACATTGAAATCAAAGTAATTTGCCTCACTTCACCCTGTAATTGAGCTCCAAATGAAATTCTGCAGTTATTCATGGGATTGCAGCTCACATGGGATCTAGATTGTTCAGCACAGCATCAATTCTGGCCTGCGTAGTGTTTGTGCAGTGGTAGCTGGAGACAGTTTGCTCTCAGAGCTCTGCAATTCAAAACCTATAAAAGCTGTTTAAAATGCCTTTTTGAGAAATATTTTTTTTTACTCGAAATTTAGTACATCGATTGTAGGAAACCCTTCTGTGCTCATACCATAGAGTGTTTATTGTTGTGTGTGGATTTTGAATGTTAATTTAGAACAGTCAGTCTGTGTACTGTGAAGCGTGCATTGGGGGAGGGGCATATTTGTGGTGTAGGTTGATTAACTGGAAGAAAAAGGAAGTCTTTCTGTTTTGGTTATATTTTTCTTGTATAACTGTGTTAATGAACACGCAGTAATATCTTCAGTAATTCTTGATATTTTTTTGCTGATTGTTGTGGTGCAGCAGTGTACAATTTGATTGTTTAAAACATTTGGTTATATTACTAAAGGTTTTCAATTTGCTACGTATTACTTGAGTGTATGTGTGAGTGTGTGTGCATCGCATGCTATTAAATCAGACACCTTTTATTGTGTTACATGGTAATTGCAGCAGTGTGAACCTGCTATCCACCACACCTGCATGGATTTTTTATACTGCTTTGTGGTATCTTTACTGGTAGTGGATTGTTACTGCTGTGCACTAATCCCCCAATTGGCAAATTGTATTCCTTTCCAGATTTGGATTTGTAACTTGTGAGCACTGGTTAGGTGTTGTTGTGCCTTTTCGTATGCATCCCTTGAGTGTGCAGCTCAATCTTAATCTGTCTGTGTATTTGCATGGCACCATTAATTCTGGGAGACTGCATTTCTTGTTATGCTCTAATTTCACTTCATCAGCACTGGGGAATTTTCTGGACACAAGACAGTAGCATTTTGGGGATGCACATTAATTCTGGTGACTCTGCATGTGACCTGACCACTGCATGCATGACTGAGTGCACCGTTAATTCTGAGAGACTTTGCATTTCTTGTTACACTCTCATTTCACTTCGTCAGCACTGGGGAATTTTCTGGACACAAGACAGTAGCACTTTGGGGATGCACATTCATTCTGGTGACTGTGTGGGTGGGATGCTGTCAATATTGTTGTCACTCCACCTTATTTCGCATTTAAGGAGGAATGACAATGTGAAGTAATAATACAGCAAAGTGAGCATTTTCTATGGGGCACTCCACGTAGTGAAGTGCCAATGCAAAGTGGTCACTTCGCATTCACTTTGCCTGCAGATTTTAAATTCGCTGCATCTCTAACTTAAACTACTTATCCCACATGTTCTGTAGTGGTGAGGAAATAATTTTGGCAAGAATAATGTGAGTGTGCTCCCTAGTAAAATGAATAGGCTCAAGTATGGAGGTTTAAATGTCTCCACACATTTGTGAGACTCATCTCCTTAATCAATTAATGCCCGTGTTTCTGTCCTTTCATGAATCAGGGAGAATGTGGGTTAGAACTTTCTTTTGTCAGATCCATCAGTAAGTTTAGGTCACTTCCTAGAATCAGGGGGCCCTGCTTAATCCCAATAATTGTATCAAACATTCTTTGATGAATGGAGGCATCTGATATGGGGTGTGTGTAAAGGCTGTCTATCATATGGTGTTTATCTTGTATTGTGCCCTTAGACATTACCAGCCGTCCTTCTTTGTCAGTGTGCAATGTCTCCAATCTAAACAGAGAATTTCTGAGACTCGTACAGCTGTGCCTCACATGTGACAGTTTTTATATTCAGATACCAATACCTGCTCCTCCACAAATTTCACCAACGTAGAGTGCTGCACCTATGAAAGTTGGGTTTCATGTAGCAGAATAAGCAGCTAATTAAGTTTATTTTAAATGTGTGATCATTTTGAATCTTTTAGCTGGGTTTTTCAACCCTATAACATTTTGTGAGGCTATTTTAAAGGTTATAGGGTTGACATGGGCACCGGTTGTTGCTGGGTGTCCTTTTGCATCCCCTCTCCCCACTTCATCTAATTTAGGGGCACCACAATCAGCCTTAAGCTTTTAAATTGATGATGCCAATTCCCAGTGGTGGTGACAGGTGGAAGTGCCTTTCTTCTCAGACCAGATGTTTACTTCTGACAGGGGTGTCTGTGTAAGCAAATTGATCCCCAAAACAGAAACAAAATAGAGGAGACATTAGGAAATGTATGACAGACAACATCACAGTTAGAAGTAGGAACAGTTGTTGCATGAGTCCAAAAATTACATCACAGTGAGATTTGCAACTGCCTCGCCCCCTATTTTTCTTTTTTTGTGTGTGTATTTGAAGCTGTCCGGTATAATCAGCTTATAAGTCTGTAGGGTGCTGGCTGTTTTGTTGCCACTGTGCAATTTATTGAACAGGTCAACAAGTCACCTTAACCAAACCTGTAATTGTCCAAGGCCTAAGTAGCTACAATTGGCAGTATAGTCCTATAAAAATCTGACTGACATGCTTGCAGTAATGTGAGCAACCCTAGTATTACCATATCCTACTGTGTCTAATGGTTGTGACTATACTGTCAAGGCAATGCTAAAGTCAGTAGTAGTACAGCAAATAATGTCTAGCATTTTGAGAGAGGCATAGTGATGTCCTTCAATAGAAAATTGGCATGTCTTGCGGTGTGCTGATGATACACCCCCAATGATGTTGTAGGTCCCTAGGGACTATAATACAGTTAATATAAAGGGAATTAGCTCCCCCTGTACATCCCTGTGCTATATCCTTTTCAGTAGTTTCATTGTGGTGACTGAATGTTGTAAAAGGGCAAAACAAGATTAGTTCCAATTTCTAGTAAGGATTTTTTGCCTTGTGGTTGGGATGATTATCTCCAGCTGGGATACCAGTCCACATATGTGGATTGGGATATCCTATCTGAGGCTAAGATTGCCTTACAAGTCTTCCCCCAAAGGCACATCAGAAGTAGTCCTTTGGGATCTGCAGGCCCCCAGGAGAAATCACAGCCCCACAGGCCTCACTTTGAAGAAGTTATACATACTAAAAATATTCCAAGTACTCCAACCTCAAAAATGGGACACCAAATCATTGCCAAAGTTGTTCCATATTTATTGAAGAACAAATGTGCAAGCAAGCAAGCAGTCCTGCCTGACACATTTCAGACAAACATGTCCTTTATCAAAGGCTGAGGACTTTTAAAAATACATCCCATGGTTTATCTGTTCCTGAGCACCTAAGTTTCCTTGTGAACACTCTATTCTGGTTTTACTCTGAAGAAGTTACTGTTTACAAATCAATAATAGCAGACACCAAGAATACTGCTCATAGGAGTCAAGAACTGATATTTCATGTATTTCATGTCCAGCTCTGCTGAGAGGAAGCTAGGCTAAATTGAAGCTCAGGATACTCATGGAGGCAGTGAACTCTACATTCCACCCCACCAGCACCACGCACAGAACCTCCATATTAATTTAACTGCTCATTGCTCTGCCTGGAATTGTTTCTGGCTTAAATGCTCCTTATTTGCTTAGGCTGAGAGGATGGTATTTCAGAGGAAGGCCCCGGTCCCCTGCAATAAATCTTCTTAGTGATGTATGCAACCCCCGTAGTGCTGTCAGCACCCCCACCCCCGGTTAGGCCCCACCAGAAGTAACTAAAAAGCTGGCAAATTAAAGAAAAATGTACTTGCTGCTGTGGAAACATCAGTGGTAGGTGCCTTTGCTTTACATTTGATGCAGTAAACCCACTTCAAAATATGCAACATGGCTTTGTGGCATGCTGCTTGCAGCTCTGAGCTTTTCTTGCCATCTGCCAGCGAGGTGCAGTAGGTTGTGGCACAGCTGCTTTGCTTTGCTTCTGTGACTGATGAATGCCCTTTTCCTGCAGATCTCTGGCAGTCTCCTGGGATGAATAATACAGTGTATCTGTTGACCTGTTGGAAGTTGGGCTACTCGCAGGGCTGGGCAGGGAGTTTTACATTTCATACTGTGTTTCCTACGAGCTTGTATAATGAGGTTATATTACCATTGGTTCTTCATCACTGCTGCTGAAAAGTCGTTACTGAAGAACAATCTCTGCTTACCATAAAACACAGTCCTTTTATCGAGGCTACTTGAAAAATATGTTGTTTAACTGCCCAGTTGGTGAAGCTTAAGGTGATTGACCTGGGGCAGGCATCTGGTGAGAATGACATAAGACCGAGGGTACAGTCTGTCCATCTACAGTATATCTAGTTTGTTGCCCTCCACAATGTCTAGTGCCATTCTCAGAAAAGAGTCCAAACATTCTACCTGATTTTGTTCTTCATTATCCTTCAGGAAACCATTTGTTTCTCCTTGCTGTATTTTCTGTATCCTCTTGTTGGTTGGCAATTTGTGAATGGGCTTTCTCTAGCTGTGCCGTATCCTCATTCAGTGTGTCCAGGCAGTATCATTTGAGTTCAGGTGTGTGTCTACTGCATCTGTCCTTTCACTCAACTTGGTAACGGCTCCTCTTATTTCAGTCATGGACTATTTCATGTCTGCCCAGCGTGCCATTAATTTGTGAAATATCATGTGCAGTTAAATCAACCCCCCTGCAACATTCCTGGAGCAGAAACAGCTGGGTCTGTATGGCAGATAGGATGTTCCATGACCAACTCAGTGCCAGAAGATGGGGTGGTATCCAGTGGTAAATTGATACCAACCTGCCTACTGATTTTACTGTTGCTTAATATAGAAGTTTGCAATGGTTTCTCAAGTTTTTTGAGGTGTTAGCTCAGGGGCTCAATGGAACTCCTCTTTGAGTCTGCAGAACACATCGTGACAAAGTGTAAATAGCAATAATTGAACATTAAGTATAATATGGTAATACTACTGTATTTGGAAAAAAGAGATTCTCACCATATTGGTTCTTGGAAAACAGGAGATGCTGGAAGGTTTATTACCTTTTATTGGACCAACAAGAGTCTTGTACAAAGATGGAATTCTACTGAGGTAGTCTTTGTCTGCTTGACGTTTTCTGCCCATTTCCCTTATTTTTTCCTCCACCATATCCTTTGGGCTCTAGAGATGGGGCCTGATTTTTAAAGTTTCAGGCATGGCACAAGGGGCTTGTGCCAGAAAGAATGGGGAAGAGTGCTGCTTGCACCAAAAGATGCTCCAAAGCTACTCATAAAGTCAACCTGAATCAACCACAGGCTGCCTGCACCAAAGGGTGCTTGTGCAGTCCATGCACCACAAAATGGGCTCTGACATGGTGCTAGAGGACATGTGGCAGATGCAAGCTGCCACATAACCTAAATCAGATTGTCAAAACCTTCCCAGAGGGCAAAATTCTAAGTACCCTTAGACCAGCCAGGGCTGGACTAAATGTACAGTACTGTACTTAGAATATGACCATCTAGGAGGGCTTGACCACTTCGGCCAATATCAGAGCTCCCTCACCATGTGCCATGCAACCCCTTCCCAGCCTCTGTGTGCCTCAAAATTTAAATATTAATAAATATTCTCTGGAGATCTAGCAGACCACACCCACAGCCCTAATATGTCCAAATATTGAAATGTTAAAAGAATGGCTCCCTTGTGGTCAAGTGGACTGCTCCCCTCAGCCCTGATATGCACAAATATTGAAATGTTAAAAACTATTCCCAGGTAATCTAGTGGGCCCCTGCCAGCCCTGATCTGCCCAAATATTGAAATGTTAAAGGAATCATTCCCTAGTGATCTAGCGGACCCCTCCCTCCCAGTCCCTATCTGATCAAATATTTAAATGTTACAAAAAATCAGTCCCTGGTGATCTAGTGAACCTCCACCCCCATGCTAGCAGGTAATGCCCAGCATCCCGCTCCCCCCCCAGACTGAACCCCAAGCCAGCAACTGGCTCAGTCCAACTCTCACCACCATGGCTGGCCACTGACTGGGCTGTCACTGAGCATGTAATGTGTACAGTACACTCTCAGTGACAATTCAGTCAGTGACCAGCTGTGGTGGTGAGAGGAGGGCAGTGTCAGTCGCTGGCTTGGGGGGGTGGTGACTCTACCTGCCAGGGGTGGAAGGGTGGGGTCCACTATCATCAGGGACTGATTTTGTAACATTTATATATTTGGACAGATCTGTGTGGGGGGTCCCTAGGTCATTGGAAATTATTCTTTTAACATTTCAATTAGCAATTAAAGTCAGATTGGGGCTGGGGGTCCATTAGAGCACCAGGAAATATTTGTTAACATTTCTAATATTTGGGCAGTTTGTATTGGGGGGTCAGCTAGATTTCCTGTGGATATTTTTTACATTTCAATATTCAGGCGATGAGCTGGTGGGGGGGGAGAGATCTGGTAGACCACTTGGGAATGATTCTTTTAACATTGTAATATTTGGGCAGATCGGGGCTGGGGAGGGGGACACTAGATCACTAGGGAATATTTATTAACATTTCAATATTCAGGCAGATAGGGGATGAGGGGGCAGGGGTATGCTAGATCACCAGGGAATATTTTTTAAATTTCTGTATTCAGGCAAATTGGAGCTGGGGTGACTGCTGGATCACCAGGGAATAATCTTTCACATTTCAATATTTGAGTAGATCAGGGCTGGGGGTGGGATCCGCTAGATCACCAGGGAATATGTATTACATTTCAATATTCAGGCAGATGGGAGCTTGATGGGGGGGGGCCACTAGATCACTAGAGAATATTTATTAACATTTCAATATTCAGGCAGATCAGGATGCTAAGGGGGGCTCTGCTAGATCATCAGGAAATGCTTATGTGTACCTTATCAATTTTGGGGCACATCAGGGCTGCGAGTGCCACTAGCCACCAGGTACATGCTAGATTGGTGCACAGCTGCCCCACAGCATGTGGCAAACCCTTTGGATGTGCTTCTTGAAATAGTGGAAAGCACTTACCTCAGCCAAGGATTTTCAAGCACAACAGGACAATCTAATGTTTCACCCGACTACTCGGGCTTCCTCAATCTCTGAGGAGGCTCAAGTAGTCAGGTGAAATGTAAGATTGTACTGTTGTGCTATTGCCTATCATCTATGGAGCAATAAATAATTCTAAACACTATCCTTGTTTGAGCAGCTTTCTTGAAAATCCTTGGCTGGGGTGAGTGTTCTCCACAATTTCAAGTTAATCATTGTTGATTGGAGAAGCACCACCACCCCTAGTGCACACCACCATTGAACTGAACTCTGAACGAGCTATCTGCTTGGTGCATGATCACGGCTGCAGCAAGCAGAGGGACTATACCCCTGGGACCCTGCCTAATAGAGAATCGGGCTTTAATGCAAACTGCATTTTGCCTCAGCTTGAATTGATCAAAGGGCCCTTGAGAATCAAGCCCCATGTTTATAATGCAACCACACTGCATAATGTTGAGAATCCCTTTACTTAATGCTAAACCTTGCCAGCTCTGCAAAAAGTGCCACTTAGGCCACTGTCCCCACTCCCAGTAGCAACCCAGACTCACATACTGAGATGTTTATATTACTTTTCCACTGCCATGCCGTATCCAGGTATTTTGTTGTTTAAACACTTGGACATGTCATTAGATAGGGTGCAGGTTTAACCAGGTTGCTATAGATGGTGATTGTTCCAAACCCTACCATGTGGGCTCTTGCATGATTTATGGATCTGGGTCATTAAACTCCTGGGTCTCGATTCTCAGAAAGGATTGAATGCTGCAAGCTCCGGGTGTGTTGAACTCACAGCACAAAGAGCTTGCAGCATTCCCTCGCCAGCAATCGGGATTCTCGATCTCATCCACCACATGCCCTGAGTTCTACATGCCCCAAGTTAGGCCATTGTTTGCTGGTCGAACTTCAGGGACATTTTTATAGGTTTACTCCAAATATATGGAGCAAGCCACCATAAAAAGGGTAAAGTGTCACAAATGTGTGCAACCTGTGAGAATCAGTTGCATGGTACGGCACTATGTTTTGGGCAGTGCAGGGTTTGACTCAGAGCTTATGATAGCCCTGCATCAATTGAGCCAAAACTAATTTACATGTGTGGTCCCTAGTACAAGTAAACCATTTCACATATAAAATGTGGGTTTATAATCATACAGATATTATTTAAAAGTAACACAATAGATTATATCATACAGAACTATTTACATCCCTTTAGTATGCAACACGTTTTTGGCAGCAGAGCATTATTTACAAACCAAGTTTTAAAGAACTCCAGGGTATAAGTCCCTTAAGGGATTTTCTTGAATGGCTGAGTAGGTTGTTCCATAATTTGGGGCCCTTACAGGGGAAGACAGAACTACTCTTAATGAATTTCATGACTGATACAGTGAGTTCAATAACCCATGAAATATGTAAACCTTCTTTGACATTTTTTTTTCTTCACCAGTTCTAATAAATACTCAGGCACTTTTCTGAAATAGCATTTGTAAATCAAGTGAATCGTGGAGATTTTGAAGCTCTGATACTCGATTCAGTTTAAAGTACTATAAAGGGAGCAATGGTACATGCCACACAGGGCATCTAGAATGTACAACACAAACCTACTATATATCACATCCAGTCTGCACAGTACACAATTAAAGGTGGACTGGTGCAAGTATAGTACATCCCCTTGGGATGCAGTACCTCCCCATCTACTCAAAGACTCATGTCCACCTGTGTATCAGCACAGTCCGACAACAATTTCCCAAAAATGCTATTCTGATTACTTTACTAATGCTGGCATTTGGACCCTCAAATTACTTGTCCAGTTACCAAAGACTACAATACAATACTCCACAAACTGCCTGCCTATTTAACGTCTCTCATACACATCTCGCATAGCGCCTACTCCCTAAGGAAATGCAACCTTATCCTACTAGATGTTCCCAGGACACGTACCACAGCTGGCCAAAGAGCTGTCTCATACGCCCTCCCAAACATTTGGAACCAACTACAAGCCATGCTGAAGCTAACCAGCATCGTTTCAATTAAGTCCTACAAAACACTAGCTATCTCTAAATTAAAAGACATATGTGGTGCTATAGGCCTCAACACCAAGTCAACTTCTAGGTACCAACTGGCCTCTACTTATAAAGCTGAAATGTGTTGCATAATTTAGGGCAAGGTTAAAGCTGGAATGTACTGCATATATAGCATAAGGACTTCTATTGTGTATACCTCTTGTATTATAATTTTTTTCTTTGTTGTCCTACATTTTATATCTCCTGTCAATGTAATTGTGAACTGTATGTGTATGTGCCTCAGGACCTCCTTGTGAATGAGCTTGCTCAACGGAGTCTTTCCTGCAACAAACTTGAACTTGAAACTTGAACTTGAACTAATGATGTACTCACAGGCTGTAAAAATAAACAAATTGCAAGAGCTACTCTGGAGTATGGAAACAAGGTTTTGGGGAAAATAAAAGTTAGGCAAGTCAAAATAATAACAATACTCTTGAGACAGGTGGGTCTTCTGTTGCCCTCTAAGGCACAGAAAACATTAACGCAAACAAAGTTCCTCTGGCTTTACATCCAGTGCCCTTCTAGGCACAATCAATTTAGATATGTAATCAGACAGCATGGGCCTTTCCACAGACATATTCTGTATATCTGCCCACCTGTACTGTTAGGCACTACCCATGCCCTTCTGGTACCAGTAATTGATAATACCCCTTTTAAATTGTATTTGTTAATATAAGTTTATTGGTCCAGTTAGATGGCCTCTTCTGGATATGAGTGTTACCTGATGCATTTTTATTACTAGAGGACTTTGAACAAAAGGTGAGCAGTTCTGTGGTCCTAAGGATGCAAGAGGCGACACTCTTAAATCCAAAAGAGGCTTTCCAAATGGACTTTTCAGATTTACCATGGTGGTGGATGCACCGGACTCTGCTTGTTTGTTGTAAAAGTGCCACAAAACCAGTATCAACACTCATCAGAAATGTAATTTGAATGCGGGGAATAAACAAAAGGTAGACTGTGCTGTTTTAGGATTTTGTCTTTGTTTTAAGGTCCTGCTTCATTTCTGCTAATAGACATAAATGATTTAGAAACACAAAACATAGAATTTGACAGCAGATAAGGACTGCTTGGCCAGCCTAGTCTGTACATTTACCCTACTTATTGTAGCACCGTAGACCCTACTTGATCTCCGGCTTAGCCTTCCCTTTCCTAATGACTAAGGTTCCCTTTTTTCTATCCCATGCATTCTTGAATCCCACTACAGTGTTTTCCCCCACCACCTCCACTGGAAGCTGTTCCAGGAGTCCACCACTCTTTCTGTGAAGAAGTAATTCCTATTTTCCCTGAGTCTACCCCTTCCAGCTTCATAGCATGCCCCCTTGTTCTTGAGCATCTTTTTTTTCTGAAAAATACTTCCCTCTTGTACCTTGTTTATACCTGTGAGGTACTTGAAAGTCTCTATCATATCTCCATGTCCCTCCTTTCCTAATGACTAAGGTTCCCTTTTGTCTATCCCATGCATTCTTGAATCCCACTACAGTGTTTTCCCCCACCACCTCCACTGGAAGCTGTTACAGGAATCCACCACTCTTTCTGTGAAGAAGTAATTCCTATTTTCACTGAGTCTACCCCTTCCAGCTTCATAGCATGCCCCCTTGTTCTTGAGCATCTTTTTTTCTGAAAAATACTTCCCTCTTGTACCTTGTTTATACCTGTGAGGTACTTGAAAGTCTCTATCATATCTCCACATCCCTCCTTTCCTCCAGGGTATACATACTGAGGTCCTTTAGTCTCTCCTAATAGGATCTTTGATGCAGACCCTGAATCATTGTTGCTGTCCTCCTCTGGACTGCCTCTACTCTGTCTATGTCCTTCTAAAGATGTGGTCTCCAGAACTGGACACAGTACTCTAGGTGAGGTCTTGTCAATGATTTACACAACGGTATCACTACCTCCCTCTTTCTGCTGATGATACCCCTCCATCTGCACCCTAGCATCCCATGGACTCTCCTTACACCAATGTCACACTGTTTGGCCAACTTTAGGTCATCAGATATGATTAACCTCAGGACTGTTTCCCATTCGGTGATTGTCAGTACCACTCCAGCCATCTTGTACTCCATCCCTGGGTTTCTATGCCCTAAGTGCATGATTAAGTGTATGATTGTTCACTTCTTCCCATTAAAACTTAGTTGCCACATTCTTGACCACTCGTTTAACTTTCTTAGATCCATATTCATTTTTTTCCACACATCCTCCCAAGAGTGTCCATCCTGTTGCAGATTTTATTGTCATCTGCAAAAAAGGCACACCTTCTCTTCTAGACCTTCTGCAATGTCACTAATAAAGACACTTAAGAGGACCAGTGCCAGTACTGATCCTTGTGCCACCCCACTAGTCAACCTTCCTTCCTCAAAGTGAACTCCGTTTATCACCACCCTCTGATGCATATCTCCCAACCAATTCCTTACCCAGTTTACCACTTTTGGACTCACTCCTAAGCTGCCCAGTTTGTTTACCAGTCTCCTTTGTGGAACTGTGTCGAAGGCCTTACCACAATCTAGGTAGGCCACATTCACTGCTCCAACAAGATCTACTTCCCTGGTCATCCAGTCAAAGAAATTTATGAGATTTGTTTGACATGACCTCCCCCAAGTGAATACATGCTGTCTTGGATCCATAAGGATACCACTTTCAAGATATTCCACAATCCTTTCCTTCAGCAGTGATTCCATTAATTTTCCCACCACTGAAGTCAAGCTGACTGGCCTGTAACCAGCTTCCTCCCTACTACCATTTCTGTGAAGTGGGACAACATCTGCTCTCCTTCCATCCTCTGGGACAACTCCCATCTCAAGTGAGTGGTTGAACAGAACTGCCAGAGATGCAGCCAACACCTCACTGAACTCCTTCAATGTCTTTGGATGTATCCCGCCTGGCCCCATTGCCTTGTCCACTTTCAGGTTTGTGAGTTCCTTCAAGACTGTCTCCTCCATGAATGGATTAGTGTCAACCTCCCTTGCTTTGATGCTCCTGTCATTTATCTGTGGTCCCTCGCCTCTCCCTTCTTCTGTGAACACTGAACAAAAATATTTGTTGAGGTTGTCTACTTTTTCCTGGTCCTCCTCCACATACTCCTCCCCTTCCCTCTTTAGCCTTACAATCCCTTCCCTGGTTTTTCTCCTTTTGCTTACATACCTTAAAAATGTCTTATCCCCTTTCTTTACTGCCTGGGTTATTTTCTGCTCCATTTGTGCCTTTGCACTCCTGACTGCTTTCTTTGCCTCCCTCGGCTCCTTGTGATACACCTCCCTATCCTCATCCCTCTGTGTCTCCTTATACCTCCTGAATGTTTACTTTTGTGCCCTTACTTTCCCAGCCACTTTTTTTAAGAACCATAGTGGTGTCTTTTTCCTCTTGCATTTGCACACTTGCCTGATGCAGAGGTTTGTTGCCCTCCCTACAGCCTCATTTAGTTTTTCCCACTATACCTCCACTCCACTCTTTTCCTCTCCCCTCCCAGGGCATCCCTGAGGCATTCTCCCATCTTTGTAAAGTTGGCCCTCCTGAAGTCCAGGACCCCCACCTTTGTGTGATTTGGTTCTGGTTCTATACTTATATTGAACCACACTGTACAATGATCACTGGTCCCCAGGTGGCCACCTACCATGAAATCTACAACATTGTTCCTATTGAAAAGAACAAGATCCAGTATTGCTCCCTCATGAGAGGGCTGTACTACTAGTTGCCTGAAGAATGCCCCCTGATGGGAGTCCAGGTTGTCCCTGCTCCTAGTTGAAGCTGCAGCTGGGATGCTTGAATCCACATCTGGCAGATTGAAGTCCCCACCAGCAGTACCTCCCCCTGGTTGTCATCTTTTGGATGGCATCCACCAGTATCTTATCCCCCCCATGCTGGAGGTCTTTAGATTATACCAGTGTGAATAAGGTTCCACTCCCTGTCTCTCAGGTAACTCACAGTGCCTCCACCCCTCCCTGTATTCCCTGTGTCTCTGTAGATTTTTATGCTAGCCCTTTCTTAAAGAGCCACTCATCTCCCTTTCTTACCCTCCCTGTCCTTCCTGAACAGAGCATGGTCTGGTATGACCATATCCCAGTCATGGTTCTTATGGTACCATGACTCAGTAATGGTGACAGTGTACAGGTCAGCCTCTGTCATAGTGGCCACAAGGTCTGGTGTTTTATTGCCTAGACTTCTAGCATTTGTGCACATGGCATTCCAAATTCTTGTACCACCCTTTTTATCAGTCCCCCTTTTTCCCTTTTGGCTACTCACCTTATCCCCTCTGGCCTCATTCCCATCCTTCATCACTTCTACCCTTCTACTTTTCCTGTTATTAGAAACCCTTGGGGATATCACTCCCATAGGGTTTTCCCTACTGACTACTTCAGCTTGTGGGGTGGACAGTTTATGTCTCTCTTCTTTCTTCTGCCACCACCCTTGACTAGTTTAAATGCATGTCAAAGTAGCATGTAAACTGTCCACTGAAGACTGTGGTTCTTCCTGCTCCCAGATGGATGCAGGCCATCTCCCTTGTATAGGCCTTTATCTCTTCAGGTCAGACCCCAGTACCCAATGTAGCCAAAACCCTCCTCTCTGCACCAATACTTTAACCATTGGTTGAAGCTCTTGATATGAAGTGCCCTATCCTCACCCCTGTCATAGACAGGCAACACCTCAGAAAAGGCCACTGAGAATGCTACTGCCCAAGATCTCTCTCCGATTCCCTGAACTCCTCCTGCACTATCCTAATCTTGTCCCTTGCCAGGTCATTGGTCCCTAGGTGGACAATGACATCCAGTTTTCTCTCCTGTCCTGCTTTCCTAGTGATCCCCAGAATCCGCTTCTCATCCCTCTGAGCTGTGACCCTTGGTAGGCACCTAACTTCCCTCCTCTCTCCTTCCTCCCGCCCTCCAAATTTCTCCCAATAACAGTTGAGTCCCCCACCAAGAGTTACTTTCTCCTCCTCCTCTGGGGTCCTCTGACACCCTCCTTGTGGCATTCCCTACAAAGGATCCCCACATCCTCCCTCGCCACTACAGCGGGTGCCTCCATGAGACAGTCCCGCCTTGCCAGAGCAGCATATGAGTTGTGTAGTGGTACCATCTGGGACACGTGCCTCTGATCAACCACCCTAACCCTTTTTGAGCTCACCGTAGTCCAGCTTGCCCCCCGGCAACCTCTGAGGCAGCAGTGGCAGACTTGGTGGTCCCTGGTGGGAAAGGAGGCCTCCGGAATTCTATCCAACTTGACCTGGAGACAAGCAACCTCCACCCTCATCCCAGAGAAGTGCATGCAGAATGGGCAGCACTGTTATCTTCAGAAAGAGTCCCTGAAGACTGTCACCCACAGCCACTGCACTGTACCACTCCGAGCTTAGCTATGATTTACCTTGCCTGTTTTAATTTTGCTTATTCTAATCCATTTTTGACCCCTACCTTAGATGAGGTGTTTCACCTTTTACCACCTGTTTGTTTTTAAGCCTTTTTTACCTTTACCTTAGATGGTGCATTTCACGTATTCCCACCTTTTTGCTTACTTTAACCCTTTTCTACCCTTTCCCTAAATAGGGTGTTACACCTATACAAAAGTTGTTTTTTTTTATTTTGCATGTCCCTAACTCTCCTCATTCTCTTGAGGGGTGTGAGCTATGACTTAAGCCTAGCAGGAATCTTACTCTAGTTGTCAGGTAGACTTCCTGGCACCCTGCTTCCTCCTACTAATTCCTATCACCTACTTTACCCCTTTACTGCCCTCCTGCCTACTTCCTGAAATGCAGATTGTCTGGCTGATGGCTGCCTCATTAGGCTGACTCCAGTGGGCAGACTCTGATGCCCTTAGTGTGTTGGTCCTTCGTGCAGTGGGTCACAGAGGAAGGGCTGCTTGATGGCATACTCCTTATGTAGCCTTCTGTTCCTCTCCCAAATATGCTGCTTCTAAAAGCAGAATCAAACTGGATCTAAGGCACACCTGACTCTGCTTTCACAAGTCACAGACTCCTCCTATTTAGCTGTCTCAGCTAGCTTCTAAGTGATAGGGGAAGGGGGAGCCATAGATGCTTTCCCCATTCCTCTCCCAAATATGCTGCTTCTAACAGCAGAATCAAAATTGATATGGGGCATATTAGTTTTAATGGATTTGAGACTTGGGTTGTCACCCTGATCCACAGGTAACAAATAGTGTCAGAGGGGCCAAATTAAATAGAAAGTTTGCCCTAAAACTTTGTGAACAATTACATGAGACCAGATGGGTTTCTGTTTTAATATAATTAATTTTGTAACTTGAAATGGCTCCAAATTGTTCCAATTCTCTGTTCAGGACTGGGGTAATGGTCTCTGGGTTCCTATGAAAAAAGAGGAAACCATCAGCATCTGATCCTATTTTTTGCTCTAATTCTTCTACTTTGATCTCTGAATCTCTTGACTCTGGTGTACTGCTATGGCTAGGGGCTTCATACATAGGGTAAATAAGAATGGGGAGAGGGGGCACACCTTTCTGGTACCCCTACATAATAAGAATCTGTGGGAGGTCACCCCATTATCTCAAACAATGGCATCTTGTCCCTTGTAAAGTGGATCTATGCAGATTCTGAAATGGGTCTAAACCCCATTGCCACTAGAGCATGTGTTTCAATGTGTTTGTGAATAGCATTGTGTTTGTGTACACTGATTAAGCTTTTGACCTTTCTTTATTCCCACCTTTGGTAGGGAAGCTGGGCAGCATGTATGGAATAGAAGGCCCAGCACCAAGGATGAGTAGAGTTCAGGAGGAGGAGGAGGAGGAGGAGGATGGGGAGGATGGTGGGTGTAATGAAACACACTAAGTGTGAATTGTAAGGAGCAGGCTGTTTTTATGCTGAAAGTGGGAGTAGCTGTTACCTCACATTGAACCTTGGGCTTCAGCCCTCCCGTTTCAATGTGTTTGTGAATAGCATTGTACTTGTGTACATTGATTAAGCTTTTGGCCTTTCTTTATTCTCATCCCTGGTAGGGAAGCCAGGCAACATGCAGGGAATAGAAGGCCCAGAAAGATTACCTCCTCCAACTTACGAAGGGTGTGACCAGTAGTTTATAGGAGAGGAAAGAAAACATGGAGATAACCTCTGAGGACCCATGGCTACTGACTGGCCATCCTCTGGGCAAGCTAAGAGGAGATGATCCTGAATACTTGTATGCTTTCTGTTTCTGGAGTAACTGATGAAGTCCATTTTCCAACTCTCTTGATGATGATGTGAGCAGGAGTGGTATACTTTGGAAACTGAGGAAACTGATCTGATTCAAAAAGAATGTCCTAGAAGGAATAAGGATTGAGACAAGTTGATGCAAAAGTGTTTCTGATAATAATTGTAAGGCTTGAGGGAAGAGTTAAGTATGAGAGAATTTTTTCAATCTGAGCAGAAGTAATAAGGGAAAATTGCATAGTGCAGAACAAAGATTATTTTTAATGCTATAGTGTCAGTCAGTCAGGTGGCTTGAGTTAGAATGGCCCACATGATGGCCTTTCCCTTACAGAAATAATTATATGAAATGTTTTCATGCTGCACAGATAAAACTCCCCATGTGATATGCATGCTGCAAGCATGATTTAAATGTTAAATTGGAAATTATTGCATACATGTGGCATGCATAAAGCAAGCAAGGGTGGAAAGCATGCTTCTTATGTTTAATTGGAACAGACTGCATGCATGTGGCATGCATGCAAACAGCAAGTGATCACTGATAACTGCACATGTAAAAGTTAAGTGACTTACTCAGGATCCACCATACATAAATGGGGGTTGATGAGATTCAAACCCAGGTCTTCATGCATCCAAGTTTCCTGGCTTGTATTCTGTGCCTTTAACCACTAAGCCATACTGTCTGCACACGTATGGCTCACTTGTACTTCAATACATATCTGAATTCATCTGCACGCATGCAGCATACTTGTAGCCACTGTTATACTTTTTGGTTTTCTTCTCTCCCTCACCTCAGTTTCACAGTGGAACTGCAGGACTCATACCAATGGAAACCCATGTGGTTCTGCCCAATCCCAATGCACACGCTTACCCACAAAACTGCTTAATTACTTCTGTCTGGCCTGTACTCCTACTATTTTCTCTCCATAGTTTTTAATGCTTCCATTCAAACAGGGTTTAAGGTGCAAACACAAAAATAGCAATAACTCAACACATGCCAACATGGCCAGTACCCCCCCACACACACACAAACACTGTGGCAGGTATGGCCATGCTGCTACAGACAACACAACAAGTATGTATATAAGTGAAAAGTCACTTACTTGAATACTAGGGAGCCAGAGGCAGGGGTCTTTAAGAGATGATGTCCCTGGGTCCGAGTGCTGTGGCATATCTTTAGAAATGAATGGAGATATTTTTTGTTATTATTTTATATGTTATGATGGTGAGTTGGAGAATAATGAAGGCCACTCTTCTACTACCAAGGCCCTTGTTAGTCGAGCAGTGACCTTCATTAATCTCCAACTCTCCATCAATAATACATAAAATAGTAATAAAAAAATACCCCCATTCATTTTAAAGGTGTACACCCCTGAAGTCATATCTTCCCTTTGTCATAATTTGCCTGAGCATAGGGATGTGGAAGTCAGCTTCACTGGGGGGGCATAAGCCTGACTATAGGGGGCTCCAACAGTCTGGGCATACCAGACTGCTTAACTCTCTGTGAATTCAAGGGACAGCTCTAGAATGTCTGTAACATCTGTAAAAGGTAAAACTTTTTTGTTTTGACTGAAAAGTGATATGTAAGTCAGGAAAAATTCAAATTTATAAGATTCATCTGTATATACCCCAGGGCAGTGCATCAGATTTGGGCTTAAATCCATCCAGTTACTAACCATTGTTTTCCTGAATGAAGTTCTGCCCCTCCAAAAGTCCTTTGTCCTGGTTTTTCTCCCTGACTCCATTCCATTCAGTACCCATCCCCTATGGGTCGTGAAGCCACCTTAATGTAAAGAAATATGAAAAAAAATTAATATTTCAGCCCTTCCCCAACCCCCTTGTAAAAAACATATTTACTTTTACTTACCCAGCCATATGACCAGAACCTGTAGCCTGGCACAGTGTGCCATCAGCCCAGTTTTCAGTCCACTGCCAAACTCTCTTTCTGCCAGAAGCTGGATACTAGAACTGACCATCATAGGTCCCCAACTTGGTCCATGACTGAGTCACCTCACCAACTGAACTCACTAAACCCGGGCTGCTAGATTCTTGCTTGGTTGCTGCTGCTGTGGCTGCTGTCACACTCCACTGACCAAGGCCTATGCAGGCCACCCTGACCACTGTCACCACTAATGCTAAGCCTAGCTTGCTGCTGTGGGGGGTCTGTGTCTTGCTTTTTTACAAGGTGAGCCTAGTAGAGTAAGTAGGTAGCTTAGTCTTGAGTTAACATCTAGCTCACCCTCTGCCCCTTCAGCCAGCAGGGGAGATGGAGACTCACTAAGAATAGACCAACAAACATATGCTGCCACAACAATGCTATTGAGAGTTCATTGCTCACTGACTCCTCTGAGCTGTAGTGTGCAGTCTGTTTACTCTGCGGCAGGAAAGACAGTGTTGCACTTGCACGACACTTGTTCTTTTACTTGGTTTGAGCTCCTCCATGTCATATGTTATGGTGCTGCTGCTAATAGGTGGAGAGAGTGGGCAACACAATACACACACAGTCGAGTCTAGAGAGTACCTGCAGCGTGAGGACACACAGGCCAGGTGGGCACTTATTGTGCAAAATATTAAATCCAAATTTAATGCCATTATTGCCACACCATAAAAACAACCTAGGCACAAATATGAGGAGGAGCAATAGTCCCCTCTGCCCTATGTCAATGGCACCTTGCTTTATGGTAGAAATTCACTGGCAGGTGCTAATGCAATGGTTTTTACTGTGTTCTGAGGTACTGTATCTCCATGTTTCATGATATGTCCTGATCATCATGTGGGTTAGTGTCCATCATTGTCCCTCATTTTGAGTGTCTATGTCCCTCATTTCAGTGACAAAATATGAGATATGGAGCATAATTCCAAGACTCTACTCAGCACAAAGAATGCTGAACATGGCCATAGTGTATATGCTTAATACTGAATGACAAAGGGAAAGTAAGTGAGCTGAAACAGTCATGGAGAAACTTAATTGTAGCACTTAATATGCATAAGGGATTTGCATGGTCCAAAACAAAAAGGATAGGCTTCACAACACAGAAGCCCCTCTTCATGCATCTGGAATGGGGGATGTTTGCTGCCTATATCCTAGGCATTTAATGCAGTAAGCAAACAATACTTTACAAATTAATGGCAATTTAAGGACAAAAATCAAAAGCCATTAAAGAACTTGCAAAAGGAACACAATCAATGAGTTTACCTAATTTTTATGGAAATTCAAATAAAAAAGTATTTTAATGGATCTAATTGCTATCAGTAGTATAAGAAATAGAAACAAATGTGTTTTTTTAGAAGAGATTTGTACCAGCTTAGCTGCTGCACACATAGCACGCGAGCAGCATGTGAACCTCATGTGATGTTTAAATGATATTCATACCACCTTAACTGCTGCACTCATGTCAAGCATGCAACATGTGAACCTGATGTAATTTTTAAAAGATTTTCACACAAGCTTGCTTTCTGCATACATGTCAAGCTTTCAGCATGCAAACCTGATTTACTTTTTAGACCTGGTTCACTTAGGTTCACTTTATGTATGGGAGTCACATGCAAGCATTGAACAATTAAGCATGTGGCATGTGTTCTGCTTGTACACAGCACACATATATTTCTGTAAGAGTTGCTTACAGGAGATAATTATCTAAGTTATGATGTTGCTGAATACAAGCGGTGAAGTTATGACTGAGTCTGCTGAAGGAGGGAGGTGAAGAAAAGGTCAAAATTGGAAGTGAAATGAAACAGCTAATTTGATTAGATAGCCCTTGTTGATGATGTCCACTGAGGTTAATTGTCAGAAAATAATAGACTGGAGGAACCAGTAATGACCTAAGAGGGTAGTATCTATTAATGTGTATTCCCATAGAGAGAAGATGTTGTTGACAATCTTGGGGAGATTTGAAGACTGTAGGCCATAGAGTAATGATCTGGGACTGGTAGGATCCTAGATTAAGCTTGCAAGTGGATGGATGAATGAATGTCACTGAGGAGATCGAGGAGATTTGGGACAAATATAGCTAGCATAGACATCACCACAGAAGGTGCAGATATGAATTTAGGTGCAGCCAGATCCAGAGCAGCTTGAATAGTTAAAGTTGTTGCAAATGGGCTTGAGAAGATGGAGGACAGGAAATAGTCTGAGTTAGTCTTGGTGGAGTAGCAAAAGTGGATCTTGATGGATGATCAACCCCTTCTGGATTTTAGCGCTGTGCAGAACTCTCAAATTCAGGAGGAACAAACTTCTGTGGAATTTTCAAAATTCTGCTGAAATTCCAATGAATTTCACCACAAATGGAATGGCAAAATTCCGTGGTAGAAAGCAGTTGTGGAATTATTTTCCATGGGAAAAAAATGCTCTTCTGTGAAATATTATTCCATGGATCACAATATTTTCCACAGAAACTGATGTAGAATAATTTTCCATGGAAAAATTGCTTTTCCACAGAATAATATTCTGCATATCACAGAAGGCAAAATTCCACTGAAGAACCAGTTAAATTCTGGTGTTAATTCCGTCAGCGACATGGCCATTACACATTAATTCCGGTGGCGGAATTTTGCATTCCGTACAGCACTACTGGATTGGTAGATGAAGAGGCATCAGATATTGATACAGGACCCAAGGGGGAAAAATGGGAACAGGAGCCACACAGGGAGCAGGATGAGGTGTGTTGCCCAGTGAAGTAATGACACTGTCGAGAAGTGCCCAATTCACTCTTGCACTGTAATGAGCCAATGTTGCTGTGGCTTTTACAGAGGAAGCATAATGGTACTCATAGAAATGGGTTCCAACATAATGAATGCCTTAGTCAACAACAAGATTTAAGTAGGAGTCCAATTCCTCACATCTCAAGGGGAAAGCAGAACAGAACACATCGCATTAAAGGCTGAATGCTAGGACAAATTCAGGCAAGGTCAATTTCTTCAGTTGTCTGGGTCATAGGATCTTTAGCCTTCAATATCAGCAAACATTGCCACAGGAAATTATCCTGTTTTCAATATACATGTGAGAAGATTTGAGCAGGGAAATCAAATTATCATCCTTCCCAGCAATGATGGCCTTGTGGCAGTTACCTAGAATGAGGTGAACAGGAGATATAGAAGGAGAAGTCGAGGAAGACATAATACCTGAGTTCAGGAGCTGAGGAGGCTCAATGGTGGACAGAGGACTGACTGAAGGAAAAGTCCCTGCAGGAGCTGGGATGATAGGAAAAACAATAAGTCAGTGCACACCCTGCCCTCCTCAAAAAAAGGGGTAAATGTAACAATAAACATATTTTTTCAGCCTGTATTGGCAGCTTTCTAATCTGATTCAAAAGTAGTGTGGGTCTCTTGTTATTCACCTCAGGGTCCTGCTTTAAAGTCGCTCAGCTACCATCAATGAGTTAGACCACCTGACTCTAAACTGCATCCACCTCAAATGGCTTCCTTTACATTGGGTGCATCAGCCTATAATTGGCTTAATTAAGGTGTGGTCCCCAGCCAATGTGCAGGTAACTGGTGGGGAGCTAGCTAAATGAGAGAGCTATATGTCTCCCTTTACAAACTTAAAACAATGTTAACTGCTCACCCTTGCTCATTCACAAACTATAAATGGGATTTCAAGTCAGGGGTGCTACTGCATATGGTATACAACAGCAAAAACAACAAGTCAGTCCACACTCTCAGCCCCCCCCAAAAAGGAGTATATGTAACAATAAACATATTTTTTCAGCCTGAATGGGCAACTTGCTAATTTAATTTCAAAAGGAGTGGGGGTCGCTTGGTGTTCACCTCAGGTCACTGCTGTGAAGTCGCCCAGCTACCATCATCGAGGTAGACCACCCATCAGCTGGGTCCCTACTCTAAACTGCATCCACCTCAAATTGTTTCCTTTATATAGAGTGCATCAGTCTAAAATTGGCTAACTTAAGGAATGGTCCCCAGCCAATGTGCAGGTAACTGGTGGGGAGCTAGCTAACTGAGAGATGCACCTGAGTTAGAATCCCATTTATAGTTTGTGAACGAGCAAGGGTGAGCAGCTAACATTGGTTTAGGTTTGTAAAGACAGAAGTATGGCTCTCTCATTTAGCTAGCTCCCCACCAGTTACGTGTACGTTGGCTGGGGACCACACTTTAAGTAAGTCAATCTTAGGCTGATGCACCCTATATAAGGAAGACATTTGAGACATATGAAGTTTAGGGTGGGGACCCAGCTGACGGGTGATCTACCTTGATGATGGTAGCTGGGGCGACTTCACAGCAGGGCCCTGAGGTGAATAACAAGAGACCCCCACTCCTTTTGAAATCAAATAAGTAAGTTGTCAATACAGGCTGAAAAGATATGTTTATTGTTACATGTTACCCTTTTTTTGGGGGGTGAGGGTGTGCACTGACTTGTTTTTTTTCTGATGTATGCCATATTCAGTAGCACCATTGACTTAGAATCCCATTTATAGTTTTTGAATGAGCAAGGGTGAGCAGCTAACATTGGTTTAGGCTTATAAAGGGAGAAGACCTTCTTCAGATATCTAGGCAGATTGTCGGAAGGCACAGAAGGTGCCAAATGTCAATACTTGGCTGCCTACTGCAGTAGATGCAGAGTGTCAGTATGTGAAGAAGATACCAAAATACCAATACACTGTGTATTGTGGTAGATGCAGAGTATCAGTAGGAGCAGATGCCAAAATGCCAATAAGTGCTGCGTATTGCAGTAGATGCAGGTATCGATAGAAGCAGATGCCTAAACGCCAATACCCAGCTGCCTGTTGCTGTAGATGCAGAGGCTGTAGATGATGAGCAACATAACTCCCCTCTCTGATAGATGGGGCAAGCTACCTACACTTGAATATCTCATCAGGTAAGATTTAGAGATGGTGACTAGAAATACTATTAGTGAAACTACTGGTGAGGGTTGGCAAGGAAAGAGTAGCTGGCTGCTAAATAATAAGGAGAAAAGCAAGGCAGAACTGTTGTAGCAGGCAGGAAGGACAATAGAATGGAGGAAGGAATGGATGCAGCACATTAGAGGGGCATATTTAATATATTTTAGGCAAGAAGCAGTAACAGCAATCAGAGGTTCAGGATGTGCACAGAAAATATAGGAGTGTGGCTTTAAGATGGGCTTGACGATGACATCGCAACCTGGAAGCACTGAACTGGAAAGGAGCACAGCTCCAAGAGGAGAAAGACCAAAAAATGCAGAGGCAAACATGACAAATGGAAGAAGCAAAAGGAGAGCGACTGAGCTACAGCAAACACCAGGTAAAACAGTGGAAGCCACAGACAGACAGCACAGAGCTCGAAGGGGAAAGGGGGTCAGAGAACCACCAAAAAGGCAGGAGCCAAGATGAACAACAAGAGGTAAGGGTGGACACAAGATAAAACACAAACAGCAGACAAGCAGAAACAGGAGGGGGCACATCCACAGATAGCAGGCTGAGAAAACATTTTGCACACACAGGAAGGGATGGACATAGCATGGACAAAGCACCAACAAAAAGGCAGAACAGGGGGAGACAAGAACAAGGAGTAAAAAAAAAAGAGGCACAGAAGGAAAAAAGGAGGATGCTAAAACAAAAGCAAAGCAAGCAGCAGGAAAACCAAGGAGGCACAGCTTCAGTGACCACACAGGAGCCCACAGTGAACCATAAACACAGTGTGATGAAGCACGCTACATCTGGACTGCAAGGAGCAAGCAGTTTTTATGCTGAAAGTGGGAGGAGCTATCACCCACATTGAACCTTGGGCTTCAACTCTGTGATAAAAAGCAGAGCCCACATGGTCACAAGCTGTTCAACATCCATAGAAATGGATAATGGCAGGTACTGGGTTAAGATAAAAGGATATAAAGGAGGCATCAGATCATGTCATGTAAGTTCCACCCTTAATGAATCCAGTTTGATATGGGTTAACTAGAATTCCTATCTTTGGTTGTATACACCTGGGCAAGACTGATGTGAAAATGTTCATATCTACTGAAGGTAGAAATATGGCCCAGTATGATCCACAAGCTGTGGGGTCTTTATCTTGTTTTAAGAGAACTGGTATTTGAGCCATTCTCCAGGTATAAGTTGCTCCTGCCCACTCCAGTACTCCTTTGTACATCTTCAGGAGTTCTGATTTCAGGTATTCCCATAACTGTTTAAAAAACTCAGCTATAAGACCTTCCATGCCTGGGGCCTTACCAGATGTCATGTATTTCCTCTATTGTTGATAGGGTTATCAGGATATCTATTGTGGATGCTTCCTTTTGGGTTAAGGTGGGTAGGGCTATTTTTTGTAAATAAGTGAGAATTTTTGTTGCCTTGTTGTGGAGTGCAGTTTGCTACATATAAAGCCTCATAATAGTCAGAAAAGCTTTGTGCTAGTAGGTCAGGCCTGGAAACTAGCCCCTGAGCCCAATTTCTCTCCCTTAGTTGTTGTACTACCCTTGTGGTGTTGTTTACATATCTGCCATGACAGGAGGTGTCTATTTGCTGCTTTATAGAACCATTGTCTGGCATAGCAAAACTGGTCCTTAGTTGTTTTATTCTATATAGGTCTGAAGTTTCTATTTGTCATTTTTATGGCTGCGTGGGCAGAGTTCTGCAGACATTATGCCTTCACTGTAGGAAAGGGGTCTGCTGCCAGACGGCCGCCCGTTTGCTCCTACAGTGTTTATCATCTTTACTGCACTCACTCCATTAGCACTGTACTTCACCAACAGAACTCCCTGCACAGCTTGAGCACCCCCAGCAGAACACTTCTTCCTAACTGCAGTTCCAGGATAAATGTGCATGCGTGACTACTGTGCATGTGTAGTTTTGTCACTGCTGTCATGTTGCGAATGGCACACAGTCACCATTCCAACAGCTGTGCCATCCGCTGGGAAATCGCCGCCACTCCAACATTCATTTGCCACTCCTGCCACACTGGTACCACCACCACCACTTGCACAGGTAAGAGCCCCATGCAGCCATGTCAACTGACCAGTTTGTTGTTCATAGGGAGAAGTGCCACCTAGTGTAATTTTATGGGTAGCCTTCATGTCAAATAATTCTTGTTTTAATGCCATTCATTTAGCAATAGCTTCCTTTTTCTATTAAGAAGCACACTGGATGATGACCACTATCAAAGTTGTTTTCCTTCCATCCCACCTGTCAACTAATCAGATGTCACCTTCTTGCTTGTGAGAAGAATATTCTTTAATGAAACTTTGAATCAGGTCCACAGAATCGGATTGATTTTACAAAGAGCTGTTCAGTTTCCAGTCTCTGTTTCTGAGGTATGATAGTATCAATATCCATCCCCATGGATGCACATTTGGATAGTGTGATGGGTGCTAAGCTGGCTTGCTGGACTGTAAACAGCTGTTCCACCATCAGAAGAGATTGTCTATGCAGGAATAAGGGGCTTGTGATGCAGAGTGAAAGGTCCCTAGGGTGGAGAACACACCAGATATCCTACAAACATATTTCTTTCATTAATCATTTTGAAGTTATTCTACTCTTATCCTGCCCCTTCTTTGCTGATGCTTTGTTTTCTGATCTTGCGCCTGATGCATAACTATATTGAAAGCTCCCTGTGTGTGTATTATTGATTTGGATTTGGAGGAAACTTTAGAATAATCTGTTTAAAAATCATATTCCTCTCTATCTCCGAATTAGCTGCATGGTAGGAGTGCAAAATTGGTGTCACAATGTTATCCTAGGTAGAAAAACTGTCCCTGTGGGTCAGTCTGCACTTGTTCCTCTCTCATTGGGAAGCCTCTACAAAGTAGTACATCAACTCACCTCCTATGCGGATGTTGCAGGTGAGGAATGACCCTCCCCCACACAGGCTTCTTTCCATTTTTTAATGCTCAACCGGAGTTAAAGGGGTTTCCTGTAACAGGACAATAGAAACATGCTGCCTCTGAAGTTCTGCAACACCCTTCTTTTTGTGTGGCTCTGTAACCCCTTCACATTATAAGTGATGATCTTTAAATTTGACATAACCATGGTGTAGTGTGGGAAGGGAAGACTGCCCCCCAAGGAATTTTACTGTCTCCTATTAGTCCCTTTATCTATTTCAGACATAAAGTCACATAACATCAGTGTCAACAGAAAAGTAACCAACAAGAAGACTGAACTAAACTATGGTGAACAAGCTCTGAGATCATAAATGGTTCTTGGACCATTTGTAAACAAGTGGTAAAAACTTTTAGGTCAGTGTATCCTGTATTGAAAACCTTCAAGTCATGAATCTGGGTGACACAATAATATCTGGTGTTCAGTGAATTCCCTTATCAAACCCTGCAATAAGCAAAGTATCACTAAGCTATGAACCGAGGCCAGGTCCTTAACTGACTCTCTCCATGTCACTGAGGCTCTCAACACTAAATCCTCTGACTGTCTGAGTACCTGGGCATGCTCCCACCCAAAGATCCTTCCCGACATGCAGAAGCTAGGTAAGTAATGACTTCAGAATTCCATGCTTCCCTTTTAAGGTCACCTCTCCCTTGAGATCTGCCATCTTCTTAAAGCCCCCACTAATAATTGCATTGCCAGCAGCAATTGTCTATGCCCAAAATATCTTAAGCTAATGGCAATTTACATTGCTAAGCCTCTTGCTGCCATTTGTAACCTATCACTGACCTCCTTGTCTGCTTTTCCATTAAGAAGAAGGACAGGATAGTCCCAATATTCAAATCTAGAGACCCTAAACATCTCTATGACTACTGTCCAGTTTCCATCCTCTCCTCAAGCAAGATCCTTGCAAAAAAAAATCATCTGTCAACAAATCTCTGAACATCTATCTAAATACAGTATAACCTGCTTCTGCCCACCAACATGATATCAGAAAAAGCCACAGCACCACTACTGCCTTAGCATGCTTCACTGAACATGTTATAAACTGCATTAATGGGGATAAATTATCCGGTGCCATTTGTATTGATCTCACAAAAACCTTGAATCTAGTCAACCATTGCATCCTATTAGACAGACTTCATCATGCTGGGTTTTCAAACACAGCCAAATCAACAATTATATCACTGAGAGAACCCAGGTGGTCTGAACTTGGGGGAGGGCCACCTCCAATTCTATGGGTGTCAAAATTATGGTTCCTCAAGGATCAATACTTGAACCAGTTTGGTTCTGCCTATTTGTAAACAACCATACTGAAGAGTGAAAGGGTTGCCACATACTTCTCTATGCAGATGATTTGATTATCTTTCTCAGTGCCTAGACTCCAGCTAAAATATCCACTAAAGTGATTGAATGCAGCTACAAATACATGCTGTGCCTGTGCTTGTGTCTGCATCCATCTGCTTGTGTGCAGACAGCCCTGCTGATATTTTTTGGAGCAGTGTGCATTACAACACAAAATCATGATGTGTGGTGGAAAATAGATGGATTTGTGAGCTGCTTCCAGTTTGAATGTATGTGCATCTGTTTTTGGATTCAAACTTTGGACTCTCATAAGCCATCTAATAGATGCTATATAACCTTCCCCCCCACACGGGAATTCCTTAATGGAGTATTTTGCTTTTATTCGGCAAACTATTTCGTCATATAGATTTTCTGCAAAAATGTATTTTTGGCATCTTAAGATTCATGCTCAGTGTATTTTTAGTTTTCACAGATTTTGTTAAAACAACTTTTACAGTTAATTTTGTAATTAGTGACTCAAATAATCAATGATGACCGCCACTCACATTTTTTTAAAATCTCCTCTGCTGAGGATACCTGTAGAATGCACATGCTACATTTATACTGTAGACAGGAGTGGGAACTTACAGTATATAAACTTTAAAATCCTGTATCTTGCTTCAGGAATGATATAAAACAAAAAGAACATGTAACTTTATATTTTGCCATACAAACATTATCACTGAAAACAGGTTATGGTTGTTAACAATAACAAATACTGGTATTTTTTACAAGATGTGTTTATTATGTTTAATAATGTTTAGGTATGTAATGTAGATGTCTTAATGCTGTTCCAAAACTTGGTACAAACAAACAGTTGTGCCTCATTTGAAGATGTTTTAAGGATATCTGAAGCCTGACTTGTACGTAAATATTCTGTCTGCCATTTCCATTGACTTTTGTGGTACAGACAAAACTTGATGGTGTGTTTTTTTTTATAACTCATGCTCATTGACTGTGGCATGGGTGATTTGCAATCATGCCTTTCTCACTACATGTTCATTTGTACTGATACTATGGTACATTATTTAATCACATCCTTGTATTGTGCTGCACTTCTCAGATTGCTGAGAGTATATCCTTGTTTTGTAGTGAGCATGCCCTTTGAAATGCGATAATATATGAGTGTTGATGTGGCAATATCCAAAAAATGCAGTAAAATGCTTGCTTAGGAATTATGTCCTTGTGTTGCTGTGCCTTGCACATTCATGTTTGCTATCACTTCTGGAACACTGTTGCTGGCTTTGTGAAATGTAGGCTGTTAAAACACTCCCTTTAAAAAAAGACTCAGATTAACCAGTTTAAGAACAATAGTAGTACTAATGTGAAGAGTTTTGTGCAAACAAAAAACATAGATGAGGGAGCTTTTCCTTTAGTAACTGTCTCCAAGTAATGTTCTCTCTACTTTTTGTCAGTCATGGTGGGAGTGGTTGCATTTGAAGGCAGAGGAGTCTTTCAAGCTGAGTGACAGCTTCAGATGATAGCAATAGAATCTTTGTGAGGCGGAAAATAAAAAAAACAAAGTTATAATGCTGGTAATGAAGGTTTACTGGAGATTAATTTAACCTCAATAAAATTCTCACTACCATTCAGTTGTTAGTATTTTATAGTTCCATTTTATATTGAATGGCAACCCCCTTGTACAATAACATTGTCATAAACCAATATATGCAAAAATAAATAAAAAAATTAAAAAGGTAAGTTTTAATAATAGCATTAAGACACTCCAGGGTCAGAGTCACACTTGCCTCTTTAATTCTAGAGGCATAAGGTATTTCGGCTAACTTCAGTCTTGAATTAGTAAGAAACTGCACCATTAAAACAGGGAACAACTATAACACATTTTGCTCTGAATGACACTAAATAATCAAAGTCTAGGGAACATAAAGTTGTGGTATTGAGGTATTTGAAGATGTTGAAGGAAGTCTATGAGGCATAGCAATGCATAAAGACTTTCCTGACTGATAAGCAGCTGACCAGAAGGACCTCCCTTAAAAGAGGTAATGATAAAGTAAAGAGCAGAGAGGAGTTAGAGAAACAGAGCCTACAGGCAAACAAATACATGCCAATAAACATTAGCTAAATATCCATATTTAGACCCTCAAGTTATTAGAATATCTCATATGCAGATGTATATTGTGTTTTCCACAAATCTGCCGAAGAAAATAGTTTGTAAGCATTGGTGTGTGAGGCTAGTCCAACTTCCAACCTCACCCCTTCAGTAAATTCCAACTCCCACCTCCCTTCCTGAGTCCTTCAACAGTTTACAAGTGACATCTGACTTGCAGTTAGCCTCCAGCAGACAATGTCTTTTGATTTACCCCCAATCCTAATCTCCAATGTTCACCCCCAAGGGGCAACAGGTCCACAACTGCAATTCTAAATACTCAGTCATCTCTCTACCAATTTCCATCACTCTACTATAGTCAATAGGTGTCAGGGTTGAAGATTTTATTCAGAACAGCATGCATAAAATATAGACTACTAGCTGGGCAACTATGCACAACCAGTGTGTTCTGTCAAACAGGGGTTGTGATTCCCTGTGATCTTGAGAGTGAAGCTTGATAGGTCCATTGGACTCACAACCCTAAAGTGAGAGAAACACTCTTGTTGGGCATAGAGTTTCCCATCCAGTAGATTTTATAGTGTGTAGTACCCCCTAAATAAACTGAATGCAGTTTGAGCACTTTTCTTATTTTTAAAATACAAAAAAGAAATTGTTTGAGGCCATATCATATTCTGGGAGTCAGGACTGGTTGTTGGGGTGTGATCTGTGATTGCTAGCAAGCAGACATCTTTACGTTTGTAGCACAGCCATCTTTTTGTTGTCAATTGGATGTGGGAGGGATTTAAAAACAATGGTGGCTATATTTCTTGCTTAGCACGAGAACATGGAATGTGAGGAACAGACTTTGTTCCATAAGTAATTTTAAAAGTCTGGTCAATCCTGTATTTCATTTTTTTAATATAATTGCACACATCCTTTTGATCATGCCACCATCGCTACTGTTTATCTGATTGAGCCCTATGCATCTGTGTTTCTTTTGTATGTTTGTGGATCATGCTCTTTCCAAATCTACTGGAATGCTGTTCTACCACAGAAGGGTAGAGTCATGCTCCATGTCCTTTCAACTGTGGTAGAACAACATTTCAGAAGAAGTGAAATAGAGTTGGAACAACATTTTACCATGCAATATAGTGGATTAGTTCATTACATGCAATCAAGCGCATGTCTCAATAAAAACATAACAAATATGAGATTAAAACAGGAAGACAGAATCATGAATTACAGGGCATAGCTCATTCAGTTTAACATGTTCACAAAAGCTCAATTGGCAAAAGAGGTCATTGGATAGATGTGTGTGGTACGGTCACATTGTAAAATGTTCCCTCCGTCCCTTCTCCCCCTGTATCTCCCCAGATAGCTGACAACCACCTGTCTCTATCATTTTGTAGATTTGGGCAGTCAAAAATCTAATGCAGTACCAAATATCTAGTGTTATTATTATCACATTTGCATAGTTGCATTGCATATTGATAACGTCCTAATTTTTCCACAGTAGGAACATTTTAAGCATTCCAATGTGGATTTACAGAATCCTGATCTATGTGATTCTTTTTCATAAAATGTCAGAAACCTTTCTTCTTTCCTAAATTATTTATATTTCCTGAAAATATTGACATCAGGGATGTCAATTATTTTTCGAAAGGCCCCTTGAAATAAACCATGTGTAAGGCAATGGATGGTCTTGCTAACATTGGTTTCTAAAGATCATATAATAACGCCAGTCCAAATATCAGTAAACCTGCTTTTTCAAACCCAGATTTAGCTACTGAAACCACATATACTGTACTTGTTCTTAAGTTTACTTTTAGACCATTTAAAGGGCAGCCTGCCTTGTCCTGACATTATAGTTTTTCCAGCATCTTAGTGCCCTTGTTTTGGCCTGCACAGTACAGTAGATGCAGTGTTCAGTTTACTCAGCAGGAGGGCATTGAGGGTATTACTTATGAGGTTATGAATTTGTTTTAAAAAAAAAAAATTACTCACCAAATCCAAATACTGAGTACATTTACTGAATGCCCATATTTTGCTACCACAAAGCATCCGATTAGAGCCCTTTTAAGAGCCAATAGCCAATTAAGCAGATATGGGGAACTGCTTAACTAGTATAGTATCAGTGACTGAGGCTAGGTATATCATAGTAGACGATCTGAAAAATAATGTTATTTTGCCATTCTAAGTTATGGGAGTGGTGAGGTTGGGCTTCGGAGAGTGTTGAAATGGAAATTATGGTATCAGAAGAGAGCAGGCAAGTGCATGGATGCATATTCATGGCCATACACTGCATATATTCACTGTGTACATGTACATTCTATATCACCTAAGTGGTGAAATGCAGCCTGAAATCAGGATCACCATAGCTCACAGCATTCTCCTCCCAACAATAACCTATGCTGCCCCAATCTTGTACTCCCTTTGGAAACAAAAATGAAACAGGCTGCACACATACAAAACAAAACTTGATTCACCAAAATGTCACACCCAAGGCGACATCACTGTGATGTGCTGTCCTCCCTCAACTGGCCATTCCTTAGTCTTAGACTGCAATAGCCCTTATTGTGCAATACCTACAAACTCATGAATGGCAACCCACTGGCCAACCTTGCTGGCCTCGTGGTCCCCAAGTGATCTGGTAGGAAGCTCTGCACCACAGTTAGAAAGCTCCTGGAGGAGCCAAGAATTAAGACAGTGGCAGGGAGCACGGCCTTCGCTCATACAGCACCAGTCATCTGGAACAAGCTCCCTGTCCACCTACAAGAAGCAACTTCCCTGGATGCTTTCCATAAAGGGTTCTGGTGGCATCTGTTAGACAATAACAAATGTTTATGCACTTAAAAAAATGCCCAGTTCCTCCTAAGCCTAATTATTCTGTCATTTGAAGTCGAATCATCTGCCTTTGCTGTAAACTAACTTTGTCCAGAAATGAAGCCTAATCCTAATGTGTATGTCTACAATGATCGCTATAAGTTTTCTCAGACTGTGTTTATACATCCCAGATGGGAAAAGAACCTGAATGGAAATGTAACTTTGTAACTGCAATGCACTGTTTCTTCTAAACATTGTTATTCTATGTAACTAATTCCTGGTCACCCCTGAAAAAGGGATCTTCAGGGCAAAGGGGTCTACCCAGTTACCAAAACTGAAATAAATAGATATAATAATAAATATATACACTAGACAATGAACCTGTTCCTCCTCAATTATTCATAGGGGCTGGTGGTGAAGAAAACATAGAAGTTTTGTTTGTTTGTTTTTTTTCTGTGTAAGGTGTATGGATGGAAGGGCATAAGTTAGAAAGATGGATGTTAAAAGTTTATAGATGGGCTGGTAGAAAGCCAGATATGATTTGCAAGCTACAGAAGTGCCCAGAGATGGGGGAAAGGTGGTAAATGACAGATTAGCATTACCCACTCAAAGAGAAAGACCATAAGCATTCAATTTTTAAACATGTTTCTTAAGGTATAATCTGAATAGGAATTCTGACCAAATAAAGCTATTATTTTTGAATCCAAGCGATGAATACTCCATCATTTTTGTTATTTGAATATACGCTATTTGTTATTTCTACACCCAAAGCTGAAATGTAGCTTTAAGTCATAATACATATTGGAAATGGCTATCTGTGTACTTAGTTTTCTGATATAACTCACAATGTTACAAATATGTCTTAATAAAATATGAGCTTTCCCTCTACATTGTCCATGTTTATTTTTTTTTTCAGATAAGTGATATGCTTTATAGAACAGTTATACTTCTGAGTGTACAGCAGTACAGAAACTATCACAAAAGTTATTTGTTTTTAATAAAGAAGCAACCTATTTTTCTTTATTAGCATTGATTGCTTTTAAAGGAGAAAGAAGGGACAGTGCAGCATACAAAAAAAATCAATGTTCCTTTCCAGACAGTAATTAGTGAAAAATTGATTTGTTTTTTTTTTTATCATTGTAATCGTCATGTGAACAGAATCTCTGTATTGTCTTTTCTCTGTTCTCTGTTAATCAATTTTTCAGCAATTTTGTGTTGATGCCTTGCTATGTCACATTTTCATTTAATTGCATTTCTACTTCTTGGGTATAACATGCTTCTGTGCTCTAAAGTTCTTGTTTTTACTCAGTTACCATAGGCTGTAAAAGCATTTCTCTTGTCACAACACTGACTGAAGAGCTCCTGGATAAGCAATCATCAAACATGGGGATATGTATAATCCATTGAAAGACACATTGGTATTTTAATGTAGCAATTAGACCTTAATTTTAAATACATTTTCAAAATCACATATTAATACACATATTGCCAAAGTTCAGATTTACAAACTCACACATCCCTAAATCATAATAAGTGTGATGTTATAAGTAGGTTGGGAACATTTTTAATTTTGCTGGTGCAAACTGTATAAAAACAATTTATGGTTCAGAACATCTACAAAAATAATAGACAACTAGATATTTCAGAATGTTTGTCAGTTTGTGGGAAAATGCTCAAATGTGATTGGTGGCATATTTGTTTTCCATGTACAGTATAGAACCTGTTGATTTTTTTCTGGTATCTGATTCTCTGATTTTTTTTTTTTTTTTTTTAAATGAATGCTGCAATTCCCAGTCTTACATAGAAGGGCCATAAAAAAGCTTTAAGAATGCAACTGCAGAATAGTTTTATACAAATTCATGACTGTTCTAAAACTATGTTTGCATATATCCCATACTGGGTCATTGTTCACTGGTTTTAAGACATTTTCTGACATTTTGTACATTTATTTTGACATTTTATGAAATATGTCAAAATCACTAAGTTTTCCAATCCCAATCTGTAAGAAATGGATTGCTTTACAGTTAAAATGACAACGCAGATATTAATCAGGTTTTGATTAATGCCTAGTGTGTTGTTGCCAAAAATGCTAAATATTTTCTATGAGCTGTAACTAGATTATTTTTATTTTTGGTCCAGTATAGTTCTTTTGAGCCATTTTATACTTGATGGGCTCATGCAGATACAAAAGGCAGACAGTAATCCTGTCCCTGGGTTCCTTTTAAATAATTAATAAGTGGAGGAGGGGAGGCCATGCAGTACCAAAGTTCAGTGAGTTCCACAATGCACAGTCCTCATCCTCTTTATCCAAACGTTCAGAGATACAAATGTTTGAAAATTGTGTTTTTTTTTATAATTTTAATTATTAATTCATCAGCGTTTATATTCCATTCTTTAAAAATATGTATTCAGATTCAAATGTAACAAAAGCTTCTTGCAAGACTTAGCCCAAAATTCAATTTGAATTGGACCTCGTGCTTGCTAATGTTTCCAAACCTAGTTTGGTTTCCTTTTCAGAGCTAAATGGGCTCCACTATACTGTAAAATTAAACAAAATTAATTATTACCCTTCTTGATCCATAATAATGGTTTTGTAATTTCTTAAATTAAATATTTTAATTTTTAATTTTTTATTGCAGAAACTAACCCACTTTAAATGCTGCAAAGTAAGCCTTCAATCTACATATGTGAGAGTGTTCTTATAATTCAAATCACTGTGTAAAACCAAAACAACTCATTGTCCCGGATTTCCCCCTTTTCCCTCACAAAAAGACGGAGACCATTGTTTGTTGTTGTGCTCAGATTGGCAATTAATTTATTTATATTTATAATTCCATATTCCATTTCAATTTCTGTATTATCATATTTTCAACATTTCGCTTATTTCCATCTATATATCAATCTCTGATTATCCTTCCCCCAGGTGAAAACCTGGGTGCCTTCTTCTTCTTCTCCTTTTCAGTTAGGTAACAGTGAAAACTGAGACCACTTTCTCCTTCATCTTCTTCCTCTTCTTGTGTTATTCCTTTTTTCTTCCCCCCTCCCCCCTTCCCCTTTCCTCCTGTCATCCATCTTTGGCAGTCCATAACCATATTCTCAACCTGCCATCCACCTTTGGCAGTCCCAACTGTCCGACCAGATGCATCTTTCATCCACCCTGACAGATCACCATAGAGCCCCATCTTGACTGTCTTCCCTCTTGCTCTGCCTAGTAGGGTGGGTGGAGGATCAAAACTCCAGCAAAAGTGACTGAGGCCCCTTGTGCTGTCCCTTATGTACCTCCCTTTGCCCCTTCCCTTCCTGTTACCTGCCCATTGTTCTGGCCCTTAGCCCTTCCCTTTCCTTCCCCCTCCTCTTCTGAGTACAACCATTCTATGCAGGAGGGAAGGGGTGCACCGGGACAACATGGTCTGCCTCATAAAGGGCAAACTCCATTGTCCTGGATTCCCCCCTTTTCCCTCACAAAAAGACGGAGACCATTGTTTGTTGTTGTGTTCAGATTGGCAATTAATTTATTTATATTCATAATTCAATATTCCATTTAAATTTCTTTATTATCATATTTTCAACATTTTATTTATTTCCATCCATATATCAATCTCTGATTATCCTTCCCCCAGGTGAAAACCTGGGTGCCTTCTTCTTCTTCTTCTCCTTTTCCATTAGGTAACAGTGAAAACCTAGAATGCTTTCTCCTTCATCGTCTTCCTCTTCTTGTGTTATTCCTTTTTTCTTCCCCCTCCCCTCCTCCACCCCTTTTTCCCCACTAACCAGTCTACAGCTTGCGTTGGATGGCTGGCTTCCCTCATACTTAGGATACCATTCTCCCTTACCTCAGGGAATATCATTTTTATTCCTTCTTTCTCTCCTCCTTTTTTTTTATATTCCATTTTTTGCATGTTTCCTCCATGCTTCTATAAAGCCCATTGTTTCTGTATTGAACCATAGCTATGGCTAGGTTTGACAGGTGCACACCGTCTGACCTGTATAAATCTTCTACCCATTATTCTACTCCTCTCAGGATCCCCTGTCCTCCCATCTGCCTTACCAATGTCCCAACCCTCCTATTCATCTTCCTCCTGGCCCTCTCTACTGCTCTGTGGCTGTGCTTCTGCCTCCACACCCTCCATGGTATCATATCTGACCAGGCGATGCAGACCTGTGGCCACCACTGTCGTATTGCCGCTAAATCCCTTTTGATTTGTAAATATGTGTCTACCCAAGGCCTGCCTGCAAGGTTGTTGCCCTCTAGATGTATAATAATGAGATCTGGCCTGGGCCAGTGTCCCTTGAATTCTTTTAAGGTTGGAAGCAGCTGTGCCCATCTCATCCCCCATATGCCATGCCAGACCAACCTACACTGTCTTGCATCCTGGTACAGCTGCCTTTCCCCAGCCTTCTTCTCTGCTCTTTTTCCAGCCCAATAAATATAGGAATGTCTGCAGATCCAGACTTCTGTGATCCTCCCTCTACCTATGGGGTTCAAGCAAAATTCATTATTTTACACATGCTCTTAGTGTCCTACCTGTATTCTCCCCCCTCATTATTCTTTTTTTTGTGTGTCCTCCCACCACATTTTTCCCTGTCTCGCCCCCCCCCCGCAGTTCTGCAGCTCAACCAGGAGCACCACCTTCAAAATTATTTATTTATTTACTTTTTTTTTAACTTCAGTGCTCTAATGTATCTCTTGTAACTGGCCGATTGCCAGCGTCCCTTTTCCAATATCCCATTCACTGTCTCTCCCACTGCTGTCCACTGTGAGGCAGCCCCAATCCACAAGGAATGGGATGAATAATTAGCTGGGTCTTCCCCCATGAACTGCATGCCCTTTTTTAATAATGCTGTGACTTGGTAGCCAGTGACCCTTTTCCCATCACCATGTACACATAACTTCCCTGTGTTGTTCCTATGCTCTGGGGCGAAAGCCCACAGAGCCTGTACTGGGCATATTGCACCCTCTGCTTGCACTTTCAGTGCCGCTATGCAACCTTGCCCTTTTTGATCCATTTTTGACCTCTTTATCTTGATCCGTATCTCTGCTACCCCCCAGTCTACATCCTTCCATTCTAATCCCCCTTCCTTGTCTTCTCTCCCATGGCCTACTAGCTCGCTCACTCTCATGGCCCCTGCAAACATTACCATGAAAATTATGTGAAATAGTTGGGCCACGGCCTTTGATCTGCATATTGCCGGGAGCACGTCCTGCAGCCTTATTAGCGACTGCTCCCCTATCGGCCTTCTATTATCTGCTAGCCCTTGTGTCAACCTGCTCCATCCTTGCATCATTCTTCTGATAAGTAAAGATTTTGTCAGATCCTTCTACCCCTTTAGACTGCAGATAACACTAATCCCTGCCAGATAGACTCCCATAGTGGTGTGGGCTATGCCTTTTTTCCACTTCTCCACAGTGAACATTCTCATCTGTTCCTCCATGAGTGGCCTACTTACCTCCATCTGGTGGTCTGCCCTGAATGTTTGAAACACTCGAAAGGCCCCATCGAAGGCTCTCAGAGTCTGAGGTGCCCATGAGCTGTGAAACAACAGTTCTGCTCCTTCTTGCCAATGTCCCAGATGTTCATTGGTATGGGTGTTTTTAGTTCTTCCGCTGCCAGTGCCAGCCTCCAAAAATGGTCCAGCTGCCAATGGGAAAGGCAGTCAGGCAGGGTATTGTGTACCCCTTCTATGTATTGTGCTCTAAATGACATGTTCAGCTGCAAAGCCCTTAAAACTAAAAGTCATAATACCTGCATGACTGTGCCTGACCTAGCTCCCCTGTTTTTCAGAGCATCCACCACTGCTCTATTATCACACCAAAATGTCACTGTCTGATCCCTTAATTCCTCCCCCCAGACCAAAGCACACATCCATATGGGCATGATCTCTAGCAATGTTATATCTTTCACTTTCCCCTCCTTCACCCAACTGGCAGGCCAGGGTTCTGCGAACCATCTACCCCTCAGGTAACCCCCCCATGCCTAAGCCCCCAGCAGCATCTGAGTAGAGGTTGAGGTCTGTGTTGTATAGCCACTCCTCTTGCCAGAAAGAGCACCCGTTGTGATCTCTGAGGAATTCTTCCCAGATTTTAAAATCCTCCCTGACACCTTGCATCAGGTCTACCCAGTGATGTGGTCTGGTGACCCTGCTGTAACCCTGGCTAACCTCTTTGTGATTGCCTTTCCTGGTCCGATGGCCCTGCATGCGAAATTCAGGTGCCCCAGTACCTGCAGCACCAATTTTAGTTGTACCCGTCTCCTGCTGGTATGTACCTGGATTAGTTCCTTCAACTTCTTTACTTTTTTGTCATGTAGTCTAAATACTTCATTCAGGGCACCTATCTTGATCTCCAGAAATTCCATAACCCTGCTGAGACCCTCTGTTTTTTCTGGTGTCAATGGGACTCCTAGCTCCCGGCACAATTCATGAAACTTACCCAGCATCCTCTAAGTCTCCCATTTTCCCTTCCCAATGAAAAGAAAGTCATCCAGATAAAGGATGACCATCCTATAACTCATTTTTTCTTGGAATATCCACTGCAAACAGGTGCTGAACACCTCGAATGTAGCACATGCTGTGGAACAACCCATTGGCATTGCTTTGTCAAAATAATACTGTCCCCCACTTTTAAAACCCAATAGATCCCAGTCCTCCCTCCTAACTGGAAGCAGTCTGAAAGCAAACTTGATGTCCATTTTTGCCATCCATGCATCCTCTGTGGCCTGGATTATCCTGAATGCATCCTCTAGTGTTGCATATGTCACCTTACTATGTTCCTCACTGATGAAATCATTCACCAACTCCCCTTCTGGATAGAACAGGTGGTGGCTCACTCTGTACTCCCCTTCTTGTTTCTTGGGTACCAAACCCAATGGTGCAATCTGCATGTTTGGCAATGGGGGGATGTTAAATGGGCCCTCTACCCTACCTGTTGTCTTTTCTTTCTCTATGTTTTGTCTTAGCATTTCCTCCTTTCCTTTTACTGACCCAAGGTTGCTCACCTCCCTCGCTTGCCTGGGTCTCCTACTCTGCAATGAAAAGCCTGTGTTAAAACCCCTTAAAAATCATATCCCGCATGATCGTGTCCAGATATCTGTCCAGGCAAACTGTCCATGCCTTCAAGTTGATGGGGGTTCTGGCCATACCAAACTGTTCCCTGTTGTGCTCCCTGGGCCCATGTCATTCTACATTTGTTTGCTGGGTGCCCTCCTCCGCATTTTGAGCAAGCATGCCGGAAACGACATTGAGTCCATGAGCAAAAGGCCCTGTTATAAGCCCAGCAGCATCTCTGGGGCGTAAACCACTTTTTGCCCCACTCACCTTCGGGTGTGGACTGATTTGTTACGTAATCCGTCCACAAATCTATCTGCTTGGTATCCCATCTCACATCCCCAAATGGTGCCATTCTCTGCCAAAAACATTCATCTTAGTATAACCAGCCCACCCCCCCCTTTGCTTTTGCTTTCCATATTATCAATGAATAAGTAATGAGCAGGATGCCCAGCTCTAGCCTTTTTTCCAGAATGATGGCTGAAAAAATGGCAAAACCTAGGAACCACCCATCCCAAGTCTTCCATTCATGAACTTGTCATCCTCTTTGTTCCCTAAAAGCACTATGGCCGCTGCCATCTCATTCTTACATATGCCCTCAGTTTCCTTGTACTTGGCTGACACCTCCCAGCTCATCAAAGTGAATATGTTCACATATTCCCCTTTCCATATTTTTTCCTTTGTAGCCACTGGAAAATACTCACCTATCCTCATCCCAGACACACCTATCTCTCTCTTGTACCTTTTCCTTCTCTCTCTACTCCCTTTTCATTCTTTTCTGGCACCTCTTTTTCCATCCTAATCTCCGCTAGAGCTGATTCCATCTGCCCCAGACCTCCTGTCCCCAGTGCCGCCACAGTATGCCCTATATATTCTTTTATACTGTCACCCACTGCGCTGGATGTGTTACCTGTAACCTCATCTGGACCATGCTGCCTGGAGTCCTCCAAAGTTCCCCTTTCTTCTCCCTGCAGTTGAGGTGGAGGGTGAGCTACTGGGGTCTGTTGAGGGAACACCCTGTTCTGGGCATCATGTCTGGGTTCAGCCGTGGAGATCCCCCCTTGATCTTGGGGGGTACTGGTGTCACCAGGTCCACAGGTCAAAGAGGTACTGGATCAACCACCTTGGTGGGCCCCGCTGTCACTAGTGGTACCTTAGCGGAGCTACATAGCCCTTCGGCTGGTTGTTTCCCCGCCACCTTTTCCCAGGCCTGCTTTTCTCTTCTCCCTGGTTCTTCCCCCTCCACCAGTTCCCACATTATGTTTGCCTTTTCTGCCAATTCAGTTATAGCCTAGTAAGTATCTTCCTTTGATGGCCTGCTCTTCTTTGGTGCCATGTCCATCTTATCTTTGCTCTGTGAAGACAGTTTGTATATCTGTACCTTTTTGTACACCTTCCTCCTGTCCTTTGCACCACACACCCCCTTAAAAACAGACTGGGCCACCAGCAAAGGCCCCCATCCTTTTTGACACCCCCCTTGTCATCCACTCAAGTGCCTCCTCTTATTTATAATTACAAATTTATTATATTTTTTGGGGGGCCTTGAGCCTCTAGCAGCATCCTGCCATCCCTCTGCAAATGTGCACTGTGCTGGCCTCCCCAGGCACTTCCTCCTTCTGAATGCTGCCATTTTTTTTTTTGGCCTCCCTCCCTGCCTGGGCTGAACAGGGCACCGCCAGTCAGCATCCCTACTATGAGAAATGGACGCACCACGTGGTCCCATAATTGGCCCCCTCCCTTTATATTCCTGCCTGTGCCAGCTTCTTTTCACTCTCAGTACTCAAAAAGCAAGCAGCCCCATAAAAAAGTGAGGGCACCGCTTCTAAGGTGACCAACTCCCAGCGTGGGACATCCCCGTGAGTTTCTGGGTCATAATCCCTCTCACTCTGCCCTTGGCCTCTCCCAGACCCGTTCTTTCCCCCCAGTATGCCTCAAAAGGGCCCCCCAAACTGTGGAAATCACCCTATCATATGGGCCTACTTTTGTCCCAACCCCCTGGTGGCCTGTGACATCACGCTGCATGGTCCCCTGATGTAACCACTTTCCTTTGCTCCAGGGCCTTTCTCCAGGCCTACTCTTCTTATTTGCCACCTGAAAATGCCTTGCCCAAACTCAGTAGCCACCCAAGCCCCAGGAGAGTGCTTCTCCTCGGCACCCCCACCTGGCGTGTGACGCACGTGGCACGGTCCATGCATTGGGGCCTCTTCTGGGCCTACCATCCCTTGCAGGCAATCAAGAGGCCATAAACCACCACCAAAACACAAAAGCATACTAAAAGGATCATTACAACCCCCCAAGTGGTGTATGATGCTCGCCACATGGTCCCAGGATCGTGCTTGCCCTTCCCGGCTTCAAAAACTTCTTCCAGGCCTCCTGCTCACAATGGCAAACAAAACACCCACACAGCACCTTCTTAGCCTGAGCAACGAAAGGCAAGTGCCTGTCTAGCAAACCCCATGAGGCGTGTGCCTCACGCCATGCCATCCATGGCTCAGGGCCTTTTCTAGGCCTACCATTCCTCCCCAGGCCACCAAAACTGCCACCAAACAGCCACCAGAGCACCAAACAAGGACAAAAGGGGCTTTACAATCCCCCAAGTGGCATGTGACATCACGCCATGTGGTCCTGGTGCGCACTCGCTCCCCCCATCTTCACAGCCTCTTCCAGGCCCACTATTCATAACAGGCAGCCACACACAAGGCATAAATTGCTGCAAAATGCAAAATCAAAGAAATGCTTTGTTACCCCCCCAACAAACTGTGCATGGCACCACACCTTGTGTTCCCTGCTCAAGCATTCTCTCTCCTGCTCAGGGGCTCCTTCAGGTATACAAATTTTTAGCAGCCAGCAAAATCCCAGTCCTCAAAATACTACAAAGCATCACAGTAAGCAAAAAGACTTTCCAACAAGACACCCACGAGGTGTGTGCATCACCCCACATGGTCCTGGGTTGCTCTCTCATCCACATTCTGATCCCCATCGCTACTCAGGATCCCCCACATTTGAGCATTTGTATACTGTAACATTCTTTATCTTAATATTGTATATATTCTTCCACTCCTTCTTTTTTTTTAAAGAAACTTCAACACATTGTCCTGCCATATCAACTGTTTGTTTCCTTACCTCTCTCTCCTGGTGAAACAAACCTCAAAGAATTTGCCAATCCGACATGCTGCAGTTGATGTAGATCAAAACTCCAGCAAAAAGTGGCTGAGGCCCCCTTGTGCTGTCCCTTATGTACCTCCCTTCGCCCCTCCACTTCCTGTTACCTGCCCATTGTTCTGGCCCTTAGCCCCTCCCCTTCCTCCCCCCTCCTCTTCTGAGCACAACCATTCTATGCAGAAGGGAAGGGGTACACCAGGACAACATGATCTGCCCCTTAAAGGGCAAACTCTATTATGAATCTACAAACTGGCTGTAGGCTTCCCAAACAGAAATATATATTTCAAAGGTGAACTGCCATATTTTAACAAAAACTTGCCTCTGAGCATGGTCTAGTAGTGCACTACTCTTGACTGACTTGATTCCATAAAATAAATGGTTTAAAAGCAATAGAGCAGAATTGGCTTCACAATATGTAAGCCCATATTTTACTTGTTAGTACTGCATAATCAAATAAAATAGTCCACATACCAAACCTTTTTTATGTTAAGGGGACTCATTTCCTTTGCGGCTGAAGCAAAAATTTTACTAATTTAAATTGAAATAACTGCCACTCAACCTTACTTCTGTCACAGACCCAGACTTCAAAACCATTTCTCCTTGGTGTCTTGTGGCCAAAAATATTTAGAATTTGGGGGGGGGGGTGTTTTTTCCTTTTGCTATTCAAACGATGTGCCTGTAACTGGTAATTTAAATTACTGACACTCAAATTCTGATATTGCCATTAACTTGAATGCCAAAACATTGTCTCCTTCACATCTTTCTATCTGCTAACAGGGGCTGGGCTGCATTACATACACACCAGATGTGTGCCCTCATCATTTGTATGATGTGGCTTTGCGGTCCAATCACTATAAAAACACTGCTAAAACACTATCACAAGGGTGAGTGTGTTAAAGATAGAGTCCACCCCCTCCCCATTTGTTTATGGCAATTTAAATTACTAGTTACACATACATTTTCCAAATTGCAAAAGGAAAAGGCTTCCAAAATTTCTAAATATTTTTGGCCAAAAGATACCGAGGAGAAAAGGTTTTGATGTCTGGGTTTGTAGCGGCAGTAAGCATGAGTGGCAGTTATTTCAATTTACAATACTAAAACTTTTGCTTCAACCACAAAGGAAGTGACTCCCCTTAACCTTTGGTAAGCAGACTATCTGATTTGATCATGTTATATTAATTATACAATGGCAAGAACAATTCTGACAACCTGATTGGCTGCTGACCCCCTGAAACAGTTATGTTATTACACAATAACATCTCTGTTTCTAGGGCAGGCACAGAGATCACCTCATGACAGTGAATGAATTCCCTCCCTGCTCAAGCCACTGCTAAGCCAACAACAGTCCCCATGGAATCACGGCAGTTAACACATCCCACTTCACAACTCCTGTACACTTAATTCCCCTGCTGCCAGCACCAAGCAGTATAAAACCAGTCAAATAAAAATGGAAGAAAACAATTTCCTTCACAGCTCCTGGCTTCTGACTTGGAAATTAATAGGGCTGCACGCACTCGGCTTGCTGCTCAGCAGTTTCTCTGGCATGCAGCAGCTGTTTAAAATAAGTTGTTTTTTTAACTGTCAGCCACTTCATGTCACTAATGTTTCTTTCCCACATCCTACTGACAGGGTGCCCAGAAACCAAAGAATAGGGCCAGTACCTCCCACTGAATCACAGGTTTTAAACTGAAATCTTGATTTAGTAGTTGCCGTATTGGTCCTTGCAAGAATAGATCCAGAAGCAAATGATTTGATACCTTTTAATGGACCAACATAGATGTAACAACAAGAACAAAGTGCTCTAGCTTTCGGACCAACCAGTCCTTCTTCAGAAGCTCAAGGTTTTAAACTGGTACTGCAGCCTGTACTTATACAAAATGCTGCTTTCTATCCAGCTGCTACTATCACTCCCTGTAGTGACTGAAAGCCTCATTTTTCTTCCTCAGCAACATAACTGAGCCTGCTACTGAAAATACTACAAGCAAGAGACAGTTGAGGAGGGCAGAGGGAAGCAAAAGAAAAAACAAGTACAACTAAGAAACAGAGAGACAGAGGCAGGCAGCATTTTTGAGATGCCAGCTCTACCTACTGTTGGAACAACATTCTGAACTTTTTTTCCAAAACATATTCCTCCATTCACAAAAAGTGAGATTAAAAATTAATAAAATTGTTCTTTTTTTTAATTGTTTCATTTTTTTAACAAATGAGCCATTGTACAATAGCAATAAGGCACTCCAGGGTGTGTGTTATTGTATAATAGTAGAACGTGCTCAGCCTGCAGTCTTTTGCACCAACCACCTGAGGTGTGATGTTATTACACAATATCACACACCCCATTGTGCCTTATTCCTTAAGTAAGACATGGGTTTACAAACTGTGAATCCAATTCTGACCTTTTGCTTTTAAACCACATATTATAGGGAATCAAGTCAGACCAAAGTAATGCACTACTGGACCAAGCTCAGAGGCAAGTCTTTGTTAAAATATGGCAAGATATCTTTGAAACATATATTTCTGTTTGGAAAACCTACAGCCTGTTTATACAGTTGATACATAATGAGTTGTTTTTGTTTTACACTGTGATTTGAATTATGAGAACACACTCACATACAGTATGTATTTTGAAAGCTTATTCAGATACTCCTTTTAGAAACCATTACTTATGTTAGGCTACAGATGTAATGGTCAGTCAATATATACTGTATAGTATAAAAGTTAGAACATACTTGCAGAGCAAATCAAAGCTAACATTATAGCATAAAAAATAAAGTAGGAAAGTGTAAAGTGATGGCTCCCTTGACTAGTCTAATTGAAAACTAAGGGCTAGATAGTCAAACAGAAACACAAGCACAGCAAGATGTTTTCCCTGCAATTGCACCCAACTCAAATGATGCTATATTCAGTTGGATAGTGAGTGGCACTATGCAACTGAATATCAGTTCATGTCACTGCAGTGCTAAATGAATCTATGCTTCTCCAGTATTGGCCAGGGCTATATTGTAGCTCACTAAAGACAGCAGTGTCCAAAACTGAAAAGTGTCAAGTCCCCTGTGGGCTATATTCGGCCTGAGCATGCAAATGAGCCCATTGAGCATGCAAGATGTTACAAGCCTATTTGAATGCCCATTAAGGGCTCATTTGCATGTGTTGCACCCCATCACCACAATATAACAGCATTGCCACACAAAGCAAATACCTGGGGCTTAATTTTCAAAAGTCTGGTCTGGTGAGAGGGGGTATGTGGCAAGGTGAAATGGTGCAAGGGTTCCTTGCATCACACCTTATGCCAGTCCTGATTCTGGAAGGGACTGTCCACCATTGGGGGGCACCTGCACCAACTGGGCTTTTTCCATCCTTGCAATGGCCTCACCAGTGCACCATGGCAGAAGGGGGCTAGTGCCATGGTGGGGCTGCAGCATCCCTTAATTTGGGAGTTTGAAAATCCTACCTTGGCCACAACTCATGGCTGTGCTTAGACCAGCCAAGTTCTGGTGTAACAGACGATGTGGTAAAAGCCAGACCTGTGGGTGGGGGCAGCCTGCAGCCAGCAAGGGACACTGAACAGGGACTGTTGGAGTGTCCTAAGGGGTGTTGTGTGCACAGTCAGATGTGTCTGTCAACTGATGGCACCTGGCAGGTATGTCCACATCATGCTCACAGACTCACAGATAGGGTATTGCATACTCAGGTTTACTGTACAACATGCAGAGTAAACCTACTAAGCAGTACCCCATCTGTGGATCTGTGAGCCTGATGTGTGAACACCTGGCTGGTGCCACTATTTGCCCTGCCATTGCTGTTCATGCACACAGCACTCCTTAGGCACTCTAACAGGCCACTGCTCAGGGTCCCATTCCACTTGCAGATGCCCCCCTTCTACTAGAATTCAGTAGAGGTACCACAGCCCTCCATCAGACCCTTTCAGCGTGCTACATCTTTGATGCAGTACCTCACCTATGGCAAATCTGGGGACTTTGAAGAAAGGATCCCTGTTGTTTGAGAATCCTGCATAGGGTGCTTGGCGCACCCTGGGTTGCCACAGGCGGGGGTTCTGCACAACTTGTGTTGTTCTACAGGTGCTGTCAAAATCTAGCCCCTGGTGTATAGTGGTACTCCACCCCCCACTCATCTGTTCTTGCTTTTTGCAAGTTTACCTGTTCATGCTTTTTCCAAGTCAGCCCTATAGCAGGAATAACTGATGGATCTTTGCCTTTTAGATTATCACCTTGACCATTTCTTATTTGCACACATCAAGATTAACAAATCCTTGCCCCTTAGGTCTGCTAACTGTATGGAGTTCTTAAATTTTTTAGTGACATCTAATGACATATCACATTCTGCCTAGGACTGATGAAGAAAGATGAATTTTTAGAATTACTGTTAGAGAAAAATTTGGGAACCATGATTTATTAATTAGATTACACTTTAGGAAGTAGGTAATCTGCCTGAGGTTATCTTTTTTAGGAGTGTGTCTTAAAACTTGCTATTTGCTTTCCTTTGTTGACTCATGCTATGTTAGCTAATGGCAGAAATAGAATATACTGCTTACAATATTCTTGCTAAAATAGTTAACACTTCAGATCTGGTTGATGCATATTTATCAGTTCATAAAACCCCAGATCCAGCATTCCACAAAGCTTCTTTAGCAACCAGCATTGATTTCTTGTTCATTACCCATATCTTACCACTCTATATGATTACAAATGAACCTGTTGAATTTTTGGACCATAATTTGTTAAGACTTATTATAAATTACAATGCAGGGCTTAGGTGTGGCCAAGGGATGTGGAGATTTAATTCCCTTTAGTTATCTGACAATGAATTTTCCCAAAACCTCACTCAGTTCTTCCAGGTCAGAAAATTTGTTTTTATCCAGTATGATGATCAAAAGGATTGGTGGATGGACACAAAACATGATCTAGTACATCTGCTTAAAACGTCCAACTGTGTTACACAAAATGCAGATGATACTGTATGCAATATCTCCAGTATAGGAAACAATTGCAGAAACTGCAATCTCTCACCTTTCAGACAGAATTTTCTTACTCAGCACAAATCAAAAACAAAAGACAGAATATGTTGTGCTTTCACAAAAGAAAAAAAAAAAACAGGCAGATAACCTTAAAGACTAGCAGCATTTTTGAACACAGGGTTCTTTCTAAAAACTTTGTCCCTATGCTATATGCATGGAAAGGGCAAAGAAAAAGACTATGTCTTGCTTAACAGACAATAACAGCTCTTTAGTTTTTGACAATACCCATGAAACAAGTGGTTTCCCACACTACTGCTCTCTTTTGAGAACAGAGGGTTGCTTCTGCACCCTTCTTTGTTGACAGATTGCCCATCCCACAATCCCAACTGGCACAGCTGGTTTCTTTAACCAATAAGATACAGCCTGAAGAAATTCTTGCCTTATCTACTCTGCCAAAAAATAAAGCACCAGGGGTGGATGGACTTACTGGAGAACTTTACAAGTTTATGGACACAGACCTTGCCACAAAACTAGCACACATCTTTACAGATATTCTAACATCTCAAGATATGCCCCTATGTATGGCAGAAGGTCTTTTAATCTATCTGCAAAAGAAAGAAAACAGACATGATATCAACATTTGAAGACCTATCAGCCTCCTGAATATTGATTATAAACTCTTGACAAAAATCCTGTATAAAAGAATATTACCTATAGCTAAAACTGTTATACACAAGGCACAAGCCTGCTCAATCCCTGACAGGTCTATCACTGACCATCTGATCCTTCACTGGGAAATTTTCAAGCAAAATAAACAAATTCCTACACACAAGCATATGCAGTTTCCCTAGACCAATCTCAGGTCTTTGATTCTGTTAGCCACAAATTTGTATGGTATACTTTGTTAACATATGGAGCTCCCTCAGCTTTCATTGGATGGATAAGATGTCTGTACAAAACTTCCACAGTAAGGCCTCTTTTTAATGGCTGGAAAGGGCCTTTAATCCAACAGACAAGAAGAGTATGACAGAGCTGTCCTCTAAGCCCCCTCCTCTATGAGTTTAGCATATATCCCTTACTGAGGACACTAAACTACTCTCAAGACAGACACAGCCTGCAAACAGTTGAAGGCCTTATGCCCTTCCATGCTATCGCTTACGTAGATGACCTCTGTATCCTAACTAAAATGGCTTCATCAGTAACAACTGCACTGCATATTTCTCAACTTTTTGGGGCTCTTTCCAGTGCCTCTCTAAACTGTGCTAAAAGCCAAGGTGTATGGCTGGAGCAGCCCACAAAACAGGTCACACTAATTGAAGGAATTAGGGTAGCGGAACCCCTGATAAAGATATTGGGTGTCACTTATGGTGGATCACAAATGGGCATAGCAAACGGGGAGCCCACACTAAACCAAGGTAAAACCATGGTAGCAAACTGGAACAAATGGCAAATGGGGAAGACAAAATGTATTGCCCTGATCAAAACTTTCCTAATACCTTTATTTCTGTATCTAAGTTATGTTTTCCTCCCTCCCAAATTGATGGAAAACAATGGTAATATTAAGCTAAGCATCGTCTATAGGTATAGGCAAGCCATCACTCAAGAGGATCTAAAGCCAGTTACTCAATGCTCTATACTGTCTATCATTGACTATGCACTAGTCATTTACAGTGCTGCCACTGACTCTGCCTTAAAAATAATTAAATTACTAGCCAACAGTATCTTCTGCCTGGTCCTTGGTGCCAACCAGCATACCCATACTCACACCCTTTACTCCTGTACAGGTTAGCTCCAGGTCCACATCAGGACAAAGTATCAGGCTTTCATTATGGGTAAAAAATCCCTACTAGGTCTCACGCCCGACTCTACTGCAACTTTGTTTCAGTGAAACACCTCTTCAAAGATCACTAGAGGAATAGCTAAGGAAGTGCTCCATGTCCCATTTAAAAGAACATGCTTTGCTCAGCAATCACTCTCCTACCACAGTCCCACTTGGTTTAATGAGCTCCCCACTACCAAACTGGAGCATAAAAAATTGGCCCCTTTAAAAGACACCTGCTAACCCTTTTGGTCCAAAATAACCAATGTGATTGCAACCACTAAACATAGGCAGCTATCACCACCATGATTTATTCCCCCATCCCCCCTCCAATTCCTCTGCACTCCTGCCCCCTCCCTGACAAAGCCCCTGGGTGGCTGTCCCCTCTCCTGCACCACCCTTCACCCTTTTCCTACCTATGACAAAACCCCTCAGGCTAATCCTCCCTAACTTCGACTTGATTCCTTGATGCCTTTTAATGGACTCAAAAATATAGTGACCCGCATGTCAAATTGCACTTCTAGTACCTGCTACAATATAATCAATGCAATAGCCTACTCGCCTGCTTATACAGCCTGGCAGTATTTCTGACTTACAGCAATGCTCATCAAACTACCTCTGTAGTTTTGTCTCTTGTCCTATTGTTATGGAACCTGTGTATTTTTTTTGTCTGTTTGTCTACCTGACATGGAACAGTACAAGCCCTACATATGTTAGGAAGTGTTTTTATAAACTAAGAATCTGGGTTATTATGAGCAACAAAAGTTTAACTCAAAGAAAAGTCTTATACACTGGGATTATCAATCTATTTTTTAGGGAACCTCTACATTCCCAACCTGCCCTAACCTCTTTCAGGAGGATTTAGTAGTCTATTAAATTGTAAACATATTTCACTGAAGATGTGGGATGTGCATTGGCTATCATGCCACAACAAAATTAACATAAAATGTAATCAAAAACATAAAAAATTAGAAGAGCAATTCAGTAACAAAGTTTCATGCCATCAGCAATTAGAGATGACCAACCACCTCTTTTTCTAATGCACATACATCCAAGGTATTTGTTTGCATTGTAGGAAAAGAATATTTCACAGCATGAGCTTATTGGAAAAATTAATGTAGAACTGCAAGCCATTTATTTTTCAGAAACTAGGTGCTTAACGCAAGGTTGTTTACAGAATCTTTGGAGAAACATGCCATGGATTACAGACTCTGAAGCACCAGTAACCTGAAGTGTGACAGTATAAGTTGATTCCTCCCTTTAAAAATAAAAATACATCAAGAAACTATTTTGTTATTGTTTCTTTTCCTTTTTTCCCCTTTTATTTACTCTTGTTACATATATCCTTTTAAGTTCCCCTACTAGTTTCTTACACAGTTTGATGTAAATATATGCTTGTTTTGTTTTCACAGTCACGTTTCTTTTGAATATGTTCAACTACAGATTTTGTGCATAATTTGCTTATAGTTTGATTTTCCTGAATACAAACGCTACTCTTGTAAGTAGCGGGAACCCTTGGACATTATGAAGGAAGTCAGTCAGTCAGGAGAGTTGGCTGGTGTACCTACAGTAAGGCAGATCTCCCTCCCTGCAGGTCCGGTAAAGGAAATCACAAAAGAACCTTCTGAGGTTCAGTCTGAAATTTTAACTGAGGGAAATGATATGGATTAACAGACAGCTGAGCAAACTCTACAGAAAAACCTAGAAGAAAGCCAAAAAGACCTTGCCAACATGATATCTGATGCAAAACAGCAATATGTTCAAGAGAAAAATAAGCTACAAGAAAAAAAAAAACATAAGAGGTAAGAAACAAGTCTGGAAAAGAATGCTGGAAAAATCTACAAAATGCTGTGCCAGTACTTAAGTTTGGCAATAAGCCACAAAACAAAGACACAACAGGATTAACATAGTCTTTGAAAGATACTGATATATACACATCCAGTATGGCTTTAAAAGGCCCGGGATGGATACAGTTGGAAAATGGAACATGGGTTCCTGACCCATCCTCACCGTTACCTGGTGCCAGTAAAGAAACTGAAATGCCATCTTCCACTCCTCCTTGGAAGCACACAGAGGCTTCTATAGGACAAAAGGTCATGGACCTGGATCAAATTAAATCTGGAAATGCTATGACAGGCTTGAACCCTGTTACAGAAGGAACTCAAACAAACATGATAACTGCCAATATTGATAAGGAAATAAATCAAGATATTACAGACAGTCAAATACTAAAGATATCTGACCCCCACCTGAGCAGATGAATAATGAGCCCAGATCAAAATTAGTTTTGCTAGCCTATTTAGCCGGCAGCCCAAAAACACTAAAATAAGGCATGCAGTTCATATTAAATACAAAGGGGGTCTGGAACTAAAACTGGACAGAACATGGGGAGCAAACATTTAATTAAACATTACAGTTTTTGCCTTCTGATGTTTTTGTGTTTATTCATTTTCCTGGGAACAGACATTTGATGTGAGCTTTTGCTCAGCTTTTCTGTTGTAAAAATTCTGGCAAAGGTTCCAAGCAGCACTAGACACCCCAGTTTGGACCACTTTCAATGCAATTCCACTGTCTAAAACCACATTTAAAACTATCACTGTTTTATTTAGAAATGAGGGTGTGAACATTAAAAACATCCTATACTGGTTGCAACAAAGATGTGAGGTCCAAGGCTCACCTGAATCAATAATAGACAGTGAAAGGTTCTGGGTGGGGGGATTTAAAATTCAGTTGAAACATACAGATGCAGGTATACAGCACCTCCCAATCAGTTTTTTTTCTAGGGAGAGACAGAATTATAGTTTTATTTCCTGGACAGCCAAAGTTGTGCTATACGTGTGGGTCCCAAGGCATTTGATCAGTAACTGAGATAAAATCAAATGTACCATTTGTTGGTCACTTGGCCAGCTGAAAAATCACTGTACATTTATCCCTCATTGTAATTTGTGTGATGAAAAAGGACATACTTTACATCATGCTCATGGGCTTCTCACAATACTGTAGATGCTGATTTTGCATAGCATGAGTGTTACATTAATAAAGAAATGAAGAAAAACACACATATGCAGCAAACTTCATCAGCTACTACAAGTAATGTCTCTGTGCCTCCACAAACCAATACTGAGACCACTGATCAGGGTACAAACACTACAGAACTCAATGCTCCTAACATAAGTGAGAACCCCTTCCCCCCAGTACTGCACCAGATCACCCAGAACAGGATCAGGGAATGCCTCATCTGAAAATTGATGAGTTCCAGGTTGTAACCAGAAACAAAGAAATAGCTACTAAGAGGAACCCCTCCTCCCACAGCAGGTACCCACCCAAAATAAATTTGAAGCACTCCAATGTGGAGAAACTGAGATGGACGAGATAATTGACACGTCATCAATAATTGAGCAATTTTCAGAAAATTAAGAATCCCCAAGAGTTAAACATCAGGTTAAAAAGAAAAGGTGGAGTATGAGATCTCAAGGTAAAATAAAGGAAACATGAAGTCAAAACAGATATAAACTCCCACATGTGGAGCTAAACATAGCTTCACTGAATATAAACAGTATTAAAAATGAAAACAAAAATGTAAAGCAAGATTTGCTTTATTTGAATATCAATACCATGACATAATACTATTTCTAGATACAGTACCAGACTGAATACCCAAGCTGAGGCCAATAGAGCAACAGCTGACTGGTTATGGAGAAATAATTACCAAGCAGTGGTTTAGGTATATGTATTAACAATCCTGGAATAATATTATTGAAAATGGTGGAGATCCACCCTGACAGAGCATTTTTATTGGCTGTAATGAACCACCAACAGGTATTCCATCTCATTAATTTGTATGCCCTGCAGACAAAATCACTACTTGTAGATTTATTGAAAGAAGTCTAGCTCTTTTTGTTTACAGCAAAAATAATACTTTTAGGTGGTGATTTCAATATTAAGATCAGACAGAGGAATAAAAATGGAAAAAGTATTTAGTGATGTAACTTTTTTAAAATCCCTAAGAGCCCAAATGAAACTAAAATATGCTCAAGCACTTTACGATCACCACTGGCTCATACTTTTGTTAAAGGAGTACTGCCCACATGAATAGATTATTGGTTTATTTCTGACAATATTCCTGTAAAGAAATTCCAACACCCAGGTGGTGGCAACATTAGATCACTGCCTAGTAAGTATATCCTTATTTTTTGTTTCAGAGTTTGTGCATGGCAAAGGTATTTGGGGGTTAGAAAATGGGCTTTTTATTTCCTGGCATCTCATTAGCTAGTACCCTTGCCAGGGGGGTACATTAACTTTCAATAGTTGCCCAGGAAATAAAAAGTACCAGCCTATACTGCCCCTTAACCACTGTAGTATCTTAATACCCACCTCGGCTCCTAATTGGATAAAATGCTTCATCTCCATTTGAAATTGCAGCCATTTTTTACACTCGCTTAGCAAGAGAGCTAATGAGGGCCACCCCCCATTCATGCAATAGCCTAAGCACAGAGACTGACAATACTCAGTAAAGCCAAAAAATGTATATACAAAGACATCAAATGCAAGTGTATATATGTATTTTTTAGTTGTTCTTGTTCTTTCTTTCCACTCACCGACAGAATAATAGAGCGAGCCAGTTCAGAGCGAGTATGCCAGACCCCTCAACAGTCCTTCCCATCACAAACCCAAAAGAAAAACCCTTCTCAGCAACAAACTACAACAGACTCTCCCCTTCCGGGGATATCCATTCCTGAAAATTAGTACCTGTGTCTGCTAGCAGAGCTGTTGTTCTTTGCTCCTCTGCTTCCAGCATTAATCAGATCACTCCACCAAATGGCACTGGCATGGCTGTTGTTGTTTACTGCTCCAGTTTCAGTACACTCGCTCCACTGAAACGTGCTCCTCTTCATACTTCCGGTCCTCAGGGCAGGCAGCAAGGACCAAGAAATGATAAAAAAAAAAAATTAGCCAAAAATCCCCAGGACAAGCAGCAGTGATAGTGCTGATCACTTCCTGCTTTGTACACGGTCAAATAAAGTTGCTCTCGCACTACTAACTCATTGTCCACTGACCCGAGCGGACAGAGTAATAGGGTGAGCCAGTTCAGAGAGAGCGTGCCAGACCCCCACAACAGTCCTTGCTGCAACAAAATAAAGCTTTTTTTACTGCCTCAACAATGTCAAGACATTTTGGGGGGGGAACGGGATGATGGGAACCTGAAACAGAAACTCCATACCATGTTGTAGACGTCGTGGTACGGGGGGGGTGTTAATGGCTCAACAGCAGATGGAACAGCACAAAAACTCAGAGGAACTACTTTATTACTAACTTCCTTGTTATTTTCAGGGGGTTTTTGTTTGGAATTTGTTGGGGTAATTTTTTAAAATACCACCTAAAAATACCACAGTTAGCCCATTTTCTAAGCACAATAATGCCCTCCAGGGTGGGCGGTATGGGCAATACCGGACCAGCCAGGAGCTGTAAGGCCCTCCGTCTGCAGCGTCGGGCCTCATTACACCCCTGGCTGGTCCGGTATTGCCCAATACTGCCCACCCTGTTGGGCATTATTGCTTACTTAAATACTGCATTATTAACAGAAATGGAAAATTTGGAAGTTTTACAAAAACTAGTGACAGCTAGAAAAGCCGCACTTTGTATATATGACAGCATGATTCACTGGTGGTTGCACACTAAAAAGGATTTCTTCAATTGTTTTAAAAAATTAGCTAGAGAACAGAATTTTACTAAACAAAAATTATAATTGGATTTATGTAGAATATGACAACGATTACAAGAGCAGTCTAGAGAAGATTAGGAATAAGACTGCACATTCATGAAATAAAAGAAAAAAATGCAACATTTAGAATACAACAGATTTAAGACATTATAATTCAAACAGAAGTATGGAACACAAGGCAGATCTTACAAATTCAATCCATATGAGATCTGTATAAACAGAATTCAAAAGAAAAAAAACTTACACAGGTGTTAACAGAAATGGGCAAGGTAGTTCATAAGAAAGCTGAAGTTTCAGAAGACCATCATTCAATACTGTTTGATCTGATAGCAGCCCAATGTAGTTCATCTAATAAGTCAACATACAAAAATTATGATAGTGCAGACTATAATAGTATTAATTGAGAAATCAACAATATTCATTTGGATAAGGTTTTCCAGGGTCTTTCTACAAATGAGGCTCGGACCTTATTAAAAGATTTCATTTATTCACTCGAAATGAAATATGTTCCTACTAAAAATAAATACAATAAAAAGGGCAGGATACCAAAATGGCTGAATAAATCAATTTAGGTTGCAAATAAATAAGAAAAAAAAATGTTCAGGAAACTTAAAAGTAATCATTGTAAAAGCAGCACCGCAATTCTTATTGAGTGTAAAAAAAACTACAAAAACTCAAACATATGATTAAGCAGGCTAAAATGAAAATTGAATTTAAGTTGGCATATACAGAAGATGGATACAAAGCGCTGTTTTCATATTTAAATAACAAAAAAGGCAATTCCCACAAGGTAGGGTGACTAACTCAAAATGGTATTCCCATACAGTCAGACTCGGACATAATTAATTTTAACTCATATTTCTTCTCAGTTTTTGCCAAAAAAAAGATTTCATTTGCTTAAAACAAATACTAGACCTCAACCTAAATTAATCCGTACATACAATATTAAGACTTCTGATATATATCCATTCCTCAAAAATCTAAAGAAAACTACAAGCCCAGGTCCCGACTTGATTAATGCTAGATTCTTAATTGATACTGCCAAGGCTTTAGCTTTCCCCTTACAAATACTATTTAATAAATCTCTTCATAAAGCGGAAATTCCTTTAGACTGGTTAACTGCATTTGTTAGTCCAATTTATAAAACAGGTAGCAGGTCAATAGTTCAGAAGTATTGCCCAATAAGCCTCACTTCAATTATTTGTAAAATAATGGAAACACTGATAAAATCATTTCTAGAAAAAGAAATGACTGAGCTAAATGATGTCAATCCTGTTCAACATGGGTTTAGAACAAATCACTCCTGCACAACCAACCTAATATTGTTTTATAATAATATTAGTCAGGGCATGGATAACAACCATCAACTAGATGATATCCTATTGGATTACAGCAAGGCCTTCGGCAAAGTACCTCACAGTATTCTTATTAATAAAATGTGTCATCTCATTTTTTCAGACTGACTAGTTAATTGTGTTTCTGCATGGTTGACAAATAGAACCCAAAGAGTTGTATTAAATAATCACCTCTCTGATATGGGCGCAGTTACTAGTGGAGTCCCCCAGGGCTCAGTGCTGGGCCTGATTTTGTTCAATATTTATATAAGTGATATGCAGGTATCAAATAATAACTGGCTGTCTAAATTTGCCAATGATTCTAAGCTTGGGGGCCTTGTTAAAAATAATCAGACTTTAATTCTCTTAACTCTGATTTACAGCTGATCGAAAAATGGGCTACTGATAACTCGATGGAGTTCAGTGTTGACAGGTGTGTAGTTCTGCATTTTGGATCACAAATTCCCAAAAATAAATATTACATTTTTAACTCTCTACTGAATTCATCATATGTGGAAAGGGACTTGGGTGTTCTAATTAATTCTAAACTTTCATCAGTTGATCACTGCACTAAAGTGGTTAATTCTCCCAAAGGTCTACTTAGACAAGTCCAGTGATCTTTTGCAAATAAAACTGAACAGTGTATGATAGCCCTCTATAGATCATTTGTCTGACCCCTTAGTGATTATGGGTCACCTTTTTGGAACTCCTACCTAAGGTCTGATATCGAACGCTTAGAAAGAGTTCAAAAATGTGCAAAAAGGATGATCCCTAGGCTAGCTAAATTGCCCTATAAATCTAGACTGTCTATTACTGGTCTACATTCCCTTCAGAGTAAAAGAACTGGGGGGATTTACTCTTAACATATGAGCTTCAAAAGAACCCTGACCTAATGAATAAATGTAGACTATCCTACGTTACCAGACATATTGTTCCAAGATGTCATACTAAACAACTTATGGTCCCTAAGGGAAAAAACAACCTAAGATTAAACTTTTACTCACTAAGGGCACCAAGACTGTGGAACAGACTTCCTCAGGAATTGGTCAATTCAACCAATATTGAATCATTCAATACGGGTATTGATATTTGGTTGACCAAGAAATATGTTATGTGAAATGTTTCCACTTTAGTGTGGGAGGAAAATCTAGATGGGCTTTGGCCTTCCTTTTCCCAACAAACCAAGTAACCCAAGTAAGTCAATATATACATGCAGAAAATGTTTGGGATAGAACACACCAATGAGAATATAATAAGGAAATGGTTACAGAATGGAGAGTGTCCCCCGTTAAGACCCCTGTTTAAAACCCAGTTAGTACATCCAAGAATAAGTCAGAAATTGATGTCATTATAAAAGAATTACACTCAAATATGGCACCTGGAGAGGACAGTCTCTCTACTGAATTTTATAAGTGGATTTGGAAGATTTTCCCACAGGAATTTATACAACTAAACAATGAATTACTGAATGGTGCCAAAATACCTCCAGAAGTAAATAATGGTATGCAAGTTCTACTTTATAAGACAGAAGACAAAAATCTCCTTGGGAACTGGAGACCCATTACATTATTAACTGTAGATTTAAAAATTGTTGCTAAGTTATTAAGTATCCGCTTAGCATTGGTATTAATTCATGAAACTCAAACCTGTTCGGTTCCCAAAAGGAAAATTACTGATAACTTACTAATACTAAGGGAAACAGTGGAGAATTTTGTTGTCACAGGAAATAAGGGATATATTGTTAGCCTTGACCAGACTAAGGCATTCGACAAGATATCACATGAATACCTATGGCTATGTCTAGCCACCTACTGAATCCCAGGCCTATTTATTGATACAATAAGAAGATATTATACTTCAGCAACAATTACCCCATTGTCACAAGGATAGCTAATGACAAAAGGCCACATTAAAAGAGGAGTGAGGCAAGGCTGCCAACTAAGCCTGCTGTTATATATAATTACTTTAGACCCTGTAATTAGAAGATTGAACAATAATAATAACATACAAGGTATAATGGCTCCTGATCAAACTCTGATGGTTAAAACAACCATGTATGCGGATGATGTCTGCCTGCTACTTAAGGATAAACAGTCTGGGGATGTAATCAAACAAATATTGGAGGAATTTTCAAACTCTATGAGTTCTGAAATTAATTATGACAAGAGTTTCCGTCTCATTATGGGTACAAAGAAATAAGAATGAAACCCACTTTATGAATGTACTAGTTACATCTGACCCATGCAAAAAGTTAGGAGTTTATTTTGGCTGAGGTGACATGTCTTTATATAATTGGGACATGCAATTTCAAAAAGTGTTGCCACAATTTAATTTGTAGAACAAATGGAATATGACCAAACAAAAAAAAATATGTGCCATTAAAAAGTAATTACTGCCCCTGTTTCTATATAGTAGCCAGATTTTCCCTTTACCTAAGCAAATGGAAACAAAAATATACAGGAGTTTCTTCCAATGTATTTGGGAGAGTAGGCTGAACCTGGTTAAATGTGGAATTACATATTTACCATTACAAGCTGGTGGTTTACATATGATAAATCTGATTTTGTTTTTATTTTTGTATCTTCTTTTTTACTTATCTGGCTCTCTTGTTAAGGAATGTTCAAACAAGATGGGGAAAATGGGTTCTAAAATTCCCTGGTCCTTATTTAAGAAGATGGGAGGAAAACGTAGCACTCCCTAGCCAAATAAAAAATGTATCAATTACCTTATTACATGAAATATTTTATAGACAAGATTAAACAATGGCAGCTAACAGAAGAAAGTTGTATCCCTTATACACAGCCATATGTGTATTCACAGATCATGGAAAGTTTCTATATTAAAATACCTTTTGAGGATAGAAATGAAACAGAGAAAACCCACATCTGGCAAATTCTAACTAATCTCAGAGTACCAATAAAAACATGGGACGCTGTATTATTAGGTGCTCAGGGAAAACTGAATATAAAAAAAACTATTTAAAACATAAGGAGACTACTGAAAGATACTGTCCCAGACCAGGCTATACTAATATCCTAGAAACAACACAACATTTGTATTTTGAATGTCCATACATTACTGACTTTTGGCTTTTAGTTGCAAGAACTTGGACCACTCAACCTTTCGAATACCTGAATTACAACACTTCTGTTTTAGGAATCCTGTCCAACCACTGGAGGAATTTCAATGCAAGCAGCCTAAACATAATTTTTTCTATATGTAAATATTGGTTTTGCAAAGTAGATGTCACTTTTCACTACAACTGTATATAACCCAAGAACAACTATTCAATATGATAAAAAATGACATTGTTACATTAAGGGAACAAGAAAGGTCTTCTCAACATGTTTTAGCACTTATAAACTTATGGATCAATTTTCCAGAATTTTGAAATATATTGGAAGAAAATGAACTGCAGGTTTATGTGATATAAAGCTGGGAAGACTTAAAATAGGTATTGTGCAAGATATAAGAGAATTCTACAAAATCTGTTATTCTTTTGCTATTTTTCTTTTTTTCAAATAACGTGTTTCTTTTCCTTCTCCATTTTGGGACCTAATGATATACAATGAATATCAGTGTATTTGGTGTTTATTTGGATGACTGTATGAAATTATAATACAAATAAAATAAATCTGTCCCTACTGTTTCAGCAGGGGATGCTGTTCTTCCTGTGGGCTCAATGGAGGAGCCCAGTCAAGAGTTGGAGCTGGACAGAGGTGGAGAGGTAAAGAATTTGACTGGTGTGATTGTCACCACCATGGAGAACAAGAAGAATGCCATAGGAAACATGGCATTTGAAATTTCTACTGAAGATAGAGTTTTGTGAGGCAGAACAGAATTTACAGCAAGACCTACAAAAACAGATGCTACAAGAACAGATATTGCAAGATGAAAAATAATGTTTGATGCCAGAAATAAACTAAACAAGGAAAAAAATGGAAAAGGGAGATTAAAAGCTCACCAGGGACATCCTCATTATCTTTACTCAAACTTTTTGCCTTCAGTGCCAGGAGCCACAGCCTCGATCAGAACACAGCAATGACGGAAACAGAGATGGAACATACATCCATTGCAACCACAGGAAAATGGTTACCAGAAGATGCTTTGTCCAAAGCGGGTTGGATTCAAACAAAGGAGGGTCAATGGATCCTGGATTTCAAGATACCAATCCTAGGAGAAACAGAAGATAGAAGGACAACAGAGACGCAGCATATCAATTAGCAGACTACCGCTACTCAGGTCATGGCCCAGAGTCACACACAAAATACTGAAATAGAAGGTACTGTAACTTTTTCTTCAGCAGACTCCACTGCTGAAATTTTTATGATGCCCAACCAGTAAATAATGTCCCCCATGTAGTCAAACAAAGAGAAGAGGAAACAGAAACAAGGGCCCAGCCAGAGAAGGCCAACCACCCCACATACACCAGTATATTTAGAAAACCAGTTGAATTTGCAAAAAAATAATATGCAATAAGAATTAGATATCTTGGGGGTTTGAAGGATCCCCCAGACAGACAATATGTGGGGAAATTTCTGCTAAAACAATCACTTAGTTTCATGCCTGCAGAAGTATATGCATTGATTCATGCACTAGGGGAGCACACATTTGTCAGTTTCAGAACTTCTGATCTATTTGACCAATTTTGGCTATGTATATGTCATTTAAAATGAACCTGATCAGGACCTCTTTCCAGATCATTCCCCTAACTAAACAAGCAGCATGGATAATAACCATATTATTGAGGAATGAAGGAGTTAACATAAAAGATATCTTGTACTGGGTTGAAAAAAAGATGGAATATTCAAGGTACACCAGAACCTATATTAGATGAGGAGGGGTTCTGGAATGGGGGTTGGTGGTTAAAAGTAAAATTACACCAGAAGGCAAATTAATTTCAGCACTACCAAACTGTTTTTATATCAGGAGAGATAAAGCCTCATATTTTATCCAGGTCAGTAGAGACAATATTATAAATGTGGATCCCCAAGACACATAAGTACTAACTGCAAAATACTGACATGAACACAATGTGGGGAAGTGGGACATTCAGAGTATCAATGCTCAAACACCCAGAAATATAATCTGTGTGAAGATGAGGGTCATTCGTTCATTCACACAATGCCCCAGGGCCTCCCACAACATAGAAAACTCTGAATACAGGGTTCTACATTAACAGGGCAGACAGGACAGCTTCAGATGTCTTAGGGACACAACCCTTACCAAGACCTCCATGGTAAACCACACCAGATTCCCCAAGAGATACTAGACCTCCACAAATGGAAATGAGACCTGAAAGAGAAAAACAACAAGCTGCCATAGCAGAGCTGAATTTGGGATTTAGAGATATGGTTCCCCAACCCTTTCAATGCCCATTTTGGAAGTACGGGGGGGGCGGTTTACAAAAATTAAATTCACAAAAAAGATGATACATTGGTCCCACAAGAAGCTCAGATCACCATGCAAAATAAATACACGGTACTGCAGTGGGGGGAATCAGAAATAAATGATAATGACTCAGACAGTGCATCCCAAACATCTTCACAGATGGACACTACATTACAGAAAGAACTTCCAGTAAAGGTGAAGAGTGAAGTAAAGAAAAAGAGGATAGATACTAAATCAAGTTCAAGGAAAGTGCCTTGAAATCTGAACCATTTACACAAACTTATGATCATTACGACCTTTCAGTGGCAAGCCTGAATTTGAACAGCATTTTATCAGAGAAAAAACGACTTGGGACTTTTAATTTATGTATTCTCAGCCTATAAATATGACATGGTCTTTTTTCAAGACACAAAACACCATTCTCTAGAGGATATACTGACAGCAACTAATGCTTGGATTTGGGGCCCTAATGTATGGTCTATGGGAGAGGACACTTGTAGTGGGGTGGGGATTGGTTTTACAGATCCCATAATTAAAATCATACACATGTTGGATATTGTCCCGAGGAGAGCTTTATTGTTAGACATCGAGTCAACACAGTTGAATTTTGCTTTATTAATGTATTTGCACCCCAAACAAAAACAGGTAGAACTGACTTGCTGATAGCTATAAAACCATATTTCTTTATGGCGAAAAAAATATTCTCTATGGGGGAAGGGGGACTTTAACATCAGCCATTTTGTATCAGATGGGGGCTTAAAACAGCCAAACATTTTTTGTGATGCAACATATTTCAATTAGCTAATTACCCAGACAGGATTAATTGATGTTTTTCATACTTTTAAAGAAACCTGCTGGCAAACATATTTTAGGGGAACTCTATCCACTGATTAATTTCTCAATCCTAAGAGGTTAAAACTGTAAATATCTTCCCAGTGACCACATCAGACCATAATCTTCTCAGCCTCACATTAACAAACTATAAAGACAAGTCCAAAGGAACAGGGTACTAGAAAATTAATATGACCTTGCTAGATGACCCCTTAGTTGCTCAAGACTTTAAATATCTAATGGAGAATAGGAGATCTGTGTATTCCTTTATGACTCCTCAACAGATTGGTGGGAGGACAGTAAAACAGATATAAAGGATTACTTTTAAGAAATAGGGAAACTCAGAGAAAGGGAAAACAAAACTATTATGACCTAAGAACACAACTGTATTTTTTACAATTTCTTCAAAATGTTAGGGAAAATAATTATTCAGAACAAATAAATCAGATAAAAGATAAATGGCTCAAAAACAATATAAACTGAAACCCCTAGAAGCAGAGAAAAGGTGTAGTACACAAGGAAAACAAGCCCATGCAAACCCCTTTGATAACTGCACAAACCAGAGGAAAAATGATGAAATAAAACAAATTTAGACATCTGATGGTAACGTGAGTAATACACAGAGGCTCAGATATTCAAAAGGGTTACGCATGGTGCAACAGTGTTGTACCATGTACAACCCACTGATGCGCCCCGGTGCTATATTTAAAAGGGAAAAGTGCTCCTGCACAAATCCTGATGCACCAGGGCGCATCAGTAATGTATGCAGGCACAGGTGGGGGGGCATGCCCATGCATAAACTGCACAGCCCAATATTCAGCTGGGCCATGCAGAGTTATGTAGGTGCAACCCCTACCTGTGCCTGCACAACTTTACGCCCCCCCAAAAAGGATCAAGTCGAGGGCCACCCACAGGTGAGCTGACGCATTGCAGGGTGCAACACAACAGCTACCACCTGTGGGTGGCCTCCACTTGTTTCGGTGCCCCTATGCCCTGATCATGGGCATAATGTAATTCTCCCCAGCAGCCCAATCACGGGCATAATGTAGCGTCCCCAGCAACCCGATTCGGGCATAATGCAAACGTCCCCCACCCCGAATAGCCTGATTGCGGGCATAATGTTAACTTCCCCACCCCAGTAGCCCGATCATGGGCATACTATAAAGTTCCCCACCCGAGTAGTCAAATCGCAGGTGGCATCCTCCCCCTGAGGTCCAGACTCCTGGTGATCTAGTGGCCCCCACCCTCCCGCCCATGGAGCCCCATCACCCCGCTCCCCCTGTCAGCTGGCGGGGAGCAGCACCCCACCTGCCTGCCACCCCACCACCCTCTGACTGATAGCTCAGTAGGGCTGCACGCCCATTGGTTCAGAGCATGAGCCAATGGGCATGCAGCCCATATAATACAAGGCAGTCCAGATATGTGACCCTTTATAGTATGCCCGCGATCGGGCTATTCATGGGTGGGGGGGGAGTTAACATTATGCCCGCGATCGGGCTATTCGGGGTGGTGGGGGGAAGTTAACATTATGCCCACGATCGGGTTACTGGGGAGGAGTTTACATTATGTCCGATCGGGCTGCTTGGGGGGGAGGAATACTGTTCTGCCCATGATCGGGCTGCAGGAGACGTTGGTCCCCGACAGCTGCTGCCTGGCAGGGCGCCAGGCACATGTCATCGGGGATTGGCACGCTTGCATGCTAATGGCATGCAAATGGGGCCATAATTAGATGCCAATGGCCCCCCGTGTGCCTTGCATAAATTATGGCCCCATTTGCATGTCACCTTTTGAATATCGCAGGTGCTGCGCATGGCGCAATGGAACTTGCGCCACTGCATCTGAATGCTCCACTCTAACCATTTGCGGTGGTGCAGTTCCACTGCACCATGGACAGTGGGTGTGGCCAGTGGGTGATATTCAAAGAGGTTGCTCAATAGCGGAACTCCATTGAATATCGCCCTGGCCATACCCCTGCTCAACTTTTTTGAGCAGCGCAAGGGCTTGCGCCACAGAATGGTGCTGTTTGAATATCTGGGCCAGTATATTCTTCCTGTTATAGAGACACAGATAACACATATGTTCAAAAAATCGAACCTTACATAAGATGAGATAGATGCTTGGCTAAACAAATGTGACTTGAATATAATACCAAATTATTATTTAACAGCACTGACAGCCCCATTACAGTCCAGGAACTAGAGTCAGTGTTTAAAAATCTGTATGCTGGCACTGTTCCTGGACAGAATGGCATACCTAATGAATTATTTAAAAAATATATCAGGAATTACACCCAAAATTGTTCCAGGTGCTTAACTCATGTTTTGAAATAGGCAAATTAGCAGATTGTATGTATAAAGGACTAGTTATACTGTTATACAAAACATGAAATAAAACTCTACTCACAAATTGGTGACCCATTGCATTACTAAATACAGATTGTAAAGTTTTAACTAAAATACTTGTCCCCAGTGACACCATCCAATAAATGACACAGAAACCTGCTTGTGGGTGCCCAGATTGACAAACAACAATTTTTATTTCATCAAATGTCTTAATATCATATATTGTTTATCATCATCAACATCATTTTTATTTATATACTTATTTATTTACAAATCTTCTGTTTATCATTTTAGTATATCCCCAACCATTTATTGTATACATAGCCAAGATATTCAAACTGTGCCATAAAAGTGCTCAACAGCAGGAGCAAGCACAAGTCCACAGTGCCCATGTGCAACAAGAACAATATTGAAACACTGCTCAGGTCAAGATGCACCTGCGGCACATGACTGAATATCATGGCAACTGCACCATAGCGCAACCAGGGATGTGCAGTGGTGCAGATCAGATGCGCAATAGCACAACCAGGGATGCTCAGTGGAGCAGGGCAGCAGTGCAACAGCACAACCGGGGATGCACAGGGACAGGATGCACAGGTGGACCACCCATGGTAGAGATGGGCAGAGGAGCACATGGCAGAACAGACATTGCCCCCCACACCCCATGCACTGCACAACTGGGGGAGAGCTGGAATAACCACCGGCCCATGGATACCAGCAACAAACCCACAGCCAGTGGCAAGGTGTACCGGCACACCCCCTGGCAAGCTGTGACCAGCACACAAGGAGGTCAGGCCACCCCATGCCACACCATCCCACCAATGCAGAGCACACCCTGCACCCCGATCCCCAGACATCCTGCCCAGGAGCATCGCCCATTAGTGCAGGACACCCCATGCATGCCACCACCCCCATCGTGATAAAGTAGCTCTGTACACCACAGAACCATGCAAGGCAGCCCCATCATGAGCACCCTTCAGTGGGTGGCAGCAGACAGCGATGCAACAACTGCATACACAGTGCCACCACACATGTCCCCCCAAGGTGCAGCTGACAGACTGACCATGTGTCAGCACACGAGGTACCCCACACATGACAGGTCATGCCCTGGACTCCACCACCAGTGACACAGCACTCTGCACACCCTCCCAAGGACACATCCCAAACCAGCACTGGCCACAACAGCCAGCGCAGACACCCACAGTGGTGCATGGAAGCATGTGCCACACAGGATTCAACACAGTGCGTAGACAAACACCCACCCATTCCCAAGGGCACAACAACACTGGGACACAGTAGCAGGTCAACCAAGCCCACGGCGTGTTGCCATGGAAACCGTGTACACACAGCCAGCACACCACCATGCCACAGGAATCCTGTGCAGGCACCATGAAGCTGTACACCACCAGCATGCACCTGGAGCACAAGTGACAGACAGTGGAGCACATCCCCTGCAACAGACACAAGTGACAGCATGGAGGTGGGACAACAACAGCAAAGACCACAGTGCCACTCGAGGCAGACATGCACCACACCAGTGATAGGAGGAAACCCGGCATTTTGCTGGGTACAGTGGCTGTCCAGCATGGACAGCCACCACTGACATGCCAGTGGACCGTGCAGGTCACAGACATGCAAGGGTGTCAGCTGCACAGGCCATGGACAATTTGACAGGTGTGCCATGGACATGGTGCATGCACTGTGGACCACTGCACACAGTCATCTAGTGCACAGGGAACAACACACAAACCACAGACAGTGACTGATAGCTACACCCACACTATAGTCGCTTCCCCTACGGAAACACACACACACACACCCCCATGACTGGACCACCCCTGATACCGTGCACACCACTGCAGCTGAGCGCCTGTAGCCCACTGCAAATCAGAGACCACAACAGTAGGCATTACAAAAGAAATGTATATTACAAGATATAAAACAAGTATTTACAAATATTTACAAAAATGTTGGGGGTGAGGGCCACAAACCAGGTGAGGGTGGGTAAGGGGCAGGGGTGAACAAATGGTAGAGGGAAGGAGGGGTGTGAGTGTGGGTCCAGGGGGGTAGGTGCAATCCTTGGTTTCATGACGTTCAGCAGGAGCCCCTCTCCCAGTTCTGATGGCGCCTCCCGCCATGCCTCCTGCATACTCCTATCTGCTGCATCCACTGTAGGATTCCCAGGGAGGCCATGGCCACCTGCAGAAGCTCCTGCAGTTCCCTCTCCATGTGCTGCATCCACTGTCTACCTAGGACAAGGGAGCAGAGTCAATAGGTGTGAATGCACAGCTCTCTGTAGCCCACTCACTGTGCATGGCATACGGCCGTGGGACATGCCTCTGTGATGGTGTGCGACCACCCACAGTGATCATTTCCACAAGACCTGCACACCCAGGCACACACAGCCATGCGGACCACTGCACACACCCACCTCCCAAGTCCCACACAGCACCACTGTGGCTGTACAGTGACATGGCTAAGTGGCGTGAAGGCAGTGGCATAGCCATGTACCCGGTGCACGCATGGACCACCAGTGATGCACACCCACACATGCAGTGCCACTGGACAGTGCTGACTGTACTGTGTGGTGTTCATGTCACTCGTGTAAGTGGATGGTGGACATGCCCCACCTCCTGCCCTGCAACACAGCATGCACAGAATATCCTGGAAGAAAGGCACTCACCATCATCAGCCTCATCTGGGTGCTGTAGTCCACTTTGACTGGCTTCCCGTGGCTGTTGACAATCTCCACACCCATACCTCAGTGTTAGCCCTGTCTGGCTCGGCGCTGCTCTTCAGGGCCTAGGGTGCAAAAATGGAGAGGGGATTATCAGTACAATCCAGTATCAAAGACCCCCCACCCCAGGTGTGTGCGATCCCACACAGCCCAGTCATGCTGCAACCCCCCCAACACCACCTCCACCACCAACACCACTGCCCACACTGGATGGCCCGCCCCACCATGTGGTGGACACATGCCCACTGCGACACCCTTACTGATGTAACCAGTGTATGGATGGGGCACCTACCTGGTCATGACACTGCGTCTCTCCTGGCATGTGCCCACAGGCAGGCAAGCCTGTCCAGGTCCCTGCGCTGGAGGTCTCTGTATCTGTGGTGACACTGCTCAGTCATGCGCCCAATTCCTGTGGCCTCCTCCAGGACCACCGCCACCTCCTCCCATACTACACTCCTGGCCCTGTCCAAGGGTGCATCTCCAAAAAGTGCCCCAGCATGGGGCTCTACTATGACTACCAAATTGGCCAGCTCCACCTGGCTCCAAACAGCAACCCTCCTTCTTGCCATCTCTGAAGCTGGTTGGAGTCAAAACAGCACTCGGTAGCGCAGTCCGCCACATGCAGATGCTGCACGGTACAGCATTGCCATTCCCCATCACGCTGTTACTGAACAGCGTGATAGTGGTGCATTCATGTGGATGCATGGCGCCTAGGGGGAAAAGGTCAGGCACAGGATCAAGGGTCTCTCACACACGGACCGCCACAGCGTGATTGGTACTCACTGCGTGTAGCACGATTGGGTGCCAGTGTGAGATGCCCTGTAGTGGCCTACTGCACTGTGGCTCCACGGTGCCTATGGCACCCCAGTGCAAGAGCGCCATACATGTGAACAGCACAGTAGCGCCACTGACACAATGGTGGCCGTGCCCTGCACTGCCTCCCACACACAGCATGTCAGCAAGTTTTCGGTGTCAGCACTCCGGGCATGCGCCATTCAGTGTCCACTATGCACATCACAGAACTGCGCCCTTGCCTGAGCACGTTCAACACAATCGCACAAGGTGCAATAGTGTGATATTCAGCTGGCATATGCAAATCAGCTTATTAGTGATTCAATAGTGCAGATACTGCATTAGCATCCACTTAAAATTGCGCCTCACCTCATTTGCATGTGTTGTGCTTTATAAATGTGACACTGGGCTGCAGAGGCCATAGTCTCGTATTGCAGTCTATTGTGGTGAGTTGCATGCTGTTTGGGAGTGTGGACTGTGGTGTGTGGAAGATGCATAGGACTGCACAGTCAGAGTTAACACCTGTCATTCTCACAGAATCAATGATGAGTGACCGTGAGGTGGAGGAGGAGGAACAGAGACGTGGGAAGAAAAGGAGGCCAAACTTTACCGAGGCAGAAACAGATGCCCTGTTTGAGGACTACCTTGACCAGCAGCTGCTGCTCAGTGGACAGCGGGGAACACCACAGGCCTGTGCTTCTGCATGGGAAGAGATGGCGTGTGCCGTCAACCAGCATGGCAGCCACTAGCGGGCCATGCAGGAGTGCAAAAAGAAGGTGGGCACGGACAGGAGGAGGATTAAGGATAAGGTGGCTGCCATCAGGGCAGCACGGGCTGTGACTGGTGGGGGACAGCCGGCCATGCAACGCGTGACCCCTCAGGAAGAAAGCAGCATGAGGCATTGTGCCATCGATGGTGTTCCAGGTGGTGGCTTCAAGACGGGTGGTAGGCTGTCACTGCATGGTAGGTCCTGATCTGTCAATGTAGGGGGGATGCCACAGGGTAGGGCAGATACATTAATGCTACTGTGTTCCCTTACAGCTCCTGAGCATCTACATGGGTCAGTGGTGGTGGGCTTGTCCACTGAGGGCGAGACCCTGGACACAGACAAGGGCCCATCTACCTCCACAAGTGTCTGAGGGTCAGGACGACAGTGGGCCCACCTGGTTGTCCAGATTGATGTTGGTGGAGCAGGTGCGGAGGAGGCTCTGACCGTGTCCCAGCGTGCCAGCGTCCTTGGATGCCAACATGCTGAGACTTGGACTTGTGCTGGATCCGTCACTGGTGATGATGGAGCTCACATCACAGACAGCGATATGTGTGGGCTGCAGGATGGCCACACAGCAGGTTACAGCATGGGCATAGCCATGGGTGGTGCCACCATGGAGGCCTGCGTGACATCACTGTCCCAGCCTGTACCTGTCTGCAACAGTGGGGCAGCACTGTTGTGTGTCCAGGACAGTGGGGCTGTTGTGGCCGCTGCATGGCACCATTGAGCCCTGGTGAGTGGCAGCCAGAAGGGCAGTGTCAGCAGTCAGCTAATGGCAATGGGTGGACAGTGTCGGGGGTGGCGTCAGTGAACCACCTGTGGACATGCCCAGGCATGGCCCTGGTGTGCAGCGCCCAACCTCAAGGGGTGCTGCCCATCACAGCCGCAAAAAACATGAGGGACATCATGCTGATCAGGCAGATGACCTCTTAGATGATCACACCCGCATACTCCATGATTCAGTGGATCAGCATTTCCAGCTTGTGACGATGGTGGATGCACTCAGTGTGTTCCTGGCAGAGGAGCGGTGCAGTAGGGACACCGGTCTGCTCCTGGCAGGGATGGACCAGCTGCTGGAGGATGTGACCACTGCCATTGACTGGCAGACACAGGCATTCACAGCTGTCATGGCCACAATGGGCATACAGTTATTTGCCCATGCATCGCAGACACCATGCAGTGCAATGTCCACCCCCCATTCTGGCGTCATGCAACACCATCCTTGTCGACACCGGGTTCAGCTGTGGGTATCCCGAGCATGCCTGGCGCAGGCATGCTCAGTGACCTGCAGATCCCTGCTCGACAACAGTCACGTTCCCGCAGCAGAACCCTTGGGGGACTGTTGGTGCCAGCCCATGAGGCCATTGGTCAGCCTCTCACTGCTGGCAGGTCTCGGGGGGTTTCCCATGCATCCATGGCTGCCGTGGCACTGTGCCGCATTGTGTGTGTGTGTGTGTGTGTGTGTGTGTGTGTGTGTGTGACCACGTGCCGTGTTATGCCTTTCCCATCTCTGACAGCATGTGCGGTTCCATGCTCAGCCAATTCCCTTTATGACATGCACTCCTGGGGTTTGTCTATGCATGTTTGTGGGTTGTGCCCTAGCCATTGGTAGTTGCACATGGCCCCATGACTTACCTGGGTTGGCTGAAGTGCTCCTCTGTGATGGTGACCCGGTGCAGCTGTGCCATCCGGATGAGTCAGGGGTCCCTTCAACCAATGGGGTCTGCCCATCACCATCTGCACCAGTGTCCTCATCGTCCCCATCGCTGTCTCCCTCTTCAACCTGTACAGCTATCCCACAGTCATTGGCCATGTTGTGCAGGATGCAACAGGCCAGGAATAGCCTGCAGGCCTTTGAGGGTCTGTACTGTAGGGCACCGCCAGATGTGTCCAGATAATGGAAACGTGCCTTCAGCATCCCAAACACCCACTCTGTGACATTGCATGTGGTGGCATGTACCTCATCGTAGCATTGCTGCAATGGAGTCATGGGCCACCGGTATGGTGTGAGCAGCCAGGGACTGAGTGGGTATCCACTGTCACCTGTGTGTAGAGGGTAGACATTAGTTTGGTGATCAGTGTCACCCTGCCATGGGCCATCTAGGCCAGTACCCATGTCACCTCTGACTGTGCCCCTCCCAAGATCCATTTCTTTCTTTGTGATTTGCATACTCACCCACTAGGTGGCCAGTGGGGATGTCCCCACTCTCAAACCTGTGGCACAGTGCAGACTGGTGCCAGATGAAGGCATCATGTGCTCCCCCCAGGCTGTGTGGCACAGACCTTGGTTATGCGCCCCCTAGCATTGCACACCACCTGGCAGTTGATGCTTGTATAGCCCTTCTAATTTATGTATGCTGCACCTTCCGGGCCAGGTGGCATGCTTATGGCCACATGGGTGCAGTCAATGGCCCCGAGCATGCTAGGCATATGTGCTGCCCTCTGCTACATTTGTATGTGTGCTGTGTGCTCCGCCGGTGTGCTGGGGAAATGGATGTGCTCCACAGCATGTGGCAGCAGTGCACAGAGAAATTGTGTGAGTAGGCATGACACGGCCAACTGGGTTATGCCTGATGTTCCCCCTGTTGGTCTCTGAAAGGTGCCCGTGGTGAGCAGGCACATGACAGCTGTCACTTTTGTCTCCACTGACAGAGCATGGCTTTGTCATGTGGGTGCCTGTATCTCATCACTGCACAGCTCACAGAGCCACCTCAGGATTGCCCAGTTCAGGTGTACCGGCCCTCTATCTCAGTGTCACTGTACAGCTCAAAGCTGGTGGGGGCTCAGTACTGCCTGCTGGGGGCATACCAATGACGGGCCCTTCCACGGCCACACCCACCAGCTGCCTGCCTTCTCACACCCCTCATTACTGCCTCCATCTGAAAGGTAGCACTGACCATTTCCCTGGCTTGTGTTACCCCCCGGCAGCTGTATTCCCATTCTTCCCCGCTGTCCTCTCTGCTACTCCCTCTGCACCGGGAACACCTCCCAGATTTGGATGCCCTGCCAAATATCAGTGCCCTCAGTCCAATGTGGCACTTCCCCTTTCCTTCTGCACAGTGGCACAGGCTCCCCACTCCTTCCCTGTTCCTGGTAGTTTCCAGGTGCTCTGTCCTGCTCTTGCCCTTTCCTGCTCACTGCTACTGTGTGCCTGGTTGCTGTCACCTCACTCCCAAATCTGGCTTTCCTGTAGCGTTCTTGCGGCTCTCTCTTATTCCTTTTTATTTTGGATTATTTTTGCTATCATGCAACTTCCATTTGCTCCCCTATTGCACATGGCACATGCTGTTGAATATTATACTGCACCAGTTATTCATGGTCCCTACCCCCTTCAGTTGCACATGCATTCATTACCATTGCACTCTTGCACATTGCAATTGGGGGGGGGGGCGCAGCTGCCTCCCGCTGAATATCGCATAATGGCAGATTTTTGGACTTACGCTGGTGCAACCCTTTTGAATATCTGGGCCATAGTGTGTATATATATAGGCAGACTAGGTGGGCCAAGTGGTCCTTATCTGCTGGCAAAGTCTATCTTTCTATGTATATATATATTATCTCCCAGCCCTCTCGACCCCCACACCTGATCCTAAACTAGCCTATTCCTGGACCCCTTCCCTTCCACCCCCCAAGCCCATCCTGGTTTAACCCTCTATCCTGGATTTCTCCTACAACCTATCCCTCTTCCTATCTTACTGACCACATTGGCCCTGTCCGCTCCCCCTCCCACACCAGATGCTGTACTACATCCTGCCTGGACCTCCTACCATTACGGCTGTGCCTTTTCTCAAGTGGCCTCTAGGAGTCGCTATTAAGCACCCCTTTTTGGTCCCAAACCTACCCTGTGTCCTGGCCCCAGAACGTGGAGCACGGCTCTTACCTAGGTCCTGTGTCCAACTGCCCTGAGTTGGTCTTGAACCTGATACCCTGGCCACCAGAGTCCGTGTCACTGCCACTACTCCAAAGTGGCATCCACACTTGCTGAGTGACACAAAACAACTTCAACCTACCACCCAGCTGCAACCACAAGCAATATGTTAGCCCTCTTATTACAATGCCTCCCTTTCATCCTCACCCTGGCACCTTTGTCTCTCCAACCTAATACCCCCCCTGGCACAATGGCACCTGATCCTACTATTGTTCTGGAGCTAGCCCAGCCACACCCTACTCTCATCATCTGCCCCAGTCATCAACACCCTCCCCCCAGTCCTCTCCCTAATACAACTTCCTCAGGCGCCCACTTGAGACTTATCCTCCTCACTTTCTCAGCCTGGAAAACCCTGCCCACCCTGTGTGCCCAAAAACACCCCCCCTCCACACGACATACATATCGAAAGCTCACCCTCTACCATCCCCTGGCCAGGGCTGTGGTTATACTACTACTTCTGACAGGCAATATTCATCTGAACCCTGGCCCAGCTCCCTCAAAACCTCCTACAGGGACACCCGGGCTCTGCATTGCATCTATGAATACATGCAGCCTGATGAAAAAAATAGATTCCCTCCAATGTTGGGTCACCTCACATAGGCCAGATGTCATCACGGTGGTGGAAACCTGGCTATCAAAATCCACGACAGACTCGTTTGTCACTATTCCTGGGTACTCCCTCTACAGGGAGGATCGTGTAGGTAGAAGGGGGGTTGTGCGATATACACCAGGGAATCTCTCACTGGACTGACACTCCCTGCCCCAGTTCTCACCCATAGAGCGCAGGCCCTAACCCTCAAACTGACTCCCGACCCCTCCAGGGTCCCTCTATCTCACTGCTGCTTACATTCCCCCAAAAAAACAAACTGTGGCACTGGCTTCGCTAACTGATTATCTTTCAACCCTACCTCACACAGCTGACCAAGTCCTTGTAGGTGACCTGAATGTTAACTGGCTCAGCTCATCCATCAACACCACTCGTGACTCTTTCGCAGCCATTGACATGTCCCAACTAGTCTCCCAACCCACCAGAATTAACACAAAGAAAGGTACCAGCACACTGCTAGATGTGGTCATGACCAACCGCCCTCTACAAATCCATGATACCCAGGTCCTTCCGGACTCTATTAGTGACCACTCCCCTATCATTTTTCACTGGGCCACCCCCACTCCCAAACCCACGGCTCATCCCACTCTTCGTCGGCACCTCAGACCTGGCAGGCTAAAAGGCCTTAAGCTACATCTTGCACAAATTAACTGGGCTCCCATACAACATGCCCCTGATGTTGACTCCGCCCTTACCTTATTCACCCAAACCTTCAACAATGCCTGCGACATCTTTGCTCCCATGACAGCAGTCCGGACCAAAGTTCGTAATGCCCCCTGGATTACCCTGTCCCTGCTGCAACTACTCAAACACAGGGATAACCTGTGGCACCTGACCACTGAAACAGGCCGTGCTGCGGACAGACAGGCCTACAACGCCACTAGAAACAAATGCACATGGGCCATCAGGAAAGCAAAAGCCGATCACTATCAGGCGACGTTTACCTCCTCCTGGGGGAGCGGCAGAACGTTTTGGGACAACATTAAGCAACTAAATGGGAGCACACGTTCTCCTCCCCCTTCCCAGATCACCATAGAAGGCTCTGTCTCCACTGACCCTGCCCACATAGCCAACTTCCTCAACACATCATTCACCGACCTTAGTTCGGTCCTCCCCAGAGACTTCTTTGACCCTCCTTCAACCCTACCCGCCCCTGACTTTCAATATCCTAGCTTCCTCTTATGCAGGGTGACTCCCTAGGAAGCTAGGCCACACTTGCTTCAAGCTCTTAAGAGCAATAATATTGGCAGCGACTCCCTGGACCCAAGTATCCTCCGCCGGGTCCTGGATCAGGTCCTTGCCCCCCTAACTACCCTGCTCAACAAGTCCCTCTGCCTGGGTCAATTCCCTTCAGGCTGGAAAACAGCCTCAGTCTTGCCCATACACAAAGGAGGTGACTGGTCCTCAGCTGGGAACTACCGGCCTATCTCCATCCTTCCACCCCTCTCCAAAGCCCTTGAAAAACTGGTGGCAACCCAAATCACAGATTACCTGACCAAATACAACATCCTCTGCCATGAACAGCATGGATTCCGTGCAGGTCACAGTACCAGCACTGCCCTTATTGAGTTCTCAAATTTTCTTCATTCCTCCCTAGACTCAGGCTCACTAGCAGGGGCAGTGTTTATTGACCTTTCAAAGGCTTTCGACACTGTCTCCCACCCCCTATTGTTGGATGCCCTCAACCACATCGGCTTTGCCGCCGGCCCAGTCGCCTGGTGCTCCAGCTACTTGTCGGACTGCTCTCAGTGTGTTAGAATTAATGGGACCCTCTCCAATACATGTCCCATCCAATCAGGAGTCCCCCAGGGTTCCATCCTAGGCCCACTTCTCTTCTCACTATACCTCAATATCATGCCCAGAGCTTGCATGGGTAAAATCCTGCTGTACGCAGATGATTCCGTCATCTTTGCCGCCCACCGAAACCCCATCTCCCTTCAAGACTCCTTGCAACTAGCCTTCAATGATGCTGAAGCCTGGTTCAAAGAGCACAGACTTGTGGTCAATCTAAAAAAAGCCAAATCCATGCTCTTTGCCCATCCCCAAAACAAACTCAGTAATTTCCCACTGCGTATCCTCCCTGGCTCTAAACTTCCTCTCGAGCAAGTCCACCTGTACAAGTACCTTGGGGTCTCCTTTGACTCTGCCCTCACTTTCCACGACCACATTGATACTCTAGCCTCAGCTACAAATACATGGCTAGGTATCCTTTATCGCTATAAACACTGCCTCCCCCCTGAGGCCCTCCGACTAGCTGTCACCTCCTCAATCTTGTCCCTTGTGGACTATGGCCTGCCTGTCTATGGTGCTGCGGATACGACCGCCCTCAATAAAATTCAACACACCTTGAACAAGGCCTGTAGGTTAATCACGGGAGCCACCAGATTAACCCATACCTGCCAGCTATATGACTTTGCTAAGCTGCTCAACCTGGACGAACGGCTCAGATACCAAACCTGCCTCCTAACCAAAAAAACACTCCTTGGACTATCCCCTCCTGGTCTGACAGCCTCTATCCACCTAGCTCAACCCTTAGTCCAAACTAGTAGCTCCTCCAAGGCCACCATGTCTATCCCGAGAACGAGGACCACCCATGGTCAATGGTCCTTCTATTACAGAGCCCCCACCTGGTACAATACTCTCCCCAGCTCCATCACTGATACCTGTTCAATCTCCAGCTTCAAAACTGCACTTCGAAGTCAACTATTTAACTTGTGTAGCTGTGCTTGTCCCCGGCCATAGGTGTTCAAGCTCATTGTACCCGACAAAACTCTCTGAGAAGCTTCACAATCAACAACTGATAAAACTCCCAAAGTGTCTCACCCCCCCTTCCTATCACCTACCCTGTCCCAAAGCCACCTGTTTTTACTAACCTAGCAGTCCCTGCTCAAGACTAATTGTCTGCTTAACCAATGTATGCTTACCTCTCAATCCTATCCGAATAACTGTAATAACCTGTTAATACCTAACCTGTTACACTGTTATTGTAAACAAAGTAATTACAGCATATATCTGCCTAAACTGTTGCCTGCTATGATGTAAAAAAAAAAAATGCAGTTATCTACAATGATGTAAAGAAATGTTGTACTGTGTTTGTCCTCTTTGTGACGAGGTACCTTTGGAAATGAGCCTCTGGCTCAAAGGTTGTAAACTGATGTATAAATAAATAAATAAAATAAAAAATTATAGGGGCATGGTCGTACCCCTATATTTAGGGTTATGAAGGCACTTCCATGTTAAACTCAAAATTTTGTGTGCCAATAACTTCGGACCCATTCAACAGATTTGCATGAAATTCGGTACGCACAATGGGGTACAGTATATCTCTTGATATGCCAAATTGTGTTTTGGTTGGACTTATGTTTTTTGTGCACCAAAAATCTGAAAAATGTACTTTTTGCCAGTTATGTGAGCAGTTTTTCAGATTTTTTTCTGTGGCACTGTGTGGTTGTTGAGTGCTCTGCAACTTAACTCATCTGAAAGAGCTCAGGTCAAGGAATATGCCGCTTTTTGTTTACTGAAAAAATATTAATCCATTCAAAAGTTATTACACTTTTAATTTCCCATTATAAGCCAATGCGAACAAAGAATGGGGTTTTGGCCATCTGGTCCCGCCACACAATAAGATAATTTGCATGCTCATGATCAAAGAATCTTTGACCCTGGGAAATTATTTGATCGTGACAGCCTCCATCTTGTTTTCACTTACCAGCCAGAAAAAATCTAATATCTCAGCTCTGGGATGACTTCTGAAGTAAAACTATCATGGGTTTTACTCAGGGGTCTTCCTTCTATCAAGCCATGCCTGTGGTTTCTTCTAAAAATGTCTAAAAATAGAGTTTTGAACTTTTCAATTCTTTGAATGTGGCTTGCAAATTCTTTGATCATGGGATTCTTTGACTGCAATCTTTGATCATGAGGAAGGGACTAGATGGCCAGATGAAAAAGTGTTCTTTCTCAGCCCAGGGGTGACCTAGAAACACAAACTAAGATGAGTTTTGCTCAGGGGTCCTTGTTTTATTGAACCATGCCAGTGGTTTAATGTATTTATGTGTAAAATTTGAATTTAACCATTTTTTATTCTTTGATCATGAGACTGCAAATTATTTGATTGCGAGCCTGCAAATTCTTTGATCATGAGATTCTTTGATGGCGATCATTGATTACGAGGGAGTGATTAGTTCGTCAGATGAAAAAATGTAATTTTTCAGCCCAGCGAGCCTGCAAATTTTTTTGATAGTGGGATTCTTTGACCACGATCTTTGATCGTGAAGGCGCGACAAGATGGCCACATGAAAAATTCAATTTTCTCATCACAGGGATCACTTCTAAAGGCAAACTAGAGTGGGATCTGGTCACGAGCCTTTATTCTGTCATGTCAAAGCTATGGTTTCATGTATTTTTCTCTAACAATTTAGTTTTAACATTTTTTATTCTTTGATCATAAGCCTGCTAATTGTTTGATCGTGAGCCTGCAAATTCTTTGATCGAAAGATTCTTTGATAACAATCTTTGATCATGACGGAGGGGCTAGATGGCCAGATTTGGAGGGACCAGATAGCATAATTTTAACAATTTTTCAAAATAAATATCTCAGAAATGGTTTGGTCTTTTAACTTGAAATTTGTAGGGTGTTGACGGCATGTCCTGTAGATGTGAATTATAGTGTTTAGGTGTCAGGCAATACATTTTTTGTGGAGATATTGCATGGTGCAGTTTACGTTTTGTGTACAGCATTTTCCATGGTGGTAATGGCTTGAAATTACTAGGGTAGCTAGCCTTACTGCCAAAGATGTACTTTTCAGTCATTAGGTGCGTAAATTGTTAATAGGTGTGGAATTCTGTCAGTGCAACAAATGAAAATCTGAAACTTTCACATTTTATATCTCGGAAACAGTTTGGTCTTTTACATTGAAATTTGGAGCATGTTGAGGGGATGTGCTGTCCATGTTAATTATTGTGTTTAAGTGTTGGAAAATTAATTTGCTGCACCCATATTGCATGACACACTTTATGTTTTGCGTATGGCATTTTGCATTGTGGTACTGACTTCACATTTATAGGGTGCCTAGTGTTACTGCCATGGAGGTAATTTGTAGTGGTTAGGTATCTGACATGTAAACAGGTGTTGAATTGTACCACTCTGATGAGTGACACTTTGACTTCTTTCAAGGTGGTGGGCCCCACACTCCCACCCATATGCGCTGCCAGCAATACATATGATATTCAGTACTTGTACTCTTATCTAAGGTAGGAATTTTCAAGTTGGTGGGAGCACGGGGCCCAAAGATCCTGCACTGCCACCAACTCGTGCAACTCTCTACTTATCTATTCTTTCTCAAAAAGTCAGGAAATTCTATGCAAAAAACATTGTTAAAGCATCATTTAGGGTTAAAACACAAAAAGTCAGGAAATAAGACCTTTAGGGTTGCCCCACCCCCTATGGACCCACCCATCATCCCGAGATTGACAGCTGATGGGGGGTGCCATTGGGGTTGTGAGGCCTAAATGTCACCCTCTTTCTTCACTCCATTCCAGTTGGGCTTTCGCAAAAATCATTCCACCATCTCAGCTTTGCTAAGGCTCACTAATGATATCTCTTTGGGTATGGACAAGGGCCTAGTCACCTCTGCTATTTTTATTGACTTGGCCAAAGCCTTTGATACTGTGTCCCACTCCAAACTTCTCTCAAAATTGCAACAAGCAGGCCTCTCTCAGCCCAAATCTAACTGGTTCCATGACTATCTGTCAGGCAGAGTGCAGGCTGTAAAATTTGGCCCTCACATCTCTTCCCCACTTCCAGTGAACATGGGGGTCCTGGTAGGATGAAACACGTGTCTATGTCTTCTGTTAGCACCCTTTGCAAACTGTGTGAGAGGCCTTTCGGCACCATGCAATTCTGCTTAAAGTTGGACCAGCATAACATTCTGTGGTGATTTGCACATGCAGCCCATGATGTTTTGCATTGTGGGGGCATGTGTGATTTTGTATTTTCTTGAAACTTGGCTTCCCAGCCAAATGCCCTTTGGGGTAACCCTTGCCTCAGTGTTTGCGCTCAGAGGTTCTTTGTCTTTTAAATAGTTTTTTATTTTAATGGGTTCACCACAATATATCCAAGGCACACTGCCTTAAGGGTAGCTGGTCCATTCCCATGGGGTGTCAAACAGATGAGGCATACTGATGAGTCCTGGTAGGACGAAACACGTGTCTATGTCTTCTGTTAGCACCCTTTGCAAACTGTGTGAGAGACCTTTCGGCACCATGCAATTCTGCTTAAAGTTGGACCAGCATAACATTCTGTGGTGATTTGCACATGCAGCCCATGATGCTTTGCATTGTGGGGGCATGTGTGATTTTGTATTTTACATATGTACAGTTTCAGTGTAACAAATACATCAGGCATAGTTCAACACTGTTGCATGGTGAAAGAATGATGATGTTGTCAAGATGTCAACAGATAATAGACAAAAAAAGCTGATGATAGAAAAACCTGTGGCAGAGTGTTCTCATTGGTGAATGAGACATGTATTACACACTTATTTAAAATGATAAGGGACAACTTTTGTGTCTCTGCAGAGGCAAACAGTTAGCAACTGGCAAAAACTTCTTGTTATGTATGGGTATGATACACCTACAAGAAAAGATATGTACAGAACAGGGGACCAGAAAGGACCCTCTTTTGTCATGTACAATCTTTGATAGACATGTAAGCATGGTTCCTCTAGTGACTGTGAAGACTTTTGGCACCAACTGAAGCCACTACAGCAATTTTCACATTGTCACTGATCCACCCAAGATCTTTAATGTCACAGTGCATGAAATGTCTCTGGCAGTATATCATTTTGTTGATATGCTACAATTTATTGACAGTCGTAGATTGGAAACAATTGTACTGCCCCATGACTGACTCTGTCACAAAGCAGTCAGTAAAAATGCAACATGTTGTGGGCAGGGACCCTGGTTTTCCATTTTTACTGGTAACACCGGTAACAATCATGGAATCCTGCTTGGTTTGCGGATTTTGAATTCTTGTACCGGTGTCTCATGGAAAATGCATGTCACTGCACAGAATCTCTAAAATTTCCACATCTTTTTACATTTATTTTATTTTCTCTTTCTATGTCCCCTTCTTACAGCATCAGTCTCCACTTTTCAGAGATCCCTAGGCTGGATATCCCCTAGCTTCACCCCCAGGTAATACTCAGGAGCTCCTGTGGGCCTGCCCCTATCCTGCCTGGATTGTACCCCTCCCCTGGTGGAAAGGGAGGGGACCCCAGGTCACCCCCCTCCATAATCCCTTAGTGTGTGTGTCGGGCAGCTCAGTGGGTCCCTCGTGGAGCCTGGTTATGAAGTCTGGGGCACCTGGGTCCCTTCTGCCAGTGGCCGATGTGGGGTGATTGTTCCTGGTTTTCTGGTCTCTGTCCCTGAGGGCACTGGCACTAGAGGAGATCCAAGGAGGTAGGTCACAGACAGACATGCCACTGCTCCAGATCCTGGCTAGCGTCCTCCCCTCCTGATCACTCTGCAGCACCATTGCACCACCACCCATGGTCACACAGGTGGTGGTAAAGCAGCAGGACCTGCAGCCTACCCTCCCTGGAGGAGGAGAGCAGTCCCCCAGGTGCTCGATCCTACTCCCCTGGACAGATCTCCAGCAAACCATGTTCGATTCTGACCCTGGGTCACTGGCATTGCAAGCAATACTGCTACCACAGCGCCAGCAGGTCGATCCAGATTTCAGCATCTTAAAATGAATGCTGCCGTGCTTTGCATTCTTTCTGCTTTGCTGCATATTGTGTCAGGAAGGAAATCACCTGCACTGCTTTGTTGTAATCAGCCATTCAGTTTAACCACCCATGCCTAGTGGTTAGAGTAACAAACAGTGATTGAACTGGGTACATCCAGCAGACTTGGGTTTGATTCCCACAACCTCCACTTGCATACTGTGTGACTCCAAGCAAGTCACTTAACCTCCTCAGTGCTTCTAGGTCACTCCTGAAAACAGACAGTTCTGCCTAGTGGGCCTTACCTGCTTTACAAAGAATATAAAGAAAAATACCAATATATGTTTACTACATCATAGAATAGTAGTCAGGGTACCATGTAATTTACCTGAGTTTTTACTTGGGCAGCAATGATTTTGTATAGGTAAAGATAAATGTTCAAATACATTTTATGTGTTTCATAAGCTTGTTTTTAGATTTTAGTCAGGTTTTTATTGTATTCTTTGCATATGGGCATCTAGGTTGTAGATTGCTAAATGCAGGATCACTGTTACCAACTAGCTTATTCAAGTTTATAATAGTAGGGCTATCCACAATCCTCAGTTGTTTGAATGAAAACTAGTCTGAATGAAAGTATGTTCAAAAAGAAGAAACTGCCTTATTACTTATTAAAAGACTTCACAGTTAGCACCCCATTTAGGTGAATTGAATCATTTGCACGTTTTCTCCCACCTGCTGTTTCAGTCTTTGTGACAACACAAAGTTTTCTGATAGACTGCTTCAACAAAAAGCCAATGTTAAGTATTTAAGTCTGCTTATGTTTGGCCAGTGGATTTTTGAAAGCACAGTCAATGATATACAGAAGGTAAGACCCAAGGGGCTGTATGATGCTGGTGGGCAGAGTAGTGCTCAATTCACATCTGAACAAAGACATGAAAACTGGGAGACACCCTTTTCATGGACACTAAGTAAACAAAAAGCATCCACATGTCTGGGAGACGCATGAATCCATTTCAAGGTCCTCCACTAATCACTTGTGGATATTTTTGGTGAAGACACTTTATTTCAAAGAATCAAATTCAAGCAGTTTTATTTTTTTTTTGCTCCTCCTACCCCCCCGGCCATCCACTCCTTCAGGCTACCAGGGGAGGAGAATTGCCCCAAAGACCTTCCTGTGTATCCTGGGCATGGCAGGGCCAGAATGGAGAAATGTCTGGGGTTTCCAGCTTATGGAGAGACCAACAGCCGTCCTTTGGTTGGTCAGCGGGTGTTTTCCCATTTTCTTGGGAGCATGATAGGCCACATGATGTCAAGGCACAAGCCGACGTCTGTCACACTCCCTCCTGCAGTGAGGGCTGACATGCTGTGCCTCTGGCCTCCACCAGTGGCCAGCAAATGCTGAGCCATGAACCCACCCTCTCTCCCAGGAGAAGATGAATGGTCATTGAACACTCAAGCCTTCACCCACCAGCTGGCCCTCCAACACCCAAGTCTGTTCCCTAACCCTGGTCAGTGGTGTCACAGGCAGAAATCCAACTCAGGCAGTTAAATTATAGATAGTAAAAAACAAAGGTAGTCCACCTTAGCGGTGATGGTTCAGATTAATTCACAGCTGAGTTCTAACAAGCAAAGAGACCAAGTAATTTGTAACTTGTGCATGTGGGGTGTGGGTGTTGAAGAAAGGTGATCATAGTGCCGTCACTATTGCCATCACCCCTGAGGGATGTGGACTGCATTGTTGATACTGCTGTCACACCGAAGGGATGGGGGCTGTAGTGCTTCTGCCATCACCATTGGTGGATGGGGAATGTAGTACTGCTGTCATCCCACCTGAGGGATGGGGGCAATAGTGCTGATACTGCCATCACACCTGAGGAATGGTGAATGTAGTTCTGCTGCCGTCACACCTAAGGGATGGGGACTACAGTGTTGCTGCTTCTGTCACACCTGAGGGACGGAGGTTATAGTGCTGTTGCTGTTGCCATCACACCAGCAGGATGGGGCCGTAGTGCTGTTGGTGCTGCCATCGTACCTGAGGGATGGGGCCGTAGTGCTGCTTCCATCACACCTTAGGGATGGAAGCTGTAGTGTTGCTGCTGCCATCACATCTTGTACCTAAAATAACTTTAAATTGGTACAAGGATGGAAGGATGTGTAGTGGAGGTCAACATTGCTAAAATGCAAGTTAGCAGAGTTAAAAATTGTTAAACAAAGTACACAAAACCAAACACCGGTAAAACTGGATTTTGGCTTAGCAGACACCGGTGACAATATCATTTTTTACAATGTGCAAAACGGAATATGCCCTTTCTCAATCCTGGTAAACCAGTGTCCCTGGTTGTGGGCTATTCTTCTGAGATATGAAGGTCATCATAATTCTTCAATATTAGAAGATATGCATTTTTTAAGTGTTGTGGCAGACTCTGTATAAAACTGCTTGTAGAGTCGTCACACTCTACCCATCCACTTCTGTATCTTAGCAAACAGGCGTAATGGCCAGAATGCATAGATTGACCATGGTGATAGACCACACTGTGAGTGTCAAACACTGATTGGTTAAAAAGTATTCTATCAGCTGTGTAATCTGTGATGGGAGTGTCAACTCTGAGCCTGTTGGAGTCAAATCTGTGCAATATAAGCAACAGATATTGAGATGAAGTCCTGAGATGTATGGACTGAGTACATGTGCCTCTACACCTTTCACAGGAGTGACCACATTGAGCATTGGTAAATAGCTGGTGAAATTGGACACTTTTGGCCTGAGGGACAAACAGAATAATCCACAGCATGTATTCTGTGGTTTGACACTCTGAATGATTACATATTAGACATACAAATTTGGTAACATATGACACAGTGAGGTACCGATGCATTGGGATGCCATCTTCATCCAAAGTGTTTATGATTGCCATCATAAACTCACTGGCATCTTGTTGTATGTTTCCAGGAAATGTTCTGCATCCATCATATGTTCCCAATGCCTGGCATAGGGGTGTTAGTGACTGAACATTGTTAGTGCTGTTAGAAGCCATGTTTACAATCTGCTTCAACTCTGTCGATAGGGCAGTGTTTTGTAAAGCAGATATTGCCTATACAAAGTGTGGCATGTGGAGAAAAACTTGCATAGCTGAATTAGCATAACAGTTCACTCTAGTGCTGTTGTTGAACAGTGGCACAGCAGCTACACCAATTGATCTTTGACCATCTTCTGGTTCTGAATGTGTAGTTCAGATTGTGACCTTTCTTGAACTCTTTAGAGTTGAATCACTTGTAGTAGTTTGTGCCTGTTTGCTGACAGTTGCAGATATCACTGAACAATCTGAGACAGCCAGAGATGTAGGCAGTGGCATTAAAGACATGTGTGGCTGGTAGAGAGTACATAACCTGCTGTACTCAATGATACATCGCTTGTCAGCACGTACCTTCTGAGGCGCAAGAGTTATGATGTGCAGCCCAAACAGACTACGGAGATGTGAAAGTGCTACTTAGCTCATGCCATCTTTGAAAATGTCTGTACCTATGTTCACCATTGCTGAATCCAAACTCAGTCCCTGAGATTTGTGAATAGAAACAGCATATGCAACACATAATGGGAACTGTTTCCTGTTTATGTAGATATATTTGAATACCTGAAATTTTACACAGGTACATTCTATCTGTACAGGCTGTTCCATGTTGTCAAAGTTAACTACAAATGTCTTGAAAGACATCTTCTGGACATTGTAAACAAAGTCACTGATGTTACCCATGGCACCATTTACCATCCCATGTTCAACATTGAGGTTACGATGCAGCATGACACGTGCATTCTTGCAAAGTGTAAGGACAGCTTCCAGGCCAGCTGTGCGTGAAACATCTGATTTCAGTTCAGTGAGTCATTCAGTCATCTTTGCTACCAGCTTACAACTGAGAATGACACCATCAACTGTGTCAACAGCATGCAGAATAACAATTTCTTGGTTTTCTCTCTGCAACATTATGCTGTTGAACTCAGCACATTTCTTCAGTCGTGACATAAGATACATGATGTGTGTGCCTGTGGAGTACACATCACTGAAAACATTACATGCTGTTTCCATGGATGTAGTATCTATCCTGATTCTCAGTTCATTCAACATAGCAACATGTCCTGGTGGTAGAGAACCTGTACGAGCTTCTTCTAAAAGTGATTTGTAAGCCAGATCACCACTTTGTCCCATGTTCTCATGCAACTCGACATAGGTGAATAACTTCCAAAGGTTACAACCTCCAGTGCAGCCCAGTGTATTCTTGGCCTGCTTGGTAGTCAGAGTTGCAAAGACATGTTCTGCATTTACTGGTGCAGGCTGTAAAAGGTCTCCCAATACAACTATACTTTTGCCACAAAATGATACTCCATAGTTAGTACCCAAGATCTCCTATAGATGTAGGTATATACAGGTGAGCATTACATTGGAGACCATACTGATTTCATTGATGGTGAGTAACTTCTTCTTTGTGAACATTGAATGGAGCTGAGATACAACCTCAAATGACAGTTTACAATATTCTCCTGTTTTGCCATGTTCCACTGGCAACATAAAGAGACGGTGTAATGTTAGTCCACCAATGTTGTATGCAGCTAGTCATGTGGGAGCTGTAACAGCTACAGATGTTGGTGACCCTGTCAGGCTCCGTATTTCAGCAGTGATGGCTTCAATTAGACAACTTTTTCTTGTGCCAGCTGAGCCACTAACAAAGATCAGTTAGTGGTTTATAGTCTAGACAGTGACATTTTTTTGCTTCATGTAATAGTCCATGTTGAACAGCATCAATGACTTGGGAGTGAACCAGTTGCTGCTGCTGATTTAGTTTCTCTCTCCAGTCAGGTGTGTTGATATTGCAGTGTGTTCCATGCTGCATGGTAATCTCAACTTCTGAGATCAACACTTATGGGGCATTTAAAGACAGAGGCTCAACTAAGATGCCTTGTCCTTCTGGATCAAGATTGTCTTGTGAGTTGACAGGAGTGTCCTCTTGAGGTTGTTTCTCTGCCTTCTTGAGCTGTTCTTTCTCAGCCTCCAGTCTCTGTATGTATGCCTCAGAATATTTGGTTTTGAAACTCTCATAACTGAGATTGAATTCATCCTCGAATGTGCCACAGTTACCTTTTAGTTAAGACTCATTTCTCCAGGGCTTAAATAGTAATAAGTCAGCAAAGTAGTAATGTTCTCTGCTCTCTGATGTGCCTAGGTGCAATTTGCAGTGGTCTATGACCCAAGGCTTGTGTCTCTTTACAAGACAGCCATCCACTCCTTTCACCTTGTAAATGTGCTGTGTTGAGTCAGGTGATATATCTGCCTTGTAGTCGTACCACTTAGCCACCTGAAATAGACACATATCATCCATGTCATCATGACAATGTGGGTAGTATGTGTCAATCAGATAATTCTTCAAGATATGTTTTGAAGAAGGTCTGTTGGCAGCGAGTTCCTCTATTTCAGAATGAGGGATAAGTACACGTTTGTATTTCCCTTTGAAGTTCACACTGAGAAAGTGGACAGCATCAGACTTCCCGTACAGTTGTGTACCCATTAATCAGTCACTAGCTTCATAGGCATCACATTCTCTGTGTGAGAGGGTCTTCAAGCCGAATGACCACAGCTGAGATGTCAGGCTTTTACTTGAGCTGGCAACATCCTCCCAAAGATCTTGCATGCTTGTCTGCTCATGCTTGGTAATGTAAAAGTGATGTACCACACCAGGGCCAATGAATTATCAGCCACAAACTGAACATCTATGTTTGCTTGCCACATTAGGAGAAGAGTCGGGTTGTAGTCATTGATGTATACCTCTTTTTCATCTCTGGGTAACTCATATAGCCTCTTGGTTGATTTTCCTTCAAGTGGTGTCATATTGCTGAAAAAAGTTCATTCATGGAACCATCCTGACAAACTCACCGAGGGAATCCAAAGCGACATCATGTGTACCAATCAGATTTGTTCTTTACTACTCGCTGGCAGTATTTTGCACAAATATACTGCTGGAATTTTTGTACCAACTTCCATAGTGTGGGGCTGTTGTACTTGTCCGAAATGCAGCAAGTGACGTATTTCTTGAAGAATGCTAGCACCTGAGCGGCTTCATGCTCACCTATGCATGGTGCATCCTTGATCCACAATAGCATGTGAACATGAGGAGCATCCTGTGCTTGATATTCTGTCCTCCAGAAATAATGTTCCACATAACCAAGAGATGGATTTTCCTTTGATAATATGAAAGTCAGAATGTCATAGAACCACTTGTGAAAATGTCTTGTGACAGACACAGGGTCAAGTGAGCACATTTCACCCACAGTCATTGAGGCATTGAGCCAGTGATGTCAGAATTGGCCCACAGTTCAATGACTTCATCCCAGGTATATTCAGCGCAACTGAGTGTGACAAACCATGTGTCTGGACCATACTCTCGCAGCATTGTCATCACCTCAGAGTGTCTACGATACCAATATTCTTTGGTTCCACGTAGACTAGAGAGAATGGAAGACTGATTCACTTGCACATTTTTATCTTTTTGCTTTAATTTCTCTAGAAATTGAGCAGCTGTTATTCAATCTAGTGGAGTTGTGAGACAAATTGTATGTGCAATAGACACAGACATAATGCTAAGTTCACGATCCCAGAGGAGATGAAGCAGGCACTGTATGTTACATCTGTATTTTCCATCCTTACTTAAGACAAGGCTAGTACGGTACTCAGCATCCTGCACACACACTTCTCTTTCATCTAGGTGTCCAACTGACAATTTGGGGAATAAGTCTGGGAAACCTAGTGTTGCCTCCCATATGCTGACAGGTTCGCCTTCCACCTGTTTCATTCATTGTGGTGTGGTGTGGGGTATCGGTAGGTAAGGCCATGCAACTACTAAGTGTGGTACATTGTGTGCAGTTGCAACCAGGGATGTGTACATTTGGTGTACATGGCCTCAGTTTAGCTGTTGATCTCCACTGAGCATGCAGTACCTGGTCAGGTGGGTGGGGATGTCTCGTAGTACATTTAGACAATTGTTTGTTATTTCTGTCGCCTGTTGCTGGATGTCTGTCATTGGTTGTGTTGACTTGGTCCTCCCCCATATTTGCATGTGTGTGTGTGTTTGTCTGTGTGTGTGTGGTGCTGGGGGGGTGAATTCGGAGTTAGGGTTTTCAACCCTAACACTGAATTTCCTCACTTTTGTCGCTGTGGAACAACCCTAACTGATGCATTAAACAGAGTTTTTTTGCCATGAATATCCTGTCTTTTTCAGAAGTATTACTCACTATACTATATGATTTATTGTTCTAAGAATACTGCACATACATACCGAAAATGTTCCAATACCAGGAATATTTCAAGTATTGTAGTACTATTTTCTGTTATTTACAGTTAACAGTACTCCACTGTAAATCATGTTGCTTTTATATAACTCTCTTCATTGTACATTTTCACTGTTATTGCATTTTGTATTTTTTATGTCACAGTGTCTTACTCTTTTTGTTTGTGCATTCAATGTAAGTACTCCTCAGACAGATGATGAATGTAGCAGTGTATGGGGTGAATATTTAAAGTATGGCAGGTATGACACCACCCTTGGCACACCAGAAGTTGTTTGTACAGTGGTGTGATCTGGTTACATTCAACAGAACTGCACTATGGTGTAGTAGTTTGAATATCACAGCCTTGCCATCCTAACTGTGCATGTTGTAGTACTACTACTACTACAACACAAGTGTACACAATGTGTCATGCAGACCCACTAGTGGAATTGTCATTGCACCATGCAGTGCTTCACACATATTCAGAATGTGACATCCAAACGGGTTCATTACCTCTACAAGACACACAGAGAAACATTTGACTCTTATTACAGCCCAATTTGCATGTGACTACCATACAAAAGTACCATTCTCTCAAAAGAAGTGGGAGGTGCCCTCACAGTCAGCAGTCATAAAGAACAACACTGCATGCACCCCAGTCAGACAGAGTCATTAACACCCACAAAAATATGCAATATTACACATAGTTCACTGTAGTGTTCTGACTCAATAACAAGCATTGTTAAATGCACTCCTCAAAACCGCAAGAGCCCTCCTGGTCTACTGTGGTGCAGTGAGCGCAATCGCAGTCATCGTTAAGACATTACTACAAAGTACAATATTGTTTATGATCCACAGGGCCGGTTCATGGTTGATCATGAACATCTGAACCTCATAAAAAAAACCTAAAACCTTGATGGTGAATCATACAATAAACCACACCTGACAGTAAATCCTAACACCATTATTTACTGTATAACACTTAAGAGATGGCTGTAGTGCACCCGGCTTCCACCATGCTACTGAGCAACTAACAGGTCAGTATACTTGAACAACCATTGCTTATCAACATCAACCAATGGGCATGCAGCCTATGCCCTGCTACTCACAACAGATATGTAAAGAAAAACATTTACATATCTAAAAGAGTATATGACATGAGATGGATACCATTAGTTTATCTTGTGAACAAATGGATATGTTACCGTACTAACTTGTCATTTGATAGACATTGGGGTTACAACCAACTGAGGTCGTGGCACCAATCTTGTGAAGAGGGGTGGGAGTGACTTGTTGGGACTCAGTAGATGACTTTGGTGTGAGTACACAAAAACAGCACTGTGTAACAGCATTTAATTACATACTACTCTATATAATCACACAGTGATTGTTGTAGTGCACCACCACGGAAATGTCACTGTTGTACTAGGAGGGACATACTCATCTTCATCATGATCCACATACACACATACTGTAGCACTAGGTTTATGAAACAACAGCAGTTTGCCACAGATAGTGTATGGTACCATTGTCACACATCTCAGTAAGTTCTATGGAGAACCACAAGTGTAATACCACAATGGTATAATCTTTCAGCAAATGATAAAATAACAGTTGTGTAAATCTTTTTTGCAAATATTGGAAATAAACATCCCCAGTACACAATAACACAGCAAACAATAAAGAGTATAAATTAACTATTTATGTTTAGTAGAAAAATATGACACATTTTTAAAACCAAAGGCAAACAAAAATACATATCTTTTTATAAAAGCATACAAAAATATCTATTTACAAATGTTATATGAAAGAAATAATAAAAAAATAGTTGTAAAAGTGTGTATTTCTTCATACACAAATACATATTTTTTTGAAAATAAAGTCTCTGTTTACATAAATTAAAAAATAAAAATTAATTATATAGTAAAAGTTCTGTTTTAAAAAAAAAAGTCTTTGGCCAAGACTTGCAAGAGGTGTGTGTGTGCTGCTTGAGGCAATCCAAGGTGGAAACTGGATTCGATACGGAGGCGCAAAGGAAGTGGAAGCTGTTGCGCCCTCCAGAGGAGATACTGGACTACTGCGAAGGGTGGTCAGTTCGTCCCAGGGAAGCTGTGGGAACAGGTGGTGCTGGTGGAGGTGAAGCACTAGTACTGGCCACACTGGCATCAGCCGCTGCTACCACAGGCTCGAGCACGAGGTTGACAGTCCGCTGTTACGCCTCCAAGAAGGATAGCATTTTACGCTGTCCTTCAAGGAGCGTAACATTATCTTTCCTGAGAGTGACAACCTCGCGCTTGAACCTACGATAGCAACGGCAGTGGCCAGTACATCTTCTTTGTCGTTGGCACCCTACAAAGAGTCAAAATAAATAAATCAATACACAAGACTAAGAAAACAGTTATGGACTTTCAGTTATTCAACTTTAAACATTTCCTAGCTACTTCAGTATCATTAATGCATTAATTTGGCACTTATGATAATATATAGAAGTCTGATGCAAAAATATATTGTTGTCTTGTTTGTTTGTGTAGTACACTTCATTAACTATATTATCTAATGAGCTGACAGCATCAAAAAACTTGTAGTAACATGTGGTTTGCCATGCTATTCTTCTATTTTATTGACTAGACATAAATATTCAGTATGTATACACTTTTGCATAATCAACAGTACAGTACCATACAGTTAAAGTAGATCCTCATCATGTGTGAGAATTTTAACTTCACCATGTCTGCCTATAATGTCTAGTCATCTCTGCAATTGAAAACGAAACTACCTTCACGCCCCTCTACACACATAAATGTTTAAAATAATTAAGTTACTGATATTACATTCATTCAGCAAAACACCATTAATAAGCTGTCATTTAGAATTTTATAATCATGGACTTACATTCTGGGAATTGCCCACAACAGGGAAATCTAAGCAATTCTGTCTTACGAACATACGAATATACGAAATTTGCCAGCAGATAAAGGCCTAGAGGTCTATCAAGTCTGCTCGAATGTGCAGCTAGCACCCCTTATTCTGCAGCTGCCCCTCCCATCCACCCTTCCCCTTCATTAACCCTCCACTTTGTCCTGTCCTATCCTCATTTGAAGCAGTACACTGTTCTACTGCATACCACTTCAGCAGGTAACGCATTCCACCCAGCCACCACCCTCTCTGTAAAAAAGTGTCTCCTCATCTCCCTCCTGAACCTTCCTCGCTCCAGTCTCATATTATGGCCCCTGGTGGCCCTTCCCTCCCTACTTTGAACAGCCCCTCTGTACCCATCTTGTTTATTCCTTTCATGTATTTAAAGGTTTCAATCATGTCACCCTGTCTCTCCTCTCCTCCAGTGAGTACATGTTCAACTCCTTCAACCTCCTCTCGAATGATAAGTCCCCCAGCCCCTTGATCATCTTTGTCGCTCTGTGCTGCACCCCCTCCAGTAACTTAATGTCCCTCTTCAGATACTGACACCAGTACTGCACACAGTACTCCAGGTGTGTTCTAACTAATGACCTATACAGTGGCAGAATCACCTCCTCCCTCCTTGAGGATATACCCCTTGCAATACAACCCAGCATTTTGTTGGCCTTTGCAGCTGCCTTCCTACATTGTGCTAAGTTGTTTATTGACCCTGTAATGAGCACACCCAGATCCTTCTCCTCCTCTTTCTGGGCTAGCTGCACTCCCCCTAGCTGGTTACTCCTCCTTGGGTTCTTCATCCCAAAATGCAGCACCATGCACTTTTTGGCATTAAAGCCCAGTTGCCAGGTGTCTGACCAGGTTTCAAGCTTTGCCAGATCATCCTGCAACTCCTGCCATCCCCCTAGGTCATCCACCACTGCGCCTACCTTGGTATCATCAGCAAACAGACTGATCTTGACTTGATGTCCCATGATATGTCTGCAGTGAATATCCCAAACAACACTGGTCCCAACTCTGAGCCCTGTGGAACACTGCTCATCACTTCCCTTGGGTGTGAGAGCTCCCCACCCACCACCACCCTCTGTTGCCTTCCCTGCAGTCAGTTTCCTACCCATCTCACCAGCTTTGCACCCGCCCCTATTCCTACTAACTTCCTTCCCAGCCTTCCATGTGGCACTGAGTCAAATGCCTTACTGAAGTCCAGATACAGGACATCCACTGCATGGCTCTTGTTCAGTTGCCTAGTTACCCAGTCATAGAACTCGACCAGGTTGGTTTGGCAGGATCTGCCATGTATGAAGCCATGCTGTCTGCTGTCCTGTAGTCCTTTGGCTCTAGGAGGCCACCAACCTCTCCTTCAGGATAGTCTCCATTAGCTTACCCACGATGGATGTGAGGCTCACTGGTCTGTAGTTCGGTTCATCCTTGGGGCCACTCTTGTGAGGGCACCACATGAGCCATCCTCCAGTCCTGAGGTACACACCCTGAATGTAGTGAGGCATTAAATAGGTCTGCCAAAGGTCCTGCAAGGACCTCTGCCAGCTCCTTCAGTACCCTGGGGTTGATGCTATCTGGGCCTGGTGCCTTGTCCACCCTCAGTGCCTTCAAACCCTCTCGAACTCTGCTCTCCATGATTTCCCCATCTGTCACCTCCCCCCACTTCTGCCATTTCTCCACCTTGGGTGTCACCCCCTCTTCTTTTAGTAAATACTGAGCAGAAGTACTCATTTAGTGCTTCCACCTTATCGCACCTCTTCCACCCAACCCCTTGTTCCTAATCCTTACTATGTGGTCCTTACAGCTCCTTTTCCCTGATGTCATTAAAGAAGTCGTTCTCCCTTTAATGCCTTGTGCCAGTCTGAGTTCCATAGATGCTTTGGCCTCTACTGCCCTTGTCACCTCCTTTCGATACTGTCACGGCTCCTTCCTCCTCCTCCCTGTTTTCTTGTACTTCCTAAAGGCAGCTTTTTTCCTCCTTTCTTTTCCATGACCTCCTTACTCAACCAGATCAGTTTCTAGCCCCAGCCTTTCTTGCTCTGGGTTTTGCAGCAGGTTTTGCTGCCTCCACTATCCCGGCTTTATGAGCTCCCACCTCTGGTTAGTGTCCATACTAGATTGAATTCTGGCCAGGTACCCTTTTACCACTTCCCCATCCTCCCAAAGTTGGCCCTCCTGAAGTCCAGCACTATTGTGCCAGATTCCATCCTTCCTTGCCCATATCCAATGTGAGCCATATTGAGGTGGTCACTCCCTGACAGTGTGTTTCCTCCCTGTAAGTTCTCTCAAGTCCCCATTTGCCAGCACAAGGTCAAGGGTATTCCCTAACCTGGTTGGTTCACTGACCATTTGCAGCAGGAAGCTGTCCTGGAAGGCATCCAGCAGTACCTGCTCCCTTCTGTTCCTGGTTGTTGGGGTGCTCCAGTCCACTCCTGGCATGTTGAAATCTCCCACAATCACCATGCTACCCTTCTCACAGGTCCTCCTGATCTTTCCCACTAATTCCCTGTCTAACTCCTCCGTCTGAGATGGTGACCTGTACACCACTCCCATTCTAAGAATCCTATTCTTGCAATCCAGGATTTGCATCCAAAGTGACTCCGTACTACCCTCCTCCCCTTCCTCGCTTACACACTTCAGTCCTTCCTTCACATATAGTGCCACCCCCTTCCTTTCCCAATCACCCTGTCCTACAAAATAACCTGTACCCTGGTACATGACAGGTCTCCAGTCATTGTATTGGGTGGCCCATGTTTCCGTGATGGCTGCAATGTCCACCTCTTCCTCTGCCATGAGAACCTGTAACTTGCAGTTTTCCTCCCAAGGCTCCTAGCATTAAGAGTAACCACCTTCCACCCTTTTCCTCCCTCCCATCCTGCCCTCCTTTCCTAGCATCACCAACAGTACTTGCCATTTGTTCTTTGTCACTGTTATGGGGGTAAGCTCATATGGTTTCCAGAATATGTCTTGCAGAACACACCCTATATGTACACTCACTAACCTACATATTTACACATCAGCAGCAAAAATGTAGTCAACAAACATGCCAGACATCTTGAGGTACATGAAGAAAATAAATAACAGATTTGCAGTTAGCATAACTACAAGAAATTCAGACGACCAACCTAAAACTGAAACTAGAGTATGGGAAAATCTAGGCAAAATAAGCAGATTTACTTCATTAGTGCAGTGTTGGATGCCCGTAATGTGCTGACCACTGTGCTGTTGCACGGACACAGGGTAAAAGTGTTAAAGACAATGTGGCACAGTAGTAATAAGCTTTTTAAATGTACTATCTGACATTAGGAAACAAACAGTTGTCAATGCTGATTGTTGCTTTGCTGTCTTTGGCATTGATAGTGTAGGAGTCATAAAGTTTTGAACTGATTCCAATCCACCCCCACTCTGCAGTGAGTGACATGCATTAGCATGTCCCTCTGGGTGTTAGATATTGCAGGGCAGGAAAACATGTCGGGCACGCTGTGATAAATAACAGCTGTACAGCACATTAGAGGTGAAAAATGACAGTGCTGAAAATTTGGAGTATAAATGATAAAATTTAAGAACTCATTAGAGTGCATGGAAATATTCAATACATGCTTGCAATGATGGAGAATGTAATATCATCCGATACCAAATTTTAACATAGGCATATTAGCACCTTTGCTCATATGCAGTGTCAGTGTTATTTCCTCACAGTGTACCAAGAAGTGATTACGCACAGCACCCATGGTATCATGCAGTGAAAGCGTGAAAGCACAGTTTGGACAGTATGGGTGGACATTCAAAGTGCACCACTATGTGGCACAAGCCCATGCGGTGTTCAAAAAATTTACGATGCGATGTGTCTGGGGAAATATTCAACAGAGTTTCGCTATTCAACAACTCCTTTGAATAGCACCCCCCAGTCACAGCCAGTGTATACTGTAGTGGACCTTGCACCACTGCAAGTGGTCAGACTACTGCATTCAACATGTGGTGGCACAACTTCCATTGCACCATGGACAAATGTGCAATATTCATAGGGTGACATGCAAAGAGACCCATAATGCACTCCATTATACAGTTTAGCAACATTTTCTTACTTCATGATCACCTTTGAAAAATCCACACATGTCACAGTGCACTGATGATCATCATGCTGCACTCTGCAGTTAAGTATGAGATGGGGAAGGGTGAGGAGAGACAGGCTGCACAGCAGTCGGGTTCAACTGGGAAGAGGGGGCTTCAAGAGTATGAGGAACGTTTTTAACTTTGACAGTGGGAAAAAAAGCAAAAGCATCATTGGACACTTTTTGTGTTGCAGACCATTTAGCACACTGGGATGCCCTCCCAGCATGGCGCATGTTTTTTTGGGTTGGGTGTCAGTAGGCATCGATCCATTGCCACCCTTGTCAGCTCACAACACAAGTAAGGTCAATAATGGCAACAGGGATTTAGCCCCCCCCAGTAAACAAAGACAGTGGTGGTGGTGGTGGGTCGTTAGCCAAGGGGTATTGTGCACACCCTTCAGAATTCAACATTTGGAGTGAGTATGCCAACAGGGAGTGGGCTCCCCCTGTCATCACAGTAAAACAGCAGGGCGTGGTTACCAACAGAGGGATTGAGCACCACCAGTGTTGACAACCATAGGCTACTCGCCAAGCATGCACATGATATCAGCATGCACACAACCAAATGGTGTGCTGTGTATGATAAGCTTTGCTCGATTGAAGTAGACCTTTCTTATATGCAGGCTGATTGGGTAATCAGGTACACACCTACCATGTAACCTGCATTCACCCAACAGCATTGCACCCCAAATCAGCATCTTCACATGTTGTCATGCAGCTGCAGCAAGGCAACATAAAAAAAGGTTTACACCCTATAAAATAACATAATTAATCACACAACTGCTCAACTGAGACACAATAATAATAACATACATTCTGACTTCACGATACTGTGGCACTACATCTTGCTTGGAAACATTTTGAGATTTCACTTACGTGGTGGGCTGGCGCTGGCCTCCTGCTTCAGCTCCACTGGTTCCTCATGCTCAGCTTCCCCGGGCTCTATAGAAGTAAACAAGTGAACAAATGATCACATAAATACATGAAATATCAAGCACAAGTTTTTTTCTTTAAAACGTTCATTACTAATACTGCATCATTGTGTACAGCTAACATGTGAACACATGTCTCTTTACTAAAACAGCTCTCTGTTCAGGTGGATTTATGTTCTTAAGTCAATATTACATGCATGTTGTAACTTTTTCTCATCTGCAAGAGATCAAGCACCTCAAGAAGAGTATAAAAATGCAAACATTATTACTAATAAATCTGACACAACATTATTTTACGATGTAGTGTATTGTTACACCATGACTGTACAATACTGTAGATCTGCATATTTATTCATTGATGTCCACTTCTATTGACTGTTACTGTGCCAGGAACAACATAGCACATTACTTGCCACTGCTGTACTTACAGTCAGTAACCCTTATACATCAAACCACGTACAGCACATAACTGTGGCCACAGCCCAAAGGCACACACAATTGAAATAATGAAAGCCTGTGTCTGTGTTCTTCCAAGAGAAATGTCCATCCAATCCTGAACAGACTTTATATAAAAAATCCTGTTTTTTCTGGTGCTTCCCTAACAATGTTTGTCCAATCATATTTTTTAAAAAAGAAAACACAGAAATCTATTCTCCTAGTATACAGTGCACAACAAGCAGTGCCTACTCATTGATGCCAATACTAACAATACTGTGATAATGCATATTTTTTCTGTCAAACATCCTAAAAACCTTATGTGTATCTTTTATTAACATACATGTAGACATAACCATATGATGACCTGCATTTTAAACAGTTTGAAAAAATGTGTAATTATAATACCAAGAAGGCAGACATATGTATCATGTTACTGTTCAGTTACTCACCCTCTAGCTGAATATGGCAGTTGTATAAGTGTTATTGAACATACTACCCCTACAGGGCTATTAACACAGCATTCAAATAACCCTAGTTAATGTCTTTGGCCCTATTAAACCCAAGGCTGTCACCATTCTCAGATTTATGCTCAACTACAAACACTGGCAAAGACTACATTATTTGTTTATTAACAAACATGTAGACAGTCTTCATACTGTCCATTAACATATATTTAAATTATAGAAATGAGACATTCCTAGCAGATATACAAATGATCAGTTAATAACCATCTAGGGGCATGTGGTACTCATCAACACATAATTATATGCCACACTACTGAATATCAGTGAGACACCATCAACATTTCAATTGCTAATGAATGATTCGTTGAACATGAAAGTCCACCACCAAAAGTAACAGAGGACAACAGATCCCCCAGAAGGCCACATGGACTGACAAGTAGTCCTATGGACGACATCTATTGTCACATATATGAAAAAAGTTATCACATCTATATGTTAGTATACATGATACATATTTTCATGTATCAAATGACATCTTTCCATTTTTTGATAATATGTGCTACATCAGCATATCACAGTCTGTTATAATAGACAGACATCTGTCCCAGTTAGTCAGTAAACACACAACAGACAATCAGGTGTGCTAAAGTACTACTATCACACATCAAAATGTCGCAGAAGTATAACAGCAGTCATTATTTCACTGCCAAATCACTGTATTACACTTCAATAATACACTTAAGCAGGTTACCGTAAGTGCGGTATTGTTCTCAGTACACCACACGTTGAAAGTCCAGCAACCTGTGCAACAGCTATATCCAATGTTATCTGTTACTGTTAGCAGTCATACACTCCACTGTTGCTAAGACACTAGTAGGCAATGTAATATTTATCTATCGTATCATCATGCAGCCTGTTGTGCAATGGAACAGGGAAGCAGTTATATGAAGACAAACATCACTGCATTAAACAAATAGAGATTCTGTTCCACCAAGGATGTGATACCTAATCACACTGCAGAGACACATACTCATTCTTAACTGGTCTCTCTGGCAGATGACAGATGGGTCTTTTCTTCTTTGTACTCAATGATCTCAAACAATGTTTTCAACCCACTCAACAGCTTCAAAGAATACACATACATGGTTCAAGTAATATTAATCTAAAAGACATTTTAGAAAAAATCGGCCTAAACTTCTGCAGCTCACACACAACATTATTTCCGATACACACCAATGACATTGGTTGTATAATTATTTATATCAGACTCTTACCATTGACTCAATGATAATGACACTTTCTGTGTCTGACTGACCACTCCACAGCTTCGTCGCCAGCCGTACTACTGCGGGAAGCCAGGGAGACCTACGCTGTCCTGTCATGAAACAGAAAACAAAACATATAAGTGTGATGAATAACATTAAATATTTCAAATACTTGCAACAACAGTAAACATGCATCATATAGGTAATATTGCTTTCATTATACACACCACAAGCATTGTGCCCACATATTATAATAACAATTACAATTGATCTAAAATATAATGTTTGAAGAGCAGTACAGCAGTGCTCAAATGAAGATTGTGGTTTGTACACAACCATGTCACTCTTTTATTTAATTTATCTGTCCCAACAATACTTTTGCACAGCGACCATGTATCTTTGCAGTTAAACTGTAAAAAGACATTTTTCCCATGTTCTGAACAGTGACAGCTGTACTGTTCATAAAGAAGTGTGAAAACATTTCAGTAGTGGTAATCTGTACTGAAAACATTACAAAGTACTGAACTTACAACCCTGCATAGAAACTGCACAATGTTCACTCATAAGAGATATGCAGAAAACTACAAAAATAAGTATCTATCCCATTATACAGATAATCAACATTTACTCAGTCCATGGTTACTTTTGAAAAGAGCAAACGTGTTCCTGTTCCACCAAAGATCATCATGCCGAAATTCAGATGTAACTATTGCATGAGGGGGGTTAATTCCTGGGAAGAGACAAGGGAAGGTGGACTGCTAAGGACAACAGGAGAGGGTACCAGGGCTGTCTGGCCCAGTCTGGAGCAATCAGAATCACCTTGCAGGGTTGAGACCTGATTTTGACTAGCACCTTGAACAGGAAAGGGAAGAGGGGGAAAGCATACAAGAACTTCCCTTCCCAATTGAGAACCAGGGCATCCAGGGGGACTGAGCCCAACACTGGGGGCCTGCAGAAAAAAAGGGGAAGTTGATGATTGTCTGGGGCTGCAAAAGGATCTATCTGTGGGGTGCCCCATCTGGAGAAGATCACATCCAAAACCAGGGGATCCAGTGACCATTCGTGGTGACCCTGAGATATCCTGCTGAGAGCATCTGGCAGGACATTGTCCTTGCCTGGGAAGTGTACTGCTGTAAGGGAGGTATTCAGGGAATAGGGCAGAGACCACAACTTCATTGCTTCTGTGCACAAGGCTGTAGACTGAGTGCCCCCTTGCTTGTTGATATGCCACATTGTGGTGGTATTGTCTGTCCTGATCTGAACAACTTTGTTCTGAACAGACTTGGAAAATGTTTGAAGTGCTAGAAACACTGCTCTGAGTTTCAACAGACTGATGTGAAGCAGAGAAGGAGAGGCAGAAGTGGTACAAGCAGGCCTGCTTCCACCCCTCAGCCTAAACCGCCTGCCAAACAGGCACCCTGATGGGTTTGCCAGGGCCACTTCTCAACCTTCTGTAGGGGGCAGGCTGGCTTACTTTGTCCAGGACTGTAAGTCTTTAACATTTAAGATTTCTGTGAAGCAGATATTCCTGAGTGGAACACAACCCTTGGGTGGTCAGGTCTCCCAAGTGGGCCCCACACCCCAAGAGGGAGGCATCTGTAGTAAGGATTAAAGAGTGAGACTGAGTGACAAAAGGAACTCTCTGTCTTAGATTGTCCTGATCCTGCCACCACTGCAAAGTGTGGATCAGGGTTTGAGTCACTGGTATCAGTTTGGTCAGAGGGTCCTTTTTCTGAGACCAAAAGGCTCTCAAGTGGAACTGAATGTCCCTCATCTGAAATCTTGCTCCCTGCACCACTGCTGTAGAAGCAGCCATGTGCCCCAGGAACTGCAGAAAATGCCTTGCTGGTCGAGACACCTGTAAGGTGAATGAAGAGGCCAGTGTGATAAGGGTCCTTGCCCTGTCCAGGGGAAGTAAGGATCTTGGCACCTATGAAAGTGAGGAGCTGAACAGGCTCTAGAACTGACTTTGAAAGATTCAGAAGGAAACCTAGAGAGGTGAGCAGTTGCTGGGTTATCTGTAGGTGTAACTTGACTTGGTCTGGGGACTGGCCTACTATGACCCAGTCATCTAGGTATGGGAAGATGGCAATCCTTTGCCTTCTTAGGGAAGCAACTACTACTGCCAGGCATTTTGTGAACACCCTTGGAGCAGAGGATAGGCCAAAGGGCATTGCTCTGAATTGGTAATGGCCTGAGGGCAGCTCGAACCTGAGGTATTTTCGATGGGAGCTTCTGATGAGAATATGGAAATAGGCACTCTGTACTGTGTGTGGGTGGGGGCAGGTAAAACAGTGGAACCAACAGGGCATTGGCCACCTCCCACCAGCTATATGATAACTTCCCATGCTGAGGTAGGCACCCACCGTGGCATGTGGATTTTTGTGGGGGCCACCACACCATTATTCATAGTGTGTGTTGGTGGGCAGCACACAGTATGCATACTTCACGTCTATGTGTCTGTCTGTGTGTGTGTGTGTGTAGGAGAGACCATCAGCAGTCAATATGGTATTACTGCTCATTGAAACATACTTCCCCCTTTTAACTGTATGCCACTGCATTTTGGACTTGTGATAGACAGCGGCAGCACACATTGGAAAACTGCAAACACACCTGCAAACACAGGACCTGAATTGGAACAGGTCTGGCACAACTCTGAAGTGTCGTATTTATTTAGTTTTTGTTAACCGGGTAGGTGCACTAGCCAACAGGTGACTATTTTCAGGCACGACCTGGGAGACACAATTACAGTACAAAACAGGTCAGTTTAGTTAACATAATACAGGCAAAGGTACAATGGTACAATACAGACATACGATTTTCAAAGGCAGGCATACGGTTTCAATAGGCAGAGGTTACTGGCGGGAGATCACATTTGGGGGAGAGAGAGAGAAAAGGGAAGGTAAGGGGAATTTTAGGATGACAAGGAAGGGTGTGAAACTGATGAGAGGTGGAGGGCAATGATCGAAAGGATGGAAGATAGCAGCTAACGGCCTTGCAGTGCTGGGCAGGGATACACAGCCGGGCTCACGGAACCAAGGGACGGCAGAGCAGGGGGGGTGGATGAACGGCAAGTAGGAGGAAAGAGTGTTGCAGAAAAGCAAAAGGATGAAACCAGAGGGTAAGGGGCAAGGAGGAGCTGAGGGAACACAATTTCAAGGTGCAGCATTTAGTGAGAAGGCACAAAGGGATCCAATAGCAATGGAGCTGGATCAGGAGAGGTGGCTAGGCTGAAGGCACATATGGCAAGGAGCGGCGCGATTACGGCTTTAGCGGGAAAAGGCACTAAGAAGATCCGGGGCTGTGGAACTAAAACTAGGCTGGGCTCAGGGACTCATGTGGCAAAGTACAGCTAGTTACGGCTTTTGCGGGAAAAGGCGCTGAAAGGACCCAGGGCTATGGAACTGGAACTCGGCTGGGCATAGAGACTCATACGGCAAAGTGCGGCTAGATACGGGTTGGCGGGAAAGGCGCAAAAGGGGTTATGGAACTGAGACAAGGTAGGACTGAGGTGGAGAGAAGTGAGAGGGGAGGGGAGAGGGAAAGCAAGAGGGACCAGTACCCATTAACAATTAGATACATCTTATGGTTTAGTACTACACAGTAGAACTGACTAAGGATAAAACAAAAGAAGGATTATGTCATAATTATACACAAAGTCAGAAGAGAATAAACAATGTTGGATATGCAGTATAAAAGGTCAGAATAATATACATATTACAACGTTAAGGCAATTAGGCAGCAAACATTTTTGGAATAGAGTGTCCACATGAGAGGTTTGTAAGCATTACATTGTAAGTGCAGGCAGTCTTGTAGACAGTTCATTAAAGTGCAATCAGATGAACCAGGTGACAGATCAATCAAGGGGAGGTAGGCTATTGAGTATATGACAAGGGAGGATTGATTTAGACAGGTTACAAAGCTTAAGTGGGATCAAAAGAAGTGCAATGGTCCATAGAGTAGAAGTACGAGAGAAGTCCCCTCTTGAAGGTTAGGTGTGATGGAGCACTTCTCAGATCCATAGGCAGTAAGTTCCAGGTGAGAGGTGCAGCACACCTGAAGGCACCAGCACCCTTGGAGGTACGGCAGTGGGGAACCGATAAAAAAGACTTGTCTGACGACCTCAGGTCACGCGATGGTATTACAGGTTGGAGTAGTTCAGACAATGTGGCAGGTTTTGACACTCTGATTATGGAGTCTGATAGGCTGCAAAGGTAGTATAGCCTTGTGGAGGAAGGGGATAGCCAACCTAACCCTTTGTAAAGTTGGCAATGGTGCGTCAGACGTGGTGCTTTAGCTGCATATCTACAGACATTATTGTAGGTGGTGTCCCATTTCTGTAGAACGGTTTTATTTGCCATGGTGAGGATAGGTGCACAATAAGACAGAGTGGGTAATAGAATACTCCTGGCAATAGCAAGTTTGGCGATGGGTGTGAGCATAAAGTTCGTCCTGTAGGCAGCACCCAGCTTACAGTTGACATTCTTACACAACTCCTGGATATGCTGCTTCAGATCAAGATTTTGGTCAAGTTGTATCCCAAGATAGTGGAAAGAACTTACAATCTCAAGGGTGGATCCATTGATATCAGGAATTGTCAGTGGAGATGTGCAGGCTCTAAGCTTATGATTTGATCCAAAGAGCATGGCCTTGGTTTTGCTAGCATTGAGTATAAGGCGATGAGCTTCAAGCCAGTGCTGTGTAAGGTGGAAGGCTGATGACAGTGTGGAATTCAGGTGAGAGATGTTGTCAGAGTGAGCATATATAACAAGATCATCAGCATAGAGTAGTGAGTTGCCTGACGTTATTACGTTGGGCAGGTTGTTGATAAATAATGAGAAGAGGAATGGGCCGAGATTAGAGCCCTGTGGTACGCCAATATTGATCGTGGTACTGTCAGAGATGGCTGAGTTAAGCTTTACAGCTTGAGACCTGTTGGTGAGGTAGCTACTGAATCAGGACGTTACTGGGGGTGAGAAGAATAGGTTTTTGAGGGTAGCAAGCAGTAGTGGATGATCAACAAGGTCAAAGGCCTTTGTAAGGTCGATGAACACAGCACCTGTTAGCTGCCCTTTGTCCATATTTGAGAGAACGTCCGATGTGAATTTAGTCAGAGCAGTTGTAGTACTGTGGTGCTTCCTGAAGCCATGCTGTGCTTCACAGAGTGCATTAGTGAAGTCAATAAAATCAGTGACCTGGGTGGCTACTATCTTTTCTAGTATTTTACTCAGTACCGAGAGTATGGCAATGGGTCTATAGTTTGACAAATCATTTTTGCTCCCTTTTTTGAAAACTGGCCTGATTCTGGCAGCCTTCCAAATCTTGGGGAAAGTACCTGTAGAGAGAGAGAAAGTGAAAATCCTGGCAAGTGGGCGGGATATGAGGTGGGCAGCTATTTTCAGGAGTCGAGGTTCCAGGGTGTCAGAGCCCGGGCTAGTGTTCTCAGATATCCCCGACAGTAGTTTGTAGACTTGAATTCCAGTAACCCTTCTAAAGTAAAACAATCTTTTAGAGGCAAGTTGTGGATTGGAGCTTATCATGTTGGAGTATGGTTGAGAGTTATCAGGCAGAGATTTTAAAGAGGACATGATAGCAGGTAGGTCTGAGAATTGCTGGTTTAAGGCATTGGCAATGGTGAGGGAGTCATTGCAGTGGACCCTTGTAGTAGCATGTCCGAGGGGGTGAAGGATTGAGGGGTTCCGAGGAAGGTTTTTATATGATTCCAAAATCTTCTGAGGATCATTAGTAGAGCTGGTTAAAAGGTCTTGGCAGTATCTGCTCTTCTCAAACCTGATATGTTTCTTACATTCGTTTCTATGCTGTTTGTAAGCTTGATGATCACAGGGCAGCCCAGTGGATTTATAATGTTTCCAGAGTTTGTCCCTGAGTTTGAGCTTGTGGAGAAGATCTTTGCTCAGCCACCTAGTTTGTTGCCCCCTGACCCTTCTTTTTATCTTAGGTACATGCCTCCTTTGTACCTCCCCAAACCTGCTGAGGAACACATCCAGGGCAGCCTCAGCACTTGTTGCACTGTAGATGTCAGACCAGTCTATAATAGATATGTCATTGAGAAATGCTTGTACATCAAGTGCTGCAAAGTTGGTAAGGCTGATGAGGCGGGACCGAAGAGCAGGCGGCTGACAGGAATGCCAGTGACAGACCGTGGGAGAGTGGTCTGTCAGAGAGTCTGCAAGTACAGTGGTTTTGGATACATGGTCAGGCCTGTTGGTGAGAACCCAGTCTAATAGCGTTCCTGTCTGCATGTTAGTCATTCTCATGCATTCTGTTACAAGTTGGTGAAAGTTGTATTTTTGGACCAAGGTTACCTTGGTTCGGGCCTAGCCAGTTTAAGTTGACGTCCCCCAACAGGATACACTCATTCAGTTTCACGGATTGAGACACATGTTGTAGTAAGATCTGGAGACTTTCCAAACCTCCGTTGGGTGGGTTGTGCAAACACAGGATGTGCAAGTGTTGGGCCCTTAGGGACAGTGTAGTATGTAGCGATTCACAGCACATGTGGGGGCCAGGATTTGGAACCGCTTTTAATGAAAGGTGATTTTTGTAATAAGTGGCAATGCCCCCACCCCTTTTTGAGCCACTTCGATCCTGCCGAATGATGGCATACCCAGGCAGGGTGCAGTGGGCATCTAGGATATTGGGTTTGAGCCACGTTTCAGTAAGGCACAGGATGTCAGGGTTAATCAGTTTTGCCCAGGCTTCAAGCTCAGCCAGGTGCCCCACAAGACTCCTTATATTCATATGGGCTAGTAATAGGCCTTTATTAGCTTTGGCTGAGGTTGGTATAGGGATATTATGTGGCGGACCTGGGTTCAACTCGATGTCATCAGCTATCAGAGCAGCCTTTGGGCTAGGAACTTGAGTAGGTTTCTAGTGAGAGTGTCATGTTTTTTATGTCTAGCCCTATGCTGTAGGTAGTACAGGAGTGACAGGTAGGTACAGCCTTTCTTCAGGAGTGCATGATGTAGAGCGGGAAGGGAGTGACGGTAGGAAAGGAGAAGATTAGAGAAGAAAAAGTCCTTTATAGATTCTGCCTTGTGATTAGTGACAAGCGGTGCAGATAGGGAGACACTACTTAGACCATACAGGAGACACAGGCAGAAAAAAGAAGCCAAGCCGGAGCAATAGATAGTTACATAAGGAGTCATTTTAGTATGGGAAGAGAAGTTAGCAGGGGCACAGGAAAGGAGGAGTATTGGATAGAGCAGTGCCAAGTGCAGCAATGCGATATAGAGAGAAAATACTGGTAGGCCTGGGCAAATACTTTGGAAGGAAAAGAAAATAGGACACTGTGATGCAGGCCAGAAGGTGGGCTTGGTAAAAGAAATAACAGAGCTGTTAGTTTGAAAGAATAGTGAGCTGCTCCTAGTGGAGGCAAAGTATAAGGAGCCAATGGAAAAGTAGACAATCACATGACCCACTGGTGTCTATAAAGCTAAAGGGCGACCAGGTGGGTGAGGTGGGGAGGGGGGCGCAGGCGCCTCCTGGAAGAGAGCTCAGGAAGCTGTATTACTTGGCCGCAGTGGCAGCGCTCACAGTCCCTGGGGGTACAAAATAGTAGTCCAAATCCAAAAAATATAGAGTGAGAACAGCAGCTTTCTGTGGAGAATGGTACTTGGTAAAGTCCCAAACCCAGCAGGAGAGGGCCAGCAGGGTGGAGGTCGAGTTAAATGTACCTTGCGGGCTTTTGCGGCTTTAGTGGCACAAGGTACCAGGGTGCGGCTGAGCTCCTGGTTCCCTTCCCTGGGTGGCTTGCGGTCGGTGCGGCCCCTGGCAACAGACTTTCTGGAGGGGCGCTTTTGTCTTCAGTGGGGGCCGCTTGTTAAGTGGGGACCCCAGAGGCGTATTTTCAGTCCAAGGCTGGTTCCTAGATCCTGGAGGAGGGTGTCCAGAGCCCCGTGGGCTTGAGGGATCCTTGTGGGCTTTTGCTCCTTTAGCGGCACAAGGTACCAGGGTGTGGCCAAGCTCCTGATTCCCTTCCCTGGGTGGCTTGCGGTCGGTGCGGCCCCTGGCAACAGACTTTCTGAAGGGACGCTTTTGTCTTCAGTGGGGGCCACTTGTTAAGCGAGGAACCCAGAGGCATCTTTTCGGTCCAAGGCTGGTTCCTAGATCCTGGAGGAGGGTGTCCAGAGCCCCAGTGGGCTTGAAGGGATCCTGATGACACTATGTTTGTTGCACATGTGTGCAAGATAACTTTTAATACATAGACAGTATGACATTGTTACAACTTTCATACCACTACATTACAGTAAATAAACAGTAACATATTGTTCTCTACCAACTTACTATGATAGGAACTGTGTATATGGATAGATGTACTATTTCTGGTACGGCTATGTCACTAGGCTGTGCCTTGTGACTCAACAACACCACACTTAATAAAGACAACAATTTATCTACATGTTTTCATAGTACATCCTGACATATAGTATTAAGTATTATGCTGTCTGCCATAATTGTAACAAATTCTGAATGAATGCACATCCATTATTAAAACTTCTGCTGGTTTACTTCACGGTGAGTACAAGGCCTCCCATGACTGGCTTGCCAGCAACCACAACTCACTCTGGCAGTGTAGTACCAACCGTGTCATTGTCCGTATCCCTCACACTGTTTCAAACATAAAACCGCTGGCGCAACAGCTTCCACTTCCGCTTCAGCTGCACGATTGTCTTATTTTTTACTTTAAGAACAACGTGCAGGAAGCAATTGATGCACCTCCACATCGAATCCAGATTCCTGTTAGTGCTCCACATTAGGATTCTGGCATTCCCCCTGGCTTGGACTGCCTCAAGCAGTGCACACACCTCTCACAAGGTCCACTGCCTCATTTTCTTTCTTGTTTATTATTCAGTTCTGAAATAGAAGCAGAAAGAAACATCCACATTACTATCATCTAACAATATCAATGATTTGTTCAACTAATTCCATGTAGTACTTATGAAATTAAAGAGCACATCTGCTTCAGCATGGGAGAAAGACATCTCATTAGCATTATGCAGCCACAACAAGGCATTCAGGACCCTCAGCACTGACAACATCTGCTGCCATGCTGTGGTGTGCCACCAGCATGCCACCCAGTATTCTCAGGGGGGAGATAGTGCACCCAACATAAGGGAACTACAGACCTGTTAGTTTGACCTCAGTGGTAGGGAAAATGATGGAATCACTTCTGAAGGAAATAATTTTTGAGTACCTAGAGGCCAGTGGGGCACAGGACCCAAGGCAGCATGGATTCATGATGGGAAGGTCATGTCAGATGAATCTAATAGATATCTTTGACTCAGTGACCAAAGTAGTAGACCAGGGAGGGGCTGTGGACATGGCCTACCTAGATTTTAGCAAGGCATTTGATACAGTCCCACACAAAAGATTAATACACAAGATAGCCAGCCTTGGAGTGGGTCCCAAGGTGGTAGCCTGGATAAAAAATTGGCTAGACAACAGGACGCAAAGGGTAGTAGTAAATGGAGTACACAGTGAAGAAAGGAGGGTTACTAGCGGGGTACTGCAGGGTTCAGTACTAGGACCAGTCCTATTTAATGTCTTTATAAGTGACATTGCAGAGGAACTGGAAGGAAAAGTATGTCTCTTTGCAGATGACACAAAGATCTGCAACAGGGTTGATACACAAGATGGAGTGGAAAGGATGAGAAGGGACTTGGCAAGGTTGAAGGAATGGTCAAATGTACGGCAGGTCAGATTCAATGCAAAGAAGTACAAGGTAATGCACATGGGAAACAAAAACCCAGGGGAAGCGTACAGAATGGGGGTGAGATACTGACAACAGTAAAAATAGAAAGGGACCTGGGGGTAATTATATCAGATGACCTAAAGGTGGGCAAGCAATGTGAGAAGGCAGTAAGGAAGGCTGGGGGATACTGGGATGCATAGGAAGAGGCATCAATAGTAGAACACAGGAAGTTGTTATCCCTCTGTACAGACAGTTGGTGAGACCCCATCTGGAGTACTGTGTGCAGTTCTGGAGACCCCATCTCCGCAAAGACATAGACAGAGTGGAGGCTGTCCAGAGGAGGGCAACCAAAATGGTGCAGGGTCTGCACCAGAAGACATATGAAGAAAGACTAAAGGAGCTTAATATGTATACCCTTGAGGAAAGAAGGGAGAGAGGGGGACATGATAGAAACTTTCAAGTACCTCAAGGGAATTAACAAAGTCCAAGAGGGTAGCATCTTCCAGAAAAAGAGATGTGCAAGAGCAAGGGGGCACAATTTGAAGATAGAGGGGGGACAGCTCAGAGGTAATGTGAGGAAGTATTTTTTCACTGAGAGGGTTGTGGATGCATGGAACAGCCTCCCTGAGGAGGTCATGGAGTCATGAACAGTGGAGGACTTCAAGAATGCATCGGACAGACATAAGGCAGTCCTAGTGGGGGGTAGGAGGAAGTAAGCTGTTGGTTAACTAGGATCTGCAGCTTATCTGTTAGGTAGGAAAATGGGCAGACTAGGTGGGCCAAGCGGTCCTTATCTGCCATCAAATTCTATGTTTCTATGTTTCTATTGCCCACACCATCATCTATGCATGTCTACTACACTAGGGTGGTCACACAGTGTGAGCTGTACAACTCTCCTTTGCGGTCTTGCACCACAGCTATTGAGCAGTTGCACACCACCCTCACCTAAACAGTGTATAACAGGGTCCATCACATAGTATGCATCCATGTGTGTGTGTGTGCAGGTGGGTACCAGACTTGAAAATCTGATATACTACCATTCTCCATCAAAGCATAACTACACCCTTCAACCATATGCCACAGCATTCTAAAGTGATGTAAAACACAGCTGAACCACACATTGCAGAACTGTGCATGCACCTGCAAATACACTGAATAAATTTGAAGAGTGCTAACAAATCTGATGAAAGTAAAACAATATCATAATTGTCTTTCTACATTCATGCTAGCACACATACAAATAACTCCACATATGTGTTCCATTCAACATAGCTCTATTTCCAAACATAACACTAAAGAAACCTATACATAAAACTGCACCACTGTGTTTCACTGTTGTTGCACCCATACCATCCTGTTACAAGTACAATCATGTAAGACCACAGTGAATGTTACATTCACTTAACAGACTCAAACTACGTTAAAATGTGAACACATAACACCATCATACAATTGTGTACAAACAGCAACATGGTACATTGCTATTGCTGTCTCCCCACTATTGTTACACAGCATCCCACAATATGAATATTCCAAACCCATATATGTCCCATATGTGTAACTGATGCATGCAGCTGATCTATTTTTTGACCACATTTATATGGTTCTGAGAAGAACCTTTGTGTATACTGTAATATTTGCTCAAACAGTCTGACAATCTTAAAGGACTTTGAGGATTCCATCTCGAAGGTCTCCCAGGAAATGGCAATTGCCAGCATGTGAGAAATGTACACCATCTGGTAGGAATAGCCAATCATGACAGTACTTAATTTCTGGGTGACGTTATAGTATACATTCTATGCATGCGTAGAAAAGCAGTTATTTGTATGTTTACTTTTCTGCAAGCTCTGTCAATCAGATATATATGATGTTCTGCTTGCCAGACCCTACGCTCTGTAATATCTGAAAACATGATAATACAGGCAGGCAACATACTCATGATAGAAGCAAGGTCCAATTTTGCCTCTATAACTAAATCTACCCAGCGTTTTGTGCCCAAATCATTGCCTCCAAGATGTATTAGCAGTATGTCAGGAGGAGAGTGAGTTCTCAAAAATCTGTGCATGGTTGGCATAAGATGTTCCCATCTCATGCCACCCCGACCAAACCATCTTACATAGCAATCTGGGAAACTCAGCTGCTCGTCTCACTAAACTGCTTCCAACTATCCACAAAATCCTTTTGCAATTTTCTGCCATTCTAAGTGTTAACACTCAGAAGTGTACAGAGAGCTACAAAGAAAGTCAGTGTTCACTCTGCAGTGACCAGGCAGTACTGAAAGTCAAACTGATATTTTCCCTCCTTATTTCAAGCCAGCTTCAGTGCCTGAGACGTAACACACAAATGAAAAATAAACATTGCCTACTGCTATGGCTTCATTAACCAATCTAAGTGATGCAGTCCCTATTACTAGAATTCTGTTTCACCTCAAATCTGCAAACATTGAGAAATGGGAAAAATGCATACTTTTCATAGGCAGATTTAAACAATTACAACACCAGAAACATATCTGATTACTTCCATTTTCTCTTAGGCCTACACGTGCACCTTCCTATCTCCCTCTATTTTCAGCTGTATCTGTACAAGTTAGTACTAAAATGCTATCTGACTTTAAACTATTTTCTCTAAATAAGACAGCATGTTAGATAATTACAATATATGTAGAGGAGTAGTTGTGTTAGATAATCGTCATCGCCTGGGGTGATTAGGCACGAGGCCGGAGGCCGAGTGCGACTAATCATCCCAGAAGTGACGTTATCCCAGCACAACACACACCCTGGAGTGCATTATTGCTATTATACAATGGCTCGTTTGTAAAAAGTAAGGAAAAATGATGGAAAACTACATTTAAAGCAGATTTTTCTGTCATTTTTGGCATGAGTAGGGTTACTTCAAGGAAAAGTAGTGCTGATTTTGCCAGCAGGTGGAGCTAATGTGTTTTTTGGGCAGTTGTGAAGTCCCTATAGGAGGGTTTCAACCTTTGTGCTACTCTTTGTTAATATGACCTATTGCCAAGGAGGCCCCCCAGCATGGTGGTGTGTGGATCTCTGTAATCAAAGGAAAGAAGGTAGGGAGATCATTCATTTTGCTTGTTTAAAATATTTAGAAACGGGAAAAAAAGGTGAGCGAGTGAGGCTAACTGTAATGCGGTCTGTGTGAACACTCGCTTCCGCTGTCATGTTGTTGTACAGAGCGAGTTGTTCTGGCTGTTTGTTCCGGCACAGGTTTCGCCGGGACAGCTGTGAGAACTTGCTGAGGGAGTGGAAAAAATATTTGTTTTGCGCTGCCACACTGTTCTATGTGTTTTACCGAACCGCTGTGTCACGCGCTTACTGTGTTTCGCTCGGGAAACGAGTGAGAAGTGTTGAGGGCGATCGCAGTAATGGCAGGTTACTTTTTGTTTTAAATGTGTCTGAAAATGCAAAGCTACGTAGGAAGGCTATAGTGTGGTAATGTTACTGTGCACAGTTTCAATTTATGGTGCGTGTGTTGGGTTTCTAGTGACTGTTGGAAGGAGTGATTTAAAAAAAAAAACGAGCAAGATGGCTAAAGCTACAGCAGCCATGCCAAGTGTGGGCAACTTGGACATGGGCTGTAGCATGATTCTTATTACATTTGATAATGTCTGTCAGGTGTTGGATAGACCCGTGATGTTGTACTGGGATAACATCACGGGTCCAGTCTCAGACTGACCAATCAGAGCACAAGATTTTTTCTTGCCATTGTATAATAACAAGTAACATAATGAGATTCAGCATTGAAAAACATTTTGATTAATAGTATTTACATGTTGTTATCATTTTTTTATAGTAGAAAAATGATTTTAAAAATAGACTGTACTTACAGTTCTGAAAGTGCTGTGTCTCACTAATACCTAACATGGCTGCTGTTTACTTCTTCTTCACTGTTGTCTGTCTCTGATTGGTTGTCTGACATGGCCTGACAAATCTTGCTTTACATTAGTAGAACCAGCTGTCAGTCAAACACACTGAAATCTGATTTGATAATGAATGTATTTGTCACTCTCAATAGCTAAATTTGTGACACTTTTGAATGCACTAAAGTAATATTTGCAAAAGTGTCGAACTTCAACATTACTTTTCACCATGCTGTCGAACGCACGAAAGTACAATTTGTGACACTATCAAATGTACGAAAGTACTATTTGTGACACTTTTGTGCATTCAACAGTAATTTTCCAAAAGTGTCTATTTATTGCCCCAATTTCAGTATTTATGGTAAAATAGCACAATTTTCAATAATAAACACATTATGTGCTCTGTAGGTACTTCGAACTCAGTGGACTTCAAATATTGAGCATTTGCAAACTTCCGAACGTGCATAACAACTGCGCAATGCAGAGCTGTAAAACAGTTATTTGTAGTAATTTGTTCACCAAAATTTAAATATAGCCATTTTAAGACCTCTGCTTATGAACAGTGTCGCTGTGATTTTCTTCATGTGTACCATATAGTCATTTTGCACATCGATTGAGCCATAACGCAGTACATAAGCAAAAAGACATTTTTGGCAAGATGTGAAAAATGACATCTGTACTACTCATAAGGTTGTCTGGTAAAAAGAACATTTTGACAATCTAAACTGAAAACTATGAAAATACACAAACTTACAAGTGTACATATAAACTGCGCTGCGCAAGCTCGTAAAACAGTCATTTTTAGGAATTCTTATACCAAATTTTCAACATACTCATTTTAAGTCATCTGCTCATAAACAGTGTCACTGTAATTTTCTTACTGTGCCCCATACAGTGATTTTGTTAACCGACTGCAGCATTGCCCACTACATGTGCGGAAACACATTTTGAACAAGATGTCAAAAATAACTGCTGCAATGATCATAAACAGGTGTACTAAAAAGATAATGTTGAGAATCTGCAGTAACAATATTGAAAATTCACGAACATACAAGCATACCTACAACTGCACTACGCACACTCATACAACAGTAATTCTGATCATGTTTTCCATCTAATTTTAAACATAGTAATTTTAAGAGCTTTGGTGATGAACAGTGTCACTCTCAAGTTCTTTGTGAACCATTTAGTGATTTCATGTACCGACTTCGCCGTAACGCACTACATGGTCGAAAACACGTTTTGGTCAAGTTGTGAACAATGACAGCTACACTACTCATAAGTAGATCTGGTGAAAAGAAAATGTTTCAAATGTGGACTAGAAATATTGCAAATGCACAGACTTATGATTATGCATAGTAACTGTGCAATGCACATTCATAAAAAGTACTGTTTAGTAATTTGTTGACCAAATTTTAAACATACTTAAGTTACAATCCTCTCAATGCACACTGTTATAAGAAATGTACTGAAGCATATTATAACACTGTTTTTTTTTTCTCTGTCTCTCATACAGGTGCCTGATACTTCTGTAAGATTGCTTACTGCCACCGTGAACCATAATAGCAAAACATGCCAACTAAATATGGACGTAGATGTGTAGGAAAACGAGAGAGGTATAATAGTACTGCACTGTTGTATAAGGGCAACAAACAAAACAGTAAAGTTACACCATGAAATGAACATGCACAGACCTTTACTGCAACAGTGGCCCCTACAGCAAGTCACTGCACAACCAAAGCAAATGCTTCAACAGTAAAGAAAAAAGGGATACCTTTACAAATGTTGTGTAGATCTCTCAGATGAAACACAACTATTTTGAGTGTAACCATTAACAAACATCCAAAACAGTGCCATAAACTCACAACTGCTGATTTGCAACTCAGAAAGAAAAAGTATTTCCGATCACTAGCAAGTAAAACTAAGATCAAAAAACTTATCGCTGCTGTGCTGAGATACACCTGCAAAAAGAGTAAGAGTCATCTGTCTCTGATGAAGTTGCGTCTCAAAGTGTGCACTTTCATCAACAGAGCAGTGTTTGTACTACAGCGCTTGTGGTGTAAGATGTCTCATGTGCTTGAACAATTCAGGAAAGTTGTGTATGCCATTAAAAAAAGGCTACAACAGTATCCTTGTTTGACTGTCGACAACTTCTGTGATGTTTTCACAGGTCAATGGATGCACACACAGCATTCAGAGGCATATTTTTGGGAAGACTCTTATCATTCCCTAAAAAAATAACACAAGGTCACCATTGATGAGTACGGCAAACTAGTAAATGTCCTCAGTATCTCTGATGACAATGCACTGGATACTGATGATGACTGTGATTCAACCACAGTCTTCAATAAACAGCACTGTCTGGCATGAGCATGTGATGATACCTGCAACCGTAGGCAATCGTCATTTGAAAAAGTTGAACAGTTTGTCAACCTATTTGTGATAACAGATCGCAAAGACAGACATAAACTGTTTACAACAATTGACCATTGTGAAATTCGTCCACATACTGGACTCATGGGTCACTCACTTGCATGTCTCGATAGTGGTGTTTGCGATAGTATTTTTCACAACATGCAGATGCTTGCAGTGCATCAAACAGGCATGCGAAACTTTGTCTACAGAGTATATGAAGTACGGCGAGCTGTACATCAGTACACTTATTTAAATGACTTATTGCAATCAGGTGACATGCAGGGTGCCATCACATTTCTCAAAAAACTGCAACACATTACTTCTGTACCAGAAACAAAAATTTCTCAGTGTAACACTTCTGCAGAAACATCTGTTTCTGTGTTAGAAAGTGACATACTGAGACAGTACGGCAAAGAAATTGCTAAGTTTGAGCTAGCAAAGTCTCAGAAGTTTGACTCTGTATGTGTGTCATGCAACCGTTTGTGCTACACAAAACAAACAGTCACAGTCAACCTAGAAACCTTGTCACCATACAATGACATGTGGTTCCGTCTGTCAGCATTCTTGCTGCTGAAATCTGACTTTCACTTACAAGACACCATTGTGCTATGCAAACACTGTTTTTCCAAACTGAAGTCTAACATTTTGCCAGCAAGGTCACTGCTGAATAATATGGAAACAGATGTTACACCAAGTGAGATTTCAACATTAAATATGTTTGAACGCATTCTAATTCAGACAATGAAACCATTCCAAACTATTCTACGTCTGAACACAAAGACACAGAACATTCCACAGAAAGAGCTTGTTAGATCTCTAAAGGGTTCCATGATGTATCTACCACTTCCTCTACAGGAAAATGTTGAAGCAATCTCAGCTGAAAATAGTTTGATGATTCTTGTTAATGGTGTTCCAACAAAGCCTAAGGTCATCTGGCAAGATGTTGTCAGTGTGCAAAAGGTTAAAGCTTGCTCTTACTTATTTAAAGAGTAACAATCTGTTTTATGCAGACCTTGACATAGATCAGATGGCCAGTCTCTCTTTCCAACATGATCCATTAGAAAAAAGTAAACCAATCGTTGAGAAGGTCAGTGGACAGACAAGAGACAATGTGTATGAACAGTACACAGTTCACATACTACATGGCAGAGATCCATTAGGAGACAACATTGATCTCTATCAAATGAAGCAGGTAGAAGGTGAGCCTGTCAGCATTTGGGAGGCAACACTAGAAGCACACTGTTTCCCAGACCTATTTCCAAAAGGGTCAGGCGGATGCCTAGATGAAAGAGAAGTACGTGTACAGGGTGCTGAGTACCGCACTAGCTGTGTGCTCAGCAAAGATGGCAAATTCAGACGTAACATACAGTACCTGTTCCATCTCCTCTGGGAGAGTGAACTTAGCATTCTGTCTACGTCCATAGCACATACCATTCGTCTAACAAGTCCACTAGATGGAATAACAGCTGCTCAATTTCTAGAGAAATTAAAGCAGAAAGATGAAAATGTGCAAGTCAATCTGTCTTCCATACTTTCAAGTCTTCGTGGCACCAAAGAATATTGGTATCGCAGACACTCTGAAGTGATGACAATGCTGCGAGAGTATGGTGCAGCCACATAGTTTGTCACACTTAGTTGTGCTGAATATGCCTGGGACGAGCTCATTGAACTGTTGAAGTGGGCACATTCTGATGTTGACAGCATTTCATCAATGACTGTTGAAGAAATGTGTTCACTTGATCCTGTGTCTATCACAAGAGATTTTCACAAGCGGTTCCATGACATTCTGACTTTCATCTTGTCAAAGGACAATCCTCCTCTAGGTATTGTGGAACATTACTTTTGGAAGACAGAATATCAAGCACGGGGTGCCCTTCATATCCATATGTTATTGTGGATCAAGGATGCTCCACGCATTGGTGAACATGAAGCAGCAGAAGTGCTAGCATTCATAAAAAAATATATCACTTGTCACATTCCAGACAAGTATGACAGTCCTACACTATGGAAGTTGGTACAAAAGTTCCAGCGACATATTTGTGCAAAATACTGCAGCCGAGTAGTAAAGAACAAATCTAATTGGTACACATGATGTCGCTTTGGATTTCCTAGACGAGTTTGTCAGGATGGTGCCATGAAAGACCTATTCTCAGCAATGCAACACCACTTGAAGGCAAAATCAACCAAGATGGTATACGAGTTACCCAGAGATGAAAAAGAGGTGTACATCAGTGACTACAACCCAACTCTTCTCCTAATGTGGCAAGCAAACATAGATGTTCAGTCTGTGGCTGATAACTCACTGGCCCTGGTTCGGTACGTCACTTCGTACATAACCAAACATGAACAGACTAGCCTGCAAGATCTTTGGGAAGATATTGCCAGTTCAAGCAAAAGCCTGACATCTCAGATCTGGTCATTGGGCTTGAAGACTCTTTCACACAGAGAATGTGGAGCTTATGAAGCCAGTGACCGTTTAATGGGTACACATCTGTACGCGGGAAGTCTGATGCTGCATGATTTCTCAGTGTTAACTACAAAGAGAAACAGAAATGTGTACTGATTCCTCACGCTGAAATTGAGGAGCTCGCTGCCAATACACCTTCTTCAAAACATATCTTGAAGAATAACCTGATAGACACATAGTACCCCCATAGACACAACGACATGAATGATATGTGTCTCTTTCAGGAGGCTAAGTGGTATGACTACAAGACAGATGTAGCACCTGACTCTACACGCCAGATTTACATGGTCAATGGAGTAGATGGCTGTCTCATAAAGAGACACAAGCCATGGCTCATAGACCACTGTAAACTGCATCTAGGCACATCGGAGAGCAGAGAACATTACTACTTTGCTCTCCTATTCCTATTTAGACCCTGGAGGAGTGAGTCTGAATTAAAAGGTGACACATTCGAAGAACAGTTCAATCTCAGTTATGAGACTTTTCAAACTGAATACTCACAGACATATATACAGAGACTAGAGGCTGAGAAAGAACAGCTTGAGAAGGCAAAGAAGCAGCTTCAGGAAGACACTCCAGTTAGTTCACAAGACAACCTTGATCCAGATGGACAAGGTGTTCTAGGTGAGCCTCTGCCCTTAAATGCCCCAGAAGTGTTAATGTCAGAAATTGAGACAGCCTGGAACATCGCACACATTCCATGGTCAACCCAGCTGACTTGACAGAAAGACTAAATCAGCTGCAGCATACAGTTCACTCTCAAGTAGTTGAAGCTGTCCAACATGGCCTACTACATGAAACAAAACAATGTGACTGTACTGACTATAAGCCACTACTAATGTTTGTTAGCGGTTCAGCTGGCACAGGAAAGAGTTTCCTTATTGAAGCCATCACTGCTGAAGTACGGAGCCTGACAGGGTCTTCAATGTCTGTTGCTGTAACTGCTCCCACAGGACTAGCAGCATACAACATTGGTGGAGTTACATTATTCCGTCTCTTTATGTTGCCAGGGGAACATGGGAGAACTGGAGAGTATCGTAAACTGTCATTTGAGGTTGCATCTCAGCTCCATTCCATGTTCACAAAGATGAAGTTACTCATCATTGACAAAATCAGCATGGTCTCCAATGTCATGCTTGCCTGTATTCATCTACGTCTACAGCAGATCTTAGGTACTGATGATGGAGTGCCATTTGGTGGCAAAAGTATACTTGTGTTGGGAGACCTTTTACAGTTCGCACCAGTCAATGCAGAGCACGTATTTACAACTCTAACTGCCAAACAAGCTAAGAATATCCTCGGTTGCATTGCAGGCTATAACATATGGGAATTATTTACTTATGTTGAGTTGTCTGAGAATATGCGCCAAAGCAGTGATCTGGCTTACAAATCACTTTTAGATGAAGCTCGTACAGGTTCTCTATCAACAGAACATGTTTCCATGTTAAACGATCGGAGAATCACAGTAGATGCTGCATGCATACAAACAGCATGTAATGTCTTCAGTGATATATACTCTACAGGGACACACATAGTGTGTCTTATGCCAAGACTAAAGAAATGCACTGAATTCAATAATCTAATGCTGCATAGAGAAAACCAAGAGATTGTAACTCTGCATGCTGTTGATACAGTTGGTGGTGTTATTCTTAATCGAAACCTAGTAGCAAAGATGACTGAATGACTAAGTGAACTCAAGTCAGATGTTTCACGCACAGCTGGCATAGAAGCTGTTCTCACAGTTTGTAAGAATGCACGTATCATGCTGAGATGTAATCTAGATGTAGAACGAGGCGTGGTAAACGGTGCTATGGGAAACATCACTGACTTTGTCTACAATGTCCAAAAGACATATGTCGAGATGCTTGTAGTTCACTTTGACAACATGGAACAGTCTGTACAAATAGAACCCACCTGTGTAAAATTCCAGATTTTTAAGGATATCTATGTTAACAGGAAACAGTTTCCATTATGTGTTGCATATGCTGTATCCATTCACAAATCTCATGGCTTGAGTTTGGATTCAGCAATGGTAGACATAGATACAGACATTTTCAAGGATGGCATGAGCTATGTGGCACTTTCACGTGTCCACAGTCTTTCTGCATTGCACATTATTACTATAGCACCTCAGAAAATAATAGCTGACAAGCGATGTATTCTTGAGTACAACAGGTTACGTACTCTACATCAGCCACAAATGTCTTTAATACCACTGCCTACATATCTGTCTGTCTCACACAATTCAGTCACAGCTACAGGTATCAACAAACAGCAACAAGCTTCCAGAAGTGATTCAAATAAAAAGAGTTCAACAAAGGTCACAACTTCAAGTAAACATTCACAGCCAGCAATTCATCAGAAATCAGTTGGTGTAGCTGCTGTACCAATATTTAACAACAGGACTAGAGTGAACTGCTATGCTAACTCAGTTATGCAAGTTTTTCTACACATGCCACACTTTGTGCAGGCAATAACTGCTTCAAAAGACAGTACCCTAGCAAACGCTTTGAAGCAGATTGTCAACATGACTTCTGACCAGTCTAACAATGTACACTCACTAACACCACTATGACAGGTGTTAGGTACATATGATGGATGTAGTACATTTGCTGCAGACATACAGCAGGACACTACTGAGTTTATGATGGCTGTCATAAACAACCTAGATGAAGACGGCACCCCAATGCAGCACTACTTCACAGTAACATATGTTATGAAATATGTATGTGATTCATGTGGCCATTCAGAGCATGAAACCACAGAAGACATGCTGTGGATTACTCTCTTTGTCCCTCAAACCAAAAGTGTCAAATTTCAACAGCTATTCACCAATGCTCAATGTGGGCATGCCTGTGGAAGGTGTGGAGGCAGATGCACTCAGTCCATATGGCTCAGGAGTTCATCTCAATATCTGTTGCTTATCTTGCACAGATTTGACTCCAACGGGCTCAGAGTTGATACTCCTATCACAGATTACACAGCTGGTAGAATAGTCTTCAACCAATCCGTGTTTGACACTCACAGTATCATCGATCACCATGGCCAATCCATGCATTCTGGCCATTACACCTGTTTACTAAGGTGCAGAAGTAGATGGGTAGAGTGTGACGACTCTACAAGCAGTTTTAAATAGAGACTGCCACAACATCTGAAAAAATGCATATCTTCTAATATTGAAGAATTATGATGACCTTCATATTTCAGAAGAATAGGACAGAACATGTTTCATTTCTAAAATGACTACTTTGTCCCACAAACATTCGTATGTCACTACAATTTCTCTACTGTACGACTCTGAATAAACCATATAATTTCAAAAAATGCTATTGTGACAGAGACACTCCATACACTATCACATGTAACATCTTGTGTGGATCAGTGACTACATGAAAATTGTTGTAGTGGCTTCAGTTGGCACCAACAATATTCACAGTCACTAGAGAAACCATGCTTACATGTCTATCGAAGATTGTACATCTCAAAAATGAGGCCTTACTGCTGTCTTCCTCTGTACATATCTTTAATTATTAATGTATCATACTCATACATAACAACAAATTGCTATGAGTTTTAAAGTGTAACTCTTTTCAAATAAAGATAAGTTCTCAGTTATCATCATAAATAGCTGAGCAACACTTCTACCATTCACCAAACATTGAACTCTGTCACAAGTTGTCTATCAACACTTGTATTTGTCTATTGACTCTTGACATGTAGACAACAGCATTCGCTCACCATACAACAGTGTAGAACTACCCCACCTTCATTTGTAATACTAATACTATACAGATGTTAAAATAACTACCTTTATTGATAATGCAGGAAGCTGAATTATGCAACTGTAAATACCAAATAATTGCATCATATAATCAACTGACTTTGACATGTCTTTGTAATTACTTGTACATAATATAAACATTTGTATTCACCTTGACATTGTTAATAACTACTTTAATAGTCGAACTAAGAGTATTACTATAGCACTAAAGTACAACTGAATGTTTAACATATTTTACAGCACTATACTAACTACATCTAATAAACCATAAGTTTGTTAAAAAATGCATACCATGCACAGTTTTCGTATATGCAAGTTAAGAATTTACATAGAACCTAATGTAACAATTGAAAACATGTCATTTGTTTCCGTAACAATATTGTATTTTCTTGTACTTCTCATATAGGTAATTCTAACCTATGGTAAAAATGTTGAGAATTGTAAATCAGACACTGTTACTGATCACAACACACTGCATACCTGTTCCTGACAATATTTATGATCGCCTCAATTGAGGGTCAGGTGGAATTCTTCATTTGCGCCTAGTCAGTGACATATCATCAAATGACAGTAATTAAATGTCACTGAGTAACATTTTCTTATATTGTATTACTCAACAATTAGCATATGGTTTTTGCCCACCCCAGGAACATCCATCCTTAGCAGCAGTCACAATAACAACAACAAAACACTTGTGTATCATTGTGTAATCACTGTTTACAAGCTACTGACATTGCCTTATTAACATACCACAAATAAAGCACTACACATATCACGTACGATACAAACCATTTCAAAATACGCAACATTTTTAACAAAGTCTCTTCACGCTCAATAGTAAATATATAATGAAGCACCACAGCTTCAGCTTGACTATCAGAATTACAGGGCAAATGTCAGAAAATACTTCCTCACATAAAGAGTACTGAGTACTGAAACATCACTGGAAACACACAACACCTGATTAAAGACAGTCATCACCCAGTAAGAAATCAGATATATGCATACAAGGCAAATAACAAGCCCGACAGGAAAAGATGACACAACACTGCAATCATAGCAACCAGCTAACCTCAATATGTATACCAAGCTACCTTTTTCTTTAGTTTCCTATAATATCACATACTTACTGCAATTCATATAAAACAGTTATTATTCTTACACATTTACATATATGGCAAGCAATGATTACACACATACAAAAATTGTATTGTGAGACTGCTTCTGTTAACAAAATTTCAGTCTTGATTGGGTCTTTTCTCCATTTAACTAATTGGCAATACATTTTTTAAAACCATTACCACCTATGTCGACTCTTTACTTAAAACAGCATAATGACATAAAAAATAAGTGTGTGTTATTTAAGCATAGAAAACAATGTTAAGTAATAGTGCAACAACTACATCTCCATCAGTTTCTTCAGTACCTATGATGTCCAGTCAGAAACTTAACTACCTGCCATGAACCTATGTTGTCTGCCATCCTGAAGACCATTACCTTACAGCTATTCCATGAGGTCCTGCTTCATCAGGGTCTCCATAACTTTCTACATCACTAAATTGAGGCAAATTGGTCTGTAATTGCCATCCTCATACATGCTACCCACCCTTGTGGAGTGGTACCAAGCCTGCTCCCTGCAGTCACCCATCATTTCTCCCTTCTGTTTCCATCAGTTTAACAAATATGCCAAGAGGCCAGCCACTTCCTCAGCCAGCTCCATCAGCACGGTAGCATACAGCCTATGAGGCCCAGTTGTTTTGTCTGGCATAGGTGCCCACTGCTCACCTGACCCTGCTGGTGGCATATTATTGCTAACAGAATTTGGGGATAACCTTTTCAGCTGCCTTGACGCCACTTTCAGCCATCAGTTCAATATTCTCTTTGGTGAAATCTGAGCAGAAGAAGATGTTCGGGTCCATAGCCTTCTCTCCATCTATCTGTCTATCTATCGATTAGTATGTAACAAAAATAAAGTTTGTTCAATTAAAACACTTATCAGATAGACCTACTAGACTCTGGTCCTATCACTCTGGATTTTTATTTTCCTGAAAGTGTTCTAAATGTTGCTGTGATTAAAACTGCAATATCCTACACACACATAAAAGGAAATGTGTTCATGCTTCTGAATACTGTAAGACACAATAGTAGCTGATTTGCAGTTTTAAGGCTTAATTTTTGACCAAGAGCAACTGGAAATTAGATTACTGTAATATCAGTTACACTGTACCTATTACAGTTTCAAAGTAATAGTTTCAACATTTAGCGGTAACAACTAATTTAAATGGACTTTTTATTACCTTACTTGCAAAAATATCACACTTGCAACCAACTATTATCAATGTATCTGTGAAGACAGGCACAAGACACACATCAACAGATGTACCCACTTTAGCCAATAGTAATGGGTTTGACGGAGAGCCCACAGCCGCTACAGACCTAAACATGCTTTATCATCTTGATTACTATATTACTGTTTCTTATTATTTGTAGCAATGTTCAACAAAGCAAGTGTGACCGTGTGTCTATGTAGTGTAGGTGTGTTTTTTAGTGGTGATCTACAATGCGTAGAGAGAAGTGGTGGATAAAGCAACCTGCACGGAGCCCATGTATACAAGTAACATTGTGCCCACAAATGCAAATCGTTACGTGCATGCTGACACAAAGCAAAACAGAAAGAGACACACTACAGTAGACAGAAATGTAAAAAACAACGCAAACAGAAACGCAAACAAAAATCAAACAGTAACGCACATGCTGGCATAAACATGAACGGTAAGTGAAACGGGTACGGAACCACAAGCAGAAACAGTAATGGTAACAGTAATATAACCGCACAGGCTGTGTTTACCCAAAAGCTATATAGAGAAAGACAGTGACTAGAAAAAATGTATGCTAAATAATGAGTCTCAGAACACAAAAATCAGGACTTGGAATAGTAAATTGCTTATGTCTCACTAACCGTATGACACAGGGAAAAAAATTTAAAACCATATGTATTATCACTTTCCTACTAGTTTTGTACTTAGCCCCCAAGACAGCACTAAGAAATCGTTAGACAAAAAATCTGTATCTTGCACCGTTTTCAAGACACAGGCCCTGAAAGGGACGGAAAATGCTGCAATGTTATCCTATGGCAAAAAAACAGAAGTTCAAAATGCCATAACTTTGCTTCACTGCAATATTTATTCACCAAACCACTGAAAGCCGCATCTCTCTGATGTTGGTTGTGTTCTCTCTCCAAATTTCAGCCCAAAAGACCAAACCGTTATTTTGCAGCAGGGCACCAAACAATTCCTGCAATACATTGTACGCCATAATGTAATCCTATTGGAAAAAGCACTGTTACTTCACCGCCATCTAATATATTTTCAACAAAATACTGAAAGGCACATCTATGAAATGTCAGCTGCATGTATCTCCAAATTTCCATCCCAAAACTCTAAACCATTCTTTTGCAGCGGATTCCAAAGAATTGTCTCTTATTTTCCCCATTGGACTACAGCAATGTTACAATTTATGTAAAAGCTGGAATAGTAAATTATTTATATCTCACTAACCGTATGACACAGAAACATTTTTTTTAATCTTATCTATTTTTACTTTCCTGCCTAGTTTTTTGGCTAAGAGAATTTTTTGACAAAGTCCAGATCTCGTGACTGTTTTTAGATACGGCCCTGAAAAGGCGCTAACACCAGTAATGTTATCCTAAGGAAAAAACAGAACTCCAACTGCTATAACTATGTTTCCTGGCTAATTTTTTCACCAAACCACTGAAAGACACATCTGTGTGATGTTGGCTGTTAACTCCAAATTTCAGTTCAAAGACCAAACTATTATTTTGCAGCACGGTGCCAAAGGATTCCTGTAATGCATCAGGCACCGCAATGTTATCCTATGGGAAATAATGTCAACTTTGGAGTCCCATAACTTTGCCGCCATGTTATATTTTGTCAACAGAACACTGAAAGGCACATCTGTAACATGTCGGCTACGTTCCCTCCAAATTTCAGCAAAAAACTCCCAACCGTTCGTTTGCAGCACAGTGCCAAAGAATTGCTGTCACTTTCCCCAGACTAGAAAACTACTGTCGCAATTTCTGACAGCTTTATAAAAGTTCGACACTTTCGTGAGACACGAAAGTAATTTCAGAAAGTACTTTTGCAGAAATTTGAAAAACATATTTCTGGAGTGTTTTACCCCAAAATAAAGACATAGCTATCCTCAGGGTCCGACTAGATGAATACAAAAGCATTAGGTTTTAAAGGGTCCCAAATTTAAAATGGAAGTATTTTTCTGATCACTAACTGAAACAAAGTGGTGGATTTGTAAGTAGCAGTATATTTTGTGGAAAGTAAAATGCATTTGCAGTAGTCGAACTTTTTGTTAACTTTTCCCATTGACTTATAATGGGAAATTGCTTTTTGAATAACTTTTGAACCGTTTAATATTTTTTCACCAAATCTTCGAAAGGCACATTGGGGACCCTGGCCACATGTTGCCTGAAGATTTCAGGCCAGTCACACAAACCATGTGACCTGTACCTGTGACTGTAGAATTCCAGAAAAAGCATACACGAGCACGCAGATCACGCTTAATAACTCCACAGCCGTGTATTCGACCGGTACGAAACTTAGCATATCCCAAGGCCTGTGTTTCTTGATCTTGTATTCCAAATTTCAGGCAAATCATCCAATGGTTGCAAAGTTATTAAGGTGCAAAATGTTGGGTTTAACATAGAAATGGCTCCTTAATCCGAACTATGGTAGCACTACCATGCTACCATAATACATATACATATATATATATTCATGGCAAAAACTCCGTTTAATGCATCAGTTAGGGTTGTTCCACAGTGACAAAAGTGAGGAAATTCGCTGTTAGGGTTCAAAACCCTAACTCCAAATTCACCCCCCCCCAGCACCACACACACAGACACACACACACATTCAAGTATGGGGAAGGACCAAGTCAACACAACCAATGACAGACATCCAGCAGCAGGTGACAGAAATAACAAACAATTGTCTAAATGTACTACAAGACATCCCCACCCACCTGACCAGGTACTGCATGCTCAGTGGAGATCAACAGCAAAACTGAGGCCATGTACACCAAACGTACACATCCCTTGATTGCAGCTGCACACAACGCATCACACTTAGTAGTTGCATGGCTTACCTATCGATGCCCCACACCACACCACACCACTTGTAGGGCCACCTGAGCAATAGAGTTAAGCAAAACCAAGGAGTTGTTACAGGTATAATATCTCTGATTATAACAAGGGTTTGAGAAATGCAGCTTTAATTGACTGTAAACATTGTAACAGCCTTATGTTTAGTTTTTATTAACATACATGTAGAGCCTAACCATATGATGAACTATGGTTTAATGTTGGTTAAAAAACAGTTTTATTATGATAGCAATAAGCCGCCACTCCCCAGGTATTATGTTACTAGTCAGTTTATCACTGTTCAGTGACATGTGGCACTTGGATATGCCCTCATTTAACATTAAACCCCTACAGGGTGATTAACAGACCATTTAACATAACTGTTGGTCATGCCTTATTGCTTAATTGTCTTTATGAGTAGATACTCTCCTCTGCTAGGCACTGCAGCAGCTTTGCAACACAGTGTCCCACCCAGTCACACCATACACTGTCTAGTTGCTGGAGAATGGCTGTGAATATGAACTCATGAAGATGAACAGTGTAACTTGATCATTACAGTCATCGAAACCCTAGTGTGATTATAACTGACAGACCTCAGTGATAGAGGATAAACCCTGCTGTCCTAGTACATTTACCCCATTATGAGTTAAATCAATACTAAAAGACATTCTGTTTATATCTCACACCATACCTACTTGATTCCTGTTGTAGCAGAATTAATATAGTTATCACTTTGATAGCATGAGTGACAGAAGTGTGGCAACCCAAACAGTAGGCATACAGCCTGAGTATGAAACAACTGTTAAAAAATCACACTGTGTCCATAAGTGGCATAGATCACTCATTGCAACAATAGCAAATGTATTACTATTTTAATAAGTTAGTCATCACAGATGCAATGAGATTGTCTTTATCAGGTACAACATACTCAGTAAGTGCTACAGGAAAATCTATCCATATACATGTCCGAAACAGGCATATCATTGTTGGCTCAGTAGTGCTATGATAATGAAGTTTCTTGTCCAGATCCATGCAATTACAACTTTCTTTCAAAGAATACTTACTGCATCTTTAATATTGAAACACACTGAAGGTCTCTGTATTTACATCAGCAGTACACCTTCACCAGTAAGAATGCATGATACTGAGGTACCAATTTCACAGTTGAACAGGCAATGCTTTTCCATACGCTTACATCAGCCTCTCTATGTTGAGTAAACCATTGCAGTAAATGTACTACTATGTAAATCACCTACTAAATGTATTACTACTTTTATCTTGAGCATCCTAGTGTCTTGTAGTTAATTCATGTGCTTCTTTAATTTATGTATACTCAGTAGTGTTAAACCTTTTGTACAACTGTCATCATGCAGCTTCAGCATTTATTTTGAATAACGGTACAGTACCAGTTGTGGTGTGGTGTGGGGCATCGGTAGGTAGGGCATGCAACTACTAAGTGTGGTACGCCATGTGCAGCGCAATCAGGATGTGTACGCTTGGTGCACATGGCCCAGTTTTGCTGTTGATCTCCACTGAGCATGCAGTACCTGGTCAGGTGGGTGGGGATGTCTCTTAATTACATTTAGACAATTGTTTGTTATTTCTGTCACCTGCTGCTGGATGTCTGTCATTGGTTGTGCTGACTTGGTCCTCCCCATACTCTGAATGTGTGTGTGTCTGTGTGTGTGTGTGGTGCTGGGGTGAATTGAGTTAGGTTTTGAACCCTAACAGCTGATTCCTCACTTTTGTCACTGTGGAACAACCTTAACTGTTGCATTAAACGGATTTTTGCCATGAATATATATATATATATATATATATATATATATATATATATATATATATATGTTCACACAATACATGTGGGCTGATATTGACTTAGATAAAAACATGTATTTTACACCGTTGTTGAATAAACAACCCAATGACATATACAGTATGTATTAATCTTGTATTTATATATATATATATATATATATATATATATATGCGGTAGCTGGTAGTGCTACCATAGTTAGGGTTGAGGAGCCATTTCTATGTTAAACCCCAAAACTTTGCACCTTAATAACTTTGCAACCGTTTGATGGATTTGCCTGAAATTTGGAATTTATGATCAAGAACCATAGGCCTTGGGATCTGACAAGTTTCATACTGGTCGGATTTACGGCTGTGGAGTTATTAAGTGTGATCTGTGCGCGCGTTTACGCTTTTCTGGAATTCTGTGGTCGTGCCTACAGGTCGTACGGTTTGTGTGACCGGCCTGAAATCTTCAGGGAACGTGCAGCCAGGGTCCCCAATGTGCCTTTTGAAGATTTCATGAAAAAATATTAAACGGTTCAGAGGTTATTCGAAAAACAGTTTCATTATAAGTCAATGGGAAAGTTAATAAAAGTTCAACACTTTCGCAATGCATTTTAATTTCGCAAATGGGCTTGTTACTTTAAGAATCGGCCATTTTGTTTTCAGTTGGTGATCAGAAAATGGTTGGCATTTGAGATTTGGGACCCTCTAGCAACCTAATTTTTTTTGTATTCACCTGGTCGGGCCCTGAGGATGCTTGCCATGTCTTTATTTTGTAGAAACACCCCAGAAATATGTTTTCAAATTTCTGGAAAAGTATTTCAGAAATTACTTTCATGTCATTTAGTGACTGTAAATTTTTCTAAAGCTTTCAAATTGCGACAGTAATTTTCTAGTCTGTGGGAAATGACAGCACCTTTGGCACTGCACTGCAAAATAACTGCTGGGAGTTTTGGGCTGAAATTTGAGGGAACGCAGCCGACATCTCACAGATGTGCCTTTCAGTGCTGTTTTGAAAAAATATTACACGGCGGCAAAGTTTTGGCACTCCAAAGTTGACAGTTTTTCCCATAGAATAACATTACGGGGCCCGAAGCATTACAGGAATCCTTTGGCACCCTGCTGCAAAATAACAGTTTGGTCTTTTTTCCTGCAATTTGGAGGAAAGACAGCCAACAGTACACAGATGTGCCTTTCAGTAGTTTGGTGAAAAAATATAACATGGAGGCAAAGTTACGGCACTCCAAAATTGACGGTTTTTCCCATAGGATAACATTACGGTGCCCGACACTTAACAGAAATCATTTGGAGCCCTGCTGCAAAATAACGGTTTGGTCTTTTTTCCTGAAATTTGAAGGGAAGACAGCCAACAGCCCACAGATGTGCCTTTCAGTAGTTTGGTGAAAAAACATTACAGGGAGGCAAAGTTATGGCACTCCGAACTTTTCTTTTTTCCCATAGGATAACATTAGCGCGCTCGCGCACCTTTTCAGGGCCCGTATCTCGAAACAGAGCGTAGATACAGACTTTTCGTTGAAAACTTTGCCCCTTTATGGGGCTAAGATTCAAATTAGCCAGGACATGTTGTAAATAACATGACTTTTAAATTTTTTTTCACATCGACTTGTTCCTGAGATATAATGTATTTAGTATTCCAAGATCTCATTTTTCTGCGCAGATACTCATTATTTTGCATACATTATTTGTACTTCACTGGTCTTTCTCAATGCAGGTTTTGGGGAAACCAGCCTGTGCGCTACATTACTGTTACTGCTGCCCTTCCGCTGCAGATCCGCACTTCATTTCACTTACCATTGACGCCTGCGCCACCATGTGCGTATCTCTTTGCGCTTCACTTGCGCTTATGCTTCGTTATTTTTTGCCATTTCTGTCTACAGTACTGTTTATCTTACTGTTTCACTTTACATCACCATGCCCATTGACATTTCTGTTTGCAGGCACCATGTTACTATGTGACAACACATCACGTGGCAGACCATTCCCGCTCACGCCACCATGTAAGCATCTTTCTGTTCTCATTCGTGTTTGTGTTACCATGTGCACCACTGTTAGCATTTCTGTTTGCGTTGCTGTCCCTGTTAGTATGCCACAACACATCATGTGCGGAGCGCGGGCCCTTCCTCGCCATTCGATTATGCAGCGGGCGGCCCCATCACGCCCCGGGTCACGTACTACATCTACTATTTCGCTATCATTCTCAAAAAGAAGGAATTAGAGGCAAAATTGTTTATCTTGTTAGTTAAGCCAGTTACATTCGAGGAAATTATTGCCTAGTTGAAACTCTTGACACATTTTCAGACAGGCGCATTGATCGTGGGTCCCAACCTCACCCCATTCTCCATACTTCTGCTGCTTTACACATGTCATGGGGTGAGAGTTAGGGCTGACGATCCCAATGCGCACCCAATGCCGGTTGGGGTGGGCAGGGGTCCAAGGGGGTTTTCAACCCAACAGCGAATTTCCTCACTTTTGTCGCTGTGGAACAACCCTCAACTAATGCATTAAATGGAGTTGTTTGCCTCTAATATATATATATATATATATATATATATATATATATATATATACTTCCTATGTCAGTAGTTGCTGTTAACACTGTACATATGACAGAGCCCCATACCTTGACAAACGTTGAATGACTGCACCACTTTTATGTTACGTTAAAGATAATAGCAGTCAGGTGTTGGAAGTATGAGAAAGATGCATTTTCTCTAGCCATCAGGTGCACTACATTTGAACAGTTTATTTGTTGGGCATACATCACAACAAAACTGCAAAAGTTAATGATAGTCTATGCTGTGTTATCGCAGGTCTCCAGCATACCCCCCCCATCCCTCCACCCACACGGAGAGAAAAAAGAGTCTGTGTAACACCATAAAACAATGAAATGGACATTAGCTAAGCAGAAAATATTAACTTTATTGTATTAATCACATGGATGATGCCCAGATCATGTACTATGGCAAATATTCGACACTCATGTGTACCTAGAGTGCACTGTGCAGGAGTGAGAATATTTTCCATTTCACACTCCTGGGTATGATGTATCCCCAATATACGTATAAATTCTATCATGACAATTATGCAACATATGATGTGTTAACTGGTGGCATAAGTGGTGTTGCTTTTAGCTGTTTTTGAATATCTTTGGTGTAGGGGGGAAGGAGTAACATGTAAATTGCATTCTTCAGTGTCTTCTCAAGACTTAAAGAGCTCCTGACAACATTTACCTTGTTTGGGGTTTCTGATACCCTGAGATCAGTTTTAACAAGGGTAGCCAGCATTAGTCTTTAAAGGATCATTTATTCCCCCTTTTTACTACAAACCTCATACCACCCACAATCTATATAGTTTTCCCACGTTTGCCAGATGCTGCCAGGCTAAACCATATGTGACATAATTTGTAGGGCTACACGGAACCGCTGAGGAGAAGTGAACCTGTGGCTTTCATCCCCAGATCCCCCGGTTACTCACACTCTGTAATTGTTTTCCTTTCAGATCATTATTGCTGCAGGTAGCAGTCATTCTGGTCCTGCGATCAGGAAGCCCATAAAAAAAAATCTGGTCAGAAACGTGTTTGCTGAGCCACTGTTTCAGCTTGTCTGCCCTTGTTGGCTGCCATTTCATGAGAGAATGGGGAAATGAAGCAGCAGCCTGTTACAATTTTGCATGCAAGTGCAGGGAATTTTGTGTGAGGGAGTGGAGTTCCTTTATTTCATTAAAATGCACTCGTATGTTTGGTGCCATCCACTGTCGGCTTTTCATCTCAGCTGGTAAGACAGTGACACCTAATGCCATCAGATGAAGGGTTGTTACTGTTACTATGGAAGTTTATTTATGTGCCTGTTTCTTACCAGCTGACATGAAAAGCCAACAGTTTAGGAAATACTCTTCAGAAAGTTACCACGAGTTCCAGCACCCATGCAATATTTGTAATTATACAACGAACACAAAAAAACAGACAGAATCCTGCATTTTGATTGGCTGGCTGGCACCTTTTCAGCATTGTAAATCCTCCAGTGTACCCACTGGAAAAAGGGCCAGCCACCACTCAGCCGCATCAGGAACTCCCTGGCAAATCCTTATGTTCGTCACGAACACACCACTGCCAAGCACATGGACAGATGGCAAACAAACAAGCAACTAGTTTGAAAATCAACAGACGTTTTAAATATTTTTTTTACAAAAACAAACAGGGTCTTTGTATAATTGCAATATATCCCTCCAGGGAGTGGGTATACTGGAGGATTTACCACTCCTGGCATGGTTAAGTCCCTCGGCTGTGCCTTGTGACCGAACTACACCAGCCATGGTAAATCCTCCAGTATACCCACACCCTGTTGGGGTATATTGCTTAAATATTCTAAACAACAAGGTATACTACTTCTTAGCATAACTGGTAATTCAAAAGGAACAGTTTTTATAGCCAGATGTACAGTACTTGTATACATCTCACTTTTGTTTAACTGACTATGTTCTAAAACTAGTGATTAAATTTCTAGACACCAATGCTATCTGGAGCATTGTTGTCATATGAATTTCTTATCTGTATTTTATAAATGAATGTTGTCTTCATTGCACTCTAAGAAGATATTTGTACACATCTGAATTGTGTTTTTGTGTTATCTCACATTCAAAATGAGTAATACAGGTACTCATCCCAATATATGAGATCCTGGCTGGTATATTTAAAGTGTTTTTGCATATTGATATTCTACCCACTTATGTGAGACCTACTGAGGTGACCAGACACAATATACACAGGAGAATGTTCTGTTGTTCAAATAATGACATGAGAAGGGAAGAATAGTAACATATGCTAATCAAGTTGGGGGGGGGTGACCCATGCATGCCTAACAGACTGTGATATTGAGCCTGTTATATCCTGGTCATATATTACCAGAATCTCAAAATCAATTCTATACCACTGCAGCTTGATCATAAAAAAACATAAAATACAAAAAATTAATATATGTCCGACCACAGTACAGCAAGTGTATTTCAGGACATTGTGAAACAGGCATGAACTGTGGCTGGCAAGAAAGTTGTCTTGTGACTCTCTGTCAGTATCATGCCATAGTGCCTGTTTTTCACTTTTGTTACAGTTAATGTATCACAAATGCCCCAATAAACTTGTTACCAATGTTGATTGTGTACTTTGAAACAATAACTGAATCTGAGGTGGAACAGTGGAACAAATGCAGCACAATAATGGTATTTGTGAAGTATTGTGTATATCTGGTGCTGTGCTGGATCCACTTGCACACCTTATTATATATTTTGTGAACTTACCAGCTAGTTGTGCCACTGTGGTAGATCCTTAACTAGACATCTAATCAATTATACTAATATAACCCTTCTGCCTGTTTAGCTGTGGGTGCCAGGTCTTAACAGGGCTTTTATAGTCTTGGCAACTTGAATGGTGTTTGTTTACACATGTATACGCAGCCACAGTAAGAATTGTGGAACGCTACCCATTCCCAGTGCTGCTGAGCGTTGAGATGTTGGATGCCACAGCTCGCTCCATGACGGATGCCTGGGTTTGGGAACAAACCTTGTCCATCGGGGGTTGGATGCGGAGGAGTAGAATTTAACATTCTCATGACAGTTCTCCTTATTCTGATGAATAGAGTGGTCTTATGTTGTGATCTAGCAGCCACTAGGAATGTCTGATGGCACTGTTGATGCATACATATCCAAGGGGAGATAGTACAGCGCACATCTGTACATTTCTGCATGGACAGTATTGTACGTCTATGCTACCATTGGGGGAATGAGTGAAAATGGAGTGGGTGTTACTGAGCAGCTGGATGGCCATGCACAGTACTGCAGAGAGAGTGTTGTTGAATTACACTGGGGTGTATGGTGCTGATCTGGCTGGCAAGGTGTGGGAACCTCTGTGGAAGATTGGCTGTGGCAGTGCCGGTACCCTTCATGCGAGTGTGTTTGCTTCTGTACCCACGAGCAGGGCCGGTGCCTGGATGTCACTGCTGGTAAATGACACAACATGCATGGAAACACAGAGGTGTCATTACAAAGACAAATGTGGTACATGGTTGAATAACACCATGAGACACTATAAAAAATGTATTTCACAATAAAAGTTTAGAGGTAGATTAATATATTGTGTTATATGTTATAATATTCTTAACTTAAATGTTTTATAGTGGCCAGGGAAGCAGTGCTGGTGACAACTGTGCAGGTGAAGGAGGAGCCTGGCACCAGCTCTGAGAATAAGAACCATAATAAAAGATATTCACACAAGATGTACTGTCACAGCCCCCCACACCCACAACCTCTGTTCAGCAGTATGGAGTACCTTGTTACCCCTAAGGCAGCCATAGAACTCCTCGTTGCTAGGTAGTGTGAGAGCAGTGTGGCTACTTGTGAAAGGGATGAGTAAGTGGGGATGCAAACAGTACTGCAGTAGACAGTCTCAATATGTGAATAGATCATTTGTATATTGAGATTCTGTAACACAATCTGTTATCTATGTTCAGAGCCCCACTTTTTGCTTTAGTATGCACACAGGTGTACTATATGGTGTCACTTCATGGATGTTGGGAGGTAGTTTGCTGTACAGTGTGTCCTACTCCTAATGACGCTACATTTATGATTACATTTTTGGTTCTCAGTGGGCAGGTGGTCAAGATGGTAGTACTACATGAAGGGGGAATGTATGATTTGGTAAGACTAGTATGGCCCATGAGAGCAGCTGTACTAAGCCAATTCTGACTACATTAACATAATTATCGGAATGTGTGTGCAGCGGTGACAGAGTATTCTGGACTGGTGTGCCATGCATGTATGTCATCATAAGTGTTATTGTATGAAGGGGAGAGTACTAGGAAAAGAAGTGTATTTATAGATAGAAAGCTTATGATAATCAAGATGGTAAGACCTACTGGACTACAATGCATACTCAACCAATTCAAAACAAGTTTTCAGTTGAATGGGTAGGGCCCAGTGTAGTAACAGAGCTAGTTACTATATTGTAACAGTGTGATCAATCGTAGTGGGGGGGATCAATGGATGTGTCACATGGCGTACTTGCCATTTACAGATGATGGGTGCACTGTAATGCTCTGCAATGTGTCAAGTCACCTGTAAGTGGATACATATTGTTGTTGTTTGCTTATGGTGTATACTCACACCCCTCCCCCCCCCACACAGACAGTGGAAGGTTAGTGTGTAGCTATATAAAAAAAAATATATATATATATATATATATATATACACATACATATATATGACACAGATCACAGAGTGAGTAATGAAAAGTTATGACTATGCATGTTCACATGCCACTTATTTTTTTGCATCAAGTACTGCTGCAGTTTGTTTCATTATAGCAAACTGCTGAACAGGTTATCATTTTGATCCTTACACAAGGATATATCACTCAAGCTTTTCATGATGTGAAACTGTTGCGATACATTCAACTCATCAACATAGTCTAATGTAGGTGTTCCAAAGATAACTTCAATGCTGCTGCATAGCTTATGGTTAGGTGGGATTCAACAGTTTAAGAATCCTGAGTCTATGCATCAATGTTCTCATGGTGTAAGTAGTATTAAGTTTTAAGACACGAGCAAGGGTAATTCTATAGTGTGTCATTCTATGTGTAGGGGGGTGCAATGTGTCATGTCATGTGCATGACTGCAACATGACACTACAGGGTGATTAGCTCACTGCATGATTCTTGGCTGTAGCTTATTGTTATTATAATAATAACCTTTATTTGAAAATAGTGTGAGATCTTGTCCAGCATATGATGAAGCTTCACATGTGTGTTAATACAATTTTACATAGGCAAGTTAGGATGTTTGTGGCAATCGAAAAGTGTTATTTCTGAGAATAATTGTATTGTGTACAACACTGAGATAAAAACAACTTTTTAGTAAATTAGAAGATACTGATATATTAACTATTTATTATTTGGACATTCTGTTTCTTTACATGATGTGTAGAGATAATATTTCATTAATCAGTTGCCAAAGTCACTAAGCTGTTAATTTACTAAATGTTTAACATTATTTCAAGCGTTAATGTAACAGCAGTAAAGATGGTTTGCTTCTATGAAAATATGTACATAAATTAAAAAAAGTATATGACATGTGTGTCTCTTTTGTAGCAGTTATTAAAAAGAAGATTATGTGAACATCAGATAATGGAAATAGTACTGTTGGCCTACCAAGTTCACTTGTTCATATACAATTGAAGAGCTAGTATCACTGTATATCACACTGTGTTGTTCATTATTCCAAAACATTTAAGTAGTGAGTTTTGGCAAATACTAATTGATATAGAACAACAGTGTAGGAAGTATACTGTTCTTAAAGATCCATTCTACTTGTCCACAAAGAACATAGTACGGTGGAAAAAAATATAATAACGGAACTGACAAGACAGCAGTTCTGATTAACATCACAGCCCTCGATGGTCTTGAGAGTGGCCAGCAACATGTATTACAAATACTGAATTAGATATCAATATTCTAAGATAAAAGACAAGTAGACAATTACCATTTTGAGGGTCATATATTGATTCATGTTTTTTGTCACCTTACAGAGTATCCTTGGTTAAAGCAGTGCACTGGTCACTGTCACTGTTACCTCAGGCTTAAGCTCAAGGTTAACAGTCTTATGAAAGACAATGTTGCGCCCGTGGGGACAGGAGAAAATACTGTCCTTCATGGCAGTGCAAAAAGTGACTGTCAACCTTGTGCTTGAGCCTGTGGTGACAGCGGCAAGTGGGACTTTGGCCAGCTCAAGTACTTCACCTGCACCAGTGGCATCTAGCTTCCCTGACAAAGACTGAACAGCCTCCACAGCTCCTATGGTATCTCCTCTGGAAGGCGCAAGAGCTTCCACTTCTACTGCGCCTCCACATTGTGTCCAACTTACGGGTTGGGCTGCCTTAAGCAGCAACACACCTCTCTCTCAGAGTTGTGTGTAAATATTATAAATAGTTTTTTAAATGGATTTTTCATGGATTTTGTAAAATGTTCATTTTTTTCTAACTTTTTTTTTGATGAAGACATCTATTTTTTATATACCATTTAATTTCGTAGATGAATAACAATAAAAAATTAATATATTTTAATTTTTTTTTTATTTTTCAATGAATCATCATTTGAATTTATTTTACAAATTTTTGTCGGGACTGACATTGTTTGATTTGAAGGTCTAATAAGTATATCTTTTTTTACCTTAATATATGTATAAATAAATATTTTTTGAAAATAACACTTTGCCTTTTGGTATTATTAAGTTGTGGGGATCTTTGTCATCAATATATATTGTATAAGAAAGCAGTCCTTTTCCTTAGTTTGGTAAAGAAGGGCATTATACACCAAGTTTCAGGTTTAAACAGATAACAGATTACAATTGTTGTTGTGTTACATATCTCGCAGTGTAATGACAACATTTTTGCAGGTACATTAATAAGTATGAGTTATGTTCAGAATTTGTGTCTAGTAAAGATACAGAAGAAGACCATGTAAAATATATAGATATTTAACAGTGGTGCTGAGAAATACAGTGCCACATTGTTTATGTCCCACAAGAGTAGTCTCATTGCTTGCAAAATGATAGCATATGAAACAATGCAACAACATAAATTAGTATGTGACATACCAATGTTTAGCAAAAGGAAATAGATAAATATTGAGACATATGCTTGAGATGGATGTTCTCTTACTCTGCATAATAGACAATTCTGCTAGATGACTTATTGTGTTCTTCGTATGTGTGCATTTGGCTATGTGTGTCTGGTGCTGCCACTACAACATTGTGAATACTATTGCTACTTCTCATTCTAAAAAAAAAGGAAATTCATGGCAAAAAAAAAAACAGTTTAATGCATCAGTTAGGGTTGTTCCACAGTGACAAAAGCAAGGACATTCAGTGTTAGGGATGAAAACCCTAACTCCGCATTCACCCCAACCCCCCCAGCACCACACACACACATATGCAAGTAGCTGGGAGTACCAAGGCAACATGATCAATCACAGACAACCAGCAGCAGGTGACAGCAATAAAATACAACTGTATAAATGTACTACAAGACATCCCCACCTACACGACCAGGTACTGCATGCTCAGTGGAGATCCACCGCAAAACTGAGGCCATGTACACCAAATGTACACATCCCTGATTGCAGGTGCACAGAACGTATCAACAGAGTTTTTTGCCATGAATATATATATACTGTAGCTATATATATATATATATATATATATATATATATATATATATTGTGTGTGTGTGTGTGTGTGTGTGTGTGTGTGTGCATGCGTGTGTGTGTGTGTGTGTGTGTGTGTATATATAAAATCACACATGCCCACACAATGCAAAGCATCATGGGCTGCATATGCAAATCACCACAGAATGTTATGCTGGTTCAACTTTAAGCAGAACTGCATGGTGCCGAAAGGCCTCTCACACAGTTTGGAAAGGGTGCTAACAGATGACATAGACACGTGCTTCGTCCTACCAGGACTCATCAGTATGCCTCATCTGTTTGACACCCCAGTGGAATGAACCAGCTACCCTAAGACAGTCTGTCTACTTTACCTAGTTGGACCATGAGGATGCTAGGCATGTCTTTATTTTGAGGTTAAACACCCTAGAAATATGTTTTTTCAATTTCTGGAAAAAGTAGTGTCGCGAAGTATTGTTGCACTCATGAAAGTGCTGCAAATGCTCGCGAAAGCTGTTGCAAATCACAACACTACTTTTTCAGTCTATGGCCAAAATAACAGGAATTATTTGCCACCCTGCTGCAAATGAATGGTTTGGTCTTTTGGGCTGCAGTTTGGAAGGAAGGCAGCCAACATCACACAGATGTGCCTCTTGGAGCTTTGGTGACAAAGTATTGCATGGATGCAAAGTAATGGTACTCCAAATTTGACACTTTTTCCCATAGACTAACATTGCGGCATCCGTTTTGTGCTTAGCCCCCATTAAGGGCTTAGCATTTTTCTGATGAAAAGTCCGTATCTCACACCATTTCCGAGATACATGCCCTGAAAGGTACAGTGAACATCGTTATGTTATTCTATGGGGAAAAAAGAGAAGTTCGGAGTGCCATAACTTTGCCGCCCTATAATATGTTTTCACCAAACCACCAAAAGGCACATCTGTGGGATGTTGGCTTTCTTCCCTCCAATTTCAGAGCAAAAGACAAAACTGTTACTTTGCAGCAGGGTGGCAAAGAATTCCTGTCATGCAGCAGACAATGCAATGTTAGTCTATAGGAAAAAGTATCAAATTCGGAGTGCTGTAACTTTGCATCCATGAAATATTTTGTCACCAACTACCAAAACACACATCTATGAGATGTTGGCTGTCTTCCTTCCAAATTTCAGCCCAAAAGACCAAACCATTCATTTGCAACAGGGTGGCAAAGAATTCCTGTTATTTTGGGCATAGAGTAGCAAAGTAGTGTCGTGATTTGCGAAAGCTTTCGCAAAAATTTGTGACACTTTAGTGAGTGCTACACTACTCTGTGATGCTACTTTTTCCAGAAATTGGAAAAACATATTTCTAGGGTGTTTAACCTCAAAATAAGGACATGCCCAGCATCCTCAGGGTCCGACTAGGTAAACACAAAAATAATTGTGTTGCTAGAGGGTCCCACATTTAAATGGCAAGCATTTTTCTGATCACCAACTGACAACAAAATGGAGGATTTGCGACACTGCTAGGGCCATTTGCAACACTAAAAAGTGCATTTGCGGCACTGTCGAACTTTTTGTTAACCTTTCCCATTGACTTATAATGGGTAATTGTTTTTTGAATAACTTTTGAACCGTTTAATATTTTTTCATGAAATCTTCAAAAGGCACATCAGGGACCCTGGCCGCACATTCCCTGAAGCTTTTGGATAGGTCGCACAAACCGTGCGAACTGTAGGGATGAGCAAAGAATTCAAAAAAGCATAAATGCGTGTGCAGATCACACTTAATAACTCCACAGCCGTATATCCAAACAGTATGAACGTTGACAGATCCCAGGATGTATGGTTCTTGATCATGTATTCCAAATTTCAGGCAAATCCGTTAAACGGTTGCAAAGTTATTGAGGTGCAACCTTTTAGGTTTAACATGTAAATGGCTCCTCAACCCTAACTGTGGTAGCACTACCATGCTACCATAATATATATATATATATATATATATATATATATATATATATATATACATACACACACATGTTTGTGTCTTATAATTTTTTCTCATTTATTTCCTTTCTTGTTCCCCCCGTATGTACACATGAAGGACTGCTCTCTTCATCTTCTTTTCTTCTCCAGGCACTAGTGTATACTAGTGTCCTGTATTTGTGTCCTTCTGTGTCAACCTGTCACTCCCCATTTTCCAACCCACCCAATTCTTAATTGGCTTCCACTAGCCTGCCTACAGCTCATGAAAGAAGGCAGGCTTCCCTCCCATTTAACAGGCCCTCTGTTTCCTCCAGCTGGTGATGCACCCTTCAGTCTCAAAAGTAAATGTGTCAATCCCCATCCCTCTATAATATTCATCGTCCCTATATCTATCTCCCTCCTATTGACCTTCCCCCCATACTGAGAATAAATGCCCATGCCCTCTGATTCATACTGCGCCTGGCCTTGTATATAACTTTGTAGCTATAGGCATTCCTACACATCCTCCTGAATAATATATCTGACCACACCAGCATGACCCTTGGCCACCATGCCTTAATTTTGTAATGTCCTCCTTAATTTCATAACATATGTCCAGCCAAGGTCTGGACCCAATATCATTCTACCTAGGTGGAGGAACAGCACATCAGGCTCCTGATGGTTATCCTTCATTTCCCACAGAGTCGGTAATAGCTGTGCACATTTCATTCCTCTGATACTTTTCCACATCAGTCTACATTATCTGGGGTCTTGGTATAACTGCTGGCCCCTGGCCTCCTTGCTGCTCTCCTCTCTGCCCAGAAAATAAATAAATGCCCACATATCCATACTTCTAAGCTCCTCTTGAGCCCTACTGACAATAGAACATATATGAAAAAACTTATCTGGCTCATACCCCACTCCAGCCTTCCCCACCCCTCCTCCCCCAGACCTGTAATTCATTACTCTCATGCTTAACCTGTAAGAACAAAAATAGAAAGAACAGTTAGACATCAGTTATGCAGTGGTCTCACATATCTTTTATAACAGTTTGAGGCTCACTGGCCTAGAATCTTGAGATCCTCCTGTGACCCTCCTTTCGATGCAGACTCTGATCCTGACCCAATTCTAAAAGAGTGTGAGGAAAACCACTTGGGATCCTCCCCCAAGAATTCTATGCCCTTTTTTAAGACTGCTGCCACTTGCATGCCTGTAACCATCTTGTCGTCCCTGTGTTTAAATAATAATCAAGCATGCTTCACGTGCCCTGCAACATACACCCACAAGGCCCGAACCGGGCATATATTGCAATTTTGGTGCTGTTTCAAAGTCACACTGGGCCCTTGCCCACTGTGAGCTGCCTTTGATTTTCTAGTAAATAGGTGCACCTCCCCTTGTCCCCATGTTATGTCCTCTCATAGTAATCCCTGGAGTTGTCCCCTTTCCCACAGCCTATCACTTTGCTAATCCAACCCCCCCATCCACACGATTGTGAAAATGGTTTCTAACAGTGTTGCTTCATCCCTTGATCTGCACACCTATGGCATCGTGCATACCAAATCCTCCAACATCCCTTCCGAAATTGGCCTCCTGGAATCCCTTGGTCTCCCTCTCATTCTAAGCTACCGCTGCATCATTCTCTGCACTAGTATTCCTTTTGTGGGGACCCCCCAACCTTTTGTGGTGAAAATGAGCCCAGTGTTGGAGATATGTACCCCTTTGTGAAGTGGGCTATCCCCTTCTGCCAGCAATACACTTTGCATTTTCCTACTTGTTCTTCTGTCATGGCCCCACTTACCTCCATTTGGTGGCCCTCCCTGAAGGTCTGAAACACTCGCCATGACCCTTCATATGCTCTTAGGGTTCTAGGAGCCCAGGAGTTATGAACAACAACATGGCTCCTTCCAGCCAATTTCCCAAATGCAAGCTGGTACTGGCATTCTCTGTGCCTTTGCCCTTGGATTGATGACCTGGAATCTGTCCAGCTGAAGACGGGAGAGGCTGTCAGCTATGTAATTTTTTATCCCTTCAATGTGTCTAGCCCTAAAGGATATATTCAGTCTGAGTCCTCGCAAGACTAGCTGGTGTAGTACCCTCTTGACTGACTCTGACATAGCCCCTCTCTTGTTCAATACTTCCACTACTGCCCTATTGTTGCACCAAAATGTTACCTTTTGATTCTTAAGCTTCTCACCCCAAAGTAGTGTGCTAACCCATATCAGCAGACATTCCTCAAGAGTGATGTCTTTTGTAAAACCTGCTGCCATCCATTCTTCCAGTCATGTGTTTCTGACACCCATTTTCCCCTGAAGTAAGCCCTTATGCCTAAACCCCTGGTTGCGTATATGTATAATTGAAGGTCAGTGTTATATAGCCAATCATCTTGCCAAAATGTCTTGCCATTGAAATCCCATAAAAACACCTCCTAAACCAACAGGTCATCTCTGGTGCCTTTGGATATATCCACCAAATGATGCGGCCATGCTGACCCCTTTGTTGCCCTTGCAAGTCATCTGGTAAATGCCCAGCCTGGGCCTATTGACCTACAGGCAAAATTTAGGTGCTCCATTAGCTGCTACACCTGCCAGAGTTGGACTCACTGTCACTTGTTTGTGGCTTGCAGCAGTTGACACTGCCTGTCTACTTTCTTGGTTGACAGCCTAAATGACTCATTTGAGGCATTGATCTCCATGCCCACAAAAATTCAATGCTCTGACTGGAGACCTCCATTTTGTCAGGGGCTAGTGGCAACCCCAGATCAAGACACATCACCTGAAAGCAGACCAACATCTGTTCTGTCTGTTCCTTACCTCTTCCTATCAGCAAAAAAATCATCTAGGTAATGGATCACTAATGTGTATCCATACCGGTGCTGAAATTCCAATTGTAGCCAACCAGTGAAAAGTTTGAATGTGGCGCAAGCAATGGAGCAACACATCGACATGGCTTTATTGAAGTAATCCTCCTCCCCTAATTTAAAACTTAATAAATCCCAGTTCACGGGGTGGACTGGAAACAGACAGAAAGCTGCTTCAATGTCCATCTTATCCAACCAAGCCCACTGAGTTGCTCTGATTAACTGTATCACCTCCTCCAAGGTGGCATAGGTAACCATACTGTCTTCTTCAGAGATGTAGTCATTAACTGACTAATTCTCAGGAAAAGATAAATTGTGTGAATTACCTGGAATTCCCCCAGCTGTTTCTTTGGGACAAGTCCCAAGAGGGACACTCTCAGGTTTGCTACAGGGGGTGGTTTAAGAGGACCTTCCACCCTACCTGCTGCTACCGCTTTGCTAATCTTTTTGCCTAGTATGTCTTCTTTCCCTTTACTGAACCTACATTTTTGCCAGCCTGTGTGTTCTAGGACCTTGTAAGTGCAACCTGAAACCTTCCTCTAACTTCCTTGCTGCCATCCTTTCAGACTGGTCTTTTAACCATTGCTTTAAAACCTCACATTATATAGGGTGCTTGCCACGGTGCATGGCTGCCCTTCCAACTATCAATCCTAGCCTCTGCTCCTCATATATAGGCCCAGCCACCTCTGTATCCCCTCCCCCATTGTTAGCCCTGATATCCTGACTGTCCACCCAGAAAGGGCTGATGGCTCTTTCTGCTTGCCACTGTACCATTGTTTGGGCTATGCCAAGTGGTTCTGCACTTTGGTGCTGGGTGGGACAGAACAGCAGAAGGAAGGAGCTACTGGTATAACTAAAATTTCTCTACTGGGACTATATTGCCCTCCTTCCTTCCCCTCCACCCCCCCACCCTAAACCAGTTCTACTTTTATAGGCACATGATTTAACTGACAACAGAAACTTACTGTTTGGGAGCAGGAAGCGAGTGAACACAGGGCCACCAAAGACTCACTATCCTAGAAGAACAAGAGTAGCTCTCTGTCCCCTCCAGCTGCTGGAGGTCTGACTCTTAATAAGTAAGGAGACTTCTGAGAAATATAGGAACTTCTTGTCTCAGAACAGGAAGATCAGGCCCTAAAAGGGTGCAGAGGCAGTAAGTAAGTAGGGAGAGAAGAAAAAAAAAAGAAATAAACAAACAGAGTAAAGAGTAAGTATTCCAAATAACAGTTAGGGGCCAGAAAAAAGACATGATGGGAGTGGTGTTGTGCAGTGGCTGTGGAGCAGCAATCTTCCAAGAGACATTCTGGAGGATGCAGTGTTGTCCCAGCTGCAGACACCTCTCTGGGCTGAGGTAGGAGGTTGCTCATCTCCAGGCTGAGTTGGCCAGGATTTATGGGACATCCTCTCCCACCCAGGGACCACCAGGGTCACTGCCATTGCCTCAGAGGTTGCCAAGAAAGAGGAGTGTTTGGACCACAGTGAGCTCAGGGAAGGTGAGGGTGGTGGAACAGAGGGCATCCCTCCAGCTGTACATCTCCACAATTTCTATGCCATTTTGGAAAAGTGTGGTTCCTCTATGGAGGCACCTGCAGTGGAGACCAAGGAGGATGCTAGGAACCTCAACAAAGGAGACCCACAGCAGAGTGGCATGGGACTCCACAGGGGAAGGAAACAACTCCTGGTGGGGGACTCCATTGTTAGGAAGGTAGAACTGGGGAAGGAAGGGGAGAGGGAGGTAAGGTGCCTGCCTGGTGACATGGCTTGGAGGGACAGGGAGTGAATCCTCAGGCTTGCAGGAGCAGCTGCACAGGGGAAGGAGCTGGATGTCATTGTCCACCTAGGTACAAATGACCTGGCTAAGAAAGGGATCAGGGCAGTGCAAGAAGCATTTGTGGAGATGGGGAGGGGCCTTAGACAAATAGCACACATGGTAACCTTCTCAGAGGTGCTGCCTGTCTATGGCATGGGTGAGGCTAGGGTGCTCAACAACATGGTATTCAATCAGTAGTTGAAAAACTGGTGCAGAGCTCAGGGATTTGGCTTCATTGGGGACTGGGGGTACACCTGGAGGGATGCAGGCCTATACTGGCATAATGGTCTGAATCTGTCCAGGAGGGGAACCAGGATCCTAGGTGATAGGTTTAAATACTTCATTGACAAGCATTTAAACTTCCCAAGGGGGGAGGCACTGGAAAGGAGCAGGGAAATCCTAGCCCCCCCAAAAAAATATCAGGGTACTAAATGAGGTAGACACCAACATAGAGATGTTGATAGAGAGACGCGCAGGGGTAAATGGAGAAAATGACAAATGCAATAAGGACAGGGATGGGGCAAAAAGGGGTAAGGCCATCAAGAAATGGAGGGTAATGAGTACCAATGCCCATAGTCTGGGCAACAAGCTCCCTGAACTTGTGGCCTTGATGGATGAGGGATGCCTGGATATTGTAGCAGTCACAGAAACATGGTACACAGAGAACCATGAGTGGGATGTTAACATATCAGGGTACACAACCTACAGGAGAGACAGGGAGGGCAGAAGGGGGGAGTAGCTCTCTATGTAAGGGAACTGATAAAAGCAACTGAACAAAAGAGTAAACAGGGAAGAGAGGAGGCACTATGGGTCACCTTAGAGACTGGAAATGGCACCACAATCCGCTAAGGGGTTGTATATAGACTACCATGTCAGGGGAAGGGAATGGACAAGAATATGACAGAAGACATACTTAGGATGGCAGAGAAAGGGGAGATACTGTCGATGGGGGACCCCAACATGCCAGATGTTAACTGGAGCACCTTTGCGTTAGCCACATCCAAAAGCAAGGCCATTCTTGATGCCCTTCAGGTGGCATGCCTCAGACAGCTAGTTTTGGAACCCACTCATGAAGGAGCAATCTTAGACCTCATACTCTCAAATGGGGACAGTGAGAGGATCTCAGATCTAGAAGTGGGTAGCCATTAGGGAACTAGTGACCACTAAACAGTGTGGTTCACAATAAACTCAGCTACAGAGTCAAGCCATACAAAAGTGAGGGTTCTGGACTTCAGGAGGGCTGACTTTGGCAAGATGGGAGAGTGCTTTAGAAAAGAACTAGCAAACAGGCTAGAAGGAGGGGTGGAGTAACAATGGGGAAGTATCAAAACTGCCATCACAGAGGCAAAAAGCCTTTGTGTGAAGCAAATAAACAAATCAAAACAAAAGAAAAAGCCACTATGGTTCTCAAAAGAGGTGGCAGTGAAGGTTAGGGAGAAAAAGATAGCATTTAGGAAATATAAGGAAACACTGAAGGAGCAGGATAGAGAACTGTACCAGTTAAGGCAGAAGGAAGCAGAGAGGGTAGTCAGAATAGCAAAGGCACAAACTGAGGAAAAGATAGCCAACTCAGTTAAGAAGGGGGATAAAACCTTTTATAGGTATAACAGGGAGTGTAGAAAGACAAAGGGAGGGATAGTGAGGCTGAATAGAATAGATGGTGGGTTGGCAGAGAGTGACAGTGAAAAAGCAGGGATGCTGAATGAATACTTCTGTTCAGTTTTCACAAAAGAGGAAGTGGGGGAGGTGCCTAATCCAATTACAGAAGCACTCTGGAGAGGGGGGTTGATCCCATTCCTTTCACAGAAGAAAGGGTTCTGAAAGAACTCTTAAAACTGAAGGTGGACAAAGCAATGGAGCCAGATAGAATTCACCCCAGAATTCTACAAGAATTAAGAAGAGAACTAGTGACACCACTGACTACCCTTTTTAACAAATTATGGGAGGATGGTGTGGTACCTGAGGACTGGAAGAAGGTGGATGTGATTCCCTTTCACAAAAGTGGGACCAAGACAGAGGCAGGAAACTATAGACCTGTCAGTTTGACCTCTGTGGTAGGGAAAGTGATGGAATCACTTCTCAAGGAAAGAATTGCTGAGTACCTAGAGGCCAGTGGGGCACAGGGCCCAAGGCAGCATGGGTTTACAGTGGGAAGGTCATGTCAGACAAATCTAATTGATTTTTTTGACTGGGTGACCAAAGTAGTAGACCAGGACATGTCCTAGCTAGACTTTAGCAAGGCATTTGACACAGTCCGACACAAAATATTAGTAGTCATTTAACCAGCCTGGGAGTGGGTCACAGGCTGGTAGCCTGGGTAAAACATTGGCTGAACAACAGGACACATAAGGTAATTGTAAAAGGAGTCCACTCTGAAGAAAGAGGGGTTACTAGTGGGGTACCGCATGGTTCAGTACTGGGTCCAGTCCTTTTTAATGTCTTTATAAGTGACATTGCAGAGGGACTGGAAGGAAAAGTATGCCTCTTTGCAGATGACACAAAGATCTGCAACAGGGTTGATACACAAGGAGGCATGGAAAGGATGAGAAGGGACTTGACAGGGTTGGAGGAATGGTCAGAAGCATGGCAGCTTAAATTCAGTGTAAAGAAGTGCAAAGTAATGCACCTGGGAAACAAAAACCCAGGGGAAGATTACACAGTGGGTGGGGAGGTAGTAACAACAACAAAAATGGAAAGTGACCTGGGGGTAATTATATCAGATGTACTTAAGGTTGGCAAGCAATGTGAGAAGGCGGTAGGGACAGCTGGGGGAATACTAGGATGTATAGGGAGAGGTATCACAAGCAGAAAACAGGAAGTTGTTATCCCCTTGTACAGACAATTGGTGAGACCCCATCTGGAGTACTGCATCCTGTTCTGGAGACCCCATCTCCACAAGGACATAGACAGGATGGAAGCAGTTCAGAGGAGGTCAACTAAAAGGGTGCAGGGTCTGCAAGAGAAGCCATACGAGGAGAGACTAAAGGAGCTTAATGTGTATACCCTTAAGGAAAGGAGGGAGAGGGGGGACATGATAGAAACATTTAAGCACATCAGTGGAATCATCAAAGTGCAAGAGGGTAACATCTTTCAGAAAAAGAGATGTGCAAGAACAAGGGGACACAATTTGAAGATGGGGGGCAGCTCAGGGGCAATGTGAGGAAGTATTTTTTCACAGAGAGGGTGGTGGACGCATGGAACAGCCTTCCTGAGGAGGTTGTGGGATCTAAAACTGTGGGAGAATTCAAGAATGCATGGGACAGACATAAGGCAATTTTTGTGGGGGGTAGGAAGAAATAGGCTGTTGGTTAAATAGGATCTGCAGCTTATCCTCTAGGTAGGGAAATGGGCAGACTAGGTGGACCAAGTGGTCCTTATCTGCCATTGAAGTTTATGTTTCTATGTTTACCACCGCACTTTGAGCATGTGTGCTTCAACCTGCACTAAATCAACAAACAAAAGACTCTGTTGTAACCCCAAAAACATTTTTGGGCCTGGCTCTGCTTTTTCTCACCTTCTCCTTCCATACTCCAATTCCTTGTGAGGCAGTCCAGCTATAAATCAGACTTTCAGATATCCCACCTAACATTCCCAAACATTGCCATTCACTGCCTGAACTGCTCGTTGTAGTGTAACCAGTTATTAACCCCCTCCCGTAGTTTCCCTTTCCTGATAATTTGTACCTATGTAAGTAGTGGTATGGCCAGATCTGTTTTCTTCTCAATTACTATTGCTACTTAAGTTATGAAACCTACTATCCATGCATCCCAAGTTTTACCCTCATTATCTTTCTCTTCCTCACCTTTGTCCAGCAGCACTACTGCCACTGCCATTATTTTTTCCTATACGTTCCTTCTCATCATACTTTGTGATAGCCCCCTTACTCGCCAGTGCAAATATGTCTATGTATTCCACTTTCCATATCTTTTCTTTCATTGTTAGAGGTACATGCTTACCTATTCTCATCCCTGGTGACCCTATCTCCTTTGTGCCTGCCCTTCACTGATGGCTGAGTCCTGGTCTGGTTTCCCATCTTCCTTCTTTCCTTTCTTAATCTCCTCTAGAGCCTTCTCAAACTGCCCCATCCAGCTCTCTCCCATAGTCCCAACATTTGTTCCACACATTCTTTCATACTGCTTCCCAAAATGGAGGGATCATTACCTGGTCGGAGTGCTTGTTCTGGAGCAGGAACTGACACCGGGGGTGGATGGTCCTGCTGGTGTATTATCATCTGGAGGAATCAGGGGGCCTGTAGAACCTGGCAGTGACAGTGTGCCCATCAGATCTGTGGGTTGTGGAGGGGTGGGGGAGAGCAGGTGCAAACGCATGGGTTCAGGGTCTGGTAGCGATGGCAGAGGCAGGGGAGCTGGAGTCAGTGGGACAGGGACCAGATCCTCTGGCCCCTCTGGTGCAGGTGGAGTGGGAGCCATTGGTGGTGTCTTGTTAACCTTCTCCTTCTTCCCCTTCTCCACCTTCCGGTTGTCACCACGCCCAGTTTCTAAGTCCTCTACCAGCTCCCAATTTTTTTGTTCTCCTTATCTGTAAAGTCCACTATGGCCTTATAGGCATCAGCTATTATCACTGCATTTCGCTTAGGTGCCATTTTTCACATGTTTAGTGTAATCAAATGCTGCAACACAAAATCAAACAGTAACACTTCAAAAGACCTTCAACCAGTCCTTGCTTTGACTATGAACACCTTTCAAGCTTTGATATTCCCTTGCCCCAAATCATCCCTCTGTACAATCTCTAATACCCCTAAAATGCCTTGCATTCTGCTTCACTGTTCAAAATTATTATATATATATATTTTTTAAATATATTAAGGCAACTGCCCTCTTGTTTCCACCACTAGCATGGTGGCCCCCACACATGCCATGGTCTCCGTACTATCTCTCTGATACCTCCTGAAGGGGGAGGCCCCCACTGTATCTAAAATAGTGGCCACTATCCACCTTGCTCAATGGCCTTTCTTAAAATGGCCGGTGGAAACTCTCCTAATATTGTGGCTGCTGCTGATGATTCAGTCTTCCATGGCTGCTCCCCTCTCATGATCTTGTGACCATTCTCCCCCCCTCCCTTTTCTCTCTCTCTTTTTTTTAAACCAACCCAATCCCAGTGCATGGTTTCAAGGGACATCCTCAGTGCATTGTGCCTTGCATCAACCCAGCAAACCCTCATTCTCCCTCCCCCAACCCTTCCATGACACCATTTTCAGTCTCCCCATTGCCCCCACATTGCCAGCACACCCATCTGACTAGAGGTCCCCTCACCTTCACGGCCATTCTGCCATCCTACAGTTGTGGCTATGCCATTACAAAAATGCCCATAGAGGAAAGGATGCTCCTTTGTCACCTACAATACCTTAGAATCTCCCCCCCAGTGCCATTGATAGGGTACCATGGCAACAAGTCTCCTTGTGATGTCAGTGCTCCTCCACCCCTTTTTCCACCGGTGATCTCTGCTGCCAGTGCGGCCACCAGAGGGGGACTGAAAAAGAAAATTCTATCTCCACAGCAGCAGTAGTATCCTACCAAATCACTACCTCACTTGCTCAAATGGTCACTGCCTGTAGAAATTAGTTGCTTCATGGTCCCCTGTTCTTGCGCCCGCCAGGAAGCTACCTTGCCAGCGCATATCCCAGCATCAAAAATGGGCTGAAAAACTCTTCTGAGAATGCTCCTTCCTGTGTACACCACCCAAGGCACCTTCTTAGGCCCATGCTACTACCCGGAGTTGTGTCTGCTTTGATTAGGTCAGACCCACCAAGCGGCAGTAAACCCAGGGCCTCCAACAGCTCTTGCACACATAACAAAACAGCCCACAACCTTGCAGGAATACCAAAGCCACCTACTACTAAAATACACCATCTTTTTGCCTAAATCTCACACTAGCTTTGTATCACATGGAAAAAAGGGGGCCCTTCACCCAAAACCAAACCATAACCAACAAAAGCCTACCAAAGGGGCACTCCAAAACAGAACCATATTTTTATTTTTTGAAACCAAATAATCCTTGCCACAGTCAGCTTTCAGAAACAGCGTTCAAAGCACAACCCACCCCAAAACAATTGAACTAAATCAACTTACCTTATTTTAACTGCTCACCCTTCGGACTCCAGTTCAACACAATTGTAAGCCAATTTAGGGTCAACTATTTTCTTAATAATCTTTAAGCAATGAAAGCCAAATTAACAAAAAAGACATGATTCTACAAAAAAGAAACTGCAATATCTAATGAAAATTTCATTCACCAATTGAGCGTGCTGATAGCAGAGCCAAGAAAAACTCTAACATCGGCAAAAAAGTGAAGTTTGAGGCCCTCAGCATCTGGTTTTAAACTCCCTAAACCCCTCCTCTTTAGCTTAGTTTTGATCCAATCATTATCTCCCTTTTCTCTTTTAGGCTCCCCCTATTTTGTGACATTGCTTGTGAGGTCACTGGCCTCTAGTCCCTCCCATATTAGCACAAATTTTTACTAATACAGGTCTTCCGCTTTGGCTCCACCCCCACCTTGGTGACCTCACTTATGTGGGCTGTCCATCCCTTTCCTTTTGCTCCCCCCTGCCCTCAACTGTCACTGGGCCACCCCCATTAGCTAAAGCCCTGGGAACAACAGGGCCTGCCATCTGATACCTGCAGACTTCATTATCAACAGATTAGCTATGGATGGTCCTATACACTTTCATAGACCCCTCTCAATTATGAGCTATATCTTGCAGAAAAAAATTATTGATGGCTAATGCTATTGTGGGAAATAATAGAGGAAGTGAACAATCAAAAAGTAGAGGGATTTATTATTGGCATAGATCAATCAAAAGCCTTCAGTAGAGTGGAACACTTATGTATGGAAGTGTATTGGAAATACCTCAGTTTACAGTTGTTTCTTCCAATATATGTGGGGTAGTAGATTAAATCTGATAAATAGAGGGATATTATGTCTACCAACAAAGGAGGGTGGACTAGACATGATTAACCCAGTGGTATTCTTTTTTAGCATGTTTCTTTTTGCTAACATAAACCCCCTACTACAAGGCTCAAATAAATATTGGTCTTCATGGGTGCTAGATCATATACAACCCTGGTTACAATCCTGGGACATGAACTTGGCTATAGAAAACCAAAAATCATTAATAGGTCTACAGTACCTCAATATATGCAACAGAATTTTGATAAACTAAAAATATGGGGCATTCATAAAAAAATGGTGGTGATGCTAGCAAGTATAGAATTGTGTTTACACATACAGTCAAGTTTCTTTATAGAAACCCACAATATGGGAATGGCACACACAATGAGACCAAGCAAAGTGGCAATATGTTTGCACATCCTAGGATACAAAACCATATGTGGGATGTGCTATGGCTATGCATACATGGCAAACTTAATGTCAAAAATAATTTAAGATATGAAGACTTGAGTGAGATAGTATGTCCAAGAACCGAGTTATGTCCAGATGAATTTGAAACCATGGAACATTTATTTTACGAATGTCCATACACGCTAACCTTTTGATCAATTGTATATTCCAAGTGGAAAAACTCACCCTTTTTATTACTCATGAAGGATATATTATTTTTAGGAATCTTACCAAAAGCATGGCATAAATATAAACAAAGCACAATACATTTGATTTTGCTCTGTTTCAAATACCATATTTGGCACACTACAGTAAAATTAACCTTACAGAAGAAAGTCATTACATCAGAACAACTATTTTGGACAATTCATCATGCTATTAAAGAAATACAGAAGCGGGAAAGAAAGAAAATTGATCTAATCTCTTACCAAAAATGGTGGAGAAACACATCTTGGTTACAGGAAGTTTAATTTAATGAAAAATTAAAAACTACCACTATTCCATGGGGGCAGGTTGTTAAAAACTCATTATAATGTTTTTTTTTCCATGAACTAAACTTTACCCTCAAAGCAATAACAATGCATGATAGTATGATTTTGGAAGGGTTACTTCCTCCTTTTTGTGAGTATGAAGTTAATACTATTGTGATTTATAATCTTTGATTTAGTTTTTGATTTAATTTTCATTTAATTTTAATGGAAAGTTTCTGTATATGTATTAAAAATTGTTGATGAAGTTTCAATAAAAATACCCCTACTCTCTGGGTAGGGGGGGCTGCTGTCTGTCCTCAGGATGGCAGATGCCAGTTTGAAGTTGCAGGAGGAGGTTGTGCAGCAGACTGGGATATGGTCCTTAACCCCAATCAATGTTTCCTTAGGTGATGAAGAAATGTTCTGGTTCATGATGCAGAGGTGGAACCTCTACGAGCTGATGTAGCAATGGAAGTGGATTTTCCTATTGTCTCTTCAGTCACGTAGCAGGGTGCAAACATGGCTATGGTAGAAGAAAAAAAAAGACTACTCACAGCAAGTTTCCTCTCAGGCAAAAGGAGCAGGGCATATGGAGATTTCTGCTGTAAGTTCTGATGGTATAAGCAAAATAAATCAGTTTTTCACACTATGGGAGAAAACTTTCAAGTTTCAGCACTAAACTGTATAGCTGAGGCTGACAATCAGCTGACTGATCATGACATGACTCCCTTGGAGAGTCAGAAAACTTCTGAGCAACTGCACCCTGTAGGGAATGTATCAGTCACACAATACATTGCTACTATGTTTGGTGTTTGTAGGACAGAGGCACCTACTAAGGAATGATCTGCAGAATCAGATTTAAGAGATGCAGGATGGATTAAAAATCTGAATAGATGCTGGATTCCTGACCATCACTGGGATATTACTTCACAGAGCTCTGTTTCATCTTCAGGGGCCCCCACTCAGGACTAAAAGTCTGAAATTCCCTATTGTAGCTACTCATCTGGTACAATGCCTAAATGCCATGGCTCTCAGGTACCTTTAAATGATGACAGTACTACTGATTCTTCTACACAGAATACATTTACTAGACCTAATGTACTAATTGCAGTAAACTCTGATCTTTCAGACTCTGAAGCTGAGAATCACCCCCTCCTCAGGGGCAAAGGCAACAACATAATAATAGGAGACCCAATTTTCAGAACTTTTTCGGAACAAACTTGAACAGACCCTTAGGAAAATTGTGGTACATTTGTGGTGTGGAGGATCATTATAGAGTATATGTGGCTAGGACTCTCTTGAAAAACTCACTGAACTTCCAAGTGTCAGGTGCGTATGCGCTAATTCATGTGACAGGGTATTATGTGTTTGATATAAGCTTTAAAATATTTACTTTGTTAGAAAGATTTTGAAATAAGTATGAAAACCTGAAGACCACCCCCTCTGTGGGCACCTTTTGTGGCAATCCCACTGGCCAAACCACTTTTCAAATCAATTACTGAAATGTTTCGAAATGAAGGGGTAAGTGTGGTTGATATACAGTACTGGTTAGAGAAAAAATGCACTGTATTGAGTCCCCCTGAAGTGATAATTGATTCTGAGAGAATCTGGAGAGGCGGGTGGAGATTTGGGGTAAAACTCTTTTAGAGGGGATAATGAACTGTTACATATTTCTAACAACTTTTATTAAGGTAGGGATAGAGGGGTTTGTTTCTATCCTGGGCAGCCAGGTCTTAGATCCAAAATAGATATAAATTGGCTATGTCACGTTTCACTTTCAAAATACTTCATACAGGTAGTCCCACATCACATTGTGGTCTTATGGGCACATATAGTTCCTCATATAGCTCACAGTCATCTCATAAGTCCCAACTGGTTCTCCCACCAATTTGCAGAAATTGAGGCAAAAGGTGTTTTGCTTATTGTGCTGCTACAGTGTGGAATTCCTTACTTGATGTTGTAAAATCCTCTTCATCAATTAGTACTTTCTCTATGGCTGTATCTAATTATTATAAAAAATTTAATGTTTGTACTTTTATAAAATGAAGTGTTGAATGATTTCTCTAATTTTTGCTATGCTATGTATCTTGTTGCTATTTCTGAATTTATTGACTTCAGATCGTGCCTGAAAATGGGATTTTATATCTTAGTGTACCAACCTGCAACTACAAATAAATGAAATGAAAATGAAATTAAATGAAAAGGCCTGGTATAAGTGTGGCTGCAGGACCCACTTGAGCAGTGTCTGTGACCATCCGAAATACACCCTGTGTGGTAAATTTGGCCATGTAAGCATAGTTTGCAGAAACAATTTAACTTATGTGACAAGACAGGCCATGCATATCACCAGTGCTCTTGGGTAGGACAGAACAGATAGGATATGATAAATCAAGAAATCATTATTGTAAAAGCTCAGGAATATTACAGACAGAGAAAGCAGAGAAAGACTAGGGAGACACCTGCAATTAGCACTGAACCACCTGTCGCTACTTCAGAACAGCCTAGTGAGACCAGAGGCAGAAACATAGGGTAACAAGGCCCTAACATAAATACAACAACAGATCAATATTCTGTCTCTAACAAGGATAATACCCCACCAGTTCACATACATGAGGGACAGGGAGCAGGAAGTATCCCTTCCCTTGGGGAAACCTCCCCCCTTCCTACAAGTGATGTGGACATTGAAAATATTACTCAGAAAGCTATTGATGAAGATCAAACCAGGCTGACAGTGAAATAAGAGAAGATAAATCCCCCTGATGATTTTCAGATACCTAAAAGTTTAAGAGCTACTTCTAAACAATCTACCCCTGTAGTCCCAATACACAACCAATACCAAGTTCTGCAGGAGGGAGATTGGGGAACTCAGAAACTGAATCAGATATTTGTTCCTGGTCAGGGGCAGTTTCTGAGGCAGAGGTTGAGGATGGACAGGGCTCAGGTACTTCAGAAACAAAAAATAAGAAGAGAAGGAAAAGGAACTTGAAAAGGGACTCATGAAAGACAGGTAGATGGCTTCGCTGCATCTTGCATCCATTAATGTGTGCAGTATGAAGGCTTATAAAAAGAGGATTTCTATTTTGTCATATTTTAAGTATTTCCCCTTTAACATCATCTTTCTCCATAAAACTAGATTTTACTTGGGGGGTTGCAGTCTGCTTTAAGACCAAATTGGATCTCACCAGTGTACCAGTTGAGGAGACCTCTTCTTTTGAATGTGCCATTGTAGCAGGTGTGGGCTATCGAATTGCTGTCATCTACCATCCACCCGGAGATGAGAAGCAATTCCTTAAGGAAGTAGCAGACTTCATTCTCGACCTGACATTTGAGTCCCCCAGACTGATGGTCGTGGGCGACTTTAATGCATGGATCAATGATGAACTCTTGCAATTTGGACAACACTTCTTCCAGTTAATGGAGTCACTGGGTCTAACACAGGTAGTTACCACTGCTACTCATAAAGCTGGCCATTCTCTTGACTTGGTCTTCTTTCTGGGGATCGAGGCTTCTGATGTTGGGGTAGAACCAGTCAGTTGGTCAGATCACTACACCATGAGATTCAATTTTTGTGTCCTCCCTTGTAGGCCGACCCCTGTGGAGATGGTCAAGTTCCACCCCTTGCGGAATGTTTCCTCAAATAGCCCTACAGTGGTTCTTGACCTATCAGAGCTTCCTGTACATAGCAATTATCCAGAAGCATTGGTTGTGGCTTGTAATACTGCCATTACCTCTGCCCTGGATTTTATTGTTCCAATTCATGTGCATCCTCCCTCCCTCCGACCTCGAACTCCATGGTTTGATGGGGTTCTGAAGGAGTAGCGGTGAATTGGACACAGGTTAGAACGTTGCTGTTGGAGGTCTGGCCTGGATGCCGACTGCCTTAGACTGCTAGAACATTATCAATTCTATCAGTCAGAAATCTCCCGTAAGAAGGTAGAGTTCTTGTCCGGGGAGATTTCTGCCACACAGAACTGACCTGCTTAGCTTTTCAGAACTGTGGACAGATTGTGCAACCCAACCTGTCTACAGCTCTGTAGAGCGTTGTCACAATCACAGTGTGATAAGATTGCTCGGTTCTTCACTGATAAGGTAGCTGACATTAGGGCAGACATTGGTTTGGCACATTCTATGCTAATTGTGGGTGCCCAGGACCCAGGTCACTTTCCGTTTGTTTTCCTGGAGTACTTTAGACTGCCCGGAAATCATGGATGTTATGCAGATTGTCCAGGGGCTGCATCCTACCTCCTGTAGTTCAGATCCAGGTCCCACACCCTTACTCTTGGGGTGTGGAGATTCTATTCTACTGGCTGTAGCACAGATAGTCTGGTCATCTCTTGGCTTGGGTGTATATCCCCTGTCCTTGAAAGAGGCAGTGGTGACACCCTTGTTGAAGAAACTGTCTTTGGACCCAGAATGTCTGGCTAACTACAGACCTATCTCGAACCTCCCCTTTGCAGGGAAGGTGATTGAGAAGGTGGTAGCAGCCCAATTGGAGACCCACTTGACCATCCATAGCACCTACGAACCTCTCCGATCAGGTTTCCGTAAGAGGCATAGTACCGAGACTGCGCTGGTTCGGGTGCTCAATGATCTCCTGATGGCGAGAGACCAGAGAAAATGGTCTATCCTGGTGTTATTGGATCTATCTTCAGCATTTGACACCGTTGACCATGGGGTTCTTTTGGAGTGCCTGAGATGTATTTGTGGACTCTCTGGGGTTGTGCTCAGATGGTTCACATCATACCTCACCGGAAGATCTCAGAGGGTAATGTTAGTTTTTTTTTTCCTCTGATCCCTTCTCACTTTTTTGTCGGGTCCCTCAGGGCTCTATTTTGCCCCCCATGTTGTTTGCGGTGTACATGCTTCCCCTCGGAGACATTGTGAGATGGTACGGGTTGGGTTTTCACTGTTATGCAGATGATACCCAACTGTACCTGTCCTTTGCACCCAACCAGGAAGGAGCTGTCTTGGTATTTAATAGCTGTCTGGAGGAAATCCAGGATTGAATGAGGTCGAGTTGGTTGAAGTTGAATTCTGGGAAGACCGAGGTGTTGGTTTTGGATCTGGATCGCCGGATGGGGGACCTGTGGCCGGCTCCCCCTCTGGGGTGTTTTGTGGGTATGTCGAGTAACTGGTCTCTGAATGGGTGCGAGATCTGGGGGTGATCTTAGATGATGGGCTGACCTTAAGATCTCAAGTGTCAGCAGTGGTAAAATCTTTGTTTTATCATCTGAGAAACATCGCCAGACTCAAGCACCTCATTCTGTCTGGTGATCTGCCAACTTTGATCCATGCTTTTGTGACCTCATGCCTGGACTACTGTAACTCACTTTACCTTGGGCTTCCAGGAGTTGATATCCACCACCTTCAGCTCGTGCAGAATTCCACAGCTTGAGTACTTACAGGTACTCCTAGAACATCACATATTACTCCGGTGCTGCGGGATCTGCACTGGCTACCAGTCCAGTGGCTGATCACCTTCAAAGTTGGATTATTGACTTTTAAAGCCCTACATGATCTGGGCCCTGACTACCTGAATGATCTCCTGATTCCTTACCTCCCAGTGATGTTCCTTTGCTCAGCCGACGAGGGGTTGCTAGAGATCCCTAGGGTCTATCTGAAATCAGCTGGTGCCTGGGCTTTTATGTTTGCAGCACCAACCCTTTGGAATTCTCTACCACGTCGGATAAGGGAGTGTTCGACCGTGGGGTGCTTTAAACAGGCTCTTAAATCCTTCTTATGGAATAAGACATATGGCCTTGATTAATATTTCGTACTTGTTTTTAGCAGTTTTTATATTATTGTCTGTTTGTTCTGTTAGTATTTAATCTTTTTGGAATGCGCCTTGGTTTTGGAAAGGCACAATATAAATAAAGTTTATTATTATTATTATTTATTATTATTATATTATTATTATTCATTATGGGATATCTCTCAAGCAAAATCATCCTGGATATGGGGGCTCTCTTTTTTGACTGTTTGGACAGGATGCGGCAGATAGCCTAGGTCATTTATTTAAGGATACTGACCTCACTGTTCACAAAATAGTGGACATAGCCCCTGCCAGAGCCCTTTTAGTGGCCTGTCTATACCATGGTATTTCTTGAAGGTTAATTAATACCTATGCCCCTCAAAGTAAAACAGGTAAAATGAGCTATTTGACAAAATCAAACCTTTCTTGTATACTGCAAGGCATGTGACTGGGGGGGCATGAACTGTTCTTTGGATTTTAATATAAAGGATGATATCCAGAAAAAGATTTATTGTGACTAAATGCTTTAAAAACATAATAAATATGGCTAATTTGACAGACTCTTCCACAGGAGTGCCTATGCTACTAGAATAGATTTCTTGTTTACTTTCAAATAACTATTACCCCACATAGCAAAGATAACACCTTGTGAATTCTCTGATCACTCTCTTTATTTTTTTTGCCTTTAGCTCCTTTTCTGTGAGCTCCATGAGACTATGACCCCCCCTCAGAGGGGGTACATCATCTGACCCGACCCCCAGCTCATCAGTGCCCCCGAGGTTCACCCATAGTTTCCCCTTCATGGCAGGGCCAGGTGAAGGTTTGCCTGCCATCCCCTGCCACCCAGTATGGCAAATCTAGTAGTGGAGGACAGACTTCACCGGAGCTGTCGGGCCATCACGGGTCCATGGAGCCCCGGCCCTTTTTCTGTTTTCTCCCTCCCTCCCCTCTGACATAAGCATGTTGGCTTCTGAGCCTCCTGACCCATACTACCCTCCATCTACCGCTTAGAGGGCAGCCAGCAGGTGGGATGACTAGTCCCCTTCCCCAGAGACAGGAGACCAGTCCTCTGGATACTTGATTCTCTCTTCCCCCTGCCAACTCCCAGTGGCCCAGGCTCATTTCTGAACCTGAGTCATTGGCATGCCACAAGGTGTGGTGTTCAGCAGCTCAACCCTCAGTGCCACTGGGCTGGTTACGATCACTGTCTTTTAACATGGACATATAATTTCAATAATATGTCACCAGGATTCCCTTCAGTACCTAAAGGGTGGAAATTAAATTCATCCACTTTAGAGAATCCTGATATTAAGCAAAGTCTATTTCAGCTGCTATCAGATAGAACTTCAGTGCAGTGCATGTACGACATTATAGAAAACTAGTGGAAGGACACTAAGGGTGAGGTAAAGGAATTTTGTATTGCTTATGGAAAAAATAAAACCAGTAGAGACTACTTGCAATAGTTAGACTACAGGGATCAATTCTTTTTTTTTTTTTATTTATACTTTTTGGCATCCACTGTCATCATTTTCCAGCCCTGGTCATGGCCCCCCTGGGCTCCTACCCCCAGTAATTGCCAGTGCTATCCTCTGTCACCCGGCTTGCCCCCCCAGAGGGTGGGGTTGTGGCACTGTTCCCCTACCAGTACCACACTACTGTATCTGGTTGGGAGAGCCAGCACCAGAGGCTAATCAAAGCTCAGGAGGAGGAGGGCTTCATAGATACACCCAGGATGTGTTTTTTCCCACTGTAAGCAGGGGTGGGGATGTGCAATGATGACCTGTGTCCACCCCGCCCCTGAATTGTTATGGTGTTGCAGCATCGTGGTGAACCCAGCCTCCACTGGGTGCTGCTACTGCACTGCACACACAGCCCCCTCCCTTCCAGAGAAGGGAAACAGTCCAAGGGATGCTCAATACTTCTCCCCCGGCTGGCCCTCCAGTGACCCAGGTCCATTCCCGAACCCAGGTCGCCGGCATTGCAAGTTGAAAACCAACCGCTGCACCGACAGGCCAGACTACAGGTATCAATTCTATAAACTCATGTCTTTACCACCCTCAGAAAGAATTACTCATAAATTACAACTGGACTATATTAAGGAAAAATGGTTCAATTTCAATATGACTGAGCTTCCACTTTAGAAGCTGAAAGGAAGTTTGGTTTAACTAATCAACCCTCTGCTAATTCTTTCCATGCCTGCAAACAGAAACTAGATGCCGAATTAATGGAAAGTCTTTTTGATGAGACTGGCATGTTAAGAGTCACAAATGTAGAAATGTTTGAAATGGTATAGGACTCTTTCTGCTACTTTCAGCATGGCCTACAATTATTCTGGCTCTGTGGAAAGTATAATTACATTTCCCATACCAGGGATCCTTCAAGACCAAATAAAAAAATTAGCAGCACCTATAATCTTAACTGAAATTACGGAAGTAATTTCACAGCTGAAGTCTAGTATTTCTCCTGGAAGGGATGGGCTTACAGATGAATTTTATAAATCTTTTTCTAATGAGTTAATTTTTTTCTTTATAATGAAATAGTTAATAACCCACTTTCCTACCCAGATTTCTCCAAAGTCATAGTTATTTTTCTTCTGAAAAAAAGAGGATAGACAATACCTACATAACTGGAGACCTAGAAGTTTTTTTAAATACTGATTATAAAATCTTTTTGACCATTTTATGTAACAGAATAAAATCCATAGCTGAGGTTATAATTCATCCCACATAAACCTGTTTGATTTCTAATAGGAATATTACTCAGAATGTAGTTATTGACTGACATTTTTGAACTCAGCAACCAAGGATGGATTGAAAGTTTTGTGTTAGCTTTGGATCAAACCAAAGCTTTCGATTAAATTTCTCATAAGTATATTTTTAACATTCTCCATCTGTACAGTTTTCCAGAGAATTTTATTTCCTCGAACAGAGTATTACACAGCAATACAAATCTCGTCAAAGATTCCCGCACTCACCACCTAAAATGAGTATACGCTCAAACCAGCATATTAAATGTGCTCTATTTTATTTCTCCAAGGTGCTATGTGCAATTAAAATGCTCCAGACAACAGTAAAAGAATTTAAATTATGGATTGTTAGCCACTTTGGTATACTAATATTTTGGAGTAGACTATATAAATCTAATAGCACTTTAGACTATTATAAGTTTAGTAGGTGGATTTTTATATGTTTGTATTATTGCATTGTATGTTCATATTGTCCTTATGAAGGTGTCTCTTTTTATCTTTAGATAGATATTGGTGTTTATAAATATACACCATTTTAATAGGTGTTAGTTTTACGTTACCGAGAGAGTGTGTTTACTGATAATGATTTATGTATTCAAGCAGCTGGCGAAAGTCACAGATTTTAGTGAATGCACCTTGATGATGTCATAAGGAGACAGGTATAAATTTCATACTTCATCACTGTGCCAGTTAGATCCATTGATAAAGGGAGAGGATTGTTCTGAAACGTGTCTGGAGCATTTTAATTGCATATAGCACCTTGGAGAAATAAAATGGAGCATATTTAATATGCTGGTTTGAGTGTCTACTCATTTTAGGTGGTGAGTGAGGGATTCTTTGGCAGATTTATGTGGGACTGCTATCCCTGCACCACCGTGCCCAGTGCAGCCCCCTTTTATGGTTTTTCAGTGTTCATTTTTGTGCCTTTGCATGGGTTGCTGCAAGATATATATACAATGTGAAACCTTTTTGTAGAAGAGCTCATTTTGTTTGGAAGTGCATCCTAGTTTGCGTTACAGGATTTCATTAATGGAGGCAAGCATGGTGGTATCTCTTGAAAGAAAGCCGGGTTTGAATGTTGAGACTGCAACAGTAAGATAGCCTGTGCAAACTGATCCTTTTTCTTATGTGGACACTATCCTTATACAAGCTGGGTAAGCAAATCCATTTTTTATTAGAAAATTATCGTGCTGGAGGAGCTAATAATGGCGCTATGAATGGAGATAGGAGTTTGCTCTGGGAAGCGTTTTGTGTTCTTGAAAAGACAGTTATAAAACCACACAAGATACAGTGGAATATTACCAGTTAGAAACATATGTACAGGTGAAACGTATACCAAGGGGACTGCATATCCTAAAAGAACCGGCATTTGCTTTGGATGAAACAGTTTTCATGGATAAATGGAGATGTATTTTGGATGAGGCCTTTAACAAAATTATGAAATTGATAGTGGATTATGGGAAAGAGGTGAGTGAGAAACTTAAGAATGAAGCTAAAGAATGGGAAACAAAGTTATTATGTTACAAAGAATATATAAGTATTGAACAGTGTAACATTAAGCTTAAAGCGACATTGTCTGAATTAGACTTTGAACTTGAAAAGAAAAAAAAACTGACAAAGTTTCGTAGAGATCTAGAGGACTATCAAAATGATAAAGTGTACACTTGGAAGAAAAAGACTCAACCAAGGGGTATTCTCCATGAGAGAAAACACATCTCTTTTCATTTAAGCACAGACCCTAGTGAAAAGGAGATGATCACTTCAGGTGAAGAGTCCTCCGACTCACCATCCCACCCAATACCACATAGAGGCACTAGTTCTAATAGATATCAGAGTTTGCAAACCCGAGAACAGAGTGGACCAGACAGGGAAAGAGAAAGAAGAGGAGGATGAGGAGGGGAAAGGGGAGGAAATGGAGACAGAATAATAGAATATGGCAACCAGAGGGATATGCCACAGAGCAGAATCTATCAGAGCCAAACAACACCACCCCCCATCCCCTTATCCCCAACAGTACCAGTAACTTTGGAGGGACCAATATGTAGACCAACAACACAACAGAGATGAATGTCCAAATTACAACATACGGAGGAGCAGTCCATACAGAAGACTATGGAACACAAAATAATGAATCTGTCTGATAGGTCCCTTGGTACTGTTGAAACTGGGTAAGCAAGGGGGAAGGCTGGCAGCTCACTGTCTTGCTGCTCAGTCCCCGTGGTGTTCACTCCTTTAGTCTGTTTAAGCAAGGGGAGAGTCTGGCAGCTCACTGTCTTGCTGCTCAGTCCCCGTGGTGTTCACTCCTTTAGCCTGTTTAAGCAAGGGGAGAGTCTGGCAGCTCACTGTCTTGCTGCTCAGTCTCCGTGGTGTTCACTCCGTTAGCCTGTTTAAGCAAGGGGAGAGTCTGGCAGCTCACTGTCTTGCTGCTCGGTCCCAGTGGTGTTTGTTCCTCTGGCCTGTGGAAAAAGGCTACCAGGCTCTATGTGACATGGAGACTGGTAGAGCCCTTATGCTTGATATACAATATCAAGGGGCATGTTCTTGCTTTTTAAACATTTATGCCCCATACGTAAAGAAAGCTAGAGTGACTTGCTAAAACTTATACAACCTTACTTGCATACCTCATGGCACCTCTTATTCAGTAGGGATTTTAACTGCGGGCTGTCAATATCCGATAGAGGGGCTCAGACCTTGAAATTGTTTTCTGACACTAATTACTTGAACTCACTCCTCCTGGGGGTGACTTTGACTGACACTTATTGGACCATGCACAACACTAGAGGTTTTACTGGTATACTGTCATAATGGCAACTCCAGTTGAGTGACTTGAATATGAGTGCCTCAATTACAGCACCTGTTATGTGGGCTACCATGGAAGGTTAGCAATCAGGGCAACAGGAAGAATGGAAGGGAGACAGCATGAACGGGAGAGAGACCAGAAGAGGAGGGATGGTATGTAAGGGGTTGTGCAGGGGGAGACTGCTGAGCGGGTCCCATGGGGGAGTGATGAGTGTGTCAGACTACAGTGGGAAGGGTGCAGGGTTTGTGGCTGGGGAGTGATACACATTTTTATTTCTTCTTGTGCTCCGTAAGCAATTTTTTTTTGCAAGGGTTTCCCCTCCTCAACATGTACCCCCTCTGGAGTTAGTAATAATTAAGTAAGTGGGGTGGCGGGGGGTGCAGAGGAGTAGCCCCCCCCACAGAACAACCTTTTCTGCTTTGCTGCTGTTACTTTGCTGCAAATCCACATCACCTTTTTTGTTTGGCGATGTGCACTCGCCATAACGACAATCGCTATTCCACGATCGCCATCATGACATGGAACTGGTTTTACTTATTGAAAACAAACCTTAGCCACATGAATAGACTACATCTTTGCTTCCTGGCACTTGAGCTCTCAGGATATATCAGTTTTCCCAATAGAGACCTCAGACCACCTTTTGGTGGGGGGTTCATTTGGAAGCACGAATGACATTGGCTACGTAAGAGGTGTATGGAGACTGAACTGACAATTTTTGGATGATTCAGCTGTTGTCCACAAAGTTCATGACCTCACTTTGGCCTGCCAATCAGTGGCTTGCATGTATGACAACCTCAGTGTCTGGTGGGAAGACAGAAAGCAAATTTCAGTCAATTAAAGAATGCAAATATAACTTTAAAGACTAACTCACCTTATGCTTGCAGTTAATGAGACTGCTTATTCGGCGTCACTTGGCATGGGTAGTTATGATGACCAGGTTTTAAAAATTAGAGAGGCAATGTTGACCCTCCAATATAATAGGGAAAAGTCCCCCTGAATGGAATATCAATGTGGTACACATGGTCATTTAGGTAAGGGCAACATATTTGAAAGTTGCAAAGACCATGTATATCGTAGGGCTCTTATAAAGACAACTGATAATACAGGTAAAGTAGTTACTGGGAAGGAATAAATCTCCTCCCAGTGTGTTTTCATGTACCTCCTGAATGCAACCCCGTTATCCATCACCATCTTTGCCACTTACTTAGATAACCATAATGTTCTCTTTTTCTTCTTCTTTTGCTCACTTCCTTCACACAAAGTTTGCTTGCTTTAATTATGCTATCCCTTATTTTTCCTCACTATGTTTCAGCCCCTCCCTTGTAATCCCCCCATGAGGTAATTTCTGAGACAGACTCACATTTCTTTAAAATCCAACCCACCTAAATTCCAGGACTTGCGTTCTCCTGTGGTTAGCCTCCATTCCTGTCTTTATGCTAAACCACACTTTAGGGGATTACTGGTATCCAGGGGAGTTCCCACTGTGATGTCTGCAATGCTGTCCCTGTTTGCAAGCACCAGGTCCAGCACTACTCCTTTACTAGTTGGTTCTTTAACAAGCTGCCTGTGAAAAGCCACTTGTTGGAAGTGAAGAATGTTCCTGCCCCTTGCCAATGCCACAGTTGGAAGCCACCACTCCACATCAGGCATATTAGTCACCAACGAGCCACCACATAACTTGCTATTCTGATGATGCCTTTGTAAAATGCCTTATCCAACTCCTCTACCTGTGCTGGAGGGCTGTACACTACCTCGGTATGGATAAGAGCCCCAGAGCCTCTTTCTGGCATGATCAGCAGCATTTCCAGCACTTCATATTCCTCCAGGTGTCCCTGCTCCTCTGTGACCTAAATTTCCTCCTTCACATATAATATTTACTTTCCTCCCTGCCCTGTCTGTTGTGAATAGAGGCATGCCTGATATGGACATATTACAGTCACGGCTAGTAAATCTGGATTAGCCTCTACTACGATGGATTCCAGATCAGGAATTTTGTTTTCAGGACTCCTTGAATTGGTGCACATAGCTCTCCACACTAATTCCACCATGCATGCTTTGTTGCTTCCCCTCTTATTCCTGCCTGTGTTTCTCTCTGGATACACCCTGAATTGCATCTACCCTTTTTACCTTCACCATTCTTGTCTCCTTCAATCCTCTCCTCTTGCTTACCAGCGTATTAACCCTCCTTTCTGCTATCTTTCCCCATTCTTGCCTTTCTCTGCCTCTTCCTGTGGGGAGATTCCCTGATGCTCCATCCTCAGGGGCAATTTTTGCCTCCCTTGGCTTTACTGTGTCCCTGTGCCTAGCTTGAATGCTTATCCAAGTAACATTTAAACCTCCCACCAAGGACTGTGGTTTCCTTCCTGGAAATGCATGTCATCTCCCTTATAGAGCCCCATGTTCTCCCAGGCTGGGCCCCAGTCCCCAGTGTAGCCAAAGCCCTTCCTCATACACCATGCATGAACCAGTCATTTAATGTCCTGGTGATGGCCGGCCCACCAGCACAGCAGTAGTGCTGCCACATGCAACAACTATGACCCAGGCTTGGGAGTGAATCCGGGCTGTCGGACGGTCAGCCAGGGTGAGGTGGATAAAGCATCTGTAGGACTGCTCTCCTTCTCTTGGGGGAAGCGTGAGCAGAGCCCACAGATCACCTAGCACCTGGTGGAAGATGGGGAAAAGGGAGCTCGGTGCCAAGATGATCATGGGACATGGCAGATGTCAGTGCACATCGTAAGGGAGAATGTGGTGTACAACATGATGTCATTGCATATCATGTCTCTGGGGGCAAAAACCAGAGCAAAAACACTGGAGAAAGGATGAAAAGGAGTGCCCATAGGCCCCACCCCCAACCAGCTGGGCTTGCCACCAGAACAGAATACGTTATGGGGTGGGGCTTGGGGGACCCAACTGACCCATCAGGGGACAAGATTTTTGGGAAGATGGTGGCAAGTGAGTACGGGCAGACTCTGAGGTGACAGGCACTCCCTGGAAAGAGGGCCAACCTGGGAAGGAGTAAAAAAAAGATATCCTGCTGATGAGTACCCTTTCCTCTCCCTAGTCATATGCAGGTAACACCTCAGAAAAGTCACCATCCATGTCAAGTGATTGAGGCCTCACTCCAGCTCCCTGAAATTACATTGAACTTCTATGACTTATCCCTTGCCAGGTCCTTGGTCCACAGATTCACAATGATGTCTAGCTCCCCTCTCAGCTCCTGCTGCCTAGCAGTCCTCTCAACTCCTGCTGCCTAGCAATTCTAAGGATATTATCTCCATCCCTCAAAGCCAAAGCATCACTCAGGGGTGACATCTCCCTATCCTTTCCTCCCCCCACTGCCAAATCAATTCTACTCTCATCTGAGACCCATGAGACACTGCCTTCTCTTGGGCTGCGGGTCTCTTCCACTGTGCTTGGGGCTGCTTCTTCTGAGAACCCCAACCAACTCCCTTCCCACCACCACCACCAATGGCTCTTCTAGGCAGTCCTTTTCTGCCAATTAAGTGAAGGAGTTCTTCAGTGTTATATGTGGATGAGAATGCAAACTTCCCACTGCCCCCACCCTCCCTAGGCCCAATGAGGACCACCTACTCTATCTCTGCCTAGGTATCATCTGAGGGAGCAGCAGCAGAAGATTTTGTAGTATGGCCCCCTTGGTAAGGCCGAGGATTCACTGTACCCTTGCCAGTTCAACCCACATTCCAGCAACCTGTGCTGGCAACTCAGGAAGGTGAGTACATATGGGGCAGCACCTGAGTCCACTCTCAGAACATCTACCAAAAGATTACAGCCACACAACCATTGCATTGCACCAATCCAGTGATCTCCTTTTCCTTTGTCTAGTGTCTATTCGAGCTCTGCTATACCCTTTTACCTCCTTCATACTACTGTTTTACTCCTACCTCTCCCTTTTACTTCCCTGAAACAAATTTGTTATCCTACTCTAGATAGGGTGTCTCCTGCTTTCCCTTTATAACCATCCTACCTGTTCCTTCCTTTTCCTAGGAGTCTACTACCCCTTATCCACTTGTAGTGCAACTACCAGCTGTAACTACCTGCTTTCTAGAAGAAGAAGAATAATCAGAATTTATATAGTGCTTTTTGTATACACAGTGTATCCCAAAGCACTTTACAAGCAATGCTAGACTGGTAGTGAAGTGACTGAATGTGTAGTGGTGTCAATATTGTACATCATTACACACACACAGCCTGGATAATTGCATGGACCAGTTTATGGGAAGGGGAATGTTGGCCATGACACCAGGAATGTCCTCTACTCTTTGCGAAGAGTGGCCTGGGTTCTTTTACTTCCACCTGGACACCCACCAGGACAACACCAGAATGGGTAGAAGGGACCAGGGTTTAATGTCTCATCCAAAGGACGGCACACCCAGCAGTACAGCACCCACCCCCATGCACTCAGATGCCAGTGATTTTTTAGGTGGAAGCCCAATCCCAGTGTGGGACAAGAACCCATGACCTTCTGGTCCAGAGGCAGATGTGCTACCAACTGAGCCACGCTGACACCTAGTTGGTTATCACAGTATGCAGCTAGCAGGTTGTGTGTTACACCCTACCTTAATCTGGTGTTCCACCTGCAGAGGCTCCCTCACCTTGCAGATGTCTTGACTGCAGAATTCCTTTCCTTCTCTGTGTCACTCATGCAATTGGACACAAGCATGATGGTACATGCTGGAGCAACTATTTACATGCCTGGCTACAGACTTTCTGGCACCATCTGATTTGATGGTGTCACCAAAGAAACCAACCCCAATGTCCCACTTTCTTGCCCGTAGGGAGAATAAAGTTAGCTTACACCACGAAAATTGCTCTAGTAGCTCCCAAACTACTGCATTTTTGACCTGGAGGCAGTTAGTCTGTGATTATTTTCTCTCCATGTTATGCCTTAAGTTCCAAAAATCAGCTATTTATAAGCCTGGCTCCTGACTTTCTGGCATGATCCAATCCACAATCATCACTCTAGGTCTCATTCTGAGATGGACAACTTGATGCAAGTAGCGGAAAAAGAAACAAAGTTAGCCCACACCAAGAAAATCACCCTAGAAGCTCCCAAACCTATGTGTTATTGGTCTGGAGGCAGTTGTACTGTAAGTGTGTTCCATTCCACACTGCACTAGAATGATAGGAATGTATTCCCCACTTGGGTTCATGTGATGTTGCTGTCATGTACTGTACTTCAACCCTTATGGCAGCCAACTCTGCACTGAGAGTCATGAATGTTCTACAAACTGCACACATCAGCCTCTCAGAACTCCTTCCTGATGGTGGCAGAGCCAAATCCTCTGCAGCTGACCAGCTGACCCCAATCCTCCCCCAATCTTTCAGTGCATATTTGTGCAAATTGAGTGAGGAGTAAAAATGCAGAGGTTCCTGCCCCTCTTCTTCCATAGGTTCTTCTTTATAAGAAGGTCTCAGATTCCTGCCAGTTAAACTTGTGGCCTTTCAACAAGTGGTACAGTGTGACCCATGCAACTTATATCTGCTATTGTAGACGTTTCCTTATATACTGGCTTTATACTACCTGACCTAGACGTGCTCCTCCGAACTTGTTTTCTACTTGTCCCTCTAAAAGCTTCACCCTTCCAGGTCCTTAATCTGGTCCCTGGTAATTGTGATATGGAAAGCAAGTTTATCTCCTCCTCCTGCCACACTCTTCTCAGGTACTAATCAATCAGCCCACAATTGGTTGAAAAATTCCAACCAGCTACAGTAGTTTTCCCCACACTGTCTACTAAAATGTCCTAAAACACTGAAAAGAACTTCAATCTACCCACACTGTGCTGTAAGTATTGCATGCCTTTCCTCTGTAGGCTGCTGAAGGTGATTATATCTGCTCTCTCAGCATTCCTAGCACGGGGTCTCAGCCTATTACACACAAATCAAGGCCCATGCTGGAATATACTTTCTGTTCACCTCCTCCTCCTGAATCAGTCACCTGCTTCAGCGTTACTAAGCACTCAGCCCACAATAGGCTAACATTTTAACTAGCTAGATTCCCTATACTGTCTATTAAAATATTAATAACTACCCCCCCAAAAAAAGCAATAAAAAGAACTTCAACATACACCCACTGCCATTTAAGTATTAAATAGCTTTTCCATGAAGGTAGGTCTTCTATCTACTTTGTCAGCTTTTTGTCAGATTTTTGAAATGCTCCCAAACAACATTCAAAAGAACTTCAACCTCCACACAAGCTTTCATTAAGTGGTTTGATATTTTGTAAGTTCCCTTTTTATTTTTTTATTTTTTTTAAAGTAATGTAACACTTTCTCCCTACACTGCTAAAGTGGAATCTTCCACTTGAATCTCTTGCATAAGACAACTCTACACAGGTTTAGAAGTTTTGTGGTTCTCAAAGTTGATTGGCTAAGTTCACATAAGTGATTTAAAATCTGAGTAAGAAACATCTTTCCTCCCTGATGTTTGGCTCACTGCAGCATCAACAGTACCATGAAAAAATAAATCTTGTCTGAGTCATGAGCCAAACCTAATTTGCACTTCATGCTTTCTGTCACTTTGTTCCAGTCTAATGAATTGTGCATAAGAGATTTTAAGTAAATCAAATAAGGGAAATAGAAATGCTCCTGCATTGTGCAATCATAGTGTTTTATAGTGTGAAGCAGAAAATCAGTGCTTTTTACCACCACTGTTATCCACACTGTTAATGGATTTCAGGGCCAGATAATGTTCTGTTATAAAAACTGAATCTTAATTTTCAATATGAGGTACATCTTTTTCTTTTTAGTTTCTAATTATGTTTCTAGAATGATGCAGATATTATACAAAGTTATATTTCAGAAAATCAACAATTAAATAAGTTAAAATATAACATTCAAAAAAACACCTTCAATTCATTTGGGAAGAAGAACACATATTTTTTATTGTCAGTATGATCAGAGAATCATTCTGATTTTGACTCATTTGTAAACCTTAAACATGGGACCTTCCAGGGTGCATTATATCCTACTATATATATATATATATATATATTTCCACAATAAAAGAAAAATATCAAAAGGCAAAAGGGATTGCTACAATATTTATAAAATGTATAACGAGCTAACAATCTCTTGCATTATTAATATATACTTTCTCACTTTGATTATTTAAAACAAATACTTTTTTTACTTTTTGCATATTAATCTGCAAATCATATTACATGAGTAAGAAATAAGGTTATGGAAGTCCATACCACTATTTCTATAGGGTGTGCCCACAATTTTTTATTTTAAAGAAAAAAATTAAAAAACATTTTTTTTCAAACCAGTACCTTAATACAATAATACATGTCCTACATCCAGGATGACATATTGCATAATTCATTACCAAGGGATATTTGGAGGTTTGATGTGCCATCTGCATCTAACTAGAATAAGCTGGTCTAGTTGATTGCTGGGACTTCACAGTCAGAGCATATTACACTGGTGTGGTGCAGTCCACACTGGCTGCCTGTTTGGTTTCATGTCAATTGCAGGATAGGCTTGCTAAAATACATGGCCCTAAATGGTCTGGGCACTAGCTGCACAGAAGATCTCCTGTCTGTATTCATCTCATTTGCAGTCTCCATTCTACTAAGGTGGGTTTCCTTTCTTTTCCATGCTGTAGCATAACGCTTTCAGGGGACAAAGCCTTATGGGTGTCTTCCCCATTCACTTGGAAAGGGGTTGCCACTCTCTGTTCCCAGTCCTCCCTTGGTGGAAGATTTTAAGAAAGCACTCACGTCTCACATTGATAATAGCTGATTGTGATTATTTATGATTATTTGTAATTATAATTTTTTTGGAGGGTTCCTTTATTTTATTTAGAATCATTTAATGTTCTCTGCTGTAAGGTGTCCTGAGCCTCAAGAGTTGTGTGCTATAGAAATAAACCTTGTTTTGCCTAAACTGATAGTATATAGAGTTAGAAAAGTGTTCTATAACAGGCCCCTCATGCATAGCAACATATCAAATGAACAGTAAAGGGCAAATCCATTAGTCAGAAGAGGGGCAGGATGTCAAATAATCAAAGTCTTACATAATAATATCATTAAATGCTTCCTTAATCCATGAACAAGGCAGACAAATTATTACCCCATTTTAATTGTTTTACAATCACCAAAGTTCTTGCTTTCTTGTTTAACTAAGTGATTATATAGTGTGTGTGGGTATGTATATATGTGTGTATATATATATATATATATATATATATATATATATATATAAAGAGGTACTGGTTCTGATCGCTAAGCACCATATACTCTGAAAATGGTTGGGAAAGACACTGCAAATAATCTATAAACAAGATTGATGTTCTCTGCATGGTTTACCTAGTAAAACAGTTTCAAATAAATTAAACTTATCTTTAACATATCTCTCACAACTAATAAAAATGACTAAAATCTGGAGGAATACAATATGTTATGCCATCCATAAAGCTGGTTTGAAGTCTTCCACAGAAAGTTTTAGGCAAATATCTGTTTTGTCAGCATCAGCAAAGTTATTAGAAAAAAAAATATTCTTTGACTAAATAAATAATTATCTCTCTACATGACACCCCTTGTCTGATGAACAATTTGGTTTCTGGAAGGGATTTAGTACAGTCTCAGGATTGTTCAGATTCATGTTTGACATTCTTGATCACTGATAAATGTCACAGAAACAAGAGAATTCCAGGCTGCCTGTTTCCATTTCAGTCAATAGTATTATTAGGTTATATTTACAAACAGAAGACCATAAGTGAAGACAAATAATATCACTGAACTCCACTAAAGGTACAGAATGTTTTTTCCACAGGGATCAATTTTAGGTCCTTTGTTATTTTTCATTTTTGACAACATGATACCAATAATTTATTAATTTAATTAAGTCTGATCGGGTGAAGACATGGATGCTCTCGTATTTAACAGAACATACACAGCAGGTTTGCATAGATGGAACTTTGTCAGACAGTGAGGGGATCTACAGGGGTGTGCCCCAGGGCTTGATTCTGGGCCCCTACTCTTGCTTATATACATAAATACCCTGCCACAATTGATAGAAAGAAGTAAGATCTATCTTTATGCCGATGATATGGCCCTAATAGGTAGGGCCAATGATAACGTGGAATTGCAGAGCACCCTGCAGTCTGATTTTTGACAACCTGCAGCACTGGCTACAAAACTCAAAAATGATTCTGAGTAAGAGAAAAACACAAGTAATGCTGTTCAACCCCAGAGTCACCACAAAGGTACAACATAGTAGTTTGAATATATATACCTCAGACAAATATAAACTGGACAAAGTAACATCTTACAATTATGGACAACAAACTCACTTTTGAGGAACACGTGACCAGTGTTTTAGGAAACGTCAGTCTCAGACTGGGAGTACTTTGAAGGAGAGTTTCAGTGCTACCCAAAGAACCCAAAAATAGGGCTGCTGTGCAACAACTACTACTCCCTGTACTGGAGTACTGGAGTTTAACATATCAACATACTACAAAGACCCTGCTAAATAGGCTGGATAAAACATACTACAGAATGGCTCAATTTGTATTAAAATGTCAATATTCCACACATCATTGCTGCCTTCTGCAACAACTCACTTGGAACTCCCTTGAAACCTGGAGGAAAAAACAGATAGGGTTAAAAGCATATGTAGAATTTGGAGGTGAAAGTTCAAACAAAGCCAAAAATTAACATAATTTCTTAAATAAATATAACCTGAGAGTAGAGGTGGGCAAAGTGGTCAAAATTCACTCTGCAGAGTGATTCATGGAGTAACATGGAATCTGCGAAGTGCTCCACAATGTGGAACAGAGTACTTTGCGTCAAAATGGGGAATGTGAAGTCCATTGAAACCAATGACTTCACGTTATTCTGCCTTCCCCAAACCACTTCTCCACCAATTTTAAGGTGAAGTACATTGAAATCAATGTACTTTGCATCACTTCACCTTGTTATTGAGCTCCAAGGTGAATTTGCAGTGCTTCATGGGATTTCAGGTCACATGGGCTCTAGATTGTTCTGCACAGCCTCGGTTCTGTGTAGTGTGTGTGGTGGAAGATGGAGACAGTTTCCTCTCAGAGCTCTGCAATTCAAATCCTCTAAAAGCTGTTAGAAAAGCCTTTTTGAGCCATTTTCTTTGCTCAAAATTTAGTGCATCGATTGTAGGAAACCCTCCTGTGCTCATATCATTGAGTGTTTATTGTCTGTGTGTGGATTTTGAATGTTAAATTAGAATAGCCAGTCTGTGTACTGTGAAGTGTGCTTTTGGGGAGGGGCGTATCTGTGGTATAGGTAGATTAACTGGGAGAAAAAGGCAGTCTTTCTGTTTTGGTTACATTTTTCTTGTATAACTGTGTTAATGTACACACAGTAATATTTTCAGTAATTCTTGACATTTTTTTTGCTGATTGTAGTGGTGCAGCAGTGTATAATTTCAGTTTGTTTAAAACATTTGGTTATATTGCTAAAGGTTTTCAATGTGCTATGCAATGCATGTAGTATGTGTGCGAATGTGTATGAGATGCGTACCATTAAATCAGACAACTTTTATTGTGCCAGAGTAATTGCAGCAGTGTGAACCTGCTAACCACTACACCTGCATGAATGTTTTATACTGCGTTGTGGTATCTTTACTAGTAGCAGACTGTTACTGCTGTGCACTACCCCCCAACCGGCAAAAGGTATTCTTTTCCAGGTTTGGATTTGTGACTCGTGAGCACTGCTTAGGTGTTGTTGTGCCTTTGCATCTGACTCTGCATCTCTTCAATGAGCAGAGCAATCTTAATCTGTCTGTGCATTTGCAGTACACCATTAATTCTGGGAGACTTTGTATTTCTTGTTATGCTCTCATTTCACTTCATCAGCACTGAGGAATTTTCTGGACACAAGACAGTAGCATTTTGTGGATACACATTAATTCTGGTGACTGTGTGTGGCCACTGCTCACATGAGGGAGTGCACCATTAATTCTAGGAGACTTTGCATTTCTTGTTGTGCTCTCATTTCACTTTGCCAGCAGTGAGGAATTTTCTGGACACAAGACAGTAGCATTTTGGGGATGCAAATTAATTCTGGTGACTGTGTGTGAGCACTGCGCACATGACTGAGTGTGCCATTAATTCTGGGAGACTTTGCATTTCTTGTTATGCTCTCATTTAACTTTGCTAGCACTGGGGAATTTTCTGGATGCAAGACAGTAGCATTTTGGGTATGCACATTAATTCTGATGTCTGTGTGTGATGTGAGCAAGTCTACTGCACTCTTTACTGAGTGTGCCATTAACTCTGGGAAACATTGCATTTCTTGTTGTGTTCTCATTTCACTTCATCAGCACTGGGGAGTTTTCTGGACACAAGACAGTAGCATTTTGGGGATACACATTAATTCTGGTGACTGTGTGTGTGTAGGGGCATCGAGGGGCTGCCAGTATTGTTGTCACTCTGCCTTACTTCGTGTTTAGGTGGAATGACAACGCAAAGTAATAATTAGAAGGCAAAGTAAGCCTTTCTTATTGGCTACTCCACATATGGAGTGACAACATAAAGTGGCCACTTCACATTCATTTAGCCAGCGGAATTTAATTTTGTTGCATCTCTATCCTGAGAGATCTAAAATACAGATGTTTAACAATTCCATTTGAGAATAATGTATACAGTAAGATGCAAAGAAAGTACTATCTTTCAAATATCTGGAATGAGATAGATCCTGAAATTCGTAATGCAAAATATGTAGGACAGTTTAAAGCAGGCATAAATATAATGTGGAAAGATAAATGCGTCTGCCTAGGGTAGTACAAAAAGTATTTTTTTTTTGTAATTTTTGGTGATGATCTCAATAAACTATTCTTCTTTTTGTAACTTAGATGTATAGTAACTTTCTAATAAATATCTGTATCCTCATGTAGAAATTGTAGACACTGAGGTTTACCTCTGTGTGACCTAATGTTTGCTTCACATGTTCGGGGGGGTTATGGTGAGGTAAGGGATGATTGCAATAAACTAATTCCCCTTTTTCTAACCCAGATGTATGTTATAAACTAATATTCATATGTCCTTTTTAGAATTTGTAGAAACTGAGGCTTACCATATGCTATTTAATGCTTTTGTTTCAACTGTTTATTTGTCAATTCTGGAACCATAACTAATTTAAATGTTATACTTTCCTAATATAATTGTAATGCTCCAGTTATTTACTTGTCAATGTGAAACCATGACAAATCTAAGTATGAAACTATCTTAATGTAACTGTATGTTGTCAACAGGACAATTTGGTAAAACAGGGCCTCTCAGTCATCATCATCAAAGTTTATTGTTTGACTTAAAAAGTCATCAACAAGATAAATACAATACACAAAAGATATTACAAAAAAGTAATACCAATTACAATAATACAAATCATCAGTCAGTTGAATATAATTTAGAACAATATAAAGATACAAAAGTACTAGAGTTTAAACTCATTATTGCACAATAGTTTAAAATTCACAAATGTTATAATTAAATTCTTGCCTATACAATTGAATTTGTTGCTACAGTATTTAATATTCCATTCCGGATGTTGTACATCTTTCAACCAGACTCAATTGTTTCCTTCCTTTACCTTCATTTGAAATTTTACTTTTTCTATTGCCATAAAATAGTTCGCTCATTTTTCAAGAGTAAACCTATCTGCTGTGTGTATCATAATAGCAGTTAATATACTTTCATCAAGCTGATATATATTTATGTCAAAATCTTTCAACCAATAAAGTCTTCCTTTTGTATAATAAGTGCAGTACCAAAGTACATGAATCAAATCCTCTCTACCCCAGCTGTGCAATCACACATTTCAGACAAAGTCTTGTCTTTACTGAATCTTTTTACCAGAACATTGCTATGAAATTGCTCAAATTTATATCTAGCAAAGACTGATCTCATCTTAGTGTTTTCCAAGATATCTAAATGATTTATAATCAAAACAAAAATTGTTTTTACTAAACCATTTGGAGTATCCGGAAGTAGAAATGGTTCTCAAATCCTCATAATTCCAAAGATTCTCAATCTTTTTCTTGATATATTTTTTATACTTCAAACTCAGAGTAATACCCTTATCAGTTACTCTCTTCAAATTTGTTATTGAATATCTTTCAAGCAGTTTATTAATCTTGGTGAACCAAAATAAACCCCTATATCCTAAGATATACCAGTAAAGTTTTTCTTTGTAACATATTTTGGATAGGTTGGCTTCTGGAGTCCTGGTAAGCTTAAGCCAATACATTAATTTTCTATTATCCATTTTTGCTCTAATGTTAACAATTCCTAATTCTGAGCATATATATGCCACAGGGCAAGAGTGCCCCAGTCTGAGTAAACACCATAAGTTCTTTTATAAAGGAGACATTAGGCAATCAAGCTTTTTAGTGTCATAATCCTAGCTTTCACTGGCATATAGCAATTGTGCTTCCAACTTTACTTCAATAGCTTTTAAAAAGGATCTAACTGTATAGCCCCTATACCTATAGTTAAACCTTGTCAAAGCACCAATAGTTTTCTTATGCTTTACTACTAGGAATTTATATAAAGAATTTCATCTACCACATGAATGGAGTTCCAATCCCAGATATATGTAACTTGGAACTACCTCTATTTTTTTTTTCATTCACCTTCCAAGATCCTTTCAGTTCTTTTCCCGAAAATATGACAACTTTTGTTTTGGTTAGATTAATTATTAATTTTATCTTATGTGAGTACTGAGCAATATAGTCTAATTTACCCTGTAAACCCTTCTTTGTAAGACAGAATATCACAATATCATCAGCATAAGCTGGAAGAGGGCAAGTGGAGTCCAGCACCTTAGGGGAATCTGAGATAAATGAATCAACATCTTTCAACATTTTATCAATATACAGAGAAAATAGTAATGGGGCCATCACACAACCTTGTCATTTATTAGTCCTAAATGGGGCTGAAAGTTGACCCTCATTATCTACAGTAACTTTTGCCCAAGTATCATGATAGAGATTAGCTATCAAAATAATCAAATTAAGATTAATACCTCTATCAGACATTGTGGTCCAGAGTATATTTCTAGAGATGGAATCAAAATCCATTGAATAATCAATAAAAACAGCATATAGCTTTTGTTTACGTAACATTACATACATCTCTATAAGATGTTGCATTATAAAAGTATTATCCATAGTAGAGAAATTTTTTCTAAATCCCGCTTGGTATAGAGACAATCCATTGGTAAATTCCACTTGGTCCTTTAATTTTTCCAGCAAAGTTTTAGAAAAGATTTTTAATGTGACATCCAAAAGACAAATTGTTCTATACATAGTAGGAGAAGTCAAAGAACCCTTTTTATTTATAGGAATAATGTGTGACCCCTTCCAAGATGATGGTAAACAATCAATGGTGATACATTTGTTAAAATATGCTTCCAGTGTTCTACTCAAAAAAAAAGGGATGAGTTAGAAATATCTCTGCAGGAATCCCATTCAGGCCTGCTGCTTTATTTCTCTTCGAAGGTGATATAGCAACAAATATTTCTAAATGAGAAAAATGTAATTTGAGTTTGAACTGTTCTATCCATACACAGATAACTGTGTTGTTCTTCTGGATCAAAAAAAAAAATACTAGAAACATATTCCACCCATGTACTTTCTTTAATAAAACTATCAAGTTTTGTCTTATATGAGTTAGTTCCCTTAGCCATCAATAACTAAAATTGTGAGTTAATGACTTTTAACATTTAATCCCATTGATTTTTATAATATTTTTTTCTTTTTAATAATAGTTTTATAATATCTTCGATTGTTATTAAGTTGTTTAAGTAGAACCTTAGAAGCATGTATTTTATATAACTTATACACCTTCTTATCCCCCTTTTAATTACTATGCATTCTTGATCATACCAACCCAACTGTTTACAGGACCTATATTTTGGCTGCAAAGTAATAAGTTTACTCTTTATCTGATCAAACAAATTGTTAATCAGTTCAGCCATTTGAAAAAAGTCATACCATCCAAAATTAAGGCATGAGCCATCAATGAGGAATTATGAAGGAGTGATCTTACTATATCCTCTGCATTATTAAACCATCTTATTTTACTATCAGCTCTTAATTCAGTAAATAATACCACATCCTGTAATTCAACTTTTTTCTTTCTTTGAGTTATAATCTAATATCACTGGAAAATGGTCACTTTCTGCTCGTAGATCTAGCCGCACTTCCTTCCAGTCATCAGTTGAACCTGACCACAATGCCAGGTGTATAGTAGAAGCTCCCCTAGTGGATATATATCGATAATCACTATGAGCATCTCCTATAGATCTCCCATTAAGTGGAAATAAATCAAAATTACTCATTAGGTCAATTATTTTTTTTCCTGCTCTATTTACTATCACATCTTTTGCCTTTCTTACAGGTTCATTTTCTAATAACTAGTTTAATCTAACTGAATTTTCCAAAAGATCATCATAAGTTCCAATATGAGCATTAAAACCTCCTATAAGTAAAATATCTGTCCTTGGAAAAACAGACAGTGCCTCAGTAAGTATATCAAACAGTAAATCCCAAGTAGCAGGGTAAAAAAAATTAGAACTTTCCGGGGTAATATACCCCGTAATCACTACAATTCTTTGTTCTTTGAAACCTAACAATATTGCTATAAAACTTTCATCTAACTTCCAAGTTTTAATAATTGAGAAAACATTGATCTTAACAAATACAATGATACCACCAGAGCTTCGACCATTACTGTGTAGTTTCCTACTTTCTGATTGAAAGGTATTATAACCATTCAGCATTATGTTATCAGTGAGACAATGCCACGTCTCTTGAAAGCATAGTAAGTCGAAATTCTAAATATAATTCCTCTCCCTTCATCCACCACCTTACTAGCCCAACCCCCAATATTCCATGTCATAAACCTAATATACTCAGAACTTAATTGTAGGTCTGGACTAATATCCGGTTTATGTCAATCATCCTGATAATCAGCAATAACAGAAAAATGATTCTTCAAAGGAAGATTCATCTGTCCAATTTCTCTTATTGGGTTAGCCACTGGAGGTTCTTCAATTAAAAGGTGACTATCACACATATTTAACCCCATCAAATCCAAAATAATACTTATTGCAAGAATGTTGTATACAAATTCCTTAGAGCCAAAGTATAAATCTATTTGAGTGCTGCCATCTCTCCTTTTAGCAAAAAAGTAGTCCATTTCTCCCAATGGTATTTTCAAAAAATTGACCAATAGGTCTTTAATAGCCCCTGTTAATTTAATACAAGTTTCTTTTTCCATAATATCCATTCCAAATAGACTAATTCCTGGATTTATAGAATCATTCAATTTTCTTCTGTTGGTTACTGTTGGATCATAATTAAAGATTTTTCTATTTGGGAACTCTATTATAATTCCAACTTCTTTCAGTGAATCACTATTAGTCCACACATAATTAGCAATTTGTGGAGAGTGCCAGACTGAGTCTAAAATATAAGCTTCATTCCCTGAAGTTTCCTTCACTTCAATTATCTCATCAGATGTCAAACCTAATTCTAATTCTTTATTAAGAAATTGTAGTACTAATGCTTTGGAGAGAGGTTTCAAGGATCTACCCCACTCAACAGGGCCAGTCAATCTTAGAACAGGATATTCCTCCTTTATTGCCAAATTATAATTATCAAGCCTCATATTGTCCCATTCCTCCTTTTTTTCTTTTTTGAGTGATTGAGAAACTATTTTTAGTAGAATCATTAGCCTTACATAAGCCACTAAGAGCCATCAGTTGTTCTGTACTATTTGCTAGTTTATGAGGTCTCCCCAATTGTTGATTTAGTAAGTTAATTTCTGATTCTAGTAGCCTTAAGTGGGAAATGAGTTCTCCATCTCCTGAGGAAATAATATTCTGTACTTCTTCCTCCCTGACTAATTGCCCTTTAAATAAAACATTATCACAGATAGCTTCATTAACTCCATCTTCTTTTGGAATTCATTTTTCCTTTCCTATAGAGGGGAAAATGTCTTGATCTTGACTTATTACTTCAGTGCTACAACCTATTTGATTTAACTCTTGTATTTGTTTAGCATTGTTGTTGGAAACGTCCTTAGTCTTATTACCCTTCTTTTTTCTTCTAATTCCCATTCTCTTCACCTTCTTGCTAACCTGCGTGACAGGTGGGTTTACCAGGAAATTAATACTACTGAAATCTGGCCTAATTCTCCTAACATCTCAATCCATCAAATGTATAACTCTGTCTGTTATCACCGAATTATCAGTTGAATGAACAATTCTCAATACATTATTAGATAACTCATGTATCTTCACCCCATTGGAAGCTACATCTACTCTCAAATTCTCCAGAATGCCTTTATTAATTATCAGTTGATCCATTAAAATTAGATTCGCATAGGTCGAGTTCCTTAATAGTAAGACTAAATCTTTATCAAGATGGTCAGGAATATATGTTAAATCATATTCTTTAACTGCAGAGCAATCCTCATTATATTTGGTTGATAAACAATCCTGGTCCAACTGAGTCTTTTCCTGACAACTAGCTCCAATTCTCTTCTCTTCACAATCTTTTAAGCCATTGATAGTTTTCTGCAGATCCTGAATTAATGAGCTCAACGCCTGTTTGTTGTTTGAAATCCCCAAATGCTCAGAGACTTCAAATTTATGTGAGTCATTACCTGAACAGACAAAGCTTCCTTCCAGACTGCCTGATTCCAATGTTAAAATAACAGAATTTTCCATACTCTGAGTAGAAAACAGGCCTATTGCACTAGTATCAGCCTGATTTCCACTATAGTTTTCTCCACTACTCAAATTAATCTGTGCTACAGAATTTTCAGATTTCTGAAAATGTGGCATTGAAGTTCGACTAGCACTTTCATTAATTTTATGTAAGTGGTCAGTGATTTTTGTCTGTTTTTGTTTAACCAATGGTTTATTACAGGAAAGCTCCTGATCTGGTGGAGACAGTCCCCCATTCTGGAGTCTCTGCAGTCTAGTGTTAACCATACCCAATCCGGATACCCTCACAAAACAAGAAAAACAGGAATAAAAATAGTGCTGGACTCCACTTGCCCTCTATACAAAGAAGATACACCGGGAATACCCAGGCAAAACACTGGAGAAATTGAGTCCCAAATGTAGAAAAACAACAAATATTGTTTATATAATTACACCTTGTACTTAAGTTCAATAAATCAGATAAATAAATATATAGGGTGGGATATTCAAAAGGGTTGCGCCATGCGCAATAGGGTTGCACCTGCGCAAGTCCAAAAGTGTGCCATTCTGCGATATTCAGCAGGAGGCAGTTGCGCCACCGAAAACATGCTGAGCAACAGTGCAATGCAAATGACGGCATGCGCAACCGAAGGGGGTGGATCCATGCATAAAGAGCACAATGCGATATCCAAAGAGTTGAGCAATGCGCAAAGCGACCAGTCGAAGCTGGTGTTTCAGCGGAAATAAGCCAAAATAAAAAGGCTCAAGGAAGAGGTGCAAGAATGCCACAGGGATGCCAAGTGGGAAGAGAGAGAGAAGACAGACAGTGACAGGCCAGGGCAGGCAAGGGAAGCAGTGTGGGCCATAGGCTGCAGAGGCCAGCGGGGGTGCCGTGCAGTGGAAGTAGCAGTCAGGACAGCGGGGTAACAGAGCAACATCAGCCAGGGGCACAAGCCAGGAGATGGACAGTGGCAGCTTCCACATGGAAGCTGTAATGAGGGGGTGAGAATGCAGGTGCAGAGGGCGTGGCCGTGGATGGGCCTGTCTGCGGAGCCGCCCCAACAGGCAGTACCGTGCCGCATCAGCTTTTGAGTTGTACACAGATGTAGAGATCGTGGGCTGGTACCACCTGAACAGGGCAATACTGAGGGGGCTCTGTGAGCTGTGCAGTGATGTGATGCAGGCACCCTCACGACGGAGTCATGCTCTGACAGTGGAGACCAAGGTGACAGCCTGCATGTGCCTGCTCACCACGGGCACCTTCCAGAGGCCAACAGGGGACACCACAGGCATCACACAGTCAGCCACGTCATGCATCCTCACCCAATTCCTCAGCACACTGCTGCCACATGCTGCGGAGCACATCCATTTCCCCAGCACTGTGGCAGAGCGTGCAGCAAACATACAGGCATTCCACAGGGTAGCACATATGCCTGGCATGCTAGGGGCCATAGACTGCACCCATGTGGCCATTTGCACACCATCTGGCCCCGATGGGGCCACATATAGGAATAGAAAGGGCTTCCACTGTGTCAACTGCCAGGTGGTGTGTGATGCCATTGGGCGTATAATCAATGTCTGTGCCACACACCCTGGTGGAGCACATGATGCCTTTATATGGCATCAGTCCACACTGTGCCATCGATTCGAGAATGGGGACATCCCCACAGGCCATCTAGTGGGTGAGTACGCATGTAGGAAATGCAAACTCGGGGCAAGGGTGGGAATGCCACAGGTGCCATGGTAGTGGCACACATGGATATGGGAAATATGGACCTGAACATGAGACTGATGTCCACTATCTCCACACAGGTGACAGTGGATACCCACTCCGTCCCTGGCTGCTCACACCATACCGGCACCCCATGACTCCATCGCAGCAACGCTATAATGAGGCACATGCTGCCACATGCAACATCATTGAGCAGGTGTTTGGGATGCTCAAGGCACACTTCTGATGCCTAGACACCTTCGGCGGTGCCCTACAGTACAGACCCTCAAAGGCTTGTGGGATATTCCTGGCCTGTTGTATCCTGCACAACATGGCCAATGACTGTGGGATAGCCATACAGGTTGAAGAGGGGGACAGCGATGGGGACACCAGCGGTGCCAGTGTTGATGGTGATGAGCAGCCCCCCTTGGACGGCGGGACCCCCGACTGATCCGGCAGGCCCAGCTGCACCGGGACACCATCACGGAGTAGGATTATGCACAACACAGGTAAGTCAAGGGGCCATGTGCAAACAACACTGTCCTGGCATAACTCACAGGCACACAGAGTAACACACCAGGGGTGCATGACGGCAAGGGGGGTGGAAGGGACCAGGCACACAAACACACCATCAGGGAGGGGCGAACAGTCATTTGGACACACACACACACACAAACACACCAGGCACAAAGCGTACATGGGCAGGTGCACAGCAGAGCAGGAAAAGACATGGCTAACACACAGATCCACAGACCACACCCACCACCTGTACTGTCCAAGCACATGTGTCAGATGCTGGGCACCCTTGCACCTTGGTGTACAGTACAATGCAGGCATCATCATGCACACGCTCCTGTGGACAGCAGTCGGGATGGTGTGCAGGTGGTCCATATGTCGGCGTGCTGGGCAGGGCACCCACCAGTGCACTGCCCACCATGACGCACAGTGCACACAGGGCAGCAGCAGACAGGGCCCACTCTGGGAGACAGGTCAGTCATGTTGCACCATTCCACAGCCACCGCAGATGTGTGGGCAGCCCCGCCGTGACCCAACAGCACTGGCGGGCTGAGCAGGGGCCACATGGGGTGGCACTGATGGACCACCAGGGGTCCCACTGCACGATTGCGACCTTGTATGCAGTGGGGTCTGTAGGATGCCAAACATACCTACACCAGGGGTGCTTGGGATGCCCACAGCAGAACCCAGCATCGACAGGCCTGGTGTCACACGACGCCGGGAACGGGGAGTGGAGAGTGTACTGTGTGGGGTGCGTGGTACAGGAGAACCTGCATGTGTTCCCAATGCAGCCACGACAGTGACCAATGCCTGGGTCTGCCTGTCAATGGCGGCGGTCACATCCATCCGCATATGGACCATCTCTGCACGGTCCAGAGCACACTCCCTGCTGTGCCGCTCCACAGCCACACACAGTGCCTCCACAGACGTTGCAACCTGCCTTTGCTGCTGTACTGATTCCCACAGCAGGCGGGTGTGCTCGTCCAATGGATACTCTGCCACAACGGCATCCTGTCCCCCAGGGTGTGGAAGGTCCTGATGCACAACACCCCTTGAGGGTGGGCGCTGTTTGCCAGGACCAGGAATGGACGTATCAAAGGGTGGTGGGCATGTGCCACCACTGGACACTGTACCCCCAGACCTGGTGGGTGACTGCTGTTGCTGCTCTCCAACCGCTGTACCCCAGGGACCACTTGTTCCACTGCTGTGGCTGCAACAGTGCCAGACACCTGCACAGCCACCAGTGCTGCCCCACCGGTGCTGACAGGCACAGCCTGGGACTGTGCCGACATGCTGGCACACAAGTTGGAACCAGCAAGGCCCAGGGGCACGTGCTGGCCTGCTGTGTGTCCGTCATGGGACACACACATGTCACTGCCCATTGCAGTCCTTGCATCATCAATGGTGCAGGTATGTGCTACAGCCACAGTCACAGTGTGCTGGCATGCTTGCATGCCAGACTGCTGAGACACAGGCTGTGCACCCTCCACACCCGACTCACCGACACCAGAGTTGGCAACCCAGCATGCATTCTGGTGCAGTGCATGCTGGCTGGTGACAGAGGTGGATGGACCCTCCTCCATGTCCAGCAGGTCATCCTCACTGCCTGGACCCACCACCACGGTCCTCTGAAGATGAACAGGATCTGTAACAGAAAGAGAGGACATGTGAGTGCATGTGAACAACCTTCCCCCCCAACACCACCACCATGTCATACCATGCAGTGATGGGCTTCCACCTGTCTGGAATCCACCTCCTGGTACGCCCTCAATAGCACTGCGCTGCATTGATGCAGTCAGTCGGTCCTCAGCCAGGGTCAGCTCCACCACCACTGGCTGGCCCCTGCCAGTGCCAGCACATGCCGCCCTGAGGGCTGCCACCTTCTCCTTCACCCTCCTGCGGTCTGTCCCAATCTTCTTTTTGCATTCCTGCATGGAGCGCTGGTGGCTTCCGTGCAGGTTCACTGCCGGGCTACCCCTCCCATGCAGCCGCATGGACCTGAGGTTGCCCGCCATCCACTCAGTAGTGACTCCTCCTCCAGGTAGGCCTGGAAGAGGGCCTCAGTCTCTGCCGTGGTGAAGTTGGGCCTCCTCCTCCTTAGCCCACCATCCTCACCCTCACCTTGGCTCTGCTCGGTCATGGCAATCTGTATGGGTGGAAGTGGACACCTGTCACTGTGCAGTCTACGGTGTATCCCATGCCCATTGTCCAGAACATCCCACAGTATGCAACCCACCTCTCACCTGCAGTAACCGAATCTGGCCAGCGCAGCCCAATGTTGCACATTTATAGCGCAATGCATGCAAATTAGGAGTGGAGCAACTGTAATGAGATGCAAATCGCGCCACTGTGCCTTTGAATGGCTGATCAGATGATTTGCATGTGTCGGCTGAATATCGCTCCATTGTGCTTTTCACAATACGGTTGAGCCGGCTGAGCCAATAGTGCAGATCTGTGACTGTGCGGTACACTGCATTGCGCATGCTCAGGTAGCTTACGCAGGCATCTGCCGTGCTGATGACGTGCTCTGCGCGATCGGCAATTCAGGCCATGGCCACCATTGTGCCAGTGGTGCTACAGCACTGGGCACTATATGGCGCTGTGGCACTACTGCACAATAGTCCACTGTGGCACTGGCATGCAGGTGGTCAGTCGCGCAGGATGCGTAGACGTCAGATGGTGCTGTGTGAGGCCTTGTGTCATAGACCCCTGACCTGGTGTCCGACCTTTGCCACCTGGTGCTGTTTGGCTGCCATGTGTACAGCCCTATTACGCTGTCTGGTGACAGCGCTATGTGAACCGATGGCACTGTATGAACAGCGCGATTAGAACCTATGGTGGTTTATTGCGCAACATTTCCACATGGGGTTGCCGTGCTGCGGGGCGCCATATTGCCTGCTGTAACACTACAACCATGGCAAGCAGGAGGGCACCCCAATGGAGCCCAGTGGAGGTGGCCAACCTGGTGGCCCTGGTAGAGCCCCACTATGGGGCACTGTATGGGGAGGAGCCCCTCACCATGGCTCAAACCCAGGTCTGGCTGTAGGTGGCCAATGACCTGGTGGGGGTCACAGGGCGGCGCCAGTCTGCCGAGCAGTGCCGGCACAGGTACAGTGACCTCCGCAGGAGGGAGCTGGAGTTGCATGACAGACTATGGTCACGTGCCAGGAGCGGCGTTGTGCCTAGGCCAGGTGGGTGTACCATCTATGCACCTGTATTCTCCATAGGGGTGTGAGTGTGTTTTGTTAGCTGTGCATGGGTGATGGCTCTGCCATGGTTGGCTGTGTCAGTGTGTGCAGGTGTGAGATGCATGGGTCTGGCTGTGTGGGCAGGCACACTCACTGGGGCAGGGGGCAGTCTGCTTTAGAGTCACACTGATGTTTTTCTCAACATTTTTCTCCCACAGGCCGGGCAGAGAGGATGCAGGCACGGGATGAGGAGGGCCGTGGCAGGGCCCTGGTGGTGGACAGTGGTGCTGTGAGGGGTGGGCCACAGCTGCAGCAGCAGCAGCAGCAGCCATAGCTGCTTGTGGAGTGTGAGTATCATTACATCATGGATGCTATTGCATGCTGGAGGGGGTGGGCATGACCACCAGCCATGGACAACACAACCATGCATGACACAGGCAACATTCATCATTGTCCAGTGTCACTGCACGTCTGTGTGTGCGTCACTGGTGGTCCATGCATGCACTGGGCACATGGCTGTGGAACTGGCATCCCACCACATTGCCACGTCACTTGACAGCCTTGTTTGTGCTGTGATGGACATGGGCAGTGTGTGTGTGCAGTGGTGCACATGGCTGGTGCCGCCTTGTTGGGCTTGTCATGTGCATGGTCATTGTGAGTGGGTGCATACCATCACAGGTGCGGGACATTGGGCTATATGACTTGCAGGTTTGGTGGTGTTCAGAGTTGTGGTCAGTCACAGCCATTGACTGTGTTCCCTTTTCCTAGACCTCATCATGCTCCACAGGATTGAGCGGGCACAGCACCAGCTGACCCGGGTGTCCCTGGAGAACCGGAACATCCTCCAGGATATCCAGCGCCATGGGCTACGGAGGAGGCACAGCCAAGCGAGACAGCACCAGGCAGTGGAGGACCAGCCTGCTAGGCCTTAGGCCGGCTTCCCCTTCCCACTTCACCCATCCCTCCCACCCTGCCTTCCCTCTCCAAGTTGTTCATCCCTACCCCTTGCCCACCCCTACCTTGTACCCCTACCACCCTCTTGTAAATAGTTTTGTTGTTGTTCTTGTTGTACTTTCCATTATTTGAAAATATATATATTTTGATATGAATACTGTGGTGTTCTCTGATTTGCAGCTGGCTCCGGTTGCTCAGTTGCAGTGGTGTGCATGCCATCTGGGGTGGTATGGTCCTGGGTATGTGTGTGTGTGTGCATGGAGAGGTGTATCCAGTGTGGCAGTGACTTTCTGTTGGTCTTGCCATCTGCTGCCGTCCACTGCTGGGTGCACAGGGTGGGTCTGGCTTGTATGGTTCTCTGCTACACGAGGTTGACGTGTGCCGGGGGGAATACATGGTGTTTTCTGCAGTGCCAGTCACTGCACATGGGTGGTGTCTTGGGGTCACAGTGCAGGGTGTGCTGTGCATACAGGGGGCTGATGTGCACTGTGGTTGTCAACCCCCTGTATGTGGCAGTCTCAGCCTGCCAGTGGTTGTGCTGGGGCATCATGGCCCTGCTGTGCTTTGTTGGCTTGTCCCCATGGACCAGTGGATCATCCATCCCACCCCCAGTGATGCTGTGCTTGGGGTGTGCAGGTGACTTGTTGGTTCTGCAGTGTGTTCCTGTGCCCATGTGTGGCATGGCTGGTGGTGGGCCCCAGCCTGCCTCCCTGGTTGTGCAGTTCCATTGCTCTGCTGGGGGGGGGCTCTGCTTGTTCTATGGCACCTCTGGACTGCTCAGCTGGGCTGGCCTTGTTGCGCTATGGTGCAACCTTTCTGCTCAGCTTCCCCTTTCTGGTTGTGCTATGGCGCAAGTTTGTGCGATATTCAGATGTTGGCTGCTTGTGCAATTTGTTTTGCTCCATGTTTGAATATCACATCTGTTGCACATATGCACAATTGAATTGTGCTTGCTCCTGCTGTTGCGCACATTTTGGGAGCAGTTTGAATATCTGGGCCATAGTGTACATATAGGAGTATACACTGAAGTATTTATAGGAGTATAATAGCAACTAACAAGCAATACTAGAAGTATGGAATTTATAAACTACAGAAGACAATCTTTTAAACCTTTCAAACTGCTACAAGTTTATTATAAAGCACTATCTTAAAACAGTTTACCCATATAAAGTTCTAGTTGCAATTTTACAATATTACAATACTATACAAATAACCACTATTAAAAATTGGAATAGGTTACTATATATTGTGTCTATTCTATATATTTGAAATGAACTTTTTTAGCTAAACAAAAAAAAGTAATTTAAAATATATATATTCAAATCCTTCATAGCATAAATTCAGTTGTCTGGGATCTCGAGTAGTTTAGATGGCTTAAGTAGCTTGAAGAACTGCTGAGTTGCTATTTCCTGTTTCCAACGCTGCCAAGACTTTTGCCAAAACGTTTGCCAAAGCTTTTGCCAAAACTGCAGTCTAAAAACAAACAAAATTGCAATAGAGTGAAAAGAAAAAGAAAAAGAAAACAGGAAGGTTCTGATAAGCTCTAAAAACAGCTTAAAAACATTAAAACCTTAATACTAACTTAATAATAACCCAGCACTACTCTCAATGAAAATAAAGCATACCAAACAAAAATATAACAAATTCACCTGCACTTAATCACATAAATCCATAAATTTAAAGCTGAATTTATAATAATAAAAACAAAACAAAACAAAAACTCTCATAGCTGGAGTACACCAAGACATATTACTGACCATTCTCTGAGTCTCCCAGGGTGTCCTGAACCAGTTCACTCGATTATCAGACACCCACCCCAAGAGAATCCTCTACTCTGCTCAGTACCAGTTTTTTGGCTTTTAGCTGCAGCTTGTCCCAGTAATGTTTCTTTGGCCCACTATATATCTTTCTTCAACAACACAATGGGAAGATGGCAATTATAAACTTCTCTCTAGAATTTGTATAGTTCAGGAGCTGGCTTCACTTCACTACACAATTTGTACTAATCCTGTATCCTGCTAACCTAAAGGAAAGCTGGATAATATCGCTTGTTTTTAAATATGATCCGCGAAGTAAGCAGTGCATGCGAATGCAGCGCAGCAAAAGATGGAATGGTGTCTGCAAACCTCAGTGGTCAATTATACTCTAGCTACACATTCTTATGCCAAGAGTAACTTACCAGTTTACTGAATTACTGACAAATTACCAACAGGTGCCTGAATGACACAATAATTGATCACGGGCAAGTAATTGATCACAGGCTAGACATCTAAACCATCCAGATCATTAATATTCTAAAAGCTCATAGTCCTCACCTCCAAATTAGAGTAACATGCTAAAAGGAATAAATTGTTCTTAATAATGCTGATCAGTGCTGATAATGAAATATCTTAAACCATGCGCTAGCGAACGATCTAACTAATTAGGTTCCAATTAACAAACCAATCAAATGATCATACAATTGGAAACTCAGTCAGACAACCAGAATTAACACAAAGCTGTAAAATACAGCAACACTGATACAGTGCAATTTAATAGTGCAAATTAATATCTTTAAGTGAAACAGATCACTGATACAAGTCTAACATACCATGTTACACTATATCAATTCAAACATACAGTTGAGCAAGAGACTGGATAAGAAAGGCAGTCTGAGATATGATATGAATAAATTAACAACACATTACAATGTAGGTATTTTTGTTGTTTTGATTCCACTATTCAGCAGCTCAAAAAAAAGTCTCAAAAATCAACCAGTATTCTCTTAGTTATGATCTCTGTCCCCTTCACAGCCGCTTCACATAGTCAAAGATCCCAGTTTGTAAACCTGTGAAGTTCATTCTATTTTCTATTTTCCATAGTTTTTATCCCAAATGACAGCATGATCTTCAGTTCTTTAGCTTTTCAGTTCTTAAGTACAATTCTCAGTTGGAGTTCACTTTCTTCTATAGCGCCCTTCCGAATCACCCCCGTTATTTTCTGCTCCCAATCTTTTAACACTTTCAACACTGCAGTATCATCACAATGTGGCTCTTCTGCTGTCAAACATGCTCAGCAGCACTTTCTTCCACCTCTGCCTGTGGCGGGCTACCCCCATCCAGCCCTCCAGCCTGCAAGACAAAAGAGAAGATGGCAGCAGAGAGAGACCACACTACAGTGAACAGGACCGCACAAGTCAATCTGGAATAGTTGCACACTTAGACAGGTATGGAGAACATCACAGGTGGCATACCTTTTCTAGAAAATAAATTCACGTTGTGCAACTCCTGCTTCACTCACTTCACCACAGCGAGTTAGCATGCAGTGGCCATCTTGCTCATCCGGACATCAGCCTCTCAATCCTAAAAGTTATCTCCTGTCAAAACATACAGGTTTTATCTATCTATCAAGATTTGTAGTGACTCCCAACATTAAATGTACGCTGATTATATTGTTTTATGGTACTCAGATCATTCTGCAGATAACGTAATCTCAAACATGCAGATACTTTTTGTAGGTTGCAGTCCTATTTAATTACAGGTAAGCTCATTCTTAATTAAAAAAAGACAAAATTAATGCTACTTGCTTTATCCCATAATTGTGGAAATGTATTTATTCATTTAGCTTTTATTACCAGTTAAGTGCACCATGAAAAACTTCCTATCTTCAAGTACGACCTGGGAAAGTACAAACAGTATAATACAAAAAAAGGTAAGCATGAGGTAAAATAAGAGTATCAAAGACCACAAAATATGTTGAAAAACATCTAAACAATCAGTAAGGAATACAGTAATAACATAAGGCATAAGAATAACACAGGTGCAAGACTCTCAATGCCATTTCACAAATATAAGATACAGATTACAGAGAATGCACTCAACACTTCATGGTAATAAGGAGGAGGCTTTGAACACAATGAGATGCAAGCTCTAGCATAGACTTTTTAGCTAGAAGGCATACCTGGTACCAAATCCTATAGTCCACGTTTAGCCACCCTGACTGGGAATAGAGGTCACATGTATGTGTTAGGTGGCAAGTGTCAAAGACAAGTCAGCAGGTTTTGTGAAGGGACACTTTGACCCTCTTGAGGGTTGTATCAGCAGCAGTGCCATATACTACCAGTCCATAATCAATCACAGATAGGATAGAACTGGTAATGGCTAGGATTAGGGCATCATCCGTTAGGCAGTTATTGTGCCTGAATAGTTGACCAATCCTAGCACTGTCTGCTTTAGCTACTAGATCAATGTGATGAATGAAAGAAAGGGAACTGTCCAAGATGACCCAAGGTAGTTGAAACTCTGAACCATTTCTAAGGGGTCATTTTGAGAGTTCAATATGTGCAATTGGTAGGATCTGTGCCGGTTGTGGGGGGAGGCAAACAGCATAGTTTTTTTTGTAGTTTAATAGGAGCTTAGAGTTGATGAACCAGGACTCAGCATCAGTGAAATTAAGTTGCATCTGTTTTTCCAGCATTACTGAGTCCGATTGGCTGGAAAAAAGCACAGCATTGTCAGCATAGAGGTGGACCTTGTGCAAACATGATTGTGGGAGGTGGCTCAAGAAGAGGCTGAAAAGCAGGGGACCCAGAACTGACCCCTGGAGTACCCCTGTAGTTACAGCCCAACTTTGGTAGAAGATGTCAGCAATTTTCACTTGTGTTCCCTCAGAGAGGTAACTTCTAAACCAACATATAGTTTTGGGAGAGAGTCCCAATGGGATTAACCAGTGCAGTAAAAGTTCATGGTTGACTGTGTCAAAGGCCTTGGTAAGGTTGATATAAGTCGCCCCCAACAACTGGCCCCGGTTAAGAGCATCATGAATGTAGACTGTGAACCCTAACAAGGCAGTTGTGGTACTGTGTTGTTTTTGGAAGCCATGCTGCTCCGGGCATAGCAGCTGATATTTGTCAAGGTGGTCAATGAGCTAGTTATAGACAATTCATTCTAGTGCTTTTGAGAGAGGGGGAGAATACAGATTGGCCTATAACTGGTGAGGCTTGCTCTATTTTGAAGATGCCTGAGAGAATTTGCTGTTAATGAGCAAGAGGTTCAGGATTCTGGTAAGGGGTGGTATTACCTAATCTAGGGTTAAGGCAATGAGCTTGAGATCAAGTGCATCACTGTCCACTCTAGTTTTCCCAAAGACTTGTAAGAGGCATTTTTTTGCTATGACCTTGGAGATAATTTTACAGTGGAAAGATCTGGTGAGGCCAGCAGGGGAAACCAACAGGTTGAAGAGGTTGGAGACATCTTGAGGTAGAAAGAAATCTGGAGGGAGTACACTACTTAGGTATGTAAAAACCCTTTTAAAGGTTTTAGCTATAGTTACCGTGTCCTGGGTTATTTTAGATTGAGTGGGGTTGGGGGGATTTGTTGGGTTTATTAGTGAGAGTCTTTAAATTATCCCAGAATGTGCAGCTGTCTCCCCAGTTGCGAGACAACTTGTTCTTAAAGTAGCAACTCTTTGCTAAGTGAATAGCCCTTGTGCAGTTATTTCAAGCAGTTTTGTAGCTCTGGAAGTATATGGAGAAGTCAGTATTTCTGGCTTTTTGTCAGAGATTGTCCCTAAGTTTCATCTGCTTGAGGAGGGCCAAGTTGATCCAAGACTTAGTACACTCCTTAGTTTTGATCTTGATGGGAGGGGCATGAATATTACACACCATATTGAAGGTCTGGATAAAGTGATCACATGCAGAATCAATGACATTAGTTGTGAAAAGATATGGTCATTCCAGAAGCTAAAAGTGCTCTCTGGAAGAGGTCAGCTGCCCTTTTTTTTAGTACTCTGAAAGTATGTGCTTTAGCAGGGGTTCTGGGGGATTTATTTGACCAGGTACAGATTATAGGTGCTTGATCACTGATAGAGACAGGAAGGACAACTCGGTGAGTAACTCTTTTGGACCAATTCATAATCAGCCAGTCCAGCAGTGAATGGGAACTGATTTGATAATTCCCTCTCATTGGAGAGTCTACTAGCTGCAACATTTGTAGGGAAGAGATAGCATCTTTGTACAGTGCTGCATTAGGTGAGTGCCAGTTTATGCTGAAGTTACCTAAGATAAGAATCCCTGAGTTCTGGTCCAGATTGGAGACATAGTTGAGGATTTCAGTGAAGCCTGTTGATTGTTCTTTGGGGGGTATATATACCATAACAATTGTTAGACCTTTGCTGCAAGTGCCTAGCATAAGTTTAATTGCCACCATTTATACATTTCTGCTGGTGAAAGGGCATGGGAGGATACAACCTAGGGTAGTGCCCTTGGTATAAATGACACAACCCCCACTCCACTTCCCAATCCTATTCAGCCTGAAGGAGGTATATCCCTCTAGCTTTATGGCCATGTCTGGAATTCTTGGTGAGAGCACAGTTTCTACAATGGAGAGCATGTTGGGGTTATGTTGTGATACCCAGACTTGTAATGAGTCAAATTTGGCCATGAGGCAGCAGATGTTAATGGATGCTATTGTCAAGCCACCAGTTCTCTTTAGGGTAGCTGGTGTAGGGGTGAGGGGCCAGGGTTGGGTTGGATGTTTCTCAAGAGTAACAGGAGTAGCCAGACCATCCTTATTGCATACTATTTAAGAAGCTTTAGCATCTGCATATGGTTTTGGGCTGTGGGACAAACTTTCCCTGCCTTTGTCAGAGATTATGACATTGATTAGTGCAGGGGAAGGAGGGGAGGGGCAGTCCCATGGTAAATGCCGCATTGTAAAGGACAGTGCAGGGCTGAAAGTACTTATGGCAGTGGTGGTGGTAATTTTTTGTCACAATATGAGGTCAGGCAGTGAATCAAAAGTGGCAGACACCTGAAAGTGGGATACAGTGTAAAGGAGTGGTGGGATAACTGATAGTAGAACTAACAGGAGCAGGACGTTGAGTAGACCCATCATAAAGGAATAACAGAATGATCATGTTGCCTAGAGCTACTACCACAGATAAGGTGCTATGGGGAACAATGGCTTTATTAATTTTATTTATTTATTTATTTAGTTTTTGTTGACCGGGTAAGTGCACTAGACAAATCCTGCCTATTTTCAGGCACAAACCGGGGGAAGGGGATACAGATGAATGCCAACTGACCTTGAACCAGATTAAGCTGTTGGTGGTATTTTTAGTGAAAGAGGGAAATTTGGCCAGTACACCGGGGAAATTCCCTTACTCTTTTCAGTAAGTGGCATGGGATCTTTAACATCCACCTGAACTACCACCAATCCAGGCAGATGGAACCTCGGTTTGACATCTCATCCGAAAGACAGCACCTCAGAAATGCAGCACCCCTCTCATGCTGCACTACACTGTCAGTACTGGGATATTAACCTACGTGCCAGATGTGGGAACTGAACCCACAGCCCTCTGATCTCCCGGCCTCAGAGGCGAGTGTGCTACCTACTGAGCTACTGACACTGACACTTTAGTCTCAGGGGTGCGGACAGTTTACACCTAGAAAGGGGGCAGCAGACCTACTGCAAAATCTATTTGAAGATGAGTCAGAGTACACACAAGATTAGGAAGGGAGATGATATTAAGATAAGGGATGCCGCCAGATTAGCACAGTGATAGAAGACTCACCTTTAGTTTCAGGATTACCAAGTTATGAGGGATACTAGATATGCGGGTGTTACAATCCCTAAGGCACTTAACTCAGCATGGCACTATTAGATCATCCTAACAGCATTGAAGTAGTGAGTAATCAACAATTAATCTAGTCAGAAAGAGATGTAGTAACAGTGCCCTGAAGTGCTAGAGATGTATAACTTGCAAATGGGAAAGTGGGGGAAAAGAAATTCATGAAGGAAAGCAAAGTAGAAGTGGTGATAAGAGAGCAGACAATGACTGTCTTCAGCTGAGGAGATGATTAGCCAATCTGCAAGCAGGAGGACAGGCACCAAAAAGCAAGCAGAGCCAAGGTTTCTTCAGGAAGCATACCTTCTTAGGCAGGCAGGCAGGCATGCTGGCTGTGTGCAGTTGGCGACTGGGTCAGGAAGGCTGTCCAGCAATGCAGTGAGAGTAGAGAGAGGGTCCTTGAGGAGGGAGCACCTGGTCAGGGGCCTCGTGCTTCTTGGGTGGGCAGGCATGCTGGCTGTGTGCGGTCGGTAAAGATGTAACACAGTTTTTCTCCGTGGGAAAATTTGTGGCAAAGTCGCCAAGTTCCCATCCATGGGGCACCTTGTGCAAAGTTTTAGAAATCGCCCGGAATTCACCATTTGTGACATTGCCTTGCTTTTTGGGGTTTTAAATGCAAATTGCACTTGAAAAAAAACAAAGCAAGGAGAAGTTGCATCCACCCCCCCCCACAGCCAGCAGCCTGATCTCCCTCCCCGGTGTGGTGTCCAGTGCCCACCCTCCCGCTGATCTCGCCACAGCAACCCACAATATAAAAAAACCTCTTTTTTGATGAAATCTCTTCCATGGTGTCAGACAATGCCCCCCCACCACTGATCACTGGCCACAATAAATCCCCCTTTCAGCTGCTGGCATCCTGCCCTGGTGTCTAGTGGTCCCCGGCCCCTGCCAATTGCCACCCGGCTGGCACCCACATCCATAATACTGTCTTATTAAAAAAATGTTTAATTTAATCCCTGGTGTCTAGTGGACCCACCCACCATGTCAGGTAGTGCCTCCACCCTTCTCTCCCCAACCCTGACATGAGGGGGCCACTGGCACAGCCCTCCACTCACCTCCATAGCTGGCAACCCGACTGAGCTCAGTGAAGGAGTGCATGCTCGTACAAGCATTTGTGTATTCATTGACAACTCACTGTCATTTCCTTCTATTTTCCAGGGTGTAGAGAAGGGTAGGGGGTGCACCAGTGTTCCATGGGGGAGGGCAGGATGGGAGGGATTGGCATTGTGGAACCCTCTGGGTCTTCAACATCATTTTGCCCATCACGCTGCCCCCACCAGTGACTGGAGCAGCCCCCTCCCCTTCTCTATGCCCCATAAAATGAAAGGAAATGACCGCAAGCTGTCAATGAATGAGCATGTGCTTGTGCTCAATCCTTGAGCTCAGTCGGGCTGCCGGCCATGGAGGTGAGTGGAGAGCTGTGCTGGTGGCCTGCCTGGGGGTTGGGGGCTGGGTGGGGACAGTACCTGACAGGTTGGGGGAGTCTACTAGACACCAGGGATTACATTAAACTGTTTTTTTTTAAGAATATAGTATTGTGGATGTGGGTGCCGGCCGGGTGGCAATCAACAGTAAAAAGACATATCTTCCTTTCTAGTCCCTCCGTAATATTGCTAATAAATACATTAAAGATGACTGGTCCCAGTAATGATCCCTATGGCAGTCAACTGGTCACCCTCTCTTCCTCAGAGTGAACTCAGTTTACCACCAGAGTCTGTCTCCTGTCCCCTAACCAATCCCTAACCCAGTTTATCACCTTTGGACCCACTCCTAGGTTGCCCAGTTTGTTTACAAGTCTCCTATGTGGAACACTGTTGAAGGCCTTACTGAACTCTAGATAGGCCACATCCACCACTCCACTCTGATCTAATTCCCTGGTCACCCGGTAAATGAAATCTATCAGATTTCTTTGATATGACCTCCGTCCGGTGAATCCATGTTGCCTTGGATCTTATAAGCCACTGAATTCAAGATACAGTATTCCCTAACACTTTTCTTCAGTAGTGATTTCATTAATTTCTCCACCTCTGAAGTCAAGCTGACTGGTCTGTAATTGCCAGCTTCCTCACTCCTACCACTCTTGTGTAGTGGGACTACATCTACCCTCCTCCAGTCTTGTGAAACCACTCCTGTCTCCAGTGAGTGGTTGAACAGGGCTGTCAGAGTTGCAGCCAGCACCTCTCTGGGCTCCCTCAGTATCCTTTGATGTACCCCATCTGGCATCATTGCCTTGTCCACTTTCAGGTTTGTGAGTTCCTCTAGAACTCTCCTCTGTAAATGGATTAGTGTCTAGCTCCCTTCCTTCAATGCTCCTGGCACTTACATGTGGTCCCTTGCTTTCCCCTACCTGTGTGAACACTGAACAAAAATATTTTGACAGGATGTCTGTGAATGAGGATACAATTCCACTATCTCAAAAAGAATGGAATTTATTTGCAAAACACTTTCTTAATGCACCAGTTAGGGTTCAAATTAATGCCACAAAGGTAAGGAACTGTGGTGTTAAAGTTTCCAGTCCTACCTCCTCATACTCAAAAAGAAAAAAACACATTGATGAATCAGTGGTGAGGTTACCCTTGGGGTTGTCAACATAAATTTTCTTCATGCAGGGCAAAGAAAGGTACAACACATTGTATTGGTAACATGTGATGTGACACACTTCACTACCTTTGAAAGGTTTATCAGTATGAGGCACAGACTTGGAGCAGTACCTTGTGCTTCAGACAGGAGACTACGGACTGGCAGGAGGGGTGAACATTAGGGTTCACAACCCAAGGAAGATCCCACCACTGATTTGCCAAGACTCGCGAGGCCCAAAACCCTAATGTTTTTTTTTTTTTTCTTTTGCTGTTTGTGGGCTGGGCAGTTAGGGTTGGAAACCCTAACACTACATTTCCCTACTTGTGTGGCATTAACTTGAACCTTAATAGATATATTATGGTGGCACGGTAGTGCCACTATAGTTAGGGTTGAGTAGGCATGTTAGTGTTTTAACCCCAATGTTTGCACTTTAATATCTTCAGAACAGTTACAGTAAATGGATTTTCATGAAATGTGCATGATTAGTCTTGTGGGGTAGCTCTCTGGATGTGCCAAGTTTTGTTCCAATCAGAAGTGTAGCTTCTGTGATCTGGATAGTACAAAAAGCACATTTTTATTTCTTTTTTTTTCGCTGTTTTTCTGACACCTATATAACCCAGAATGTCTGGAATTGTGTTCTGAAATTTCCAGGGTAGAAAGGGGTTGGCAAACAGATGTGCCTTTTCATAGGTATCATAGGTTATACAGAGCATATAAAGACAAGGTCCATTTAGCTCGTCAGGATTAAGAATATTCCTGAATGCCTTTACTAATTAGAAAACTGTCGAGTTTTGTTTTAAACTCAGCCATAGTCTTACCACTTACAACTGAGCATGGAAGTATATTCCAAATCTCAGTCACCCTAATGTTAAACCAATACTTTCATTTCTTAGTGGTGAATTTATCTTTGGTTAATTGGAATGGGTGAGCTCGAGTATTATGTGGTTGAACCCTCAACACCATGCCCAATAGTTCCCACATTTGCATGTCTGTTAGGGCCCTGTAGATCAAACACATGTCGCCCCTTTGCTGGTTTAATGAAAAATATTAATCTGTTCCAAAGTTATTAAATGTTTATATTTCAGGTTCTGAGCATGCTCAGTAAACATGTCAAAATAGCTATATGAAACAAAAAAGAAATCCTTTTTTATTTTGGGCCAGTCCTTTTTCATGAAGGTAAAAACCCCTTTTTTTTCCACCTTCTTGTTTTCCATTTTTATGTAAAAAAAATTTTCAAAACTCACAAAATTACATCCTGCAGAGGCACCAACACATGTATCATGCTCATCTGGACTCTGTTAAGTGGATTCTGCATTTCATTGTTTGGAGAAATTACATAGAAATGCATTTGTTTTTATATTTAAAGTCATTTTTTGTGATTCGATGAAGTTTGTGTTCATACAAACATTTTCGTAGTATAACTGCAAACAGCAAAATAATACGAAAATTTTAATTTGAATCACTATCCCCATAAATTTTTTAACCTTTGCTTAATGTCTAGTGGTGACCCCACCCTCCAATCGCCATCCTCATAATTATTTATTTTTTCCCTGGTGTCTAGTAGCACCCCCTGCACTCCGATCAATGTCCCCATATTTATTTAATCATCCCCTGGTGTCTAGTGGCACCCATTCCCACCAATCAATATTCCTGTAATTCTTTAATATTTTCCTGATGTCTTGTGGCAGCCCCCACCCTATAGTTGCAGTCCAGGTAGTTCTGTAATTTTTCAGTTACCCACACAAAGGCAGTGTGGAATACCCAGTACCTTTAAAATAAATGAAATCACTGGGAGGGATTTTGCTCCAATAACTCAATTTAAACCAAACCATACATGAAGACATAAGACCCACTCACCAGTTTACTTTTTAAGATTTTTATTTGCTTAAAAGCATAATTAGTCCACCAAAGAAAAGATCAATGTTTCATAGTATGTTCACTACTTCCTCAGTATATTTTGGTAGAACCAGCTATTCCCTTGGTGAATCTATTCCATTCAATTCAATTAAATCTCTCTGTGTTCGACTGTCACTTTAATTTTCCTCTGGATTTGTTTTCACAAAATGTAATATTTAGCAAGAAAAGCCTCTAACTTCTTTTTGGCCCACACGTCAGTTTGATGTCTTATTCTTCTCTATTAATTTGTTTTCTCCCTGGTGCCCAGTGGCACCTCCCACCCATCTGATCACCATCCCTGTGGTTATTTAAATATTCCCTGGTGTCTAATGGCACCTCCACCCTCCGGTCACTATGCCGGTAGTTCTGTAATTTTTCCCTGGTATGTAGTGGAACTCATCAACCCCCGATCACCATCCTCATATTTACTAAGTATTCCCGGGTAACTAGTGGCATCTCCGGTCCCATTCCCAACTAAAATAAAGAAAACTGTCCCTTGATATCTTTTTTTCATGTAAAAAAGAAAACAGTCCCTCACAGCTCTGACCCCCCAACCATGACCTCCCACTGAGCGTACATCACCCCTCACCCCCCTACACCCCACACACACCCTCACTCACCTGCACAGGTACCATGGTGAAAAGTCACTCTCTGATATAAAACACATCTTGCTGCTTGAACCGCTGACTGCAACATTACAAACTAAGTAAATACGGTTCAATGTATTTCAAAGGGATTTTCAACATTGATGCATAACTTTGCCATTTTGTCATATTTTCTGCCCCAATTTTTAAAATGGCTTTTTTGGAACCCCACCTCATGACCAATGGTGGTAGTATTTTGTAAATAAAGTTTAAAAGGTGATTTTGTGGCCACTTGGGAAAATCACCTTTTAGGCAGGATTTTAAAATTTTGACCACCATCGTTCGTGCGGTGGGGTCATAAAAAGGGTATGTTGAAAATTTGGGCTCAGAATATATAAACATGGAAAAGTTATGCTTATCCACTGAAATTGTGCTATGCTTGTCCATAACTCAGGTAATTTTAAGCATTTTTACCCAACATTTTCAACATAGGCATTTTTGTACACCCCTCTCATGAATGAGACAGCTGTCATTTTTCAAATCCTTTCCTAAGTGTCTTTTTGCACCTGTGGTGTGGAATGAAATTTCTGTGGCACACAATCATGTCTTGGAGTAGATTGCAAAATCTACTGCACTGGAAACATGAGGTGAGATAATAAGAAGGTTATACTAACAATTTGGTTGTTGTTGTCCTACAAATGGAAGTACATATGTGCATCTATGGAGGGATGGGAGTGTGGGGCGCAAAGGCAAATAAAGATATGATTTTGGAGGCATGGGCACTTCCACAGGCAAATAAGGATTCAATTACACTATCTCAAAGATTAAGGATGGAGGGTCCTATGCTCCCGCAAGCAAATAAGGATACGATTATACTATCTCAAAAAATAAGGAAATTCATTGCAAAATACTTTGTTAATGTACTACTTAGGGTTAAAGTGACAAAATGAGGGAAATATGGTGTTACAGTTTCCAACTATAACATGCCACCCTCACCTTGCTAGCAGCTACAGGAAAAAATATTATGGTTTCACCACTCTTGCCTCTTCACAAATCAGACAGGCAGAGTGCCTTGGGGTTGTCAACCCTACTGCTCAATCCATTGTCATATACTGTACCCATCTCAGTTTATTTACTGATGGAATGGGGTGAGTGTTTGGACTGACAACCCCAAGGCCCACCCAGCACCTGATTTGAGAAGAGGCAAGAGACGTGAAACCATACAGAAGATTGTGTATGAGCAGGCATTTACAACATTGATATGCTTGCATCGAGAGGTTTCCTTGGTGACAGTAGACCTCAAGAGCACAGCTCAAGAGGTCTCCTGTCACCAAGGAAACCTCAAGATTTCAATCATACCCTTGTCTCTGTATGCCTGCTCATACACAATATTTTATAGTGTATGAGAAGGCACTCACATACAGTGACATCGCAATTAGCGAGAATGCTTTTTTTTTTCTTCAAATAAACAAGTAGCCTAGGGAGAGAGACACGTAAAATGGTCTTATCTGTTGCTGTTTTCAGGGCATCCACTCAGAGGTCTGCTTACTAGGTGACAGCTCTGGCAATGGTCGGCATGACTGAGGAGACTTCAGCACGAGCACTGATTCGATGTTGTGCGTTAGCAGTGACGTCTTCAGTGAAGCACAACAGGAGTTTGACGTCACTACTAACACACAACAGCCTAATTTCAGTCATCAATTTCTATGCACAACAGCACTCTCTCATACACTATAATACTTTTTCCTGTAGCTGCCATCAGGGTTGCTGGAGGCATGTTATAGTTGAAAATCCTAACACCATGTTTCCCTAGTTTTGTTGCTTTAACCCTAACTAGTTTGTTAACAAAGTATTTTGCAATGAACATATATATATATATATATATATATATATATATATATATATATATATATTATACAGGCATGATAGTGCCTGTATATTAGGGTTGAGTAAGCACTTCTATGTTAAGCTCAAATATGTGCACTTTAATAACTTTGCCACCTTTCAACCAATTTACATGAAATTTGGAAAGCCGAGCCTCTGTGCCAGGAGCTCTTGATCCTGTAAATTTCTTGTATATCAGGTCTTGGGAGACAATGTTACAGAGGTGCAAGAAACCCCAAAAGTCTACATTTTTGAAAGATTTTAAGACTTTTTTGCCACACGATAACTAAAAAAAAGGAGTCTTTGAGGTCCGTCCAATGTGTGTGCTTTTGTGGTTTTTAGATCCCACTGTTAAGTAGTTTTTAAAATATTAAATAAAAAATGTTCCATTTCTAAGCATGAACAGTTCAAAAAATCAGTGTTTTATTCATAGCTGAATTTTTGTGAAAGCAGCGGTTTGCATTATATAACAAAGCTGTCATTATTAAATGATAGCTGTGTTGTATAGTGCATCACCTGCTGCTGTCGCCACTCAAAGGTCAGGAGTGGGGCTACTATGCTGTCATTGTAGCACTGCCGTCCTGACTGTGCTGATACCTTCAACTGTGTCTGCACACCTGGATCCCCAATCCCCAGTAGCAGTGTCTTTCTTTCTCTCTTTCTTTCTTTCTTTCTTTCTTTCTTTCTTTCTTTCTTTCTTTCTTTCTTTCTTTCTTTCTTGCAATTCTTAGCTGACACCGGGATGCTCACCCCAGTGTCAGATGCTTCCCCTCTGTGCAGTGTCTTGATTAATTAACACTGCCCACATCAAGGGGCCTAATCCCTGTGTTGGCATTTATACCTCCACCAGCAGTGTGTGACACTGGGGAGCCCACCCTCAGTGTCCCAAAATAGCAAAGTTCCTTGAAAAGAAAAAACAGTCCCATAACATCTTTTTGTTTTTTAACCTGAAAAAAAAAAGAAAATGGTCCCTCATTGTCTGCTATCTCCCTACCCCCAACCCGATCCACCAACTGAGCATCCACCACCCACCCACCCCTACTATACATACCTTCAGAGGTCGAGACACATATGGCACAGCTGTCTTTAATAGATGACAGCTGTGTCATATACTGCAAATACTATATGACACAGCTGTCTTTAATAAATGACAGCTGTGTCAAATGTTGCAAATACTATATATCACAGTTGTCTTTAATAAATAACAACTGAGTCATATAGTACTTACACTATATAACACAGCTGTCATTTATTAAAGACAGCTGTGCTGTAAAGTGCAAGCTGTTGCTGTTGTGGTTCCTATAGTAGGTCAGGGACAGGAATACTGTAATTGTAGCCCCACCAGCCTGACTGTGCCTTAATTTAACTTTTATCTGCACACCAGGGGACCCAATCCTCATTGGCAGTGTAGTTATGTACAGTATTTTTTAATGTATTTATTTATGATTGTTATATCATATTCTTATCTGACACCAGGGTGCCCACCATCGATGTCCCATGCTTCCCCATTTGCAGCCTCTTGCTTTATGAACATCGGGGACCCAATCCTCATGTTGGCATTTACCCCCTCATCAGTGTGTGATACTGAGGAGCCCACCCCCAGTGTCACTAAACAGTGTTTTTACCAACAAAGTTCCCTGAAAAGAAATAAATGTCTCACAATGTCTTGTTTTGCTTTCTTTTCCTGAAAAAAGAAAATGATCCCTCATCATCTCCCCATATCTCTCCCCCAACCTGACCCTCCCACCGAGCACCATCCACTCCATCCTGCCCCCTTACCCTATACTTACCTCTGGAGGCTGGCTGATGTCATCTTCTGTGGACTATGACTTGTCTGCACTATTCAAAGCTGAACCACAAAACTGAGCAATACAGATAAATGCCATATAATATATTTCCAATGGTGTTTTGAACTTATAGTTCTATCCTTGCCATTTTATTTGAATTTTTTCACCAGCGTTTGAACATGGGCTTTTTGGGACCCTATCTAATGAACACAGGCACTGTCATTTCATTGAAAGGTCCCAAAAGGTGATTTTGTGCAGTGACCATGAAATCACCTTTCAGGACTGATTAACAAAATGACAGTGTCAGTGTTCATGAGGTGGGGTCCCAAAAAGCCCATGTTGAAAATTTGGTGAAAAATTCCTAAAAATGGCTGAGTTACAAGCATGCATAGATTTTTTTCTACACAGGCACATACCTTTGATAATTTACAATATTTTGACTCCAGATTTTCGATATATTTATTTTTTCGCACCACCAGATGAAAAATACAGCTGTCATTTTTCACGTCCTATCTGAAACATGGAATTTCCACACTTTTGTCACTGTGCTGTCAACCCTAACTGATGCATTAACAATGTTTTTTGCAATGAATTTCCTTTCTTTTTGAGAAAGTGTAATGTAAGTGCTTAGTGGTATGTGTTTATGGGAGCGTGGGTGCTCTGGGCACTGCTCTCCCTTCACCTTGCCCATTTGTTGTGTAATGGTATGCGTATGTTGGAGCGCTGGCCCTCTGGGCTCTGTGCTCCCAATTACACATGAATACGGCACCATACAGCAGCCTTATAGTACTGAAAACGACCCCTTTTAACACTTATTTGGCAATATCTCAGTAACCATGGCAACTATGGAAAAAATTCCACTGCAGGTATAATCTATGACTTTGAAGCTTCCTCACAAGCTTAGTCCACAGTGGACTAGGTGGACTAAGCTGTGGGTAGTGAAAAATCCGTAACTCAAATTGTTTTTGAGATAAGGGCACCGAATGTCACTGCGGGTGCTGCAATGTTATCCTATGAGAAATGTCTCAACTTTGGAATGCTGTAACTATGGACCTGTTGAATGTTTTGGGATCAAACCACCAAAAGGCACATCTGTGGGACAAAGGCTTGCCACCTTGCAAATTTCAGCCCCAAACCACAATCCACCTTATCACAATGAAGTGACAAAGAAAATAACACATGGGGACAACGTTTTTGAGTATTGTTTTCATGAAAACAAAAATGTTTTTGTGACACCCCTATAACATATAATGAAATGTTTTCATACACAAAAAAATGTTGCCACAGTACTTTTTTTTTATCAAGGTCATTGCTGCGAAAACAAAAAATGTTGTTGAAGCAACAAAGCAGCAAAATGGTGGAAACATTTTGAAAAACATATTTCCAGACTACCTGCAGAAAAAAGCTAATGCCAGTGTCATGTTCTTAAGGGCTGGATTAAGTAAACACAACAGTTGGTGTTTACCAAAGGACATTATTTTTCTATTTACAAAATGTTTTGTCTCTCGCTAACTGAAAACAAGATGGCAGCAGCATGAAAACAAAATTTGGGAGCACGACAACAAAAAAGTGTTTGCAAAAGTTTTTGCAATGCACATATAAATTTTCCTGTAGGCTAAAACGAGACAAGAAAAACTTGCATAACCTTGAACGTAATAATATTTTTTCACCAAATCTTCAAAAGGCATGTCTTTGACCCAGGCCACATATACAAATGCACATTTGAAGACAGTTAGATGCACAGTTCAGTCTGTGGAATGTGACAAAGAAATGCACAAAAGTTGAGGAATTTTTAAATTTTTTTACACTCTACAGTTCCCCAACCATGCATCCGACCAGCACATAACTTTCCAGATCCAGAGATCTATGATTGGACACTGTGCATATGAAAATTCAGGCAAATCAGACAAATGGTTGCAAAGTTATTAAAGTGCAAACTTTGGGGTTTAACATAGAAATGGCCTGCCAACCCTAACTATACCTGTGTACCATATATATATATATATATATATTAGAGGCAAAAAACTCCATTTAATGCATTAGTTAGGGTTGTTCCACAGCGACAAAAGTGAGGAAATTCGCTGTTAGGGTTGAAAACCCCTTGGACCCCCGCCCACCCCCAACCAGCATTGCAGGTGCGCATTGGGATCGATCAGCCCTAACTCTCACCCCATGACATGTGTAAGCAGCAGAAGTATAGGAGAATGGGTGATAGTTAGGACCCACGGTCCAATGCACCCAATGCCGGTTGGGGGTGGGCGGGGGTCCATGGGGGTTTTTCAACCCTAACAGCGAATTTCCTCACTTTTGTCGCTATGGAACAACCCTAACTAATGCATTAAATGGAGTTTTTGGCCTCTAATTTCCCTTCTTTTTGAGAATGATAACGAGAAATAATGAATGTAATGCAGCAGCGGGAGTGCTTGTGGCATACTAACACGGACAGCAACGCAAACAGAAATGCTAAAAGTGGCGCACATGGTAACACAAGCACAAATGAGAACAGAAAGGGTAATGCACATGGTGGCGTAGACGGGAATGGTCTGCCACGTGATGTGTTGTCACATAGTAACATGGTGCCTGCAAACAGAAATGTCAATGGGCATGGTGATGTAAAGTGAAACAGTAAGATAAACAGTACTGTAGACAGAAATGGCAAAAAATAACAGAAACGCAAGCGCAAATGAAAACGCAAAGGATAACGCACATGGTGGTGCAGACGTCAATGGTAAGTGAAACGGGTACGGATCCGCAAGCAGAAAGGGCAACAGTAACAGTAATGTAAGCTCACAGGCTGGTTTTCCCCAAAACCTGCATTGAGAAAGACAGTGAGTACAAATAATGTATGCAAAATAATGAGTATCAGCGCAGAAAATGAGATCTTGGAATACTAAATACATTATATCTCAGGAGCCATACGACGTAGAAAAAAAAATGTAAAAGTCATATTATTTACAACTGTCCTGGCTAATTTGAATCTTAGCCCCATTCAAAAAGTCCGTATCTCGCACCGTTTCCGAGATACGGGCCCTGAAAGGCGCGGCGAACGCTGTAATGTTATCCTATGGGAAAAAAAGAAAAGTTCGGAGCGCCATAACTTTGCCTTCCTGTAATGTTTTTTCACCAAACTACTGAAAGGCACATCTGTGGGCTGTTGGCTGTCTTACCTCCAAATTTCAGGAAAAAAGACCAAACCGTTATTTTGCAGCAGGGCTCCAAATGATTTCTGTTAAGTGTCGGGCGCCGTAATGTTATCCTATGGGAAAAATCGTCAATTTTGAGGTGCAGTAACTTTGCCGCCATGTCTATATTTTTCACCAAACTACTGAAAGGCACATCTGTGTACTGTTGGCTGTCTTCCCTCCAAATTTCAGGAAAAAAGACCAAACCGTTATTTTGCAGCAGGGTGCCAAAGGATTCCTGTAATGCTTCGGGCGCCGTAATGTTATCCTATGGGAAAAACTGTTAACTTTGGAGTGCCATAACTTTGCCGCTGTGTAATATTTTTTCAATACAATACTGAAAGGCACATCTGTGAGATGTCGGCTGCGTTCCCTCCAAATTTCAACCCAAAACTCCCAACGGTTATTTTGCAGTACAGTGCCAAAGAATTGCTGTCATTTTCCCACACACTAGAAAATTACTGTCGCAATTTATGAAAGCTGCAGGTTTACGATACTTTCGTGAGCACGAAGTAATTTGCAAGTACTTTTCCCAGAAGTTTGAAAACATATTTCTGGGTGTTTTACCACAAAATAAAGACATGGCAAGCATCCTCAGGGCCCGACTAGGTGAATACAAAAAAATTAGGTTGCTAGAGGGTCCCAAATTTAAATGCCAACCATTTTTCTGATCACCAACTGAAAACAAAATGGCCGATTTGCGAAAGTAACAGGCCCATTTGCGAAAGTAAAAATGCATTTGCGAAAGTGTTGAACTTTTTGTTAACTTTTCCCATTGACTTATAATGGGAAACTGTTTTTTGAATAACTTTTGAACCGTTTAATATTTTTTCATGAAATCTTTGAAAGGCACATCGGGAACCCTGGCTGCACATTCCCTGAAGATTTCAGGCTGGTCACACAAACCGTACGACCTGTAGGCGCGACCACAGAATTCCAGAAAAGCGTAAACGCGTGCACAGATCACACTTAATAACTCTTCAGCCGTATATCTGACCAATACAAAACTTGGCAGGTCCCAAGGCCTATGGTTCTTGATCATAAATTCCAAATTTCAGGCAAATCCATCAAACGGTTGCAAAGTTATTAAGGTGCAAAGTTTTGGGGTTTAACATAGAAATGGCTCCTCAACTCTAACTATGGTAGCACTACCGTGCTACCATAATATATATATATATATAGAGAGAGAGAGAGACAGAGACAGAGACAGAGAGAGCAACAAACTGTGTTCATGTTCTAGTTAGAGACAAACCCACAAAAGTAGAGAAATTGTATATTAGGGTTTTCAAAACTAACACCCCACACCCACCCTGCTCACCAACAAGTGTTGGGGTGTGCCTTGGGGTCGTCAGCCCTAACACTAACCCCATTCTTCTATACTGTACCTATCTCAGCTTTATTTACTTATGGAATGGTGAGTGTTAAATAGTGATCCTGGCACACCCTGACACTCTGTTGTGTGTAGGTGAGGTGGTGTTAGCTTTGAAAATCCTAATGCTACATTTCCCTGCTTTTGTGGCTTTGACCCCAGCTAGAGCATTAATATACGAACATATGAAACTCACCCACAGAAACAGGCTTTACAATCTATCAAGTCTGCTCATACATGCAGCTAGCCCCCTATTTTGCAGCTGCTCCTTCCCCAACCCCCCTACTAGCCTCCTGGAACTATTTAGTGTTCTTTACCTGGCTCCCCTCCCGTGCCCTGTCCTAAACCCTTTGGAAAGTCCCTACAATCTTGCATGCCACCACCCCCTCTGGCAGAGCATTACACTTCATCACAACCCTCTCTGTGAAATAATACCTTCTCATCTCCCTCTTGAACCTGTCCCCTTCCAGTCTCAGCCCATGCCCCCTCATGTCCCTTCCCTTTCTCTGCTTAAACAGCCCCTCTGCACCAGGTTTGTTGATCCCCCTCAAGTATTTAAATCTCAATCATGTCCCCCCCATGTCCCCAATCCCTTCTCTCCTCCAAGGTGAGCAAACCCAAGATGACCCAGTCTTTCCTCATAGGTTCTGCTCTCCATCCCCTGTGTCATTTTTGTTGCCCTGTGCTGCACCCCCTTGAGAGGCCTGACATCTTTCCTCAGGTACGGATGCCAATATTGCACACAGTACTCCAAATGCGGCCTGACCAAGGACCTGTGAAGGGGCAGGATCACCTCTTTGTGTCTGGATGAAAATCTCCACTTGATGCAGCCTGGCATCTTATTGGCCCTAGCCACTGCTCACCTGCATTGAGCAGAGTTATTCATGTTCCCCGTTACTATGACCCCCAGGTCCTTCTCCTACTCATTGACCCATAACCTCACCCCACCCAGCTAATAGTCTCTCCTCTGGTTCCTCACCCTAAATTGCATAATTTTGCACTTTTTTGCATTGAATCCCAATTGTCACTTTGCTGACTTCTCCTCAATCTTGGTGAGGTCACCCTGTAGTCTCTGCCACCCTTCCATGTCCTGTGTCCACCCATGCCTCTGGTATGTGTATTTATTTAAAAAAATTTCAGTTTTAAAAATGAAAAATCCCTCTTCATGATCCCCTTTTTCATCAGCCGATCCCTTTTTGTGAGGATCAGCTGTGAAAAGAAATCACAAAGGAGGATTTTAAATTTTAAAATTATCATTTTTTTTAAATAAAGTACACAAAACCCAAGGTGTAGCCAGGTACAGGATGTCCTCCTAAGCCAAACCCATCTCTTGGTTTTGTGAAAATGTGTGTCATTTTAGTGGGTACTTGCCGTGTCTCCCTGGTGTCCAGGGGTATCCACCATCCTCCATTGCCCCACTTATTTAAATTTATGTGGCTACTTGCCATGTCTCCCTGGTGTCCAGTGGTAACCCTGCCCTCCATTGCCCTAGTTATCATTGGTGGCAGTGGGTCCCATCCATTTCTTTTCCCCTTTTTTATGTTGATTGCACACATGTGCAAGAAACGTATTGCGGCAGCTTTCTTCAGAAGCAGGTTGTGGAGGTGCAGCACTGTTGTGGACAATGCCCCAGAGCCTTTAAAGGCTTGGTCCGCTTCCCCCAATGCTGTGGCATGCTGCTGCTGACACTAGTTCAGCCAGCATGCCACAAGTTTCTAACATTTTAGCCGCTGCAATCAGGGGCTGCCTCATCATTGCAGCATCAGCCATTCACTGCAATGAGTGAGCGACATGTCATTGCAGGGCGGAACCTTGAAACAATGATATTGTTTGTGAACATGGTGATGGCTTGCCGCCGTGTTCACAAACAATATTAACCCCTCCTGCTGAGGGGGTGCCCAGTCCTCCTTGGCAGCATGTGCCACCCCACCGTGTTTGTTTGTCAATGGGGGCCCCAAACCCCATTGGCTTCAGTGCCCCAAGGGTTATGTTGCCAATGGGGGAGCCCTCTCCCCGTCAGCATTATGGAACTCCCCCACTCTTTGTTGTCTGGGTGACGGGGTGCCTAATCCCCGCCAGCATAATGTAACACCCCTTTCTTGTGTGCTGACAGGGGTACCCAATCCCCTGTAGGCTACAGCTGCCCCCCCACCAATCAAAATACTCTGTTGGCATGCTGGGATCCCACCCCAGTGTGCCACATGCCCCTGTACAATGAAAAATGGTCCCATGACATCTTTTTTTACTTGTAAAAAAAGGAAACAGTCCCTCAGCAGTCTCCCTGCCCCCTTCCTACAACCCATTCCCACCCACAATGTACCCTGCCTCCTCACTCCCCTGCCCATACTTACCTCCAGAGTTTGGTGCGATGATCTTCAGTGGACCAGAAACACATCTGCACTCTTCAAAGCTGACTGTGAACTGAGGAAATGCCAGTAAGCTGTATAATGGAAAAAATAGGGTTTATTCAACTTTGATGCACATCTCAGGCATTTTTTGGAATTTTTGCACCAGATTTTCAACATGGGGTTTTTGGACCCCTACTCATGAATTATGGTACTGTCATGGCATTATTCGGCACCCAAAGGTGATTTCATAGTCACTGTGCGGAATCCCCTTTTGGGACCGATTAACGAAATAAAAGTGCCAGTGTTCATGAGGTGTGCTCTCAAAAAGCCTATACTGCAAATTTGGTGGGAAAAATGCACACTTGTAACTTTGCGAATTTGCAATATTTCACTCCAGATTTTCAACATTGCCATTCTTCTGCACCTCCTTAAGAACAGTACAGCTGTCATTTTCCACATCCTGGCCGAAATGTGTTTTCACACTTCTCTGGCACAGAACAGCACAGTCGCTGTGGGAAATCAATGTTCAGAACAGATTAAGAAAATGACAGTGGCACTGTTCATGAGCAGAGGTCCTGAAATGCCTGTGGTAAAAAATTGGTGATGATACTCCATAAAATAACTGTGTTATGAGTGTGCGTTGCGCAGTTTGCATGCATGCTCATAATTTCATGCATTAATAATATTTTCACCCCAGGTTTTCAACATTCCCATTCTTCTTCACCTCCTTATGAACAGTATAGCTGTCATTTTTTACTTCCTGGCCGAAATGTGTTTTCGTAGTTCTGGATCAGAATAGTGTGGTTGCTGTGGGAAAATCCATGTTCAGGACACATTATGAAAATGACAGTGACACTGTTCATTAACAGAGGTCCTAAAATGCCTCTGTTGAAAATTTGGTGACCAAAGACCATAAAATGAGTGTGTTACAAAAGTGCATTGCACAGTTTCCATGCATGCTTGAACCTTTGCAACTTTGCAATATTATCACTCCAGATTTTCAGCATTGCCATTTTGCCACACCTCCTTATGAACAGTGCAGCTGTCATTTTTCACATCCTGGCCAACATGTGTTTTCGTTCTTCTGGAACACAATAGCACAGTCGATGTGGGAAATCAGTGTTCGGGACATATTAAGAAAATCACACTGACACTGTTCATGAGCAGAGGTCCTAAAATGCCTAAGTTGAAAATTTTGTGATGAAACTCAATAAAATGACTGTATTACAAGAGTGTGTTGTGCAGGTTCCACACACCCTTTTAAGTTTGCAAATTAGTAATATTTTCATGCCAGATTTTCAACACTGGCATTTGTTCACACCTCCTTATGAACAGTAAAGCTGTCATTTTTCACTTCTTGGCCGAAATGTGTTTCCACGCTTCCAGTGCAGAATACCACAGTTGCTGTTGGAAATCAGTTTTTGGGACAGATTAGGATCAAGCGACTTGGGGGGGGAGTTACCGAGCTCAGCTGAGCTCTGTCGGGACTGCTGAAGATTTCTTTGTGGGCAGGAAAAGGTGACAACACAGGCAGGAGCCCAGCACAAAAGGGCAACCTGCAGTGCTAGGAGACACAGAATGAGCAAGTGAGGGAGGGGGAGTGAGTGAGCTCAATGGCGCTCTGTTGGGACTGCTGCAGATTTCTTTGTGGGCAGGAAAAGGTGCCAATGCAGGCAGGGGCTGAGTACAAAAGGGAAGCCTGCAGTGCCGGGAGAAACAGAATGAGCGAGTGAGAGAGGGGGAGGAGTGACCGAGCTCAATGGAGGTGTATTGTGACTGCTGCAGATTTCTTTGTGGGCAGGAAAAGGCAGCAAGGCAGACATGAGCCAAGTACAAAAGGCCAGCCTGCAGCCTCTGCAGAAACAGAACGAGCAAGTGTGAGAGGGGGAGTGAGAGAGCTCAATGGAGCTGTGCCAGGACTGCTGCAGATGTCTTTGTGGGCAGAAAAAGACAGCAACGCTGGCAGGAACCAAGTACAAAAGGGCAGCCTACAGCAGCGGGAGACACAGAATGAGCGAGTGCAGGAGGGGGAGTGAGTGAGCTCAACGGAGCTCTGTTGGGATTGCTGCAGATTTCTTTTTGGGCAGAAAAAGGCAGCAATGCACGCAGGAGCCCAGTACAAAAGGGCAGCCTGCAACGGCAGGAGAAACAGAATGAATGAGTGAGAGAGGGGGAGTGAGTGAGTGAGCGAGCTCATCGAAGCTGTATCATGACTACTGCAGATTTCTTTGTGGGCAGAAAAGGGAGGCAATGCAGGCAGGAACCCAGTACAAAAGGGCAGCCTGCAGTCCTGGCAGAAACGGAACAAGTGAGTGAGATGGGGGAGTGAGTGAGGCCAACAGAGCTCTGTCGGGACAGCTGCAGATTTCTTTGTGGGCAGCAAAGGTGCCAACGCAGGCAGGAACCAAGTACAAAAGGGCAGCCTGCAGCAGCGGGAGACACAGAATGAGCGAGAGAGGGAGGGGGAGTGAGTGAGCTCAACGGATCTCTGTAGGGATTGCTGTGGATTTCTTCATGGGCAGAAAGAGGCAGCAATGCATGCAGGGGCCCAGTACAAAAGGGCAGCCTGCAGCGGAGGGAGAAACAGAATGAACGAGTGAGAGAGGGGGAGTGAGTGAGTGAGCGAGCGCAACAAAGCTGTATCGTGACTGCTAAAGATTTGTTTGTGGGCAGAAATGGGAGGCAATGCAGGCAGGAGCCCAGCACAAAAGGGCAGCCTGCAGTGCTGGCAGAAACAGAACGAGTGAGAGGGGGGAGTGAGTGAGGCCAACAGAGCTCTCTCAGGACAGCTGCAGATTTCTTTGCAGGCAGGAAAAAATGCCAACAGAAGCTGAAGCCCAGTACAAAAGGGCAGTCTGCAGCACCAGGAGAAACAGAATGAGCGAGTGATACAGGGGAGAGAGTGACCTCAATGGAGCTATGTCGGGACTGCTGCACATGTCTTTGTGGGCAGACAAAGCCGGCAAAGCAGGCAGGAACCCAGTACAAAAGGGCAGCCTGCAGCAGCAGCAGACACAGAATGAGTGAGTGAGAGAGGGGGAGGGAGTGAGTGAGCTCAAAGGAGCTCTGTTGGGACTGCTGCAGATTTCTTTGTGGGCAGCAAAAGGTGCCAATGTAGGCAGGAGCCCAGTACAAAAGGGCAGCCTGCAGCACTGGGAGAAACAGAATGAGTAAGTGAGAGAGGGGGAGTGAGTGAGCTCAACAGAGGTCTACCATGACTGCTGAGGATTTCTTTGTGGGCAGAAAAAGGTGGCAACGTAGGCAGGAGCCCAGTACAAAAGGCCAGCCTGCAGCCCCAGCAGAAACGGAATGAGCGAGTGAGAAAGGGGGTGTGAGTGACCTCAACGGAGCTATGTCGGGTCTGCTGCACATGTCTTTGTGGGCAGACAAAGCCAGCAATGCAGGCAGGAACCCAGTACAAAAGGGCAGCCTGCAGCAGTGGCAAACACAGACTGAGCAAGTGAAGGAGGTGGAGTGAGTGAGCTCAACAGAGCTCAGTTGGTACTGCTGCAGATTTGTTTGTGGGCAGGAAAAGGCTACAATGCATGCAGGGGCCCCGTATAAAAAGGCACCTTGCAGTGGCAGAAGAGACAGAACAAATGAGTGAGAGAGGGGGAGTGAGTGAATGAACTCAATGGAGCTCTATCGTGACTGCTGAAGATTTCTCTGAGGCCAGAAGAAGGCGACAATGCAGGCTGGAGCTCAGTACAAAAGGGCAGCCTGCAGCGCTGACAGAAATAGAATGAGTGAGTGCGAGAGGGGGAATGAGTGAGCCCAACGAAACTCTGTCAGGACTGTTGCAGATTTCTTTGTGGGCAGAAAAAGGTGCCAACAGAGGCAGGATACCACTACAAAACAGCAGCCTGCAGTGCCAGGAGAATCAGAATTAGCGAGTGAGACAGGCGGAGTGAGCAACCTCAACAGAGCTCTGTTTGGACAGCTGCAGATTTCTTTGTGGGCAGAAAAAGGTGCCAATGCAGGCAGAAGCCCAGTAAAAAGGGCAGCCTGCAATGTCGGGAGAATCACAACGAGTGAGTGAGAGAGGGGGCGTGAGCGAGCTCAACGGAGCTCTGTCATGACTGCTGTGGATTTCTTTGTGGGCAGAAAAAGGTGGCAACATAGCCAGGAACCCAGTACAAAAGGCCAGCCTGCAGCGCCAGCAGAAACGGAATGAGTGAGTGAGAGAGGGGGAGTGAGCTACCTCAACGAACCTGTGTCAGGACTGCTGCAGATTTCTTTATGGGCAGAAAAAGCCACCAACAGAGGCAGGAGCCAGTGCAAAAGGGCAGCCTGCAGCATCAGCAGAAACAGAATGAGTGAGTGGGGGGGCGAGTGACCCACCTCAACGGAGCTCTGTTGGGACAGCTGCAGACTTATTTGTGGGCAGCAACACATGCCAATGCAGGCAGAAGCCCAGTACAAAGAGCAGCCTGCAGCACCAGGAGAAACAGAATGAGTGATTGAGACATGCAGAGAGAGCGACTTCAGTGGAGCTCTGTCGGGACAGCTGCAGATTTCTTTGTGGGCAGCAAAAGGTGCCAATGCAGGCAGAAGCCCAGTACAAAAGGGCAGCCAGCAGCACTGGGAGAAGCACAACGCATGAGTGAGGGGGGGAGTGAGCGAGCTCAACAGACCTCTATCATGACTGCTGCGGATTGCTTTGTGGGCAGAAAAATGTGGCAATGCAGGCAGGAGCCCAGTACAAAAGGCCAGCCTGCAGCACTGGCACAGAAAAAGAACGAGCGAGAGACGGGGAGTGAGCTAGCTCAACGGACCTGTGTCAGGACTGCTGCAGATTTCTTTGTGGGCAGAAAAAGACACCAACAGAGGTGGAAGCTCAGTACAAAAGGGCAGCCTGCGGCGCCAGCAGAAACAGAATGAGGGAGTGAGAGAGAGAGCGAGTAACCAACCTCAACAGAACTCTGTCAGGACAGTTGCAGATTTTTTTGTGGGCAGAAAAATGTGCCAACACAGGCAGGAGCCCAGTACAAAAGTACAGCCTGCAGCACTGGGAGAAACAGAATGAGCATGTGGCACAGGGGCAGTCAGTGAGCTCAATGGACCAATGCAATCAACATTCAGCATTGACAAATGCTTGTTTGTTCTTGCTGAAATGTAGAAAAATGTCCTCTGGTGTCCTTTGTGGCTGTTTGCCCTGCAAAGAAGAAAGCCGTCCATCGCCCGCACCCCCCCACATGACCCCACTGTACACCCACATCTCCACACACCCTGATATCCCACAGACCACCACTCACCTGAGGAGGTCCCTACTTTGACATCCACTCCCACAATCAAAGACATGTCTTGCTGCTGGAACTAGTGACTGCAATCTGAACTAAGGTAAATGTGGTCCTATTTATTTCAATGGCAGGGTTAACTTTTGGCCATAACATGGCCATTTTTTAAGATGTCGGTCCCAACTTTTTAACATGGACTCCTGGGGATCCCACCTCCTAAATAATATGACTGTCATGACGCAACTCTTACTGGAAAAGTGATTTCTCAGTCACTTTGTGAAATCTTCTTTTTTCTGGTGGGATTTGCATAATGACAGTCACGATGTTAATCAGGTAGGGTCTTAAGAATGCTATGTTGAAAATCTGGGGTCAAAAGTTTAAAAAAATTGCTTGTTATGGGCATTTGGTGCATTCTCACTATGCGTGCTCATAACTCAGTAAATTTTCAGCCCATATTTTCAACATACTCTGCTTAATATATCTAGAGGAGCATGGTCTCCAGGATACGAGGCAGCATGGATTCATGGGGGGAAGACTGTGTCAGACAAATCTTATTCACTTCTTTGACTGTGTAACTAGGACAGTAGATGCAGGCCAAGTGGTAGACATCCTCTATCATGGTTTCAGCAAGGCCTTTCACTCTGTGCCCCACAAAAGGTTGATCAGGAAGTTGGTGGATCTCAGGGTTCAGGAAAAGATGGCCAGATGGGTGGAAAACATGCTGAGGTACAGAACCCAGAGGATGGTTGTTGGGGAAGAATTATCTGGCACCAGAGAGGTAACCAGTGGGGTCGGGCATGGCTCGGTGCTGGGGCCGGTGTTGTTTAATGTATTCATCAATGACATTGGGGATGGCATTAAGTCAAAATGTGCCTATTTGTGGATGACACTAAGCTCTGTGGGAGAGTGTAACCAGCTGAAGGGATACAGGACCTACAGAAAGATCTAGAAAAGCTGGGGAGGTGGTCCAGGATCTGGCAGCTTGGCTTCAATGCCAAGAAATGCAAAGTTATGCATATTGGAGCCAAGAATCCCAGGACAGAGTACGACCTGGGTGGAGTCCGAGTATTTGCATCAGAGGAGGAGAAGGACCTGGGAGTGATGATCACTAGTGCTCTGAATTACTCCATGCAGTGCCAGAAAGCAGCAGCAAAGGCCAACAAAATGCTGGGATGCATATCTAGGGGGGGATCAGTAGTAGGATAGGAGAGAGAAGGTTATAATGCCCTTGTACAGGTCACTGGAAAGGCTGCATCTAGAGTATGGAGCTCAGTACTGGTGCCCACACCTCAAAAAGGACCTACTGGAGAAGGTCCAGAGGAGGGCTACAAAGATGATAGCACGTCAGCAGGGTAAGGCATATGAGGAGAGGTTGAGAGCACTCAACATGTACTCCCTGGAAGACAGGAGAGAGAGAGAGGGGATATGATTGTGACTTTCAAGTACTGAAAGGGATACATAAGGTTGATAAGGAGAATCTCCTTAAGCTGAGTGGCAACCATGACATGAGGGTGCACAGTCTTAAACTGGAGGGTGGGAGGTTTAGGAGGGAGGTCAGGAAGCACATCTTCACAGAGCTGGTAGTGGACACCTGGAATACACTACCAGAAGAGGCCATCTCATTGAAGACAGTGGGCAGCTTTAAGAGAGGCTGGGATAGACATGGGGGAAGGTAAGGATCATGGGTAGGGAGGATGGGAGGAGTGAGGAAGGAGGGCAGGGACATTAGCTCAAGCTGTGGACCCTGCAATATGAGCAGGCGTGATAAGCCAAATGGCCTTCTTCTGCTGGCTTCTTCGTATGTTCATATTTTCATATGTACTACCACACCTGATGTCTGTCACAGCTGTCATTTCTCAAATCCTGTCCTAGACGTGATTTTGCACTTGCAGCATAGAATGTCATTGCGGTGCGCAGAATTACATTTTGACTGGGATTTGAAAATTTGCTGTGCTGGGTACATGTGGTGAGATGCAGTCCCACCGTAACATGTGGATACTGCTGTACTATGTCAATGGAGGAATGGGAAAGTAGGGTGTGGAGGACCATGCACTTCCACTGTAACATATAGTTACTGTTGTACTATCTCGATGGAGGGATGGGAGCGCAGAATCCAAAGGACCCTGCACTCCCACAGTAAAAACAGGATACTATTTTGCTACCTCAAAAAGTAAGGAAATTAGATGCAAAACCTTTGTTAATGCATTAGTTAGGGTTGGCACTACAAAAGTAGGGAAATGAGGTGTTATCCCACCTCTGTACTGCAGGGGCCAGAAGGTGTTGGAGGGAGGGGGGTGGCACTGGTGGTCACCTACCCTAACACTCACCTCATTCCATTCTAAAGTAAGTTGGGTGGCAGCAGTATAGAAAACAAGGGTGAGTGTTAGGGTCAGTGACCTCAGTGCTACCCTGTTCCCCCAACACCTTCTGGTCTCTTCAGGGCAGGGGTAGGATGTTAGGTCAAACCCTAAAATGTTGTTTCCCTATTTTTGTAGTGCCAACCCTAACTAATGCATTACCAAAGTTTTTGCAACATATATATATATATATATATATATATATATATATATATATATATTGTATGTATGTATATATATATATATATATATATATATATATATATACACACACAGTAAAGTCACCCAGGATGAAGTGCAGTGCTGTAGAATTCTGCAGTAGAGTTGCTGCAGTAAACAATGGAGTTAATCCCTTTTGTTATGCAGTAATCTTGTGACACTGAGCTTCATCCAGGCTGAATTATCTGTATATTGTGGCACAGAAGTGCCACCATAGTTAGGTTTGAGTAGGAAGTTTAATGTTAAACCCCAAATGCTGCACTTTAATAACTTTGCAACAGATTTGAACAAAATTTTGGTATGCACGGTCCCGTGAGGTGGATCTATTGACATGCAAAGTTTTGTTTTGGTCAGATGTGCAGATTTTGCAAAGTGCATAGTGGAACAAAGTGTGGTTTTCACTTTTTCACCCATTTTTGCTGATTTGTGCTCATCGACCTGTGGCCACACTGTTTGGAATTTTGGCAAATATTTCCAGGACAGAAAGAGTTTGCCCGAAAGCACAAGTGAGCATTAGTCTGATGAAAACATATTACTCTGTTCCAAAGTTATTCAGTTTTGAAGTTCTGGGTTCTGAGCATGCGTATTTCAGTCTTTTGGATAGCTACACAGCCTCAAACAAGGATTTGGTCTCACAGACTTAGATTTTGACAGCTCACAAACTGGGATCCATTAAATCCCCGTCCGTATGAAATAAATCCCTGTTCGCGAGCCGAGTAAATTTTTTGCACAAAACAAAATGCTGTACCTTGCCCACGGATGTCTTTTGTGGAGATTGAAGTATGGGTTTTGTTCAGGATGATGCCCTCTACAAATCCATGTCTTTGGTTCCATTTACTCTTCTCAGCAAAACAGCCTTTTTTTGTTTCAAAAATCCTTGTTCTTAACTCACCTCCTATCCTTGTTCGTGAGGTGTCAAAATCCTTATTTGAATGCCAATCCTTGTTAGTGAGCTGACAAAATCCTTGTTCATGAGATGATGACAAGATGGCCCTATCTCACAAACAGTGATTTCTCACGAACGAGGATTTTAACTCTTCAAGAACAGGGATTCGGCTCACGAACAGGGATTTTGACACCTCACAAACAGGGATTATAAAAAAATCCTTGTTCGTGAGGTGTCAAAAGCCCTGCTCGTGAGGTGTCAAAAACCCTGTTCATGAGAAATCCTTATTCATGAGGTTTCAAAATCCTTGTTTGTGAGATGATGACCAGATGGCCCTAAAAATCCTCATTCATGAGCTGTCAAAATCCTTGTTCATGAGGTGTCAAAATCCTTGTTTGTGTGCCGTTAATGTTCATGAGTTGTCAAAGTCCTTGTTCGTGAGACAATAACCAGATGGTCCTACCTCAAAAACAGGGATTGGCTAGAGAACAAGGATTTTAATACCTCATGAACAGAGATTTGACTCATGAACAAAGATAATGACAGCTCAAGAACAGGGATTTTAAAAGGTTGCTGTTTCTTTGCCGCTTTACTGCAAAGAAACGGTTAGGACTTTTGGCTTGAAATGTGCAGGGTAGAAAGGGGGTGGCCAAGAGATGCAACTTATGCTGGTTTGCTGTAAAAATATGTATCAGTTCCATAGTTATGGCATTCCAAAGGGGGGTTTAAGATGGCATCAGATGTATAGCCACGCTGAAGAACTGCTCCAGATCATTTTCTAAAATCGCCTCGTATAGCCATGAAAAAAGCAGTGGCAGGGTTTATTTCTCAAAAAACAAAGAACTATCTTGCAGCAGAACAACAGAAGAGGAAGAAAGACTCCTCTTCTTTCAACACAGAAACCCCAATCAAGAAAGGCCCATTGGACTGCTACCTTACTGGCTTATTTGGATCTGTGAAGAAGCAGATGCCGGATGGTGTCGGGAGCCAGTTTGTAGTTTCGACGGACTCTGAAAGTTTTGACCCAGACAAAAGGAAAAAAATCTGTCTTCTCTGATTATGAATTACAGGGTCGTGTGGCTGAGAAAAAGTTATCTTCTTCTATGGATATGTAATCAGCAACTACTTCATTTCAACAACAACAACAACAACAGCTACAAAAGAGGTCTGATATAGAACCATTTCAACCACAACTTGGAATGCAAGGGAAACAAAGCTTTTGATACAGATCATGATTTGATATTAAATACTGCTAGAAAATTGGGTGCTCTACATTTCAAAGAAACTGTTTACTATATGTTCCCTGACATTGCTCCAGAAACACTACAACGTTGTAAGCAGTTCTTGAAATATAAAGACGATCTTACTGATATTAGAGCAACCTTCACAATTCTTTACCCTGCTAAATGCTCAGACATGTGGAGAAGATAGGAGACTCTTCTTCGAACTTGAGCAACTTAAGACATACAGTATATCATGATGAAAAAATTAAAAAAATAATGAAAAGTGACAACAAAATGAAAGTGCTTTAGCAGAAGAGATGCCTTCTCTGGAGGATAAGAGTAATTGAAGTACTATGTTGCTTCATGTGGTTGAATTAGAGACATATTGGACTATTAAGATATAATATGCTGAACAAGTATGATTTAATACCCTGGGTTTCAGTTTCAGAGAAATTTATTATTTTTAAAAGGTAAAAAACACTGTAAGCTTGTGACTCATACCTGATATGATTTATAGTTTTTACTATATAATTTTGTTGCTAACTGATAAGTTGAAGTCTGTTACTGATAAAATAATTTTAGATTACTACAAGGACCAAATATGTAATAACTTGACCCCCCAGCTTTTGGTCCCTTGCTAGTGGAGTTTATCTTAATTATTGTAATATCTCACATTTGTGTGTTTACTAATACTGGAACTATTATATTTGAGTCTAATTCTGATGATGAGATATGATATACAAGTATATGACATATATTATGTGCTTTTAAGATGTAGGTATTCAATTTAAAAACATGTTATGGCATTCCAAAGTTCAGAAATTTTCCATAGGATAACACTGTGGAGAAAGTGGTGCCTTCCAGTGCCTTTATCTCAAAAATGGTTTGCGATATGAAATTTTCACTGAGCACAGCTTAGTGCAGTAATTACCAGTCCATGATTCCAGCTGCAGTGGAAATTTCTCCAAGGTTGCTACGGTTACTGAGATATTGCACCACTTGCAGCATGAGGGTAACTTGGAATGTGTCTAGGCCAGTACTGCATCTCTGCAGTTATAGGTAGGTCAAGGCCTTGCACTCCCACATATGGATACCATTATGCAGTAATGATACTGCTGGGCCATCCATTATACAATACTGGGAGGTGAGGGCTAAGAGGGCCCTGTGCTCCCACAAGGAGATGACAGGTCATTACAATGTCTGTGTACTTATTGATAGATGGGACCCTACACTCAAAAAAACTGATTGCATGGGAGCACAGGGCTGTAATGGTACTGCAGGGCGATCCAGTATGTACTCTGGAAGAGCAGAGCACAGATGGCCCTGCACTCCCACAGGGAGATGACAGTTCATTATGAAAAAACTGATACCATGGGAGAGCAGGGCCCTCTGAGCCCTGTGCTCCCAAAACCATATAAGGGTAACACTACACTTTCTCAAAAAGTAAGGAAATTCATTGCAAAAAACGTTGTTAATGCATCGGTTAGGTTTAAAGTGACAGAAGTAGGTAAATGAGGCATTAGATTTGAGACCCAAACACCCCCAGCCTACAAACCCCCCCACCCTCCACAGACAACAGGTGATGAGGTGTGCCTTTGGTTGTTTTGCCTAATTCTCACCCCATTCTCCTATACTGTACCATGTTAGCTTTCTTACACATGGAATGGGGTGAGAGTTAGGGCCAATGGTCCTGAGGTACATCTGTCACCTGTTGGTCTGTGGAAGGTGGGGGTGGTGTGGTAAGGTGGGGGAAGTTGGGGTCTCAATCCTAATGCCTCATTTCCCTACTTTTGTCACTTCAGCCATAACTGATGCATTAACAAAGTTATTTTGCAATGACTCTCTCTCTTTCTTTCTCTCTCTCTGTATATATATACACATATATGTTTGTACAGCAAAACAAAAAAGTTATATTAAATGCACGCTGAAAATAGAAAATAGAGTTAAAAATTGACATTTTGCCCATATGCCTTCTTCAGGAAATATCTAAAAGAGAAAAAGCAAGTTTAGATATTTTCTATTTTCAGAGTGCATTTAATATAATCTTTTTGTTCAGCTTTCAGACCACATACTGACGCAGCACCTTGTTTTTTGTTTTGTTTTGTGTGTGTGTGTGTGTGTATATATATATACATATATATATAGAGTTGAACCCCCCCCTGCACACCCTCAGCCCACCCCACCCAACCAGCATCGGGGTGTGCATTGGGGTTATTGGCCCTAACTCTCACCACATCACATGTGTGAACAAGCTGAGGCATGGGAGAATGGGGTGAGAGTTAGGACCGACGAGCCCAATGCACACCATGATGCCGGTTGGGTGGGGTGGGCTGAGGGGGTTCAAGGAGGGTTTTCAACCCTAACACCAAATTTCCTCACTTTTGTCACTGTGGAACAACCCTAACTGATGCATTAAACAGAGTTTTTTGCCTCTAATTTTGCTTCTTTTTGAGAATGAGGACTATAAATAGCGAATGGAATGTGGTAGTGGGAGCGCGGGGCCCAACCACCACGTGATTTTTTTGAGGGCCTGCACTCCCATCTATGGATACCATTTTGCAAACCTTATGACATAGCTATGGGTGGGTGGGAGCGCTGGGCCCGCACGGCCCACACTTCCATCTATGGATAACATTTTGAAAACATGAAGACATAGTTATGGATGGGTATGGATACCATTTTGGAAATCTGAGGACATACTTCTGGGTAGGTGGGAGTGCAGGGACCAGAGGGTCATGCTCCCACTTATAGATTCCATTTTGCTGAAATGAGGACGCAGTTATGGATGTGTGGGAATGCAGGGCCCAGAGGGTCACCCTCCCACTTATGGATTCCATTTTGCTAACCTGAAGACACAGTTATGGATGTGTGGGAGTGCAGGGCCCTGAGGGTCCATGCTCCCACCTCTGGATTCCATATGAGTAACATTTCACTTTCTCAAAGAGAAGGGACATTTATTTATTTATTTTTATTTATTGGAATTTAGGAAACAACTTTTGAGTAAGAACTGTTTTACAATGGGTCCACGTCCATTAAATAGTACAAATACAGACATAATTGAATTCACAGTACACATACAGACATAGTTGAAATATCAGTATGTAGCCAGCTCTTGGTGTGGGGTGAACATTTTTATTGTAACCCACTACCTGGCTAGCCTGGTTTTCGGGAGAAAACATTTGCTCAGCATCAGGGCTAGGTTTGCACTTCTGGCCAGGGGCAGCCAAGTAATTCTGAACACAGGAAACAATAACTGAAAATGTCCAAACCAGGAGTGGGATTCTAAAGTGTGACTTTTATTCACTTCAACACAAGAATACAAAACAAGATGGACCCCCACAGGGCTACACTCACTGGATATGCAGATCTATAGAGGTCAGAACACATCTTCTTCATCACACAGCCCTCAGGTTTTGAACACATCTGGGCTCACAAGCCTGAATTGGAACTCTCACTCTTGGATTCCCTGGCATGGCATTTTGGCCAGCACTAGTACACTTTTCCATATGTCATGGAGTTTTGGTGGTGGCTCTCTCAACCATCCTCATGCACTTTCTAGCTCTGAAGGGAAAATCTCATCCTTAATCCCATGTCTGGGTACTTTCTGAAGACACTGGCCAAGTGCCTGGGAGAAAGCTATAGGTGCCCAAAGTGAATCCATAGAGGTAAATCTGGTTACTCCAGATGGGGGGTCTGCCACCTCTTGTTCCCAAATCCATACCCGGCCATTCATTTAAAATCAATACCTTTCTTTGAACTCTCTGGTTGTAGATGCTATCTCAAAATGTATATCACATTTAACATTCTACTCTCTCTGTAGCTGGTGTCCTGACTTGCAACGTACTGTAAGTAGTCATGTCCATCCCTGTAGACCCCTACTAGTTAGATACATTTCAAGCCATACACATATCTCAAAGTACTGCACTTGGATAGTCCTTTCCTGACCCACAGTAGGCAGATACTTTCACACAACTTTACTTGGTGAAAACATGGGCTCTATGTCAGAGTAGACTCACCACAGTTCGCAGGTGCCCCAGGGCTTCTCTCAGAGGAAACACAAAATTCTCTTGTAACCCAGAACAAACTCATTAGGCAGTTTTCTCCATTCCCTGCAGGGCCTGGGGATTGCCTCTGAAATGCTGGTGTCTTCCCCCATCCCTCCAGGGATGGGGCACTGGAACAACTTGGGGAGTGGTCTCTACCACTTCTGCTGGTATCTTCAGTGTTCTTCTCTAGGGTAAGAACACACTACCCTATTTCTGATGTAGCTGTATGGCAGAGCTAGGCTCTTAGAGGCTGCCAACTGCAGCACACCTCCTGCTTCTCTTGAGTCTCTCTACTGACTTCTACAGACTGACTTTGAAAATCCCCAACATTCTAACCTAACTCCCTGCTGCAGCATTCCACTGTGGCTTATGCTGCTGCCAGAATTCTATAGCGATATCATCCCTCCAGCTCAGCTGAAGCTGAGGACAGAGTGAGACAGTATGAAACCCATTTAACTGGTGTCTCACAAACTCCCCTTTCCTGCCTTCCACTAGATCTAAATGGGATTCTAGTAACCCCGGGTGACAAGTGGATTGCAAGTACAAATACAGACATAGTTGAATTATCAGTACAGGAAGGAGCAAAAAACATAGAAAACATCTAAGAGTTTCTTATGAGTTTCATTAAGGGTTTAATACTAAGTGATGTATGGCATTAGGAATTATATGAGAGAGAGAGAGAGAGAGAGAGGAATTTAGGATAGGGAGAGAGTGGTTATTGAATGGAGCATTGGGAGACAATAGCCCAGGATGAGCATTTCCACATTGCATTATAGCTTTGGAGCAGAGGAGCTGGGAATAGTGCATGTGAGAGCATGTGGTAAGGTGGGAGAAGGTGGTTAGAGAGAGAGCGAGAGAGAGAGAGAGGAGTGGGAAGAGAAAGGGAGGGGGTAGAGAGGGTGGAAGGAGGGAGAGACCAAGCAGGGAAGGGGAGGTATCATGAGAGTGGAGATTGATGGAGAAAAGGGTGGTTGGGGGGGCGAGGGGAGGTTGGAGAGAGTGAGAGAGAGAGGTGCAATGAGGTGTTTCACAAGTGAGAGAGTGCAACCACTAGCAGAATAAGAGCTATGGAGAATGAGGTGCCAGAGTTGGGGGGCAGGTGTAGGGAGTGGGGAGGGGTGGCCCATGTCTGAATGAGTCCTTGAGTAGTTGCTGGTATGTAGAGTTGGTGCAGGCTCTGGTGACCTGTTCTGAACAGTTATATATAGCAGTCACAGACATTCTTTTGCAGTAGAAACTGCTTAAGTTTGGCTTTGAAACGTCTAGGGTTAGCAGCATTTAGAGTGTTAGCTGGGATCTCATTAAACCACAGTGGGGCATGGTAGAAGAAAGATCTTTGTCCTAGAACTGTCCTTTGCAAAGGGACACAGAATGGGTGTAGTTCTTTATTCCTGGTCCTGTACATGGAGTTGGTTAATGTAATCAGGTCGGTAATACGGGGAGGAGTTAGGCCTAGCATGGCTTTCATATCTAGGAGGCAAGTCTGGTATGAGATTCTATTCTTAAGGCTTAATATGTTTGCTTTTTCATAGAGTACACAGGTGTGCGTGAGCCAGTCAGCATCTAGTAACAGTCCGCAGGCATTGTTTAGAGCCATGCCTACCCTCTTGAAGGTGGTATCAGTTGCTGTTCCTTAGGCCACCAGGCCATAGTCAACTATGGAGAGAATGGTACTGTTTATGGACAGCCTGACAGCATTGGTAGTGAGACTTTTCCTGTGCCGATAAAGCACCCCAAGTTTAGTATTTACTGCCTTCACAACTTGGCCAACAGGCTGTCTATATGAGAGAGTATCATCTATTATCGCTTTTAGGTATTTAAAGGAATGAACCTGTTCTAGAGGGGCCGACCTGTTGTTGGTAACTATTATTATGGGGTACTCCTCTTTAGCTGAGGGCTAAAGAGGAACATGGATTTGTTTTTTTGTAACTGAGTAACAGCCTACAAGAGCTAAACCAGAACTCCAGTTGTTGGAAGGTGGACTGAAGCTCGGCCTGCAGGGTCTCAATGTGGGCACTGCTGCTGTGTACCACCGCGTCATCTGCATAAAGGATAATTTTGCTGACACATGCCTCCTGGAGTGTGTTCAAAAAGAGGCTGAACAGCAATGGACCCAATATGGACCCTTGTGGAATGCCCAGCACTATGTCCTGAGAGGTAGAAACTGTTGATCCAACTCTGACCCTTTGAGATGTTCCAGATATGTAATCTTGAAATCACTGGATGGCGTTGGAGGCCAGCCCAAGGGACGATAGTTCATTGAGAAGGAGGGGTTAACAGACCATGTCAAGGCCTTCGTCAGGT